>NIBX01000147.1:0-1249159 GCA_002718315.1 Agaricales sp. HM26-F1
ATCAACGCGCTGATAGCTTAGCGGTAGAGCGTACCCAAAATGTACGGACTATAGATTAATCTAAAAGTTCTCTGAGTAGCGGCTGATGCCGGGACATCAGAGAACACTGCGATACCTTGGACTACATTACTGGGAAAGGCTTCGGTTCGAATCCGGGTCAGCGTACCTAGTCAAATAGCTCTGGCATAGTTTTTCAAGAAATAAGACAGGCATTTGAAGATAAGGACGTCCTACCTTCCCATACTCCTGGCTTATACAGAGTGCATTCCAGTTCTTCTCGGGTGTAAACCAACATTATAGGAACCAAGAAACTTTCCACATAGGTCACCGAAGTCAGGATCAATATCCTCCACTTCAAGATCGGTTCTCCCAACCGAGAGTAATGGTATCTGGGAGGATGCACTCCTTTTGAATGGGGCAGATGTCGCAATTAGTGCGGATTCCGAGATTTAACCCTCGGTCAGGATCACCGAGCTTGTAACCAGATAGTCAGCATGGTCGCAGGTTCGACTCTCACCCTGCCTCCCTCTGGTATTCCTACGTGACCTGTTGTTCTGCTTATTCTATGCTCCCTTCCACGCCATTTCTCCTTCCACGTTCCCCTTCCACAGCTTAATCAGCCTCAGTGAACACTGACTAAGGCCCTGGATAAACACAATAAGACTACGCGGAAGCCTTCCGCGCCCAGGCCCTTCCACTTCCCTTTAAGGACCCTTCCGCCTTTTCCTTCCACCCTTCCGCCTTTTCCTTCCACCCTTCCGCCTTTTCCTTCCACCCTTCCGCCTTTTCCTTCCACCCTTCCGCCTTTTCCTTCCACCCTTCCGCCTTTTCCTTCCACCCTTCCGCCTTTTCCTTCCACCCTTCCACCCTTTTCCTTCCACAGCTTACCAGCCTCCCTATCTTGCTGACTGAGAATGCTGTTGAGAACAATAGCTGTTGGGTGGAAGCCTTCCGCTACTCAAGCCTTCCGCTTGTCAAATAAGCTATTTACTAGATAACATTGCCTTTTTTGTAGTTACGATCTGGCATCGTGTACAAATAGTTACAAACACCCCCAATGGTATATAAGGCCATGGATCTGGAGAGCTTTCCCAAGCAAGCTTCCCCCCCCTGAAGCTCAGCTTGTATTCCCCCTTCTCTTCTCTCCCCCCCCTCTCTCTCCTCTCAAGCTCACCCAGACCCCAGACCTAGTTTCCCCTTATTCTCTCCGAGCACGAAGCTCAGGACTCTCAGCAAAGTACGTCTAGTGTCCCGTGTGACAACGTACTAGTTTTCTTGGACATCACCACGAAGGTGATCTGACTGATTCCGCTACCGACTTGATTCGACTGATTTCGACACCGACTGACTTGACTACGACCGACTTACTCTGACGACATACTCTGGCAACGGCACACATCGACTACTGACCTCCGACTTCGACATTGACTTACCGTGACCTTTGATCACAACTGGATATTGACCTCCCTTCTGAGAATCGCAGACTACTTTCCTAATCTCACGATCGTGGCGAAGTAATTCTGAGTATTCTGTCCTGACTCCCTCTGTTAAGAACCAGGTGCGTTCCCCTATCGTCACTCTTGTTACTGATAATTTTGTCTAGAAATTGACCGTGGAAGCCCTTCTCTCAACGAACTAAACCGAGAAGTACACTTGGCCGAACCAACTGCAACCTCGGTGGATCTCCGGGGATTAATTGAGAGAAACCAACCCCCTTGTTTCAGGTAACCCTTAGGTTCATTGTGTACGAATCGTAGTATTTCCTACTCGATCTTGTATATAATCTCCCTACGGCTGACATTGAACGCTGCGGTTGTTTCGTGTTACCCAACACACACCCCTTTGAACGCATCACAAGCCTCACCCTCCTGAACCGCCCCGTCTACAGGTCGAGAACCAGCCTCTCAGCTGTTCCTTTCCTCCCGAGCCAGAGCGTTCACTTTCCAAGAACCGGATTTCCGCGCGACAACGAGATCTACCAAGCTCAACGAAATCACCTCCGTCGCGTGGAATCAACAAGTACAATACGTTCTTGCTGGTGCTAGCAGTACCGGCTACACCGTCGTGTGGGATTTTCGTGGAAAGCAAGAGGTCGTCGCCCTCGCATATGGTGGAGGTGCTGGAACGCTGGCTGGCCAGTCCGGTGCTGGCAGCAGGATGGCGCTAGGCGGTCGCAGAGGCATAAGCGATATTGCATGGTATCCTGATAACGTATGGTTCCCTCTATCTGGTACGAATGAGCTTGTTCTCATCGTCTTGTAGGCCACAAGGCTAGTCACCGCCTCTGAAGACGACTCCTCTCCAATCATCATGGTTTCGGACTTACGCAATGCTCGTGGTCCCCAGAAGGTACTTATCACCGTCATCTCATAGAGATTATACGGGTCTGAATACATTTCTAGATCCTGACTGGCCACGAAAAGGAGGTACTCTCGCCCCCCTGGTGTAAGCAGGATGCAGATCTGCTTCTGTCCTGCGACAAAGATAACAGGGGTTTGTGTTGGAACCTTCGTCCGTCTGAGATCATTGGAGAGGTATGTTCTTCACTGATATCGCACACTAGAAATTTGCTGATCGCTGCCCTTAGCTTCCCTCCGCTGACAACTGGGCTTTCCAAGTTGAATGGTTCCCTCACAACCCAGACATGCTTGCCACTGCCTTCTTCGACGGAACGATTGGTATTCACTCCATCCAGACTACGAATACGAGCACCAGCGGTGCTACCCCCGCAGCCCCTAAGGCTGACGGTTCTGATGTTTTCGATGCACCAGGCTTCACTCGCAGCAACCAGAGTGGAGTCACCCTTTCCCTCAAGCAACCTCCTAAATGGCTTCGCCGCCCTGCTTCCAGTTCATTCGGCTTTGGTGGTAGTCTTGCCTCGGTTTCCAATCTCCCGTCCGCTCAAGGGAAAAACCAAAGCAGCGTTGTTCATCTCCGCAAAATTGTAACGGAGACCGATGTCATCGAGCGGGCGCAACAGCTCCAGGCCGCTATCGAGGGCGGCTCACTGAGCTCGTTCGCCGAAGCTAAAGCTAGCGATGCTGCTAGCAGTGAAAGCTGGAAGGCTCTCCTCAGTCTCTTCCGAGCTGACTCACGCGAGGAGCTTGTTACTTTACTCGGATTCTCCAAGGAGGAGATCGCCGTTCGTGTTACAGAGGCTATTCAGGCTCTCAAATCCTCCACTGTCACTCCCTCGAGATCGTACGACTTGGAGACCGACATTACGGAGAGCGAACCCAGGGAACCTGTCGTCTCTTTCCTAGAGCCAGAGAGAGAAGACACCAGCGACGGAGAGCCAAACAGTGCCGGTGCTGAGAAGACTCCTTCAGAGGTCAGCGCCAGCGTCAACTCCGATGCTACTAGCGGTGCTTTGCATGCGGATGGAGAGTCAACTACCACTGCACCAAGCCTGTTTGGTGATGACATCGGCCCAGGCACTCCTCAGCACGGCTCAGGAGTCGATTTCTTCAGCACCATCTCCCAGAGTGATGATCCACATCAGATTATGGTTCCCCATACCAACTACGGCCTCGACTCGTCAGTAGCGGCTACCGTCGGTTCGCGGGCCTCCTCCGTCGCTTCTGAGACTCTCAAGAACAACAGCTTCAGGATTTATCCAGCTGACGAGTCGGAAACTGACAAGCTGCTCACCAAAGCTTTGGTATTGGGCGACTTCGAGTCGGCTGTATCACTCTGTCTCTCGGTGGAACGTTATGCAGATGCCATCTTGCTTGCTGTGAAGGGTGGCAAGGAGCTTTTGGAAAGAACTCAGAAGGCCTATTTCGAGCGTCAAACAACCACTTTCCCTTACCTCCGCCTATTCCAATCCATCGTCAGCAACGACCTTGCTGACATCGTGCAGAATGCTGATTTGCAGGAGTGGCAAGAGATTTTCGTCGTCCTGTGCACCTTCGCTTCCCAGGAAGAGTTCCCCAGTCTTGCCGAACAGCTGGGAAGCCGGTTGGAGTTCCAGTACACTTTGATCGCTGCGGAGGGTGGCCAGGATCCCCAAGCCTCCTTCGCCTACCGCAAGAACGCTACACTTACGTATCTCGCTGCTGGCCATCTCGAGAGGTTGATTTCTATCTGGGCTGAAGAGATGGCCGAGGAGGAGAAGGAGTTGGCGGCGAGCGATGTTCAGGCTTCGGCCACTCGATTCGCAGTGCACGCCCAGGCTTTGCAGGGCTTCATCGAGAAGGTCACCGTCTTCCGCTCAGCAATCAACTATACCGACGTAGACCTCGCAGAGGCAATCTCAAACGTCCAGGATTTCAAGCTCGCCACTCTGTACGACCGTTACTTCGAGTATGCTGATACTCTGGCCTCGCAAGGTCTCGTCAAAGAGGCGGTCAAGTATCTGAAGTTGGTCCCATCCGCGTATAAGGGCAACGAGGGTGCCGATAGCCTGTCAGCTGAGCGTGAGCGTTTGTTGCGAGCAGCTGGTGAGACTGTCAAGGCCAGCACTGCAGCTGTGATTCCTGCGGCTGTATCCGCTGTTCCCGCTTCCACCTCGGCATACGCTTCATATCCTTCATCATACGGCATCGCCCCTGCGCCGCAGAATCTTCCTCCTGCCCCTGCTCGTGTACCGAATACGACTTACGCATCCTACAACCCTCCTGCTCCATCTGTGCAACATGTAGCCCCTCCACTTGTCACCAACGCGTACGCACCTGCTCAGCCTACCGCACTAAGCACGGGATACGAGCCTGCGGTCAATAATCCATATGCGCCTTCCGCACCGGCTACGTCCTATAACTCACTCACGCAGCCTCCTCACCTGCGAACCCAACCTCAGCAGCAGGTCGCCATCCCCCCTCCGCCTCCGCCTCGTGCGGGAGGCACACCTAATCCTCCTGTGAGCAACAGTCCTCCTCCACCACCTAAACGTCAAGAGAACGGGGGATGGAACGATGCTCCCGTTGTTGATCGTCGTACACCGGCTCCTGCTTCGCAGAACAAGCTCAATGCCATCACCTCTCCTTTCCCCAACGCTTCGCCTGTTGGGTCTCCCTTCACCTCTCCAGGCCAGTCTCAACAGCCAACTTTGCCTCCTCCTCCACGACCAGGAAGTGTTCAAGGCGGCATTCCCCCACCACCCCAGGGTCGGATGCAGCCTCCCCCTCCGCCTGGTCCTGGGCAATACGGCGCTTCTAATCCACACGCAATGCCACCACCACCACCAGCTGGAGTTATGCCTCCCCACAACCTACCGCCACAGCGGCAGATGACACCCAGCCAGTACGCTCAGGGTCCAGCTCGTGCCACACCACCCCCCGGAAATTTCGGACGTCCACCCATGCACGCCGGTGGGCCTGGTACTCAAGGGGTTTATGCTAGATCGATGACTCCTCCTGCTCAGCAAAACCCAGGACCCTATGGTCCTCCTCCCGGTTCTCAACGCAGTGGACCTGGTCCGCAGGGCCTTCGTTCTCCTCCCGATGCTGGCGCTTCGCAGATGCAACCACCTCTGCAGTCTCTTCCTCCCAGGCAGAGCAGTGCTGCTCCTCCAGCTCCTGCTCGGAAGGGACCTCCACCACCCAAATATCGTGAGTATCGGTCTTAATTTATTCCTTCCTATGGGCTCAGAATTCATTTTCTTCAGCTGTTGGCGACAGGAGCCATATCCCAGACTCAGACAAGCCTGCCTTCCTGATTCTTTCGGATCACCTAGAGCGCCTCAGACAACACACTCCTGTTCGTATTCGTGGTTCTCTCATCGCTATCTATACTTATCCGTCGTTATAGCCCCAGCAGAGACGGATCGTTGATGATTTGGAACGCAGGATCAACCCTCTCTTTGACTCACTGAACTGTGAGACGCTCTCGCGACCAGTGGTGGATCGACTGTTGGCTTTGACTTCAGGTCAGTGCTCATTCTACTTCCATTCCCTTGAAGCACCATACTGACTTCTCTGTTTCGCATCAATAGCTATGCAAGCGCATGATAGACCCGCCGCTCTTGCCATTCATATGGACCTGTTGACAAGGGGCTCTCCAACGGACGATATTGGTCTGTGGATGTCGGGTATAAAACAGCTGATCATGAGGCTTTGAGGATATCATGTACCCTACTCAGTAGATGTTACCTGTTGATGAGGTGTTTTTTCTTCTTATTTTAAGTAAACTTCGCTGTTTTCGTCGAGACATGGAATCTAAAGTGCAACTTGACTGTGTCTGTATTTTCTTCTTGTGTTTTATTGGAGAGTACCAACAGGTTTCCTACGAAAGACCGAGCTGTCGAGGAGAACTGCCAACTTCATAGCAAGAGTTGCATGTGACCGCTCCTTGCGTGCAGTTCGCTCTCAACTCTAACACAGTCCTTTTTGGACAATTCCCTTCGCTTCAGGCTCAGTTCGAGAGTGAGACACGAATATTTCCTCAATGATTCAAAACGCAGTGCTAGAGAACGTGCACAGTGATCTAGTCACCGATGCGGTGTATGATTATTACGGGCTGCGGCTTGCTACTGGATCGACTGTTGGCTTTGACTTCAGGTCAGTGCTCATTCTGCTTCCATTCCCTTGACGCACCATACTGACTTCTTTGTTTCGCGTCAATAGCTATGCAAGCGCATGATAGACCTGCCGCTCTTGCCATTCATATGGATCTGTTGACAAGGGGTTCTCCAACGGACGATATTGGTCTGTGGATGTCGGGTATAAAACAGCTGATCATGAGGCTTTGAGGATATCGTGTACCCTACTCAGTAGATGTTACCTGTTGACGAGGTGTTTTTTCTTCTTATTTTAAGTAAACTTCGCTGTTTTCGTCGAGACATGGAATCTAAAGTGCAACTTGACTGTGTCTGTATTTTCTTGTGTTTTATTGGAGAGCACCCACAAGTTTCCTACCCTACGAAAGACATTGCCTGCCAGCTTGAAGTTGAACAACTGGAAAGCAAGTTGCATGTGACCGCTCCTCGCGTGCAGCTTGCTCTCAACTCCAGCACAGTTCTTTTGGACAATTTCTTTTACCCAAGACTCAATTCGGGACTGTGACGCGAATCCTTCCTCAATGATTCAAAGTGCGGTGCTAGAGAACGCGCACAGTGATCTAGTCACCGATGCGGCGTATGATTATTACGGGCTGCGACTTGCTACTTGTTCTCTAGACCAGAGGCGTGTGATCTTCAGCAATTCGATTACTAGGTCCTGGACGTTGATACGGGCTAAAGAATCAAGATGTGGCAATTGGACGAGCCCACGAGGAATTGGAATATCGAGAATGACTAGAAAGTGAGTCGTATAGCTCCTTCTCGGTCGTTCTATCGCTTATCCTCTCCTTCTCTCTGTCAAAGCTCACGATGTGACTGTATCCAAAGTGTGCTGAGCCCACCCAGAGTTTAGGTCTATCATAGCTCCGTCATCAATTGTTCGGACAGTCAAGATAGGAGCATGTCCCTACGCAGCGAGATACCCATCAACATAATGACGTAGCCTCTGGGTCTACTTCAAAATGGGTCCAAAGAACTGCTTTCCTGGACCCGAGTGGTACCGTCAAGTCCACGTCGTTGTGGCCTCAAGCTGGTCAGTGTGGCATTTTGTTACATATTTTAGATCTGATAAATTTCTGTGCAGGCGACGGTTTCATCAGATTCATACTTGCGGATATACGAGCGTCTAGAGCAGTCCTCTCTCACCACTTGGCAGCTTCTGGAAGCGATAGACATCGCTGGTCTCTCCCAAAGCGGTTCAAGAACGCTGAACAAGGAAGTTGACGGAGGACGGTGTCTTTCCTGGTGCAAGGAAAGGTATTGGGACAAAATCCTGGGTGCGTTTACGTGTGGTACGGCCGGCGTTGTGCAGGTGCATGTATTTTTTTATATGTCAAAACCGGAAAACTCACAGAGAATCCGTCACAGATCATCCGATTGGCTCGTCCGCCGAGTGACTATGCTGTTAACTCTGGACTCTGACCCAACACCAGCCAGTACCTCAAGGATGTTTAGCTGCTGATCAACTACCTCGGTGGTATGTTTTCGCAAATTCTAGATGAAGGTGAGCGCCACAGCAAGTCCTTCGTGCCATGGACGCGAGTTGAACACAGAAAACAGAATCAGAGAAGACTTGTCCTTGTCGAAGGTGACGTCTCCTAGAGACACTCGTCCCTCTCCCCCTTGGGAGGACAAGGCAGAAAAAACTCACACGGCATGCGTGAATCAGGCGGTTACGGACTACGATAATGTCGTAGCAAGAGAATACTTATTGAACGATACCGGTAAACGCACCTCAGATCCCTGGCTTGACAAAATAGCCGATGCGCGAAGGAATGCAAGACCCGAGTTAACAACCTTCAAACCGAGTCCAGTGGTGTTACTGAGTGCAACCAGGAGTTTGATATATAATATCTAGGACTCCAAGTTGGTGCTAGCCCTGCACGTAGCAATCGTAGCATGTCCTCGTCGTCGGCTGACTTGGAACTCAATTTTATTGCCTTTGATCGTCTCCGTCTCGCTGAATCATTCCCTGCTGTTGCCAGTGACTGACAGGGCCAAGAAGGTGGGAGGAATAGGCTGAGAGCAATGACACGGCAGGGCCGATATCTTTTCAACTTATGGGGTGAATATGAGTGAAGTGGTGATGCAGTACTGTACTAGTGTGTAGGAGGGCAACCTAACGCCTAACGGTCGGCCAGTTGCGTTGCCAAAATCAGCGTTGTATAACGTCGACGTCTAACTGGGGGCCTGGTTGCATGCTGAAATACAGCTACTAATTTCAGGCCCTCCGGGCGGGCTGATTGCTGATTCTGGTAACGAGGCCCCGGTTGCATGCGGTCCGACCGTTGAATGGCTGTGTTGGTGACTCCCTGTACTGTACTTACTACTGAGAATCGCGGAAGCTCTGATCCGACCGGATTCAAAGTTCAAGTTCCGCTGATGATCCACCGTGTGGCTGAACTCTATTGAGCGGAAACAAACCACCACCAGCTCGCAATGCCTGATTTCATCGTTATCGAATCGGACGTGTGGGACGATATCTGTTGACGAACTGCCCAGCTTGAAATGCGGTTCGCAGACTCGGGGGGTACACTTTCTCAGTCCGCTTTCTAGCCCATTAACTAATCAGCGATCCAGCGGTTTCGGATCCCACCGTTCCCTCAAGTTCGTTGTCCATTTGTTCACTTGTTGCCTTCTTCACCCCTCTGTCATGATTCGTCAAGGGCTGAATCTCCCACAGACGATTCTCAGGAGTTGCCCCTGCAGCCACCATCCTTGTCACACGAGATTGTCAGGGTATCCACGGACGAAGGTGATTTCTCTCCCATGTTACCCTTGATGGTTGCGGTAATAATGTCTGCAGACGTATCCAGTCACCAGTCGATCACCTCGTTGCTCCAGAGTAAAAACACACAACTTTGCCCCTCTTCACGACTATGCCCCTCCTCAGGTCAGATTCATCGTACGAATTACCAGTTGTCGCTCCACGGCTGATATCCCCTTGCTATGCCCCCATAAAGATCTCAACTCCTGCATCACTCAGACTGGTTGCTATGGCCTTCTCCGTCCTCTGGTTCATCTCACGAAGGACTGACGTACGCTTCAGATACCCAGCGCAATGCAGCCAGAAAACCGCCTAACATCGATCCTCGCCCTACTGCAGGGAATAAACGCTCCCTTTTACCGACAAGCCCTTCTGATAATTCGGACTTTGTTCTTACCACTGGTAGGGCTAAATTCTTTCGTGGGCTCTCTCTTAACCCTTTCCCTAGATATCCCTTCACATGGTAGGGAGTGCATGAACAAGGTTGATATTGGTATAGGTCTATAATTCATGAAAGTCAACCCTTCATAATATTGTGTATACAGATGCTTCTCCAGAACCGCAGGAGATCCCAGGTGAGATATTCCAGCTCATCACTGGTGCTTCCCCTGGTCTCTCATCTTTGTGAACTAGCTCCTCCCAACAGACTGTTAGACCGCATGGACTGCGAACCTCGCCTTCACGAGTCACAGACAGAATCCCCTCCATACTCCGATCGCGGAAGGACCTTTGTGCGGACTGGTAATCAACGCATCCCTATCGCTCCTTCGCTAACCACTGCATTGCTGCATTGCATCGCACCACCTCCCATTCCCATTCTCAACTTCGATCCTCCAAGAGGAGCTTATACCTGGCAACAACTGGCATTTTTATACGCTAATGAACCCAACATACCCCACCCTAATTTTGTGATTAAACCGGATTACCATGACGAGATCCAGTCCATCTATGTTGTTGTTGTGGGGCGACGCCCAGGGGTGTTCACTAGCTGGTACGCTCCTTCATATATTTGACTCTTATGACAACCTAATGACGTTTCTGACAGGGCTGTAGCCAAAGCTAACACGCGGGGTATTCCTGAAGGAAAGATACATCAATACACAGCGAACTCCCAGCCGTATACTTTATGGTCTCAGGGCTGGTCCATTTACGCCTCTCTCTGGTGTCTGGGAATGGTGAAGGCCATTTCGGATCCTTTTGGGCAGCTGACCTCTGATGTGAATCATTGCCAAACTCTTCCTGTGACGGAACCGGACTCCAGTTTGTTGGATACTCCCTGGTATGTTATCACTGCCGGTCGCTTCCCTGGTGTTTATCAACGACCGTAAGTTTATCTTTTCTCCTCTGTGCTTGCTAGCTCAACTACTTACTGGTTTGCTAGGAATCTAGTAGGTACACTCACTCGGCACTGTGTGGACCCAGTTTATTGTGTCCTGCCTAACTGGCGTATTGCTGCGGCCGAATACAAGATCGCTGTTGAGCGTGGTTTTGTGCGCGCGCTAGCACGGCAATTGGCAGGCTCTGCGCCACATTGTCATTGATGGTTCTCTTCCCATTCTCGCTTCTCGGCCTCTAAATCCTTGAACGTATATACTCTGCTATGTATCCATATATATTCTCTGTTTCTTGGCAACTACTATGATAATGGGCCTGGGCCCTGAGAACGATGTGGTTAGTGGTTAGTGGTAGCTGAAGTTGGAGTTCAGGTTAACGCCATCGGAACTGCACCGTAGTCTGTATCATAGCTAAGGGGTCTGATAGGACTAAGAGAAAAGGTAACACGCCCCAGGACTATTCTTGACATATCTGTTCACAAATGCGAGAGAGAAGGGTTCCGTACGAATGCTTCTTTCTCATTTCTTTGGAGGAAACGTCGGAGCACGTCTGGACGACATCGTCGACCTGATCCACATGCACCACTTAGCAAGAGACAGTACAATTAATATGGATGGGACTGCTCATACCGTCAGGCCCCTCCCTGGGCCCAAGAGTGTGTTGAAGAGAAGGCGGATAAGGCTAAGAGAAGGATCAGCGCTTCCATACTTGACGCGAACCCGATGGAATAATCTTCTCGATCTTCCACTTCTTGAGTTCTTGAAAGTGACGAAGGAGAAGGCGCCGACTCTGCTGCGGATCCATCTCAGAGTTGGAACGGGGTGAGCAAAGAGGAAAGACCTACTGACCTAAAAGGATGTCAAGGTATCGTATTTCATTCGCTTCTCCAAGTATGATGGCGAAGAGGATGTCAGTAGACTCGAGCCAGTCCTAGATTTGGTCGCGATGAGTGGACGGTCACCTTGTCTAGGTCCCACTAGAGGCCGGTTCAACTCTAGGATGACAGGTGTGAATTTTTTGGTACACTGGGTGTTAGACGTCGTCAGCCAGAGTTGTATTGAAATGGATGCAGGTAATACTCACCGCCGCGTGTCCACTGATAACCACCATTTGAAACAAGAACTTCTCTCTAATACGCAAGACTATCGGACTCTGGCTGTTTGCAAGCCCTGCGCACAGAGAGACCTATCCGGTCCTGAATCGTATGGCCTTGTCAGCCTTGTATGGCACCGTCCTCGCACTCTTGAGGATCACCAGATCCAACTTCACGCATTGAGCCGTGCGTATACTATCATCTTTCATAAATATCAACAGAATGCGCATAAATTACGATGAGGGACTCATACTCAAGGAAAAGGTGAATAGCGCGATAGCACCGACTCACGCAGAACTATGAGTTCGTGTCTAAAGAGGGTTCTTGAACCCAGACCAGTTGTCGAGGTAAAGCAAGCCCCGCATCGGAAGGCTTTGACATTGGATGTAAGTATTGACAAGCATAGTCGAGATACAGAGGCTACGGCAGATCCTTGAGCAACAAATCCTTGAGATCTGAATCACGACCTTCAACGCCATGGCGTAGGACCCGGGCAATGCAAGGCAAATCGCCGGCCCGGCTCGGAGAAGTTCTTTATTCCAGGAGCACCTCTCCATCGAGTCAGCTACTCGCTCAGAACGACCTGTGGGCATCGCTTCCTGAAAGCGAATATGGACTCTCCGGTGCTTGTAATAGACAACGGTGGGCACACCATCAAAGCGGGGTTTTCCAATGATCTCAGCGATCCCAAGTGTGTAACATGTCACCATTCCTCCATTATGCTCCAACTCTATCGCTCTCATCGTCATATCAATTCAGGATCATACCAAACTCAATCGCTCGCTCTAAGCGCGACAAGAGGACTTACATAGGCCATGAGTTTGCCGACTGTCAGAATTACTCCTCCCTGGTTTATCGTCTCCCTTTTGAACGTGTAGGTGTTTTTATGCCTCGACGCCGATATGGTAGATGCAAGGATCTTCAACTGAGTAAAAAAAACCTAGGGATTTCTCGTGGATTGGGACGCTCAGGAAGCGATTTGGCATGGTCTGTTTTCTGAGGATGTTCTTGGGGTGAGTTCCTTCCTTCAGGCTGAATCGATGCTAACTTGTGTGTAATGGACAGGTTGATACGAAGGAATCCTCCCTTCTGATGACGGAACCATATTTCAATCTCCCAAATATTCAACGAATTTATGACGAGTTCGTATTTGAGGAGTATGAGTTCCAATCGTTTTATCGATGCACCCGTATGTTCTCGTTCTGCGTTTTCTCTGTGTGTAGCAGTTGCTGAAATTCTCATTTTCTAGCTTCATCTCATCTTGATGAAGGCACTCTCTTCGCTGGACCCGGTGACCAGATCCCGGAATGTTCTCTCATAGTAGACTGTGGCTTTTCTTTCACCCATTCGATACCATTGGTAAGAGGTGAAATTATATGGGATGCCGTTCGCCGGTTCGTCGGTTTGCATCTTGTCTTTCCTCACTAGCTTTATACTTCCCCATTCACAGGGTCGACATCGGGGGCAAGCTGCTAACTAACCGTCTGAAGGAGTTATGCTCCTTTCGTGAATGGGACCTCATGGAGGAAACTTTCATCGTCAACCAGGTGAAGGAGCGCTGCTGTTTTGTGTCCTCTCATTTCAAAAGGGATATCGACATTTGCAAGTCAGTTGATCTGACGAGCGCCCTACGAAAAATAGACTATCTTAACACAGTTTGATCTAGGTTTCGCCCTTCTAATAACAAGATCGCTCTTGAGTATATTCTACCTAACATCGCTCGACATATAGAAGGCCATATTCGGCTGCCGAATGAAACTATTGGAGCGGACGATCAGATTCTTCGTATGGAGAATATCCGGTTTATTACTCCTGAGTTGATTTTCACCCCCAGCGACATTGGTTGAGATGATTCGGTTTGCGTCCCCTCCTATGCAAGCTGACCTGACGCATCAATAGGCCTACAGCAAATTGGGATAGCCGATACGGTCGCCCTAAGTATATCCTTATTGCCTGCTGAGATCCAGGGAATGTTCTGGAAGAACATTGGACTTGTCGGAGGCAGCACTTTGTTCCCGGGCTTTGCTGAACGTTTGTGCGTACTCGGCAGGACTAGTCTGAATGCGCGAGCCTGATATCTATGTACGATGTTAGGTCTGCCGATTTACGCCCACTAGCTCCCACCGAGCATAAAATAGCCATTTGGACGTGTGCGGAGTAAGTTCTTTTACTCGTATTCCCTTTGTACTATTTTAATCGACGAGCTGCATGGGACAATAGTCCCATTCTGCAGCCATACCACTCACTGCACCACGTCGCTTCCTCCCCTATTTTCAGTCATCATGCGGTGTCGAGAGCCGAGTACCTTGAGTGCGGAAGTGATGCATGTAGGAAGAGATTCAACGGGTGGAATCGTCATCTACCAATGAAAGAAGATCCCTCTGCTTCCGATGCATCTTTGCGCGCTACGACGGAAGGGAACGACGTCAGAATGAAACACGATCATTCGTCGACCGGGGGCAAGACCGGGAAATCCCGGGGCAATGGTAGGGCTTGAAGCAGAGGGAGCGCCTTTTGACATTTACATTCTTGAGCACGCCTTTGGGTAGTACTGGTTCGAGCCAGGTCTCATCAGGTCTGGTTCGGGTTTTATTTTTTGCCATCACCTCCTAGGTTTCCATCGTTCATACAGCTCTTCGTCTCTTGTTCAGGTTTTTCAGGGCCTTTGTACAATACCTACACAATGATACTGATACCGTTCGTCCCTTGGCCGTTTTTCAATGTCTTCGAAGTTCGGTCAGTACACGCATGAGATGATCGGGGAATTATGGATGATCGATGGTATTTGGTCTCCAAGAATTACCGCAGTTCTGGTGGACACTGTGCAATCCGTAATCCATACTACGACCTCCACTGTGGTCCTGCCCGCCCTCGGCCATCAGTACCAACGCTTCTCGACCAACTTTTCTGCTTCTTCTTGGTACCGAGAACCTAGATCCATAACGACCTTCGATGCTAGTAAATCGTCTTTCCGACGGTCTGGACCGAACCGCTTCCCGACAACTGATCTTGTCCTGGGTCCGACTCTCGGACTAAACGACCACTCAGCCGTTTCCTTAACACGCAATGCGTAACTCATTCTCTATTACCATCCCGCGATGCCCACAAGACGGACTCCTGCTCGCTACCAGCCCGATATTTCTATCCCGACTCCCAAATCTGACAGATACAACTTTTGCCCCTGATCCGATACATCGCACTCTTCGCTATTCCGGTTCCATGCCCTATGCAAAACTAATAGGCTCAGACAATCGCTCCTAGCGTCCTCGGGAATCTCTCAAGCACAAACATGCGCACGATCTAGTTGGTACGATCTCATTTTCACCAACTGTTACGACTTCCCCTCAAAGTATCGGAATAGATCAGGCAGCAAAGTCTATACGAAGTATAGCACCCCTGCGATATACCTGCCGCCTTTCTCAATGTCATCGCATGCTACGGTTACACTCGGCAGCGCACCTGACGTTCTGTTATCTTTGCCGCGTCCTAGCTTCACTGGGTTGAAAGCTACTTCATCATCTCGTCTTCACGTCACTCAGTCGCCCTCTCCGATCTCTCCAACCACGCACTGCTCTCTCGACGTACCCTTCTGCCTGCCTGCCTCCACAGGCTCTATCAGGTCTTCCGGTGTAAGGCCGTCTCTATGAAGGACCTTGTGCACGATGAGCCGCTTCCGGACATCAGGCTGTGCTGAGAACGACTCTCTGCCATCTTCAAGCCAACGGGTCAAAACCACCCGAGCTTGTTCTACTCGAAGAAAGAAGGTAGAGACATGAGAGGAGATCCCGATGCGGGAGAGGACAATCCGAAAAGGCGTTTCCGTCTCGAATGACTCGTCAACTCGGCGTGGCGACTAGTGAAGGTAACGGACGACGAAGTTCTGCAACGACGGGCTTCCACCTTCCATCCGGGTGCCGGACGTCGATAATGCTGCCATTCATGGTACTTCTAATCGTTTTTCTCTATCCCGTCTCCCTTCTACACACCTGCAATCCCGACTTGACTTGTTGGTTCAAATTGATATTGCGTGGTATCAAGGAGTAACCGTCAGCATCTCTTGCTCGTTTGTCGGAACTTTCCAAATGGCCTGATTGGACCTGATCAGACCTTAGATGCCCGTCTGCCCTATATGCGTGTGTGGGGGGCCTACATGGCTTTCCAGCCTCGTCTTCCCGCTCTGGTGTGGGCTGCTCCCTTCCAAAGGTTGGGGGTCACTGGAGAAGCCAGTGCGGACGCACAGAGAGGGTTAGCCGCTCTCCCAACCTCAGGTCTGCCCTAGGCGGACCCCAACTGCGGCTAACCCAGACGCCCACCCAACAACAAGAAGGGAGCGCCTAGAGCAGGCCTAGTGAGAAACGTGGGATCCTGAAGGTGAGTAGCCAGAAGAGCCCAACCCAACCAAGGGTTAGGCTAGGTGGGAATGAAGCCATGGTAGACAAGGACGAACCGGGATGAAATCGATTACCGAGTAAACTGAACAGCACCAAGCCGTGCAAATTGATGCAAACGAGGGAACAATGTGAACAAGTAGAAATGCAATAGGGATGTAGCGAAAGCCAGAAGTTACCGGCCGGAGTTCTAATAAACGAGAGGGCATCTAGCTGCCTGTGTGCGTCATCGGAAACAATAAACTCCCATGTCTGGAATAAGTGCGACAGGACAAGAAATTCTAGGTGATGACGAGCTCGAGCAAGCTTGGGCTTATGCTGAACTTTGTGATCTGGGGATGTGGATCATTGTCTCTTTCTGGATGGGAAAGGCGATGAGGGTGGAGGTGCTGTGAATATAAGGAAAGTGGGAGTGATGTTCAATTCGCTGATGTCGATGGTAGGGTTCTTCTCCAACTCTGACCGAGTGCATTTGTTGTAGTAGGCCCTCGCAAAGTACCAGCCCTGCGCCTGATTCAGTCTGTAGATGGCGAGTTCGGGATGGGCGTGAGATGAGGAAGCAGGAGGGCCGAGTGGCGATGAGAATATGACAAGTCGGAAGCTGATGACAACAAGAGGTGCTGAGACTGAGAGAATCGGGCGCGAGCAAATTGGGGGGGAACTGAACTGAAGATTCGAGCTTTATCTACCGAGTATTTATACATGTGAGATGAAGGCGTCGAGCCTCGTATACGCAAGGTGATAGGAGTGAAGAGGAAGAGAACAGAGAGAGGGAGACGGATAGTGATGAGACGAGGGACAAAGAAAGAGGAGGAGGGAGGAGTAGTCTAAGGCGATACAATGAGGACAAAAGTCCTTGAGGTGATAACAGGGGGTGGTGCTAACCTAAAGGAGATGTGGTGTGATGAGATAAGGGAGAAACGAGGTTCGCAGGCAACCTCATGGTGATACAAAGCGAGGGAAGGAGATGGAGATGGGATGAGAGAGAATGAGGTTGCAGCCTCGACGTGATATCATGCATGAGAGGGGAAGACGAAACAAAAGAAAGAGAGAGAGGAAATGTGAAAGAGACCATGAGGGAACCGAGTCCGCGGTGGCCGCTACGCCTAGCCAGTCACCAACCCCTACAAGTCTGTTGACATTGATGTGGTGGTTTCCTAAAGCGGTGGCCCGGCCTGGTCTGGCCAATTGGACAACCAAGGCGGCTGCTAGGCTCATCTTTCCCTAGGAAGCTTCCTTCATCAGCTAGATCTGCCGCCAAGGTAGCTTCGTCTAGTGAAGGGATGCCGCCAACATCTTAGTACGCAATAGGGCTATACGAAAAACAGCGAGCTCGCCGTATCACCTTGCGGGATTTGGGTAAACATCTGCAAAGAATCTTGCTCAGCACAGGATGCATGCTGATGAAAGCTAGCGTGTTGTAAGACGAGTAATAGGCCCCTGGGCAACTAGAATAATGCGAAAACGAGAGCAACGCGAAACGAGAATAACGCAACGAGATCAGCCCAATGAGCAACGAGAATGGACGAGACGAGATGAGTCCGACAGGTAGCAAGGGATACCCAAGGGTATGATTCCCGCAAAAACGAGGACGCGTCGCCGAACGTGGCTAGAAGACGCCAGATAACCATGAACAGGGTGTATTTGGACGCCTGTCGGACGCGGTACAAAGATACCAACAAAAAAAGAGGCAAATGAGAGGAAATGGGAAAAAGAAAATGCGAATCAACGCGAAGAAAGAAAAGGTAGGGGCGCTTAATTATAAGACTTCACGGAGGATGTGTCAAGACCCCCAGTAGAAATTACATAAAAGGTGCGGGTAGGGGGAAAAGACACAACCAAAAGAAAAACTCACGAATGTAAGAGGGGCCAAATGATTGAACGTTCGAACCTTTTGACTATACTATAAGAGGCACTGGGGCCTCTGGTTCTTCAGCTGGGGATAGTCTTATCTCGAACATGCGATGGCAAGCGCGGGTAAAGTGCAGATGACAAGGTTGACCGAAATAGTATTTCGTGAAGCGTTACGACCATTATACGAGATGATACGAGAGTAATGTATGGTCGAATAATTCTAAGTGAAACATTGACCAGTGATGAAAAGGAGATGCGAAGAAAAGGAAGGCCACAACTGTTGAAGTCGTGCCAACCTCAATGGACGTGACGGTGTGAGAGAATGAGGTGGCACCGGCGCTAAGGTCGCTCGGTCTAGACGTTGGTCCCGCCTCGTGCCTCCGCTGAATCTACACTAGAGCAGAATTGCAAATCTAATCGGATACCCGGCTGTCTGATCAGCAACGACCTCAACGATCAGATGTCGGCCAGTCTGTTAGACCAATATAGGCAGCAACCGACAGCTCACTCAGCCCCACTTCAACCGCTTCTTATTCGTACTTCACGACTCTCAAATATGGTTGGTTTGCGAAAGCAATATATTATGGTAACTACGATAACAATACTACATAAAGGACAGCTACGCGAGACTCTTAATAGACATATCCACCGCCAATTGCCCAATCTCCATGTTCATAAATTAATTGCAGGAAAGAATGGCTGAGCGTTCCGCCCAGTATGGTGTGCAGAGAAACCGTTGCCTACCTCCCGATATCGACCCTAACTTGAACATGTGGTGACCACTATTAAGGATGTACAACCCACGTCAGTAGCAAGAACGAACCATCAGGCAAGTTCAGGAGACGTACGGTGAGTAAAGCGAGACGGCGGGATGCAGCAGTGACCAAGGCGGAAGGAAAACCGAACCAGAGACTTTGAAGGATCTAGATGTGAAGGGTTGTCGATAGGGAAGCGAGGGGGTGAAGAGGAAGCGAAGAAGGAGTAGAGGGGAGCAAAGCGGCTAGTGGGGGGAAAGAAAGGAAGCGAAATTTCTCTAAATCCAAAGTTCCCCCTTATGAACACGAACCAACGCCAAACAAGCAGAAACTGTGACGCGTGATGTGACCTACAGTAACTCTGATCCGGCGCTGGCAAAACTGATTAATTTCGGGCAGTGGGTCCGAAAGTTTTAGTGGTCCGAAAATCTGATCAGGCTCGATCGGCTCCTCGTCAAATGATCATGCCTGACGAAGCACTCAGAGAATCGACAGGTCATGATCAGTCCTAATCAGGCTGATTCCAACATGGCCAGCTTGAGGGAGGACTCTTTGGGGATGAGAATGCAATCCGACCGGCACAATCGCCAATTACTCCTTTTCCCTAGCTCTACTCCCTAAACATCGTTGCACATATGTTGACCTACAACGGCAGCAGGAAGACTCCGGAGGACCAGGAGATTTCGCCTCCGCTCATGTGAATTAGCAAACATATTCCAACTTTCACACATATATCATAGGATCAATAACCCCGATGATGGAATTAAGTTTTTGAGCGCGTCCTTTCCCATTGCTGGGTACACCCGGTGGGCCGCAAAGTTTAATCCCTACTTATAATACCTTTGCTCGATAGTGTTTAAAACCACATTACTCTAGCATTCAAAAACATCTCCGCTAAGCCGAACGCTTCGATAGCCAGAATTAAAGCGTAGAAGAACTGGGCAATATCTAAGCATGTTTAAATACGTCGTCAAGAGAAGTCATATCTTCGAGACACGAGATACTGTAGAATCAGCGGGCTGATCAGTAAAATAATTGGGGCACAGCGGAAACAGGATCGTCGAGCACCGTGGAGTCAATTATGCAGGATATATAAGGAAATACCCGCTACTGAGACAGATTCGAAGAAGGGCTGCGGATGAGGACATAACATGCTTCCAAACTGGCGTGCCAAGGAATATCTAAGCTCTAAAGCATCAAGCTGAACTCGTCACTCCACTTTACATTAACGCGATGCCCGCTTCTTTCGCTGTTCGGCGCTAGAGCCGGAGGTTACCCACATCTCACCGAGAGACGGGTTGGTGTGATTCTGAATGCTCAACAGAGTAAGCTCCAATCAATACCCGAGCATGTTCCATCCATTTCCTGGCCGCTCTCATTATACTGCCAGCTTACACCGCCCGACGTTCCTTGTCGTAACGCTATAAGGGGAATGATATTTTGATTGACCTCCGGAGAGCTCCCTGTCCCTATGGACACATATCTTCACTAGCTACGCGGTATTGACTACAACCCCCATTTCCCATGCTAATGAATACTCAGCGAGAGCAGCGTACCACGTTGGCAACTTTTGGAAAACGGACTTGGGGCCCTTTGAAACACCCGCCCTTACCGCCTCATCCCTGAAGCCGGGAGCATCAGTAAATTTGAACATGTATATCGATGCGAGCAACATACCATGACTCGAAGATTCCAGTTTTCGAACCAACGGTGACGACCAGCCAGGACTTATTGATCTTGTCCATCGGGGGTGGTTCAGACGGTGGGGGACTACACGCAGCTGCATGGACGTTCCCACCAACACGGGGATTGCGCCTGACACGACCGACACGTTTGGCGTGGCCATAGGCAACCATCGCTTTTCCGAACGTGGCATACTTCCTGCAAATGCCCTTCGGAACTCCAAAAATGACGGCACCACCAACAACCCTATATTGGAATCTCATCAGTGGTGCACCACAACTAGGTATGCAAACCGTACCAGCTCCTGTATATTCCTGGATCCGTAGCTACAGTGGCTACGTACCATGGTGAATTTGGGGTGTAGTGGACGCACGCGGGGATGGCGGTTGGCTGGTAAGGCACACAATTTAACTCTTCCAGAGATCTTGAAATTAGCCCATCCTCCACAACTACAGTATTCTCTTATCAACGCACCGGACGCCCCTTCAAATTCATTGGAATGACCCGTGTCTTCACAAAAAAATATGTCAACGATAGTCCGTCAATGTCTGCGCAAAACAGGCGTACAATCATGCTCTTTTGATGAAGAAATGGGGACCATGGTACAATCGACGTAGAGGACGAGTCACAGAGGTACTAAGAGCAAGCGGGTTCTTTTGAGGTCGCATTTAGTGCGGGTTCTGTCACGCTCCACTGTTTATCTCTTGGACTCGTGCAAACCTTATATGCAATGAAGCAACCCTATGCCCTTCTTTGACCTTGATTTGCATCGCATGTTTTTTGGCTCAGGTCTCCAAACAACCCCGTCAAGCTGCCTTTCGTAAACCACTCAACCAGACCGACGTATTAGCCGTGTTAAAGCTTCCCATAACCCTCTAAACTGGTGGGTCCGGAGCTAGCACCGCCGGATGAGACGTTCGCTCCCTATTCATGCGTCACGTGCTTGAAATAGGACTCACATGTGGATCCCGTGTCGTCTGGTTTGCGCACGTGCTACCTCCAATGCCTGGCTTCGTCAGGAATACAAATCAACTCCGAGTGGACCTGTTGGCCCATAGTGCCAGGATCTTTCCAATCTTCAACCTCGAAACGCATTCCAAATTAGAAATGTGGGTTTGCGTCGTCTCTATATCTGACTCGCTGGCCGCCCGCACTTACCCACGAACAAACTCAAGCTCTTAGAACCTAGATCTATCAACAACGTGCAGGATGATTCCCGAGCCTCTAGCTCACATGGTAATCGACTTTACTGGATGGATACGCGCCCACCTTTTGCCGTCTTATAAACCTGCGTAGCACCTTCTGCCCGATGCGTCATCCCATTCCTGAGCCTCCCTACACGCAATTTCCACTGTCTTTTGCACCGCCCACGGAATATCAGTCTCTGTATTCTGAACTCTTCGTAGCTTCATGCGTTCAACCCCAGATATCTGCGCCAGTGTTCCCGCCTTCGAGGAGGCATATTTAGCCCAAAGACTAGAGAGATTCTGGCAGGTTTACTTTCAACAACATGTCTTTACTCCGAATCCTTCTGGGAACCTCCCGATCTTCTCTGTGTTTCATGAGAACCTTATGGAACGGCAACAGCATGTGAGTCCAATCCCACATTTCTCATACTCGTAACTAAACTTCCCTCCAGCAGGTGCGGATTGAGATTGCCAAGCTTGCATTCGTCGCAAAGCCTTGGCTTCAGGCAGATGTTCATGCCACGGTTATTCTCCCTTCCGAACGTAGGATTCAAGAGCTGGAAGCCGTCCTTGAAAAGTCCGAACAACCGGGGCCGGGGCCCCATCAAAGTGCTCCATTGGTATCAATTCTAAACTCGCCTGTCCAATCTTTATTTCTAATAGTCCACATTTACAGGTAGCTCCAAAGTCCGAATCTGATAAATATTTTCTCCGGAAGTCCCACCTGCGACGATCTGTCACACCAACTATTGACATGGGTCCAGATGGCCGCCCGTTGAGCAATGCTGGCCAGTCTCGTCCTAACTTTCCGCTCCCGCCTGTTCTTGACGTATCGCCGGAGTCCCCCGAGGCTGGTATCGTAGGAGATGGCTGGGGCCCCCCTGCTTGCCTGCTGATACCCTACTCACAATCACCCCACTGGGCGTGTACACCCACCGATATGATTGAACCCTTCGCATTGCAACCTGCCCGTCGCTTCCCGCCCGGCCTCGCCCATGCCATCCAGGTATTTTCCAATCAACAGACTCAATTTAGTAGACGTTCGTGCGACAGCGACGCCACCAGTCAATGAGTCCTTTTCATCGTATAATACTAGATGTCTCCCCCAGGCAGACTCGCTTTGATCGTTTAGTGACTTCGATTGCTCCCTCTTTCATCATTATTTCTGCTAGTATTTTCTTCCGCTTCCGTCTCCCTTCTCTTCGACTATTGATTGATGTGTACTCAAACTACCTCTAAAAATATACAAGATGTTCCAATCGTACAATCACTCCTGGACACCTTATGTGGGCTCTCCACCTTCATCTGACCTGCCCCTAAGAGCAGATCGCCTCTGACTCATCAAGATACCATCGTGAGTGGGGAGGATCTAGCGGTTGTAGAGGAGGCAGGATGAAGAAGCAATGGCGCTGTGGAGAGACATCGGGGACCTTGTCGAGGCTGAAGAATCTCGTTGGACGCGTAGAAGTTTGGGAGCTTGGGACAAGGCGAGAATGTTGAGATTGATCTGATTGGATGACGCAGAGGCTCTGCGACTCTCCGGCTTGTCCTAGACGTAGGCTTGAACCAGCCTCTAGTAGGTGATCTGGTGTACGATCACCAACGTAGATTCCCAACGAATATGCCATATCTTGAACAACGAGCACCGCCATTCCTTTCAGCGTAATCCGGGCTATTTGCCCATGCCATTTCTATGTAGAAGGGTGATGGTCGATTTTTTGACTTTACAGGGGAAGTGGCGGTTGGAACCACAAATAGTTCCGCAAATAGGTCGGCAAACTCCGACTGTACTCGGTTCGAGTCCATCCTAGACGATTCGGTAGTGCTCAGCCACATTTCTGTGGTACATTTGGCCATGTGTTGTGTGCTATTTTGATGCTGCATAAACGGTAATCGGAGAAAAGCTGGGGTTGGTGTATATTGTCTAGTATTGTCGATATCACGATAGACCTAGGTTGCCTCAGATATAGGGCGTGATAGATGCAAACGTTTCTTTTTATGCTCCTTGCCTCTCCACGTGATCTTCGATCATGGTGGGTTGGGTGATCCTCAAATCACGTGCCCTTGAAACGTCTGCCTTCCCCAGCCATCTACCAACCCTACCCACGCTTCGTGCACATCGTGCTAGCCAGAATAAAACACTTCTCTAAAAACACGTTTCCCTTACCACTTCTCTGAATCAAGCTCTTTTGCTATGCAATCTATGACCTCCAAGAAGCGCAAACGCAAAGACAGCCTCGACCTTGGCCTCAGACCTGTCCCAGTTCTCTCATCCTCACTTCTATCCCAGCCTCAGGTTGGCCCATTGCCTGGATTTCATACGTTGCGCCCTGTGTGCCGTATATACTATTCCCCGGGCAAAAACGGAGTTTTAAACCAGCGACGGTCGTTCGTTGAAGCCTCGGTACCAATCAGAGCATCCAACCTTTTCCCTATATTTGATCCCGGTCCCCCTCGCGAGCAAGTGCGCCCGTGGTGGCTCAGACAAGAAGATTTTGACGATGTCGCCGACCAGCAGCACGACTCCTATCAGCAGGAGGTTAGCGAGGGTGCGCCGGACCCTCAAGCTAAACGGAGACCAAGAGAGCAGGCTTTCAAGAGCTGGATGGAGAAACGCGACTTTTATCTTGACGGGCTCTTTTTCTGCGAAGGGCGTGGCTACGCTAGGGCTCAAACGTCCTGTGGTACTCCTTCTTGCACCTCTTCCAGCTACGAGTTTCGCTGCCAAGATTGTCACGGCGGCGTAATGCTCTGTCAAGAGTGCATGAAAAGTGCCCACCAGCAGAACCCATGGCATCGGATTCAGGTGATTGTTTACTTACCATCTACTACACCCGGCGCTAATAATATGACTAGGCTTGGAATGGCAAGTTCTTTGAGCGGAAACATCTCCGTGATATTGGCGTTACTGTCCAGCTCGGGCATGCAGCATCTGAAGTCTGCCCCAAACCTCATCAAATGCGCTCAAATTTCGTAGTTGTGGACACCCATGCGCAGCATTTCGTATCCTTGTCTTATTGCTCCTGTGCGGGGGCAGTCAATCACGCGCAGCAGCTTCTCCGCGCGGGTTTGTTTCCAGCAACTTCGGATTTTCCCCGCACGGCAGTTACCTTTCGATTCCTGAGACATTACACTTTCCTCGCCTACGATGGCGACGTATCTGCGTGGGAGATGTATCAAGCAGTCCTGCGAGGCACCAATAATGAGGACCGAAGAACCGTCTCTGTCGGTATTTGTATGCTTGTATTGCAGTACGTCGACTGACCCTCTAAAACAGGATCGATATCCAGAACTTAGAGCCGTCTTCCGGCAATGGTCTCACTTGCTATTGCACAAACGGGGTGGTAGAGGTCACACAGAAGAGGGTGTCAAAGGGGCCGCTCCAGGCGAGCTCGCCCTCAAGTGCCCAGCCTGCCCACATATTGGGATTAATGTTTCCGAATCAGAGTCACGCGACACCAACAAAACGTACGCTACCAGCTCGATTTTTGGTTACACACACCTCACCTGAATCGCTGATAGTTGGTTATACACTCAACATCTCGGCCTGGATGCAAACTTCAGGATGAAGCGTCTGAACCGCTCCAGTTACGAGCAGGATCCCTCTTTGAATCGAGGGGCTGCCTATGTTGTGGACCAGCATGGCGAGTATGAGCGGTTTCTTAAGGATTATGACTCCAAGAATACGGTGAAGGAAAAGGTGAGACATGACTTGATTTTTCGTTTGCGAACATCTGAGCTAATGTCATTCAGAAGTCTACCTGTGCCAAACACAAGGCCATCATCGATGCGGACAAGGCAGCGGGTAAAGGTCTGGCAGCAAATGGAATTGCCTCGGCTGATGACACCCGTCATGAGTTCAAGCGGCCGACCTCGATGGCCGACCTAATAAAGGGTGAAAAGTGAGATCTCACACATTGCTGAAGATTTAGCACGCTCAAGATCAGTAGATACAGGCATATGGATTATTGTTTCTGGTCCACCCTTCGACACACCAATGCTCCACGCATAGTTACCATGTATGATATCGCCTGTCAATGGGCAGTGAATCTTCTCCCCCGAACGGCGGCAATCCCAGGCAGTCTTCGTCCCAGCCAGAC
Source organism: Agaricales sp. HM26-F1 (assembly GCA_002718315.1). NCBI lineage: Eukaryota > Fungi > Basidiomycota > Agaricomycetes > Agaricales > Agaricales sp. HM26-F1. The sequence goes on from NIBX01000147.1 coordinate 25,659, forward strand.
GGACCGTATCATGTTGTACAAAGTCCCAAAGTTCCATATCATATCCCATATCAAGCTTTGCCAGCAGGATAACTCTATGAATACCGCGCCCGGTGTTGGCAGGACTGACGGGGAGGGTGTGGAAAGACTCTGGGCGAACATGGGCCGTCATTCGGAGCCAACTAAGCAGATGAAGCCTGGTACCCGTGATGATTTCATCGATGGCTCTTGTGCTGACTGGAATTGGCGGAAGACAATATCCCTTGGTAAGTCTGCCATGTGCCATCTAGCCCCGGACAACCACTCAAGGTACTTCTCAGTTGACTCGCTCTCCAGGAGACTCAAGAACGCAATTCCGCAGGCAAAAATCCATGCTCTGGATTTCGACGAGTTTTCTTGTACCGTGCAAGAGAAGGTAGAGGCATGGTCTCTTGCTGTCTCTCTTTGGGAGAAGGACAGCACAAACCCAAATCCACTAGCAGTCCCAGCGTCCAAAGGTTCAGCTTTCTCTTGTACTTTAGCGAAAACCTGTTGACGCTCTTTGTAGCTCTGACCTCAGCGGAGGTGAAACTGGTGCTTCAGGAGGCCGAGGAGTTAGACATCACAGGAGGGAAAGTATTAACATTAGATGAGGAGGTGACTCCACTGACGCTCATTCTCTTGGGCCTTGAATTGGAGGAGTTACAGTAAGTTTAATAGTCGAGGAATGTTCTTGACATGTGCTCATCATAAGCCAGAAACCGTTTCGAGGTTGAATCGGAAGAGATCGGTCCCAATTCCACTGATAATCAACGCTATCAAATTGTACGACGGAACATGACCCTCACTGCGAAGATCGAAAGCTGGTTCAAGATTCAGAAGCTGTACTGTCCGATCACGGCGACGCTCCCTCGTCTTGGTCCTCCAGTAAAGAGGACGAGCACTCACGCCAACTCGTCTGAGGTTACTATAAATGCTCAGAGTGACGACTATCCCGCGAAAGAGGCGGCTAGGGCCTTCGACCTGAAACTATGGCTGCCATCGGATCTAGCAAACCTCCCTTTTACGATCCCTCGAGGTAGCATCGACCCGAGATTAGCTGATTTCGAATGGAACTTGCGCATTGCAAATTGCCACGACGCTTTGAGCAATATTCGACTATACCTCCGTACACGCAGCGGCTTGAAGCGCCACAAACAGCGTTTCGTGCGAGGGCAGAAGTCATCGACCCGGAGTCAGACCCAAGACGCTTCCATACAGAAAAGGATCGACCAGGCCGCGATCATGTACCGTCGCTCATTAAGAGCACTCCGGTCACTCAGTCCCTTGGTTGGAAAACCCCTACCAATTGAACTGCGAGAACTGGAGGAGGCAGACCTGAGGTATCTCTCCGATGGAGAAGTCGGCCAATCCCAAGGAAATAAAAGAACGTCATGGATCTGGCTTGTGGTCGGGATTACAGAAGCGAACAAGGATAACCAGACAGTCGACGACGGTGAGAAAATATTTGTATACTCTACCATAGCTAATGTTTCTTCCGCCAGCTCTGAGGGTTGAATGGTGCCTGAGCAGAGCTCGTGCTCTGCGCTGGCGGGAAGAAGTAGAGTTGTTGATAGAGGAGATGCGACGTGTCCAGGAATTTTTCAGGTGGAGAGAATCGTGGTGGCGTTCCCGAACAGTTGCTCTGACTCGGTGCGCTCATGATCCGGACTCGCTAGCCATCCAAGAGGGACGAGCGGCATACTCAGCAGAACAAGGTGCCCTCTATTGTCGTCTCCGTGAAAGATGTTCCCTAGCATGGGCTGGTTTCCCTAAAACACTGGAGGAGGCCCTCAGTACATTGGTCGACTCGCCAAGGGACATGGAAGACCCCTTCGCCCCTCCTGCTGCCCAGTCCATCGACCGTACGGATAGCATCGAGCGTGAGGAGATGGGTTACTGAGTTGCGCAGTTTTGTGCATAAATTCATATTTTGTGAGTTGCAAATGATCTATTCCATTTTATCCCAGTTTTTTCAAATCCTCCTAAAACATTTTTTTTTACTCCCAAGGTGAGATACGATATCGGTCCTAATTTTTCTGGACTTTTACCCGCATAGTGACAGCGTGACACTGTATGGGACAAGGTCCTGGCAAAGACCACGTTATGCTGTCTTTCATGGACCGCTCGTACCATGGTCCGCAGCCACAGCGGGTGTCCAGCGAAATCGGGCTTTTCGCGCCTGTGCGCCCGCTCCCGCTGTCTCAGAAGTCCCGCCATGATGCGCGCCTGTCGTCGGGAATGCCTGACCGACCACCCACCATGTAACTCCATAAGTGGCAATATGATGACGCGTCTGTTTCCCACATGATCTGCCGATTACCAGATGGTTCAAGACACGCGGCCTATGCCTACCTCAACACGACGGACACGAGGCATATTCCCACCACAACTGGACGAACGCATGACCATCCCTCACCACAACTAGTCAAAACATGAGGCCAGTTTAAATTCCCACGAAGACGATTTGGTGCTAACGACCACAAACTACAGGACAAGTCGTTGTGGTGAATTAGCACAACATTACAGATCGTAACTGTACGCGCGACTCTGGGTCGGTATCAGTAACTTGCGAAGCTGACACGACTCGGGAGCTCGGTATCCTGACAGCTGGAGGCTCTGAGCCAGTTGAATGCCCAGAAGACTCAGTCATAACCGTATTAAACCCCTCTGACAGTGAGCCGAAAGGAAAGCGTGAAGGAGAGGTAGAACGGGAGTATAATGAATGAGTGGGAAAAGACAGCCTCGGGATCAATTGGACCAACAATTGATCAACGATTTACGCGGAGGCAAAATTGATTCAGGGACGCCTCGGATATGTGCCTGCCGGTAGAAAAATTCGTCTAAACTCCTCCGACTCCTCCATCAGATGGGACATGAGGATATCTATTCGTGTCGATTTAGTGAAGTAGTGAAGACAGTGTAGAGAAGAATACGCTCATACAGGGAATAAATCGCACCATGCTACATTGCTGAGAGTACAGATTCAAATAAGGGAAAGCAAGAATACAAGAGGAACGGCGGTAATCAGTGGTGGAGAGTTGGAGCACAAGATTGTCATAGATTGGAATCGGACGAGCAGTGAGGAGTACAGAAGTGAATGGCTGAAGAGAGAAATACTAGTAGAGGATGAATAAGACGAACAAAGAAAGGCGGACTCGTGGAATCGCCTTACAGTATGCATAGAACTGAAATGAAGATACACCACGCCGTCTCCTTGCGCCACATTGGGGATCACCACGATGAATCTCTGAGGATGAACAAGGAACAAAGAGACGACTCCTGATAATCAGTAGTATACGTCAGCGAGCACTTCAAGTCCGTAGGTCGTCTCCTCTGCCTAATCATCCACCATCAGGATCTCTTCATAGACGAAACCAACTAGCGCATCGTACCTGCGCATCCATCGATCGGGATTCAGCTCCCACAGTCTCATTTCTCCTAGAAGGGGGGCTGTTGATACGATTTGCAACTCGTTGCGGGAAGCAGGGAACATCGAATCCCAGATAGTGTGCCATAACAAAGGCAGTAAGAGCACCGGTGATGACACCCATAACCTGCATCCAGTTCCAGTACTTCGCAATGAAGGAGTTCTTCACGAGAAAGGCGATCTGTTCATACATGATGGAAGGTAGGAGAAAAGGGTGTCGAGCATGTGATGCATAGGATGGCTCTATAAACGGTTACCTCTTGGCCTCGAGGCACTGTGACTCCGCCTTCGCAGTGTGTCCCCTTGCATGTCTTTGGGTCACCTCGAACACGTTGCTATACGATTCCAGGATCTGGGAGCTTATTTCGAGACGGGATCGATTAAAAGTATACTGTATGTACTGGATTAGCTGGAGTCGCATGATTTGTCTAGGATTGAGCTCGAGCTGGGCAGCCTGAGATACATCAACAACGGACAACTTGTTGGGGTCCAGTCGCGAACCGATTTCAGGTTTCGGGAAACAGGTGACCGTGTCGCTATTAGCCGAGCTAAGCCCGAGCCTTGCTGGCTCCTAGACTTGCGATCAAAATTTCTCGCAGTGCGTTCAACATCTTCTATCAGATGATCACTGTTCGTGCAGTTTAATCATATAACACTCTTGATCACGTATAGATAAGAGGCCAGCCTAAAAAATAAATACACCTCATAGGGAGTAAGTCGTAACATGTTACACTGCCGAAAGTACAGATACCGTACAGAGAGGGAAGATCAAGCAAATGAAAACAGTGGATGCAGAGTATTCACATATAAGAATGGAAGGACTCAGACAGAGATATTAATAGAGACTGAGAATAGAACGGGTGAATAGGAAATGAGTGGAATGAAGAAGAACGAGTTCATGAAATCGATATCACCATGAAAGGAAAGAGAACGAGAACGATCCATATAAGCCCAGGACCATATCATCTCGCACCGCACTGTTCACACAAAATATATTTAGAGGGCAGATGAAAGGCATGGAGCACAGAGACTGACCATGAATAGTGCAGCCCACCGGTAAGAAGCCGCACTCTAACTGGCAAACAATCGAAGATAGCTCTGGTCCAGTTCATCCATCTTGCTCTGAATTAATCCTTGGACGGTCTGATCGAGACGCCGTGGGCTGAATAGGAGTTCGAATTCAGCCGCATCATTAGCCCAAGTCGCCAGGGAGCGTTCTGGGCGCAACTGATGTGAGCTCGGAGTATGCTCGTAAGGTGGAGGACTGGACAACCCAGGCCCACTAACGACGCTGAGAGTCCTGGAATAATCTAACAAAGTGGTGGAGTGCGGAGAATGATCGTAAAAGTCCATATTGCGACTGAGAATAAGAGAGAGATGATATTGGTGCTGTGCAGTCGTCAGTCTGTCTGATAGGTCCTGCCCCAAACTCTCCGTTTCTGACATCGTGGGGGTCGTAGGACGTTGAACGAGATTGAGACAACCTTCTTTGAGCCACGATGACCGATAAAATCTGATGCCCCACTGAATCAGATATTTGTCTCGTTCGAGAGACGAATGAAGCGAGGCGATGATGGTGTGCAACTCTTGACATGCATCGTCGAAGACATCTTTGATTGCCCAGAGCTTTGCTAGTTCCATGACGCTAATCCATTCTTCTGAGGTCGAGAGTCTTGCTGCACGCCTACAGTATAACAGGAGAGTGAGTTTCAGCTACACCAGTACCGAAGGGAAGAGGGATGTTGAATCAATGGGCGGTTCGACGTACTTGTTTGATCCCAAGCGAGCTGCGTAGAAGAAATGCAACTGGAGGGCTGTTAGAAAACGCTCCCAGTCTTTGCTCGTCACGCCGTGAAGCCTTAGCGGTCTAATAGATGCCATTTGGGCCACAATATCTGGTACCCAAGACAGAAGGTCGTAACGAAGCCTGGGTTGCTTCATGAACCAGTAGGCGTCAACAGTGTAGGCTGTACGCTCGACCTGGTTGTCCTTGATCAAGATCACGCCTTTGAAAGTGAAAAGACACGATATTGTACCCGTATCTTGATCAGTCTACCTTCCCATATCTCACTGTCCTTGAAAAAGAAGTCGTCTATCACGGCCACTACTCTCGCCAGAATGAAGATGGCGGCAATGATCTTTGCGATGGTCTTGAAATTTCCGATGGGAAAGTAGCACACAGCGAATATGAGCCGCAAGACGAGAATGATTAGCTTTTGAACGACAGGACCGAGCTCTTTGATTGTATCGGAGACAGTGGACATTGTGAAAGAAAAGAGCAAGGTGCGCGAACCATGTGATGAACTCGGAAAACGTTTTTGACCTCGAGGCAAAGCCCCTCGCTGAGCTCTCCTGTCACTGCGTTCCTCGGTGACGAGCGAGGACGATTAACAGTGTACTATATCTACTGGATTGCCTGTACATTGTCGTATCATATTCTCCAGGACTGACTCAAAGCTCGAGCCGGCAGGGCAGGGCACATCAAGAGTGGACGACTTGTCGGGGACCAATCGCGAGCCCCGAGACGGTTCCAGGTTGCGGGAAACAGGGAACTGCCGCTATTGGCCGAGCGGCAGCGATGGAGGCATGGGAAAGGAATACAGAATGCTAGAGAGAAAGGTCTAGTAGTGGATATGAGGCTGATAACTCGTCCAAGAAGGTACAGGAAACAATACATTGAGGCGAGCCTATTATAAAAGAAGGGAAACAGGTAAAAAACTCAAGATTAGGCCGTCTCTCCAAAAATTTTCCTATACTTTTCGTCCATCCTTGCAATCTCGACTCTGAACTCTTCGCGGATGATATTCAGGATGGCATTAGACTCACTCGCTGACTTCTTTTGAGGTTCGTTGATCTCGTCTCTGACTGCAGATCGAGTCAGGCTGATATCCTGCAAAGGCCTTTGTGGCTCCTCTTGTTCTCGAGTCTCCACCGGTGGCAGAAAAGAGGGATCAGGGGCGCTGGGGGCTGAATGGTCGTTCATGACCTCATCGGGTATATCCCAAGTGCCACAGGTGCCAACTCCTTGAAAATTGGTACCCCAAGGTCGTTTTTGCAGCATCGCTGTCGGAGCCTGAGGGGCCAGTAGAATGCTATCATCTGTCAGATTATGTCTTGGAGATGATAGTATCGGAGACGAGAAGCGCGACTTTCTGGGCTGATGTGGTTCGGATGAGTCCCGTGCATCTCGAGTCGGAGCTGGAATTCCTCCAAAGGAGCCCTTACAGCTCGGCTTGAAATGGAACTTTCCGTCGTCCTCGTCGCAAATATCCATGGAAGACGATGAACTTGAAGCACTGGATCTAGTAGATGTAGCTGCGGGCTTGATGATATCGTAGACGGCGGAGTTGCTGCTAACGCTGAGTAGAGTCTTGTCTCGACGAGGTGATCTGCAACCTAGAGTGATCCCAGGATTACCCGTGCTGGACGTCGGCGCGACGGGAGTGTGCCTTGCAGCCGTCGGCATACCCGAGGCTTGAGAGGTCAAGAGTACCTCGAGTCGGCGCTCCCTCGCTTGTATGAGGTTCTGCAAGAGGACGCAATTATTATTAACGTCTCTGCTCAGCATCTTCAGTTCAGCGCGATTCGGGACTTGTTGACGGGACACAAGAGCGGAGCAGCCTTCAATGAAGAGAGGAGAAGCATGATATCGGATGCCGTACTGCATGAGCTTGAGGGCTACGTCAGGTACAGATCCAGGAGCCTGTTTATGAATTGCGAGGCTCGGATTGGCAAGGGTAAAGGAGAGACGAAAGGCATTGCATGCTTTATGGTATAGCTCTTTGAGGCCCCAACGTAAGGAGAAGACCATGGTCGTTTTCCACGCCTCGTGCGGTATCCTCGGCGAATAGCTGAGAAGAGAGAGAAGGATAGAATTCCAGATGACACCGAGAAAATTGATCAGGTACTCACGAGCTGGAAAGTTCTATGACATCAAGAAATGTCGTCCATTCCTGCTCAGGAACGTCCAGCGGGAGAAACGGCACCTCCTTTCCTCCTCGAAGATACTTTTCTCTGCTAAAAGCTTCCGAATTGGACACAGTCGCGAAGAGTTCGTCTTGGAACTGACGACTCTTGAGAACCATGGCGGCGAATCGCGTACCTTGAGGACTGAACTCATAGATAGTATCTTTAACCTACAAATAAAGAGCATCAGAAAACAGAAGAAAGAGAGCCTTCACCGTGACGGAGGAGGGAAAACGCACCACAATAGATAATCTTGGTATGTAAGTCCCGTACATTTTGGGAGGGGGACAAACCAGACACTGGCTTGAGGATATCTGAGCGACATGTGATTGACCCGAAGGGGTTTGGCTTGAAGACGGTCCACTGGTGGGGGGTCGACTCGGTGGTATCTGACTTGGAGGCAGTTGATCCATTCGCTGACTCGACGAGAGACGAGTAATCCTACGATCGAAGCCTGACGGACTCTCCTTCCACTCATCTGGGGGCATGACCCCTCCACTGTCACGACGACTCGGTTTCTTCAAGATAGATTTCAGCGATTGACTGTCCTTGCTCATGATTAAAAGCGAAGTGAAAACGAAGTGGATTGCCTAGGGGACTGAGGGCTGGAGGGTGGTATGACTCGGTGTGGGGGTAACAAGACGAATTTCAGAGCAAGGGAAAAGGGAAAGCTTCTTATATAGATCCATAGTCGTTGGCAGTGGACAAGCTGCCTCACACTTGGCCAACTCTAGGCCAACTCGTTTGTCAGTTGCGAAGTTTGAATTTTTTTGATGGCCCTTGGCCAAGCTGGTGGTCTTGTGGCGTCCGCCGGTGGCAAACACTTTTACGCTGGAGCATGCCAATACTCTATAATACTAGGCCATCCCAGTGTTCATCTGATCAGAGAAGAGGCTCAACAAAGCACGCGTTCAGAGTCTTGGATGCACGAGAGAATACGAGTAAGTAGGAGAAATTTAGAAGGACGAAGCCGCAAACACCTTGGGCATCTCAGAAGCACTTCAACGTCGATTTACAAGAGGTCAAATTGAAGTTACGAGAACAGAAACAGAGTCGTATAATCAAGAAGAATAAACAATACAGTATTAGTATTGATATTAAGACAGTGGAAATGAAAGCACGTTCTACACATTACTAGGCAACAGGTATTGGGAGAGAGTGAATAAGACAGGAGGCAGAAGATGATATCAACTGCAAAAGAGAAAAGCAGAGAGAAGGAACGAGGAACTCAGGATGTGACCTTGGCTGTACTGATTCTGAAAATAAGTTCGTTGTCTCCCAGTGAGAGGTCTGATAAGACTAGTTTGTCACCTTAATATCTCTCCCTTTTGGAGCGAGAAGAAGTACTCACGCTAAACGATCACGGGCCAGTGATCCCAAAGATAGTCCTATAGCCCTTATCGAGCCTCTCAATCTCCTCTTCGAACTCCTCGCAGACCAACCGTCCTGGATGACTCGCATCGAACAGCATCAGATCCTCTTTCGCGGTACCCTTAAACACCAAGTCCGAAAGTTTCTTGTCTGATGACGATGACGACGCTCTTGAGGTCTGAGGGCTATGCAGGAGAAGGAAGTCTGCAAATGTAGCGGTCTTCCCTCCAGGAGAATAATTTCCAAAGACGCCGTTGCAGCTAGGTAAGAAGTGGAAGGGACTCTGGATGATACTGGAAGCGTTCTTGACTTTTGATGCGACAGGAGGGCGAGGCTCTTTCCCGCTGCGTGCGGTGGGACCGACAGAGACACTGTCGCCGGATAGACTGAGAATATCGGGAGAGTCGGCGACTGCTGTGCTGGAAGAAGGAGAAGTGACCTCGGGACGTTCAGCGGGAGACTTGTCGTCACAGCCATTAGTGACTTTGACCAGGCCAACAGCCAAACTCACGCGACACATCTCTCTCGTCCGGAGCAGCTTCTCCAGGAAACGATAGTTCGAGTGTGTACCGACGGAAAGAGCCTCCAATTCAGCTCGGTTCGGAACTCCAGGACGGCATGCAAGCTCTTGGCAGCCTTCGATGAGAAGGAGAGAGCTATTATAGCGTAGACCGTATTGGACGAGTTTGAGAGCTACGCCAGGCTTATACGGGGAAGTGCCATCAGCGGGTGATGCTAGCATGAGACAAAGTTCACGTAGCACGGCGCAAACTGAATCGAACAAGACTTTGAGAGACCAGCGTATGCACAAATCCAGAACAACCTGACAGTCTCGCTCTGACAGTACCCGTTCATGGTTCCTTTAGGTTCAAGAGTTAGAACGGTGACGGATGCCATCTTTAGAATTTTGAGCTGATGTTACTCACGGATCGCTTCCTAAACACCAGTATAGAGCATCGAGAAACACCTCCCAGTCGTACTTCCGCACACCGCTAATAGAAACAGCCTTCAAGTCGGGCAAACCTTTGAGATACTTGGATTTCGTCTCCGAGTCGACAGAGACGAAAAGCTCTTTGCAGAACTTCTCGCTCTTGAGAACCTCTGCGAAGGGGCCGTCGTGAGGACGAAGCTCATAGATCCTATCCTCAACCTAGAGCCAACCATCTCCACATCAGACGAGGGACAACCCAAATCGAAAATGTGAGCTGGAAGTACCTGCACGGGGATCCTCGGCTGGTACCACTTCTCATGAACCTTGACGCAGACGGTTTGACTTGGTAAGATAGTGCGTGCTTCGGTTGGAGTTTCTTTAGGCACACTGTTCAGAGAAGGGATGACCGAAACTGGTGAGGTCGTTCCGGGGGCTTTATCTCCAACGCTTGATCTTGGTGGGGTGACGCTGGTACCGGTCTTGACGAGGGACTTCCGAGGTTGGGTGTTCAGAGACATGAAGAAAATCGATTACAGTAGTAGTAATAGGGCTAAGTCACGAGAGGAGATGTAGAGCTTCGAAAAGCTGCAGCACGGAGAGAGAAGTGATGACACTGGTTCTAGCAGGCAGGCTTTTATCCATGGCGTCGTTAACAAAGGCCAGTCAGTTCTTTGAGCCACAACATTTGGTGGTGAGGACGCTGGCCGCGGCCATCATTTTTCACCGTAATACGTCACCAAAACAGCCCTTGGCCAGGTGCGCTTGGTGCTTTGCCAGATTCCGGGGCGCAGGTTTGAGGGGCACTCCGCTTTGTAGTGGCCACCCAGACGCAGAAGAGGCTCAGTATAATCCCATCAACGAGTACAAGGAGATTGGCTGCCACCATCCGTATACATACAAAGAACCCACACTCAACAGCTCTAGATACAACGAGTCCGATTATCACTCTTCCTACAACAACCGCCCCAAAGGCTGTGATTAGAGCTTTACAATCTACAGTCCAAAGCGAGTCGTTACCTATGGCCTCAACACGTCCCCCGGTGCCCCTCCTCCTCCGCCAAGTCCACTCAACGGCCTCGGCCACCTCCTCTCCCTCCCGTGCGCGAAATCAGGGAACCGATCCCTAGCCAGGAGAGTATACGTGAAATGCCCTCTATCGCTATAGACATCACCCTCCCACTCCCCATCCTCATCAAACCCAGACCGTAACCCACGCTCCCCATCACCGTGGTTGGAACCACGATCACGGTGGTGGTATTGCCGTCTAGACGTAGTTTGATCGAACCTGGTCTGTCGAGACGTGGGAGATGTAGGGCTGGAGTTTGGGTTGGAGGTGGGCTCGGTGAGCTCGTTGATACCACGGTCGTTGATCATACTCGAGCTCGTCGAGTTTTGGTTTCTGATATGTCTCCGAGACGAAGAGGACGGGCCTCTTGAATGTGAACTGCCGGTGCTACTGGTGTTAATGGAGCGAGGATAGTAGGGGTAGGCTTTCCATGCTGAGTTAGGCCGAGGGAGAGGGATGTGATTGAATCGGAAGTCCCAGACTACCAGAGAATGATTATACAGTGAGTAAGGATGTACATAGAGGATGAGGAAGACGTACTAGAGGCAAAATTGGCTCTGTAGACTCCAAAGGCAACGATGATACCGATGACAGCACCCCCAAATACATCGTACCACTGGTGTGAGTCTGTGAAGAGACGTGGATTAGTTCATTGACATGAGACAAACGACGAGGGGACAAAGAGACAGGAAGGTTTCCATGACGGGTAAAGCAGGGAAAAGGGTGCATATAACACGGACAGAAGCCAGAATCATGCTACTGAAAAACTCGTAGAGGAAGTATAGAAACGAGAGGTTCAAACGAATAAAGAAGCACTTACGGTCGAGAATCATAGCTCCCCCAATCAGGCAAGCACCTAGCAGCGGAAGAAAGAAGACGACCAACTTCCAAAACTGGGGTCGTTCGTCCTAAAATCATACACCTCAGCCCGAAAATATCCGCAAAGCATCGAAAGGGGAGAAACTCACAGAGAACACCTTGAACTTGCCGTTAAAGTACAAGCTCGCGAATAAGAATCCAGCGAAGGAGACGGTGGTGTGTCCTGAAGGCCAAGACTTGAGCGCGTCGTTTATCCATCGATCGTTCGTGCCCGTGCAGATCGATTTGTCGAAATAAAGGCCTTCGAAGCCTGACCCAGAGCCGGGACGGACGTCTTCACGAGGTTTGCATACGTCTAAGAAGTGAGGTCGGACGCCTCCCTATATAGGATTTCATGAGAAAAGCAAAGGAATGCGATAGAGAGTCAGACGTACGATGAGAAGCTTGTTGAACACCTGTAGTAGACTACCTACAAGGATACTCCAGATGTTGCCCCAAAACGCGACGTGCAAGTCATAAGCAGACCTGACGCGTATCTGCGAGATTACGAAGAATAGGCTAGGTACGATGATGGCGAGCAATGTCGCGAGCCAGATGGGTATGATGTTCTTGGAGGACCGGGTGTAGCCTATATCCTAGAGAAGTCGACGCGTCAGGGAGAAAGGTAGGCTACACGAAAGGATACCCACTGGGTTAATAAAATTCCCGTTGTTGTCCCAGATAATAAATTTTCTGGTTACGCCGCCCACAGCGTTCACAGAATTCATCGCAAGAGACTATGTTGCGATCCAATCATCCAAACCAGTCAGTACAGCCCAAAATGCGACGACAAAACATACCGCTGCACCAACGGCGACCATACACAAGACATCCAACCAAAGATCGCTTATCCACTCTCTGAATGTCGGCAGATGATCCAAGAACCCCAATCCTCTCGCTCTTCCTCCGCTATCACCCAGATGCTGTCCTTCCCTGCCCCGGATTCTCGAAGAAGCAGCAGTAGCCTCGATATCGGTGTCCTGAGAACTACCACTGATATTCACGGCTCCGTTAGGTGGTGCAGTAGGATCCCTATCGCCATAATTATGATGAATATTCGTGGGACTGGGTTTGTCGTCTGATTTTCCCAGCCATGAGTTGATGTTAGGCGTGAATTTCATGGTATAGTCGTGATGTGAGAGCGTTTGGGTAACCGCTATTGGGTGGCGTTTTTAGGGGTGTAATGAGCAAAGCGCAGTGTAATGGGTCGATAGAAATATAGGATACCCAAGGAGATTAGAAGACGTAGGATGTGCTAGTATTGAGGATACAAGAACTTGAAGAGGAGGCGCTGCTTCATCGAGCTGTAGAAAAACACAGCCGGTTGGACAAGGCGAGCTCCGAGTGAAAGGCGCTACTGGGGCGCTATGGCTACGTCATCGACACGCTCTTCAGTTTATTGATCGTGTTCCTGGTCTACCTTGGCCTACATCAACATTGGTCGCGCATTAGATGCAAGGAGTCTGCTTGAATGTAGACCTCTGAAAGCGGAGCTTTAGGTCAAGGTTTCAGTCTTTTGGCTCAGAATGATAATTCAGGGAACGCTAAAGTGAGAGAAATACAAACGAAGCTGAACTTGAACAGATTCGAGGTAGACCGCTCTCACTGGCAGTACAAAATCCTAGCGAATCCCGTATCTAGCGATTTAATCTCAGAGTCCGTCGTTCTCTGAACTGGTACGTCACTCATATTGCAGAGATCAATCTCATAAAGCCGGACTCTATAAGTCTCCCTCGCTTCAATAAGCTTGAAGGCCGCTTCCATCATACCGATCTTATCTGCTTCAACTTTGATCGGCATACGATATCGATGACGCAGATCGATTGATCAACGTATGGCTCACATCGTTTAAAAGAGTGTGATCAGTTGTATAGTCTTAGTAGCGAGATAGAAGGGATGTGGACCGGGAAAATAGATAAAAACGAATGTAACCACAATCACCCTATGCCAGGACCGTGGATTGAACACGGGACCTTCAGAAATCAGGATCGCTTCAGTCTGCTGCTCTCCCAGCTGAGCTATCCCGGCAGTAAAAGTGTAGTCCATGCTGGCAAATATATAGCAAGAACCAACATCGGAACGGTGAAGAAAGGAAGAAACCTTCACGTTGGAATCCAGAACACAAAGGCTAGCAGAGTATCGGACCTCAGCGGCGAGAGTAGAAGCAGATCACGTATTTCGTAGACTCCCAAAGATCGAACCTGTCTAGAGTAGTCGCAAGGACCTATAACGACTCGACTCTCCTGAAAGATGTCCGCTTGTCCCTCGTCCCATGCTGGTATGTCGCAGATCTCTGTGGTGATTGGGTATTTGACCAGTAAAGTACCGAGTCACTCGTCAAATAGTATAACGCAATTGAGATCGATTCAATGGGCTACGGGCTACATAACCAAACACAAAAGAGGAACAAGTCTCTGGTAAGTACAGCTCAAGTTGAACGACCAATAGTCCTTAGTGAGTACGACGATCTGCCAACTCAAGCAGCGATCAAGGTCCACTGAATACGCTTGCCTTGCTTGGCCTTGGAAACCAATTGGATCTTGAGAAAGAATAATGAGCAGGGACTCGGTAAGGCTCAAGAGAGATGTACTTACAGTGTGGTCAGGGGCACCTTGGAAGTCGCTCCAGTACGAGTCTGAACCGGCCACGTTCGCGCTATACAGAAGGTCCAGGTTATTGTTCAGCAGGTAGAGCGTAAGACGAGCGGTATACTTACTCCCAGATACCAGGGCCGTTGTTGGGAACCTCCCACTTGTAAGGAGTCTGACGCCAGACGACGATGGGACTACCAGAGGTATCGGTCTTTCGACGTGAGGTTAGCTTCCTGAGCGAAAAGAAGACTTATGGACATAAACGTACACCGGCAGCAAGGTACAGGTTGACAGCGATGTTGAAGAACGTGTACTGGCCGTCACTGTTGGTGACAGAGAAACGCTATAATCATGGTTCGTGAGTAAGTTGAGTCCTGAAGCGAGGCGTGCTTTAGGATACACACGTTATAGTCGGGACTCTGAGGATCGACGTCAGAGACGGTGCCAACGGGCTTTCCAGTGGCAGAAGACGAATCTCCCGCAATGTAGCGAGAAGAATCGGTGTTGAATATGAAGAAGGTTCCGGGGCTGAGAGTAGGAGTAGACATTGTTTGAGATGCTTGAGTGAGCTGGGGAACTTTGGAGGCAATGGGTGTGGTATTTATACCGGGTTATCGTGTAGTGCCTACGCTGCAAAAGCCACGTCTGAGGGACCATTAGGCTGTTACATATCTTTCCAGATTTCCTCCAGGAACCAAGGCCAACAGGAGTTGGGTATAACAGGCGATAGCGAGTTAATCTTCCCGCCGGAGACAACTTGGGTATTCATTAACAATATGATAGGGCGTATCAGCGCTCATCGAGTCGATTTCGAGGTCAAGCTATTTTTCCCCAATGAGATAGTGCAGCGCTGGTTTTGTCTGAGGCCTCGGTCGTTGGTGTGAAAGGTCCAAGCGAAAAAACTAAAATGGTTGCCAGTGAATATACCACCCGTAGTGGACGTTGGTGCTAAGTTATGTACGTCGACTAACAGGTGAAGTTGGTCAGTATTCGGCTCGGAAATGGACAAATCAGGCACAGATTGGGGTGCAAAGTCAGTTTAGTCAGCTATATCCTCTCAAAATAGACTCTCCGCTTCTTCCTGTCCTCCTTCCTGCTTCAAGTTCTAGGATCTGTATCTTCGGCTCATTAATAGGTCTGCCATGTTATGGTTATTCATACCTTCCTTCTTCGAGCGCACAAGCCCCCTCAGTCTACCACGAGTGGAAACGTACCTTCATCGCTAACAGTCGGTGCTGTAACTCTTGCGATGTCAACGCGGTCTATCATATACGATATCACGTTCCTTCCTGAATCTTCTCGACTGAGTTCATCCTTAACAGGAGCGCCTGTGCCTCGCGTATGACTCGTTTCTTTGCCTTAACTAACGCTTGATTTTGGGAGTGCACTGGACCTGTAGAGATCTACAACACTCCTGTTCTTTGAGGACACTAGCGATTTCGACCAGATTTTCTGAATAGCGATTCAGTGTTACTAGACACGAGATGTTCGTGGCAGCAGCCAGCGGATCTACCTCTTCGCAGGAGATATGCTACGCTATTTCCCTCCTTGTCTGTTCAGAGCAGGTGAATTCTGTTAATTCGTGTTGGCTTCTTGGGACTAACTGTTACAGTAGTTTTCGGTGAGCCACGTTGTTCCTGACGACCTAGTTAGTCGCCTAACGAGTTACGGATTTCTCAAGCAACGGTAGCTCTGTTCAGTGAAGATCCAGCTGTATAAATACCACACCCATTTGTCTCCAAAGTTCCCCAGCTCACTCAAGCATCTCAAGCAATGTCTACTCCTACTCTCAGCCCTGGAACTTTCTTCATCTTCAACACCGACTCTTCTCGCTACATCGCGGGAGATTCGTCTTCTGCCACTGGAAAGCCCGTCGGCACCGTCTCTGACGTCGACCCTCAGAGCCCCGACTATAACGTGTGTATTCTCAAACATCCATCGATTGGCTCAGCTTGCTCACGCACCTTGATTATAGCGTTTCTCTGTCACTAACAGCGATGGCCAGTACACGTTCTTCAACATCGCTGTCAACTTGTACCTCGCTGCCGGTGTACGTTTATGTCCATAAGTCTTCTTTTCGCTCAGGAAGCTAACCTCACGTCGAAAGACCGATACCTCTGGTAGTCCCATCGTCGTCTGGCGTCAGACTCCTTACAAGTGGGAGGTTCCCAACAACGGCCCTGGTATCTGGGAGTAAGCATGCCATTCGTCTTAGGCATTACCGCTTTACACTGACCTGAACCTCTTCCGTAGCGCGAACGTGGCCGGTTCAGACTCGTACTGGAGCGACTTCCAAGGTGCCTCCGATCACACTGTGAGTAGATCGCCCGCAAACATCGCCCAGTCCTTGCTCATCTATCCTTCGCAAGATCCAATTGGTCTCCAAGGCCAAGCAAGGCAAGCGTATCCAGTGGACCTTGATCGCTGCTTAAGCTGTTCATCTGTCGTACTCACCAAGGACTATCTTCGATCGTTTTATTTTGAGTTGTACTTACCAGAGATGAATCCCTCGATTATGTTTGGTTATGTAGCCCATAGCTCATCGAATTGATCTCATTGTGTTTTGATATTCCCTCGTCAGCTTGTTTGCGAGGTATTTCAGTCACTAGCAAGCATCACCGGCTTACCCAAGTCTTAAGGTCTCCGAGGTGGCCTAAGACTTGTGCCCTTCGATACAACTCGCAGATGCCCAGGGGATATGACCCGAGCGTGCACGGCTCTCGTGACAGATCTTCTTCCTTACCCACCATAAACCTCTTCAAGACTCGAGTATGCAGCGCCCTCCATCGAGCTCTAACGCTCATCCTCAAGGGCAAAGCTTTTGCACAGAGTATACTGCTCATTACTCTTGCTACTACGCCCATCACTATCATTCGACACGACCTCCTCAAGACCGCACGTCTTGTACAGGCGGGATACGTCAAACAAGGGCTCATAGCAGCTCTTACTCACAAGCTCCGTATAAGAGCCAAGAATGGTATCAGGACACGGTCACTATACAGGTATGTTCAAGAGGCTTTATATATGCGTCAGTTCTATTCATGTAAGGCCATGATGTAGGTCGGAGATACACTCTACAAGCTCGACAGGCGGACCATCTTCTCGTACCCCAGGCTTCGCGATGAGTTACTTGCTGGCGCCTCCGATACGGAAAGGGAGGAGTGCTGTGAACCTCTCAAGCTCGAGGAAGGAGTAGTTAGGAAGGACGACTGGGAGGCCTTTCTTGCCGTCCTGTATAGGACTCCGTCTGCTCCTCATCGTACTGAGCATGATCACGAGAGCAGTTTCTCTTTAGTTATTCCCTTAACTTCCAGCGACCTCAACTGCAAGCCGCCATTGTACTCGCTAGACGCTGGGCTATCAAGACTGTCTACGACCAAGCATGCGCCGCCCTCTACAATATCGTCTTCCTCGCCGTCGACTCGCTTTCGAAATTATACCCAAAGGATCTCCTTGAATTTTCTTCTTTTTATCACCAGTTTTCTTGGTTCATCAAGGCATGCGTAGGATTTGTTACTCGGGCGGAGCCTCCAACATACGAGGAGGCAAAATCTTTTGGTTCGAAGGAGCAGCTGATTGACATGTGGGTTGTTCGAGAGAAGTATCAGCTGGAGTCCCTGGAGGACAAGCTCTGTAAGGAGAAGGGTGAGGCGGCACATACTTCAAGTCCTACTCGTTGAACCTTGCTTACGCACGACTGCATACGACTTCTCTCTTCGATAATTGGATCAGGGTTGAACAGCATTGGCACCCGCCAAATCTCCTCCTCGAACCGCCCGCCTCCCTATCCCGCCAACGACACCTCCCAGTGTCCTTGGGTGTCAAGCTCTGGTTCTTCGCTTCACCCGACCGGTCTTCCTTCCCCAACTACGAGCAGTCCTCAAGTCGTAACCGGGCAAGCGACTACCGCAAGCCGACTTGAAGAAAAGTGTTTGTTCAAGAGATCCAGAGGCTAGATGACGAATATCAGGCGTTGTTCGTGTGACTCAAGGCCTTGCGGTGCTTCTTCCCGCTTTTTGACGTTTAAATCGCTTCATATTCAGTTGCCAGTGAGATATCGTATCCACGAGGATACGAATTTTCCGTTAACTCCCCATCCATTTTCTGGACTTCAGTATACTCTTGCCTATTCGACTTCTTTGTGACGGCCCTAGATTTTGCATGCCATGCCGTACAACTTGACTTGTTATTGATAGAGAACCTGACGATGCCATTCCACTTCGTTCATTACTGTGATAATATTTGCCTTGATCATGTATTCGTCTACTGAACGAGTCTCCGAGCTCTGCAGGCCGCAGGATGTCCTATGATTTCACTGCAATTCGTGAGGAGGTAGCGTGATGGTCACATAAGTGACTCCGTGTTACGGACCATAACACCATCACACCATCACACAGGGATCATCCACTCGTCCATCCAGAGGTCACCTCGTTGTTCAGCATCCATGGACAATCGTCGCTTCGTACAATCATACGCCTATCTCATTCTTCTTCTTGATAATGCTCCTCTTGAGCTCAATCTCACGTTTGTTCGGTGTTACCACCCAATGATACCTTTTTGCTAAGCCCAGCTTGGATGGCCCGCTGCCCATCACAGTTTTCGACGCATGTGCATTGTGCATGAACCACTGCGCTTCCATGGCCCGTGGCCAAGATTATATGGCCCTCGTATGTTTTCTCTCTGAGTCACCCCTTTACCAATGCGTCTGCTTCATACGAGGATATCAATGGCCCTCAATGTTCATGCCCACCTTCTTTGGTTCGGTGGCCTTCATCCGGTTCAAACTCCTTGATAATGGTCCTGGTTGAGCGATGGCGACCTGGCAGTATATAAGCTGTGTGATTTCATCCCCTAAAGGTACGTTTATGGTTGACATCTTTACACCGTTCTCCTTCATCTCAACTTTGCTTAACCGCTACGTTTTTGTTGCCTTAGCCGTCTTCTTCAACGCCCTCCACACAACCATCTTCTCGAAACTTGCAATTATGTCTGTTCCGAGTTTCATCAGTACTCCACCCTACCCCAGCCCTTTCAGCACGTCGCTGCAAAAGACCAGCAGCAGCACAGGAAATTTCACAGAGGGGGCTAGCGACGGCAAACTGAAATTCAATTCCGACTTCTTTCCAAAAGAGTCGACTACAGATAAGAAGCCATCTCCTCCAACCACCGAGGCAAAGTCTGCTCCAAAAGCTACGGAGACGAAGACCGGCACTCCCGAGAAGAAGACCGCCTCACCTTTCGTCGAGAAGCCTACCACCGAGGCTAAACTTAAGACTTTGAATCCGGTATTGGAGAAGAGCATTGAATACTATAAAGACACGTTTGACGTGAAGGTGCGTTCCGTACTTCGCCATTCATTCACGAGCTCAACAACCGTGTTTTGGTCCGTTTTTCTAGGTTGATACAACACTGTACAAATTGGAGCAAGACACTTTCTTCATTTATCCTAGGTTCCGTTACGAGCTCACGCGTTTCGGGGGCAAAGGCTCTGTGAAGAACGATGGTACTAGTTGCAACTGCTCTGAGCCCTATGTGCTGTACCTAAACCGACACAAGTGGGAAACCTTCCTTCGAGCGTTTCTCAAGAGATCGTGAGTTTTCTGAACCTACTGACCTCTCTTCGAATTTGCTATCTAACGATTTACCTCGTGTGCTGTCAGCCCTTTATCCGTTTTCACTGTTGAGCATCTCGACGATGTCATCGAGCTTTCAAGGCGCTGGGGAATGGACGACCTACATGGTAAAACTTGCCGAGCAGTCCACCAACATATTTTTGACGGTCAGGTCTTCAATACTACTGGCAATTGCCCTAACGCCATCAAACTCGTCGAATATGGGCGGAAGCATAGTTGTCTACCATTGTTCTTCCAGGGACTCATGGTACTTGCTATGCAAGTTGCACCCGTTGACTACGCCGAGTCTCAAGAACTAGTGGAAGGGACAGCAGAGCCACTGCAACTTTTTGTCGCGTTCTCCTCTGCGAGGGAGAAGTATCAGCTAGAACTGGCCAAGGCTAAGGAAGGGCAGGATGGCTCCTTTGATCGCGAGGGAGTAGTTCAGCTGGTTTCGCATCTTGGCTCCACCTTCTCCAAGTCAAGTACCTCTACCAAGTCTACCCCAAGGAGGGATAGTCTTGCGGCCGGGTCCACTCCTACGACTTCCTCTTCTTCCAGCACCTCGCCTTCCACGCCCAGTGGTTCCTCTCCGAGTTCAACCCTTGGAGGGTCCCCACCTTCACCCTCCCATTGGTCACCCCCAAAGTCTCATCAACCAACTCCACCTTTGATTCGATTCCGAAGCCTTTGAGTTATCCAAGGAAACCAAGGAAACGCTGCCCCTTCACAAGAGCGTTGCTATCAACAGGGTCCTTGATCTCGATAAAGAGATGCGGATACTTTTTCGAGACGAGCTACGCAAATTAGAAGCGATTACTTCAAGTTGGGGTTGGTTCTACGAGAACAAGTTCTGAAAGGCGAGCCTACTTCGTTTTCGTCTGGTGATTGGATATTTAGAGAACTCGGGGCTAATATCTTCTTGATCTCTAGTCGGCCCACGATGGTTGTTCAGTTTCAGTCCTCTGGGCCAAGCCTCGGATTCTCTGCCTAGAACTCTCTATCATAGACGACTAATTTCTCAGCATTGTAGTGCTCTTCTCATTCACTCTTCTTTTCTCTTCTACACCAGTACAAGCTCTTTACGACTATTATTTCTCTACTCTATCACCAGTCCTAGTTTTTTAAAGCAAATGTCGATGAGTCTTGTGTTTGTCTTCTCGAGCTTTCTTAGTGCGCTAGTTCTCTAAATTTCATGCAGAAGCAGTTCTTGTATTCTGGGAGACTTGAGTCTTGAGAAAGTGGTGTACGAGCTGTAGGCTGGCAAATTTTTCACGTCCTACCTGCAAAAATGTGACGCATGGTCACAAACTGTAACGCCTAGGCAGTGCCACCTGAAAACTGCTCTTCATCCTTGTTTGTCCCAGCGGTCCAGCGACTTTCCAGGAGAACAGCTAGTACCATGAACTCTATCTATCCTTTCATCTCAATTCGTGTTTCTTGTTGTGAGATGAGTGTAATGCAGCTCCAACCGACATGACTCCCCCGAATATCCCACCAGTTGTAACACCGTCGACTCATCGGCATTATTCTGCGCCCATGACTGCGTTTTGCTCGCAATCTATGAAAGTGGGTAACTTGACTCCTATGGCCGATACATGTTGCTCGACACCGTATCTTGCATCACGGCTTTTCTGCAGGGACACCATACCAGAGCATGACAACTAAACGATGAACTTTGAATCTCAAGGAGACGATCCTTGTCCTCCATTCTATCTCCGTCTGACTCAGTGACAGTCACCATACAATTCTCAGTTCAACGTCTCTATGGGCCTTTCAACATCTCTATCGTAATCAATACCTATCCAGGGAGAGTACAAGGCGAATTATGTGTTTGTCACTGTGGCATACTATGGCTATATCTCCGCTCAAGGACCTTTTGTAGAGGTATAAATATTTCCGTCCTGCTCGAACATCTTGTTCACCTGGGGGGGCCTTGATCGAGCATCACCAGGTGCATATTCCTTGCTTCACGATTCTTTCCCCTCAACTTATTATCTTCGACTCTAGGCGCTGTGGTAGCAAAGACATGCCAGTGGATACCCTCCCTCAGTTGGCCGTCGTTTCAAACTCCTCGTCAGACAGCACCAGCAACACTGGCCACGCAGCGACCGCCAAACTTCACGTTACCTCTGACCAGCCCCAGCGCAACCAAAAGAAACCAGGGACTGGCAGCGTTTACGTCGATAAGAAGATTCGTGGTATCAAGCCTCCTGAAACGACAAGTAAACTTAGGACCGTTCTATCAGAACTCTCGCAGGAGTGTGCGGAGGTCGATCGCGAGCTGAGCGATAGCCGTGGTTCAAGGTGCTCTACTCCATCTGTTGAGACGTTGAACAAGAGCCCCGAGTGGTATATGGAAACGATTGTAGTTCAGGTATGTTGTTTTACGCGACGCAATACAGTCTGTGTAGCCATTGTTGAGCGCTGAACTACTATTTTTTTTTACTGTAGGTCGACTCGACACTGTATAAGCTAGACAAGAAGCGCCTCTTCCTCTACCCCGCGCTTCGAAAGGACTTGATACAAAGTAAGCTCAATGCTAAGCCTGGTGGCCAAGTATCCTGCAAGACCTGCACAGTGATCAAGCTCAAGGTGGACAAGGGCCAATGGGACCCGTTCCTTCATGCATTGTTTAGCACACCGTGGGTTCTCTTCGTTTTCTCTCTGTCGTCTTAACCTTGACTTTGATCCTGCAGGACGTCATGGGAATTCACCCTCCCTCAACTCGCCTCAGTCATCGGTTTGTCGCTACGCTGGAGAGTCAAAGAGCTCTACGACAGGGCTTGTACGTCGTTCTACAAGTTGAAGTTCCACAACGGCAAAGCTTCTGAAGCTGTCACTCTTATCGAGTACAGCAGGAAGTACCATCAGCCTTCGTGGTTTCTCCGGGGGCTCGGCCTGTTGATTGCACGAACTGAAGCGTTGACGCTCTGGGAGGCTAGAGTTCTCGTGAAAGATAGTTCCGACCCATTAGACTCGCTGTTACTCTTGTCTGGTGAGAGGGAGAGGTATCAGATTTCAAAGGCTGGCTTCACTTCGAGGCGGTCTCAGGTGGGACTTGCGACCAGTCCAGGTAATACCGTGTTTTCTGTTCGATCAGTATCATAAGTAATGGCTGACTCTCACCCCGATCCAGGCTCCCCTACTTATCTCAAGAACGTCTCTTCTTCCCCCACTAGTTCAACCCCATCCGCTACAAAGGCTCCTGAGGAGGTTGCTCCAGGAAGTGATGGTACAGGCGCATCTTCCTCCCATGAGCCTACGACCGGCAGGTCAGTCGTCAATACTCCCACTGTCGCGTTCTCTTTCTCGTCATCACCCTCTCTGGAAGAAACTCAATCAAGCACTGAGAGCAACCACGCCCGTCAAGCGTTACTTGATTGTGGCATACGCCTCACGGAGCATGCACCCTTGTCGGCTCAGGCTGAAATGGAGACCCGTATCGAGTTGGTGCTCCGCGAGGGTTTCAAGGAAGAAATTAAGAAGATCGAGGAGGGTTACAAGAAGCTGTTTGAAATGGACAAATAATCCGTCTGGATAAGGTCTTCCCTTTCTTGGTTTGCAGGGCGAAGCGACTTCTGCGGTTGAGATTCTTCAACGAGTTCCTTCTTGTCTGTATTCCTTTAGGTAGTTCCCTCCTTTTTTAGCTATCTTCGCTTAGCAAGCTCGGTCTGCAGTATGTACTTGTATCTTCGAGATGTACGAATAAGCGTTCATGAATTGACTTGCTTCCATCGGGGCAACAGAATAAGAAGTTCCTGCTTCAGAGTAACTATCGCCGGCGATAGAGAACTCTAGCTAGAGCGCAACTTGAACTACAGCATTCATCACATTGACCAAGTAGAGTATGTTATAATATATAATAACTTCGTTATCGAGAAAGTCTCCACCCAGCCCCAGTAGCTCACGAAGAATTTCGCTCGTCTGAGTCTGAATCTAACTCTTTCTTGAAAGCCAATTCAGGCGGCGTCTAGAAAGAAATCGTAGCAAAAAGAACGGTTTCAGTTTCAGTCAATTAGAGAATAAGAGTCACATCACCACCATAAATTCGTTCATGCGCTTTATCAAGCAGCTCCGTCCGATGTGCTAGCAACACTGCTATACATCTAGTGGCGACTGAAAGACGATTGCTTTGAGCATCCTTCCAATGGTACTTTTCTCTCATCGCGACTAGTTGCATGGTGTCCTCCAGTCCTAGCAGCTTCGCCTCCTCGAGAGTGATAGGCGGAGATTTTCGGGTGACGATCACCCCATAGGCCTCCTGGAACCATTGAGAGTGATTGTATCGGCGGGCATACTGTATCTTCAGTGACGCGTCACGGTTTAAGTAGAAGGAGATTCCAGTACAGGATTTCTGATACACCGCAGACATTATCCATCGCTCCGATAAATCGAGAAGAGCGGTCCATTGCTCCAGAGTCCCATTTGTCTGAGGAAAAAGAGGTCTAAGATGCGTGTAAGTGTTGCAACGAGAATCACAGAATCATCTCCAAGGGTCCATCGACAAACCTCTCCATCAGAATGGCTAGTACGTTCTCCCGATCTGCTCTCTTCACCTGTTCTAATACGATAGGTTGCTCGTCTAAGAGACCTTCGTGCCTGATCGCACTAGTGCTCGAGTCGCCGGGAGTAAGAGCAAGCAGCATGTCCTTGAAAACCACAGAGTGCGTGATGAGCGGCTCTCTAAGCACTTTGTACAGTATATTCTCGACCTATAAACGTGCATTGATCAGCCGTCGTGGCTAAAGATGTGTAGGAGAGAATGCGGTATACCTGGATAGTCACTGTATCGAGATAAAAATCCTGACTGCGTTCGACTTTAGTTGAAACCGGACTGGATTCATGCATGATGACGGATGCACCAGAGAAGGGGTGTGCGTGAAGAAGAGTCAAACCTCTTGGAAAGTGAATTGGATGTGAAAGTTGAAACCGAATCGCTGGGGTACACTCGGACATGAGGTGATGACGGGCCGCGACAGTGTTGCAATGTCTGGAAAAGTCGCAGTGAAGTCCGCTCAAGTATGGTGAGCCCATGATAAGAGGGCCAGTAGCTCCCAAACTAACCGGTAGTTTGTGCAGAACTACTATGCTGCTGCTGAGCAGTTGCGTAAACCGACCAGGCCCATTTGAAACGAGTTTTCTAGGGGACGGAATCCAGGTCACGATGGAGATTGAGGGGAACGATGTGCGTTGGGGCGGACGAGTACAGATTTTCCAGCATAGTTATCATTGAATCCTACTTCACCAACGAGCACGATGCCAGCGTATGGAGAATGTAGGAGATGGTCGTGGGCACCTACAAAGCACAGTAGGTACACGTGACTGAGGTACATATCTCGAGCGTCGAGTGCCACACACTGCCTAATTTCCGAATTCCTCCCCCATGGCACTGCAGTATGTGGACCGTTTTGCCACCGTCTATCCTGGGCAAGTGGTACATTCAATTGGACAGGACTGAGGGTCGATATGTTGTTGTGACTCCTGCCTCCTGGCCTCGGTTCCGATTCTCATCTTCTACCTCAAACCTTTGACCTATGAAAGCGACTTATGGGTCATCACCACAGCTGAGGGCATCCTTATCCTAGGCTTTCAAGCGCTTCTTTCCTTCCATGCGCCTCTCCTACAAGCCAAACAGCGTTTCATCGAATTCAGCCAGGGATTGTTGACTGTGGACACATTCTTCTTGACCACGTCAAAGGGCCACACATGCGTCTTGTTCTGTTAGCAAGAGTAGCAACTTGCCACGACTTTTGCCTCTTAAAAGCCTGTTCACAATGCTCGAGAACCGGCATTCTCGTTACCCCCTCCAAATCCAAGCTGCTATGCCGGTCAAGCTCAGCCAACAATTCGACTCACTGCTCATTTTCTTGCAGCAGCTATGGGTTTGTGTTGTCGTTTACCTGGCTCACTCCTCCCGCTCCACCGTGGCAATTGACTTGTCCACTGGATTCACCAACGGCGCTAGCGCCTACGGTGGTGAATCCCCAGCTATTGAATCGCATCCGCCCACTCTAGAACCTGCTCAACCTGGCGCGTCTTCCGGTACTGAGGACAGTGGCGACGTTCGCACACTTCCGTCTGTGCATCGCTCCCCACACTGGTACATGGTGACGTTCACCATTGAGGTCAGTGTCTATGCTTGTAATTTGTCGCTCCTCGGGCAGTAGCTAATAGGTTACTAGGTCGAGGGGTCCCTGTACAAGGTTGAGAAACGAGTTCTGGACCGTTACGAAGGTCTTTCTGCGGCTATTGTAACCCATTCCAGCAAGGGCTTGGAACCTATCGAGGATGTTGGCCAGTTGGATAGCAAGCCACTCAAGCTGGATAATATCAGCAAGAGGGACTGGGAGAGTGTAATGATGGTTGTTCATCGCTCAGAGTGAGTCTCCTCAACCTTCCGGCGTTTCTTAGGCGGTGTAGTGACGTTTTATCTTCTCGGACAGTGATACGATGGTGTTTGATCGAGATCAATGGAAAGGAGTTATCAAGATTGCCAGGACACTATCCGTCCAGAGCTTGTTCAAATTCGGCGTCGATGCTCTTTATGCCCACATCAAGCCTTCTTCCGTCTCGGTTCTCCGATGCAGCTGCCCAGCGATGGAACTGGTTCAATGCGGTCGATTCTACTACCAGGGGGATTGGTTTAGGGAGGGATGCGAGATGCTCGTCACCAGAGCAGCGGGCATATCTTCGGAAGACGCGAAGATTTTAGGCCTGGAGACTTATTCGGCGCTGGCGCCGGAGAGGGAGAAGTATCAGGTTCAGTTGGCGGAGAAGAGGGCGGCGGCAAAGGTCTCTGGGTCCGTAGGCGACGCAAGTCTACGGTCAAGCAACGAAGCACATAATCTTCAAGCGGATATCGTCCAGGTGGTACTCAAGGATGAGATTCAAGATCTGCGAGAGATGGGTTGTAGAGAGTTCAAGAAGTATACTCCGGTGGTAAGCGTGCTCTCTGTTTGAATTTTCTATCAATGAAGTCTCTTGATAGGGAACACAGACCTACGACCCTCCCGAGTATGATTCGTAGCATGCTTTGATTGCATCTGATTCAACTTCTCCGCTCACTCATATCATACCTTCATGAATTGCTTGCTCGTCGTTGATATCGGGTTGCAAGAAACTTCTCTTCGTCTACGCTCTTTACATAGTTCATGGTTCATCTGTACCACACACTCATTGTTCTTGTCAATCTCTTGCTTTGTCCATGGTTATCATACAGTACAGATTGCATAAAGGTCTTTAATGAACAACACCATAGGGAAGCTTGTTTTGCATATAAACATAGGACGAATTGAAGCCTAGGGTACTGGAGAGTATAAAGAGCATACTTGGCGCGAATGAGGCGTCTACTCAGAGAATATTCTGTTGTAAGCCGCATCCATCTGTTGGATCTCCTCTTGAAAGATATTCTCAATGTTTTCGGATGCCCATCGACCTCGATAGTAGTAACCGTTGAAAAGCGAGTCTTTCTGGTACCTCTCACGCGTGTGCAATAGCTTTAGCAGAAGCTCCAGGGACACGGATTGAGCTTCCTCCATCGTGACGAAACAATCATCATCCGACCTGGTGACGATGAGCAGTAACCCATCCTTGAGCCATGTGGAACGATGAAACTGGCGAGCATATTGTATCTTCTGGATGGCGGAGCTGAAGTATTGGCTAGTGTCAAGGGCCAGGCAGGCAGTTTCATGGAGGCGTTTCATTAACCATCGTCGGGAAAGCTCGAGAACTGGTATCCAGTCTGAGGGCAAGGCCAGCTCGGGATTGGTATGCCTAGATAATTACGAATCGAAGGATCAAAGAGTAAAAGAGTAGCCCTAACTAAAGAAAGTGGCTGTAGGATATCTTACGGTTCAAGCAAAACGGCCAGAAAAAGCTCCCAATCATGCTTTGTGACATGTTCTAACAAGATCGGTTGATCGTCGACATAACCTTCGTACTGAGAATTCTTCGAAGCGGATACGGGTTGAGCAGAGAACATTTCTCTGAACACAACGGATTGCGAAATGAACGGTTCCCTCTGAACTTTATATAGGGTATCTTCTACCTACCCGCCCCAAATAGGCTCACCTCTGTGAATGCGTAGTACCAGGAGGACTAAACATACCTTAAATGTGACAGTATCGATGTAGAACCTTGGGCTACGGCGAGCGGGAGCTGAAGCTGGTTGAGATGGAGAGTCCATGATCCTTACGATCCTACCAGTAGACGGAAAGATGCACAGTCAAAGAAGAGGACAGGGTATCCGTGCTGGCATGCTCTCTCACGATATCGTAGCTGTGAGAACTAAGAAGTGAAGCTAGTGAAGCCTGGGGCTCGTAGAGTTTAATCAGGGCAATGGATAATCAGGATTAGCAGCAGTCGAGCCGGATCGCAGATATGTGATCTTCTTACAGAGTCAAACGCGACTCCGCCTGCCCTGAATCAGAGGATTAAAGCGATCCTCAAATGATGCTCATAACTTCGAGTCTGCGATGCAGCGAGCATGTAAACGACTTCTCGAGGCTTAGCTCAATTGCAGAGAGTCCCTCTTCATGTGGAACAGGCGTATAAACCCATCGTGTACACCCGAAGCTCAAAGCCAGGCTTCAGAGAGAAGATATCGTTGAGAGTTTTACGTACTTCGACTTTCGGAATGCTCCTGCCAGTGAGGCTGCACCTAGTAATATCTTGGGCATACGTCCCGAACGCAGAGAAGTCCAAGAAACGAGAAGGTCCTTGGTCTGTGCTGTGCAAACCCCTTGCAAGGCATGTTTGTCGAAGGGAGACGAGGGGAGCATTGCGCTCCTGAGCAGAGTAGCTGGTCATATCCCCTTTTATCACTCGTTCACTTCTCGCGTAACCCTCTCCCACAGGAGTTTACCTGCTTATGCTAGTTGAGCATCTCTCTCCTTGTTGTAGATAGATTCCACCGCGTCTTATCGAGGATGACTGGAAGCACCCACAAAAAGGCTGATCATGTGAACATCATACTACACTCTAACATACGCGCATTGACCGGCCCTGAACTATCTCCTCCCATCTTTCCAGTGTTGGCTTCGCGGACCAAGCGTCTCGAACACTCTAAGCCTCTTCAAATCTTCATTATTTCGACAATTTACAGTACATAACTGGACAAAGATATGGATGGAACCTTGGTTCCGTACGGCAACGTGACTGAAGAGGTCACTTCAACGCGTCGTCCAGTTAGACAGGCGGCAAAACTTTCCATCACTATCCCGCCGCGTTCAGGAAAACGAAAGCGCACCAATTCAACAGCTAAAGCCCAGTCAGAAGCCAAGAAACAAAAATTGACTGCCACAAAGGTTCGCGTGGACGCGGTGAGTTCTCATCTTACACCAACCTTGGCCAGTGAGGTTAACATCAGCGAGCCAGAGGGGAGACAGGGATGTTGCCAGCCAGAGATGGTTTAACGCGCACGCTTCGCTCTTCAAACCGCTGCTGCCGGAAACTAGCGCTTTCCTCCTCAAATACTCCTCTGGTACAAGTATGCCAGCTTGTATTCCCAGGGAAGAGATATATGTCCAGCCAGAGCTGATACAGGGAGAGATGAAGGACTACCAGGTATGCATCCGTTCAATGCTTATTAGGCTCTTCTCTTATTCCTATACAGCTGGAGGGTCTCTCCTTCTTGACGTGGATGTACAAGAACGGCGTCAACTGTATTCTCGGCGACGAGTGAGCGAACTTTACCTATCTCAGTAGCCCAGAACTCCCAATTAAATCGCCTACTAGGATGGGCCTTGGAAAGACTCTTCAGGTGACTTCTCTCTTCCTAGAATCTTAGCCACATGCTCAGCTTGATTCTGCTAGACACTTTCTCTCTTTGCATACGTGGCGGAGACGACCAAGAGTACGAGTTTTCTGAATCATCCTTCAAACCCGTCTTGTTGAATACTACCAGAACCCACGCCTCCTCATCTCGTCATCTGTCCGTTATCCGTACTCTCTTCCTGGCAGGCGGTACGTTTCACTTCACTTTATGATATTCGCAACGCTAAGAAGGCGACGACAGGAAACAGAGCGATGGCTTCCGTCGTTCCGACTGGGGCGATATCACGGCAGCAAGACTGAACGAGATCGATTCAAGAACACCTTCAAGGGCACCAAATTCGACCTTGTACTTACCACCTACGAAACATTCGCTCTCGACCACAGATGGTTCAAACATCAGCCGTGGATGTATTGCGTGCTTGACGAAGGTCATAGGATCAAGTGCGCTGATACTCAGATCAGAACCCTCGTTGATGGCTTGGGAGCTTTGCACCGTCTTAGTGAGCACCGCTGAGCCTCTTGTCTTGAATAACTATCCTGACCAATATGTTAGTTCTCACTGGTACCCCGCTTCAGAACAATCTGGTCGAATTGTGGAGCTTGCTACACTGGCTATACCCCACCGTCTTCACACTTGCAAGCAAACGACGTTTTGAGGATTCGTTTAACATGTCAGAAGGCAAGTACGACATGACCTTCCTCAAGCATACAAGCGAACTACTGTCTACCATCATGCTTCGTCGCACGAAAACTGTCGTGGAAATCAATCTCCCAGAGAGGGAGGAATATACAGTCTTCTTGCCCCTTTCTGAGTCCCAGCGATTCTGGACTTACCGGCTCTTGACCAGTATGCATCAAGTGGATCTCGAGAAGGTGTTTGGAACGAACGGACCTGCCAATGGTCGCGAGGATGTCGTCTCGGTGCTGGAGAAGCACAACAAACTTAGAGATGGTCCCCGTAAGTTATTTTTATGCGCAGAATCTCTTGGCAGGCTCTAAGAATTTCTTCTAGAGGGGACGGAATACAAGCGTCTGAAGAATCTCCTGATGCAGCTGCGTCAGGTTTGCAACCAGCAAGTGGTTTTTTTAGATTTATTTAGATTTTCTCTCGACAATACCTGACCATCCTTGCTTTTCAGCCCCTACCTACTAGACGACGCCCTCCCTGAGCCCTATCGTATAGGGGAACATGTCGTGTCATCCTCCATCAAGGTCATGGCCATCGATAAGCTACTCAAAGAAATTCTCCCCAAGGGCGAGAGAGTTCTCGTATTTTCTGTCAGCTCTTCCTGATTTTGTTATTGATTAATTCTCACACCTTGATCATAGCAATTCACGGGGTAACATCTTTCGATCCCGTATGGTCTCCTGCCACGCTGATCAATGATTTTCTCCCAGGATGCTCGACATACTAGAGGACTTCCTCCAACTGAGATCAGTCCGCTACGCTCGCCTGGACGGTTCCACCCTTAGACAGAGGCGAACCCTCGATATCAAACTTGTTAGTTTTCTCTATGCCCTTTCCTCCTACGCCTCTGGGTTCAATATTTCCTTCAGTTCCAGCGTGATGACTCTCGTAAGCTCAATATCCTGGGGTCGTCTTTGTGCTAACCCTGCTCGGGTCGCTTCTAGCTTTCCAAGTCTACCTCATTTCCACGCGTGCAGGAGGTCTTGGTATCAACCTTACCAAGGCTAGTACCGTCATTATGTGTGATACGGACTGGAACCCTCAGGTAAATGAAATTATCTTGCCGCCGCTCCCTTTTTGATCTCGGGCCCCTCTAGAACGATCTGCAAGCTATTGCGAGAGCGCATCGAATTGGCCAGACCAAGACCGTCAAGGTATATCTGAGCTCCCTCCGCTGCCTAGGATGTGAACTGATGACTACGCAGGTCTACCGTCTCATCTGTCGTGCAACCGTTGAGGATCAGATGCTTGATCGTGTCAGGCGGAAAATGTTCCTTTCGGTCAAGGTCATGTCTGACAATCAGTCTGACTCCAACACCAAGGGGGAGAAGATCGGCACCATGGAGATGCTGAAGATCCTTAGGAACGGGTCCAGCGCGCTGACTTCCACCGACGACGGCATGAGTCTCGCTCAGTTTCTCGAGGCTAGCTTCGACGAGGTCGTTAGGGTCTCTAAGAAGCGAGAAGATATCCAGGACGCGATGATACGGCAGGACTGCGTGAAGAAGGAGGAAGACGACGCCTCAGGCGTTGACTATGCTGAGGCAGTCGAGGCTACTGTCCTTGCTGAGATCGAGGAAGCCCAGCAGCGGTTACTCAGCGGTGTCGCCCAAGTCAAGAGTCGCCTTTTCGAAGGAGAGGTTGTTCCGAGAACCAATAAGGATATCGCAAACGAATGGACGGACCTCCAGAAGAGAGCTCGGAAGGATAAGCTCATCCATATCGGCGGTATGGCCTTCGCACCTGAGCCTATCACTGTCATCGCTGTAAGTTCCCATCAGCTTGTTGCTCCAGGATTTGGGAAGTGAAGCTAAAGCCATGTCAGTCACGGCCTGTCCCCAAGAAGAAGACGAAGAAAGAAGATCGTCAATGGGAGGACTGGTGTATTCACTGCCGAGACGGTGGTGCGTTGGTTATGTGTTTCCATTGCCCCCGAGGTCAGTTTCCGCCTTCTTCATATCTCTTCAAGCTGAGTCGAACCGTCTTCGTCATGATCAGTCTTCCATGCAGCGTGCAAGAATATGACAGCGAAGGAACTCAGGGGTGCAATGGTAGCCTGCTCTCAACACGAGTGCACGATATGTTCGTCTTCCGTCTCTCAGGCCGGGCTATTATTCAGGTATGCCAGGCCCCTTACAATTCTTATGCCACGAAGACTCATCATCACGCATTCATCATTCAAGGTGCCGAACCTGCCCTCAAGCATTCTGTGAGTCGTGTTTGGAAACACATGGCGAGGTCGACTATGTCGGGGAGGCACTCCCAGAATTGTGAGAAAACAAACATGACATCTACTGATATTTTCTTATGCTCTATCTATAGTTTACTTCTCGGCCACGCAGCCAAATCCAATGCTTATTTCATCCAATGCTGCGACTGCAAGGAGAGGCTGGAGGAAGAACCTGAAGAGCGTGCTGACTGGGAAGAGCAATTCAAACGTGACGATGCAGCCCTAGCCAAGATTCGAGCTGAGAACATGGGACTGGAAGTAGACGAACTATCCTCTGCAACTCCGATCAAGGCTGAGGAGATCCCCAATCACCCACCACTCTCGCGACCGTCATCAACTCGGGTGAAGCGGGAGTCTCTTAGTACGAAGATCTCACCCCTCAAAACCCCGGCTTCCGAGAACCTACGCAAGTACGGCAAAACACCTAAGAAAGAGCCTAAGTTGGAGTCGTTGGACAAATTCTTTCCACGGACATCTATGGTCTTAGCTGAATCTAACCAGAGGAGAGCCGGGCTATAATTTGTTCGTATGTCGACCGTTGTGTGTAGTGTGTATCTTCCATTGGTGCATTTATCATCCAGGCTACGACATGTCATAATACTTAGAGATATCGTACATGTATTATACCAATACTAGATGCCATTGGATAGTTTCTTTGTACTGTACGGACTTGTGAGGTTCCAGAAATAGCAGTCATCTCGCAGAGTTCTCTGCCACCTATATCGACGCAGTGAGCCTAGCAATTTAGTCTTGCACGTGTGGCATCCTCCCTTGATCTCAACTACGACGGTCGACTCCTTGATCTACGTACTCAATACATCCGTTCTTTCCAGCCTCAATCTGCCCTTTGGTTGGAACCAGGCCAACTTTCCTAGGGCGTCTGAAAATCATAAAGAATCTGCTTGGTCCGTTGCTGCAGTGGTGCATGGAGCCAGTCGGCCATCGGAACCTTCCGACGATGACAATTGGCTCCCCAACCACAAGGGTCCTTTGAGTTTCAAAAAGTCGCTAGACCCCTTTCTTAAATTCCTTTCCCTCTTACCTCCATCATCTTGTCTCGTTTTTCCTGTTCCTCTTTCATCGTCGTTCTCTTTCCAACGTTCTTTCATCCAACTATCTACTTCCTAACTCTGACGAGACCCCACCTCCTCGCACTCTTATCTCACATCTGAATCGATTTACGACCAAAGATCCCTAGATGGCTTCTCAACTCAAACTCAAGCTCTTTGTAGCTCTCCTCTCTGCAATGACAGCGCCGCTGGTTCAGGCGCACGGTCAAGTCAACCGTGTTGTAGCCAACGGGGTCACCAACGAAGGAGGGAATGTATGTTACTGCGGATTGCCGTCCGTTCGGAGGAATGGGTTGCTGACAATCGCTCGTTGTAGATCTACTACTCCGGAGACGCAAAGAACAAGGCGACCGCCGTGAGGATCCAGTACAAGGCTTCCAGCCCTGCGTACAACCTCCCCAAGGACTTCACTGACAACTCGTGAGTTCATCGCATCTGCTCAGGTTGCAGTCCATCTCTGATGACGTCCTCGCTTTCCAGCAAAATGGCCTGCGAAACCGCAAGTGGCGCTCCCAAGACCATCAAGGTCAGCGCTGGCAGCACGTTGCAGGTCTACTGGCAAGGGGCCACCAGCGAACTTCTCAACCACGACGGTACTGGAGGTCTGACCAAGTACAATCCATGGGTCCATGCGTTCGTCTCTTCCTTCCTTTATTTTATTTTCTTTGACCAACCTCTTGTGAACGTATAGCATGGGCCCTATCATGGATTACATGGCAGACTGCAACGGAGACTGCTCTCAATTCGACGCTGCCAACGCTGGCTGGACGAAGATCGCTAACAGCGGAATCGACATGAACACTGCAATTTCAAGTGGCCTCAAGGCTGCCATGGCAGCGAAGCCGGAGAATTATTACCCCACCAAGGGTAACGGGCTTTGGGCCATGGCTAAACTTGGTGAGCCCCCCCTATGCTTGTTCCTATTTTCTATGGGCGCAGTATCCTGACCGGTGGATCGTTCTGTGATAGTTCAACAGGGCTCCCGCTGGGATATCACAATCCCCAAGTCTGTGAAGAACGGACAGTACATCGTTCGTAACGAGGTAAGCAGCATTATGTTCTTCCTGTTTATTTCTGAGCCCTGTATTGCTAGATGGCCGCCATCCACAGCCCTTTGGGCAGCAGCTCAGACTCCGGTCCCCAGATGTGTATGCCTCTCTTTCTTGATCATCCATCCCATGACTAATATCGATCTTTAGACGTCGCGTGTGTCCAAGTCGAAGTCGTAGATGGTGGTAGTGCATCGCTTCCATCAGGTACCAAGGCCGGCTCGTGAGTCCTGCGTCCTCCTTTTGACGACTATCCCCTGAAATATGCGTTTAGTCTCTACTCCCCTACGGGTGACTTCGCCAAGTTCGATGTCTACAGCGACGATCCCTCCAACTTCAAGGTGCCTGGCCCCGCGGTCTGGGATGGCGCCTCAACCCCTGATTCTAGTACCGGCTCCAGCTCTTCAGGAAGCGCACCCTCATCCTCTTCCTCCCATGCCTCTACCAGCCCCACTGCCACCGCTAGCAGTGCCTCGCATTCTCCTTCTCCTTCCGCTACATCCACGAGCTCTAGCTCCGGCTCTGGTTCCTCCCAGGGATCTTCTGACTCCGGATCCGGTTCGTCTGGTGAAGATAATAGCACACCAGCTTCCACTTCTTCCAACGGTAGCAACACCACCCCTACTTCCTCAGCTGGAAGTTCTACCTCCACTGGACGATGCAAGCAACGTCGTAACGTTCCCAGGTCAGAATCTGCTCGCCTCAGGAAAAGCAAACGTGCCCACCGCCGTCGCTTGTCCTCTTTCGAGCATTGATCTCCTCCCTTACCATCTTAACCCTCTCTCCTCCTATCCCCATCTCCTTTCTTCATGACGAGAATTGAGCAACACCAGGTACATTGTTATCAGTAGCTGCCTCTGTTGCGCACTCGATGTGTTTTTCGTCATACTCTCCTACACTGGAATTTTATTGTGGCTCTGTGGGCCGTTGTATCTTGTTCTCATCTGTGTATCGTCAAGATACATGTTGTCATCACTTCTCACCTCGCCCCATTAGAAGCCTTGCTAAGCGTTTGCAAGTTGTGGAAGAGGAACTCCACACTGGTAAACCTCCCTCATACCATCACACGGATTGTTGAAAAGATACAATCTTTCCGCTGAGCTGTTCCTTGACGGTCAACTGTCAATCAGTGCAATTGTCCCCTACCAAACTAGAGGACGATAGAGTGCGTATACCAGTAGCTATCATACTGCGGTGCTCGTGTATGTGTTTTGACTTGAATACCTTGAAATTGAGTTTAGTAATATTTGGCTAATGAGTGCACGCCGGAACTGGAGATAGAAGATCATAGATTACATGCAATACAGGTAGAATCAGATCATAGACACGAAGAGTACAAAACAGAGAGCTGTCCATCATAACGTAGCAAATGTTGTTACACCTCAATAAAATGTTCGAGGGGTCGATCGTACAGAAATAGGCAGGTAGGATAGCAATATGGTCGTTGCGAGTAAGAGGGGTAAGATAGAGATAGAAAGAAAAGAAAGAAAGAAGATTGATCGCGCGAGGAAGATTGAACATGGAAGACTACAGAGAGTCTAGAATCAGAAGTCGCCAAAATCGTCCCCTCCACCACCGTAGTCGCCGCCATAATCATCGTGATCGTCCGCGAGCTCGTTTATGCCAGCACCAAGGAGTGCTCCTCCGGCAAGACCACCAATCAAAGGCAGAGCCATGCCACCCATACCTCCGCCAGATCGCCCTGGTCGACCTCCCATCATACCACCTTGCTGAGGGTAGCCTCCCATCATAGGCTGACCATACATGGGTTGCTGCCCGTACATAGACGGCCCGTACATGGGCTGTTGACCGTACATGGGTTGCTGCTGGCCGAACATGCCACCACCCATACCGCCGCCACCCATACCGACGTGTTGGCCATACATTTGTTGCTGCTGAGCGTGAATCTGTTGTTGTTGAGCCATACGCTGCTGACGCATCTGCTCTTCCCTCTATAAAGGATCAAAAAGACAGAGTCAGAGCGATAAGATAAGCGATGACATGGATCAACGTACCCTCCTCGCTTCTTCACGTTCCTCCTTCGTTCCGATGGCTCTGTCCTTGAGTTTGTCAAGGAAGCCTTTCTTCTTGTCCTTCTCTCTCGAGTTGACGGAATAACTGGATGAACTTGCACTAACAGGCGATCCTGGGGTGCCTGGTGCAGGAGCAGACGGTGGGTGGTACTTCTGGTCACCTCCCTTCATAGAGTTGACCTTTTCCCTAGCATCTGGGTGATCACGAAGGTACTTCTCATCCTCGTAAGGATGCGTCCATATCGAACGAGGTGGGTTGGCTTTAGTGTCGACCCAGAACGCATGGTTGGCGTTGGAGTCCCATTGCTGGATCCAGCCGTAAGGTAGCGGTAGGTCGTTGATACTGTTTGACGACATGCAAAATGGATTGAAAGAGATATGGAAGTTGGAAGATGGTGGTTGTGGAAAGAGTTGGATGACGAGCGTGGGTTTATGAGTTCAAACTGGAGACGCAGCAGCCTTACAGCTTTACTCAAGCAGTCAAGCTGATCAGCGTCGACGTCAGCTGAGTATGAGCACCGCCACTGATAGCCGAGAAAGCCGAGAGGAGCGGCACGTGCTATCATCAGGAACTGCGCATTGAATTTGAAGCACTTCCTTCTCCTTCCTTGGAGGAGTCGATATCGATGGTGCTGGTTTGCAATCGGTTTGACCTGAACAGAAGTAGCTACCTCCTCATTTTATCACACAAGCTAGTCAACTCTATCTGTGCCCACCTGTGTCTGGCTGGAAAACTCATGCGATTTTACCTGGATGATCGTCTATCAGTACAGGTTCATGGTGCTGCGCTCAGGAAATTATTTGTATATAGTAAGCTGGTAGTCTACAGCATTTAAACTCGTCGGCTTTGGAGAGCTGGGAACACGGTAACGCGTACCGTTTTAGGACACTGGCCAACTGGGAGTACTCGTGTTCCTCTGACTTGAGAGAATCTGCAGCACTATACGTACAAAAGCCTGGTGGGTCTCGTACTGGTAAATGTGCGATCCTACTGTAACAGGTGTCAAATCTGGTTATAATTCTGACAGTCTGAATAGCAAATTCATGAATTCAACAACCACCGTCATTCTATAGTTCACAATCGCTAGAAACAGTGTTGCTTGTAATTGTAGAATGTGTACTGTACCTGCGTTGATTCGTTGGACTCCAGTAGGGACACAGTCGCCCGTCGCCATACCCGTCGGCTGCTGGGATCGGCCGCGGAGCTCCGCATGATCCGGATCACGACGGAGTGTCAAATCTACTCCCACCTTCTCACCATAACCGTCAGCTTCACCATGGCCACTGCTTTTCTCGCTGTCCTATCCAAATGCTATACATTTCATCGCTGAAAGCACTAACGCCTCGACCATATATGCAAATTTGCATGAAGTAGACGAATTCTGCACAAGAATCTGAAAACTGCCATGCTACACTGTTCCCAAGTCCAACGGTAACACGATATCCAACTTGCGACCCACCGCTTTGGATACTCAAGATGATACCGATAAAATCTGCATGACATCGCATAAAACATATTGCAAAGGAGTTGTTGTACTCATTTCTCTTTCTGGACCCCCATTTTGAGCCTATTTTTTATATCTTTACCCTGGAGCACAATCGCAATTTCTTTCAACCCATCCGTACTCATCCAACTACGCCCTACAGGAATAACAACCGTGCCGTCATTGCGACAAGAATACTTTCATCTAAATATACAAGACAAGTCTATTCTACAATCTATTTTCTGACACCCTTTCGCAACCGCGACATGCCACCTCTTACTGAAGAGCGTAGTGTTTTCGCCACGGTTTCTCACATTTTCGGCTCGTGCGGGCAGATACGCTGTTTGTTCTCCTGATGAACCGAGAGTGCGCTGTCCGATGAGCCACGGATAATAGGTACCCGAAGAGGTGAGAAGATAATTGACGAACGGAATCGCTGATGTTCTTCTCACTGGCAGTGGACGACTGTGTAAACGGTGATATCGAGATATAAAAAATATGATGTAGAACTGAAATGCGTTCCCCCGGCCGCTCGCGTTCTCAAACCAGAGGTCATCTGCTGGCGTATAATCCAACAGGTCGACTCTACTTCATTTGCTTTGACTTTGAAATCACTGTACCGCGGCGGGGCCCTTCGAGATCTGCGTTGTACCGTTCAAGAATCTTATTGAGTACTACTCCAAGGTACTCACTCGGGACCATTCTTTGCCTAATCCACCGTGCACTTTTTTAAAACTACACGCTTATCTTTGATTAATTGCCTTTTGGCCGGCGCAGGGCCGTGTGTGGAGGGAGATAAACAGCCCTCAACGGTGACAGTGTTTTTGCAGACCTCACAATAGCACTGGTCGGGCAATTCACGCAGGAGACAATTCTACAGACAACGTCGTATTATCCTCAAAACGAGTCAAAGGTTAGCTCATCATCTCTTTTTTTCTGCGTCTTTTACACCCCTTAACTGCTACCTCTGTCAGTTTCTAGAGCAGCTTCGTCCCCGTACCACTCAAGGCTTCTCGAGATCCCTCGGATTCGGAGTGCCGACTCCTCGCTCTAGTCGATAGACGACATTTCGATCGATCGATCCTATTAAAGTTGCTATTGACGGCTCCCGCTAACGCTTCTCCTGGGAACACGAGAGAAAAACCCAGGACGGAAACAACTCGCGTTCACGGTAGTTCAGCCTTCGTCTTCAATTTTGGGGCTATGACGACTATGAACGTGCCTGGGTTGTGTAGAGGGAATAGCTGGCTATTTCTTACTACGAGGAGTTGTGGCGGCTCCGCGGTATGTGGGTAAAGCTGAACCCTATTGATTATCATTCCCGGCATGCAAAGTTGACCGTGCTGTCCTGCTTTAGATTACGACACCACTGGACTGTGACCAGATCTAGAATTTCTATAGTACGTGGTTTGAAACTGGAGGGCATAGGACTCCTTTTAATCCTGCCAAACTTAATGCATTGTCTGCGTCGTGCGTGTCGTTCCTTCTGCCAGTGAGCGCACTATGCTCCTGATAATATGTCAGGTTCCTTATCCCTCTCTTCATTCATCAAGGCCAAAGCAATACCATCATGGTCGGTACCTAGAAAACAGCCACTGAACCCTCCACGAACCCGCTCTTCAGTGTGATGTGAAGGTGTCCTCAACTGAGTCGGTTCCGTCGAAAACGGCGGGAAAATATCAGGTGTAAATTATCAACTATATTGTGATGGTTCTTTTTCTCACATCGTGCTCAGAGAAATATAGCAGAGCTTGCTCTGGGATTATGTGGCGGTTTTACGTACCTGTGATCCTGAGCAGGCCGCTGAGCTTCGGGAGCTTTGGTGGACAAAACAATGATCTGAATACTAATCCAGGCCATGCCATGTATGTCAGGCTAGCTACTCTGCTCTCACCAGAACTTAGTGCGGTCACAGTAACCACCAGACCGATCTTATCTCGAATATTAGCTCTAATAGTTCAATCGTGCTTCTCAGAGGCGTCTTCGCTCTCACGACCGTCACGGTTACGATGTCTACTCCTACGTGATTATTGTTATCGCCACTATCCCACAGTACCGCGGTGTGTTCTTATTGCTCGCACATTCTATTCCGTTTCGCAATATGTACGAATGGAGCTTGGATAGAGAAAGTCGTTGGCAGACTCGTCTCAGTTTGATTGGTTTGCCCAAGAATAGAGTAGACCACGAATAGCGTCTGGTATACGATACGCCTTGACACGAATGTCAAAGGGGTCCTCCCAAGGAACGTACGTAACAACTGTAAGTAGGGATTCCGCTGTTCCTACTCCTCATTTCCTGTCTTCTCGTGTCACCATCTAACATAATCTTAGAACGCGAGTGTTTCTATCTGGAGCGCATGTAGCACCGACCGAAATCGATCTTTACTCGTCTTCCTGTTGGCCAAGGAGCGGCTCGGAGAGAATGCATGTGGATCTAATCCACAAGATCAAAAGGCATGCACTATGGCACACGTATACGGATGCCACCTCGTATTGACGACCAGTCCTAGCACCCGCTGATACCACGGTCCAGCTCTTCTTCAGCATGGGCTTAACTCGCTTTTCAATTGCTTTCGGCCGCGACTGGGATCCCAATTCAAGAACTGGAACTCCCATGCTACGGACAGCTTCGGACTTGAGGTGTTATTTTTACCTGCTGCATGGGATCGCAGCTTGCTTCTCAAAGTGATTTCCTACGGTTCTCTACAGTGGACGTTAGAAGTGTACTGGGTCAAGGCTAGACTCTGTCTAGCAGACGCCGTTTCGCCCGAGAATACCCGAAGCTCGTCAAATTGACCTCTCTCCCGAATCCTCGAATCCGCTTAGTGTTTTAAGCGTTTGGTGATCATTGCATCATCAAGAACAACTGGAGTGGGTTGAATTATACGCTCCCGCTTCCCTGATGTGTGTTTATCGGGATAGTTCTACTGAAGGTATCCCGACAATTTTCCCTTGGAAAGGTCGCGTATCTTCTCGGAGAGGTTGTGTGAAGATGGAAGGCGGACCCTGAGGTTCTCACTCTAGTAACCATTCCCAAAAACAGTAGTCTTGCACTCACACCCACAGCACGGTCCACCTATCTCGTCCCGTGATTGATCAACTGAAAACAAAATAAGCACCTCCGGACGAAAGATGGGGAGAATTCGCCTAAGCGTTTACGGACCGGGACAGAATATGCTTCGAATTGCCTCCCCCTTTTCGAACCAAGTTTCAACGACGAGTTCTGGAATTCCATTATGACACCACTGGGATCGTGAGCGAATTCATTTCCTCAGAACTCGCGGACGAATTTGGTGTTATCTCGTGGAGGGTTTGCAAGTGATAATTGATTTCTCTTCGCTGGCCTATATAAATCGATGCATACTTGCACGTTGGCCCATCCACACCTTGTCTACAGTTCAGCCTCTTCATCGTCATGCACTCAACCGCTGGAACCCATTTTCAGGTCACCCATCCCTCATTGCGTGAGTTCATCTTCCTAAAAGAGGTTACACTAGCCCTCACGTTTCATGCTAGATATACGTGATGCTCGCGACGCTCATATCATCTTAGAAGCCGTTCGTTTGAACCGACTTCCTCTCATCAGACGTCGACCAAGTGTCGCTGAGCGCTCGCACATCGACTCCGGTAACATTTTTGTCTGGGAGGAGTCCCAAGACGATGGTATGCTCGCTAGGTGGACCGATGGTCGCAAATGGTGAGCGCTTCCTTTACTATTCTGCATAAAGTACAACACCGGGCACAATACTGAGATGGTCCTAGGTCACAGAGTCGTATGAGAGGCGACTGCTTATTTTACGAAGAAAAGATCGAGACAACTCCAGAAGAGAAGGCTGCAAAAGCTGTCAGACGGTAAGTCGAGTTTTGACTGCTCGGGGTTCCCTTTCCAGATTAACTTATCGTCTCAGAGCACGGCGGGCCTCAGATCCTTCAGCGATGGTCCCAAACCCTGTCCGCCGTAAGGACAGACCAGCCAAGGTCGACGGTTTGACCAAACAAACGTACTCCGCCAGCGTCCGTTTATCGCCAACTGGTGGCTTCAAAAAATGGCATCTGGTTGCCTATTTCAGAGTCAGTATGCTATTTCGTTATTTGAGACACATCTGACGGCTATTACGTTTTAGGGAAATGACTATGCCCACCTCCCAGTCGTCGAATCCTACGATTACCTTCGTAACGTGCGGGTTCCTGAAGGCATCTTCACGTCTAGCAAAGTCGGCGCTAGAGGCCACCGAGACGACAATGACGATTCAGAGGCGTCTTCTGGCCCTTACAGTCCTCGAGAGCGTAAATCCAGGGAATATCACTCCGATCGCTACTCTGTTGGGGACTCGGGCTCAAGCGCGGGGAGCCCAACAGCGTCATCTTCCCCTATAAGCGCTTTCTCGTCACCGACAGTCCCCAGCGCTCAGTTCTCGAGCATCACCCTCTCTGCCGCTCCTTCAGCGTATCGCCCAGCAGGTCCTGAGGTAATTTCCTTACCTCCACTGTCCAGCTTATACGTTGCCGGTCCTGCACGTCCCTCGTACCCTCGGTCTCACACATATGATGCGGCCTATGGCCCTAGTCAACGACACTTACCTAGCCCATCACGGTCGATGCAATTTCAGTATTCCCCGCTTGTCGAGGAGGATCGCCGTGCATTGGCTAAACTCCGAGTCGATCTTTGACCCGTGATAGATTTAAAAGGACTATCTGTATTATAGGATAGATTTAGGGCAAGATTGTACTATTAGTTTTATAATTTTGGGTAAATGGAATAGCTGGGGTGCCCTCACTCAGTCGCAGTGCAGATTTCGACTGCTCAGCTCGTCATTACCCTGACAACACTCGTCGAAGGCTCCGGAAGAAAGTACGAGTGATCTCTCACAGCTACTCTGCAGCGAATCCACAAGCACTCGAGAAACAGCAAGAACGGGCCTACATCGCACACACTTCGGGTCGTTTCGCTCCTGAATGTGTGCTTCTTTCATACAACGGCGCTCGCTCCAGATCCAACAGTTATACAAACTTAATCATTTTATCATGTACTTTACCTTCAATAGAGGAAGGGAGAAAAATTAGACATTGATCAGTTTTGACAATGCAATGGGTATCTGGATCGGTTTTTTCCAAAGAGCGCTCCGCAACTCGGTCCTTGGAGCTGATCTGTCCGAGAACCAATCCTTGAAAATCCGAGAACGCCCCGTAGAGCAGTAAGGCTAACTGTAAATTACTAGTGTTTCTCAGGGAGCGGCGATGGGAAGGCGACTTGACGGAGAGAGAATGGCACTTGCAGTATAATTCGTACTGCTTGATTCATAGCTGGCATGCCTGGACATCCGATTTTTATCCAGGTCATAGCCTAATGCTTGCTTATCTGTGAAGTCGATAGAGTTGACTTAGACATAAATAAGAGTCCGCAATTTTGAGTCAAAGTATCACTGTTGAGTCTACAATCGGTCTGTCATGGTCTAAAAGCACCGTTGTTGTGCCAAATCTAGCCTTGCAAAAGACTTGCCTCACGTAAATGTACGGACCAGAGCGTGCTCTGCAGTGATATTTTCCAGCTTCTATTGTAATCGTTCGCTGTAAAGCTCATGATCACGCTCTCGACAGATCGGTGTTCATCCGTTGATCCAGATCCAGCGGAGTAACAGGATATGGCTGCGAAGTATCAACTTCAGCAACAGGAAACCAAGAACAGTAGCCAACTCATCGATCATGATTCGATCCATGGTGTGTGAGAACCGTTCTCAGCAGCCCACGTATGAAACACCTAATCCTGCTGAGGTGTAAGATCTTGCGGTAGATGGCGATTATTAAAGTGAAATCATCAGGAGGAGGCGATAGGGTAATGCATTGAGCCTTACTGGTAGGTACTCTCATGTTCAACTCGTGTTGACTCATGCCTTCAGCGGTTAAGTCCGTATTTAGTATGCTCTATCAGATGGTCTCGCCCGGAAACCTGCGTGTTCACACATATGCTTTTGACATACAAGTCTAACGCTTTTGTCTTATCTGATATCTAGAGAAAGTGATGAGCAAATGCCTTTGAAGTTTGAGTAGGGCCTAAAAGGCCCGACATTAACTAGGTTTACCTGGGCGCGTTGAGTCCTCGCGGTCCATTTCGTCCACGTCGTACCTTAGCGAACAAATCGTAGGCCGAACATGCTCGTCAGCGGATGTTAGCCTTTGGAATCGGATCTTATCCAATGGATTGTAGCCTGGGCATGAGGAAAGACGCAGGCCGATGAGAGGAGTGCTCGACAGGGTTCTCCCAAGTGAACGCCTTAGTCAAATCGCATCAATGGTTGATAGAACCGTTGAAAGACGCCGATTGTGAACAAGCTGGGTGCAGAGACACTTTCTGGGTGCGGGCTCACATCACTGGTCTGGCAGGTCGCTCATGAGACGACTATGAGATTCTAAGAGAAT
This sequence comes from Agaricales sp. HM26-F1, assembly GCA_002718315.1. NCBI lineage: Eukaryota > Fungi > Basidiomycota > Agaricomycetes > Agaricales > Agaricales sp. HM26-F1. The sequence continues at coordinate 70,228 of NIBX01000147.1, forward strand.
ATGAGATCTAAGATTGTGGTGGGCCACCTTAACCTACAATGAGCATCTTAGAGTACATGGGATTCTTAGAGTACATGAGACTCTTAGGGTACATGAGATTCTTACGCTACATGAGATTCTTACCGTACATGAGATTCTTAGCGCACATGAGTATACTGCACTACATGAGGATCGTAGCACCATTTCACTCCTCGCTGTGCGAGTATGCATTCTCAGGTTCGTAATCCCAGCCAGTACGATAGACAAATAAATGAATTAATTGTAAACGAGGTACGGACTATAACAATACCAGCCGGTGTATCACAAACCATCGCCGCTCAGCTCATCCATCCTATTGTCCGCCGACCCAATTGAACCTACTGAGCCATCTACTTGAGTTCTAAGTGGATACTGTATGAGCATGAGCGAACTTGAAAGAGGGTAGAGAGGCAGCTATGAACTCACGAGGCTCTCTCCTCAGCTGAAGGGCAAACTGAGTCCAGCACTGCGTAAGATGCATACATGGATGAAATTGGTTAAAGCGGAAAGGAAGAGACAAAAAAACGATGCACCTGCGTCGCAGCACACGGAAGGACCAAGGTGAATCTATGCTGATCAGGATGAGCGTGTGCGTAAGAAAAAGAGAACCACTGTCACAGACCAAATGAGCCGGAAGGAGTCGAGAGCGACCAGTGTGGTGCAAGCAGATTGGCACAAAGATGGGCCACATGTAAATGTGCGGATGGTCGTCGTACCCGGCTGGGTCTCACCAGAAAGCTACCCGAAGTCCTGTAATCAACCGTAATCCAGAGTAGACCAACAAACTCCTGCTGTGGCGAGTCAACACAGAGGGAATAGAACAAAGCCTTTGTCGTTGCAAGTAGAGGGTGGACAGAACAGGCGGTGTACTGAGCAGGAAGAGAGGAGAGGGAAAAGAGGAGAGGAAAAGGAGGAGAGGAAAGAGGGAAAGGAGGAGAGGAAAAGAGGGAAAGGAGGAGAGGAAAGAGGGGAGGGAAGGAATGGTCGAGGGAAATTTAGACAGTCTATATATGACGACCTGGAGGGTAGCTTGTGATAAACAAATTCAAACTCCGATCTATCCAAAAGAAGCAGCTGGTCATGTGAGATAGGTGCAATTGCACCTATCTCACATGACTCGTCTGGAGCTCGTACCGGACATCCGAATCTGAAAACTCTCACGGCCGCTTTTCGACAGGCAGAGGGCACTTCGACTCAGCTGGCTTCGGATCTCCCCCTTCCTTTCGCTATCATCTGCTATGCCCGTTTGGACTGTCAACTGTCTTCTCCGGCTTAGACTCGCTCGACGGCCAACCATTCTCTCATAGTCCAAAGCATTGGACTCATTCTTACAACTCATCTTGGACTGCAAATACGGCAAGTTAAATTTCTCTGCATTGAACAGACAGGGGGTCGCACTTTGGGAGTACGTCGGAGGACACCACCATGACGCAATCATCATCAATGCTACCTACCATATCCAATGAAGCAAACCCACAAGATCAATGTGCATCTATTGGTGGGACAACAGAGAGGACTCAGTGCATACACTTACACCTGGCCAGTCCTCAGGCCTCAGCTGCAGTCTCCCCACTTCCGCTGCTAGGGACAGAGGCCCTTGTTACCTCAAGCTTGCTACGTAATTCCGTTGGATTGGCCCTCCTCTACTCGGCCCTCCGCATATACCCACCCTTCATTGATCCCTGAGTCTCCACATTCACAGTACCCTTGTCTTCAAGACACGGCATCAGGTAGCAGTGCTGTCTGGGTATCATGTCCCTTGAAGATGTCGCGTTAGGTTCCGTGCATCCCAGTACTAGTCGTCGGTGTGAATCTCTTTTCCCTCTTGCTCTCTCGCCTACTGCCAGGGTGTTAGATAGCGATAGTATCGTCACTGAAGGGCCACAGATTTGGCGTTTTCTGGTATGTCATTGGTCAATCTTGCACCCTTTGAAACGCTAATTCACAGATGCGTCGTACAATTGTGGGAGTGGCTTTGCACTTGAGGTTCATGAGGTCCTCACAAAATAGATAATGCCTCTCATTACCACCTTGTAGTGTAGTGCGCTCATGAGATACTCATAATATGAACAAGTGATCTCATGAACTCGTAAAACTCTTCATGAGTCTGAAAAAGTCCTCGCGAGGCAAATTAGTCTTCTCATGACTTGTAAGATCCTCATGTAGCCGCTAATATTCTCGTAATACATGTATCATCTCTCGTGAACTCCTAAGATCCTCATAATATGGTATTCAGTCCTCACGTAACCGCTAATAGTCTCATAATACCCATATCATCTCTCACGAGCTTGTAAGATTCTCATAACCTGATTTTCATGGCTCATGTCCTGTAAGACTCTCGTGCAACCCTCAGAACTCTCATGTCCTCCAAGAATCTCATGTCGGTCTCATAAGCGATGTGTCGGATCTGTGATGCATGACCCTCTTCAAAGCTCCATATCTTGCTCTCGACGAATTTTGCTCACCTTGACCGCCGCCAAGGAATGGGAAGATCACATAGTCCATCATGATGATTCTTGAACACGAGGTTATCTGAACAACTCTGAGAAATTTCTTCTATAAACGGATCGCAAGCTTTAGGTCGTCCGAGTCGTATGAGATTTGAACTATTCTTCGGCACTTCAAGTCTGGCTAGTCCTTTCGTGATGAGCGGCTGACGCTTTGGTATTGATGAGAAAAGAACGTACTTTCTGCACCCGAACCTTCACGTTTGTCAAGTTACTATAAGCCACCAAGCTCTGAGTCTTCACTGGCCATGACACCTGTAGTAGAACACCGTGACGAGTAGTGCTCGTAGAGATGGCGTTGAAACTCCCCTCTTGTTCTTCCCTGTGATGCTGGCATACTTGAACTGGCATCGAGTATTAAGGGAGTGAAAAACGCCGTAGCTCCCTCCATCAACTTCGTCTCGCACCCATGACATGTGTTGGTGGACATCCATCCCACTAAAGGTAGACATTGCTCCTCATCGATGAACACCAATCGCCAATTACGACTCCGTCAAAAGAGGCCGTCGACAGACCGCTCCGAAGTCCTCTCGAACAGGCTACCGAAGCACTACACCGACTTTTCCCATCGTACCAGGTACTAGGGCCACAGATTGACCACATTTTCCTCTCATTCAGCCTCCAAAAAGGGCCATGGCCTGATACACGCGGTGCGTATAGATAGGTTACCCCAGAGAAGCCTTGTTGTTTCATGAGCATATGGGGAAGCGTGAGCCCGGTTTCGTACCTTGTCCTACTAGAGACACCTCGAATTCGAATGTCTTACGGTGGCTTGGACACTATATTGGGACCGCCGCTATGTTTTCCTTGTTCCTTTTGTCGCCGGTCAGAGCTTATCGACCTTCATAATGAAATAGACTGTTCCTCATTGTATTGGAGACCCGGAGATCAGCGGGGCGGTCCTTTGCACTCTCGTTGAAACTCGGCAGCACGGTGTCAATCGGCGATTCGAGGAGCCTAATGGGAAATAGTCGAGCCGAGAGGGACGTATCTGAGCGGGACGAAGCGGGATGAGGGTTTGATGCTAAGAATTTTTTGAACCGCAGCCACAAGAGCAGTCAAGAGGCGCGCGGAACGAGGTGTCCAGTGATTCAGAGGGTGGGAAGGCCCAGCTCGAGATGGGCGACTATGGTCCTTGTTTCTTTGAGCAGCTGAGCGATTGTCTGGGCTTCCCTGTTTGGTCCGGAAGGTTAGCTTCCGGCTGACCCGGCCAGTCGAAAAGACCAGTTTACGCACCATAATGCCTCCGCTTTGTTGAGTAGGGTGAAGGAAAAAGTGAACTGAGCTGCCCGCAGCTACATATCCTCACTACCCACGACTTGAGATATAATGAGAGCACGATCGAGGGGAATAATTGAAAAGCGGAGATAAAACAAGGAATCTCCTTTGAGCTGTGGTGCTCGTTCGTCGGGGTCAATTCACATGCGCCTCGAGGTGCCACTTCAGTACTATAAGAGAAGGATGAACCTGAGAACAGTGTCTGTTATAGGCACCGAGGAAGGGCTACACCCCGAGCTTGAACGTGGTATATGGGTGCAAACCGCAGATATCGGGACGAGAAGCTGTTGTGGCTTGAGGACCTATGACTCGCAGGAGAACCAAATTTATCGTCCCCATCAGTTCAGCTCAATCAGCTGAGTCCACCTGGGGGAAGGGGTCGAAAATGAAGTTGGGACATCGTTTGGCACGCGTCCACAGCCTCAAGTACGATACTGCTCAGGGCAACTGGACAGCACTATTTAACCAGATACTAGCATACCTTGGCATGGAACTAGTCAACAGAGTATGCTCTCCCGACCGGTCGTGGTGACTTGACATTGGCTCGACTGCGATCCGTGCTCAATGTAACTCAGGGATATCCTGTGCAAAAGCCTGTGAACAATCTGGAACTGAGTTACTGACATTCTGTGAGCGCGCCTTAACTGTAGCTCTCGCAATCCGTCGTCACCAGGACTTTATGACTCTGAGTACCGCGACAATAATGAGGTTAAGCAAGAAAAAAAAATCTGAGTGGAAACAAATAACAGACTTTGGCAAAAAGGTAATCGACAGGTTGCTGTTTTCACAATCCACAGTTCCAGCCCCCACTACATGAAATATTCATTAGAGGAAGGGCACGGTATGACTGGGCCAAATAACGTATACTGACTTGGCAGAACCTGGTTCAAGGAGACAGACCATAAACTACAGCAACCAAAATCCCATGCCCGGGAGTAAGGTGCTCAACAGCAGACAGTAATGTGTCCACTTTAGCTTTAACAGGAGTGGCAGGGTGCCGAGTTTGCTCTACCACCCATCGAGTGTAGTCGCAGTGGAGGAATGTCATTTCACGACCACTTCACAGTGCACATACTACTGATCTTGTTCGACATCACCGCGGACGTGCGCTTTCACAGACAGAAGTTGATACTAATAGGTGCGGATCCTGTCAATGGGGAGGGTCACCGTTAGAAAATCATGCAATGGAGGTGAAGACTGACTGAAACAAGGGACGTATATCGAATGAAATAGTTAGTTTATATCCCAGGAGTCGAAGCTACTGAAGCGCAGCAACTTCTAGTAGGGCCACGTGTCCATCGCAGGAGAGAGGCTTGGCTCAATGTACTTTGACTCGAGCGCAACTGTTTTAACAGCAGCACTAGTCAACATCCACCTATGAGAGAGAAACAAGTAGTAGGACCCTATATCTTGTCCCGATACCCATCAAGCACGTTTACTGCCTCATTGCGTCACGCTAAGGAAGATGGCCCGTGAAACCACTGTTCGTCTGTCACCGTTGCCACCACGGGAATGTGAATTTGAACGTCATTAGCTTCCAGGAAGCTGGTGCCAGGAGCGCAGTCGACAGGTTCTACAGCACCACTGGACTCCCTGATTTCACGTTCGGACCTCCAGAAATTCAGGAAGGAGGAATAGACGTGGAGTGTAGACTAGGAGCGAAGGCTGCCTGAAAAGGTCCTGAAAGAATTGTAAGGTCCGACCCGAGGGGTTGAGCCATAATTCTGGTGGTACGAACTTGCCAAATTGTGAAAGTAGATCTGGCTGCTGATATTCCACCTTCGGATTTGAGTAGAGAGAGCCAGATCCCCAGGAAGTTTGGTCAGCTTGTGTTTCTCGATGGCAGTTTTACATGCGAGCGCTGCTGACTACAGCTTAATCATCCCTATATGTACTCGCTGGCGCTGAGCAGCGCATTTAAAGATGGTAAAATAGAAGCGTCGAGATCGCCTATGTAATTTTTACAGTTAGCGAGGCGCTGAGCTGCCGCCGAGAGCCTAAGCAGAGAGATCGGAGCGAATGCTGCTCGAGGAATTAGAATGCAGCCCTGAGAACCGGAGATCGGTGCTCCTCGAGATGGAAGATAGGATGCATTCCAGCCGCTGCTTCCATAGCAAAAGGTAGAGTAGCTTATGACAACTTCAAAGAGGATGGCTCGGTGGAAGATCTGGATTCTATTTGGTTGAGCTCAGTGCTAATGGCGGTGGGAGTGGAAGAGAGAGCAAAAATTGATCGGCCATCAAATCCCCTACAGACCGGAACCAACTTGGTCAGTACGGTCACCACGCTACGTTTTGCTATACCCTGGCTCCTTATAAAATCCAAGCGTTGACGCTACCGCCTTTGTATCATCGATACCCCCCAATACCCTCATATTTAATGCAAGGGACAGCAGATGGCATCTAGTCTCAAGAACAAACTCTTTAACCGACCAAGAGGCCAGTCGACCTCGAACGTTCGTAATCGGTCACCACCATCTCCAGCTTCCAGGCCAAAGAAGGACGACAACACCCTAGCACCTTCGCCACAGATTACAAGAGTCATATCCAACCCTCTTCCAGATCATGGTGCGCTCACAGAAAGCCCATTGACTAACAATAATAGGCCGCTGGATGCAGGTCATGAACCAGAAGGTTTATTGATTGTGCAACCACCTGTGGAAAGTGACGAAGGCGATCATGAGATCGGTAGTCCCACGATGTTGCCGGGGCTCAACCTACAGTTGACTTCATTTGGGGACACGTCGCCTGCCTATTCTACTACCCCATTGCCTAGGAACTCTTCAGAGCAGCTTGCCGATCTGGCGTGGCCAGGGACCACGACCACGGGAATCGATAGGGCCAAAGTTAGACCGTGGATTCAAGATACCAAGGCACAGCCCACTCTTACAAGCCCGAAATCTAGATTTGCCATTCAACTGCCCTCTATCGAGCTTGAACATACAGTGTCGACCGAACAAACCGAGTATTGGGACGAGACTCGCACGGTACGTGTATACTACTACTTCTGCTTCCTCCGTCTCTTTTTTTCTCTCGCCTTGGAGTACCCTGTTTCGTATCCTCTTTGCGCTTCTTTCAATTGCATTAGCGCTATAGAGAAACCGGAGGCTTCTCTCAAACTTACCTCCGAAAGGAGAGACGAATCCGCCTTCTTTCCCTCACGGGAGAGGAGCACAGACACTCAACGTTTTTCTCAGCGGGATTTCGTCATGAAGGAGCTCCAGCTTCATTCCCTACCTTCTCTCTTCCACGTTTGACACCTTCCTGATGTAAAGCCGCTAACTCCGATACCTTTTTCGTACACAGAAAGTCACTAAGGCACTCAAAACCGTAATCGGCACAACTGTGGATGTCGCGCATGAGATCTTGGAGACGGGTGCAGATCTCCTCGAACTCGCACCCGTGCCAGGACTTGCGGAAGCTGCTAGGGTCCTCCTCAATATCTGGGATGCTGTACAGATGGTAGATGTAAGAACTCGTTGTTCCTCCTCCTTAACCACGGTTGTTGAGTTATGTTCCTAGGGCAACAGGCTTGCCTGCCTTCGTTTGGTTTCGCGTTGCGCTGATATCCTGCTCTCTGTTCGTGAAGAGCTCAAAGCCTCAGGAGACCAAGTTACTGAGGAGCTGGTCGAGCCCGTTAAGAAACTCGTGGAGTGAGTCTCTGGTCCATCTCTCTGAAGATCATGTTACTGACCAGGATTCCCTAGGTCGTTCATAGGCGTCAAGAACTTTCTCCTGAAGCAGATACAACGACCCTTCCTCAAGCGATACCTCAAGAGAGATGAGATTCTCAACGAAATTGAGGAGTGTGACAAGGCCCTCGGTGACAGCCTCAGCGTATTTGGTGTGAGTGCCCTGCCGTCCACCTAAAACACAACCATGGGCTTTCCTTCCACTTTACCAATGCAAACCAACGCCTCTCCCTCTAGGTCCAAATCCAGATACGTATCCTTCGAAACCTGAAGGAAGCCGAGAAGCACAGGAGGGAGGACGAGCAGGCAATGCTGAACGAAATAATTCGATCACAACATGCGATGGAAGGGAGGCATTTGCAAGAATTGCAAGCCTTGAGAGGATCTCTACTTCTGGCTGGTGCCGAGGAAGGGCTCAGATCCCCGTCTCAGACGTCGCCCATCGCGATCCCTGGGCGGAGCAAGAAGCAGGATGACATTACCCCCAAGCCGGGTAATATGGCGCTCCCTGTTAGCCCCTCGCAACCCTCCTCAATGCCTCGCCCGTCCTCGCTTCCTAAGACGGGGCAACCGCTATCCCCGTCGTCGTCTTCGGATGCTACCCCCACTCCCGGCAACGACACCCCAACCAACTTGCCCACTATCAACGAACCACTCTCTCCTAGAACACAGCTCCGTGAGCTGCAGTCACTACAGAACGTATTGGACCACACCTTGGACTCCGCTGATCTCCGAGCGATTCTCAAGGCTACTCTAGCCCTCGGTGCTACCAGTGACGTTAGCCTAATCGAGGTGCTCGGCGTTGGAAGAGAAGAAATGCCTGAAGCTATCAAGTCCCTGCAGAGGGCGTTAGAGCGGGCGATAGACAAGCAGGAGGCATCCAAGACTGATGGTCTAGGGTTGACTTTTGAGCCGTCGTCCTCTGGCTCTGGGGTTGCCCTTCCTCCCTCTCTTTCCTCTGGAACGGGATCCCAGCATAGTCGGTCTTCTGGTGCTCCTTCGAGTTTGCAACGTAGAGGCACAATTGACTCGAACTGGAGTGCTGGTGGTGCGGTGGAGAGGGACGAATGGGAAGCAGACAGGACCCTTGATAGGGAGTTCATGGAAACTGGTATCGACGCTTTGAGACGTATGAGCGACAGTCGAGGTGTGGAGGTCGGCCTGCCCAGCTGGAGTATAACCAGGTCAGTTTTTTTGCATAATATTTTGTTGAGACGCTTGGGCTAACTACCTCCTAGATACGAGCTTTCACATACCAAGAAAATCGGGATTGGATTTTTCTCAGAGGTTTATCTGGGCACTCTGCTGAATTACCCTGGTCCGGTTGCGATCAAGGTGTGCAGCTCTCCCTCTTTTTTATTTATTTATTTTTATGACTCTCCTTTGACCTCGTTGCTTTGGCTACACAAAGGTTCTTTCCGCCATGACTCCCCGCGAGATGTTCATCAAGGAGGTCAACATCTGGAAGAAACTCCGCCATCCCAATGTCCTGCAGCTCCTCGGTGCCAGCGCTGTAGCTTCCTCAAGCCCCACCTCTAGTACATTCACCGGCTCCGCCAGCATTCAGGGTGGTGCAGACGGAGGAGCAGAGCGACCTTGGTTCCTCGTTTCTCCGTTTATGGAGAACGGAAACGTGGTCACTTTCTTGAGAAGCGTGAAGGAAGGCAAAAGGGCGAATTTATCCAGTCCGGGTGCTATGACTTCCTCCTCGTCTACTTCGCAATCTTCGCAACCCGGTGCGGGTCAGAAAGGATCGTTAGGAAAGAAGGATTCCACGACGCTGATCAGGGAGCTGAAGAGGAAAACCCCTCTGAGGACCATTGTGGAAGGCGAGACGAAGGAGATGGAAGTAGATCTACTGAAAATGATCTACGAGCTTGCGAAGGGGATGGAATACCTGCACTCTCGTGGTGTTGTGCATGGCGATCTCAAGGTCTGTACTTCACTCTTCCGCCGCCCTAGCGCGGTTGCATGTTCAGTTTACTCATCACTCGTATAATTTCAGGGCACCAATGTCCTGGTCAATGACCGTCTTCGTTGCGTTATCACTGACTTCGGTCAGAGCGAAATGAAGAACGAGGCTAGCAGGATCAGCGGCGCAAAACCTCCTCGTGAGTCTTTGTCTCCTTGTCTAGTACCTCCCCGAAGCTGGAGAAGCTAACTTATTCGTTGGAACAGATGGTACCTTCAGGTGGAAAGCCCCTGAGCTCATGTCTGGGAATGTAGTGGACCTAACCAACGAAATGGACGTCTACGCCTTTGCTATCTGCTGCGTTGAAATCCTAGGGATGGGTCGCATGCCCTGGGGGGTTGTTGATGACGCTGTGGTGAAAAACGCCGTTGATAGTATGTTCTCTATCTCCTGAATCGTTGAATATTTTCTGACAGCTCCTCCTATGAAGGGGGTGTCCGGCCTGAGATTCCTAAATCCAGATATACAATTCCACCTGTGGAGGCACTGATCCACCGGTGCTGGCACACGAATCCTTTTGAGCGCCCCTCGTTCTCGGAGATTGTGCAGGAGCTCAAAATCATCAGGAGGAGCATCAAGACTCCATCTTCTGCTGTCAACGGAGAGGATGGCAAGAGTCCTCATTCAAGACACGCCAGCTTGGAGAAGAGAGCTCGGGAGAGCCCAGATATCAGGCCACAACCTCTACCCTTTGATAAAAGTTTGTGTAATCATAGCTCTTCTCTCTTCGTCTTCATGCTCACGCACGTTCGTATGACAGTTGGTGGAATAAAACGCCCTGACTATGGGCTTGGTATCTCACCTGATAGCTCACGTTCTTCGGATGGTGCTTCTTTCACAACAGCACTAGAAGGAGACCCATCTACCTCATTATCACATTCTCCCTCATCCTTCGGAGATCGGCATCGCAAGCACTTTCACAGCGGATCTCTCCCCGAACAGCATCACCAACGTTCTCAGTCTACGGCCCCTGGCATCCATCCCAAAGCGCCTGTACCACCTCGGCCACATAATCCCCGCCGCCTGTCCCTCATCCACAGACGACCGACCATTGAAGAGACAGTGGGCTGCTCAACAACTGATGAGCAGAAGTCTCATAGAAAAGTAATATTCACACCTTCCCCTACGAGGAGCAGGGCTAGCTCTGAGAGCAATTCATCCATCTCTGGAAATTTATCTGAAGAGACAGCCAGCGTGAGCGATGTAGAAGAGTACCTTGATCATTATGATCACGGTGATGTTGGCCAGGTGCCCCCCGAGGTCGGAGATGGAGGACCTGTGGGCATGAGCGGCAGTGTCCTCTTCAGCGAGCCAGGGGAACATCGTTCAACACATTATGGCCACGACATGGCCCACTCCCCGCCGCCTGCTAACAGCAAGGTTGCGCAGGTGATGAACGAGAGGCGGTACAGGCTCTTGCTAACGTTGCCGGAGCAATACAACCCTTCTCGTAAGCAACGTCTCTGAGTTTCTTGAGCTCTTTAATTCTTATGCTAGTTTCCCTTTTTTTGTCTTGCCTCGCAGTCAAACTACCACTCTGGACCCCTACGCCAGTGAAGCTCGGTGCTGTCGGGTACCTCTCCAAGCCTAAGGGAATGTTCGTCACCCTCTTCAATTCGTTCACGCCACTAGAAAGCTCCGGGGGCCTGATGAAGGAGTTGCCCTCCCTGTACGGATACGGCAAGGTGACGACTGGAACCCAGAGATTGGAGAAGAGGAACGTTGCCCAGCGGGGGATGGACGCTATCGCAGGTTTGCTCACCTTTGGGAGCTCTGTTTCGTACGTTATCCTGTTTCAATATGCCTTGGGGGTATTGATACTCATCCTCCTTCTGTTTTTCCTTTGCAGGCAAAGCGTGTCCCGGAGATACTCCTACACCCTCCGTTCAGGGCACAAGGCTGCGTATATGTGCGCTGAGACAACGACGTACCAATACATGAACAGCCTTGAAACTGCGAAGAAGTGGTTCACCGCGACTGTGGATGATATTCTGGAGATGCATGGAGCTCAGCATAAGATTCAGAAGGAGGACCTGCTCCTCGGTACGTTGTTTGCCACTTCAGCGCAGTCTCCGTTCACTCACCTTCGTTTTTTTTCCTCTCTTCTTTTCGCTAGTCATCGGGACTCTTAATTCTCCGGATTATGGTCTATTTGTTAGCCATAGTCACCCGGACTCTCAGGTAGGTTAAATCCATGCCACCTTCTACCATCTAGTGACTAAACGTCGTTTTTACCAGGTCCACTTCAACGTCTTCTCAGGGCAACCCAAGGGGGCCGAATGGGGAGCCTTCACCGTGGACACCGACCTCCCACCACAAGTTGGTGGTCCCTCTTACCACGAAAACGGGACTGAGGCTGCTCGGTCTGCTAGTGTCGTCTCCCAAGTCGGCGGCCCCTGGAATACGCTAGTTCTCGCACGACTACGATTTAAACCTGATGATACGGAGCCCACCTCCCAATAATCAGGCTTCTTCACGATGGAGGGCTGGTGAGGTTTCTCGTGTTAGACCTCGCTACGTTCCCTCTCCTGAGTTTGTTGTTCTTTTGCTTTCTTTTCGCTTTTCTATTCTGCTGATTTGCCAAGTCATCATTTGAATCGGACTTTCTGCTTGTCATGTACATGATGATACGTAAGTTAATGGTTTCCCTCGTTCTGTACCCCTTGCAACTCTCGTCGCTGTTCACCCCTGCAACTTCCTTCCAAGACTATCACCCGGACTTTACTCAATACCTGGACTTCGCTCTGGAACAACTAGAATCCTTGTTGTAACACACCCCTTTTGATTATAATACTTGTAGCTCGTAATGCTGTAATTTCAGTTTGACCGGTCTAGCGTTCTTTGAACAGCATCTAGTGCCAGCTACTACTCATTGTGATCCGTACTACCCTTTGCACAGTTAGCAGTAAAGTTTAGGGGGTGACATCACCCGTCGGGCTATCCGGGGATCCAGACAGGCTGAGTATGGGTTACCGAAAAAGGGAATTCTTAGATTGAATTACTCCGTGCCGGGACGGCTGGCAGCTGCTGTGCAAGGGAATCGATTACCAAGAACTCCCGTACTTAACTCTGCTCCTTCTCCACCTCTGACGACGACGACCATCCCCACGAACAACGACCAGACCAGCATCGCTTTGGATATCGAACCTTTGACTGGGTCTCGTTCGCATAATGTACGAACTGATATTGTTCAGTGTGATTCTTTGACAAGTCTAATTTCGCTTGTTTGTGTCATTCAGCTCTGGCAGTTCAAAGACTATAGATCTTCGCCCTTTCTCACCCGTTTTAAACGTCATCGAGCTCGTTGAGGGACTCTTTCGGATAATACGGGCACTAGGAGATCATGTCGGACAACAGCAGCAGCACGACTCGAGGTTCATCTGCATCAACGGGGACAACGGGGACAATACAGAGTTCATCATCATCAAACATCAGCAGCTCAAGCACATCTCGCCTTTACTCTTCCACTTTCGCTGGAAATCCCGACCCAACACAAACACCACCTCCTATTGGAAGTGGAAATGACGACGGTAACAACGGGAACCCTACCGCATCTGCGTCCTTGTACTGTATGTACATCCCCTTGTTCTATCTTGTGTTTTTAGACTCAGTGTATGCGCCCTCTTTTGCTCCAATCTCATAGTATACACGTTCCTTGGTGAGTAATATGCCCTCCAACTCGGATGGCGCCGGTACTGATATAAAATCACCCTCCACAGCGACACTGGTGCTGCTCCTGGGCGTATCCTCTGCCATTGTCGTACGATCTCTAGTGCTACGGAGACGACATCGACGACTGATAGAGGAGGCGATACGAAATGGAACGTGGGTTCCACCTGTCAGTGGACGGGGTGCACGCGTCGATCCAGCGAATAAGCCAAAGATGCATGAAGCACATCTAGTCGATGTGCGAGATACGGATTTGGCATGGAGTGGAGTGATGGTATGCAGATGTCCTTCTTTCTTCCTCTTTCGCTATCTAACTCGGTTCTCGTTGTGCTTCTAGCCCATGTACGCGTGTTACCAGAAAGGTACCACCTCCTCATCGCAAGTTGACGCCACACCGCCGCCTGCCGTGCAACCACCACCACGCCAACACATCTTCCAGTCACTTATGACCAGAGCCAGCAGATCGGCAACACCATCGGGAGCATCTACGCCCGTACCCACTTACCCGCTCACGACACTTCCAACGACTAACCCGGCACTTTTTACCGGCGCAGCAACGGGTCCAGCTTCAGCGCTACGAAGTTCAGCGGTCGATTTGACATCAACAGCGCCAGAACCGCAAACGTTGCACGTTGCATTTATCATAGCCATGCCGTCCCCTGATCCAATACGACCTCTGCCTCCAGGTCGAGAGGATGAGGCAGAGTTACCAGAGCTTCAAGTAGGGTTTGCTGAGGTCACCCTCTCAGAACCCGCGTACACTGTGGATGGCGCTGGTTCTGGCGACGATAAAGGAGAAGGTATGAGCGGGAGGTACGGCAGAGCAAAGAGTTTAGATGTTAGCGACGGGGACCATTGATCCCATAGCCTCATTCTCCTGTGTAGATCTTTTTTCAGTGCATCCTCTTCTCCTGGTATCATTATACGTTACGGTTCCAGTTATGGTGATGACAATCGGACGGTTTTTCTTACTTGCTTCTCACGCCTCGCCTTGCTTCCCTTGACTTCTAACTCAAACGACGCCCACCCGCCTTGTACTGTTTGTCGCTTAGTCCTTGATCCTAGCTAGCATACACCCTTATATTTATGCGAGCTATACATATCCAAGTTGCACGCACACACAGAGACGTACCTAGTCCATGATATCGTCTTGGTATCTATCTCATTTTCCCATGTTCGTGCCACACATCTTGGACGGGTGTCGTTTGTGTGATACCTGTACGGTAAGACTACGGTAAGATGAACTGAGTCGAAAACTTAGGAGAAGAGAAAGAAACTGGAAAAAAAAAAAGTCTAGCATTTGACAAACGCAAAGTGCCAGGACCGTGGATTGAACACGGGACCTTCAGAAAGCGTTGAATAGCCGCTTCAGTCTGCTGCTCTCCCAGCTGAGCTATCCCGGCATTTAAAGCTTGCTTCATGTAATAATCTACTGTGACGGGTCAGGATCTCGGCCGATCTGGCTTGTTTGACTTGTATTGCACAACTACAATATGTTTTTGGTCGTTCTGAGTGTTGAGTGAGGTACAGATTTGAGTATACTATAAGTTAACACAGCAGAAATATTTTTATCTAGTGAGGAAGGACGCTGGTGAATATTTTCGCGAAGGGTGTTGGATTTCACAGGTTTTCATAGAACTCGGCCAGGCGTTTGGCCGCGCGGAAAATCTGATGGCCGGGCGCTTGATAGCCTCAGGAGTGGTCGAAATTGTAAAGGTCTCGAAAAGTCGGCCCAGTGAGAGCGAACTAGCGACCTCTCATGCTGCAACCGGTATCAATATGTTAGCAAGAAGCCTAAGATATCATTTGAAAGTGGTTAAATACATTGAGATGTACTTTTCGAAAAATGCCACAGTCGGGAAGACAGATGAACAGAAATCAGTACATTTCAGCTGATAGACACACCCATGAGGCAAAGCAGCCCGTGGAAATACCTACACATCGAAATCAGGTAGAATAAAGCTCATAGATATTGGATCCCAAAGCAGAAGCTCTTTGGGTCATTGTTGAGGTCAAACTGAGCTGGTTGACTGATAGCCCATGCCCTCATGCTGAGAGAGAGAGATCGACCAAGTTTGAAGAGAATACTGTACGCAATGGAGGTGGAGAAGGGCCGCAGTATAAACAGCAGGTCATGGGCAGATTTTGCGGGTATTTTCTCGACGAACGGAGGTGTGAGAGGTGAGGACGAAGGTAATTAGTGCTCAGCTGATAGCGAAAACAGTGTGATGATTGATCTCATGAAGGGGTACGGCGATCTGGCTCTGTTTCATGAGCTTTCTGTTTGTAAATTACTTATGGATAAATACCCGAGTCATATAGCTACAATATGAGCACCTAACATCCTAGATTACTTACATATTGGTAGAGAAACTGCTGGCTGGACGAGTACCGGGGTTGGACGAGTACCTGCACCGCCACAGTATATGTATAGACACCAGGCATGCTACAGCCCAAATCAATCCACTCCCCGATCGGGCACGACAGGATTTTTCACAGAGCGTGGCCAACACGCCGAAGTGGATCATATCACACCAAGGCTATATGTATGCATACCGTTCAATGTAGAGTCCATAAGGTGAGCCAGCAGCCTAACCTTCCCGGAGGCATAAACAGAGCTCAGCTGGTAGTCTTGCTCTGAGTTCTAATCCTCGGAGGGACCGTCCATAAACACGGTGATAAAAACAACAAAAGGGTTCAATTCGGAGGGTTCATTCTACTGTCTACATGGAATATAAACGTCTGTTGGATATCTTATAGACACGAGTGTTCCCTATCCCCGTCCAATATGTACCGCAGATACCGATGTGAGAATACCGAAGAGAGCTGGAAAGCTCTTAGGCAGCGATCAAGGTCCACTGGATACGCTTGCCTTGCTTGGCCTTGGAGACCAGTTGGATCTTGAGAAAGAAAGATGAGCAAGGACTTGGCAAAGTGTGAAGTCGATCTACTCACAGTGTGATCGGAGGCACCTTGGAAGTCGCTCCAGTACGAGTCTGAACCGGCCACGTTCGCGCTACAGAGAAGGCTCAGGTCAGTATGAAGCGGGCAATGCCTAGAATGAATGGTATGCTTACTCCCAGATACCAGGGCCATTGTTGGGAACTTCCCACTTGTAAGGAGTCTGACGCCAAACGACGATGGGGCTACCAGAGGTATCGGTCTTTCGATGTGAGGTTAGCTTCCTGAACGAAGAGAAGAACTATGGACATAAACGTACACCAGCAGCAAGGTACAAGTTGACAGCGACATTGAAGAACGTGTATTGACCATCGCTGTTGGTGACCGAAAAACGCTGTTATCAAGGTCCATGAGCAAGCTGAGTTTCGGAGCGAGACATTAGGGTACATACGTTATAGTCAGGGCTCTGAGGGTCGACGTCAGAGACAGTGCCGACAGGCTTGCCAGTGGCAGAGGAGGAATCTCCCGAAATGTAGCGAGAAGAATCGGTGTTGAAGATGAAGAAGGTTCCAGGGCTGAGAGTAGGAGTAGACATTGCTTGAGTTGCTTGAGTGAGCTGAGGAATCCGGGAGAAAATGCGCATGGTATTTATACAGCTGGGTGTTCACTGCATATCCGTCGTTGCATGAGAATACGTGCCTCTTAGGTGAATTATTCGGTCGCCAGGACTAAAGTTGCTCGTTGAGGATCAGTGTAACACGATGAGGTCCAGTTAGTTCGGATGGGTCAACACGAGTTAACAGAACTCTGAATAGAGAAAGAGGCAGATAACGTAGCACATCTCCTGTGACGCGTTAGATCCGATTGCTTCTACCTGACCTCTCCTGGTTCTAGTCCGATAAAATAGAGTAGCCACTCAGAATTTTACACGCTGAGGATCGTCAAATTTGGTGACATCCTCAAGAAACCGGGGCTTGTGTTGTAGTTCTCTATGGATGTAATGCACATCCAGATCAAGCCTCAAGGATGGAAACACCGTAACATATCCATGTCATAGGCGCTCCTGTTACAGTAACGATGGGTCCAGTGGAAGAAGTTGAAGAATTGGCAAGACGATGTTGTATTGACTTCGGTTGACGTCGCAAGAGCTAAAGCACCGACTGCTAGTGAGAATGTAGGTTCTGACTCTCAGCAAACCTCGAGAGTAGCCGGGCGCTCAAAGAAGAGTGTTACGAAGCACAGTAACATTGTAGAGCTGTTACACGGCTGCAGGTGGGCGAACCATCCAGCCTAGGGCCTCAACACAAGGAGGACTGGACCAAGCAGAGAGTCGATTTTGAGAGTATATGGGTGACTAAGCTGGCTTTTTACCCCAATCTTTGGCTGTTTCGTCGAATTTCCGAGTCGAACGATGATCGGCTTACCAGCTTCCACTGTATGCACTACTCCACCGTACAACGTCCACCGTATGCACTAGCGACTGCTGCAGCTTGGACCTAACTCACCAGCGTTCGCAGCCTCCAGCGATGCATTCTTGCATGATCTCACCGATGGCTTGGCCTCGAAATCGACTTGATGGGCGCTGATATGCCTATCATATTGTGAATGAATACCCAAGTTACCTCCGGCGGGAAGATTAACTCGCTATTGCCTGTTATACCTGACTCCTCTTGGCCTCGGTTCCTGGAGGACATCTGGAAAGATATGTAGCAGTCTAATGGTCTTTCTGACGCGGCCCTTGCAGTGTAGGCACTACATGATAATCAGGTATAAATACCACACCCATTTCTCCAGAAGTTCTCCAGCTCACTCAAGCATCTCAAGCAATGTCTACTCCTACTCTCAGCCCCGGAACTTTCTTCATCTTCAACACCGACTCTTCCCGCTACGTTGCGGGAGATTCGTCTTCTGCTACTGGCAAGCCCGTCGGCACTGTCTCTGACGTCGATCCTCAGAGCCCCGACTATAACGTATGTATCCTAATGTCTCGCTCGGAAGCTCAGCTTGCTCATGGACTCTGATAACAGCGTTTTTCGGTCACCAACAGCGACGGTCAATACACGTTCTTCAATGTCGCTGTCAACTTGTACCTTGCTGCTGGTGTACGTTTATGTCCATAGTTCTTCTCTTCGTTCAGGAAGCTAACCTCACGTCGAAAGACCGATACCTCTGGTAGCCCCATTGTCGTCTGGCGTCAGACTCCTTACAAGTGGGAAGTTCCCAACAACGGCCCTGGTATCTGGGAGTAAGCATACCGTTCGTCTTAGCCACTGTCGTTGAACACTGACCTAAACCTCCATAGCGCTAACGTGGCCGGTTCAGACTCATACTGGAGCGACTTCCAAGGTGCCCCTGACCACACTGTGAGCAGATCTCTCTTGAACCTTGCTGAGATCCTGCTCATATTTCTTTCTCAAGATCCAATTGGTCTCCAAGGCCAAACAAGGCAAGCGTGTCCAGTGGACTTTGATCGCTGCCTAGATTAGTCGATAGCCGGCATCCCCAAGGACTATTTTCCTGATCTTTCTAGTACTTGAGCAGTATACTGGAGATATTATGTATCGTGATCGATGTACTGTAGAACATGCCTCTTGAATCAGATCCTCATTGTTGACCTCATCTGTCCCACCTCGCGTCCGAGTAATTCTCAAGTCTTCATCATGGCGGATTGCGATCCAGAGAATAGTATCAAAGCAATCTGTGATTGAGAGTTGATGTAGAGTACGTGGTGTAACTACTACTACTACATATCTTCGAGTGCGAAGTTCGTTATCACCAGCACCACCCAGACAAGATGGAATAGAACGTTCTTCTATACCAAATCTCCCCTCCTGGTCATTTCGACTCCAGACAGATGGACTCAAGAAATCGCGCTGCTCCTGCGTCCTTGTCTTGCTATGCTATTAACGTTCATTGTACGATAACGCATCGATTCCTCGGATGGCGGGGAGTTTGTGCCTATTTTATGTCCGCTTCGCGTTGAGCTCGCGACACCCCTACTGGAGAGGAAGCAGCCAGGGAACTTCTCCTTGATCTGCTGCTCGACCCACTAGTAGTCTAAAGGGTACTATATGCGATGTCGGTTTCGATGACAGAGCCTGCGCCATCAGCCCCCTGACACAGCGCGTGGCTACTCAAAATCCTGACTCCGAAAGCAACTAGATATGCAATGACTATGTGGAAGTTGTCGTGTGTCGTGATTACTCTTCCTCTGAGATTTCTTCTATTCGTACCCAGCCAACCCTACGAGCAGAGCTTAACAGGGCAACAGGGTGTGGACATCCTCTGGCCAGCTCATGATGGTATGCCATGCCTCTGAGAGGAAACAACACGACAAAAATCCATTCAACAAGCCGTACACTATTGCAGACATGATCTTGGGATACATCTCTGGTATAGTTCAAGTAAAACGATCGAAATATAGTCCTTGGTGAGTATGACCATGAAGCGGCTTAGGCAGCAATCAGGGTCCACTGAATACGCTTGCCTTGCTTGGCCTTGGTGACCAATTGGATCTTGAGAATAAAATATGAGCAGGGAATGGGCACAATTTTGAGAGGTCTACTCACAGTGTGGTCAGGGGCACCTTGGAAGTCGCTCCAGTACGAGTCTGAACCGGCCACATTCGCGCTGTGGAGGAGGTTCAGGTCAGTGTAAAGCGGTAGTGCCTAAGACGAATGGTATGCTTACTCCCAGATACCGGGGCCGTTGTTGGGAACCTCCCACTTGTAGGGAGTCTGACGCCAGACGACAATGGGGCTACCAGAGGTATCGGTCTTTCGACGTGAGGTTAGCTTCCTGAACGGATGGAAGGTGACCAGATATAAACATGAACTTACACCAGCAGCAAGATACAAGTTGACAGCGATATTGAAGAACGTGTATTGACCGTCGCTGTTAGTGACCGAAAAACGCTGTTATCAAGGTCCATGAGCAAGCTGAGCATCGGAGCGAGACATTAGGATACATACGTTATAGTCGGGGCTCTGAGGGTCGACGTCAGAGACAGTGCCGACAGGCTTTCCAGTAGCAGAGGAGGAATCTCCTGCAATGTAGCGAGAAGAATCGGTGTTGAAGACGAAAAAAGTTCCGGGGCTGAGAGTAGGAGTAGACATTGCTTGAGATGCTTGAGTGAGCTGGAGAACTTCTGGAGAAATGGACGTGGTATTTATACCGGATCTTCGTGTAGTGTATGCGCTGCAGAGGTTGCGTGTGAGGGACTGTTAGGCTGCTACATATCTCCCAGAGGCTCTCCAGGAACCGAGGGAAAGTGGTGTTCAAAGTAACAGACGATAGCAGGATGATCTCCCCGCCGGAGGTAACTTGAGTATTCATTGACAGTACAAACAGGGTCTATCAGCGCTCATCGAGTTGAGCTCGAGGGTAAGCCATCTTTCCCCGGTAAGATCATACGATAATGGATCGCCAAAGTTTGCAAACGATGGTGGGTAGGCCCAGGCTGCAGTATTTGCCAGAGAATACAGTACACCAACCGTAGTGGACGTTGGTGCTGAGTTTCGTGAACGGTGACCTGAGAAGCCAGGAAAGCCGATTAACATTGGACCCAGACATGAACGAATCAGGCAAAGATTGGGTTAAAAGAGAGCTTAGTCAACCATATCCTCTCAAATCGACTCTCCGATTTATCTAGTCCTCTTTCCTGCTTCGACTCGAACCTGAGCTGGATAGTTCTCCTGCTTGCAACTTTCTAACCGCTTTACAATTCCACGATGCTTCATGACTCCCATTTTCACGCGCGATATTATCCTCTAGCTCTATCGCGAGTCTGAACGTACCTTCTTCACTAACAGTCGGTGCTGTAACTTTCGCGGCGTCAACCGAAGTGTATACAACATCGTGTTACTTGCACAATCTATTCGACTGGACCCCTCGTTAACAGGAACATCTGTAGAGTGCATATGACACGCTACTCCTTCACCCGAGGATAGATCTAGGCGTTTACTAGGCCTACTGAGATCTACAACGCTCCGGTTCCTTGAAGATGCTAGCAACTTCGACGAGCTTTGGCCGTGCAAATTTCTCAATGTTGATTCAGCTTCATTGGACCAGAATCAGGAGGGAGCTGGGCAGCAATAACCGGATCTAGCTCATCGCAGCAGATATGATACATTATCTGCCTCCTTGTTTATTCAGAGAAGGTCAGCTCAGTCAAATCGTGTTAGCGCATTGGTACTAACTGCACCTCATCTTGTTACAGTGATTCTCAACGAGCAACCTTGGACCTGAGGCCTGACGGCTGAGTTATCCGCCTAACGAGGCATGTGTCCCCGAGCAACGACAGCTATGCATACTGAACATCCAACCGTATAAATATCAAGCGCATTTTCTCCCGGATTCCTCAGCTCGCTCAAGCATCTCAAACATGTCTACTCCTACTCTCAGCCCCGGAACTTTCTTCATCTTCAACACCGATTCTTCTCGCTACATTGCGGGGGATTCCTCCTCTGCTACTGGCAAGCCTGTCGGCACTGTCTCTGACGTCGACCCTCAGAGCCCCGACTATAACGTATGTACCCTAATGCCTCGCTTCGAAACTCAGCTTGCTCATGGACCTTGATAACAGCGTTTCTCTGTCACCAACAGCGACGGCCAGTACACGTTCTTCAACATTGCTGTCAACTTGTATCTTGCTGCTGGTGTAAGTTTATTTTTATATCTGGTCACCTTGCCTCCGTTCAGGAAGCTAACCTCACGTTGAAAGACCGATACCTCTGGTAGCCCCATCGTTGTCTGGCGTCAGACTCCTTACAAGTGGGAGGTTCCCAACAACGGCCCTGGTATCTGGGAGTAAGCATACCGTTCACCTTACACTCTACCTACTGAACAATAACCTGGATCTTCTGTATAGCGCGAACGTGGCCGGTTCAGACTCTTACTGGAGCGACTTCCAAGGTGCCCCTGACCACACTGTGAGTAGACCGCTCAAAATTGTGCCCAGTCCCTGCTCATATTTCTTTCTCAAGATCCAATTAGTTTCCAAGGCCAAGCAAGGAAAGCGTATCCAGTGGACCCTGATCGCTGCCTAAGCCCCTCCATAGCCATATTCACCAAGGACTATATTCTGATCGATTTACTTGAACTGTACTGGAGATGTATGCCTCGATAGTATCTGGTGCACACCATACATAGCTCGTTAAATTCATCCCCGGTGTTATTCTACTTGTCTTGGTCCTCTTTCATCTGCGAAGGTTCACCAGCACCGCCTCAACAATGTACTGCTAAGTCCGCTTTCACGGATTGGCACAGCAGGCAAAAGAGTTTCGAGGAAATTATATTACTCTAACAGATCTACATTACTCAGCCAATACCTTACTCATACCACCGCTCTCGCTCCTTTTTGCGCCTCACCATAGGCTTCGTGATCAAGATTCCCAATAGAAGTGCTGACACTGTGAAGACTAGCTGGACCTTGTTGAACCCGGCGCTGAGGACATCAAATGTCCCCGAAGGCGAGACGCGAGACATGAAGATGTCTAGAGACCCGTACGCGAAGACAAGTGCTGTTGATTCCAAAAGCGTCGGTGATGATATCAGAGTGTGTACATTAGCCACCTAGAAGGAAGAAAAATAAATCAGGAGAGGGGTCGATAGGATGGAAGAGCGAGCCTCACGTCATATACATGCGAAAGTACGCGTCTTGGGTCATCTCCAATCACCGCATCGTATTGGATGAGGCCCTCCTCCATCTCTTGACTGGTAGGCTTTCGGTTTGGCCGACGTGGATTCAAGAATCGTCTGGGAATAGTAGCGATCCGATGGTTTCGTGTTGCCACTGCGAAGTATCAATAAGTACGGGCTCAGTGCAGAGCTGGTAGAGGGATTTACCGATGAGATCCTTGCTGGTTATTCCATACATTGTCTCGCTCGTGGTCATTGCTGTGATGCCGTAGGGTAGAATGAAGGAGCTCTCATAAGCTGAGACTCTAAGTGTGTCGCTATTGAAGGAACTCAGGTCCGAGCTAGTGGAATATATTGTAAGTAACAGCCAAACAATCAAACCGTCATAGGAAGAGGAAATTACCTGCTGGTCTTGTCGTCGACGGTCTCGCCTTCGTAGAATTCAACGGAGACCATCTTCCAGCCTTTTGTAGCATTGACACTAGTATCGGTATCATAGTAGTGATATGCTAGCCAGTTCTCCACGAAGGACACCTTGAGGTCACAAGAACCATCACCTAGTTCTGCCAAGGGCGACGTTGGGGAAGGTATCGCAGGAACCACTGTATGGTAAAAGACAGTTCCCTTGACAGAGTCAACGATGTATAATCCACATGTAGCGGAAACGGCATCTTCAGTTTCAACGGCCTTCGTGGGAGGACTCTTCGTCAGAACGACGACTGCTCGCTGGTTGATCCACTTGTACAATGTTGTCCTGTTTCCGAGAACCTTGCCCCAGCTTGCTATCCTTCTCTCCTTAGCGATACCCTGACCCGCAACCGTATTGGGGCGTTTGACATTCAGGATAGTTTCACCCTCGCCGAGGCTCAGCTTCCAGGTAGGATAGCCTACAGGCCTCTCGGATAAGTCTGGATTAAATGCGATGCTATGCCCGAGAACGGCCTGTTTCCCTGCGGTGGTGGAGCGCAGCGGGAAGTGGAGACGGGAGGTCATCTCAGATAGGTCATCGGTGTAGGGGTATCCATAAACCTGCAGGAATTCATCCAGGAGGATGACAGTCCCAGAGCTTGACGTGTCTGAGCGAGATGGGAGGAAGAAGACGTCCACGGCGGGTCCATGAATAATATCGTAGCCCTGTAGAGGACCAGTAGCCCGGTCAATAGGGATGCCCGTGCGAGCATCGTTACCGGTCAAGGAGTCGATGTGGAAGACTACACTGTCGACGAGGCCCTGGACCAGGGTTAGCACCCGGAAACAGAGCATGCACACAGCGGTACGTACGTTGTTAGCCTTACGTTGCGCGACAATCACGACTTCTGCGTTCTTTTCTCCCTCGCTTTGCTTGAGGGTATACATGCCCACAGGCAGTATCTTGCCGCCGATGACACCTTTCTCTGGGTCGGCATCACCGGCCCAGCCCAGACCAAGGACTCGAGACCACTTGATATCTCCAGTTTGAGAATCAAGACCGTAGATAGTACCCTGATTAGTGGCAAGAACAAGTAGTTGGCGGAAGCCAAACGTATCTCGCGTCAAGGTAGAGGCCGCTGTCGAATTCAAGTTTGAAGGAGTATAGGCCAGCAGAGTTTCAGAAGAGGGCTGAAGGAAACGATGAACAAAGTTCACAAGGTAGTGATGGAAGTCCTAGGGATAAGTGCTCAGATAGAGAAGAAAAGCTGAGAGCGCGTTCTTCATACCTTGGCGTCTTGCATTTGTCTAGTTACCCTCTGCAGCAATGTCTCTATGCCATCTCGCGACGCCACGGTATTGCTACTTTCGGGTAGGGAGAGAAGTACGGCAGAATTGGGGGCGATGCTCGCCAAGCTCTCCTCCCTGGTCCACTGCTGTTTATCAGACTGCCATAGCTGGATAGCCCCCGTGGTCGTTGTGATCACCATGCGAGAAACCACAGAGTGAGGGTTAGGCGATGCTGCGTCGATAGCAACCTAGAGGTGATGGATGAGTCGAGGATAGAATCGAAGAGTTACTAAATTCTTACGTGCGTTATTATCCCGTGCTTATCCGTCTCGAACGGGAACGTGAAGCCACTGACGACACCCTGCCCTTCGCTCATATGCGGGGCTAACAAATGGACGGAAGCTGCTCCTGCTTCAAAGGACCAGAATACCCTGGCAACATACGGCCTGCCCTCCTTATCTACACCACCAGAAAACAGAGACTCCGCATGCCTGGGCGACGAAGCCGAGTCTCGGAACTCCCAGACGCTCCGAAGGCCTGCCTCATCAAGCTTGAGAGCGCGGGCAGTCCCATCAGTCTTAATGGCAACCAACATGCCATGGTCGTTGAGGCCTACGTCGAGAAGCTTGGAGCAGTCAAAATATTTGATAGGCGTCGGGCTCTTGAGGGCTTTGGGAGAGTGAGTAAGGGGAACGGAGGAGATTGTAGCATCAGTGAGGTATACGAGGCGTGATGGTTGGGAGGTATCCGAGGAACGCGCAAGGATGACATCTGCGAAACTCTTGGGCTGAGCACCAGGGATATTGAGGCCCTCCTCAACCACCTGCCCAGTTTGCGAATCAAGAATTGTGACTTGGAGCGTGAATCCTGAGAAAGATTTTGTCAAGCCCGTCACGTAGACGTGAGTGGGCGTGAAGAGTATATGCGAGTATAATGTCAGGGACCTGGAAAATCGATGCTCAGTCAATAGTGTTACATAGGAAAATAATTGCCCACGTACGTCTGCTCTGTTGAATCCCACTGCCATGCCTGCTGGTAACCTTGGGGTCCATCTCGAACAAATTTCGTTACCGTTCTACCATTCGTGAGAGCACATACATCGTCGCTCCCCGGTAGAAACACGACTTTTGCTCCGATATTTGGTGGTTCGCTAAGTAAGCCGAGGCCAGGATCATGCATCCTTGTTTCGTGTAATAGAAGGCCAGATAGTGCATCGAATATCCGCAAAGTAGACCCAGAAGGTCCTGATAATGAAGCCAGAACTGTAGATATATTCAATCAGTTCCTGTAGATGATTACAACTCGGAGGAGGAGAAGGCAAACATCAGGCCAGCATGGCCTCGCATAGAAAATATAAGAACTAAAGGCAAAGAAAATGCCCACCATCGTCCTGTTTCGCAAAGCCCACAACAAAATCACCCTCATCCATAACATGTCTCCATACGAGACTCCCGTTCACTGGGTTGACCGCGGCTAAAACGTTGCTAGACGTAGCTGTTACGACTACGCTCTGTGTCGTCTCTGCATCCAGTTGAAGCCTGTGGAATGAAGGGGGCGCGTAGTCCAGTGGTACTCCTATGAGAGATTTATGCCAGTCGACCAGGCCGACTTGAGATTGTTGGATGGCGCTGGCGAGAAATGGTAGCAGCCATGGCACTAGGAGGAGGGAGAATAACATGGACGCGTGTTACGTCAGCCAAATCTGGTGCCCCTCACCGCGTCGCTGGCACTTCACTTTGAAAGAGAAAACAGGACCAAGGGATGGAGTAAACGCAATTTTTTTTTGATTTTATTCCATAGATATTAGTCTACGACTACGACACAGTAACATTAAGCAAGCCAAGCGATTTGGACACCAACTATATAAACACAAAGGCCATTTTTACCTAAACAACCACCTAGATCGAGAGTTGTCAATCGACCTACTCAATGTGAGATGAAAATCTACGAGAAGGACTTACGGGCCATCCACTGGAGAAGTCGAGTCTGTTGATACCGAGCTAAGAGAGTAAAGGTCAATGGAGGATTCTCTACTGTAAACAAAGAAGAGGGCTTACGAAGCTGCCGGCTGAGGTGTAGTAGTCTGTTGGGACCTCGGTGAGGCAGTGGATAGATATGAATACAGGCAACCATAGACTCACGATACACGAGGATTGGACCATCAGCGTCGGTCATGAGATCTTGCCCACCAGGGCCGATGATCTAACACATGTGCAATCAGAAAACCGTCGAGGACCCAAGGAGCAGGGGGTAGTTGAACATACATTGCCGTGCGAGCCCAACACAAGAGTTCCACCTCCGTTCACCAAGTTGACACCAGCTTGATCGACATAAGGTCCGGTGGGACTAGTACAGGAGGACTTGATCAGCACGAACCATTCAGTCAGACAAAGAGACCCGTTTCACTCGCCTCGAAGACCTGCCCACTCTGATATTATAGGTGCTCGAAGTTCCAGCGCAGCACTTATCCCAACTAGTAAATAGGTAGTAGAAGGAACCCTGTTTGAAGATGACGCTAGCTTCGATAGCACCGCCGTTCGCTGTCCTTTGAGCAATAGACGTCACAGAGGACGACGTTGGTTTGCCAGTGTTTGAGCCCAAACTTCGTAATATAGGCCGTGAGGATGATGGTTTATGGTGCACGGATACTAGCTTACGTCTGAAGCTTGATACCAGTCCAGAAGCTACCGAGGGAGAGGTACCAGTTGCTACCATCTAAAGTTCATGTCAGCTGAGACAAGCTGTGGAAATTTCATTGGGCTCACCGATGAGCAAGCTGTTTTCCGTACCCGTTGGCAGTGGTTAGAATGAGGATTACAGGTTCAGGATAACAAACTGACTTCGGGTCGATAGCCTACAGCACACAGATTGAGCAGGTTGAGAGGACCAGACACGCTGATACACGTACGTTGTAATTGTTAGCACTGGAGGTCTCTGTGACGAGACCCTGGTTGACGAAGCTCCCTATCAAGAGACGCGTATTAGACACCAAGGTGATTCACAGGTGCAGGTAACGGAAGATGCCTACCGGGTGCACCGGTAGTGGACTTTGCGAAGAAGATAGCTGACTGCAAGTTCCACCTCAGTCAGCCATTTCGTGGAGCTTGTGAGCGAATCGAATGACATACCTTTTGGGACCCGAACGTGGAAGCGGAATAATATAGCTATACCCAGCAACGCAAATCAGATGTCCGTCTACAGGACTTACAGAGAAGCAGCTCACGTAGAATGTTCCTCCGGAATAGGTACAATCTGGGGCCCATAAAGATCCCTTGCCGTTGGTAGCTCCAGTGTAAGGATCGGTCCAGCTGGCACCGTTAGGGAAGACTTGGCCGACGAACGTCCAGGCTATGCGGTCTGTGGAGGTACGAATCTCGAGGCCAACACCAGTCGAGAAGACGAAGTATTTGCCCGAATTGTCCCGGCACATAGTAGGATCTACAAAGTGAAACATAGACAGTCAGCTCATTAGAAGTATGACGACAGAGACGGGGAGGATCAACGTACCATGAACAGCAGTGTTGCCAGTGACGGTTCCAGGTCCTACCTGGCCGCTCACCAACCCAACGAGGCTCAAGACACAGAAGCTGAGAACCGAAAAGAGACCTTTCATCTTTGCCTGGGGAATCAAACTGGATCTGGAGAGGCTCTGACCCCCACGTTTATATACGCGTAGGAGATATTAGCGCGATTACTCCGTAAAAATTCCCTTTTTGGAAACTGGAATTCCAGCTGACGTCTGGCGTGCCGTCGTGAACCGCGTTGAAGGGCCGGTGCTCTGATCCTATATCATGACCAGAAGGACGGATAAATACTTGAATGTCTATGCGAGAAAACGTTTCAGTCTTGAGCACATGTCCTCAGTCTTGTGGGAGGTTGGCATGGGAGGTTGACATGAGAGTGGCCCGTAGCAAGGGGCCGTAGATCGCTCGAGAGGTATGTTACGTTAAGTAGATCCCGCACCCTCACCGCGTTGCTGGCACTGAAGGTTGGAGACCCCGGGACAGAAGAGTAGAGTGAACGCAGTTCTTTGATTTTGTTCTGTAGACGTCCGCCTACAGCTACATCATGTTACGATTGAGTAACTCAAGCAGTTTGGACACCGACGATGTATATAAACTTACAAAGACCGTGCATTACTGTACCTAAACAACTACCTAGATAGAGAGAGTAGTCAATCAGCCTACTCAGCGTGGGTCAAAAATTCACCAGAACGACTTACAGGCCATCCACTGGAGAAGTCCAGTCTGTTGATCCCGAGCTGAAAAGGGCAAGGTCAATGAAGCTCTCCTACTATGAAAACAGAAAGGAGCTTACGAAGCTGCCAGCTGAGGTGTAATAATCTGTGGAACTCCCGGTGAGGCAGAGCTTTAATTTAGAGCGACGAGCATAGACTCACGATACACGAGGATAGGACCATCGTCATCCGTCATGAGATCTTGTCCGCCGGGACCAATGATCTGATCGAGGCGATATGAGAAACCAGGGGTGTAGCACAATGACAAGAGAGAAGAGGGCCAACGTACGTTGTCATGTGTACCCAATACTAGAGTCCCACCTCCGTTCACCAGATTCACGCCAGCTTGATCAACATAAGGTCCAGATGGACTGGGATAAGGAAGATGAGGAAACCTGATCAGAACAAAGCCAGTAGGACGAAAACTCGGGGGTAGCTCACCTTGAAGACCTCCCTACTCTGATGTTATACGTGCTCGAGGTTCCAATGCAGCAGTTATCCCAACTGGTGAACAGGTAGTAGAAAGAACCATTCTTGTAGATAACGCTGGCTTCAACAGCACCGTTGTTTGCTGTTCTCTGAGCGATAGGGGTTACGGCGGATGAAGTGGGCTTCCCAGTACTGGGACTCATTCTATCATTCATGTCGTGAGAAATGGAATGAGATGGTGGAGAAAGGCCAACTTACGTCTGAAGCTTGATGCCAGTCCAGAAGCTACCAAGAGAGAGGTACCAGTTGCTACCATCTGAATGTCGTTTCATCCATGAGCTACGTCAAGTTCCAGAATGACTTCAGGCTTACCGATAAGTAAACTGTTCACAACCGTGAACGATAAGGAAGAATAGGATCGTAAGCTCAGTTTGCATTTCCAATAAAATATGGTAGAGATGGTCTGACTTTGGGTCGATAGCCTACAGGATGGACGGGTTAGATAAATGAGTTCACGGCAAATGGTAATGTACGTGCGTTGTAATCATCAGCACTGGATGTCTCTGTGACGAGGCCTTCGTTGGTGAAGCTCCCTATGAACACGGTTACATAAGATTCAGTTGTGCGAGGAACTGACCCAAACTGCTCACCAGGTGCACCAGTAGAGGATTTCGCGAAGAAGATGGCTGACTGCAAGTTCGAAGCCGATTAGTATAACTGCAACACTTGCCAGAGGTGCAAATAGCAAACCTTCTGGGAACCGAGGGTGGAAGCGGAGTAATATAACTATGAGCCGTAACACAAATTAGGCATACGTCCACGAGATTTATACTAGCAACAGCCTCTCACGTAAAATGTGCCTCCGGAATACGTACAGTCCGGGGCCCATAAAGCACCTTTGCCATCGCTAGCTCCAGTGTAGGGATTGGTCCAACTGGCACCGTCGGGGAAGACTTGACCTTCAAGCGTCCAAGCAATGCGGTCCGTGGAGGTACGAATTTCGAGGCCAACACTTGTGGAGAAGACAAAGTATTTGCCTGAACCATCGCGACACATAGTGGGGTCTATGAGTGAGGCGACGGAATGTGTCAGCCGACTCTCGAGCAATGACAACGAGGGATCAAAACACAGCGTACCATGAACTGCAGTGTTACCAGTGACGGTCCCAGGTCCTACCTGACCGCTCACAAACCCAACAAGGCTTAGCGCACAGAAGCTCAGAGTCGAGAATAGACCTTTCATGTTCCCTCAGGAAGTTAAGTTGGATCTGTGGAAGCCTAGGCCCCACCCTTATATACGCTCTGGAGGTTATATTAGCGCTACAACTCCGTGAGAGTCCCTTTTGTGGAAACTGGAACTTCAGGTGACGTCGAAGTGCCGTGGTCTACCGTGCTGTAGGTGCTCTGATTGTGATTCATGACCAGAGACCGAAAATTCTTGAATATATGTGCGACGTTCATCTCGATCTTCAGCACATGTGCCTAGTCCCGTGGGATTGTCATGAGGGTGAAAGCACAAGCCCATCGTGGACAGGTGGTGGGATCGATTTTTACCGGAATCAGCTTGGGTTATATCCGTGGATCGTCCCCAAGGAAGCTGGAGATTCGTGGCCTGGGTGGTGTATATCATGCGACCCGCTGTGACACATGACGCTGGGACTTGTTCTGTTGTGCTTAGAGTATGCACACACACACTGGAGATATTTTGTGGAAATGAAAGAAAACATGGTAGGCAACCGATGCAAGAGGATGAGGCAAAATTCCCGTTCATTCTGTAAGGAGTTGACCGTTGAGAGCAAGAAAAGGTGACCCAATGTTGGTTACGTCAGCAGGTTTCGAACATCATGATCTAGACCTCGAAGCAGAGAGATCAGCAGTTCGGGAGTTCAATTACATGCAATGCAACTTTTATAGATATTATTATCATAGACTAAGAAAAGGAGTCCTCAGGGAGAGGCTACAATGTTCCTGCTCCAAACAGTCTAGGTCCTCTTACGCACCAAGTGTCTGCACATGGCAAGTAGTCGAAAACAAACTTCGATAAGAGTATTCCAAAGGAGGATTTGTAGGTACTCACTGGCCAACCGCTAGAGAAGTCAAGCTTGTTGATACCCAGCTAATTCAGATGAAATCGATTCAGGAAGCTAGTACAGAGTTAGAAAGAAGCAGTGAGCTCACGAGGACCCCATGCGTTGTGTAGTAGTCTGGGGATATTCGTGAATCGCCTGGTGGTACATGGAGAGGATATTACTCACGATACAGGAGAATTGGACCATTGTCCTCTGTGAAGACGTCTTGTCCGCCAGGGCCAATAATCTACATGGATGTCCTCTGAGAATTGCACCGTATTTCATATAGGAGAAAGTGATCCGCGTACGTTATCATGCGAGCCCAAAACGAGCGTTCCTCCTCCGCTCATCAATTGGACGCCAGCTTTATCCGTGAAAGGGCCAGTAGGGCTGACGCGGACTCTCTGAATTCAGATCAAGAAACGAGATACTTAAACACTCACCTTGAAGATCTCCCGACTCGAATATTGTAAGTACTGTTGATGCCTCTGCAGCATATGTCCCAGCTGGTGAAGAGATAATAGAAGGAATTGTGCTTGTACATCACGCTGGCTTCAATAGCACTCTTATCTTTGGCCCTCTTTGCAAGAGAGGTCATGGCCTCTGATGCAGGTTTACCAGTCGAAGGATCAATACTATCAATAACGATAAGGTCCGGGCTTCCTTCAGTTACACGATAGTTTGAACACGGATTGCTTACCTCTGAAGCTTGATTCCGGACCCGTAACTTCCAAATGTAAGGTACCACTTGTTTCCATCTATAATAGATACCAACATTCATCTGAACTTTAAGCTTCGACTAGCGTATTTAACGTGATCCCTACCAATTAGCAGGCTGCGCAGAGAGAATCCATGAAGGAGACGGGAAGCGGGGTCAAAAGAGGGTCTCGCGTTATTTTGAAGACATAAACTGAACTGACTTGGGATCGATGGCCTGAGTAGACAGATCCGTTAGTGTGTAATTTTCGCAGCAGATGAATAATAAGAGCCACGCACATTATAATCAATGTCCGGAGCCCATGACGTGTTAACTATCAAGCCGTGGTGTTCGAAGGAGCCTTGATAGATAGTGCCATGGTGCTCAGAACCCCAGAAAGCGCGAGTCAAATAGGGTCAGCCTACCAGGCAATCCAGTGCTCGATTTCGCAAGGAAGATGGCCGACTGAAACGGTGAGGCATCACAATTTATCGTCTGTTCTACCAAAGTAACACAAGGTGCTTGACTCTCTCACCTTTCTAGATTTGCTAGTAGAAGCGGAGTAGTACAGCTGCGGGGATGCGCAGGATTGACCCTATTCAGCGAGATATTGGAGACACGGGGAGGATGATCTTACATAGAAGGTTCCATTGAGATAGGTGCAATCAGGAGCCCACAGCGAACCTTTGCCGTCAGTAGCATTTGTATAAGGATCGGTCCAGTTAGCACCGTCAGGAAAGACCTTTCCCTCGTACGACCAAGCCTTTCGGTCCGTGGAAGTGCGGATTTCGAGGCCAAGGCCAGTCGAGAAGACGAAGTATTTGCCTGAGTCGTCACGACACATGGTAGGACCTATCAATACCGTCGAACGTGCCAATTTATTCTCGTCAGAAGCGATTTGCAGCAGTACCGGAGGTACTCACTTCGGGTCGTGAAATTACCGCTGAGAGCCTCAGGGGCAGGCTGGCCGAGCACTACTTGCAAAGGGTAGATACTCAGGAAAGCCAGAATCGAGAAGAATCCTCCGCGCATCATGTTGCTTGCCGAGAAAGAAGTGGGGTTGCTCTGACTCTGAGATACTTATATAGCCTCTCAATACCAATTTGGCAGCTCCTGATGTCATGAAGCTAGCAAAACCCGTGGAGAGCACTAGGATGACGGCTCCGCAAAGACGCCCCATCCCGCTGTGTTGTAGCGCCTGAATTGCTATGAGGCTGTTCCGAGAGGTAACAGTTACTGTATTCAGAACGATAAAGTGCAGAGTACTCCTCCCAGACTGATGTCATGAAGCTTTTTGGCGTACCAACATCGTTACAGCATGACATGGCCTCCGTAACCTTGAGCCATAGACCACGATGGGGGAGAAGTCAGATAAATCAGTAACTAAAGAGGGTCGAGTCCGCAGCTATTCCACCTTAATTACAATAGTACT
Source organism: Agaricales sp. HM26-F1 (assembly GCA_002718315.1). Lineage (NCBI taxonomy): Eukaryota > Fungi > Basidiomycota > Agaricomycetes > Agaricales > Agaricales sp. HM26-F1. The sequence goes on from NIBX01000147.1 coordinate 103,464, forward strand.
CTGCGCTTTCATATTATACCGACAGTAAGTTAGACAAGAATCTACATAGCAAGAAGCCGGTCGAACTCAGTGGAAGGATGTGCAAGAGGAAAGAAGTTGAACGTACCGGCCAGCCACTGGAGAAGTCAAGTTCATTGATACCGAGCTGAAAGAAAGATCCTCAGTCACAGAGATCAAGCGCAGCAATAAACTTACGAAATTGCCCTCAGCAGTGTAGTAGTCTTTTGAGAACTCATGAGATAACTGGTATACTAACTTTATAGGACTGCGACTCACGGTACACGAGGATTGGCCCTTCGTCATCAAAGAAGACGTCTTCACCACCAGGTCCATGGACCTGGTGGTGGTGGGAAAGATCAGAGATGAGAATTTAGCACAAAGGAGAAAGGTAAAGGTCTCACGTTGTCATGCGACCCGAGCACCAACGTTCCGCCTCCATCCATCAACTTGGTGCCGTTTTGATCTACGTAAGGTCCACTGACACTAAAGACAAGTTAGACGAGCAAAAACACTACCAAGAAGGCCCAGCCCAGTGACAGATAGAACTGACCTCGATGACCTGCCGACTTCGACATGATAGGTACTATCGGTACCATTGCAGCATCGATCCCAACTGGTGAACAGGTAATAGTGTGAACCGTTCCTGTAAATGGTACTAGCCTCTATAGCTCTATGGTTGATGTTCCTCTGGGCAAGGGAAGTCAATGAGGGTGATGCAGGTTTGCCGGTAGTCGGGTCGAGACTGAGAAGAAAGCGGTGCTTCAATAGAACGACAATTTCCCCAAGATCCACCATAAAACGTACGCGAGCAGTTTTATGCCTGACCAGTAACTTCCAAATGATAGGTACCAGTCGCTCCCATCTGTAGGTGAATCAGCGTGTAGCTCACCGGAAACGACACAAGTATTCAGGGAGCTCACCAATGAGCAAGCTGGCCGTTGAAAGACTCAGATCGTTAGAGGGAAGAATCAAAACGAAGAGGAGACAGACTTGGGATCGATTGCCTAGCACAGTTTTGCATAAGAGTCAGATAATCTGGTATAAACACACGAATGTATATGTCCGACACACATTATACTGGACTGAGTCGGAAGTTTCTATGACAAGACCGTGGTGCTTAAAACTACCTGGTCGAACAAGAGCAAGATCAATGGCCAGAAGCTTGGAACATTGACTAGATCCAGTCGGGAGCTCCACAGACCTGGTAAACCAGTGGTTGACTTCGCAAAGAAGATAGCAGACTAGAAGTATCACAGCATAATCGCACAAAATTAGTCCCTTTCTCACCAAGGCTTAACAGAGCGTCGCACCTTCCGAGACCTGCTTGTAGAAGCGCAATAATAAATCTGTTTTAGGGAACGTTAGTCGGCTCACAACCAACTTTGGTCCAAACGGCTTACGTAGAAAGTCCCATTCTCAATGGTACAATCCGGTGCCCACAGGATACCCTTCCCGTCAGACTTTCCAGTGTAGGGATCCGTCCAATTCGCGCCGTCAGGAAACATCATTCCTGCAGAAGTCCACGATTTTCGGTCCATAGAAGTGCGGATTGGGATCCCAACGCCAGTGGAGAAAACGTAGTATCTGCCTGATGCGTCACGGCACATTGTAGCATCTGTTGGAATAGAATAATGGTTCAGCCTAAAACGAGGAAAGGCGCCGCTTGGTACATCACTTGCCGTGGAGTTTAGTATCACCAGTTACAGGCTCGGGTTGAGGCCACTGTGCAGACTGAGCGGCGTTGACCAGACCAATGATAGCGAGGGCAAAAAATAGTGCACTCATGGAAAATCGCTTCATGTCGCTGAGAGTTATGTTGTTTGGGGGCCAGAGCGGTAAGCAGTCGTATACTTATACCTTGAAAATTCCAAGGCGGTGTAAGTGGTTCCACAGAGTAATACTTGCACCAAGCGCTGTGGAGAGCATTACATAGCGCGAAGACCCAGCAAGTCGAACCTCTGTGGAGATGGTATTACCGCTTTTCATGTTTGTCTGCCAACCATAGCAAAGACTGTCCGAGGGTACGCTTCGAGCCTTGAGGAAACTCTGACCGTCAGCATTACCACCGAGATGAGGTCTCCTCAGATGTGCAGTATGCTTTTCAGGCGTCCGAGAACTCGTGTACAATGTCAATGCCGTTACAGGTTTCTTTTTATAGTAGACGAGCTGTCAGTATTCCTTTGAGGTACTTGTGGGACGATACTGATATTCTCCTGAACTTTGAGAGGGCGAGAAGGCGAGAAGGCGGCGCTCTAATAATCAAGACTACTATCCCGTCAATCCGGAAATTCGACTTCAGCGGTCGCCTAAAGGAATCAGGAAGTTACAGATGCTCAAGGAGAAGATAACTTTATATCTAACAAAATAGACTGCCTCGTACAGAAGAGTTCCGTAACCATCCACTGGTGGTTGTGCAATGTGCGTGCAGCATGAAAGAGGTGAAGGGAAGAGCTTCAATTGAGCGGCCCAACATACCGATTATTTGTTCATGTTGTGGTTTCCATCAAGGAACACGGTCACGAGGTCAGTGCTTCTCACTTCGGCAGCGTGACTCTCCCCTTTTTGGGATGTTCCTCCTGTAAACCATGCGGACGAGAGCGAGCGCGCTATTTCCAGCCAGACTCCTTTCATGTTTTGTATATATAAAGGGACTTCTTTGTTCTCTTCTTTTTCCTTCAGACTAGTTCTCCATTGTAAGGATCAACATATTCTCTCATGTTGCTCGCCCACACTTCCTTCGCAATCCTCAGTTTCTTTGCTAGTGCGAGCTCTGCCTCAGAACTTCTCATCCCATCCACCTTATTCTCTCCTCTCATACCATCAAAGATTCATAAGATTGCATCGACACAAGCACCAAACAGCTATCCTCAGTACACAACGACTAACACCGGGAAATGGGTCAGTTTCGCACCAGATGGCTGGACTACGGGCTTCTTTCCAGCCACGTTGTACGCGCTCGCTGAGAGGACGAAGCTCTGCCATGGTGAGGCTTCTGGCCAGTGGACTCAAGAGCAGTGGCTAGATCTCGCAAGATCCTGGAGTCAGGCAGAAGTACCGCTCACGGTGACGAACCACCAGGGACACGATCAGGGGTTCTTGTCTTTTCCATTCGTCGAAGAGCTCAAAGTGTACGTGCGAATTATGCGGTCCGAGTTGGTGTCATCAGGCTGCATTCCTTTACCCTGTGATCCGCCTCTTACCTTGAGTAGCTGCTAATACAGACTTCTTATTCAGGAACCCAAACAACCAAGCTGCGATTAAGGCAGTCAACAGTTTCGCAAGCATCTTGGCGAATAGATTCAACCCCATTGTAGGGTGTACCAGGAGCTGGGACACGACCGATCCTACCGATTTTACAGTCATCATAGACAACATGATGAATCTTGAGGTAAGTCCTCGTGTTTTTCTCGTCGCCCGAGTAGATTTGACGCGGACTTCTATTCTTAGGTTCTTTTCGTCTCTGCAGGGCTTACTGGGAACAAGACGCTTCTTTCCATTGCCCGAGATCATGCGGACACGACAATCAAGAACCATATCCGCGCTGATGGCTCGACCTGGCACGTTGTTGAGTACAACTCCACCACGGGTGATGTAATCAGGAAAAGAACGGCCCAAGGATATAGTGATGATAGGTAAGTCCAAGTTCTGCATCTTCCAGATACTGTGATTTGACCTAGATGCTCTAGTACCTGGAGTCGTGGACAAGCTTGGGGAATATACGGATATGCGAACAGTTCGTCTTTCTAGCGTAAATTGTTTGTGAATTATCTCACTTCGGATCCCAGTATACTCCCATACCAAGACCCCAGCCTACCTGATCACTGCTCGACGCCTGGCGGAGTACTTCCTTGATCATCTGCCTCCCAGCTACATCGTGCCATGGTATATTCCATTCATATCTTTCGAAGAGTGCCTACTGTATGTACTGACATTGTTCCATTGCGATTTCTAGGGATTATAACTCACCCGAGCAATTTTCTGATACATCCGCCGCGACCATTGCTGCCACCGGTCTTATCCTCCTAGCCAAAGTCGAGCAGAACCATGGAAACAAATTGAAGTGGCTCACCGCCGCTGCTAGGGTACGTGTAGTGATATAAACGCAGTCCTCAGAGCTTTCAGCCGAAGAAATTTATCAATTCCCTGCTGTAGCTTTTGAACGCGGCCAGCAATCTTGCTTGGGCACCATCCTGGGACTCGCTCCTCTCAAACGGAACAGTCAATCATCCAGCAAATAATCAAATGACGGGAATTGTCTACGGTTCGTGTTCACTCATCTGCCCTTCATTCATGAATTTAAGTCCATCTTCCACGGATGTTGTTGCGTGCGAATAGGCGATTATTATTATATCGTGGCAGGAAATGAACTTGTCAAGGAAGGTTTGGCTTTTTGCTGATGCATGATGAGGCATAGGCGCTTGGTGTGGGCATTATCTTTCTCTTTCTGCTTTCATGGGTCATGTTTGTACACTGTCGGATACCATTAGTTTTTCTGGCTTGCAAGCTCGTAATCTTATAGGGATGAGACAGTGTATGCTTCTAGGGCGTAGCCCATGCGGACGTTCAGCTTGAAGAGTTTCTTGGCCGTCAAGAGAGTCGTTCGGGAGATTCAAGTTTCCTATCCAGAAGACTTGGTATTACAGCTCGTGAACGAATAAAGATACAATGTAACATAGTAGACGCAGGTCACCGAAAGCCTACACAAAGTACTGCATGCCTGCCTGGATATAATATGTTTTGAGTATCAAAAAATGGAGAAATAGTCCAGGAAACATACCGCTTTCCGCCCGTTTATACCGCCTAGAACGTTCGGAAGGCCTCTGGCGTTAACGCTGCTCCCCATCGCGCTGTCCTTCTCGTTCTCCTCCGCAGGGCCAAACACTATAAACTCTCTCTCTCCGTTCTCTCCAAACCTCAATATCGAAGCGTCGTTACCGCATCTATAACAGTAATTCGGCGCGCTCCACACAGTGACCAACAGGCCCCTCTCCTCCTTACTGTTCTCCTTCTCCAGCATACTTCGATCGTCGAACATATACTTGTAGCCCTCTTGTACGAGCTGGTGAGCTCGCGCTATCAGTGTCAAGTGGTTGATGTGAGCGAACTCTCGTGTGACTTCTGGTCCGAAGAGCCAGCCTGCGCCTCGAGGAGAGACGGCCCAGTTGGAGGTGATTTCGTCAGGATCTGACCACATTAAATCACAGAAGGGGCCTTCGTGAGGTATTTCTTGAGCTCTTGAGAGTACACGGATCTGGTCTAGGGTCCGTATATCCGGCGATAAGCCACCATGTACGCAGAGTATGCTACCGTCGATGGTCTAATCGGCAGTAGGTTATTTAGTGAACAGTCGAGTGAATGGCAAGGAGAGTACAAACTGCAGCAAGATTCAGATAATCAAACACCCCACAACAAGCCTTCCAAACTGTAGAACTGCCATACTTCTGCTGACATTCATCGTAGAAGCCGTACACCTGGGTGATCTGCCGACTCTCATGGTTTCCCCGCAACAGCGTTACGCAGTCCGGATACCGCGCTTTCATCGCGAACAACAGACTCAGCGTCTCTAAGGAGTATCTTCCCCGATCCACGAAATCGCCCATGAATATATACCGCGTCTGCGGTACTTCACCGCCCTTCCGTAAAAGTTCCAGGAGATCCCAAAATTGACCGTGAATGTCACCGCAGATGGTCACAGGCGAGTAAACGGGTTGTATATTGGACTCTTCCATGAGGATAGAGCGAACAGTCTCGCAAAGAGATTTCATGTCGTCTTCTGGTAGGTATTGGCATTCTTTGAGGTGAGAGATCCATGAGTCTGGGTGCATCTGGGAGGGAGAAGGAGCTGACGTAATGAGGTTATGTAACCAAATTTCGGCTCGTCCTGTGCCATGATCGATCATGATGGTGCTCGCGTTCAACGACCTGATGTAGTGATTCCCTCTACTTTCATACTATCGTATCCATGAGAGAACATGTACTCTTTCGGGTATTAGCAGTCTATGATCCCAGGGTATGCAACACTGCTTACTGGGACCAAACAATCCGAATTCACCGGCATCTGGATACCACCGGCACCTCACACAAAGCAAAGGACCTGCTGCTGATGCGTTTTTTTACTCAGGTTTTGAGTATCTGCTTCCTCCTTGGAGTCATTCCCTCTGGATCAAGGACACGATGATGATCGATCTACTCCTACTATTCAACACCCTGAACCTTCTCGATCTTCCAGCAACTGAGCCACTCTACCTTTCCCCCAAACACGTTCACAAGTGCGAGCTCTGTCGCGAAGCTTAATTCGTTGATACCCCGACTGTTTCATGCTTTACGGAGCTTCTCACGATCGTCGACGTTGCATCGAGAGGATCCTCTGGCTTTCTGTTCTACTCGAGTGGTCGGTTGATCTCTCCAGCAGGTCAAAAATATCTCTGATCCCTGTTTCGCGGATTACAACTAATTGGCCGTGTTCCTCGTTCCTTGACCCGCCTGTGTGCAAGTGGCTCTAGGACTGACTCCGCGGTATTAACTGCTCAAGAATCGGGTGGATGACCACTAGGCATGACCACCCTCCAGGTCGGAGCGGCTAATGCTTTGCTCAGCTCCTCCAGTACAGGGGCCGAGGAGGGTGAGGATTCTCATCAGTCCGAGCCGTGGGTATCAGATACGTGTTCCACCTAAGTATATATCACTGAGCGCAGTGTCATGGGCTCCGCGATAGGTATTTGTTTGGAATGCCGCGAGTGCTATTATCATCTCACATCTGATGTACGCGACTCATGAGACAACCATCGATAGACAGTGCATCCAAACAAAAACCAATTCATTCCCCCGCCTACTTATAGGACCGCTACTAGGGGTTTGAGCAGGGCACTCTGTACTATCCCCATTCTATCCCCTCCCTCCAATCCGCCTCTCATGGACGATTCAATCTTTGACTCAACGCGTCGTTTGCGGGACGTTAAGGTCAGATATAGGTTTCATCTTCAGAGTATTTATCTTCAAAATTGCTGAACGTACACGCAGTATGCTGCAGGTAGGAAGCTATGTGATCAGCGTCTGACTCCGAAGTTCACTCAATTCTTCCTAGTGGCGGCGCTAGCGATGCAGGTGCGCCCATCATGCGATATGCACATCCTATCTCTCTTGATCTTGCCGAACAGGTTACAGATTGGCTAATGTCCCTCGACGACGAGATTAACCTAGTGTGGAAGTCACCTTCGAGGATATCCAAGGCAGTGGTTTTGCTATCAAGATATATCCCTCTCTTCATCTTTCCGTTGACTATATATTGTATGTGGGTCTTCGATGACGAATATCCTTCTATGTCTGAGGCACCACGCTAATTAAACTACGATATTCCGACCAGATGACCACATCCTTAGCCCTTCTGTAAACGTCTCCCTGTTATCTATGCTTGTTGCTCCGTCGCTGACCTATCATCTCAGAACGGTATGTGTCGGAGACTGGAGGAAGGGATAACACGTAGGTATCAGGCAAACCGGTCTTTGCTTCTACTAACTTGCTTCTTCCAGTGTGCTGTTATTTCACTATCCTCGTCGCAGAAAGTTTGTACTGACAACTTCATCATACAATGAAATCTATCTGATAACTCTCACGCAGTCATTCTAGCGATGAGAACATATGCTCTACTTGGCTGTGATAAGAGAGTGTTCATATTTTTCGCAGTGTTGGGAACGGTCAGTATCTTTGAAAATTGTCCAACAACTTCATCACTGATGCACCTGCCAGATCCTCACAGTTGCATCACTTGTCACTCTCACCATCTTCGTCCTCTCGCTCGAATGTGAGCTGATATTCCCGTGTAATCGACTAATTATAGTGACTTAGATCCCTACAATAGACGGTCCTCCTCCGATCGGCACAGATATCGGTTGCTTCATAATCCAGGGTTCGCTCAACTACTTCCTCGCCTATCTAGCAATGGTGCTTTTCTTTGAAACTCGTGCGTCTGAGGTCACCTTGAGCCAGTTCATCATCGCTCATAAACTCTTTGTGGATTTGATAGTTATCGTGAGCTTGACGCTTTACAGTCGATTCAAGACTGTCCAGTTCCCAATCAAGGCGAGTCCCATGGTCAGGGTTCTCTATCGGGATGGGTTGTTCTACTTCGTATGCATATGTGGTACGTTAGGGTTTCTCGGTGATCTATATAACCCTATCAACGAAAACATTGTATGCCCCCACCATAGCTATTACTCTTGCAAACATCATCTACATGATTACAGTCTTCCCTACCGCGCATGTCAACCTACTTCACCCGTGAGTTCTACTGCCGATCGCGACATACCTCTCTCGCTATCTAACTTCTTGACATCAAAATTAAATTACAGGCTCCAGACCTCACTTCACAGTATACTATCGGTGCGAGTCATACTGCATGTGAGGAAATTCAGTCGCAGCCCACAAGTCTCCTTCGACGACAAGTTCTCCTGGGGAGACTCTCGGAACGGTAGTGGCACCGGTGCGACCGGCACAACAATTCGTTTCACGACTTTCCGTCCTGGCGGCCCTTCAGATTCAGCCCAGAACGACTTGGAGCTCAACGACCTGCCAAAGAGTCAGTAACCACTAAGGCAATAGAGTCGTGGAATGTGGATATACATTGTACTCATAATACAGTATGAGATTATGAAGTATCGACTCCCAGCTTATGATATCTGAATTACTTGATTCAGAAGACGCAGTATCGATGTGAATCCTGCAGGTTCCAGGCGGGAATAAGATGAAAGACCTGCCCTGAAGCGACGCGGTCCATGTACACGTGATCGCGACCCTTTTGAGTCTGTAGCCTAAGCCTTGCACATTACAGTATCCAGGATCGATACAGGAAGATAGACTCCCTGCATCAGCGTATGTCCTAAAGATCCATCACCGTGCATCACTGTGCATGTAAAGGGCTATCAAAACCCTCTGATCCTTGTATCGCGGATGAAATACTGAGGAAGTCTAATCATGGGTTGTGTTTCCTATTTATCATTACCGGCCTCTTCAGCGGGTCAAAAGAACTTTAACTCCTGTAGTATCACGGATTGGGCTGTTCTTCCATTCCTCGACCCGCCTGGGTGCACACTGCAGGAGGATTCCTTTACGTCTGATCTCGCGCGCAGTGTTGTGGCTGGTATTGGAGTGCCGTGAGTGTTATGTTCATCCCGGCCTTGATGAACGCCACTCAGAAGACAGATTGAATCTTCGATGGTTGGAGCATCGAGAAGCTCAAGAGGATACCGTACTTCTCTGCCTACTTATAGGACCGGTAGGGTCACCCTAACAATCTCCTGGCTGTGCCACTCCCTTCTCTCAGATTCGCCTCTCATGGACGATTCGGTCTTCGATCCACTGCGTCGTTTGCTGGATGTTCGGGTAAGATACATGTTTCTATACTGAGGTCCATCTTCGAGCTTACTGAGAGCACACGAAGTATTGTGCAGGTAGGAAGCTCTATGTCCAACGTCAAAATCTGAAGCTCATCCGATCTTTCCAAGTGGCGACGCTAACATTGCAGGTGCACCCATCATGCGATCCACATATCAAGTTGCATCTATTTACATCTTTTCAATAGGTTATGGACTGGCTAACATCCCTCGACGACGAAATCGATTTGGTGTGGAAGTCGCCTTGGAGCGTATCCAAGATCAAGACGGTGATCCTGCTATCAAGATACATCCCTCTTTTCACCTTTCCGTGGGCTATATATTGTACGTATCAGTCCTCGAACGTCTGTCAATGTTCGATGCCCCCTCTGACGCTATACTGACAAAATTGCAATCTTTCCTACTAGATGACCACGTCCCTAGCCCTTCTGTGCGTGCCTCGCTGTACTTTACTTTATGATCGGTACTCCTTCACTGACTTCTCTCTCAGAGCAATCTCTGTCGGAGAGTCGAGCAAGGAGTAACACGTATGCATATCAGCACTAAAGCAGCTGTCGCTAGCCTCTAGATATATTAACTCGCTTTTCTAGTGGGCTGTTACTTCACCATGCTTGCTGCAGAAAGTCTGCATCATTCAAATTCATCATACACTGAAACTATATCTGATATCTCTCACACAGTCATTCTAGCAGTTAGAACATATGCTTTATTTGGCTGCAAAAAGCGAGTGCTCATATTTTTTGCAGTGCTTGGATCGGTCTGTATCTTTGGAGTCTCAGTGTCACAACTTCGCCTTTGATGCTCCTGCCAGGCTCTCACAGTTGCATCGCTTGTCACTGTTATTATCTTTCTCCTCTCACTTGAATGTGCGCCAATACTCTCCTGCCTGTCCGCGGCTGTAGATCTGACTTGCTTCCCTGGAACAGATGGCCCACCTCCGATCGGCACGAGTACTGGCTGCTACATCGTCCAGGGCTCACTGAACTACTTTCTCGCCTATTTCGGCATGGTCCTATCCTTTGAGACTTGTGCGTTCCCCTTAGCTAGTTTATCATTGTTGACGGACTCATTTTGAACTCAAAAGTAATCGTCGGCATGACGCTTTACATCCGGTTCCGGGCTGCTCGGTTTGCTATCAAGCCGAGTCCCATGATCAAGGTTCTCTATCGAGATGGGTTTTTCTACTACATTTGCGTCTCTAGTACGTCCAGGCTCCTTGATTATCTAGAGAGGGCACTCAATGCGGCCATGCCAGGTATCACCCTGGCAAACATTATATCCATGGTGATAGCCTTCCCTAACGGCCACCTCAACCTGCTTCACCCGTGAGTCCTGCTGTTGGGCACCCTGACGCACTCTCCTTTTCTGAGGATGCTTATGAAAATTTGATCACAGGCTCCAGACGTCGCTCCACAGTATTTTATCGGTGCGGGTTATATTGCATGTGAGGAAGACCAGTCGCGACACACATGTCTTGAGCTCTCGAGGTGATAACTTTTTTTGGGAAGAGTCTCGAAGTGGTCACCGTGACGATATAACTACGAGTAGTATTCGTTTCACCACATTCCAGAATGGCTGCCCTTTGAATTCAGACCAGAGGGACTCTGAACGCAACGAGTCTACTTGAGCGAAATGTTCGCCACAGGTATCAAGAAGAAAGAGTATATACCAAGGTCCGGTACAATGTCCAGGCTCAGCTCGCAGGCGTAGATTGAAGAGGGAAAAATGTAGAAATAGGAGCCCAGCATTTCAAACACGAGATCCGTTCATGACAATACTAACACGTATAGGAGCCTGCTTCTCTAGATATTTACTACCTGATCGCTTTGAAGTGAAAGAACTGTCGTCGTCCTCATCGTGGTTGGACTTGAAGACTCCATGTGAAAAATTGAATGAAGCAAGCATGTCTTGGACGTATACTGAAATCCGTGATTTAGTCAAAGAAACTAAGAGAAGAGTAGTGAAACTTGAAGATAGATGGACGCACGGTAATGGCCTAGGCCTTTCCCGAAATTGAACCAGCAAATTCCGCCTAGGATCATACTAGCTGCTATTAGAGTCAGTGAAGCCACGTTCAAAGCAGCTAACATCGGCCAATCCATGAAGGTCCTGCGTCAGGGGCATTAGCTGTGGTTCCAGTAACCCCCCTCTAAGTGTAGCGAGGGGGATACCAAGATAGATAGGTTCTCACCATCTCCAGATCTGAGAACTAAACATGCTACCCCAGCCAGCGAGCAGAACAAACAGCATTGCTAAGAACACCGCCATGAGCCTCCTGTTCTCGCGCTTGATGGATACCCAGCCCATCGCGCCGATGGGTACAACGACCTGAGTTCGCAATCAGAGCCAAAAGATCTCGGCGATCAGAACTACGTCTTCTGGAGGGAAGAGAAGGAAGGGAAGAGAGGAGACGTACGATGCTCGTAAAGACAATGAGAGCCTTGTAAATCGCCGTGTGTTCCGAGATTGTGATGAGGAAGACGTTGAACAGCTGGTCTGCCCAGAGGCCGAGTGTGGACATGAGAAAGAAGCCGCCAAGTTGAAGGCAGACTAGGACAGCCATGAAATACTATCAGAAGGAAATGGATATATCATGAACGCCGCCCATGGAAAACTCGAGGAAGAGAAGCTTATGCAGCGAGTAATTTACCTTGTACAGGTTCAGCACTGCATCTGGAGCTCCCACCCTCATTAACTTGGTCTCGTGGAAAGTCTAATCAATGTGGATTTAGCTTGCTACGCCTGATTAATGAGGGCAGAGATACTTTAAGCAGGGTCCAGGACAAGTACACCGAGATGAGGAGTCCGGAACAGTTGAGAACGGTATCCGGAATCTAGGAAGACGACCTGTCATCAGCTGTTGAGCCTTAGTAGCGAGATGAGATGGACCGACCTGATATGTAATCCTATCCTTGAAGTAATCAGTGAACCCCAAGTCGAGGTTGCAGTACGTTTCGGAATGGATATAGAGCTCCCTGGAGATCGCAGAATTCCTTTGCGACCTCCATAGCGTGAATGCAGACCATGCAGTCATCAGGACACGAGCTACCAAGACGGCAACGCTGCGGGAGAACACATCGGCTCAGGATCATGATACGTCTTAACTACTGGAGGAAACTGACGTGTGGGGAACAGAGCCCTGTATGATCTGTGCTGTGCGTTAAGTACGGGGCTCGGTATTGTCGGTGATGGAATCAGGAAGGCACACACCGCTATCAAAGACATCCCAAATACCCAGAATTGTAACGCCACAATGACAATTTCCTACGGATAGAGAACAGGTTCTGACGGTAAGGAGAGTGATCCCGATAACGATGTGGATGACTTTACCTCTCTCTTGGTATTCCGCAGGCTACGAGATTAAATCAGTGCCTGCGTGATAGGGAACCTGGAAAGGCTCTGAAACGTACACTTTCTCGGCATGCAAGAGGGACCTGGTGCACCCTGGGCTCAGCGGGACCACTGTACCGTTCTGATAGCTGAGTTCGACCGTCTTCGGTATGATAGGGCCTCCAGCAGCCTCTTTGACTCTGAGAGACCCGATCTCGCTTCTGTGTATCACCTGTGGGATCAAAACGTTCAGTATTGATCTTACAGAAACTCATCTCAACAGCCAGAGAAGCTCTACTCACTGGGGTAGATGAACTATCATCGCTCTCATCCTGTCAGTGAGACAAACGTGGTAATCAGGTTTGAGCAACAGGAAAGCAATACAATGACAGACGAAAGATGAGTTAACTTACAGAACGACGGAAAGCGGTACCATCGAACGGTGTCGCTGGTATAGGGTACACCTGAGTGCAATTGGTATTCTGTCTTCCATAGTACGGTATATCGTTGCAGACGTGGAGAACGAGAGAGCCAACATCGCCCGAGAGATAGTCTATTTCTGGCTTTGGTAGTGCAGCTGTCTGGATGATGCCACGGAAGAGAGTATCGTATTGTGAGTCAATTGAAAAGAGACTTGTTTTGTAGGACCATCAGCTCTCAACCCCTGTCACGAAGCAAGTAGTACTAGACGCACAGAGCATTCATGATACCTTGAGCAAAGCAAACGAGCAAACTGAAGACGAAGAAAGCAGCTGTTATTTTGGTCAACAAGACCTGTCGCAACTAGAAGAAAAAGAAGGTTTCGGTCAAAGAGCCTGCGTTGCTGCGCCTCCCACGGTTATCAGAACGCGTTCAAAAACGACGTACTGCTGCTTTACTCTTGATCTTCAAGTTCGCACATAGTGATAAATGACGCATAGTGACACTAAACCCAAGAATACCCCTTTAAGAACCAGTTTGAACGAAAGTAAAAGAGTGGAAAACGGCCCCGCCGTAAGTGAAAGTGAGAGAGAGGGAGACAGTAAAAACCCGGACTCGGTGAAGAGAAAGGGAGAGAAGAACTTGGTGGGGGAGCTCGTGATGCACTCTGTTATATCGGATCCCAGGACATTGGGGATGATCGATTCATTTTAGGTACAGACGGAAACGACGGGAACGTTGCAAGGAAGCCACGACCTGAGAACGGATTGAGAAGTGGCTGTTGGCAACAATTTGGGCGTTAGTCACTAGATTCGGCTTCATGAGCTCTTTGTTCATCATTTATATCAAATCAAGAAGACACTGGAGTTCTGACGGTCCTCAGGGCCTTGTAGAGGTTGAGTCTGGACGGACTTTAGGAAGAGCAACAGACTACCACCATCAGTGGCATGAAGCCATGAGTGGAAGAGGTTCGGTATCAAAAGGCACAATGCCGTTCTCAGGCAAGTTACCGACAGGGCCCCAGGATCACAACATCTCTTCATAACTGGGCCTCCCTCGACGACCCAACAACGACAACCCCCGGAATTCATTGGATCGCCGTCACACCCATGAAGACGCTCAGACGTGGATACCAGAAAGAAGCCGAAGACTGGAAAGAAGGATTGCTCTCCTTGGATGAGAAGATCCCTGGCCGGGAGACCCGCGCACTACGCTGCAGAAATAGCTGGAACCCTTGTATAATTTGGTACAGACCAACAAACTATGTACAGTCAGATGGTCGACGATCTTCTTATCGCAAACTCTGATATATCTGAGGCCACAGTTAGTAGTTACTCAATTCCATGGTTGCAAATCGTCTTTCGAGTGTGGCCTTCGTATTGGGTATTACAGGTTCACCAAAGAGCATTACGGGGAAAGTTGTGCAGCAGATTTGTGTGGCATTCACCAGCCTTTTCAGCCCCAGCACTAGTTCTATTCGAGCGGTGCTACGAATAGCATTTTGGCCGCAATTTTCTGGAAGCTGCTATCCAGAAAAATCTTAACCAAGCTCCGGGACGAAGATATTTTCCAGCGATCGCATGTGTGGTATTCTGGCCTCAGGATACTATCTGACAGTGATTCCACACGTTATCACGAACGTTTGATCCATCCAGACTTCTCATGAGGATCCTGAGTCGATAATTGGGTGTTGTGAAGGAGTTTTCGATAGTGAAGGGCCCAATGTGGGAAAAGAAGAAGAGATGCACTCAGTGATACGCGTTCGTCCGATGCGGTTATTGAACAGGCGGGGCGATGAGCCGGCGAAATTGATTGGGACTTGGCCAGAAAAACATAAGCAGGTAAGAAGTGACGTCGAACCTTTTCCATGCCCATCCTGCTCCCGTCTCTCATTCTCTCTTGTTTCCTCCTCTCATCATCGTCCTAGGCGTTCCCCGGACCTAGTTTACTCACTACGGGCCACGATGACCTCGTCATTCAAGAACAACAGAATCGTCGTAGCCTCCCTCTTCCTCCCGGCTACTGTCGTCCTTGGCGATTCTGGACGCTCGACCCCAGCCAGCGCCAGCAAGTCCACCAATGATATAGCTCAACAGGGCGCAACTGGCCATTTCAGACTTGGCGAACACAGACGACTGCCTTCTTCCAGTGCTATCGTACCGCCAAGTATGGTGGGAAGTGTACCATCTTCGCCAGCAAAAGCTCCCACCATGCATTCCAGGAGTCCGAGTATACCAGGGCCTATCAAGAGTATCGTTGATGATCTTAAGGACAAGGTGAGAAATTCACATAATGCATACTCGTTCCTCTTCTCTTCCTTTGGGCATCGATATATGCGTTCTCCTAATGAGAGAAACCGGAGAAACCTCGATTCTAACTTGGCAGAAATCCAAGCACGCTTCTCCTCAGTGGAAATGGGAGATCGTGCTTTGAGAAGATTTCTTCCAAGTAGTAGGCGTTTCAAGCCTATTAATTTGGTCCATGATTTAGATCCTGTTAGATGGATGTATGCTCTCGGAGATGGCACCATGTGTCCTCGTCCCTTCGCCGGATGAAGCACGCTCTCATCACCCGTCTTTCTTCTTACCCGAGCTCAACAATACCAGACCCGTCGCTGATCCTTCATTCTAGAGTCGTCTCGCATCACCAGGAATCGTGACACCAGGAAGCGACGCCGGCAACAACCCGTTCAACTTCACCTCCCTGTCTCAGGCAGCTCAGATTGTCTCTGCCTCTAGAGGGGGTCCTCCACCCACGGCAAACCCAAGGAAGCACCAAACGACGCATCATGCTACAGATGGGCAACAGCCTCGCCTCCGGCGCAAGTCATCTAGGTCTTCTACTCGGATCTCCCACAGCGCGAGTGCCAGCGATGCTACGCCACCACCGGCATACAGGTTGGAATCCAACATGCATTGTAACGGAGGGCTGAAGAACGCTCTGGACTCGATGTCGGAAATACTCAGCGATGTGCTTTGGGTTGGCACGTTGGGAACCAGTACGGACGGGTTTAGCGATAGACTGCGAGATGATGTCGATAGAAGGATGCGACACGAACGCGACAGTGTCCCAGTATGGATTCCCGACCAGGAGTTCGAGAAATGTTACGACGACTTCTGCCATCAGGTAAGTTATATGCCACGTCTAGTTAGCCATTCGCTCACGAGTCTCATAGGTTCTCTGGCCATGCTTGCATTACGCTATTCCCGACGCGCCTAAGCACAAGTCATTCTACGAGAGTGCATCTTACAAGGAATACGTCGCGGTCAACCAACGTTTCGCTGATGCTATCATCAAGAACTACGAAGAGGGTGATATCAGTAAGCTGTCTTGTAACCTTGCTCCCTATCTATCACTAGTCTAACGCCTTCTTGCTTAGTCTGGGTCAACGATTATCACTTGATGCTGCTTCCACTCATGCTGCGGAATTCACCGCAAATTCCAGCTTCGGCTCCCATTGGGTTCTTTATGCATGTTGCCTTTCCAAGTTCTGAGCTCTTCAGGTGTCTCAGTGTGAGAAAAGTAAGTGGCACTACTTCTCGTACAGCCCAATTGGGTATATCTTTCCCCTCCACTACATCAGACCGGTCACGATCAGTGCACTAATACATCTCTCTTACAGGATCTTCTCAGAGGAATCACAGGAGCTGATCTGACAGGCTTCCAAACTGCCAATTATGCTCGTCACTTCCGTGGCTCTGTCTCTCGAGTCATGGCATGGGAAGCTGTCCCTCGTGGCGTTTGGGTTGGAGAAGGCGAGGCTGAAGCTAGAATGGGGGAGAGCAAGGGGCCTTCACCTTCGATCACACCTAGTACCAGCTCCATCAACGGTGTCTCTGGTGGTGGTTCTGGGCCCAACGCCTCCAAGGGAGCAGTCGGTGCTGAGGCCCCAGCCGAAGATGTCGCTGGCGTGGGCGAAGAGCCTAAGATTGCGGAGAGCCAGGAGCGAGGACGGTTTGTCGACGTCGGGGTGTTCCCAATGGGGATTGATGTCAAGGCGCTAGAAGTCAAGAAGTACGATCGGTCTTCCTCTCCCTCTTTTTTGATGAAGGGCTTTTTGCATGAGATGCTGATCTTGATCCTGTAGGCGTAATCCCGAGGTGGCGGAGTGGATTGCGGTGCTGAAGCAGCGGTACGCTGGAATGAAGATGATCGTTGGGAGAGATAAACTCGATGAGGTTCAGGGTGTCAGACAGAAGCTCCTTGCTTTCGAGGCCTTCTTGGATAAGTATCCCCAATTCCAAGAGAAGGTGAATCTATCGGCCGCGATCTGTGAAAGCATAGACTCATTGAGACCCAACAGGTCGTGCTCCTCCAAGTCGCACTGCAGACCACAGAATCAAACGAGTTGGCTGTGAACGTGGCGGATATTGTCTCTAGGATCAACTCCCGATTCTCGACGCTGACCTATCAGCCCATCGTCTTCCTACATACCCAGGATCTCACTTTTCATCAAGTACGTCATCCAGCTTTACCTAGATGGTTCTATCACTGACACAGGCTCCCGCAGTATCTCGCTCTGCTGAGCGTTGCTGATGCCTTCTTGGTATGCAGCCTTCGAGAGGGTATGGCTCTCAGGTCGGTTTTCTGTCAATGACCTTCGTTCACTATTTAGCTCACTCCATCTTAGGACCCATGAGTTCGTAGAGTGCCAACATATCAGACATAGACCCTTGATCCTGAGCGAGGTAAGCATCGTTTTCTCGGGTCGATGTCGCATCTAACGTTGCCCTCTTCACACAGTTCACTGGATCGTACAGCTATAGCGGTTTCCGCTCATGCATTGCCATCAATCCCTGGGATTCGAGAGGTACCGCCGACGCTATCCATCAGGTTTGATTCATTTTACCACTTCAATTTTCTCTCATGCTCAACACGCACTGCAGGCTCTGACTATGGGTGACGAAGAGGCAGAGTCTCGTTGGGAGGTATGTCGGTCTCCATAACATCTGCCTGGAATGCTCATGCTTACGAACCGCTAGGACCTTCATGCCCATGTTACTGCTCAAACCTCACAAGCCTTTGTGACCTCCTTCCTTACTCGTTGCGTTCGCGCCAACAAATCTTCCACTCCGACTGCAACGTCTGTGGAGCGCTTCGATACCTCTCTGCCTCGCATCCTTCCTCGTTACAGACATTCCACGAGAAGACTTCTTTTCATTGATCTAGAGGGATCGCTTTGGATCAGAATAGGTCCGGATGGCGTCGTACCTACGGGACATATATCTGTTCCAGAGGAGATCATCAACGTTCTCGCGAAGCTAGTTGAAGATAAGAAGAGCGAGGTCTGGATTCTAAGCGGGTTACCCGTCAAGGGTCCTCTCGAAACCATTGCCAAGAGGTTACCTCGACTAGGAATTGTGTCAGTATTATTCCCCATTCGTACAGATCCGGTCCTGATTTCGGGCCTTGCAGCGCTGAGAATGGATGCTTCATCAAGACCAGGGATATCAAGAGAAGGAGCTCTATAATCGGTCCCACTGGTGACGGAGGCTGGATCAGCATGGTTGCCAACTTCAACCTTTCTTGGAAGAGCGCTGTCATGGAGATTCTGAACTATGTGGGTACCCATCTCATCTAACCCCATTCTCATGCTTCCAGGAGTTAGCGCTGATCCTTCCCCTTTCTCCTAGTTCACAGAACGTACTCCTGGGTCTTACATTGAGGAGCGAGAGGCCTCTATTGTTTGGAGGTTTTGGATGAAATCGTCACTTGCTGAGACTCCGGATCGTCAGTGGGCTCTTAGGCAAGCTGCTGAAGCGCAGAACCATATATTTGACAGGTAAAAAATACCATCTTCTTTAGTCTGTTCCACACGTTCTGATCATCTTTATTCGAAGTCTTGGAGAGCGCTATGGACTCCGTATCATCCCCGGGAAAACGTCCTTCTTAGTCCTCCCTACTAACATCTCTCGTTCCTCCGCTGTTGGAGCAATCCTGCAGCCTGGTGGACCTCAGTACAACTTATCAGGAGGGTCATACATATCGTCATCACCCACCACCACGACATCTTGGTCTGCCTCCCACCTCGATTCAGAGTACGCGGGCCATGGAGGCGAGATCGATATGATTCTGGCGATCAGCAAGGACGATCAGCTACTGAGAAGGCTGAACGAGCTGGACCAGGCGGAGACCTGTTCGACGAGCGGGAAAGGCGGGGACGCGAAGTGGGGCATGGATCCTCAGAACACTCTTGACGTCGTGAATACCTTGGCCAATGCTGGGGCTTCTACCAACGTAAATGGGTCTAAGAGGAGCCCTATCTCTCCTTGATCGTTCAGTTCGAGCCCACCTTTGCGACCCGCCCTCCATGGATGCAGATCCCAAAGCAAAAACTTAAAATCAAACCTTGTATGCGTGGGGTGGAGGTATTTATCTACTTAACTGTCATCTGTGATCGCATTTTTGGTATTGTTGTTCCTTGGTTTATATTTTTTGGTTAAGGTCCAGGCCTATATGTACATGCCCCGTATTACCTCTGGTTATGTTGTAGATTTCCGTTGCAGTCCCGTACAGGACGTTACAGCCTATGTAGAGTTTGTTGTGCTCATCGTTGTTGTTTGTCTGTATCATAGAAGTATCCTGGGTCACCCCTTCGTGGCCATAGATTTCTTTCGTCAATTTTATCTATCCCAATTCACTAAAAATGCTGCCTCGTGTTTTGGATCTCTGGGACTTCATCGGGAGGCGTGAGGATGGCGAGCTCGAGGCGGTAACTGATGACTAATCGAGTCCAGTCGTTGAATTTGCTTTTGTTTGTGCCCTCCATCATCCGTTCACGTCGTTGGGGACGACGAGGACAACGTGTTCATCGTCCAAGGTGTCTTCGAGCTAGCAAACAATGCAGACAGCGCCGCCGCTCAGCTTTGCGCCGACGCCGGCGGCTCCTATGGCCAGTCCCTATCTTTCCCTTAATCCCCCCGAAACCGTCCGCGCCTCCGTCAGCCAGCTGCTCTCTCGCGCTTACTCGCTGCCATGTTCCACTGCCGCAAACGCATTCAATCAGCTCGTCCAGCCTAATTCTCGCTTCCAACTTGCGCTCGATGCGCTGCTTCCTCTCTTGGACACGAGCTCATCAGATGTACGTCACTTTCTTCCTGAACAGTGAAATTGTGGACGTGGTTGTATGCTGAACTTGTACTCTGATTTCCTAGGTTTGCCAACGTATTCTGGTCTCCTTTATACTGTATTCGATATATGCGCCGCACCCGATTACGATCAACCCTTTTAAATCCGTCTTATTTGTAACTTACGCTAAGGAACGACAACAAGTGCTTACTGTCGCTAGTAATGGCGGGGTCTCACCCAACGAACAACTGGTGTGGGTCCTTTGGAAGATTTTAAGTGGAGACGGAGACGATGTGAGCTTTCTTTCGTCTCCGTTCTTTGAGCGTCCTTTGACTCCGTGGCTGTTCCTCGCAGATTGGTCCATATTCACCAAGTACTCTCGCTCGTTCACCGCTACCTGATCAGCTCAGAGCTAGCATCTTGGTCCTGGATGACCGGAAGTATTTGGGAGATACGTCAGTTAGGCTCCTTTGTGTATGCTCATCATCATGCTGATATTCGATCTCACAAGCAGGGATGACTCACACGATGCTCACTCTGAACAAACGGCCTCAGCGGGGAAGGTTGAACCCAAGACTACTTCAGCTTCCAGTCTTTCGCAAGATTATGAGAACGAGTCGATCGCTAAGGGTATGCAACTCCTTCTAGAAGCCCGCGAGCGTGTTTTGACTCTGGCTGAGCAAAGAGTGAGTGGCACATCGACAAGCTTCTTAGTTACATGTCAGATTAATACCTTTGATGTGACAGGTTATATCCCCTCTTCTTCCTGAGCTTGCTTCCTCTCACATGCTTACCTCCTTGGACCTGGCCCCGATAATTGCCCATAACACAACTCTAGCTCATCCTCTCTTTGTTGCCCTTCTCCTTGCACCTCCGCCCGCGCCCTCGGTCAGTGAATTCGACGACGATGATTTTCCATCCGTTTCGTCGTATTCAGGCAACATCTCCGTGCCCTTCTCTACCGCGACTTATCTCCAGGTGCTGACGTCTCTCCCGCCTACTTTGCCCACTTTCGATTTGTTGGGCAGGTTGTTAAGAGACAACACAGAGACAGGTTTGATCAGGGAGAACGGCGCAAAGCTCAGTGTATCTGCACTCGTCAAAGCAGAGGTACTAGGTAGATTTGTTTCTACCAGTGTCGACTGGCTTGACCGAGCGGAAAGAGATGAAAGGGAGGGACGCGTAAGCGATGATAGGTTCATCAAGGGAGTGCAGAATGTCAGTATACCCCCTTCTTTCTTCTTCACTCTCTTCACTAATACTGCTGGTTCTCTAATCAGTTCTGTCGTTTCTACCACTCTCTCATCAAGCTATCTATCGTGGACACGAGCTCTGATGTACAGTGCGCAGAAATGAAGCACTTCAGTCTGCGTCATTCTAGGTTTGAGGAGGCAAACGGGCTGTATCGTGTCTTGGCCAGAGGCGGTTTTTAAGTCATACCTAAGGACTACGTTGAAGATATGCTGTTTCTACTCATGTCCTTCAAGTTCTATGCCGGATTTTTTCTTTCTTTCTCCTTTCATAGAGTTAATGTTTCCCTCGTTGCACCAATCCTCCATCGCAAATACTGTAGTCCTATATGCATGCATTTACATTCGTCCTCGTTCGACCTGAAAACTTGATGCTCACTAAGCTAGGACGACGTTCTCCCCCCTCTTGTCCTTCAAGACGAAGTCTATTCCAGAAGTCAAACACTTTAGATCAGCCAAGTCCTCCGGAGTAAAGTGATCCTTCAAAGCAGGTCCACTAGTGTGGCAAGAGATGTGTAACCGCTGAAGGTAGTTTTCGGGGGTGGGTTGTGGTATCCGTTGTTGCCCCGTCCTGTCGTAGGCGATGGATCTTGCTTCTATCATGTCCATGAGGTGGTCAGGGTTTGTCAGCACACCATATTCGACCTTCAGTTCGGTAAGGCGAGGGCAGAGAAGACGGTCTCGTGGATCGAACCGAGCATTTCCTGACTCACGTTCTACCCGTGTGGGCGATCGTCCACCGTCATTGTCCGAGCTGTAATCGCCCAGCACACAAAGCTGTTCGAACAATGCATCGGTCGAGAATTGGAGAATCTCCTCGTCGTACGCACAAACGCCGAAATATCTGCTATTCGAATACGAGGTGTTGACTGCCAGGACCTCAAGACTGGGAAGATTTGCGAGCAGATCTTGGAGAAATTTGACTTCGCCACTATGAGATGGGGCCAACTGGAAGGCTTGGAGTTCGAGGTGCACCAGAGAGTGGTTGCGGATGTCGGCCACAATTGGACAAGAGATCAGGTCCTCTCGAAAGCAGTAGCTCAGATCTTCTATACTCAGGTGAGTGAGAAGAGGAGCATCGAAGTTTCCGAGGAAGCCTGAGGCCGGGAGGTCCAATGGATGAAAGGCAAGTTTCTCGAGGTTTGGTAGATGAATCGGGGAGGTGAATTGCACAAGGTTGAGATCTTCTTCCGAGGCTGATAGCACCAGCTTAAGTTCTCGTAGATTGATGCACTCCTGGAGAACGCCTCGCCACCAAACAAGATCGCGACGTTCTACCTTGCAATCGATCGCGAGCTTGAGAAGTTGCGACAGAGGCAAGAAGGCTAGGAGTCCGCAAGTGCGCTCGGTTTCGAATAGAACCACTTCTTTGAGCTTGGGTGCTTTCGCAAAGACGTGCCAATTGGCACCCAGGGGATTTTGGGGCTTCAATGGCCCACCGTGAAGTCTGATTACGAGTGTCTCCAGATTATCCAAATTTCCAGCTATGGTTGAGTAGGATATGGCCTGAAAGGCGCGGAACACCAGGCTCAGCTCTAGATAGCGCCAGCGCTGGCTATGACGCGCCACTACTTGGAGTGCCTCAGGAAACTTGGTGATCAGAGAAGGGTAAAAACATTCGAGTTCAACCGTCAGAGGAAGGTCTGCGGACCATACGAGCTGTGATTCGGCGCAAGTGAGGTCTACTCTCTGACCATGGAGAGACCTGACTCTCTTCCTCCAGTAGCCGTCAGCACCGCCCACCCAGACTGTGTCTGAGAGCGAGGGAAGTTCTGTCCATAATCGCGGGGCACGTATGAGGGCGTCGTGTATATACCGGGATATATGCATGTAGGGCCAAGGGAATTGATGCGAAGCAGCTGTATTGACCCTGACTGAGTCCTGCTGGGCGGAGAGGTAAGACCGATCCGTCACAGGCCTACATTCTTCGATTATCTGAAAAAGCATTTCAACGGGGAGAGTATCCAAGTTTGGACCACTGTGGAGGAGTCGATTGTGAGCCATGTTCCTCGCCTCTGGAGTACGAGATGAATGATCGCGAAGATATGTTCCGGAGTATTGCTTGCAGAAGTTATGGAGGGAGTGGCGATGGTATGAGTAACTTGAATGACGGTTGTTGAAGCACAGAAGAGGCAAGCTATATATGGTTTCGAGGGATAGAATGAACAAAGTCCATTATACTCGCCCCAGTGAGTGAGTGGTTCGATATCATCATGGGTGCTCAAAAGCCTCTTGCCGGACTGATTGCAGTTGATCCAGAAAATTGGTTGGAGAGTGGAAAACAATCAACTCAGTGGAAAGAATCGGACGCTGGTGTGCCGGGGCTTGCCACACATGCCCCCTCTGGCGCCTCTAAGGTATCTAATGTTCCGTTTATACCTGAATGGGACACGGCTTGAAGAAGTTGAAGAACATACATAGTCGAGAGCAAGAGGATAGTAGTACTGGGTGGTTATGAGTTTTTGAGTTCGTAATTGATCAAAGCCGGTCATTGGACGTACACACAGATCGCAATTATTCGTTATATATTGTTAAAGATTGGTATTCGATGTAAGCCGCTCTTAGCTCAGTTGGAAGAGCATCAGACTGTAATTGGTTGTCATCTGGGTGTCGCCTGTTCGAACCAGGCAGAGCGGATAAATGTCCATAGCGTTTGTTTTTGTCTATTCTACCAACTGGCTCAATTCAAACCTTACTTGCCAGGGTTGACCTCGACCTCGACGATAAGGTGCATCTCTACGGCTAACTCACAATCATGAAGGACAACATTCACCGTAGGATCATACATCATGGGCCAAAAAGTAAACGACAAAAACCTAAGATAACCCACCGGCTAGACAGTATAAATTGAAATGCTCAAATAGTAATACGCTTTTATCCGACAAGATCAGAGTTCGTCCTCCTTGCTACTCTCCATGATAACCTTGATCATCTCCTGCCCAAGCTTGCCTGCCTCCTCAAATCTACTCTCAAAGAACGCCCTAGTTTCTTCGAATCTTTTCCTGTACACCTCGAACGAACCGAAGGAAACGCATTGAGACCAGCCCCGAGCCGCTACGACGAATTCGAGGTCGTCCGTACGATGCGACGTATCATGCGTTGCAGCATGGATAGCATGATCGAGTCGGGGAGAAGGGAAAGAGAAGAGGGATGATGATAAGTCCGCTGTTCCGTCTGCAGGGGTAGGGATAGGTGAAATCGACGCGTCCTCGCACCCTGGAGAAGTGACGAAAAGATATTCTGCAACTCCAAGGAAGAGACGGAACAGGGGGGTGGCTGCGAGAGCGAGATGATGGAATGGATTGATACCGAGATGAGCCCAGCAGTCCACCATGGCGAGGAGGGAGAGGTGGGAGTTGGAGCTGAGGGATGTCCCGAGCTGCTTTGCCCGTGAGTTGGAGTCTTCTGGGATTCGTCCTAGACTGAACCGGTCTAGAACGTGCTCCGAAAGCAGAATAGGTCGTTTTCGCCGTATCCCTCCATTAGAGTTACTCCTCGCTCTCGAAGGAGATCCGAAAACGACGTCCCGAGCCTTGTACATCCGCTGCCTCAAACCCTCCTCGTCGCCACAGAGCATCAACTTGAATATCTCAGTCGCACTCTGCGCGAACTGATCGATCTGGATCCTCGCGCTAGGGTTCAAGATGGCGAGACCAGCGTAGACGTGCCACATGTTGGAGTAAATCCGTAGCATGATGTTGACCTTGACCGTTTCTATCCCTCCCACGTACAGTCCGTGTTCCCATGGGTATTGCTGCATCGCGGCCCATGCCGTGCCCATAGAGAGGAAGGCGGCGTGAGTCACGGCTTGGGTATTGGCGGTGACGAGATCGTGATCTTTGTAGGATAGATGGACGAAGCGGGACTTGAAGGACGTTAGGATGGACTCAACGAGCAGTCTGGAATGGTCCGAAGCTCTGTGCTGTACGATGACCAGCGGTTGTCCTTCCGGAGAAACGCTAGGTCCGTGCAGAGAGTGGACGGTAACGATCTCCACGTCCTCTGGCAGCCACTTTTCGAACGCCTTGATTTCCGGCTCCTTCACGCTCGTCTGTCCACTGACAATACACCCCACTTTGGTGCTCGGCCCGTACTCCTTCACGATGTCGTCGATGAACTCGGCTTCGACAGAGTACATGATGAAGTCTGAGGATCGCGAGACTGCGTGGCCATCTTTGAGTGGTACGACGTTGGGAGTTGACGAGAATTGGGATACAAGAGCTTCATAGTTTGCTGGTCGATCGCAGACATGGATTCTGGCCCAGCCAGCCTGGGCAAACAGGTTCGCGTACATCCGACCCATCGATCCCATACCTATGATCCCAACTGTAGGCTGCTCATCAGGTGGAGAAGATGGTGATACGGGTAAGTTGATCATGGTGCTAGCTTGTGTTGGGAAGTAATAGGATCTAGAAAGACGAGTTAGCTAGCTGATGGTGAGAGGATCAAGTCAAGATGCGACCACGTCAGCTGGTGCAGGGCAGCGCTCCTTCAGAGTTTGGGAAACCAAAAGGTGTAATATAATCTCTTTCCAGACGCTGAAATAAACAAACGGGAGAAGTAGAGAACAGTGCACTTGTGCGAGTGCTAGGCGCTAGGCTCTCGGAGGGATCCAAATGAAAGATGATAGGTAAGTGGCTGTGTATGCATGCCTTTATACGCTGAGTGCTAGGTTCATTGGTGCGTTTACCATCCAATGATCCATTCCTCCATCTCGTTCGTTTCTGGCAGACTCGACTTCAACAGCTCTGACAATATAGCGATATGTGTGCTTTGGGCCATAGAGATAACTCCCCAAGTTTTGCTCCAGGAGAATCTGTCCACTCCTACCTTCCGTCGCCGAGATGCAGATAAAGTTCATTCTTGATTGAACTTCAGCTCAGCCTCTCAGAAGAATTGCTTCAATCTATGAAAATCACTCCACGGAGTATAGCGTCAATATGCATAGTGATTGGGAATGAGGTACGGTCGCAAACGAGCCATCTCTGTACTGATTTGCTGAATTCCTCTCTTTTCTTCTCAGCTTTGCCACTGAGATTAGGATCCTGGCTGCTTCTCTGGACACCAATTTGTATCTGAGTATGCCTGAGTGTCTCTCACGAAGGTATGTTCCTCTGAGTGCCCTACTAGTCAGGGGACCCGAACTCTGGCTATAGTTTTATGAAGTGCTTCTCACGTTCGCTGCCAAAACGGGAGTGGACCTCCCGGTCAGCCTTCCTTGTCAGATCGCACTCATCTCTATTCTGGCTCGTCTCCAAAGACTGTATTCCTCAGATACATCACTTTCACACATTGGATATAATTTTACCCAGCAGCCCTCTGTGTTCAGCATTGGTATGCGTGATCCCCAGACGAAGCTCAAAGTCGCGTGAAACGACTCACTCAGATGGTCAAACAGATTATTTCACATCCTCTGGATGAAGCGGCCTTCCGCTTTTGTGACTTCGTACCTGTCATTTGTCCTTTGGGGGCTAATGTTTATCTTCCCGGGCTTGGCGGATCCAGTTACGCCTCTTCGAGAGACAAGCTTTTCACTGATATACATGAAACTATACGGGGAACTCGTTCAACTAGATTCACCTTCTCAGAAGCATTCTTTATCTTCTCTTCTCTTGGATTTGTCTCCCATACGTCTTTGCATTCTTGAGCAGAAGCTTTGTGCGAGACTGACAGCTGTCCAAAGGGGATGAGATCTAGGGTTTCACGTCTGTCTGGTTGGACTTCCTACAGTCTCGACCACTAGATAGTCGCTCTTCATGAACTACAGTGACCTCCAGCGCTCGCGTGAGTCCCATCTTCTTGCTTTTGGGCACCATTCGCTCACATGGCCTATCTCTCTAGTGCTTCCAACAATCAATCACTAGCAGATCAAGCAGCAAACGACGAAACGAGATTGTGCCCCCTCTAGTGATCATGAGAAGAGATAGCCAACCGAAACCTTCAAATCGCGTTCTTCCTCAGGGTCAGGGACCGTGCATTCGTGCACCAGCAAGCCGATTCGTCGTTCAAGATGAACTTTCGACAAGTCATCCTCTGTCTCCGTACCAGGAATCTTCACAGAAGCTCACGAAAGAGCCCCTGAAGCCCGAGTCTAGGTGTTTTGCAAAGGAGCATAACTGCTGCGGAGCTAGGGTACTACGGTTAACCAGCGGATTCTCGGGTCACCTCTTCATCCACTTTGCTTCCGCCTCTGGATATAGCATCGGCACTCAGAGATCAAGGTCATCTTGCTCCGTGTTAGGGCAGTTCTGCTGCGCCGACGTCCGTTCTTGATTAAGACGTCAACTCGCAGCGTTATGGAGGCCAAAAATGAATCTTCCTGGGCCAGTACTGCCAAATGGTGCACCGTTGCTCAGCCGCAGACTCATGCTGTCAGCGTGGACCAGCTTGGCTCTGTACAGCACTGATCGAGTCGTGTTCAAAACGAAGGCCTTGCCAAACCTCGGTTCTAGATCTCGTCTTGATACATGCAACTGCCTGTCGTGTGCGTTTCTTCTCCATTCAGTCCTCCTCTCGGTCTTGTACTTCTCCTGCTTCTGTGTGCATACCCCTAAGCGCTTCTTTTCCCTATTCTAGAATACAGTGCAGTTTCTTCACCCCAATTCCCGTGGGATGTTTCTTCCGTCCCATCACAGCCATAGCTCATGATCCATCTTATCGCGGAACTATTCCAATTTTGTTCCTCTTCATCAAAAAACAATTGCGATATCCACAGTCCTCTCTCAGGCTCTCATTCCTCCAATGATCTCTCTAATTTTTCAGGTCTCTATTTGAATGGTAACCAAGCTCATCAGATCGGAATGGAGTCCAACAAGGGTCCAAGCAATATTTAGTTCCTGGGTAGAGGATGATCGGAGCAGATGATCACTGCTCTATCGATCTGGGCAACCCACCCGTTTCCAGGGTTCCTGTTCTACGCCACTGTGGCAGAGCTTGCCGTTGTGTTTGCCTCCGTTCCCAACGAAATGTTTTTTTTTGTTGTTTACTGGGCCCGCATTCCCTTTTTAATCATCCCTCCGACACGTCAAGATATAAACGTTGATGCTCCGGAGCCAGGGATATAAACCAGGACCGCTCTTCCCTTCCCTACCCTCCTCTTTTCCAGCTTGACAGCCTACTCACGCGCCGATTATCTTTCCCTCCGGATTCTGCTCCGCTCCACAAGTCAACTGATCTACCTCACTATCAATCCCGACGTTCTCACACTATCGCTATGACACACTATCGGGACCCGTTTGAGAATCCCGCCTACTGCTATTCAGTCATACCGAGCCCGGACCCTCACTTCCAACGATCTCGGAGCTTGTTGAAGCAAATTGCCCACATCGAAAGCGACAGCCTCTATTCGTGTTACTGGGTTAGTCAACTTATATGTCCTATTCTCGGAGCTGCTCACGTTGAGATCCTATTTTAGATTTTCCCTGAGCACGAGCACGGCGTAGCACTGACTATTGACAACTTCTCTGGTGAGCATAGCTTTAACCTCTCCAAATACCCTTTATAACTCTCTTGTAGATCATATGCGTTTTCTCATACATCGGCATCGAGGTGAGTATCACACGCTTTTTTGATTCTGGATGTTTCTGAGCGACTTGTCTCCTAGCAATGCAATCCGGTGTTCTTCCCAGCGTAGTAGGGATGTACAGACTCCTCCTTCCTCTCGCCATAGCGCGTGGCTACTCAGAATCTCAACTCCGAAAGCAACTATCAAAAGAATACAGCCTCACTCTCGACCGCGCACATATAGATAACATCTCCATACCAAACGATTTCACGGACTACGAAAAAGAGATGGCCATGACGTTTGCGAGGCAGCACAAATTTGCGCAGCTGAGGGCGAGTGGCAGGATGATGACTCTGCGGCCGGTGCAAAGCACTAGAGGTGTGCCGATATCGGGTCATAGTAGGATGGAGCCGAGCTATGCGTTGACTATGTGAAATGATTGCTCTTCCTCTTAGATTTCCTCTTGTTTTCTTCTTGGGTTTCTAGATGTTTAGAATAGACGAAACAGGTCGTCACTGATTAATGTTGTACCAACTTGCCTGGGCTTTATGAAATATAATGTATACACCACTCGTACACAGTCAACATTACGAGCCAGGCTCACCAGGGCAGCTGGGTATGGACATCCTCTAGCCAGCTCACCAGGGTAGTATGTCATGCCTATGAGATAGATCCATTCAACGAGCCGTACACTATCGCGGACATGATTTTGGGATATATCTCTGGTGCCATAGCTTAGTAACACGATCGAAATATGGTTCTCGGTAAGTATGACCATGATGCGGCTTAAGCAGCGATCAAAGTCCACTGGATACGCTTGCCTTGCCTTGCCTTGTAGACCAATTGGATCTTGAGAAAAGATAATGAGCAGGGACTGGGCACAGTTTGGGCGGTCTACTCACAATATGATCAGAAGAGCCTTGGAAGTCGCTCCAGTACGAGTCTGAACCAGCCATGTTCGCGCTATGGAGGGGGTTCAGGTCAGTGTTCAGAGGGTAGTGACTAAGACGGATGGTGTGCTTACTCCCAGATACCAGGTCCGTTGTTGGGAACTTCCCATTTGTAAGGAGTCTGACGCCAGACGACGACGGGGTTACCCCACTTATCGGTCTTTTCGACATGAGTTAGCTTCCTGGACGAATAGAAGATAGGTAGGTATTATATATAAGCATAAACGTACACCAGCAGCGAGGTATAAGTTGGCACCGATGTTGAAGAAGGTGTATTGGCCGTCGCTGTTGGTGACAGAGAAACGCTAAGATCAAGGTGCATGAGAAGGCTGAGCACTAAACATTAGAGCCAGAAGTGCTTGAGAATACACACGTTATAGTCGGGGCTCTGAGGGTCGACGTCAGAGACAGTGCCAACAGGCTTGCCAGTGGCAGAAGAAGAATCTCCCGCGATGTAGCGAGAAGAGTCGGTATTGAGGATGAAGAAGGTTCCAGGACTGAGAGTAGGAGTAGGCATTGCTTGAGATGCTTGAGTGAGCTGAGGAGCTTTAGAGAAATGAGCGTAGTATTTGTACCGCTGAATGTTCACTGTGCATAGTTTTCGTTGCTTGAGAGTCCGTGGGTCTTTAAGGGGATAACTCGGTCATAAGGACCAAGGTTGCGCGTTGAGGATCATTCTAGCACAATGAGGTTCAGTTACTGAGTTAGAACCGATGATCATGACCAGCACCTCTTAACAGAACTCATCTTCTCTGAATAGACAAGCAAGCAGATAATGTAGCATATCTCCCGCGACGAGTTAGATCCGGTTCCTGCTGATCCAATACTCTCCTGATTATGGTCCACTAAGATGGAGTCGCTATTCAGAAATTGACACAGCCAAGGCTCGGAGTCGAAACTGCTCATATCCTCAAAGAACCCCAGTGTTGTAGATTTCTATAGGTCCAATGCACGCCCAGATCAAGACTCAACAGAGGGGAAAGTGTTGTACGCAGGTCGTAGGTGCATGCGTTAACGATGGGACTAGTCCAATAAATCGAAGAAACAGTGCGATATTATATAGACTCCGGTTAACGTCGCAAGAGTTACAGCACCGACCATTAGTGAAGAAGGTAGGCTCTGACTCGCGACAGAGCTGTAGGGCAATCACGCGCTCAAAGAAAGGAGTTATGAAGCACCGTAACACTGTAGAGCTGTTGCATAGCTGGAGGTAAGCGAACCATCCAGCTCGGGTCCTCGAAGCAGGAAGGAGGACAGGATAAATCGGTGAGTCGATTGGAGAGGATATGGCTGACTAAGCTAAATTTTTATTACCCCAATCTCCGCCTGATTCGTCCATTTCCGAGTCCAATACTAATCAGCTTTACCCCAGCTTCCCACTCACTGGCCATGAACTCGACACCAGTGGTCGGCGTATTCACAGGTAGACAACCATTGCAACTTGGACCCTAGCGTTTGCAGACCTCGAAAATCCATTATTTCGTGATATCACTGGGGAAAGATGGCTTGACTTCGAACTAGACTCGATGAGCGCTGATATGCCCTATTATGTTGTCCCATGAATACCCAAGCTACCTCCGACGGGGAGATTATCCTGCTATCGTCTGTTACTTTCAACTTCTCTTTGCTTCAATCCTTGGAGGTCACCTGGATAGAGATGTAACACTCTACCAGCATTTCAGATGCGACCTTGCAGCGTAGGCACCACACGATAATCAGGTATAAATACCACGTCCATTTCTCCAGAAGTTCCCCAGCTCACTCAAGCATTTCAAGCGATGTCTACTCCTACTCTCAGTCCCGGAACCTTCTTCATCTTCAACACCGATTCTTCTCGCTACATTGCGGGAGATTCGTCTTCTGCTACTGGCAAGCCCGTTGGCACTGTCTCTGACGTCGACCCTCAGAGCCCCGACTATAACGTGTGTATTCTCAAGCACTTCTGGCTCTAATGTTCAGTGCTCAGCCTTCTCATGCGCCTTGATCTTAGCGTTTCTCTGTCACCAACAGCGATGGCCAATACACCTTCTTCAACATTGCTGTCAACTTGTACCTTGCCGCTGGTGTAAGTTCATGTTGATATCTACCCACCTTCTGTTCGTCCACTGGCAGGAAGCTAACTCATGTCGAAAGACCGATACCTCTGGCAGCCCCATCGTCGTCTGGCGTCAGACTCCTTACAAATGGGAAGTTCCCAACAACGGACCTGGTATCTGGGAGTAAGCATACCATTCGTCTTAGGTACTGCCCGCCGAACACTGACCTGAACCCCCCCATAGCGCGAACGTAGCCGGTTCAGACTCGTACTGGAGCGACTTTCAAGGTGCCTCTGATCACACTGTGAGTAGATCTCTCTTGAACCTTGCTGAGTCCCTGCTCATTATTCTTTCTCAAGATCCAATTGGTCTCCAAGGCCAAGCAAGGCAAGCGTATCCAGTGGACTTTGATCGCTGCCTAAGCGCTTCATGGTCATACTCACCAAGGACTATTTTTCTGATCTCTCCACATGAGCTGTATACTAGAGATAATTGTATACGTGTTCGATGTACTGTAGAACATGACTCGTGGAATCGATCCTCGTCGTTTGACCTTACTTGTCTCCCTCTGGCCCAATTTATTCTCATGTCACTATATCGCGATCCAGACAATACAGTCAAAGCAGACTGCTGAAAAGTGAATGTATATAGTGTAACTACCACACTAAATCTTCGAATGCGAAGGTCACAATTATCAGCACTACCCCGACAAGATGAAATAAAACGCTCTTCTCTACGAGATTCTCCCTTCCTAGTCATCTCGACTATAGACAAACGGGCAGAAGAATCGCGCTAAACCTGTGTTCTCGCCCTACTGCCTATCACACCCGAGGCCTGGGCTCTTGAGCTCGGTGGTGGTAATGTTTATTATACGATAGCTCATCAACTTCCCGGATGTCGGGGAGTTTGAGCCTATTTTTATGTCCGCTTTACGTTGAGCTCGCAAAATGCCTACTGAACGTCATCATAGAGGAAGCAGTCGGGGAACTTCTCCTTGATCTGCTGCTCAACCCACCAGTAGGGTGTAATATATGTGATGTCGTTCTCGTCGATAGGGCCTGCTCCACCAGTGAGGATCCCGACGATGCGACTATCCCTGGCAAGTACAATGGACCCGGAGTCTCCAGGAGCGGAGAACTTGCCGCGTGCGTTATCGTACGGCAGGACAGCGAGGTCGATGGAAGTGTGGCTGGTGCCATTGGCATAAGAAATACGGGTGAAGGACTCGAGCCTATTGACACGACCAACAGTAGTCCCCGTGGCCAACCCGTTCTTTACAACAAGCAGGCACTTCTCATTATAAATATATAGATGCTGGGTGTCATGAATCTCGTCGTCGTGGACGACGCCGTGAGCCTGGAGGAGACCATCCTGAGGGTACCAATTGTTCGTTTGATGGACGGGCTGAGGGAACATCGTGTCTCCAAAGTCAGTGACTGAGAGATTACCACCTGAGAAGGGAGAAAAGTCAGAGATGAAAGTGAAGTAAGAGATGTGGAAAACGCGATAAAAGCGAAAGGAGGAGACAAGTAGACATGAAAAAAGACGTACCAACGTAAACCTTGTTTCCGTGAAACGTAGACCAATCTATCTTCTCGTCGTAGAGCTCAATCAAAACCCAGTCATTAGTAAAACAACTAGGCTCGGTTGAAGCCTCGACCTTCTCGGAGTGTAGCAGGGAGCCTATGACGCGCGATCCAAGGATGGCGCGAAATGATGACCTCGTCGTGGAGTGCGTTCACCTCCTCGATCTTCTTCTTTGCCTTCCTCACTAACTCTACGTGCTCCTTGCGCCTCATGGTAACCTTACTGTTCTCTCCCTCGACAGGCTCTCCCAGTCTATCTACTAGTAGCACACCGCTCCAGACGTTGATGGAGAGAACGAGACTATCAATGATGTCCATCATTGCCTTGATAGCGTTGTTGTAGCCCATACTACCGAGCGCAACAAACTCTTCGTCAGCCTGGCTTGTGCTCCTAGACAGTATGCTCGTGTTGGAGTGTATAGACGGGGGACGAGCGACGTGGGCGCAGGTTAGAATAGCGGTGCGCTGATTATCTTTGCCAAGACGGTAGTAGAGTGCTCCTGTGCCCTCAAGATGGGGGTACTTCAGGGTGCGATGGAAAGACCGAGAGCGGTGGTGAAAGGCTTTCTCAGGTCAGGGACGTCGTCAAGTAAGGGGTCGAACGAGAGGAGCTGGGGCCCAGTAACGGCGGAACGAGTGACTACGGACTCGACGAATGCCACCTCGATGTCGGGGAAGCCAGTATTAGCCAGAATATCCTTGACTACGCCGGCAGCGGCGACGGCGGCATCGTAGAGGAGGGAATAGGGCTTCACGCCGATAGAGAGGATTAAAGAGCAGAATGTCTTGGCCTCCCCGGCGTTGGCGTAGGCGAGGGGATTGATGGAGGTCCACTTTACGCTGAGAGAGAGTCAAGCTCGTAGAAGATGCGCTTGCCAGTAGAGATCCAAGTGGGCTGAATGGCGTGACGATAAACTGGACGAGCCTCACGTACGATGCGCTGGGCCTGGGGTCCTTTGGGAACGTACCAGTCAGGACCAGACTTGAAGACACAAGGTGTGCCACTGCCATAGAAGTCTATGTAGGCATTAGGGTACTTGTCGGTGAGGCGGGATGCCTTGGAGTCGATATTGTCCGTTTCCATCTTCTTGTTGTTGGCGAAAGGAAAGGCAGTCAGGGGGACAAAACTCAGGAGTGTCGTCGGTCTCAAAACTGTTTAGGAATGACTAAGCAGGCCGTAAAGAACCTTGCCCAGATTCAAGACTGCAAACGGGTATTGGGCACAATCCTCCTCTCAAAGATTCATTAATGAAAGAGGAGCATTCACGCATGAAGATGGCACATAGAGGGTCCATCAACAAGCCTACGTACACTGTAGTGGACATGATGATGAGATACATCTCTTGGACATTTCAGGAGAATCGACAAGAGTATAAGTCCTCGGTATGTATGAAAATCTTTGATCAAAGTCCACTCACTAGATACGACGTTTCTCGTTAGCCTTTTTCACCTTCAGGAACTTCGAAACCAGCGAAGACTTGGGACTGTTAGAGCATCTGGTATACTCACCAGTGTGACCAAAGCGTCTTAGAAACAATAGTAGCATCAGGATTCTGGACGTCATGTCAAAGATTATGCTAACGGGATTACCAGTCACAGAAGAGAAGTCGCTCCCAATGTAGTAAGGAAATTCAGTGTTAAAGATGAGGAAGCTTTCGGGGTAGAGCCTGATCGTAGAATCCAGAGTAAACCGTATTGCCGAATGTAAGGTAGGGACTTGGGAAGCGCACTGTTCACACCTTGACGTTAACTTGTGCCTATGCCCTAGCAGGTAATACAAAAGGTGGCACTAGATATCATTTCACAGAGTCGCACGGACCTGGGAACAGCTGGGTCTTGTAAAAAGCATGTTTGGCAAGGTACAGACATAACGTGGATCATCTCCGGCGAGCCAGAAATACCGAGAGCGTGCCATGAACGTATATCAAGCTGAAGAGAAGCTTAGGATCCAGGCCTCTATCTATGGACTTTTCTCGGGCTGTTCGTGAAATTTGAGTGCTGAGTTTCGACAAGCATAGAAACTGAGGATACAGTATGCAGTGGATGGGGTGACGGAGCAATTGAGGCACCGAAGGTTTTGATCCGAATATGCCTAAATCAGAGAGGAATTGAGCCAAAAGTTGGCTTAGGTCAGCGGACTTCCGGTCAAATTGGGCCACCCTCCTCCCATTTACGCTGTACAGGACGTCCGGATCCTCAGCCAGGTACCAGATTCATGGTGTCTAGAATGCTACAGCCGCTCAGTTCTATCACGGAGTCTGAGAACCAAGTTATCTTGATGAGCAAGACTTCTCACATACCACCATTACCACCAGTCGGTACGATGACTTTTGCGACGCTGATTTCAGAATATGTTTCGCCCCGGGCGCGTGTCACTTTCTTGGCTTTCTCAGATACTGCTGGTGCTACCTCTCGCGTAGTAAAGCTTCTCTGTACTATTTTACTCGATGGAATCCTCGATACAAGGATCGAGTATCATATCTTGACGACAAGGATCCCGCCTCGTCTCGAAAGCGCGACGAAGCTCGGCTTAGTGCTCGATTACATATACTACAGCTAGCCCACGAGTTGTCAGCTGAACATACCTCTGTGTAGCGGATTCTCAGGGATATAATCCTTAACAACATCGCATCTAACTCGTCCATTGAGGGCTTCATACGAGCACCCCACGCCAGGCAATATTGAGACCAGCTAACCTCTGAACTCGGATAAATACCACGTTCAAGTTCTCCAGCTCACTCAAGCATCTTAAGCAATGCCTACTCCTACTCTCAGTCCCGGAACCTTCTTCATATTCAACACCGACTCTTCTCGCTACATTGCGGGAGATTCGTCTTCTGCCACTGGCAAGCCCGTCGGCACTGTCTCTGACGTCGACGTTCAGAGCCCCGACTATAACGTGCGTATTCCAAACACGCCTCACTCTAGTGCTCAGCTTACTCATGAATCATGATTGTAGCGTTTCTCTGTCACCAACAGCGACGGTCAATACACGTTCTTCAACATCGGTGCCAATTTATACATCTCTGCTGGTGTATGTTCCTGTTGATATCTGCCCGTCTTCTGTTCGTCCACTGGCAGGAAGCTAACTCACGTCGAAAAGACCGGTCCCTCTGGTAACCCCATCGCTGTCTGGCGTCAGACTCCTTTCAAGTGGGACGTTGCAAACGACGCGGACGGCTCTGGTATCTGGGAGTAGGCAGACCATTCATCCTGCACTCTACTCGCTGTACTGGGGTACATTGACCTGGACCTTCTCGATAGAATATCCATCATGATGGCCGGTTCAGACTCCTACTGGAGTGACTCCCAAGGTTCCCGGGACCATACTGTGAGTGCTAGACCTCCCTCAACGTTGCCAAGTCCACGCTCATGTTTCTTTCTCAAGATCGAACTGGTCTCTAGGGTCGGTCAAGGAAAGCGTATCCAGTGGAACTTGTCCCCTGCCTAAAGTGGTGTTAGCCGTACCCCCTACTAACTTCTAAGGACTCAGATTTTCTGGTCTTTCTAGTGTGATATCGGAAATCATAACGGTGTATCTACCTTATCTTGTTCGATGTGCCGTGGCATGTAACTTGTTCACTCGACTCTCGTCGTTCGCTTCTTGCCAACTCCCGGTCAAGTCGACGTCATATTTGTCTCTTTACAATAGCGGATGGCAATCTAGAAGACACCTGTCGAACTATACTTTGTTGAAAAGTTACTATACATTGAATTTATACTACCATGATTTTTCCGACGCAGTCACGAAGATCAGAACCCCACTCGGAGTCTCGGACAGGACTGCTGTACCTGGAATGGGACACCGTTCTACACGAAATCTTCCCTCCTCCTGGTCATCTCAACCCCAGATGAATGGGCGAACGATAGTGCGCTCGGTTTCTGTGCTCGTACGGTCACGCTCTCTATCCCTCCTGAGCTCCCATGCTCAAAGATGTTCTTGGCGCAATAGAGAACGAATTTTTCCAGTGTTAGGAAGTCCGTAGCTTCCATTTGCTGTCATTTAACCATTAGACTCGGAAATCACGATGGAAATGTATTCATGAAAGGACATACTCGGGACAGTGACTTGACAATGGCAGCATAGTCGACCGATACGCCCTTCGCTTCTCCGAAAGTCAGATTCACGAGCACCCGCTGCCGAGCTTCTCGTTCCGGTGGGTTCAGCCCAATGATCGGCGTCAACACGAGGTTGTTCACGGATACGAATTTAGGCGTAGCTTCGCCCTTCGTAGGATAGGTAGCCTCGATGACCATGCTATCCGCTAAGAGAATGGCCTTGCCAAGTTCCAGCCTAACACGGACAGCTTCCAGGGTGTCCGAGGCACCAGAGCTCGCAGTGGTGATGCTCAGCTCCGCTGCCGCCTTTATGAGCTGTTCCGGATTGTCCCATGTAGTACGAGTGGTTACCAGCGCTGTGACATGCCGACATAGTTCGCCATAGTGCACTGAATGCTTGACCCCGTCTGAGAGGGCTGCTTGAGTGAGCGATGAAGGTTTGAGAAGGAGATAGATAGAGAGTGAGATCGGCTGAGGTCGGGTACGCTGCCAGTGGTCTGGTCCTATGCAAGCTGAGAGCGACAGCGAGGCAATGAATACGATGTCAGGATTCTGGGACATTAGACGTGGAAGCTGGAGGATCTAGAATGAGAGAATCAGTTGAGGAACATGAGCAAAGTCTTGAGGTGTGTAGACGCTGGGTTTGCTATGGCCGAGCCGACCGGCTAAGTATTGATGGGGGTGATCCGGTGACCGGGGAGGGCCTGGCGGTCGGCCAGGGTCACTGCCTTGGGTGCTCCCGAACAACCATTGGGCCATCATTGTTCCTGCCTATCGACCACCAATTCCCCGTCAACGCCCTTTCCTCACCGCTCAGCTCAACATTCTTATAACGAACACTCAACTAGCAAAGGGCGCAAGCATCACATAAATCAGGATCGTACAGAGAAAAGGAGCAAGGAGCAGCTGATCTTCTCTATTGAAGCCCAGCAATCAGATTCAGCTTTTCTTGACGACCGCATCTCTTTCCCTGCTTACACCCTCGAAGAGCCGTCACCTTAGTCACTCAGGGCCAACACAATGGCTTATCCAAATCTTACCCCATCACGGCCTGCTCCTCAAGCACCGACGACGATGTACTCCTCTCCTACCAATCTTCATTCTTTCTCACAAGCATCACCGTCTGGCTCGTCTTATGCCACCACATATTCAGGTATAGGCGGATCTCCAAGTCGTAATATAGCTTCCTCAGGTTCAGCCAGTGGAGGATACGGCCAGGTCATTAGGTGTGGTTCAGCTACAGTGAAGGAAGATGCATTCGCCAGTTGGTGGAAAGTCAAGTGGTTAGTGCTCAAGGAAACTGCACTGTACATCCAAAAATCAGAGGTCAGTTCATTGGTGTTATGAAACGTCAACGCTTTCTATTTACTGAACGCCTGTTGAAACAGAACTCACCAGCTCAAGTCACGATCAGCCTGAACGACGTCAGTGGCATTGAACGAATAGATTTGAAGCCTTACTGTCTGCTGCTGGAGACGAAGGACAAGAGGTTCTGGTTCTCTCTCAAGAACGATGAGGAGGTGTACAATTGGCGAGACGATATTTATGCCCGAACTCCTCTAAGTGGATTCAGTCAGCCAACCAATTTCGTGCATAAAGTTCATGTTGGATTCGACCCCATCACTGGTGCTTTCACGGTAAGTTTTAGTTTCTTCCCACCAAGAATCTCTTTCGCATCCCGCAATTCTCATCCTATTCCGATTCTCAAGGGCATGCCTGAGCAATGGAGCAAACTCTTGACAAAGTCCGCCATCACACCTGACGACTATGCTAAAGATCCCCAGGCTGTGCTTGATGTCCTCGAGTTCTACACCGATCATCAAAAACGGGAGTTGGAGGAGAGCATGGGTAAGGAGTGTCTCTAACCTTAAAATTCCATCTTCCACAACCCTAACTGTACTCTGTGTTTCATATCTCCAGGTGCCCCTGCGCGGTTCAACGCGGGAACAGGCCTCGCTGGGCGCATGGCTGCGTCGAATTCCAGCTCAAGCACCGATCTAGGCGGTCGGCCGTCCATCTCCAGACAAGACTCCGCGCCTCCAGGTCTCAATGGTTCCCAATCATCCAGCGGTGCAGCCACAGATCTGCCCTCTGCAGCAGCCAGAGCTGCTGAACTCGTCAACGGATCTCACGCCCAGCATAGCGGAGGAGTCGGTGGTGCGGGACATCTGCAGGCGAGCAGGGCCGCGCCTCCTAGGCCTTTGTTGACTGCTACGAGGCCGGCGCCCTCAGCGCCTGGTACGGGTGGGAGGTCCCAGGATGTGACGCCCTCGCCTGCTGACTTGAGATCGAGGTTGAAACCGCAAGGTCCGGCGGGGGGCATCGCTCCTCTTCCTCCTCTGGATAAATCTACACCACCGCGTAAAGACTCGCTGAGTAACACGACCAATGCGATGGGCAATTTGAACATCGGTGGGTCCTCGACGGCCACTTCTTACAAGCTCGACACGAGACCGCCTATCGCCCCCGCTAAATCCGCACCAGGTACGACGTTGCCTGTGACGCAGCCTGTGGGTGGTGCGGCTGGTGCTACCGCTGGTCCTCCCCCTGTCAAGCCGTTGCAGACTGTCAAGAAAGTCCAGGTGGACGATTCGGCGGGTCAGGCGATCAAGAAGCAGCCGGGTGCTGGTACTGCCGGGAAGGGTGTGGCTGATGCTGCTGCTGCGCTGGAAAAGCCTAAGGTGGAGAAGGAAAAGAGGATCAGTACGATGACGGAGGTTCAGATTATGGAGAAGCTGAGGCAGGTCTGTAACGATGACGACCCCAAAGCGATCTATAGTAAGATCAAGAAGGTCGGACAGGGGTATATATTCTGTCTTTCCTGCTTCTGCAGAGTCAAAGCTGATTTTTTTCTTGCGTTGAATTCAGTGCTTCTGGTCACGTATACGTCGCAAAGACCCTCGCCACTGGCAAGAAGGTCGCCATCAAAGAAATGGACCTCGCCCACCAACCAAGAAAGGAACTCATTGTCAATGAGATCCTGGTCATGAAAGAGTCCCAACACCCCAACATCGTCAACTTCTTAGACTCCTACCTCGTGAAAGCTAACGAGCTGTGGGTAGTCATGGAGTATATGGAGGGCGGAGCCTTGACAGATATTATTGAGAACAATCAGCTGGAAGAGGATCAGATCAGCAGTATTTCGTACGAGGTTGGTGGTTTTCTTGGTCCTCTGGGGGATGATTTAGCTGATTTGATTTTGTAGACGTGTAAGGGCCTTGGTCATTTACATGACCAGTCGATTATCCATCGAGATATCAAGTCAGATAACGTTCTCCTCGACGCTCAAGGTCGTGTGAAAATCAGTGAGTACTTCCTTCCCGGCACACTCATCACCTACCTCTACCACCCTTCTCTCATCTCACCCCTTGTATAACTACCATCTCATCCCGCCCCTGCAGCCGATTTTGGTTTCTGCGCGAAACTGACAGATCAGAAATCCAAACGTGCAACGATGGTGGGGACACCGTACTGGATGGCTCCAGAGGTCGTCAAGCAGAAGGAGTACGGAGCCAAGGTCGACATTTGGTCATTAGGTGCCCTTCACAGCCCTCTTCAGTATCTATGCATAGCTCACGTTTAAATTATGAACCAGGAATCATGGCTATCGAGATGATCGAGAGCGAACCGCCGTATTTGGACGAAGAGCCGTTGAAGGCGTTGTATTTGATCGCTACGAACGGGACTCCAAGGTTGAAAAAACCGGAGGCGCTGAGTAAAGAACTTAAGGGCTTCTTGGCAGTGTGTTTGTGTGTCGATGTAGGGAGTAGAGCGACGGCGAGTGAACTATTGGAGGTTAGTCTTTCTTTTGCTTCCCTTAGAATGTTATTGAACTTTTCTTTTTCGTTTTTTTTTTTGTTTGACTAGCACGAGTTCTTGAAGAAGGCATGCGCACCGTCAGGACTCGCATCTCTGTTAAGGTTTAAAACAAAACAGGCCTCATAAATCCTTTCTCGCTCTCTTCCTTCGTTTCTCCCTTGTCCCTACCCCATCCGACCCTGGAGCGCGATACACCTGTATTCTTTCCCTTCCTCTTATTTTTCCACCCTCACAATACCACGTCTTATGTAGCGCGGACTGCGGATCTCCTACTTCTCCACCCCCTTCCTCTTCCTGTTCATCCACTGTTCATCAATGTTTCTTGTTTGTTAATATTCAAGGCTGTGTATTTTATCTCGTCCATGTGTTTACGTCCTCTTTCCTACGATTTGTTCTGCGTATTCTCTTCTCTTTTTTTTTTCTTCCTTTTACTGATGACCCTTCTTTTGAGAGTGTCCTGTTGTGTTTGGCTGGGGATTCTGGGGTCGTTCGCCGTCGCTGGATCCTTTGAGAGAAAGAGAAAGGACTCGAGCATCTCACAGGAGGGGTACTATACTTTGTCGTGGTCGTGATTATTATTTGCGGAATTTGGTAGGATATGATAGTGGCTTCTATTGGACTCTCGTTCTGCTGGACCCCCCATCCAACTGCTGTACAATCATCTATGCTCAGCGATGGACCTCGCACCGACACATCGCCTCCTTTCACCCCTTTATCAACTTGCACCTGTGTAACTGAACTCGTGCTCACGCAGCTATCAATTGCCAGCTGGTGCGAGTCGGGCCAAAGTTCTCTGCTACCAGAGTGACCTAGGTGCAGGGATGAGTTTCCACTCTATGAATATATGAGAAAGAGTTCCTTACCACATGGTTCACTGTTGAATCTCTATCGTCGAACCAATGGGAATCCTGACCAGGGAATCCTATACTGTAATGACATCAGGACCCTGACATCTTAGAGCGGCTAGAGGAGGTGAAAGGGACGTACTCCCATACTCCGGGACCGACGCTCACGACATTCCAATAATGGGGAGCGATTCGCCATACGAGAGCGGGTTTGCCGTTCCTGGGGTCGTTCTGTGCTCGTGGTAGAGTTAGATTACGGGGCACTGTGGCTGAGTGTGGTAGATAGGACGAACACCAGGAGATATATATCTGTTTCCGACGACGCTCGAGAAACTGTAGAGCCCGTCAACAGCCATCACAATGAACCTCTGCAAGTCAACAAGATCAGTCCGTATATACTCAGTCGGAGGAAAGGGGTAGGGAAACCATACGATCGGGTCCTCCTGCGAAGGCGATGGTTTGGAGACTGTTGACACTACACATCCAGAGACTGGAGGTGCACCGGAAGGATCTGTAGAGATACGACGTGAAGAGTCGACGTTGATGATATGGAAAGTTCCTTGGCCAAGGGTTGGTGGTTGAACCAAAGATGTTGAGCAGTAAGAAGACGTATGTTCTTGGTGGAAGTCTGCTGGTTTGACTAGAGTTCTAGCCGTTTCGTTGGACGAATTTGAAGAAAAGTTACGACAAGGATTATCAGGAGGAATCCCTGACGATGTGCTGACGACACACGTCAATTCTTCAGTAAAATTTTTGAGGTGGATAGTCAAGACTTACAACGCGATTTGCCCGACTGCTTCAAAAGTGAAAGGTCCCGAGACGCAGCCTCCAAAAAGAAGCACTCCTTGTGAGAAGGAGAGGATAATAGAGACGTTGATCCGCATCAAGGGGTTGGTCGGTCGAGGTTGCCTGGGCTAGAGAGACGCGTAACTTATAATCCTCGATACGTCAAACATACCGAGATCTCATCTAACGATTAAGAGGATATAGCAGTGGAATGATAGAGTCCCACGCTAGGTTGAGATCCTCATTGTTAGCTGAATGGGCCTTGTCTGTTTTATTGGGCGCTGATAGGTCCACAGGCGCTGGCGATGAGCAGAGTATTAATCTCTCTAGGATAGAAGGGCCTATAGACAAGATATCTGTCCTGTTCAATACTAAGTTCTGAGATGAACGAATAGACCGAGGTAGAACTGGATGAATTCATCATGGACGGTGTAGTGGTGAGGTGGACGTCCAGCCAGAGAAAAGTTAAGAGATGGTGGACCGGTCCGGTACACTGGAAGACGCTTGGGCAACCCAGGACCCAGGTTAACGAGGACCAGTTGCGTCCCACTGCATCTTGAACTAGACGTCCATCTTGTCGATGCTACTCTCCAACACCCGCAAAATCGCACAAGGATGCACAACAAAGCGACATAGCTTGACATTGGAGAAATAGGTATACAAGGTACCACTGGACAGCATCCAGAGCCGCGACGGATGTGCATATCATATTCAACTCGACCAGCTGATCACAGCTGCCCATCTTGCTCTTGCCGCCCACCCTCATGTGGAACTTCTCTGCCTTCTTTATACCGGCTCTGCAGCTCATTGCTGCGTACGGGTCGGCGCAGCAGGAGAGCCTTCAGAACGGCCTGCACGACGCAGGAGTCACTGTTTTCTTCCCTGGGTCAGCAGGTTATGCGAATGCGAGCCAGCCTTGTGAGTTTCTTGTCCTTTCTCGTGGACATGACTTGAATACTATCTTACGCTATTGGTTTATAGTCAACTTGAGGTTTACGCCAGAACCTGTCGCAGTCGCTTATCCTTCGAACGCACAAGAAGTGAGCCAGATCGTGAAACTTGGGAACGATGCCGGAGTCGCCATCGTCGCGAGAAGCGGAGGGGTACGTCCTAGTCCTGAAACCCAATACGAACGAGGACTGACCTCCTGTGCGTCCTCAGCACAGTTACATCGCCAATGGTCTAGGCGGCGATAGCAATGGTACCCTGGTCATCGACTTGAGCAACCTAACCACCATAACCGTCGATGACTCGTCCAAGAACGCGGTCATACTGCCCGGTAACAGGCTCGGAGATGTTGCTCTCGCTCTCAACGACAAGGGGAGGGGTATCCCTCACGGATCATGTCCCTACGTTGGTATTGGAGGACACGCCGGTCAGTCGACTCCGTTCTTGACGGTTGCCCAACACATGGTATCTGACCCAAGATCATCATACCAGCTTTTGGTGGATTTGGATTCGCGTCTAGGATGTGGGGGCTCACTCTCGATGCGGTGGTCTCCGTTGAAGTCGTTCTAGCCAATGGTACCATAACGACCGCGTCAGAGACAGAGCAGCCAGATCTCTTCTGGGTGAGCTAGGCCTTTCAAACCCCACGTAGCGCGCTGGTGTTGACCTTTACTACCATCACGGATAGGCTCTTCGGGGGGCTGCACCGTCCTTCGGCATCATCACTGCATACACCTTCAAGACCTTCCCCGTACCCGACTCTGGCCTCATCTTCAGCTACGCATGGACGTTCAACTCGACGTACGCTGCAACTGCTTTGCTGCACTTCCAAGAATTATTCCGGACTGCCCAGCTCCCCG
This sequence comes from Agaricales sp. HM26-F1, assembly GCA_002718315.1. Taxonomy (NCBI): domain Eukaryota; kingdom Fungi; phylum Basidiomycota; class Agaricomycetes; order Agaricales; species Agaricales sp. HM26-F1. Next base: position 148,314 of record NIBX01000147.1, read on the forward strand.
GCGAGTTCTCGTCCGAGATCGTCTTGACTCCGGGTCCTGAGAAGGACGAAGTCAACCTATCGTTCGTGGGAGGGTGGTACGGTGACAAGGATAAACTCGACGATGTTACGAAACAGTTCTTGGATGGGCTTCCACCGAGACGAGATGAGAGCGTCGGTGGAGGTACCTGGCTCGAGAGCGTGGAAAATCTAGCTGGAGGGAGCCTGGACACACATCAGAAACCAGACAACACTGATACTTTCTATGCTAAGAGCCTCGTCCTCACACAAGAAAGCGGTGGCTTCAGCGAAGACGCAGCAAAAGCTTTCATGACCTTCCTTGGTAAGGAGGGCATTGATTTTGGCTCTGTAAGTCCCCTCACCTTGCTTCGGGGGTTGAGAAACCGCTTCTGATATTGCTTCTAGTTCTGGTTCTTGCAGATCGAGCTGTACGGTGGTGCCAACTCTGCCATCACCTCCGTATCCAAAGACGCGACGTCCTTCGCGTGGAGAGATGCTCTCTTCAACATCCAGTTCTATGCGTCTTCGGATAACGCTAAACCTCCATATCCTGACTCGGGCTTCAAAGTGATCAATGGTGAGCCTTCTACTATATACCATGAGCCTGTCGATGTGGATCTCTAATGTTTGTGCGCTCCTCTAGGTATGGTTGATAGTATCACGAATAACAGTCCAGAGGGTACAGTCTTTGGGTGAGCACACCTTCATGCTTTACCTCTCTATCTCCTCGTCTGAACTCGATTACAGCGCGTATACGAATTATGTTGAAGATCAGCTCCAGGACTGTGAACTATTTTTCTCCCATCTTCTCTGCATACCGCATGCACTGACTTACCGATCCTCTAGGGCAACACAAATACTACAGCGACCATTACTCCCGCCTTCAAGATATCAAGAAACAAGTCGACCCTAGGAATACCTTCAGATTCTTGACCTCTATCGAACTGCCATGATATCCTAATACTGACGACATACATGGACTCGGGGTTTTTGTTGGTTGTTACTGATAACTAATGTTTTTATTTATGAGAATTTTATTGGGACTATCCCTTGTGAAGACTGGGACTTGTGCTCTGTGCAATTCCTAGGATGTTGTGGTATAGAATGAATATATACATCTCTTGCGGCGACGAAAAGTTGGACGACATTGAACAGATATGGTACAGGGAGCGAAGTATCTCGCTTGACCCTTTGTCTGATGAGTCCCAGTCAACAAGGCGTCGTCAGCAATTCTCTAACTACACTGTGAGACGATGCCCAGAGCCAGGGCTGTGCGAGAGCTGCGAGACATACTAGTTCTCCTCATGCTCGACTGACAGCCACAGAATCTTGGCTCATTCTCGTCTTTCCCACCTCAGAACACCGTGGTGGCGTATGAACAGCGTCCTGGGAGCTTGGGGAGGTAGGCCCCAAGCCTGCGCACGCCATCCCTAGCGTCCTAGGCCTCTATTGGATGAGTTACCTTATATGGTAAGAGTAGGTAGTCTGCAATGTGCATAGATTTAGACATCATCACTTTGACACAATAACATCATACCCAAGGAAGAAACTTTCAAGGCGTCATAGCAAAGTGGTTACTGCGACAGATTAGAAATCTGTTCCTCTTGAGGGCGCAGGTTCGAATCCTGCTGACGTCGTTTCGTTTTGTTTTTAATTGTTTTGTGAATATAAGAACCTCACGTTTAACCCTACGTACCCAGGCCAAGGTCGGAAGGTAGCTGAAAAGTATATCGCACGGTGATTTGGGCCGGAGAAGGCTGGAATAATCAAGATATCGGTTTGTCTTCAGGGCTTGTTAACAGGATTCTAACCTGCGCTTTACTCATATGTTGCGAATCTCATTGTATCACCCCCAGCTCGGTATATAGCGACGAAGCAGGTTATGCGAAGGGTATTTGTGGCAGAACTCAAAATACAGAACGAACAAATGGGCGTGTCCTCGAGCTTGTTGTCAGAATTCACACTACTGGTCTCGAAGCGAAGACAGTTTGGTTATGTTGCGACAACCTTCAAGGGTATAGATATATAGAGCAAAGCATAAAATACAAATAAATATAGACCTGAGCGAGCTGGTGAGTATAGTGCGCTAGCTACTCCCCAGCACTGTCCTCCTCGTAGAACTCGATAGTAGCGCAATCAAAGCGGCGAGCCCCGACCCCTTCGCTGTTAAATGAGTGGAATTTCCCAGGGGTATAGTAGTCGCAAGGAAGGTATCGTTTAGACACATTCGCCTTGGTAGTCCGAGGTTGAGGTGCCAGACATCAAACCACGAACGGTTGAGAGTTCGCTCCTCTTTCCAACGTCGGGCACGACGGCCTCGATGTTGACGGCCCATCTGTAGTGGTCGTGGGTCTGAAGGATTATACGTCAGTGAATTGTATCACCAGGGTATATTGGGTATCTCGGTACCTTGTCGTCGTAGTTGAACCACACCCAACCGCTACCGATGTACCTGATCTGGCCAGAGCCCTGGACGTTGCAGCTCTTGTTGCTGAACTGTGAGACCATTTGTCAGTTGAGAGAAATATACAAGAATGGGATGATAGGTACCTTGAGATGGCAGGTCTTGCCCTCGGCAGAGTTCATGGTGATGGTCTGGGTCTCCCTTGCATCTTGGGCAACGGTGAACCTGGAGGAACGGGAGAATCAGTCAGATGCAGTCGTGTTTGAGGCGAGATGTGAAGACTAACCCTTCGCTGGAGGTGTTCGTCACCTCAGTGCTCGTGGTAACGGATGCACCGACTATTCGGGATTGGTTAGATCAGGTTCTGGAGCGTGACAGTTGAAAAAATGAATGTACCATCTAGCAAGTCGAAGACCTTGAAGCCAACAGTAGCAGTCATAGATGCACCGAGTGTCGTGCTCTCAGTGACAGTGAGACTCGAAGTGGTGGTGTATCCCTGGGTGAATGAGATGGACACAGTTCCGCTGGTACCGACGAGCGTTCCACCGGTCTCGGATTCCTGGGTGGTGCAGCTGGGTGTCGCTGTTAGTATTCCAGTCCGTCAGAAAAAAAGACCAGTGGAGAGATGAAGACAGAACTTGCCATCGGCGTTGAGAACGGCTGGCTCAGAGTCGACGCAGACCAGAGCAGTGGATCCCTCGTACTGTATGATAGTCTAGAGTTAGTGGAAGGCTGAAGATAGAGAACATAGGAACTCACGTCAGTGCCCAGGTTGTAAGAGCCATCACCCCAGTTGGCCTTGGCGTAGTTCTCGATATCGGACCAGCCCTCGACTGTAGCATGGAAGATCGGTCAATAAAATGCCAGTATGGAAAACAGATACGAGAGAAAGAACGTACGAGATCTCGCCTCGTCCACTGTCATCACTCTACATCCTGATGCCGCCCTAGACTGCAGAGAGCTCGGGGGCAGGACACCAGCGACGGTACCGTCTTTGTGGTACGCGATAAGTTGACCAGTTGCCTCGTCTTGGGCGACGTGGGCGACGTCTGGACCCAAAGAGGTGAGGACGTCTCTGGGCGACTTCTGGTATGTCAATGGCGTTGCAGAGACGGGGAGGAGTACCCGAGAGAGGAAGAGAGAGAGGGCAACAACGGTGGAGAGGGTGAAGCGAGCCATTATGACGACAGGGAGTGCAAAGACGAACGGACGAGGGGAGAGGGTATTGGGAGGGGAGGGAGTGAGAAACCCTTCTACCGTCCAAGTCGTGCGTTATATACTTACATTTGTCCTAGGATCAAGTTTCATGAAGTGTCGTCATGCAAGAACCCATGCCAGTTGAGCTGCATAGGCGAGCGTTGAGAGGCGTTGCGCCGCGATAGAAAGGCTTGGTCAACGACCAATTTGCCGGCAGTGAGGCAATGATGCAGCTTTCTTGTGGGCAGAGGCTCCACTTCAATTCAGATGATCAGGCTCCTCAGATTGCGGTTCATGGTGATCCATGTGGTGATCACTAGGGAACCTCAGGTATTGACTGTGGTGGTAGTAAAGCGACTAGAAGCCCTTGGGTCTGAGGCAGACTGTGAGCCAGGGCTGAAGAGCTTCTGGTAACGAGGTGATGACTAGAGGACGACCGTTACCAGTGATTCTTGATGAATCTAGAGTGTGAGCTAGCATAAATTAGTCGGGATGAAGGCTGCATCACTTCAGGTCAGTATACCACTTACCGGTACTGACCAGTCTCCAGGTCAAACTTCAACTAATTAAGCGATCTCAGAACGGCCCGTGTTCATAGACGAGATGAGGGAGGATGATAGCAGGTGCTGATATCGGAAGCAAAAGTGCTCCTGAGGTGACCTGTGGTTACTCTTCAAAGATATGGCCACTCAAAGCATAACAAAGATAAATATATTTATATAAATAGGAGCTTGAACGAGCTTGAGACCGAGAAAATGAAAGTTATAGTAGAACTTAGAACGGTAGGCGAGGCGAGGCGACGAACCCCTGGGCCCTTCCGCTCTGAAGGTGTCAAACGAATGTAATCTCTCGGAGGTATAATTGCAAGTACGGCATGGTTTAGACGCATTCGCCCGAATAATCCGAGGTAGAACTGCCAGAGATCAAACCACGAACGGTGGAGAGCTCGCTCTTCTTGTTGATGTCGGTCACAATGGCGTCGATGTTGACGGCCCATCTGTAGTGATCGTGGGTCTGTGAAGAGGGGATAGAGTCTTATAATCAGTAAAACTCTTTGCCGTATGTGTGATAGTTCATCATACCTTGTCATTGTAGTTGAACCATATCCAACCGCTACCGATGTATCTAATGTTACCAGAACCTTGGACAGTGCAACTCTTACTGTTGAACTGGAGAGGATGATCTATCAGCCTGGAAAAGTTGGCAGCGTGATGCTACTAACCGTGAGATGACAGGTCTTGCCCTCAGGAGCGTTCATGGTAATGGTCTGGGTCTCTGTGGCATCCTGGGTGACGGTGAACCTGAAGAGGGGTAAAGATCAATCGAGGTGATCGTTCTAGATGTGAAGATATGAGAAGTACTGACCCTTCGCTGGAAGTGTTCGTCACCTCAGAGCTCACGGTGACGGATGCACCAACTAACCCGAGACAGATGAGAGCCAATTCGCACCGCAGTACAGAGTGAAGCGACGTACCATCCAAGAGGTCGAAGACCTTGAAGCCGACGTTGGCAGTCATAGATGAGCCGAGCGTCGTGCTCTGAGTGACCGTCATTTCCGAACTGGTGTGGTACCCCTGAGTGAACGAGATGGAAACAGATCCGTTGGTACCGACGAGGACACCCCCAGTCTCAGACTGCTGAGAGGTGCAGCTGGGGTCAGCTGTTCATGGGTCAAGGTACATCAGGATCAACCGATTTGGTAGGTAAATGTAGCACTCACCATCGGCATTGAGAACGGTGGGCGCGGTGTCGACGCAGACAAGAGCAGTGGCTCCATTGTACTGTGTGATTCAAAGGTCAGTAGAGGATCAAGTGAGCAAGAAATGAAAGAACCCACGTCGGTGCCCAGGTTGTAAGAACCATCACCCCATTGGGCCTTTGCGTAGGCTTCAATGTCAGGCCAGCCACCGACTACGCGAGCTCAGTCAATACATATATCCGTAGTAAACGAAGGAGTGAAAACGTACGATCTCTCGCCTCGTCAGTGGTCATCACCCTGCAGGTCGATGAGTCCCTGGCGTGCAGAGTGCTCTTGGGCAGGATACCAGCCATGGTGCCGTCTTTGTGGTAGCCGATGATTTGACCGGTCAAGTCTTCGGTGGCGTAGACGACATCGGGGCCTACGGTGGTGAGGACATCATTTCTGGGCAAGTTCTGGTACGTCAATGGCGTCGCGGTGGCGGGCAGGAAGGCCCTAGAGAGGAAAAGGGAGAGTGCCACAACGGAGGGTGTAGTGAAGCGAGCCATTATGAAGACAGTGGGTAAAAAAAGCAAAGGAGGGGAAGCACCAGTGCGATAGGAGGGTTTGGAACTTTCCCCTCGTCCAGGTCGTCCCTCTTATACCTACACATTTGGCCTATCTGGATGTAGTTTGATAAGCCAGCCGTGAAAGGCGAGCTGGCCTCAAACGACTCGGATTGCACGAGCGAGTGCTTAGAGGTGTTGCATCGTAATGGAATTTATTTTGGTCAACGACCGTCGACAAATTCCTGCCAGGTACGCTAGGATGCAACCTCCTCGTGGTCCGAGGCTCCACTGCATTTCAGATACATCCGGTCCTTGAGATTGCGGTCGTGGTCAGAATGACAAGGCAATGGGAAATCTCAAGAGCTTCGAGTCTGAGGCCTGAGGACGAATCGTGAGCTAGAGGTGGAGAGCTCCTGTCGATGAGGTGCTTACTGAATGGTAATGAAGGATTAAAAAAGTGAGCGTCGCTCAAGTGGTACACGTCCCGGAGTTTATCGACCTGAAAACGATGGGACTCGGAGTAGTAGGGAACTATCGCCTCCGCCGATTCCGAATCGAAGGGAGAATCTGGGATAGGTCAGGGTCAGGAACGAGCATAAATTCAAAACGAGTTGGAGTGGAGCGATTCCCTGTGCGTACCAAAGAATTGCCAAGAGCGACTCGATCACATGGTAAGTAGCCTCACCTATCATAGCTCCACCTGCAGTTATTACCTTCCGTCTCGGTACCGTGAGCCTAAGACTGCCTGAGATGAATCGAAAGCCTTTGGCAAGGAACCAACATACACCTCGGAGCCAGAGTAAGGAGAGCCTCCGTCTCATCTGTAGCTCGCGTTCAGCATAAGATATCCGTCCAGCCGATCAAGGAAACCAGTCTCACCAGCCAGAGAAATCGTTTCAAGTCCCGCAGAAGTTATGTTATAGTTCATCGCAGTAACGCTTCTTCAACCTGATTGCAGGAACAGTTTCCGCGAACACGGTAACAGAGAACGAGTAAGGAACGAGGTTGCCTGGTTCTAAGAACAGCTGAAACTTGCTCGATGGGATGACATAGACGAAAGACCTACTGAGCGTATTTGATAAACTTATTGCAACAGCTTTGCTAGTCTTCTTGGTCATAGGAACTGCACTCGCGAGAGCGGCTGCAAGCTGAGGCAATCATTTTACTCTCTCTAGGAATAACTGAAACCGCCTGGATGCAATGACGGTGGAGAACGCAGCAGTGCCTAAGCTGACGCGTCGTTCCAGATCATTCCATGAAACTCGTCCGCAAGAACAAGAGCCGGTCAAGGTGTTCTCTAATGGGCTGAAAATGTGACGTTTGAGACCTAGTGTCAATAAGGTAGCACAACCAGGAGTTGATCAGGAAGGAATGCTAACCTTTCACACGAGAAATGTTCTCGGGAGCAACCTAGGTCCCTGCTGTTCATGACAAGGATTTACGAAGTTATTGTATGCATTCAAGTGACCCAGAGGCAGAACTTTAGCGACAGAGGCATGAAGATTGTCAATATTCCACATCGTCCGGGAATTTTTGGGCCCAAGTATACTGAGAGATACTGATTTCTAGTCAAGTCTAGGCTCGCGGCGTGCCCCTCGCTGGTGCAACTGGCAATGAATGAATGTCCAGTTCTCATCATGTTACATGATGCTCAGAGGGTTTATCAGATCAGGTTTAATTTTCAGCACTCTGAGGAACGGTATCGCACAGAGCTATGTTGAACTAAGATTCATCTTCAGAGAGCTACGAAGACGTGGAGGTCAAGGTCAAGTTCGTATGATCAGTTGGCTGATGTCAGTCAACGTGAGTCACACTGTGCCACTAAAAGTCAGTGACAGATATGTGACCATGTCTGAAACGCGAGCACGTGCTGCACTGTAAATTTAATCTACGTTTCCTCTTCTCAGGACCCCAACCTTCGTGTCAGGATTTTCGCACCTACTTGTATACCTCCGCCCTTGATTTGCATTCAGTAAAGGGCTATTTCTCTCCTGTATCTACTTGCAGAACGCACTACGCTGGATACAGTGCGGCAACACCAGTAACAATGCCAAAGCAAGCGAGGACGACATCATCTACCAAGAAGAAACCTGCGAAAACCATAGCACGTCGTGGTAATCGAGGGAAACTCTCAGAATTGCTTGAAATATCTCTTGATATTTTCGCCGAAGTATACTTCTTCTACTCTCTCGTAGTACCTCGCACCTAACCATTTTTTCCGAGAAAGATCACGAGTCATCTACAACCCGCCGATATCCTTCACCTCTCGAGGGTCTCGAAGCATTTCAGGAACTTCTTCAATCCACACACGAACCGTCGTACATGGGTGTTGGCTCGCGCTAATGTGCCTTTGTACGTTCGCACCTAGATATAGGATTCGTTTCGCTCACCTGCCTGTAGTCTACCTGACTGCCCATCAGAGCTGAACGAAGCTCAGTACGCCTCTCTAATGTTTGACTTTCATTGCCAGGTACGTTCAACTCATGATTTCTTCCGATATCAGGCTAATATGCCTTCCCTCCCAGCTCTGTGGAGCCAATCGAGCTGGGATCACGTCTTACTCCCTTCTTGTACGCTGTTGCAAAGGATGTCACGAAGAAATGTATGTCAACTACAGTCCAATCATTAGGCCGAGTACTAATCGAACTCCATGAAGCACGGATTACGGGCACCAGCTTCTGAGCGAAGTTGGGCTTAAAGCATCACCAAGCGAACTCCCACAAGACCTCTTGTTGCTCACACCGCACTGCTCTCATAACGTGTATCACGACTACGATAGTGATCCCGACGATCAAAATTTAGACTATCTCGACCCATGGAAGCGATATCATTGGAGATACGAAAACAAACCATTCCAGAAGGCAGTCGTGCGCTATTACAAACTTGCTAAGAAGGATCCGGCGTCACTCGAAGCCTTTGTGAGCAAATATAAGAAACGCGCAGCAGCCAGAGTCCAGGTAAGTTTGAGATGACGCTTGGATCACAGATTACAGCGCTGAGCGTGTTACGGGATTTAGTTTGCGAAAGACGTGCAAGTCTGGAAGAAGTCTATCAAGGAGGAAAAAAGGAATATGTCCATTGCACGCGAAAAAGAGTAAGTCAGAACTAACCCTAGTCTACTCTTTCCCTAGCTCATCTATACATGTTGTAGCGTTAAGGACAGACTTCGCGCTGCAGGGTGGAGTGATTCGGGTCTCAAAATGGTTATATACACAGAGGAGTGGTACAAGTTGGTCTATCAACCTCGTCCTCTTACCGAACGCAGTGGGTCTCTTCGTCTTCAATGCATTCATACAGCTTGCTCTGACGCATATCTATGAAGCTTGGAAGCGCCTCGAGACTCAGCTGGACGAGCTGTTAAGCTTTCAGACATAAGCAGTGCTCTTCCCACTTGGCTTTCTCACTAGCAACCACCTCCTAAAATATGGTACTTTCTCGTGTAATGGATTCTACGCTCTTTCCCCAGAGCAAACTGAGGTTAGCTCTGCATATATTTCTAATTACTCACTACCCTGTGGACTATGTGGAGTACTCGACGCTCGTACTCGTACAGTAATGATAGCAACGCTCCGTGACGAGCACATGTACTGTACGTTATTCGTTAATTACCTTCAGCCATCCTGCGTGTCGACATTCTTGTCCACGACATGCACACCTCAGAGTTGTCCATCCTCATAGCTTTTGTTGAGATTGGGATAATGGTCATCACCCATCAGTGATGTGACTGTCCAGGTGGCCAGACCACAGCGTCCTCGTCTTTGATCAACACTTTCGCCTTCCCGGGTTAGCCTCACCATTCTTCCACTTCTGCAACAGTCCACACATCTGATCTTCCCATTGTGCCGCTTCAGTCCCTGCTTTGAGTATTTAAGGATCTCGAAAGCTGTCAACATGGATCCTCAGCTTCCTATCCATACTCCTTTCTACCGAAAGCCGCCCTAAGACCAGCACCTACGGAAACTGACACTCTACTTCAGCACTGAGCTATCCATCGCCTAAGATATGGTACAGCCAGTTGATAACAGTTCCAACTGGTCTGTGCTCGCGGGTAATGGCTTAAGGCAAAACACCGGTACCCATAGATCGAGGTATGCGTCTCTCGAACTTCTATTACACTGCTATAGAGTTGCTCACGCGAAAGCATTCCCGTGCCAGTCAAGGAACCAGGAATAGCCCTGCCCCCAAGCCCACAAAAAAGAGAATTGTAGCTCGGCATCGCAAGTCTAACAAACTCGAACCATTACTAGACCTACCTACCGACATCTGGTTGGAGGTTGGTCGCTTTTCCTCTTGCGCTCTCTAATTCGCACTCATTCTCTTTCTTCACTCCAGGTAGCCAGCAATCTTGAGCCTCTAGATATACTCCGAATGTCCAGGGTGTCCAAGGATTTTAGGGCCTTCTTCAATCCGAATAGGAGACATCCGAACGAGAAATATCCTAATGGGAACCATTCTCGATTTTTCTGGGTTGAGGCACGTCGAAACGTGTCTGTGTATGTTGTTATCGTATATTGATTGCGTTGTCTGCTGATCGAATGTCCCGCAGCAAGCTTCCTGATTGTCCTAAGGACCTCAATGAAGCTCAGTATGCTTCTCTGGTGTTTGACACTCATTGTATGGTAAGATCTACACCGCTCATCCCTACCTTGCTTTCAAATCTCACCTGTCCAAAGGAATGCGGAAAGGCAAGGGGACAGATTCGGGACTTTTCACTGTACAAACGTCTTTGTTCTGCCTGCCACGAGAAACTGTAAGTCTTTCCCCTTGAACTTCTGTAGGCCTCGTGAGCTCATCCTCGAGAAACCACAGCGTCGTATCAGGACGCTCTGCATTACATTCTGCTGGCGTGGAACGGAACAAGATATCCAACTCAGATAGCCACTGCTACTACACGCTTTCCCCGCGCTCCGTCATTAAACGAAAGGACGATCGCACTGCAAGGCGCGATCGAGACCCATGCTTTCATAACTATCTAAAGGAGGACCTCATCGACCTTACCAAGCAGTGCATGCTCCTTGAGCAGGCAGGAGACCCTGTGCTGTTGGCCGCGTTTGTTCACGGACACCTAGAGAAGGCTTGCGAAAGAGCGAATGTGAGTACCCCTTGTTGTGCCACGAAACTTGGCCCTACGCGATCTGATCAATAAATACTAGTTTGGGAAAGCCATGCTTGAGTGGCAAGATGCCCGGGCAGAAGAGAGACAGGCTGTAAAACGTACAAGAATCCAAGAGTGAGACCAATCAATGCTTCACCGCTTGTACCGAGAAACTCATCTACTCTGGCTTCTCTTTCACAGAGTCAAAAGGCGGCTTCGTTTGGAGGGCTGGTCAGAAATAGAAACCGAGGACTGGAAGAACGCTGTTAACATCAACCTTGACAGAGCATTGACCGACCGAAGTGCGTTTTTTTTTTTTTTCTGCGCACACATCTCATTTGCACAGCGTTCTCATCGATTGACTTTAGTGTGGGAGAATGCTCGTGATAAATTTGAGATATACATCCAGGAAAGGCGACTCGGAGAGAGACGTCAAGAATTTTTCGATATCGTGAAGAATTTAGCCCAGGAGGGGCTCCTCGTCACGAGTTTCAGGTCGAACCCCTTCTTCTTTCAAAATGTGGATTTCAGCGATATCAAGTGGTGGACGCCAATCTTTGACGACCTAATCCAGGACGGGGTCGTTACTCCCATTACTAAGGAACGAGTACTACCTTTTGTAGATCAGATTGTCACGGCCCTCCAGGGACTCCCTGTGGCCTCCCAACGGGATTTGCTCAGTGCGATGGACAGCCTGGACGTCTTCAGCACCGAGGGAGGTTATGCCCCAGGTAGCAATTCTACCGGCTTGATAATTCTGACGGACGAGCAAGTTTCCCGTCGTGTTGCAGCGGGACATCTACAACAGGCTCGGTTCTTCTTCAGGTGTGCAGCGTGCTCAGGAGACCTGACGACACTGGAAGACTACTTCCTACATAACCAATTCCACTCCGCCTCAATGGAAATTTGCCAATCTGCAACAAAATTCGCGACCTCTTTGTTGAACTTGGTTGGGCTTCCAGTAACCGCGACTTGGCCGCAAGTGAAAGGATTTCACTTCAGTAGGAGCTGCATCTGTCTCTCTTTCCGTCTGACTGGAGAGATTCTCGGATTTAAAGATATGGTACGCCGATTCGTTGAACTGTTGCTTGTCAGTCTATCTAAATGGAGCTCCGTCCTGTTACAGGTTCAGTGCCTCTACCAGGGACACGAATGCTGGTACAAACTTACCGCTCAATCGAGTGACGCCATGCAAGGCACTGGTGGCATTGTGACCCAATACACCATGGACTTGTATAACCTTAGGCACGGAAACTTCACGTATGGCAACCCCGCAGTCTCAAGTCAAGCTGTCGCGCCCCCTACTGTCTTCACAGATCCGCCCAACCTTTACGGACAGAGCAATATGAGGTTCTTAGAAGCGCAATACTACCCTCACATTCAGGACTGGTATTAGTAGAACATAAAGTGCCATGCCGTCAAGCTTCAAGGGCCGATACAGCTTAGCCTTCGTGATGGTGGTCAAACAACGCCTATGCATAGGCTTCACCACATCCTCTATTATCAATCGTTGGGCGTCGGCACGGTATCATCTTTTGTTGGCTCTCTGAAGTGTCATCCGCTATTAAAAGACTTCTATAATATTTATCTGTTCATTCTACCTCTCTTTTCACTGTCTACCAGGTCAGGACGCGATCTCTGAGTAATGAGCCTGCGTACATTACCAATTGAAAAATTATAACACGTCACGTGTCCGCGATTTCTGCTATCTAACCCTGTAAAAGTCGTCCAACCCATCCTTAACTTAAACCACGACCACTAGAGCAGGCCAATCTACTTTCACTTCCTGATATCAACCCGCTACAGTTGACAGCAGCCGCCCTGGATTCCTTCTCAAACATCCATCTTCGTTGAGATGGCACCGTCCTCAGAGTCGTGAGCACTCTCTATTTGCCCCATGTTCAGTGTCAATGTCAGCTCAACGGACATCATGGATCTATAGCGCTCGCAAGGAGGAGCAAGGCTCTGGCAAGTTTGAGGTGGAAAAAATTATTCCTCAGCCTCTGAAGAGCGCCAGCTCAAAATTGAGACTTGAGTTCGTACTTTGCGGTTATAGTATATTGTAAAGACGTCGCTTATAGGCTAATTCTCAGGGCCAAAAAGGAAGACGAAAAGTTCAAGAGAATGAGTGAGTATCTCACTCCTGGTGTTTTCGAAGACTCACTAATCGCTCTGCCTGCTGTAGCTCCTACGCTGAAGTTCCGTCGTACTCGGCATGAATTTGAGACTAAAGGCTTTCAAAACCGCCAGTTCAACATCACATTACACGGCAAACGAGATCCTGATGCAGGGAAAATGCGAGTGAGGAAGAAGCAGTTCGGTGCTCTCAGCACCCTATTTGATCTACCCTTTGACTTGATTGTCGAGGTATGAGCTCTTTCATGTGTTTGGCCAGGGTTATGCACTGTTCAGCTCAATGCAAACCATGTAGATTGCTGCGTACCTCCACCCGCTTGACGTTCTGAGGCTCTCATACGTCTCTAAGGAGCTGAGGTATACCTTTCACTGTCTATATGCGTTGTATCTGCGGGTGATCTTATTCCGCGTAGGATTATGTTCAATCCGCATAGGAATCCTCAGGTCTGGACTGCTTCACTTCGTGGCCTGCCGATGTTAGTGCACCAGCTCCCTATATCCTCAGATTATTTTGATCAGGCTCTTTCCGCTAGTCCTCCGCCTACCTGTCCACCGGATATCAACTATGCACAGTACGTGAATCTCCTGTTCCTTCATCCTTGTGCCGTAAGTCCTATATGCTTTCTTTCTTTGCTCTCATGCTAACTTTCACAAACACTGGCTTTAGGGGTGCGAGGTACCGAGAGCAAAGATGATAGACTACGCAGTGCGCCTATCTTTCTGCCAGAAATGCTACACGGAATTGTGAATTCTTTACCTCCCCTCGTCTCTTTGCGCCGCTCACTGTGTTCGACAGGATGAAGAAGGGTTCCACCATCGTAAAGCAGATGAAGCTCAGTGTCCCGGACGTAGTATTTACTCTCATCCCTCGAGGAATTTACCAGCGTACGTGCAGTTCTCAGTCTGCCTACCTTCCTCAGTGATTCTGTCCGTTAGTGGATCCTGATCTATAGGCACTTTTGTAGGACGCACTCAGAATAATAAGGAGAACGTTCCAGATGCCACGTACTACATTGCCGATGTGTATAATGTTGTCAAGAAATATCGAGTTCTGCAGCATCATCCTCAATTGCTCCAGACGTTCATTACACAACAACAAGAGCTATCTCAAGCTATGGTCAAAGTGAGCATGAGATGTATGAATTTCAGGTGCCGCGGCTGATTTTTACCTAGGTTGGCTTCGAGCTTCAAGAATGGGCTCTGGATTGCAGCGCTACGAAGAGTCAGAACACGGAAGACATCATGAATACTCGAGAGCAGGAGTTTGTGTTCTGTCAACCGATCGCACTTAGCCCCCGTCCTCACACATTTCTCCTAGGATGAAACGACGACTTTTGGCACTAGGGTACACGGAGGATGAATTTGACTTCGGCTACAACTTCAATCTCGCGCATGATTTCAATGCTATTACGAGAGCACCTAGGCCTTTCACCGAAAAAAGTAAGATGGCTAATCTCTCAAGGAAGCCGTTCTGCTGAACCCATTGTTAGTCTGGCAACAGGCTTTGCCCCGTTTAAAGAGCATCCTCGCTGAGCACGAGGAAGAGCGATTTCTAGCTATTCTCCGTCCCAGGCTAGCTTTGCGACGTGCTGAGTTTTGGGCCATCTTGGAACCTCTCATTCCAGAGCACTTTTCACCAGAGGAGCGCAAATTCCTACCTAGCAAGAAAGAGATCTTGGATCTTGGATGTGCATTAGTACTTGTTGTGGGCGACGACCAAGCTCAGACGCCTGTCACGGAGGAACGCTTTTCTCCAATCAAAGAAGAATTAATGGCCGAGATACGGCAGTTCATCAGGGAGCTCAAGACGTATCTCATACGCACCCTCGACAGGCAGGAACAAGATTGGGATCATGACTCCGACTGCGAGTGCGAAGACCGCGACGAATTCAGTACAGCAGTTGCGAATCCCATGACAGCGTCTCAGTTACTCAGACAGGAACCCCGTCTTTACCAGGCCAACGCCCTCTTCACTTGTGGACAGCTGATGAGCAGAGAACACCCTTGGGTTTCTTGGAGTGGGTCATTCAGCCGTTGTCACCAGCTCATGACCGCCGAGGAGCTCGTTACCCATCACAATACAGACCACGCCTCCTATGCATGGGAATCGTGCTCAGCAAAACACGATCCTCTCATCGCTGAGCAGGTCAGGGCAGTCCTGAAAGGCCTCAACCTGCCTGAGAATTCCAATCACTCCGATCTGGTCAAGCTAGGAGATCGGTTTGAATGTCAGTGCGGTCACCCGAGCATGCAAGGAAAGGCAACGACCTTTGTGAAACTAGTAAGGGATCCTCTTTTCTCCTCAGGGTAGTTAGTGTTCAATACTTGATTTCGATTTAAGATTGCACACATCCAAAAAGAAACGGCGGAGTACGCTGATATCAAGGAACGAAGGTGAGCATCACATTCTAAATGTACAACAAACCTTGTTCTCACATAGTGGTGAAGCACCTACTTGATACGACCCTCGAGCACCGGGTATAAATTCATCGATGACCACGACCTTACCAGTCTCTCCTTCCTTGTGAAGCTCACAAGCGAGCACATCGATCCGCCATCTGGCTCTGGGGAGGAGACCGCCGGTAGTACCAGCACTGACGCGGTAATCCCCTTTCCCATGGGAGGTTTTGTTCAGAGAAAGTGCTGTGTACCCTGCTTCGAGCTCTCTGGTCGTAAACAGCTCACGCGGTTCGCTGACGACGAGGAAGCTGAGTACCATCTCCGTGCCAAGTACGTATTTGCGTATGTCCAAACTCTTTTCTCTCCCTGCCACTGATACTGCAGCTTGATCTAGGCATGGCCTGCCACTGGAAGCCGAACATGTCTCCATGAATCCTTACCTTTCGCCCAGACGCCGATTCCCTTGAGAGCGACTGAGGAATTTTTCTTGGTTCCTCTCATATTCTTGTGTATTTTTCTGCACGTCGATTCTTGATTCTTCACCATCATATTGTATACCCATCGCAAGCACTGTCGTATAATCGAAGACCTAATTTCTACTTACAGTAGACGCATATAGCTAGCATGATCATCACTGGGAACTCGCTGGATCCCTATTCTACTGTACATATCCTATATACACACATCCTCTATGGCCTCATCATTACAATTGTATTCTTTACAAGCAGGAGGAAGCCGACTCGTAGGTTTGTGTATTTTCTTTAACGCTTGAGGCCATGGAATTATCTCAAGGTCCGGACGAACCTTGAGCTTGATGTCACGACACTCCTAGAACTTGGGGCGAACCGTCACCGTGACGATATCTCAACCTCACGCCCTCCAAACATAGGAGGGTTACTCCATCTCTAAGATTGCCTGTCTTTAGCCTCAGTGGAAAACCTATGTTCTCAGTTTAATCCAGTTTGGTTCTGAGCAGTCTTGTTAGTTATAGAGGGCTGTAGGTGCAGTTAGGGTAAATGAGGTGAGTCTTTTTGGCCATCAAGCACCTCGCTGAGGCTGATCTAGTACTTTTCTTCTCCATATGAAGATAGGAATACTGACGATTGAAACGTTAATGAATTATACAGTTTCCTAAGAACAGCATATATCTGGTGCAAGCCTGGTGCTCTTACTGGTTTTCCCGTCAGATCCGTGGTTCGCGTTAGCAGTGCCCCCCTGCGCAACTCTCCACTGGTTATCTTTGGTTACTGCCCAATAACTGTGTTGGAAGATTTGTCTGATATTATGTTCAGAAGGACGATGTGTAGATGGACTTTACGCTTCGAAGACGCACCGGAGGCCAGATTGTTTGGTGTTTTAGTCTTAGGTTCAACGTACAACGTTTAACCCTTCGCCCTAACGAGCACCCGCAGTGCTCTATAGCTCAGCATCCATGGTCGGTCATCGCGTTCTGAGAATAAGCTCCAGTGTCTTCAAGTTCTGAGCTTCAGCTATCTTCCGGCAAGGCAGAATGATCCCTCGATTTTCTACAGCCCTCTACCGGCAACATCATGTACAGAGGACTTGTCTGGCTGCGCAGCAGCCTAATCCTTTCTAGAAATCACCGTATTGACTGGAATGGTCTTCCTTTCTGCCCCTGCACGCACTCACAGCGTCAGATGACTCGATGAGGCCAAGAACCGCTCTCATGACACCTTCGACTTAGTAAGAATAAATATTCTTCCCTCGAAACCACCATCTCACCCTAATTCAAGCGATGGCAGCTCCCACCACCGTGCAAACTACCCTGCAGTTCATTGTGCCTCCTTCAGATAACTCAGTTCCATTCTATAATATCAACTCTGAAGCAGACGGCACAAGAAAGTCCAACTACTCCTTAGAGAAGAAGCAAGTCAGCGTGGAGAACGTCCGTGGGAGGGAAGGGGAATTTAATCTCGACAACGCTGGCTTCCAATTCTTCAGGAAGCCTACTGGGACGACGGATTTCTCGGACGACGAGAAAGTGGAGAAGTCCTACTATCCTGAGTGTATAGAGATAATCAAGGAATTGACCGGAGCTACTCGAGTGGTTTTATTTGATCATAGTGCGATCTTTGATCTTCCTCCTGAGGCCCATTGCTTATACACCTGTTTCCTCCTCTTAGCCATTCGCCGGCGCCGCCTACAGCTCGAAGGAGCTGAGGATAACCCTCAACAACGTCAACCTGTCGTCAATGCTCACGTTGATCAAACTCCCAAGGCTGCAGTTGCCCGCGTTCACAGGCACCTTCCTCCAGCCGAGGCACCAGCACTCGCAGAAAAGCGATTCCAGATTATCAACCTATGGCGTCCAATCACGAACATCGCTCTGGACTGGCCTTTAGCTGTGTGCGACTTCCGGAGCGTAGATAAGGACCGAGATGCCACTGCTGTCTCGCTGATTTATCCTAACCGTGAACCAGGGGAGATCTACAACATCCGATATAATCCTGATCACCAGTGGAAGTACCTGAGAGGTATGGAAACGGACGAGGGTGTGCTGATTAAGTGGTAAACCTCTTCTTAGCTCCAGTTTTCTCAGGCAGGTTCTGATCGAATATTCTGTTTCCTCGTTAGCTTCGATAATCTGAGAGATGGGTCTGTCGCTCTCCTGACACCTCATACTGCCTTTGAGGATCCGTCTACACCAGCAGGGGCTCCGTTCAGGGAATCCATCGAAGTGAGAGCGCTAGTGTTCTATGATTAGCGGGCTGTCCGTGTTTCTCCCCTGTGCGTGGGCTACAATGGTCCACGAATATCAAGAGCAAAGAGCAATGTATATTATCCTCATCAAACGTCGTTCTGTGCAAATTATCTTGACGGGACCACTACAATTCCGCCGCCTTCTGAAGGGCTGGATACCAGGGAGAGCCCACCCCAGTAATCTGTGCATCAAAATGTCAAAAAAAGACGGACGAAGTAAGGGAGGCACCAAAGCTGAACGTACAGGATCCCAGCCCGCAGTCGCATTGAAGCCCGGGGTACTACATCCCGGATTATTTCCTGGGCAATCTCATCAGCACCATCGCACTCCAGCGAAACACGAGAAGCACGCTTACCAGCAGCAACATCCGTGAACGCGTCCATGTTGCTATAGATCCACGGATTCAAGAATCCAAGCGTGTTCTTCCCAGCAGAGATACGCTGATCGTTCAACAGACCAACGAGTCCTGCGAAAACACAGACAGCGTAGTCAGGTGTACCAAATACGACACCGGGGATACCGAGGTTGAGGTCCGCTGCGTCTAGTAGCGCTAAATCTGGGACTGAAAGGCACAGTCAGTGCCAGTCCGTACCAAGGGAGCTCTTGGGAATCCTGAGCGAGGGATAGAAACGTACCACCACGTCCGGTCTTATTGTAAAGGCCGTCATAAGTTCCATTCAACGCCTTGATATAAGCCGAGGCCACTTCCTCTTGGTACGCCGGTCGTGCGAAGAAATTGGAGAACCCGCCGTTCGTGTATCGTTCAGCGGTCTCTACTGTCGCACCATTGTCTGTATGTGTTCCTCCAACACTAGTCACGCTGTCAAACCACGATCATGAGCTAGGGAAGTAGGAGTAAAATGAGGCGGGCGTGAGAACATACAATGGGCAGCTGGCAGGAAACGCGACATCGAAGAGCGTGCAGTTTCGGGCGGGGACAGGCAGTGGTCCGCCCACACCCGCGACTCCGACTCCCGTGATGAGTGCGACGCCGCGTGCGGCGAGTTGGGCGTAGGATTGACATAGGGTTCTATACGAGAAGAACAGTAAAATGAGCTATCCACGTCATGACCCGAGGAAACAAGGAATAGAAACTTGCGTTGCGATCTCACGGGGGATGTGCATTTCACCCCGGTTTCCACCAACGAGAGCGACTACTTGGGGAGGTTGTTCCATACTCAACAGAAGGTTGGCCTCGTCTATGAACCAGTCCAACAACTCGTCAGAGGTGTCTGTCCCGACTGATAAGAAAGTCGTGGACACGTTGGTGCCAGTACCAGCGACCAACTCCATGTAACCAGTCTGCAAGAGGAAGGTCAGGCAAAGCCAGTTGAGCCGCAGGAGGAAAAAAAAACGGAGCGAGAAGAAAAACGTACTGCAAAGCCAGCTCTGATAGGAAGCTGATTATTGAGCCCACCGTCGATCGTAACGAGGTCAAAGTCCGCGACGCTAGAAGGAACGTCCGGTCTGTTGGCCTCCATGTAATCCTAAAGATGAGAGAAATTTCGCTCAGTAGTCGGTACGAACAATGTACGTCGAAGGAATACCTTGAGGAACCCCTTGTTGACAAAACTGTTTTCAATTCCAGTGACCCAAACATTCGACTGCCTCAAAGCTGGCTCCTTGCTCAGCCCATACATGTCGAAGAAGCACGCAATGCGATAGGGAAAGTATATCCCATCGTCGGTACCGTCTGGGATACAAGACTCAGGGATCTCACCACGTCCACGTTTGGATACGGTGGATCGTGATGCAGTGGTGTTTGGTTTGGCAATGTTAAGAGCTTGGGCATTCGCCTTGGCCTCAGATGGGACGAAAGGGAATCTACAGGGGCCGGATTCACGCTCGATTTACGAGATATCATGGAGAGCACTTACGAGATAGTGGGATGAATCATGGTGACGTGGCCTTCAAGATCCTCAGGGAGGGAGTACGACAACGTGCGAACAACAGGAGACTCGAGCTCCTCGTGCTCAAACTTTGTGAACACAGTAGAGAAGAGCTCGTTGGCCTTTGACACTGAGATCTTGAGTGACAATAAATCACCAGAATCCCTTAACTTGGACGTTTCGAGATTATGAGCATCCAACCATGTCTTGACAGCAGTGAGAGTATCCTCAGACGGAGTAACGTATTTCTCAACCTGGTGGGACCTCGGATTAGATTCTAGCTCGAAGCAAGCGAAGCAAACACTTACCGCTGCTTTGGTCAAGTATTGCCCATATTTCTCATTGTTTGGGTCGCTAACTTCGTAGACAGCCTTCTCTAGACCATCGAAGTTCCCTTGCTTCAAGGCGAGGCGCAAGGTCAAGATCTCATCATCAGGGGCTGCCCCAACAGCGGTGAAACCAGCAGGAGGACCGTCACGCCGTTCTTCACGAGAAACAGCCAGCGAGAGCGAGGTTAGAGAAAGAAGCAATAGTGACCAGACTGAGCGATCTAAAACCATCGCTAGTAGAAGTTATAAAGTATTCCGAAGTAACCTGAACGGTTTGCTTATAAGCAATTTCAGCCTATTGAGACTCGGATTGTATGTGAGATTGAGCATCTCAATGCGAAGCGGCGTGTTTTGCGTTCTCATAGCAGCAAAAGATCTTGATACGCGTGTTTACCACCCAAGGATGACCCCGAATGAATGACTTCGCGGGAAGAAAAAATGGATGGTAGAAGGTCATGGAAGTTCAGAAGAGAAGTCTATCCGAGTCACGAGAGCGTGCCACGGTCATCTTCCTCCGCTCAATACCCAGTTCAACACAAATGCCAGACGAATCTTCACGTTTCTTTGCCATTGAACACCACATTTGGCTATAACATACATTCGATACTTAAAGTAAACCGGCTGGAGACGGCCTTCTGGTCGGAGAGCTCAGCCCGCAGTCCAGCTAGAGAGCCGCGATTCCATCAGACACATGTAGCACCATTATACTAGCCTTTACCAGTCCAATTTCCTTTTGAGGGGCTCTCCGCCGCCTTGAGGCAAGTTTCTCTGTTCTCTGCGCATTAATGCTCACTCAAATCTTACTAGAGCATGACAGGCTCTGTATCGTGAACAACTTAAAAAAAAAGAGGGCTTCAATAATCCATCTGCGAACTCATTTTTCAGGAAAATATCGTAGCTTTTGCGTAGTCGTGCTATTGTATGTACTACTATCCCAGTCAATCGTGGTTCAATTCCCTCATCTCAACAGATAATCCAAGATATGTTGCAATAGGAACTGGGGAGAGGTGCCAAACGCCTCAAATGGTACCACGTGATCGCGTTTCTATAATTCCAATTCCCCCCTGCTACGACTGGAGCCTTGTTGGAACCCAACCGAAACCAAAGTCTACCTACATCGACTCTCGTACCTTCGCCTACCAATATCAGTCAACACCGTCGCAAATTATACGGCTCACATGTATCTTCGCAACCACTTGGTCGTCCCTGGGAAATACCAGCCCTGCAGTTGCAAAATTGCTTGCGAAAATCGCCATTTGCTGAGTAAAACCTCTGCATTGGTAAGGCGCCTTTGTAAGCCTCCAAGATTCCCCAAAGTATAAGACAGAACGAGGCCCCTGAAACACGAAGGTATACCTCTCTTCGAACACTTCTCAACGTCGTAACAGCTTGCAAACTCATGTCGAACTCAGCCTCTCAGACTCATGCAGCAGTCGTCACCGTTGCGGTGCGAAAGCCGTTACAGGTCATTCAAGTGCCTACTGTGAAGCCTGAGAAAGGCGAGATCAGGATTGAAGTGCATTGGGTCGGATCGACGCCGCTGGATATGCATCAGGCAGATGGAGGGTTGCTGGTCACTCATCCTCAGGTTTTGGGGGACTCAATCGCTGGTGTAGTCGTTGAGGTGGGTGAAGATGTGAAGGATCTGAAAGTAGGCGATAAAGTATGTGACTTCTCAAACAACATCTGAGAGAGTGGAGATCCTGATGTAAACTGTGCAGGTGTTTGGCTTCAGCTGGGCCAAGCCCCAACAAAAAGCTCAGCAGCAATATATCACCTCTCCAGCCCATCTCTTTGGCAAGGTTCGTCCTTATCATTCCTGATTTTTCCTGAACATCTCACTGACCATGCACTTCAGCTACCCTCAAATATCTCCCCGGAATCAGCAGCAACCGTGCCCAGCAGCTTCGTCACCTCTTGGTATACCTTCGTCACAGACCTCTCCATCTCCCTTCCTTACCCAAAACCAGACTCCTACACACCTTCGGACGCAAACACGCCTATACTCATCTGGGGCGCATCGTCCAGCGTAGGCCAGTTCGCACTGCAGATTCTAAAGTATTATGGTTACACCAACGTCTCTGCAACAGCCTCCAAGAAACACCACGACTTCATAAAGTCTCTGGGTGCGAATCATACCTATGATTACACCTCCACAGAGTCCGTCGACGCGTTGGCTTCTAGCTTGCAGGGTAGCAGCGGTGTCAAAGTACTGGATTGCATAGGTAGTCAAGAAGGTAGTTTGGCTCCTCTAGCTAAGATCGTACCGAGAGGGTCGACAGTTGCAGTCCTGCTCCCCGTCATCTTGACACACTCCTCCTCCGACACGGCTCCAGAGTACAGCATGGACGTGCAGGCTAGCGCGCCTTGGAAGGAGGGCGTAGCTACTGCTGGTGTGAGGACGCATTTTTACGAGCAGGTTTGTTCATCTCCCAGACCTCCCTCTTTATACGTGCATAAATTCTGACTCACCTCAAATATTCCAGAACCAATTCCACAAAGAGCACCTTCAGCCCACTATCATGCCCGCCCTCCTCTCGCAGGGTATCATCACCCCCAATAGGCATCGCGTCGTGGAGGGCTCAACCCTCCTTGAGAGGGCCCAGAAGGCGTTGGATATTCTGAGGAATAGGGCGGTGAGTGGGGAGAGGTTGGTTTGGCGTGTCAAAGACGAGTGAAGAGCGAAGATGCGATGCAGGATGGGGAGGGTGGGGATGGGGTACTGTAGGTTTTACCTGTGTCGGGGTGTAATTCTATAATCTAATTTATTCAGCCTCTGTTTATTCCTCTTTGCGTGACTATTTAAGGAGTAGACTCACCTCCTCCCCTAGTCAGCCTCATATGCAGTCCTCGAGGGGTCTGAATCCATGCCTTGTTACCCCTCTTTCCCTTCCCAAACCTCGCGCCATCCCTAGATCTCTCTTCAGTTTGTCACTGACCTCGGTCACCTCTGATATCGCTGCTCAAGCGCGCGCTCTTAGATCAAACTCTGAGTCTGTTTCCTTGAGTTTGCTCTCGGTCAACCACTTCGAACTTGTTCCTTGCTCTCGGCCTCTCTGAGAACGTTCAACGTTTCACTGATAGTCCCATCGTTATCTCGGCCGTTCCTCATGCCGTGTTTTCAGTCCGTACTTTGACTCTCTCGGTTTTGTTGTATCCTTCGGATTGAGCGATGGGTCTCTCTCTTCACCTGCCAGGCTTGTATGAGACGAATTCCTGAAAGCTGAATCACGCAGACATTTCTGTCCTCTTGCCGGGGCCGTTCGGTCGTACGTCTTCAGATGGTGTTGAGCTATACCTAGTAGGTACAATCTTGCAGTAAATCTAGTCTTGAATTATCTTGCGGTCTTGCAAACTTGAAGTCAATCGCACACGTCGGGTATAAAGTCGTGGCCTAGATCATTAGTATTATCATCAAGCCACGCGAAACACAGAACACGAGCTATGGATACAGGGTTACAGAACAGAGCCAGGGAAGAGAGAAGACGAAAAGAGAAGAACGAAATCGTTAGTTGTAGGAAGGGGAACATTGCAAACCCAAGAAAAACCAGAGAAGAAAGTTGTCGGAGAGAGGAGACGAGCGTTGCAAGGAACGGAACGGTTGGATAGAAGCACAGAAATGGGTAAGGAGAGGATGGCGGTTAGACAGTCAACGCCGGAGAAGCAGAACGCAGGCCTGCACGGCAGGATGAAATATGAGAAGGATGCCGATATAAGGGCAATAAAGATAGGCATAATGAGAGGCCGACGTCAAGTTTCTGCCCTGAGTCCAAAAAGTAGGCTAAATAATAGTAGGTGGTTAGTCATCGCTGGGCTTGACGAGCACATCAGAAGACTTACTGAGACGGAAGAGTCGTCGTGTTGGCTGCCGGAGCCAGAACCAAGAAATTTAGAATCGTAAAGAGTGTGATGGCGCCCAGAAAAGGTTGCCAAGATTCAGAAGCAAAATTATCTGAGAGTACAAGTCAAAACACAGCGAGCAGAAGCAGAATTTAGGCCACTTACGGCACAGCGCAGAAGGAAAACCAGAAGCCGATTGATAAAGATAGATGAAAAGGGAGGACAAGAAGCTCTGAAGCTTCAAGCAGGAGTCTAGGAGAGGTTGATCGAATCAGAGACCGAGAAAGTTCACAACGGATAAAATCTTACTGTAAGTAAATATGTTGGAGGTGTAGATACCGGTGCATCGTTGCGTCGATGGATCTCTACAAGAGCGGACCCCAGTTGATTAGATCATTGAATTCAATAGGACAGAACATGATTAACTCACGTTCAGCAAATAACACACCAGGCTAGAGGGTTGGAAGTCATATCGACTCGCTCCTCATCGACAAGAATGTCGAGTTCAGATCGACCATTCAATAATTCGGAGGATTCATTGTGGTTTGTGCTGGAGGACTCAGAGCGGTTGAGCTCAATACCAGAGGAGTCGGCCCCGAGAGCGAGGAGAGTAGTGAAAGATGTGGAGGAGTCCATTGCTTAACGGAGTGTGTGGTGAGTGAATTGATATGGCTGCTGTGAGGGCAAATATATAGCGGAGAGTGAGTGTAATGAGTAAGGAAGGACAATCCATTTCTGCCCTCCAGCAGCCTGCTATATACCCGAGAGAACAATGGACGAAGTGAGATTACGTACACAATGGCGGTCTGAGGAATGACCCACATCGGGATTCACATCAGAAATCAGTGATCTGCATTGTTTCTATTGATCCGATTTTGACTGCCGAAGCTTTGCCGGCCGGAAGCCGGTCACATGCCGAGATCAACCACAGCTGTTGACAGTACGGTTGGCAACTTGCAGCAGCTTGCAATGGAGACGACCACGCATATCGTGAGTCCTACTATTAGCCCCTTGATAAATTACGGCGAGAGTGTATGATTTTACCTTTAGCTCTGAGGAACGATGCAGCCGAGATCGAGTTTCCATCGTTGTTCTACGGGAACGATCTCCAATCTCTACACACGTACTCCGAGTCTTGATTTCAATTTCGAAGACGCGGATGTCTTCATAGCCCTACTTTAGTTTGTAGGCAAATTTGCTGTAGCGATCGTGCTTAGCACCGGCACAACGAGTTCGGTGTAGTAGCAGAGGCATGAAATATTCATTGAAAGCGATACGAATAATACAACAATACAGACGCCCAGCGACTGAGAAAACCCAAGGAGAAAAGGTGAGTGAGAATGGATACACAGTGACAAATCGAGAGGAGCACAAATATTGGGGGAATGAAACCAAGAAAAGAACGTCATCCACTACGAGGTGTGAAAAGTACTTCAGAGTATAAAGATAGAAAAAAAAATCGAAGGAGAGTGGAACTTTCGAGTCCGCAATAAATCATAGTAGGGATCGCAAGTGTATTCTAGCCAAAGCTGCAAGGCGTTAGGGTGAGAAACAGAATATCGATAGAAACAAAATAAAGAGAACGAACAGTGAAGTGGAGTGTGTGATGTACGATTCAACGAAGTCGTACTGAAGGGATCTTCCTGAATAATAGGATTAGCGCCAAAATGGTAGGTTTCAGAAGAGATCGAACGTGCTCAGATGCTTGAAGGTAGAGAGGTGCAGCTGCGCCTAGCTGATGATACACCAAGCATAGACTCCGCCAGAGTTGTCGGACCTCTCGAAATTGTTTAGGATATCCTCTTCGTTCTGGAACGAGGTAGATTCTGGGAAGTTGGGCGACGAGCTGTTTGAAATGAGGGTTACTTGGGAGGAAGCAATAGGGTCGGTGATAGGCATCTGATCGAGAGATGAGAGCGAGAGGAATGTATCCATTGATGGTATGTTCGAATCCGATCGGGGAGGGTCAAGTAGTAAGAGTGGCTGGGAAGCTGAGAAGCTGGGGGATGAGGTACGAAAGGGAAGGAGGGAAGAAACAAACAGGGTCAGGTTATATATGCAGCTCTCGTGGGAAAATTAAATTCAGTCGGGGCGATGTTGAATTCGAGTCTTATAGCCCTCAGCGAGGAGATGATTCTTCATTGTGCTTGGACAATGGAGGATTACATCTGCCTAATCGGGAGTGATGGCATCAGATGTATTAGCTAATAAAATGATAGCCGAAACTCCTCGGGGCCGCCTCACAAGCAGAATTCTCTACCTTGCATACTTGCTCAAAACGCAAGAGGGTATTCGCTTGTTATATTGTTAAGTGGAGAGCCGTTATGCCTTTAGGATGGAAAAATAGAAACATCGGTTCTCAGTGGATATAACTGGGTGTCTTAACATCGAAATTCGTGATCGAATGAACTAAGGCTTGCCAGTGTTCAGGCTTGAAAGTCCTTCCTAAGAATTCAGGATCCAACTTTGGCAAGAAATCACAGGTGTACTTTCTTCACTAGAGCCGAGTCGACGAGAGCCCCATAGGACGATACTGATGTCCTCGAGGATCTTAGGCTAGGGAAGTTGACGGTGGTTGATTTGAGTGCTTATGCCGGGCCGGATGACCTATTGTTGTCACGTGGACACAGTTCCTTTGTCCTCGACACAATGGGCGACAAGCACAAAAGATCTACCTTCATGATATATACTTTAATGCGCCAGTGGCCACCTTCCTCCGAATATCGTACCTTTCCTTCAACATGGGTGCTGCGTACTACCCATTGTTTCCCATCCTCTCTTTCCTCGGATTCATTTTCGCTTTGATACCACTCCCCTGGCATTTCCAAGCATGGAACTCCGGCACCTGCTACTACATGATATGGTCTTCCCTGGCCTGCCTGAACCAGTTTATCAACTCCGTCACTTGGTCTCATGACGCCATCAACCGATCTCCTGTGTGGTGTGATATCTGTAGGTCGATGTCTACGCCGCCTCTCCCTGCGAGTACTCAAAGTACTTAACTCCTTACTTATAGCTATAAGAATAACTATGGGGGCTTCCTTTGGCATCCCTGCATCCGCTCTGTGCATTGTACGCAGACTATACATCATTGCATCAGTTCGTAGCCCCTCTATCACAATTGCTGAGGTTAGTCTGTTCTGTTCCATTGCTTGTATCGTCGCAGCTAACGGTTCACAGAAACGTCGAGCAGTGCTCGTTGATACACTCATTGCAGTGGCTTTTCCTTTGATACTTACAGCGATGCGTGAGTCTCTTTGTGCGTTTGGCTTCATTAACTCGCAAAGCTTACTATAATCCGCAGAATACATCGTACAAGGTCATCGCTTCAACATTTTTGAGGAGATGGGTTGCGTAGCCGTCATCTACAATAACCCGCTCGCGTATCCTATCTCTTTCATGTGGCCAGTCGTCATTGGGCTTGTCTCGGTGGTTTATTGCAGTAAGTGTTCCCCTTCCTCACATTCGCCCACATTGCTGACTTCCAGCAGTACTCTCTCTACTCGCGTTCCGTCGACAACAGGTTGAACTATCCCGCTTTTTAAGCTCCAACAAGTCCTTGACCCTCAGTCGCTACCTTCGATTGATGGCGCTTGCCATGGTTGAAACCATGTGCACGACTCCTTTAGGTGTATTCGCCATCGTCCTCAACGCCACCACCATGGAGGTTAGCCCATGGCGCAGCTGGGCGGATACTCACTACAACTACTCCCGAGTAGAGCTCATTCCTTCCCTTCTTTGGCGACAGAGTCGCCTTCTGGTCGCATCCTTGGAACTGAGCAGATGGGCTCCTGTCTTTTGCGCATTTGTATTCTTTTTCTTCTTCGGATTTGCTGAAGAGTCCCGGAGGAACTACGCAAATCTCTTCAGTCGGATATTTAGGGCCTTGGGTATCGCCCCAAGATCGACCCCATCGCAAGAAAAGAAAGGCCGCCTTTCACTCAAATCGGCTTTCGGGTCATTCTCCTTCTCGTGAGTTTTGCCTTCCTCCCATCTTCGTGTTCGTATCTAATCTGGCTGGTTAAATAGGAAACATTTCCCGATAAAATTGGATAACAGCTCTGTCCACACGCTACCTGTATTTATCAAAAAGGATTCCGCGCCATCCCAACCTCCCTCTCCTACATTCACATCATCTTCAGCTACTGCGTATTCTCCATCATCTGCGTCTCCCAGCATGTTCACACCGACAGAAGCTGGCTTCACGTCTTTCCAAATGTCTTCCCCGAGTATTAGGGAAGCACCACCATCCTATGCTTCTCATCAACGTTTCAGCTGTACAACTACTGCTTCCGTCGTTCCCCTGGATCCCTGCCCATATATCGTTCCCTTTGACTTTGAGCGGCTTGAGCATGATCGAGAAGACAAAGGCGGCCTCTGAGCACCACAGTCTTCATCTCGTAGCTTGTTCCTGCATATTCCCTGGGGTAAAATTCCAAGCGATATCTATATCCAATCCACTCTCTTTTCTCTCTTCCACTCCTTTGCACTCGACCTTCGCTGCATTAGCCATCGCGGGTCAAATTCGTTCTCTCGTTACCTCATGACACGAACGTAACGCTCTTCCTTTTCACGATCCCACTGTTTATCGTTTTTGCTACGCATCGATCACTGAAACATAGCTACGTATATATTTTCTGTATTTCTAGACCTTTCTCTCTATCGCCAGCTGTTCCGTTGTAGCCTCCCTACAAAAATACATGATCTATTTTAATTCCTTCCACGTACAAAAGTGTTACTCAATCCTGGACTGAGGCCTGACTTTAGGGAGCGAGATAGCTGTTAAGGAACATATACCATTTGTAGTTGAGTCTGAATGGTTCCTGCTGGCTTGTGAAGCAGACACCACTAGCCATAGGTCACTCCAGTATAGTATAGACACCTTTCTGACCAGTACTCAGTTGCAGCGCTTAGCAGCGGTACTGGTACTAGGGTTGGACGTGATGATAGCGATGATGATGACCGTATCATCGACGGGGTAGACGTCTCAGTTACATCATGCCTGCCTCGCTTGTTCCTCGCCCCGGTGTTCTGCTCCAATACTGTTCTCCCCGTTGATACGCGTAGACATACCACACATTGGGTAGGAACAAACCTGGAAAAACTCGATTGCTTGGGCTCCAGTAGCCGGGATGCATCTGCAGAGAACCGGTGATCTACCGGCGATCATCTCGCAAATTACCATTTTTTGGCTACTCTTGATCGGATCAACGAACCCACGATCAACTTGGAATTGATGCGATCACACATCATTCCATTGTCCTCTCCTCCATTGTCCTTGATCAGATATGTATAAGGAGGGCATCGACTGCAGACGTCCCTTCTCCCCTTCGCTATCCTCTGTCGTTCCCTCGTTCCCACAACTCTCCTCTTGCTTCATACTTCACCTCCACTGAATCAGCACCACACTTCCCCATGGACACTTTCACCTTCACCCTAGAGGCTTTCCTCCTCCCAGCTGCCTCGATTCTTAGTGATGCTTCGCCTGTCGTACCAGTAGAGGATTCCACGCAATCAAATCAATCTATGGAATCGAACCACGACGATACGGATGGTGTTCTTGTCGATCTGGAGCGCGTAGGCTCCGGTAACCCAGCCGCCTTTTGCATCATCGCTTGGTACGTTCATACTGCTGCAATCATCGAGCACCACTAATATGGTACCTCTGTAGATGAATGCAAGTGCTCCTTTGGTACTTCATTCATTCTTTTGACTCAAGCAATTCTTAATAGTTTGTCTGATACTTGTCCTTGTCTAAGTTGAGTTTGCGGACTAACGGCACGTTATTCCAGTCATACATAGTAAACCCTGCTTGCTCATCTCCCGTTGGTTTCTTCCTATCGTGCTGCGTGCGTACCTCTTCTTGTGTCCCTTGACACTTTACTTACGAGCACCTCTTAGTTATTGTTCCGCCGATTTTGCCCTATCTTTATTCACTTTATATTACCACATCTGGGGTGGATTCCTCATCTTCTGGCTTTACTCCTGTCTGTAACGAATGCGCATCTGGTACGTCGACCTTCTGCAATTTACTGCAGTCTCTGATGAACTGATTTAACATGTTATCCAGGCGCCTCACACTCTTTGCGACATCTCTGTATCCTTGATATTTCGTGTTGAACAACAAAGCGATCTTCCGCTGCGCGGAGGTCTAGCATCCATTCCTTGCCTCTTTTATTGTTCCTCCTCTGTTTTTTCTTTTTGGGTTTATTATGATCGTTTTCCACATTTGTATCTACTAAGACTCCTCCAATGATCATATCCCCCATACCACTGGTTTAACTATGTCTGATCTGGATCTGACCGGGTCTAGCTACGTAGTGCAGCCGCTTTCAGCGAGAGTATCATTGTATTAGCCTGAGACCAGTGCATCGAGTGTTACGAACGGACACGAAAACGATCTACTAGTACTTACTCTACTGGTTGAGTCTCTCCCTACGTGAATCGTCATTATTTCATGTCATCCTGGCGTCAACTGCAAGGTTAGCTGCTTTGAGTAATGCAGTATGATAAAGTGAGAAGGTGCGGGTACTACCCTCCGATGCTACGCCGTCTGAGCCCGTATCTTGTGTATGTGCATTAGTGCGTTAGTAGGTTGTAAAGCGAGGCGCGACCCAGTTGGACGGAGGAAGAAGGCCGCAACGCGATCTCGTGACCGTGATGAACTCTTCAACTTCTCTCCACCACGATCGGACCAACAAGAACTTCTAATCGTATCTTACAGTACTGAATGCTCCAACCCAAGAGGGATTAGTTAGTACACCACTCGTAGTCCTCACATCTGTCTTATCTGACTGAAATTCCGTGACGCAGGGTGTCCGCGCCATGTGCGTAGGTGTAAAAATATTGACCCTCATTTACGGCTTCAAAGATCCTTCTTCTAGTTCTGGGACCCGACAGCGACATGAGGTGGCTATATAAGGACCGTCATATAGACCTGAGGAGAAGGATTTTCAGTCCCTCGTTGAATCAAAGTTCGGATGCACCCCTTCCTCACACTTGGGCCGCTGTTCTTCGGAGCCTGCGCTACTTCGTCTGGTCAGTCTCACGAGAAGCGCGAGGGCCCTCCACCTGGATTTCAGCTTGTAGGATCAGCACCGGAGGATGAGATTCTTTCTCTCCGTCTGGCACTGAAGCAGCGAGACTCTGATGGACTGGAGAGAGCCGTGTATGAAGTTAGCGATCCTCTCGGAGAGAAGTATGGTCAATATCTGAGCAAAGACGGGGTCTGTTTTTCTTCTCTTCCCCACTCCATGTTTTACAAGCTACTTACCACACCACTTGACGCTAGATTCACGATTTTGTTGCACCTGGAGAAGATACTCTAGCTACTTTTGACTCTTGGCTTTCTACTCATGGAATCGAGTCCTCCTCCCTTTCCACGTCTGGGGACATGCTGTCTATCAAGATTCCTGTTTCTCAGGCAAACGAGCTATTCGCTGCCTCTTTCTCCTATTACAAGCACGAGGAGCTCAACTCCACGATCACTCGCACATTATCCTACACCATCCCCGAAGAGCTCAATAGGCATGTCACGATGGTTCATCCAACAGTCACGTCAGTTTATCGGGTTTTTCAATCCCCTGCTCTCAGTTCGCTGACTACCCAACTCCAGCTTTCCTATCTTGCCATCGGAACTTGAAGCCTCAATTCAGACCACCCCTTCTTCTGTACTGGATAGCATCCCACGATCGTATCTGATAAACCGCCGTGACGAGCACCGCACAACGGGCTTCAAAACACAGCACGATGATGACCATAGCTTTGTCGCTCGAGATGAAGCTATCCCGGACTCGTGTCTCACGGGACCAGCCACAATTTCCTGCCGATTTGACCTCTACGGGCTCACAAAAGAGCCCGGAAGTAGAGTGTCGAATGTCTGGCTCACTGGGTTCGCCAACAATTTCGCCAACAAAGCCTATCTTAAGGTAACTACTATTCCCTCCCTCGCATATTGATTTGCAAGATATGTGGCTGAAAACGGGCCATCGTTCCTCTTTCCATCTGAAGCAATACATGGAGTCCAACAGGCCCGACGTCCCGGCCAGCGTCGCTGATTTCGATCTCGTCACCATCGACGGCGGACTCAACAATCAACTTCCTCTCGGTGCTGGCTTCGCGGTAAGTCTCCGACACACGTATTTCTTCTTGATCTTTGCCTGAGTCGCTGAGCGGTTAGACTGGATACATGGAACTACTACAGGGCACCAGTCCGAATATCTCGACTACTTTCCTCTCCGTTGGAACCGACCGATCGGATGATATCTTTGATTGGTTCATGGACGAAGCAAACTTTCTCCTCGAGATGGAGCAGCCGCCTCAGGTTGTGTTGATACTAAGTTTCACGAGAGGAGAGAGGCAGATTTCTAGCGAAGTGGCAAAGTGAGCTCTTAGTGCATGTTGAGACGCCCGTTTCAATCACTCACTCTGAAATCGTATCGTTCATCCTCCATAGGAGTCTCTGTAGATCCTACGCCCAGCTTGCTGCTCGAGGCGTCGCTGTGATCTCTGGGGTTGGTGCTGTGGGCGTAGCTGGCTCCCTACCTCAAGATTGCACTCTGTTTGAGGTTTCTTTCCCAGCTAGCTGTCCCTTGTAAGATCAACCTTTGCCATGAATTCCCTCCCTCTGCTCACTAAAACACTGTTTACCAGCGTAACGAGCGTCGGTGGGACGCACGTCGGTGGCAACGTGTCGGTCGAGACCGCGGAGCCGTACACTAACGGTGGATTCTCCAACCTCTTTGCCAGACCATCGTATCAGGAGAGCGCCGCAGGGGCGTACATATCTGCGCTGGGAAACAAATACGACGGGTTGTATAACAAGACTGGGCGAGGAGGTACGTTCAATTCCGACCCTCCTCCCGCCAATCACTTCTTCGCTGACTTCACGACCTAGTTCCCGATTTAGCTCTCCTGGACTCTGCTGAGCTGGTACTAAACTACGGAAACGGGATAGTTTTCTCTACTCCAGACCACGCCGCCTCCGTTTTCGCAGGCGTGGTAGCCCTCTTGAACGAACGCCGTATTTTAGCTGGCAAACCAACCCTAGGTTTCCTCAATCCTTGGATCTACGCTAACCAAGACGCGTTCGCCGATATCACCGCTGGTCAGTTTCATCTCACCTACGATTCGTCTTATTCTTTCCTATTTTGTGTTATGGGTGTCTGGACTGGGAACTAATGACGATGTTTGTGTGTTTATATGCAGGTAATAATCCGGGGTGTAACACCGAGGGGTTCAATGCGACTGTGGGGTGGGATCCTGTGCGTTACATTTCTGCTCTTCGATTCTCCGAGACGGGTTTCTGAGCTAGGTCCTTTCGGTTTTCGATCTAGATCACAGGTGTTGGGTCTCCGTGGTACGCATCGCTGGAACGGGCTGCTGGTGTATAGGCGAACACAGTAACCTAGGGATCTCAGCCATTCCTCTTGCTCTCGGTCGTACTATGCGAAAAGATATGTATAATAAGTATGTAGCGTGATCATATATAGTACTTAGACGCCGCGCTATGTCTAGATCTGGTCCTTAGAGTGTTCGGGCCACCACAACTACCTTAGGATCCTTGTGACACCGGCTATATGGCTATAACTATAGGCCATATATAGTCCGAACTGTGTATTTCTCTCCTTGCGCCTGGCTCACAGCACACTCACTGGCACGTTTTCTCATCTGTGGGTACTCACTCGAACACTGGGCTGGAAGCCAAAAAGAAATGCCGGGAAGGGGTGCCGTCCAGAGTGCCGATCAAGCAATCAATCAGGGCATCACTTCCGATCGACTAAAAATGATTGCCGAAGCAAGTTTAAATCAGTTCTCTGCTGACGTAAACGATGATGAGCCATTGTGACTTCTGGCTGACCTCCATTGTTCTCTCACAATGAGGGTCGGCTGGAAAGCTATAAAAACGTCGTACTGTATCGCCTGCGAGGAAATCTCTTTTGCTCCCCGACTTGAACTCGAACTGCTTGCACAGTCCTTCGTTTCTGCATCTATTCACTTCGCCCTCGCACCTGCGCAATATCTCAATCTATAAGCCATGGACGCTTTCTATTCTCTCTCCACCATCTCTACAGTCGATGAGGGTGCTTATCCAGAACCCGCAAACGCAATGCTGTTATCAACTAGCAACGCAGACGAACAGTCGAACGTCTACTCTCACCAAACCCAATCCATGCCCAATGACGACGAAGCCGTTCTTCGTGATCTCGAAAAGCACGGTGGCCCTCTCGTCTCTGTTTGGTGTGTAATCTGCTAGGCTCCCGCTTACTGGAGCTTAGTATACAACATCCCGTTCGCATCAGGTATGTGTCTTTCGATCTAGAGGCTTTTCGTTGATTCTAAATCACTGCGATTTCAGTGAACGTATTCTAATTCAATCTTGGCTCTCACTACTCATGCGCCTTGTGCTGTGTCGCATAACTTATCCATGTCAGTATTTCTGGCAGACTCATGCAGATTCTCCGCCCTCTGATTGATGATCTTCTGCTCTTTTCAGTTTTATTCGACGTCTGTATCACCGCACTGTGCGGTCCACGCTCATTCCATGTTTCGATTATCTGTTCGTTTCTTCTGCTCGTTTCCTCTTCCGCATCACGTTCATTATCGATTGAATGACCTCTGTTTACTCTTTTACTCTGTATCGATCAGTTATTCGTCTTTGTATTGTACTGTTCTCTATCTTTCTGGTTGTTTTTCGGGGCACTCGGCTGCTGTGCGGCCTAGTATCATGTGTAGAGAAAAAAATCAATATCTGTCTCCTCTCAATTCTCGACCACACCTGCGACTCGGAGGATCCGTCTCAACCTTACCTCTCGTCTGAGTAAAATCAGTTGATCGAGGTACTTGATGCCTGAATTCGTACGATCAGGAACCCAGCTAGGCCGACTTGGCATGGACCAGTAGTTGGTTCAAGGACGGACATAATAGGCTGATAGTACATCACCCAGCGCCAGCAATTTTTGACTCGGTCTCTTTAGTATCAAGGTTCTGAATCAGACTCAAAGAGAAAGAACAAGAAGGAGAAAACTGAATAGCATCCGTACTAAACGTAGAACGGATCCCCTTACAGTAATAGATTTTCGAATTCCCATGTCGAAGCTCGAGAGTCAACTCGGCGTGCAACTTGAACGTGAGATTTGCCAATATTGGTGGCATACTTTCATTGCATTCCTGAAGCCTTGTCTTTTCGTCTTAAAGCATGGAATATCCTTGTACCCAGATATACGTGGACAGCTGGGCCAGCCCGCCATTCTGAACATGTACAGGGCATCGTCTATCGTCCGAGTCTCGACCCTGGACCTCGGGCCTCAAGAGATCATCTTATCTATTTTTGTGACTGTGACTTTGAGTTGTCACGACTCCGCCGTTCTGGTCACAATAGTCACATTCCTGCGTGACAACACAATCCTATTGTTCCTCCTCCCTTTGTCGTCCAAACGGCCATTGTCCCTCTGCTCCTCAAAGCGCAACATCAAAATGGGCCACTCTTCGCTTCCCATTTCACTTTTCTTCCTTACTTCTTCGACGTTTTCCGAGGTGCATAGACCCTCTCCCTAGACAAAGCTCATTCAGCACCTCTCATGGCTGACGCAACATATCCTCTCTATCCAATATTCGCTTTCCTGGGCTTCATTCTCGCGCTAATACCGCTACCATGGCATATGCAAGCGTGGAACGCTGGCACCTGTTTTTACATGTTTTGGACTGCACTCGCATGCCTCAATCAATTTGTAAACACTGTGGTTTGGGCCAACGACGCGATAATTCGCACACCCATCTGGTGTGATATCTGTAAGCCTGCCTACAAGCCCCATTCCTTCATCCATACTGACACTCTCCTTCAGCAACCAGAATAATTTCTAGCGCGTCCATTGGTATCCCAGCTGCGTCATTATGCATCGTACGCAGACTTTACACCATCGCAAGTGTACAAACCGCGAGTGTATCTCGGGCTCAAGTGAGCATATCAGCTGTTCCTCTTTTCCCGCCGCTCATTTGTTCTTCTTTTTCTCCTCAAGAAACGCCGTCAGATTTTGATTGATACTTGCATTTGCTTCGTTTTCCCGTTGTTCATGACTGCTCTCCGTAAGATGTCACTCAATACTCTGGGATCAACTCGCTGACTTTTTCCCTCAGAGTTTATCGTCCAGGGCCATAGATTTGATATCCTAGAAGGCGTTGGATGTACCCCTGCGATATACAACACCCTTCTCACCTACTTCCTCTACTCCATTTGGCCTGCTATCATCGGTCTGGTCTCTGCCACATACTGCAGTAAGTCGTGGATGCAATTCTTGAATTTGACCAATCTAATGGTATGATTTCAGTCATGGCGCTGCTTGCGTTCCGCCGAAGACAAGTCGAATTCAACCAATTTTTACGAAACAGCAGTTCTCTTACAGTTGGGCGTTACTTCCGACTCATGGCCCTTGCCATGGTCGAAACCATGTGTACGACCCCACTCACTATCGCCACTGTTATTCTGAGTTTGAAGACCCATCCTGTGGAGCCATGGATTAGCGTGTCGGACACTCATATCGACTTCTGGCGCATCGAACAGTACCCCGCTCTACTCTGGAGGCAAAACCACGTCGCTGTTGTCTCTGCGGAGGTAAACCGCTGGGTGGTCGTTCTTTGCGCGCTGGTCTTCTTCGCCTTCTTCGGATTTGCTGAAGAGGCAAGGAGAAACTATAAGCTGGCCTTCGTCTCTATTTTGAAGTTTACTCGTCTCGATCGTGTGATCGCGAAATGCCAGCCATCGTGCGTTCCTTCCCTTCTTCACACTCCTTCATTAACTGATTTACGTTACAGAATCCGCAAGTCCGGACCAAAGCCGCTTAACCTGGCATCTAAATACGATTCTAAGCAGGTCCTTCCTCTCTATATGCCGAAAGGAACTTCCATCCCATCCCAGGATCGCCTCAGTTCATCCTCAGGTTTCACCGATGTCATCGTCATCCAACGAGAGAAATCAGCGTTCAGCGATCCTCCCTCTCCCACGTCGTCGTCACTTCCCTCTTACTACGAGATGATGGTAACTCCAACCTCATCAACGTTCTGCCCTACTTCCTCCAGCGTGACGAGCCCGTCCTCAGTATACGCGGATCGACATAGATCCATAAACTCTGTCTCAGAGTCGAGACATAGCAGCGGCCCTCGCGCCATATAGTCTTCTCTTCGCAAACTATTCCTCTGTGCTGCACACCCTCTTTCGTCACACTCAATCCCTTAGCGATTTGCTATCCGTTCTCCTGGCTAAGTAATGATTACTGTATTGTTAGCAAAAAACACTCTTCGTTCCGGTTCTCTTCGTCGTTTTTACTCCATTGGGGTTGTACTCTCTTTTAGAACCCTCCGCTACAGGTCTAGCGATGTGTACTACTATACCACACGACCTATTTTTCACGTAGCTCTTACGCCAGATCAATGAAATACCACTTTGACCGAACGCCCGTCGAAATGGGTTAAATTCTACTAGTGCCTAGTCTGGATCAGGCCAATCTAAGTTGGACGAGGCCCAACAGAATGGGCTTCAATTTGAACATGGGAGCTCAGACTATTCTGCGTACACGCGCTTTCTGAAGTATGAGTACATATGTCCTCACTCTGTAGCGTAGTAAATACTACCAGAAGTCCCTGTGTATCCTACCTCTCTCTGCTAGCAAGACGTCAATTTTCAACTACCACTGGCTTGACGCGATGATCTGATCTACTCAGCTCTCACTAGTACTTGACCCGACAGTATCTCAGAACTTCTTAAGTTATGCCAAGTTCGATAGCCGAATTCACGTCCAGGGCATCGCAATGGCCGTGGGGCCAAGGGAGATTCGTGCAGTTGCATCGATTGTTGGCTGACAGAACACTAGGCTTTAGCTGGCCCAAGTCTTGAGTACTGAAGCCGCAGTCACACGTCGAGCCAGTCAAGATCGCTCAAGGCAAGTCGTATCATGATCATCTTTATATAGGTATAAGAAAGTTTGTAAAGTTACAATTGGTGTCGATCTCGACCTGCGCATTGACAACGTGTATTGCTACTGATACAAGGGTTGGTGGTGATTCGGAGAATAGAGTAGAACAGAACAAAGGGAATAAAGAAAAAACCGAGCACATGAGAGCAGGGCGAAAGAGAGGTGGAATGAGCGTGGTTGTGACATCAGGTAATGTCACCGACTGAGACCCAAGAAAGAAAAGAGAATGAGAATGAAACAGGAAAACGACAGGGATCGACGATGGTAAGTTGTGGTTATAGAGCCCAGGGACAATGATGAGCGGACTACTAAAGATGGGTAGGTTAGAAATTGTGACACAGTAGTATCAAGCCTTAGAGAAGGCAATGAACTTACCATGACTTGGGGGACTGAGAATCATCCGGACAGAATAGAAGACGGTGAGGCATATCGCAGTAAGCGACAGGTCGAGGTTTCTAGAGAGGAAACTGAGTCCGGCAGAGTAAGCATAGGCGCACGAAGTAGAACTGCTTACCGCTAAGGCAAACGGATCGCTATGCGATGACGCAGAATCCGGTCAATGTACTGGAGCCAGATCGTTCCATATCCCTCAGAAACTGGATTTCGTCGAGCTCTTTAGCGGACTGGGAGGCTGATCCCGGAGTAGAGGGAGCAGATGATAGATCTGCAGAATCCATCGTAGGCTCTAGCGGAGTAGAAAAGAGAGTGTGCGGATCGAAGCTGGTGAATAGGTCCGTCATGGTTGAAATGGTTGAGACGAGTTGGTACTCTGAGAGTTGACTATATTATAGGTCCTGGTCGTAGATTCTACCGAAGTAGCAGGCAAATGGTTAGGAGAGCACGGTACACGAATGTGAGGAAAGTTGGGGGGTAGCTGAGAGTCCGTGGGCGGTGCGCCTTGCCTATCTTATGTATAACTTAGCCCATTGTTCGTCGAAGAATAGGATTCCGAGAGGACAATGGAAACTTGATTTGATTTGGCTGATCCGGCGAATGCCGGCCGCGGCGTACTGCCGATACCCAGGTGATCGCCGATACTCAAACGCCTGGATAATTGCCAAAACAGGCAATCTGAGAGATCATTTTCAATCGCAGGTTCCCAATCTCGTTAGGGCATTACGAGGAACTCGAGCCAGAGTATTTCTTCGCCTAAGCCTTGAACTTAGATATAGCATGCCAACGATCATTATTCAATTCACTTAGACTTCGGCTTTGTCACAGAGACCGTCGCGGGAAAGGTGCGCCAGCTCGCTTGGATCCATCGGCCACCAGCCATAGTATGCTGCTTTCAGACACACTATATCCGCAGTGTTCTGTATTTGAAATATAACGATGATCATTCTTACACTAAACACTGTCAATCGCACAGCGGCTGACTTTCCCAGAGAAACAGTGGAGAAACACAGAGAAAGAGAGAGAGGGATACACGGGAAACGAAGAACTAATACAAACTGAGAGGTCGAGCCAAATAATGGTAGCCAACAAGAAGAGACAGTGGACTAGTAATGGAGACGAGTGGGTGAAAGAGAAAAGGAGTGTGATCAGCGGGGCAATCGGGGCCGGCTATTCGAGGAATAAACCTGCGGACGGCATGTGAGGAGGGAACTGGACGAAAAGGACACAAAAGACATACAATGATCAATGATATGTGCATTGATAACTGCAAGAGTCGTCTGCACCCCCAAGAATCAGCATAAGAAACGCGCACGTCCAAAGATGAAAGTACCTGAACGGTGTTGGATATTGTGTGGGCAAGAAATTCATCTAGCTAACCACACACCAGGAGATTAGAGTTGGAGAGCCCGGCCGGTCACTGTCGTTCAAGAGCGCATCTTCGTCGGCAGAAGAGGGAGCGTCGAACTTGTCGGATACCTGGCTCGGACAGATGTTTCCAATGGGCTGATTGAAGGTAGATTCGGGGCTGAGATCTTCAGAGAAGGCAGAGAGTGAGTAGAATGTGTCCATGATAGTGAATGTGTGGGCTCGTTTGCTAATCAAGAATCAGCAATGGTTGAAGTAGAGGGGTAATCCACTACCCGAGAAACGATATTTACATGGTCAGAGATGGGCTTGGAAACGAATTGATAAAGATGAAATCCCAGATGTCAAGGGTCAGGGTAACGGGGGATTGTCAGGAAGGATGGCTTCAGACCCATACCGGTGCATCTTATATACTTAACTTTCGACAGCAGTGCCATTATCGAGGAGAACAATGGAGTCCGGTGAACTGGCTACTCACCGGTGACCGAGTCCCGAACCCTTCCTTCCTTATCATGATGATGGGATCATTGTATTCAAGTTGAGTATGTTCCGATCAAAATACTCGATCAAAATATTTTCCAGGGAAAATGACCCACTCCGGCTCCGGGCGCGTCACCTGCAGCTTGACTGTAACTTTGCACCACTTATCACATACCAGTTCTTTCAAATCCACCGGCTGCAGGCTCTGTCTGCTCTGTAGGAGTTACCGAAATCTATACTACAATATCTCGTATATCACGCACGACCACCGATGCCTTCAACTTTGACTTTCTCTGCATTGTGCAACTTCTAGCACCTGACAATGGACGAGAAACCTTAAAGTTAGTGGTATGACTCTATCTGTTCATGGAACTCGCTGTTAGTAGTGTTGATCTCTACGGTATCGCACACTCTCTTGCCAGCCCGTCACGCGCACGGATTCTCTACACTTTTCAACGATTCCATTAATTTGCTATACCGAGTCAAAGATCATACATATTGGTGTTCTCTACGTGATGTTTAGTCCAATGTGGCATGATCAGGGGGTCTATACAAACACCTCTGTGT
Source organism: Agaricales sp. HM26-F1 (assembly GCA_002718315.1). Taxonomy (NCBI): domain Eukaryota; kingdom Fungi; phylum Basidiomycota; class Agaricomycetes; order Agaricales; species Agaricales sp. HM26-F1. The sequence continues at coordinate 189,347 of NIBX01000147.1, forward strand.
TCGTCCGCTACTATGATGACGGTACCCTCTAGATCGCCACTCCAATTTCCTCTCTGGAATCCCAAGGAGGTCCGTAGCTTGTCTCGCAGAGGATGGATCGTCCATCACTTCCACGAAGCGATCCCCTGGACACTCCGAATTCCGTACTGAAATCGGTGATACAGCTCAACGGAGGGCCCTTCTGACTCAAGCGACTACCTTTGGCAGAGTAAGATGACGGATCGACTGCGGTTGCAGTGGACTGGGAAGACCGTCCTGTGTTAGCTTCTGATACATCACAGACTGGAAAGAGGTTATGTCAGCTTGGGCTTCTTTTCAGTTGTGAAATGAGATAGGAATTTACGAGGATTTGCTTCTTGCATGGATAAATGGTTCGTCTTGTTCCTTCCGTTTTTTCGACGCTGTCTAATGCATACTAGAGCAATGACAAGAATGATGAGAAAGCCGGCTCCACCAAGAGCAGCCCCGAGTATTACGCCTAAATTTGCTGGCGAAGAAGAAGAGCTCTCAGGAGAGACCGTTGGGCGAGCGCCTCCACCTCTAGGATTATCGCTCGCTGAGGCTGTACTGCCAGCGGGTGATTGCGTGCTACCACCGTCAATCGGGACCGGGCTGTATCCCTGAACGATGAACCCGTGAAAGCCGAATTCAACAGTGTCGTCGAGAACCACGAGGTCGAGATGGTAGTGTCCCTCCCCATGTAGATCGCACGAGTAGTTTGCGTATTGCCCTGGAAAGTCGCTTCCCAAGGTGACATTCGGTCCCCCTCCGTTCAGTCGCCAGTTCTGAGTAGGGCCCTGAGTATCAACGACAGTTATGTTGACGGCGTTAGGCGGAAATGGTCCACTGTTTGTTGACATCACAGCTTGAAGCCTGCTCCCTGCAAACGAGGAGGTACAAGGCATTCGGAGGTCAGGATCATTGAAGCATCTCGTTAACTTTGTCTTAAGATCAACCCACCTGTGAATTCAAAACTCAACGAATCACCCGCCTTTGTCGAAAACCTAGAGCTATTGAAAGGACCAAAGATATCCCTCAAAGGATCATCGTCCTTAGTACTAACCCAACTTCCTTGGTTGTAGACAACAATCTCGGCGTTAGCAGGGATGAACACATCATCTTGTAGATTGGGCTGAGTGCTTGAATAGACTAGGGCGTAGTCTATGAACAAACCCTCGAAGTTTCTTGTGGATAGGAAGAGCGTGTGTTTCCCCTCGTTGAGATCTAGGACATCAAAAACTGTCCGCTTCCCAGGCCCAGCGTTATCCTCGGAAGACCTGCGTTCCTCTTTTTGGTCCAATTTCCAGACACAGTCTTCGTCGTGGCAATTTATGGCTCCAAAGATCTGTATCCCCACACCTATGGATGTCACATCATAATCAGATATCAGGCGTAAGCCGAAGCATATTGAGGAAATCCACATACCACTGAATGAGACAGAAATGCCTTGGGACGTTTTGTTGGCGCCTGTACAACTACTTCCGGGGCAACTGGCTGGATCCAGCTTCGGATTTAATCGTTGAAATGGAGTTGAAGCGAGGGGAACGTCGGTTTCGCTACCCAGGAACTGAAAACAATTCGTTGTAGTCGTGCTATTATCACAGCGACGTGAGTTGTCCACGTAAACAGCTGACGGAGGCTGAATCGTATTGCCCAGTACAGAGAGTGGCATGGGATAGTAGAGGGAAGAGAAGGAGGGAAAGAGAATGGTATCGGTATGATTCACTCGCTCACTTGTGCCCTGTAATACTCTTATCGCATAGCACTGTCGAGACTATCAACATCAAATTTCAAGGTATCCTCACCACAGCCAGCCTAGCGGAACGTAAGAAGTAGATTGTGATGTGGTCTGGAGTCACAGAACCTAACTTAACAGGAACTGCGGAACTCCCGAACAGCCTGAGCAACGACCCAAGCATCAAGAATGGATGGCTGATCCGCAACAGACGGGAGCCTGGTACTTGCTTCCTGTGGTGGAAACAACGACTCTACCATCTGAAGCATCAATAACTTCTCTACTTGGTTGTCTATACCAGCGTACCTGAAAGGTTTACCACATCAGTGGCACTGGGTAGCGACTCGATGGTAGCACCCCGCAGCTAGGAACTTGAGGATGAAGTACACAGTGCACTCAAAGAGCCCTTAGTACTAGCTGCCAGAGAGTAAACCCATTGACAGTCGAATATTGTCTACAACATCCATGTTGGCAAAAGTCCGTAGATGTGAGAGGAATTATGAGTGGTATTACTGCGGTGTATATTCTGGAGGTCGAGAAAAATTGTCTATCCGCTCATTGAGCAAGCGCAGCAACTCCATTATCTGCGAATCCCGACGATCTCTCTGGTACTCGTTCGTTTGAGGTGGTCCAAGAAGGTCCTCAATCCGACTTGGATTTGAAGGTGGAGGTGGACTTCGGGAAGCCGCTAGTAGATCATCTTCTCCAGCCATAGGTTCAGACGGTATGTAGGCTTTGATATACGGTCGAGCTTCGAGCTCTCGCGTGGAATTAATGCTTGAGATGACAGGTAAACCGGGACGATGGTGAGTCGCTGTATGGACGCCGGTTAGTACTAAGGATACGTTGGACTTGGAGAGCTGTGGGAGATGCTTACACAGCCCTGCTTCTGGGATATCGAAGCTCATCCTTGATCTAGTTTTGTAACGACGTGTAGCCCACACAGCAATGTATAGGGCAACAAGAAAGGCGATACCACCAAACAGGCCTCCAAGTATTGCTGCCAGTTTGGGGTGCGAGCGTGAGGGGGTGGTAACATCCGGGCCTGCTCCAGTGGTTCCGATCCCGTCAGATGGATTAGGGTTTGAGATGAATCCATGAAAGCCGAGTCCTAGAGTTGGGTCAAGAACTGTAAGGTTCAGCTGATAGGTACCATTCACGGGTGTATCAAACGAGAAGCCTTCGTACTGGCCAGGGGTATACCCCTGGGGAAACTTGAGATTATGACCCAAGGTTGTTTTTCCGTCCTCGGTCGTGGAGATGACGACATCCGCTACGAGATTGGAACCTGGTTCTACGCCTGTGGACATCACGAGCTGCGCCTGAGTTCCTACCGTCGTCAAAGAGAGGAGAAGAATGGTGTCAGGAAATGGTCTGGAAATTTCCCAACTGCCTGCTCACCAGTAAAGTGGAAGCTCAATGAGTCCCTCTGGCCCGTTGAGAGCATGGAACTACCGGTAGAACCAAAAACATCTTGCGAGGAGTCGTTACTGCGAATCCACCCTCCTTGGTACTGAATGACAGACGCATCGTCGGCGGCGAAGAATTTGCTACTATCTGTGTTCTGGTTGTCTGTATCGGTTGTGTTGACCAATGCATAATCAATGAATACGCTATTAATATGATCGCTGGGGAGAACGACTTTGTGTTCTTTGTCGTCAAGGTTTCGTATGGAGAGTATCGTGCGATGACCAGGGTACGAGGTAAATACCCTGGTATCATCGAGGGTCCAGTCACACGCGAACGAGCATAGTGATGCACCGAAGATCTCGATTCCCACACCTATGATAGACGGAAATTTTCATCAGCCTAGTACCTCCCAGACTGAAGAATACATACCGCTGAATGAAATAGAAACACCCCCTGAAGTTTCATTGAGAATAGTGCAGCTGCCTCCTGGACAGTTAGAGGGGGACAGTGAACTGTCAGGGAAAGGAATCGAGCCGCGTAACACGATCCTATCGTTGCCTGGGAAGTCGAAACAATGATCATCCGCCGTATTTGTACTCGTGCTGCCACAGACTTTGGAGTCGTCAAAGAAGAAGAGCTGGTACGAGGAATTGGACGGATTCCCCTGGTTGCTAGGGGTTGACATACTTGAACGTCCAGCGTTGAGAGAGGGAAAGAATATCATCCCATTGATCTGGATCTTGTAGTGCTTTGCTTGCAGAGGTCCACAAGAGTCTGTGCGGTTAGAGCATCACGGAGTGCAAGCTCAATCACACATCCAGCGGAACGCAAGTAGACACTCACCTGGTGGTTGCAAGGCAACCACCAAAGATTGGACTCCACGGACGAGAAACACCCTAGACGAATCAGTGACTTACGTCCTCGTAGCTGTTCGAAGCGGAGATAGCCCCTTCCAAAAGCACGAGCATCACGACTGGGACCTCACAACTGTTTGGGGTGTAGAATCTAACTATCGGAAGTCTTCCACGGTAAAGGAAGCTATACGAGGCTGAGTGAACGTTAATGTAGTTGTTATGACAGCCCGAGTATTCCGGTGCAAAAGCTTGGGAGCATAACCCGCTCTGAGCTCTAATGAGTAGCAAACAAGGGAGGAGATCGTGACTTTCATTCGAGCATGAATTAAGTACATATGATATCGCAGATTCTGTTGGAGATTTTATCAGTTTGTACCCAGTACACCAGACCAAGTAGACCTCACAGTGAAAAATAGAGAAACTAGAGTCGACCAAGAGCACTGAGATCCCTCTTAAGACGCCGAATATTCAGAAGGACACGGGAGACCGTCAATACGTCCATGGATAGAACGCAACACCTCTATCATCCGTGGGTCCAGGTTTGATCCTCCAGATCCTGGCGCAGTCGACTCGGAGGGCTCAGAGCTTTGTGTAGGATCAACGTTCGATGGCGGAGGCAGTGGAGAAGAAGCCTGAGCGCTAAGCGCTGAGCAGTGCCCGTACAAGTCTTGGTCATCACGGGCTCAGATTTTCTCATAGGGGTAGGGACGCGGTCGTGGGGTTCGACTTGAAGCAGCTGTATCTCTCACACTACAAATGCTGTCAATGCTCAGGCTATTGTATATATACGGCTTCTTCGACTAGTGCAGCACATTGGACTACGGTCTCACAAACTTCTTAGATTTATTTGCGCTTGGGGTGATCCTAAGTCGCTTCTTTGGTCCCTTCGGACGACTCCGCAATGAGTCCGCATCGCTTCAACCGATGTTTTTTGCTCGAGTAAAATTATAGAGCTATGCACTCCTTCCGACGTTTTTGCTTGCAAGGGTTCGAGGAAGCCAGAAAATACGTTTTGTAAGGGCGAGTCGTTTGTAGTAAGCATTGGTAGGTGATAGTAACATTGAACAGCAAAATGACTACCATCCCCTGGATTGAGTACTCCCGAAAATATAGAGTGAAGCGATACTCGTCATTTCGTACTAGTGTGCTGAATACTCTGGAGGGCGAGAGAAGTTGTCCACGCGCTCATGAATTAAACGAAGAAGTTCCAGCACTTGCGTCTCTCTGCCCTCAGGCTCTAGCGGTGGCTCGGGAATAGTAGCTGAATTAGCAACGAGACCAATGTCCTGGCGCGCGCTTTCTATTGGAATAGGTGCATCTGCTGTTGGATCTTCAGAGGTGGCAGGGTCTTGGGGTACAGTCTCAGACAGTCTATAGTAGGCTTTCGTGTATGGCCGTGCTTCGTTGTCATGTAAAACTGATGTCGAGTAAGTATTGTCAATTGTCTGTTGCCGCAACGCTTTCAGTACATAGAGAACTTACTGTTATTAGATTCATTTATCGGTGCTGGAATTTCTGTGCTCTCAGAGACAGTGTCTTGAGAAATAGGTCCTAAGGCAACAGCCTTGCTGTATGGTCTTGCTTCGGAATCCTGTAGGGCTAATACAGAACAAACAGCTTTAGGTCGGCTTGTTAAAAGTTGGTCGAGAAAGAGACTTACAATTCACGGATCCATTCAGGCCGTTCCTACGACGGCGCCTGATCCAAATAGCAGAGAGGACAAGAACGAGTAGTAAGCCTGCTCCACCTAGAGCTCCACCTATTATTGCGCCCAAATTTGGACGCGGAGAGGAAGAGGCTACAGAGGAACCCGTTTCCCGAATGTCTCCATCACTAGAGCTCACAGAAGATCCCGTTGGTTGAACCTCTCCACCTTTCAAGCTCACAGAAGTCCCCGCCGATTGAGCGCCCCCACCACTAGGGCTCACGGAAGGGTTCGTTGGCTGAGCGTCTCCGCCACTAGTGCTCATGGAAGAATCCATTGACTGGGTGTCTCCGCCACCAGTGCTCACGAAAGGATCCGTTGGGTGATCGTCTCTGCGACTAGAGCTCACAGAAGAACTCGTTGGTTGAACATCTCCACCACGAGAGCTTTCTGAAGGATGTGTTGGCTGACTGTCTCCCGCACGAGAGCTCACGCTCGAAGAATGAGCTGGCTGACTGTCGTCACCACTTAGGAGGCTCCAGGTGACCTCGCCTCTGCCCGCGCTAAGGTCACCGATGACATACTGGAATAGAGACGGTGACCTGTAAAGAGAGGGAAACGCTGATTAGATATGACTCTGTGGATGAGAAGGGAGGAGAGGATGTTAGCCTTACATGTCGATACCGTTATGATCGCAACCTGGGCATTTCTGAACAACAGTAGCGATAACGGGCTAAGTAAAGATATGCCGGCGGTCAGCAAAATCAGACGCGGAGGATCAGTTTGAAAGCAGAGGGCTTACGCCGTTAGCAGAGGGCCCGTCGATAGACATTTGGCGACCACAAATAGTATTGTGGTTGGGGTTACTATCGACAGCAGTAGAACTAGCAAACGCGGTACCTATCATGAGTCCTAGCACCAGGCACACCTCGACGCGATGAGAACTCACTCGAATAGAGTGGCATAAACAGCGACAACGTATTCATTGTTAGTGTGGAGGGTGCCGCAAGCGGTGTAGTCACCGGAGAAATCTACCCAAGTAGCTATTCCAGACGACGACGACGACGACGACGTCAGCAAAATTGATCAAGCGAATATAGAAGCAATCAGAATGCAGCGCACCAGAACCAGTCTCACGAGTTTGGATCGCAGCACCAGAGACAGCGACAGCAGAGACAGCGAGGATGGCAGAGGTCGTGTTGCTAGTAGCGGTTTGTGCTATTTCGCCACCGATCAGATTTGAGTTATATCCCTTGACAACGAAGCCATGGAGTCCGAGCTCAACTGTGTCGTTGAGAACCGTGAGGTTGACTTGGTAATGTCCAGGCCTGGGCAGTTCGCAAGAAAAGCTTGCGAAATGCGCTTGATCAGGGTCATCGTGTCCCAAGGTTTCGTTCGGCCAACCGCCGTTTAGTCCTAAATCTTTGGCGGGATCCCGGGTGTCAACAACAGTGATGTTAGCAACGTTCGGCGGAATGGATCCGGCTACAGTTGAAACAAATGCTTCAAATTTGGTTCCTACAAAGGAGGGCGCATTAGGTCAGAATGGCCCTCGTTAGCTCCTGTCCAAGCAACAGCTTACCTGTGAACCCAAAGCTCATTGAATCACCGACCGTAGTTGGAAACCTCGAGCCATCCAAAGGACCAAACACATCTCTCCAACTGCCTTTTCCCTCCCCTCCCCAACCTCCTTTGCTGTAGGTTATGGGAGCGGCGGAGGCGGGAATGAATAGAGCATCTTGCAGTTCGGGAGTGCTTGTATAAACTAGCGCATTGTCAATGATCAAGCCTTCGAAGTTATCGGTAAGAACGAGCTTGTGAGCGCCCTCCCTGAGACCCACGACATCAAAGATTGTTCGCTTCCCTGTAACCGTAACATTCTGGGAGAAAATATCCTTTTGGTCCAACTGCCAGTTACAATTATTGTCGCAGCTTATGGCCCCAAAGATCTGTATCCCCGTTCCTATGTTGATTGCAGAATCAGATATTGACAGCTGCCAACCAAAGCACGCTAAGCAAGGTCACAGACCGGTGAACGACACTGAAACGCTTCTGGGAGGTTTGTCGGCAGCCGTACAGCTGCCCCCCGGACAATTGACTGGATGCAATGCTAGGCTGGGGAGCGGAGATAAGGCAGTCGACACGTCAGTTTCGGGACCTTCAAACTGAAAGCAGTTCCTTGTGACTGCGTCATTGCAGTGACGTGAGCTGTCTATGAGAACCATCTGGAGAGGTAAGCTCGAGTTGGAGACGCTCTGCGCCAGAGAGAGCGACATTCGATCAGCTGGCAGGTGGAGAGAGCAGACGTAGTTCGTAGCAGAACACGGAATTTAGCTATATGAACCTACCTACGTATGTGGTGCGTTGCAGAAAGAAGGGCAAAAATGATACCATCTTGCGATCCATGAGTGAAGAAGACAGATAGATGGTAGCCTGAAGCCATATAATCAATATCTGTTGGTGGAGCCTAGCTACGGCCAGAATTAGAGGTGATACATGGCACCATGCTATGGTTATCGTTTTGGGGAGCAGACACTCGCGCTTTACGACTACTCCAACATCATCTCTCTGAAGATGCGGAAGGGATCAATTTATAAGAATAGAAAGAAGCTACGTAACGTTACACTGATTGCTTCGTTTAGGTTGAGCAAAAGAAAAAAAACCAATCAGCTGGAGAAGAGTGAATTCTTAGAGTCCACTCACAGTAGAACATACTACACGACCAAATCTTAGTTTGTACGCTGATCATGATCACGACGCCGAATATTCAGGAGGACGCGAGAGACCGTCAATACGTTCATGAATAGAACGCAACATCTCTACCATCCGCGGGTCCTGGCTTGACCCTTCAGATCCTTGCGCAGTCGAGCCCTCAGAGGTTTGGGTAGGATCAACACTTGATGGTGGAGGCGGTGGAGAAGAAGCGTGAGCAGTGCTCGTAGATGCAGGCGGAGCTGAACCCTTGGTCATCACGGGTTTAGATCTTTTCTCATAGGGGTAGGGACGCGGTCGTGTATCATCTCTTGATGTGGCAGTTGGGCCCCCACGCTCGGCAGATGGTGAGTCTAAAAGAAGGTATATAGATATGAGCAAAGGGCGACTGTGATGATTACGAAAGGTACGTTACCTGGGTGAAGATTCAAAAGACCTTTGGTACCTGTGTACTTTGACCGACGCCTCCTGAAGAAAAAGATGCATCCAACGAGAACCGCTATAACGGCTAGACCACCGACAACACCACCAGCGATAGCACCAGCAGGTGAAGATCCCTTGCTCTTTGAGGGGGCAGTCAAGCCCGAAACCACATCGCTCGCTGTCTTAACATCGGGCGAGGGTTGGAAGATAAAGCCAGCGAACTCCATAGTACCCTTGGTTATAGTCAATTGGACCGTATGAAAGTCCCTCGCTGTAATCAACCAATGAGACCTATTTCGCTTCAGGAGATGGGTTTTTCAGGAGCTCACGCTTCAGCTTCGAGAAGTTAGGATTGTGGATGTTTAATGGCACGTTGTCGATGAAAAAGTTCCACGTCGCGTTGGGTGTCGCGGAGCGTATGGCAAATATCTCTTTCCCTGGATATACACAAAACCATGAGGCACGCGAAGAATTGAGCATCCGTCAAAGAGGAAGGCTCACCGGTATACTGGAAGAGAATCGTTCCTTTACCAGGAGTGGTGTTCTTCCAACGCCAGAGACCGTGAGGGTACTGGTTCTTGAGAGCCTCGTCTCTTTGCCAATCGCCATCGAAGCGAATCGAGGTACTATTAGCAGGCACGAACAGTCTATCGGTCGTGCTCAGTTCAGTATCACTCTTGAGCCGTGCTAGTCCAATGTTCACTACGAGATCTTGTGTCTTGTTTTGCGCTTGGGTAAGCGGCGGACTGGTGCCGACGTGGCTTGATGACCCCGAAGTATCTCGCGACTGGCTGAGAAGGGCGTTCGTCGAAGCGTTGGCTGGCCAGCTGTTTCTATCCGTGAAATTACAGTCATTTTGAGGGCAGTTGCGAGAGCCAAAGAGATCAACTCCAACGCCTATGATCACCGGGGTTCGTCATAAACAAAAGAAAGATGTGATCAAAAAAGCAAATACACCTTTGTATGTAGAAGAGAAGGTCCAGTCGGATGAATGATTGCAGAAAACGGATCCTCTGCCCCTGAGAGAACAGCCCTCCGCGAGGTTGAAGCAGTTGAAGCTTGCTCCTGCGTTCGCGTTGCAAGCCCCGCGGACGTATACAGAGGGAAAGGTGTAGTCGATGTCCTGGGACATGCTAGGACTGAACGTTATGGGTGTTTAAGGAGAGTTATGAGGGCGAACGCAAACCTCTAGTATGACTGTATAGCGGTATGGAACTCCCGAGTCCCGGGAAGGAGTTACTCCAAGGTGGAGAGGATGTAACTTCAGTTGGAGAATGAATATGGAGACCCTTACAACGAGATTTATGCCCAGCGTCAAAACAACCTCATTGGGCATTGAAGTCTCCGTCGCTGTTATGGATGCTGTTCAGCTTTGCACTAGTCGTTAGGACATACGCATATAGTGAAATGCAAGAGATAAATATTGATATGACCTAAGTAGGTATCACAACTTCGGTGTAGGAATATGTTTGAGGGTGCCTATAGAGCGTTGAGACGTAGACGAGAGCTCGAGCGCCTTGTGGATAGTATCCGCCATCTCCTTCGGGTGCGTTACCGTAACCTTGAGCTGCCGTCAGCACAGCTTTCCCAAAGAGAGTTTATGAGATTCGTACCAGGTGTCCCGCATTCTCTACCCGCGTAAGGGAGGCGACACGGTTTTTCCCACCTGAATGGCTGTTGGCGATGTCCTCCTGAAGATCTTTGGGTCTACGAAGAGGATATCGAGTTAAAGTCGTTATAAAATGCCGCAGGGAAGGGGGACATACATGTAACTTCCCTCCGCCCCGTACACCAGGTGAACAGAGACACGCTCAACTAGGGTAGGAAAATGCTGGTATCCTCTGGTTGTTCCATGTCTGTCTTCGAAGCACGCCTGTTCCAAGGTAAATAAAGAATTCAGGCTCGCGTTAAGCTTGGAACCATACCGCTTCATTGACTTTCGCGGTGCGGAGAGTCACTGCACCATCAGGCGTCCTCTCGTCGACCGGTCGGAGGCCGTGTTTCTGAAGTTATGTGTTAGAGCCTGAGCGCGCAAGTCCGTGATTAAAAACGGAGACTAACAATGTAAAGATCGAAAGCCCTTTTCTCCCAAGCTTGCCATTGAGGTTTACTGAGGAGGAGGCTCCTCGCTTCGTCGGCACTCGACCAGGTATCTCTCCGTTTCAGTGCGCCGGCAACAAGGACAGCTTGGACTCCCCTTGAAGGAGGAATTATAGGCCAAAGCATTGGCTCGACCAAGACAAGGCCTGACCATGTAATTAAGGGCTGGAACGTCGTGCTCAGGATGCTGATATAGATCAGCATGTGGACCAATATGAAAAGAACCTGAGAGGATGGCTTACAGAGCGGTAGAGCCCAGAGAGTGTCCGATACCGAAGAGGCGACGCTTGCTGAAATCGACATCGATGCCCCTTCCAAGGCTCGAAAGAACGCAGTGTACCGCATGAGCGTAATCTTCCCACCTAACTGCAGCTGCTATTCGGAATCGCGGACGGAACTGGACGAAAATGCCTTCACTTACAGATAGGTCGGTAGGAGGCCTCCAGAATTGGTTCGTTCACCAACGAGGCCTCACCCTGGTTTGGTGCTTCAATAGACCATACATCTTTCACCTTCAATCCGCTTTCCTTGAACAGAGTAAACAGGTCCTCAATACATGGCTCCCAAGTTTCCTTAGGCAGTCCATTTGCGTGGGTGAAGACCAAGGTGTATGCATCTGCATCGGAAGACGTTGTCCTAGGATCCAGGTACTGTTTGACGGCAATAAGGAGGGGGAAGTTAGGTCTAGGGTCGAACAAGTAGGATTTGGTAGTAATCGCCATAGGGTATTGAGCAAAGGTTCTGTGCGCCCATCCTGTATGAACGTAGTACCATAGGAGATTGAAGAGAGTGTAACCGGTGAGAACAAACACATGCTGCCAAGTCCACAGGTTGATCACAAGCGGATGTAGGAGGCTGGACGACAATCCATAAGCGATTTGGACGTTCCAAATCCAAATTAGTCACAAATCTGTTCAAGTGACCAGGACTGTGATCGAGAACTATCGAAAGCCACCGTTCCAGATACGAGCGATTTGGAACTGACCTCGTTGTACTCATCCTGCCTTGCCAGCATCACACTGCGCAGATAGCAGTAGATACTCCTAGGTTCTCCACATCTACTGTAGATATGCCCAGAGTTCCAAAATTTGGAAGATTCGTCTACGGAGACGGGTTCTCTACTTTGCCGTTGTGATCGACATCACCCCCAGCCATCAAAAAAATTGGAACATCCAAATAGCTTATGGATTGTCGCCCGCTGCCTCAATATCTTAACTTTTGTCCCAGTCAACGTCGCCAACGTGGCTCAATGGTAGAGCATCGCTTTCCTACTTAGATAGGCGGAGGTTGTGGGTTCGAGCCCCATCGTTGGTTTTTGCGTATTTATTGCCAGAAACCCATTTCTCCATCCCGAACCCGTCTCGAATGAACAATTCTGAAATACCGTTTCTTGAAGTTCCTCAGCTCTGCGTAGCACCAGATAGACCATCCTCAACACCCAAGTCGTACTAGTCTTGACTCTGGCCCACAAACTTCCTCATAGTATTAGGTAAGAGTGGTAGGGGCTCGTGTTTCTTAAACCGGGTAGACTCTCTTCCATCCCCTACGGTATGGGCGCACAACTTTTGTTCTCGATACACTATGGCAATAGCCACCAATTCGTATCTCTTCGACCCTAGGCCTGATTTCCCACTCCTCGTCGCCGTCAAACAGTACCAGGACTCTACCACAAGTTCCTCTGACCCAGAGGCGTACACCTTGATCTTCACTCACGCAAATGGATTCCCCAAGGAGACTTGGGAGCCTTGTATCGAGGACCTGTTTACTCTTATTAGGTCAAGCAAAGTGAAAGTAAAGGATGTATGGTGTATAGAAGCCCCGAATCACGGTGAAGCCTCGCTGGCAAATGAACCAGTCCTTGAATGGTCTTATCGACCTATTTGTGAGTGAAGTCGATCTCCTCTGGTTGCGTCCTTGATACTCATAGCTAGTTGTAGTTAGGTGGGAAGACTATGCACGCGCGATACACTGCGTTCTCTGTGGACTTGGAAAGGGTATCGACGTCGATTTCAGCAAGCGCCGCCTCTTCGGTATCGGTCACTCCATGGGAGCTGTATCTCTGTAAGTCAGCTTCGACTTACTTCCTGAAGATCTCGACGTTCTAATGCGTATCAGCATGCTGAGCACGACCTTGCATCCTTCGCCCAAGTGGTCTGGCCTCGTTCTGGTCGAGCCTATGCTTTGGCCGAAAACACCTGCTTCTAGGGGGATTCGAGATTTCCTTGTTGGTGGTGCTCAAAAACGGAGAGACACCTGGTCGAGCGTCAACGAAGCCCGTAGTCTGCTTCTGAGTAAACCTCAATGGCAGGCTTGGGAGAAGAGAGTTTTTGATCTTTACATGGTTAGCCTTCTTCATACACGACCTTACAGGTTGAGCTCCTAACACAGACCTCAGAGGCACGGCTTACGACTTGTGGACAAGACAGTACCCGCTGGTGCAGTGACCCTCAGCACTGCTAAAGTCAATGAAGCTGTATGAGACTAAGCTTGTCTTGAGCCTAATCTTTTTCTGATCCTGCTGCAGGCGTGCTTTGAGGATGGCAACGGAACTACGAGAGGCTACCGGCATCTATCTGTATTGGTTGAGCGCGTCCCTACTCACATGGTCTACGGTGCCGAGGAGAGCTACATGTAAGTTGCAACTTCGCTTGTTTGTTGCCCTAGAACTCACTGGCCTTGTCGTAGACCCGAAGATTTAAGAGAAGATATCCTGAACAATGTATCAGGCGGGAGAGACCGCCTCGCCTCTGTGACGTTGGTCGAGAACGCGGGACATCTGGTGCGCTAAGCTTGTCGCCTCTCAGAATACTTCAGGAAACTGACATTTGTAAAAGGTTGCTGTGACCCATCCAAAGGAGCTGGCAGTTACTATTCATAAGGCACTCGAGCTCTCGTTTGGATCTCAGCGCTCCTCCATAGACACCCTTAGACCTGTCCCTACTCCAAAGCTGTGATAATGGTACCTACTACATATCCATCTAGAGTATCGCCCTTTATAGGGCTGCATATGGGGCCTGACGACTCATACAGAGTTAAGCGACATCCATGACAGTTCAACGACTTCGAACGCAGCCAGTGGTAGCTAAAATGCATTGATCTTTACCGCACCTTTAAAACAAAAACCTGAAGTTCAGAAGGGGATCTCGAAGTCTGGTAGCTGCTGATCGGCAAAAACCAACGATGGGGCTCGAACCCACAACCTCCGCCTACTAGCATAGGAAAGCGATGCTCTACCATTGAGCCACGTTGGCGACATGAAATATTTCATGTTAAGGATCTAGGAAGGCAAGGGCCAATTTGTTGACGGCCGATGCTGCCCTTGACGTCCAATAGTCAGATCGACCCGTAAAAGCTCACAAACTGACTTGTTGTAGTCCTTTCTCAAACCAGGTTAAGAGGTCATCCTGATCAAAGGAAATCCAGTGTATTCAATGAATATGCTCGACTCAAAAGTATAATCAGGATGACGAGTACTCTGGTGGTGGACGAGATAGATCCTCCATCCGATTGTGGATCAGGCGAACCATCTCAATGATCTGTGGGTCCTGCCCACTTCGCCCTTCAATCGTCAGTCGTATCGGAATCCGAGTGTCTTGTATTCGATCTATGTTCGGTGGTGCAGATGACGATATAGATCCTAACCCAGGACTTGGGAGAGGAGGGCCGTCGTTCTCGTTTGTTTGACCTTTTTCTGTAAGGGAGATTAGAGCACTAGCAAGGAGAATGGTGATTAAATTTAGGTTTGACTGACGAGGAGATTCGGTTGAGCCTTGAGTCGTTGTAAGAAAGGTAGGAGATAGGGGAGCCAGAGGTGCGATCTGCAGCGAAGCACGATCCGTGTCCGTGGCTAGAAGAAACGGATGAGTGATGAAATATAGCTGATGGGGAAGATGAAACTCGCTATGTGTGCTAACAAGGGCGTCCGGAGAATCTTCACTCAGTGAAGTGTGTCCATGACGGATAAGTTTCAATCGGCTCGTCGAATCCGTGTTGGACGGGTGAGACGGATGGAAGAACGGTTGTGTATTCTCCTGCGAAGCGTCGACACCGACTCCTCCTGATCTGCGACGTTTGAGAAGAAGAACGACAGTGAACAGGGCCATCAGGCCAACAACCCCACCAAGAGTACCGCCTATAATGGGCACAAGAAACTTTGATCTAGCCTGAGAGTTCACGGACTTAGCATCAGTGACACTGTAGGCGAAGGTCAGTACCAAAATTGATGTGGTGAGCGAAGTACTATGGGATGATCTGTACCTGGACTGATTTCCGGAAGGAAGAAGAACGAGTGGTAGATCACCAAGCGTAGCGAATTGGCTAGCGGGTGGTGAATAAGCAAATCCAAGTATTGAACCGAGGCCTGGATTCGCCTGGCAGGAAAGTTTGAAGGTATGTGTAGTCGAGTTCGAGCCAATGGCGGTAGCACTTATGTTTCCAGAGAATAGCCCAGGAACGAACGGGTCCCCCTGGAGGTCGACGGTGTGTCCGTCAATCTGCGTGGGTATAGATACAAAGTCAGGAGTTTGTCCTAGTAAAACAAAGACTACATCTCCTGGAAGGGCCGAAGGCTGTGAGTGAGAAGGAAGATGCAAAAGAAGCCAAGGAAAGATACTTACCAGCGACTTCTAAATTTACATCACCTTCTTGATCTGCGATGTCGTTGCACGATACCCCACTAAGAACCTCCGTAGCGAACCTTTTGCTCTTGGACACATTGATATGCTCTCGCATCTCCTGTGCATCAACGAACACTTCACCGCCATCGAAGATTGGTGCACTTTCCGCGGCAGTAACCATAGCGTACAGGCTCTGCCCAAACGAGTTAACAAACCCCGAATCGTCCTTGGTAGAATTCGGCTGGACATAGATGGTATGCTGGATTACATTCCCCAAGTCCACCTCGTCGAGTTTCCTGAGCGTTCGATTTGAGGCAAAACCGATGTCTATACGATGCTTGTCGTCCAATAAAACACTTGCGGTAGCCTTGCTGGGATCGCAACCTGGACCACCCGAGACTTTGCAAGCGACGAACCTGTCTGAGTAGAGGTCGAGTGCAGTGCCTAACTTATTTGCGAGCTCAGTGAGAAACGGTATCTTACACAGAGCAGGAAAAAATTGAGACGTGCCTGTGAACCTAATATTGAAGCCTACTTTAATTCGTGCGTCCTCGAGTGTGAAACAATTGGTGGCTATCCCAAGAGTATCGTTACAGACCTGCGAGAGTCCAATGAAAAACTTTGGGAGAATAGGTTGAGATGACCACTCCGGGTTCAGTGCAGGGCACATTTAAATCAAAGAGGGGAATTTCTTCACCTAAGCGCAGCCTACGCACTCACTCTTATACATCAGTCTGGGTTCGTCTCGTGGAACGCCAAGGTCCCTACTTGGAAAATGGAATAGGCTATCGGAGATGCTTCAGTTTTGTTCATCTTTTGGAGGATGTGATGAAATTCAGGAGAGAATTAGTGGTCTCACTGTGGACTGCCTCATTTACGCTGCTTCCTTGCACGAGAAGCTGGAACAAAGAGGAATCGTCTTGATAGATGGCAACTGAGTCGGAGTTTGATCTCCTTCTTCCAGGAACAGCAAAGAGTCAAAGTTTCCCCATAGGCCAACTATGCCAATGACGGAGAGGATTTATACGAGTGATTGAATTGTAGGGAGCACCAAAGGCGGATAATAGGAGCCCAGATGTCGCTGGGCGCGACAAGGGGCCGGAAGGAGAGGATTGACATCCATTTCATTGACGTTACAGTGAAATTTCCGGTCTTTTGTGACAGGTACTGTAGGCGAAATATCACCCTCGTATCTTGAGAAGCGTTCGTCGAGATATACAAGATACGAGCTCAAAGTGGTCCAACGTTCTGATGATTCCGGCCATTGGGAGACGAAGGCTTCACCTGGATTCAGCAACTTGGTTTCGGGTGTTATGTAGTGATATTTGTAGACAGATGATGTAGCGATCCTGCTGGCGAGCGGGTAATCGTTCGTCTGAACCGCCTGGGCTGAGAGATTTTAATTCCATGCCATGCCAGATGTGCAGCCCAAGAATCAGCACAGTGACAAAGCTATAATACTCCATCACAATCGCATCCGTCGGAGCCAGAAATTCGGCGATGGCCGATCAAAAGCCAACCAGACTACTGTATAGCTTAGCAAGGAAGCTAGAATTCGAAGCAGACTTGCAGTGCACACATTTGCACCCGGAGCTGTGTGATGATATCCCAGGGCTTGGATAACCTCCCCTCGCGAGGACTGTGAGCGAGCTTAAGTCAAAGAGATCATGTTTCTGTCTTACAGAACGGACCACGTCCCACGAATCATGTGCATGGACTCTCGCTATGTCGATGCTCCGACTCAAACGTACAACAGTTTATGATTCGGGGGGGAGGGGCTTATAGCTTTCAAGCAGCTGTAAAGATGGTCCGACATTTGTAGTATATAGATACAGAGAGGGATAGAAAGTCCGAATCATGTTCTGCGGCAAAAAAAAATTGCGTACCCAAGTCCTCTAGCAACCCATCGAAAAAAGAACATTGATAGAGAAGAATCCAGTCCATTGTAAGAGGCACCAAAAAATCGCTTCCTGCCGGCGGAAGAGGTAAAATAGCTTGAGAATGAAGGGAAAGCGCTGGTAGCTGGTCGAGATGAGGATGAGAATGTCAAAAGAAGTATCCTGAAACGAAATCAGAAGTGGATGATAATACATTCGGAAGTCCGCTAGATCACAGATCACAGGTTCACAGTCCTCGACGTTCGAGTCCAGTAGGTTTCCTCGCTGCCAGAATCTGACCCTTCGGATATCGTGCTCATGAGGGTAGAGCTATCCATGTCAGACGAAAACATGGAACTATGATTGGATCGCTTTGAATTGGACTTGGTAAGCGACTTTTCACCCGCTAGAGTGGATGTACCAGCCGTAGAGGCAAATGAGTATCTGCCGAGTTTATGTGCAAAAGGGTTGGGTGGTATTGAGGGCAGTTTTTTCTCTCGCATTAGCGTTCCTGATCGCAAAGGTGAGGTTGAATTCCAGACTGTTGCAGGCGCACTGTTGGCTTACCTGATTGGAGAGTAGAGTGTATCGCAACTCCACGACGTCTTCGTCGCCGTTTTAGGAGACAAACTCCTGCAAGAATTGCGAGTAACAGAAGAGCAGCGCTGCCCAATATTGCACCAACTACTGTAGCCGTATGAGAGCTCGGCCCTCCTGCCGTTGAGCTCGTTGATTGAGTAGGGGAGGAACCGGAACCGGAGGGCGGCAGTGGGGGATAGGAATTGCTAGACAATATAGAAGGTAACTCGGCAATGGTCTTGAAGAGTGGAAAGGGAGGGTCGTAAGCGAATCCAAGGATCCTATTCAGCCCAGGATTCTGGTCGCAGGATATTTTGAAAGTGTAAATAGATTCATCCTTGCTCGTAGCTGGTGCACCAGTGTCGTTTTCCCAACGAAATAACCAATCGATATCTTGCTCTTTCAGGCTCGAAATTTGGATTGTCTTCTCATCCACCACAGCAGATATATAATTGAGATCGGTGACAGTGCCGTCGAGTAAGACATATACGGCATCCCCTTAAACAAGCTCGGAGCTTAGCGGACATAACGTAGAAGCCTCTCTGCATCAGACTCACCAACAACCTGCAACTCAATCTCAGAGCTCTCGTTCGCAATGTCTTTGCAAGACACCCCACGAACGGGACCAAGGACTTTGCTTTCCCCAAGTTGTTGATCCCTGATCGCTTTGAGCATATCCCTTGCATCAAAGAAGACCTCGCTTTGCTCTTGTAAAGCAGCCCCGCTTGCGGTGTAAACCACTGCATACAAACTTTGACTGAATGTTTGTTCCAAGTCGGATGCGTTAGAGTGCTGGCCCCGTCCCGAGATCGAGAAGGTGTGCTGCGAAGATAAGCCTCCAAAGTCTTGAGTGAATAGCTTTTGGAGCACTCTTGCGTTATCCACCGGGTGCCCAATAGTCATTAACGAGTTTTGGTCTAAGGACACGGAGGCAAGAAGGTCAGGATTGCAGCCCTGATTATCGGGTCCTGTGCATTCGACAAATCTGTCCGAGTACAGATCAACTGCCACACCTATCGTAATGACAAACTTGATGAGATGGAGAACTTTTCTCAATGAAAGGGAAGGCGAACCAGTGAAGTTGATAAGAAAGTCAGTCTCTGGCCCTGAGCTGAAGTCGAAACAATTTACGGGTTTCTGAACGCTGCATTGCCGCGTAGCATCAAGGAACAACTGAGGTTGTGGAAGAGTATTTTCTGAGCCCGAATGTGATGAAGGTGCCATCATGGGGAATGACCATGAAGTTGAACCGGCGTGACGAAAGATATGCTAGGGAGGGCGTCGTGTCCCACTGACAGCTTGAGACTTCCCTTATATCTCTTGTTGCATACCCATGGTAGCCGCTAAGAAGACACTGCTTCAAATCTAGGATCAAAGATCAAAGATTGATGAAAGCAGATAGCTTCTGGGATGAAACTAGGGCAGCGGTGCTAGGGAGGAGCTATTAGAGGACAAGGACACAATGAAGACGCCAAAAGATCATAATAAGTCTCATAAGCTCAGGTCTGAATTTACGATTTCAGACTCTCTAACCCGCATCACTCTTACTGAGATGATGTGTCACAAGAGTTCAGGAGGGATGCTCGTCCTTGCAAGTCGAGTCCAGCCCAGACTTGGCGCAGAAGTCCACATAAATGCCATAGGAGGTGGATAGCCAGTGGCAATACCGAAGAAGCTGGCTCAAGAGCGGTCTAGGGCAGCGTGGAAGAATAAACTCTGTCCGCAGTCAGACTTCCGATGAACGTCACAGCCGCAGGAGATGATTAGAGCGTTGCGCTGCAGTGCCTACTCACACAAGGTCGCTTGATCAGTGATGACCGGGTGTCGCGGGTTGGGGTGATGAGGAAGTGATGGGGAGAGGCTGGATGGAAGAGAAAGGAGCACAAAGCTTCCAGGCGGCAAGATAGAGCTTTCTGGGATCGCAATTTACGGAACAATGCTGTTGAGAATCGTTGGGTTTAGTTATGTAAGCAGAATTCACAATCACAGATTTGAACTAGACTCTACTACGGATGATGCAGGGGCAACCTGTGCCTAGGTGGGAGAATACACGGGAGGTGGGCGAGAGAGGTCCTCAACACGGTCATGTATCTGACGAACCAGCTCTCTAATTTGGGGGTCTTGACCGTTATGTCCCTGGAGTGTGAGACGGATTGTTCCTCCAATCGGTCTAATATGATCACGGCTTGATGATGAAGATGGTGACCCAGAGTCCAGCTCTCCACCTCCAGTAATGATGCCATGCTGAGAGTCAATCCCTTTCTCTGGGAATGCAAGAGATTCAACAAAAGAAGACTACAATCTCTTTCTCAGGGAGCTTCGACTTACCAGTACGATAAATATCCACCAGAGCTTGACTTGGTGATCTGGCATCAAGCACGCTGGCGATGGAGGCATCTTGAGGCAATGAAACATGAGTTTCTGTGGAGCGAAAGTGAGGCTTTAGTTCAGACGCAAGGAGAGGGCTGAGCGCCGAGTGTACTTACGATGACCGCCCAGGGCCACTGCAGCTGATGGAGAATCTGAAGTAGTTGCGCCGCGAAGACTACCCGGTAAGCTTGGACGCCGGATGTAACATATCGATGCATATGCTTTCTCGTATGCAAACGCCCGAACAGTCCTTCTTCGCCGCGTTCCTGGTGTACGCCTCCTCCGCCTTCTATGACGGGTGAAGCAGACAACAGCTGTGATAAGCCAGAGTAGGCAGATGAGGCCTCCAAATGCACCTCCAATTATAGCTGCAACGGGAAGTTGGCGAGAGTGATAAACTGCGTTCACAGGAGGTGAAGGCCGAGGATTTGCACCGTCACTATAAACTGAGGTTAGACAGGAGCAGGTTCATACCTATAGGACATACCTTGGCTCGTTGGAGGATACACCTGGTAAATCACCAAGGGTAGCAAAATCTGCGCAAGGAGGCTGATAGCCAAAGCCAAGGATAGTCCCCAGCCCAGGGTTGGCCTGGCAGGACAATCGGAGCTGGTGGGTATCAAGAGGGGCGCTCAAGCTGGTGTTGTTCAGCTTTCCAGAGAATAACCCGGGGACAGATGGTACCTCTTCCAACCGAACAAGATGACCATCAACTTGAGCAGGAATCGAGGAAAAGTCAGGGGTCTGACCCAATAGAATGAATATGGTATCGCCTATAGGGGTAAACGCGATGAGTAAGTGCACTGCGCAGTGACAGGCCCAGGAAGAAGAATGGATACCAGCGATTTTGAGGTTCACCTCGTCCATCTTGTTCCCGATATCCTGGCACGAAACTCCAGTGACGATACCAGACGTGGGAGGAGAGAACCGGCTAGGGTACTTGTCACTCATTACATGTGCGTCAATAAATACTTGGGTCCCTTCCTGCACGGGAGCAGCTTCCCAGGCTGTTACCATGGCGTATAAACTTTGACCGTAGGTCAAGATGAAGTTGGAGTTCTTGCCGATGGGGTTTGGCCTGACAGCGATGGTATGTCTCGAGACCTGCTCGAATACAATTTGGTCCAGTTTCCTAAGCGTGCGATTCGCTGTAGGACCGAGGTCTCCTCGATGCTCGCCATCCAGGAATATAGGGGCCGTATCCTGTCCAAGGATACAATTGGAGTCGCCTGAGCTCCCACAAAGAACGAACCTGTCTGAGTACAAATCAACTGCAGTGCCTATAAAAATCATCGAGTCTAACAACACCGTGCACGGAATATATGGTGAAAAAGCGCACCTGTGACTCGAATATTGAAGCCAGACTCCAAACAGTTTTCATCCCTGAGCGAGCCCGTGTCCGAGTCTTCGTAGTTGAAGCAATTCGTGTCTATTCCCACAGTGTCGTTGCACCTCTGCGAGAGCTCGACAAAAAGTTTTGGGATAGTGCTGCGGGTGACGAATTCCGTAGATGCTCGCGGGGCCATGTGGACATAGGCAGGGCCACCCTCCGAATCGTTGGACTGGAGAAGCAATACAAAGACTTCCTCTTATACTACCCTCCGGGATCTGACTTAGAGAAAGGCGTACTGCTTCTAGGTCGCAATTTTCACATCAAAGATGGATAGTAGGTGCTGATGGTCACTTACTTTTGCCCTTGAAGTTGCGAGCAGACGTCCCTCAAGGATGACGAGGTGTCCATGAGAAGGGTATTTCCGACGTTCAGTTGAACATGGTTATAACCAGTATTCGTCTTGAGAGGGCTCGTCCCTTCATACGAGGCACAGACCAGATAATGAGTCTAAGCACTCCTCGAGGGTTCAAAGTGACTGGTAGGTGGAGGTCCTCCTGCTGCTCGGACTAAGCCCATGCCTGCGATGGCATCTATGGAGAAAACTGCTGTAGATCGGGTCTCGCGGTGAACAACTCCTCAGTTTTCAAACACATCAGCAAGAAAAACCAAACGGGAGTGCGAAATATAATGGTGGCACTGCTAAGTGCAGCTTTCTGTCCTGATGCTTTTGCACCTCCTGCGCAGGTATCTTGATCCAAGATCATATCGTTACCCAGACGGCTATCTTGGCCGCTACATAGGTCTTAAAGATCCAATGGTCAAGTGCCCTGTTGAAAGATGAATTTACGGGTATCGTGGTATGGTATCGGAGTACAAACCAGATTAGAATGGTCCCAGTTCTGGAGGATGTTAGGCCGAAGAAAGATTCCAAAAACGCCCTGGTATGTGTTCCAACGATTATCCACCTCACGTGCAATTGCTTGTCGCAACTTTCAATCAACCGGTGTGCTTTGGTTGTAACGTGTAGTTTGGTTTCTGGAGATTGCATATATATATAGATCATTGGTAGGTTGAGTGTGAAGGAGACAGAACATCAATGTCGTTGATGGTTCAGGTCGACTTAGCAAGTTGAAGATATGGAGAACTCTCGCAAAGATTAAAACGTTAGACGTAGGTTTTGGAGGGATAATATGTCGTCCAAGGCCCTGCAGCTCGAGAACAAGCTGGTGGTACTGTATGACGTGACATACACAGAGCAGCTGTGACTATCACGCAAACGACGTCACGATCACAAATACTGTCTCCCACATCGATCCTCGGATGTAGCCAGCTGACCACTACTGGTACGATCCCTCTTTTTGTACCTAGTATACGCAGACTATAGTCCAAAGAGTCCAGCATCTAATATTACGCCTGCAGTTTCCAAGTACCCCATATTTGATACAGCACCCTGTCTCGACTCCCGAGGATGTTGGTCCTGGTCTAAGTCATTCTTCGACCAAACCTCTCTGGACCGGTATCCGACTTGAACCTCAAGAACTTACGTTCATCAGAAAACAAAACAACTCTATTTGTTAGCTTAAGAGCATTAGACTGGGGATACGAGCAGCAAAGTGTTAATTCACTTACATCCAATGCGTCAGGTAGAAGAGTACTCCGGTGGCGGTCGAGACAGATCGCTGACACGTTCCAGTTCGTGAATGCGGCGCATCACCTCAAAGAGGACTGGATCTTCGATTCTTCTTCCATCCATCGCCATTGGAGCTGGTGGTTCGACTCCAACAGGATGCATAGAAGGGATCAAGGTTGTTGGTGGTACTAATAAGTCTGAGCTACTGGCAATCGCTAACTCCGACTGAACGGTCGTAACCGCACCAGCGTCCTCCCGTGGCCACATTTCGAGATCACTCGCTAGTAAGCACAGGCGAGGTCAGATTTAGCAGATCCAAGGGTAAGATACTGTGACTCGAGAATACACACAATTCTGATCGGCTGATGGCATACCAGGGATATCTTGAACATTCGGAAGAGGGGTCGCAGAGGGAGGACGCGGAGCTAAAGTAACTGGGGCTGGCATCTTTTCAGCCAAACAGCGGACTAAAGGGATTGCAAACGGCTCACTATCCACGTCGAGATGAAATGGCGGATTGACTTCTGATGGCCCCTTGCAACCCAGATCTAATGTTCGATCTCTAAGAGGTCCAGTTTTGGGTCGGGGAACAGGCTCATCTGTGGGACGAGCTTGTACTGTGCTGTAGGTTTTCTCATAAGCGTTGATGCGGTTGAGGTCTTGGTCTGTGGTTCCAGCTCCTAAGAGCGATATAGTAGCTTATTAGAAAGCCCCAAAACCGCCTTCGACGACTGAAAGTTTCTATGCTCACCTCCTGATCCTGGGATGTGTCGTGATCTGTATCGGCGGTTCAAGAAAACGAAGGCTGTTACGAGGGCGAGCAAAAGAACGGCTCCACCGACGACACCTCCAATTAACGGGGCTTTAGACTCGGAGGAGTGGGATGGCGCTCTGATATCCGTTGGTGGGGAAGGCGATTCCGAGGTTGAGTCATCGCTGAATAATAAAGGGGGCAGATCATCGATGGTCTTGAAGAATGCGAAGGGAGGCTGGTAAAGGAATCCGAAGATTCCGTTCAACCGTCCATTGTCACGGCAGGGGATCATCAGTGTGTGAATGGATTCACTCTTGTTGTGTGCTAATTGAACAGTGGGGTCCGTCCAGTTAAACACTGACAATCGATCGAAACCCCTGGGCCTGTCCTCTTTCTCAAGATGAATCGTCGTCCCATCGAATTCAGCAGATATGACATCAAAACCAGTGATGTTAGAGCCATCGAGTAAGATACGTGCGTCGCCCCCTACAAGGATACGAGGGGCTCAACAAGCGCAGCGGAGAACCTTGATTCACGTATGAGACTCACCAGCAATCTGTAGTTTGATCTCAGAGCCGTCACTTGCGATATCTGTGCAAGACATCCCCTGAGCAGAGCCCGAGTCTTCGCCATCTCGACGACTGTGGCCCGACATCTCGTTGAGCATGTCCCTTGCATCAAAGAAGACTTGGACTCCTTCAGATAAAGCAGCGCCAGTTGCGTTAGCAACGACTGCATACAGACCTCGAGCAATTTCGTCGAGCGAGGTACTCCCGGTCCCCGAGATCAAGATACTATGCTGCGTAAGTGAGGAGTCTCCAGGATGCCCTAGCGTCAATAACTTCCTGAGCACTCTCGAATCATTCGCCAGTCTACTGAGAGGAAATGGGGATTCTTGGTCTAACGATACGGAAGTGATAGCGCGATCATTGCAGCCCTGATTAATATTTTCAGAACCTTCACAGGCAAGGAATTGGTTCGAGTATAGGTCAACCGCCGCGCCTATCGTGATTATAGTCTTGATGAGATACTGAACTTCGCTCAACAAAAATGGAAGGCAAACCGGTGGAGAGGATTTCAAAGCCGGATGGAACCTCATCGAAGCAGTTCGTGGGTTTCTGTTCGTAGCATATCTGAGAAGAATCAATGAATAACCGAGGTTGGGGAAGATTATTTCCTGAATTCAAGCGTGATGGTGCCATGGGATATAACCATAAAGGCGCACTGGGCAAGTCGTCACCAAGAATCTGGGGGAGGCTATCATACGTTGAGGCCTTCCCTCATATCTCCTCTTGTATGGCCACGATAGACGCTGAAGAATCAGGAATCGAGCATTAAGGAGGACAGGCTGGCGACTTCTAAGATAGAGTTGCGCTGCCAGCCTCGATGGAGAACGGAGAGTTGTCACGGAGAGACATGCAATGCAATTGCTGGAGGATCAACAGGAGCTCAAACACCATGAGCATATATTCTGTAACTCAACAGTGATGATGACCCGTTGGTGGAGGGTGCCATAGAAGTCAAAGAACCATCGTTTTGAAGTGATTTGATCCTGTCAATGAGATATAGAAACCAAAGACGAGTTAACCCAAGGCTCAAAGAAGCGGGTCAATCACGGGTGTTGTGGTGAATAAGCTCTTGGCTGATCCAAACCTGTTTGCACTGCACCTTCAACTATCACGGATCACATCCTATTGAGGAGATAAAGCTTGTACGGCGTTCGAGCAGATGTTCTCAGCTAGGAGACTACGCATAGAGAAGCACTGGAGGGTTCTCCCATCCACAAGCGGGTTCGAGTATGTGTGCATATACATGGCTACGACGTTGACTGGTAAGCTGGGGTTCTGACACGCAAGAGCGAGAACCTCACATATTACTGAGCATCGCAACATAGATGATACTTTACGGGAAGTGGGAACGACACAGCCGTAGGCATCATGGACTTCCGCTTTCGTGATGCGAACCTCATAGTCAGGAAACATGATGTGGTGACGAGAAGGGGATCCCCTAATAAGAATGCTTTAGGCAGGCGAGGTCCCTAGGCCTGAACCTTTGTTACAATGACAGGCGAACAGGATAACTTGAATTGCTTCAATAACTTTAGGAAGGTGGAATGGTCGTATGAACTATTTTGTTAGTACAGGTTCCAAGCTGATCCAAACCAGTCTCCACCACGTCCCCGTCAGTCAACCAGACCGGGTCCTCTTTGCCAAGCTGAACACCGCTAGGGGTTCCAGTGAAAATGATATCGCCGGGGAGAAGAGTGATACCCATTGAGAAGAAGGACACGATTTGTTTGACGCTGAGGAAAGAGTATCAGTGTAAGTGGAGGAGTATGACGGCAGCAGGCGATGCTATGAGATTGAACTCACCCAAAGATCATATCGGCGGTGGTGGCGTTTTGCATCGTCACACCGTTGACTTTGGCCCAGATGGTGAGGTTCTGCGGATCAGGGATCTCGGATTTGTGAACCAGAGCGGGTCCCCATGGACCCCATCCATCAGCATCCTTGCCCATCGAGAACTGTAAGGAAGAAAAAAGAAACGAATCAATCATCGCCTGAAATCAGACGATGAAAATCAACAAAAGTACCTGAGGCTGAGGAAGACCACCTCTCTCGATCTGCCAACCACGATGAGAGACATCGTAGCCCGCAGCATAGCCGGCTACAGCATCCAAAGCATCGTCTTCGGAGATGTTGAAAACCTTCTTGCCGATCACGACGACGAGCTCAGCTTCGTAGTCCATCTTTGAGGTAAAATTGGTCTGATTCTGATAGCTCGGAGGAACGGGAACATCGTCAAGAGGTCCAGCCAATGCGGTCCATGGTTTGTAGAACAGGATAGGGAAGCTTGGGATCGTAAAGTTCGTCTAAAACTCCTCGTCAGAGGCTGTTCTGAATAAGAGACCTCTTGAAGATTCGGGCTTACCTCTCCAGCGTGACTAGCATAATTAATTCCCACACAACGAACAGTTCGCGTACGTTCAGGATCAAGTGGGGAGAGAAGTTGGGTGATGTTCTTAGAGTGGCTTTGAGTTCTGCTAGATGTGATCTCAAAGCGAGGAGCGCATACCTTCACTTCATCCGTGATGTTGAAATCGTCACCTAGGATATCACCTTCAACGACACGAGCACTGGTGCTGAGAGCTGCGTTGAAGCCTCCTTCCGGAAGGATCGCGTCTCCAGTATATTCTTGCCCGTCATCCGAGATAAAACGGACAAATCGTTGCGCCTGAACAACCAACAACGGCGTGGAAAGGTATAGTAGGACTCTTGAGAGTAACATTGTGAGTACTATAATTGCTTTGCACGAGGCTGGGGTATTTATGTGATTAGTTAGAGTGGCCTGGTGACCTATGCGGGCGTCCGTGAGCGTGGGTGAAGGGGAGCCTGAGGGAACATGGATGCATGGATGGGAAGGTCAATGGTCGAGATGAATGGTAACCTGCAATGCGTGTGACACGATCCCCAGGGGTGGAATAGAATAATAGCAGTTTTCCCTGTGGTCGTCATGTTCAGATTCCTTACACTCCATGATGTAAACGTCTACTCACACGACGATCGAGAGCTAGCCAAACACCATTCCTCTGGGTCGAGGCTGACGACAGGCTGCCTCATCTAGGGACCTTTCTAGTGAGGAGACGAATATATAGAGAAGTGAAATCGTGCTTACCGTTTCTCTCACAAGAAGGCTTTCGCAATCCTTCCGAGGTACCATGGTTCGTCAACTTTGGCACGATGTAAGGACACCGAGGCCGAGATCCTGTATCGCGTAGACTCAGAGCAATGATCTGGGAGTCAGTGGCTTCATCGCTCAAGAAAGGCTCCCAAATAAGTGATAATCTTTGAAGAGGTGTTGGTCAAATTTCAGAGCAAAGGCAAGTAGAGAACAAGTGAATGGAGGGCATGTGATCAGACGTTTCCTGCAACTGGCTCCCATCACGGCCTGCCTACCGAGTCCATCTGAATTTATCTCCATCTCTATCAGTCCGATTGGGCTGCGAAACCTCGCAAAGTTAACACACGAGAGTTTGCAGCTCACCCAGCCCGAAAAATGAGAGATTTAACGACACTCTGGCATCCACAGTTCGCACAAGGAGTCGACCTGAGTGCCATCCTAATCGTGCTAGTTTTGGTTATCTCTGGTCTTGTTTCCCTCTGGCTTGAATCCGACTTGAGAGCGGATTATTGCAATGCCCTGCGTGTTATGCGGTAAGCCCCATTGTCTCTCCCTCTAATAATTTACCTCTCCATGTCACAGGGTATCTGAACCTTGGAATCAGGACATCTAACACAGCGCTCTTTGGGTGTAGTTTCTCTATTTTCTCAGAGCCATGCAACATACCTAAACAGTCTGGTACACATCTTGGCTCCCATTCACCCAGAAAGTGCAGTCTTGATCTTGCCGACGAAGGTAGACAGACAAAGAGTTCGCTTCGAGCATACCACTTCACCCTGCTCAAATGTCATGTGTAGCTCGTTCATTCGGCCCAGTTCTATACGCCCGAGTGAAATGCGCCTCATCAGTTAGTTGCGCTGACTATGCCCCTCGTCTATCATCTCTCATACACGTCTCTGAGTTCGCATTCGTTCAACACGCGTCACCTGAACTCACCTTCCGGATTTTTACTCCTACCGCCTATAGACTCATAATCAAGCAGGAGCGATACCTAAGCACAACAATGCGGTATACAAGCACCAGCAAGGCCGCAAGTGCTGCTCTTTCATGAACTGATGCGTAAAAAAAAAATTCTCAAACTCTTCTATCTCTTCAAGAAGCTGTTGGAACTCAGAGACTTCTAGTTCCCGCCAGCATCTTTGACTGCAATAGACACGCTTAAGCTTCGTGAGGCTCTGATTGTGTAGAGCCCAGCAACAAATTATCCGGTTCGCTCTAGACATCCTCCAGACCTCGAACTACTCAGCGGTGC
This sequence comes from Agaricales sp. HM26-F1, assembly GCA_002718315.1. Lineage (NCBI taxonomy): Eukaryota > Fungi > Basidiomycota > Agaricomycetes > Agaricales > Agaricales sp. HM26-F1. The sequence continues at coordinate 218,318 of NIBX01000147.1, forward strand.
CGATTTTATTTTGTGCGCAAGCCGTCTCGAAAGAAGCTGCAGCACGATAAGGCGAGGCACCGTCACCACCAAGCTCCTTGCGCACCACTGGGCGCGAGAGGACCGGACGGAGGATCATCTTTCTCTCCTTCAACGGATGCTTGTCTGCCAGCCGCCGCGTCAAATTCGACCTGAACGGCTTCCTCGACATCAAGCTCTTTTTTTCGGTACTGGTCTCGTCACTGGGGATCCACTTTTGTAATGGATTGCCCAGCACTTCTGCTAATTTCTGAGGCGACATGCGTAGAATATGTGACGGAGCTTTAGGTTCAAGAATCGATATGCTTTTCATGGTTGAACGTTGATCGCGCAGAAGTCCTGTACAAATAAGCCCATTGAGTCGAGATATCTTCGTATTGTATATCATACGTGTAGACCGCAAGAAATCTAGCTGTTAAAAGTACATTTCCTTTGAATCAGGGATACGTTCATCGCGTGTACATGTAAAATCAGCCAACAAAAGGAAAATATAAGATCGTATCATAAATCTGTCTCAGCAACACTGTCTCAGCATCACCTTCCAAGCGTAAATCCACCTCGAGGCAACGGATGCCATCCCGATCATGACCTCGTATACTGGGGTGGTCTTCCCAACTCGTTCATGGAACGCATCGTGGAGGCGTCAACCGTGCGAAGCTCGATGTTATCTTCGGCAGGTTCGAATATCGGTGGGCTGGTGACACCATTGGTAGCTGCCTGAGAATCTTTCGTATACGGAGGAGGAAACTTTGGCTCTGCAGCTGGTTCTGGATACCTAGGCAAAGGCACGTCGAAGGAGGGTTTCCCTGCTAAAACTCGAGTGAGACTGAAATCCTGAGAGAAACATGAAAGAAAGATGGGCTTACCAGCATCTCCACCGCTCTCAGCATCAGTAGAAGTAGCCCGTTGGGCCATTTTCGAGGTTCGCCTCCTATTGTAGAGTACGAAGGCTCCCACCACACACATCACGAGGAGGATGGCACCGATTATGGATCCTGCTATGACGTCTGCCCCTGATCCTGACGTATCATCCAGTCCAGCTTCAAAGGGCCCGTTGTTACTGTTGTTATTGCTGTTGTTGTTGTTGTTCGACGAACTGGGGTCGGTGAAGAACGGCGGCATGGAAGTAGTTGGTGAAGGTTGGAAGCTGGGGAAACTCATGGTGGTTCGAGAGTAGGAGTAATCCGAGATCTGGCTCTGAGACACGGGTGTGTATCTAGGCGGAAGGAGTTTGAGAAACAGGAGGTCCTTTCACGTATTTATAGCGGGAGGAGGTGAGGACATGACTCGGAGCAAACTCACAGGCATTTTATAGAATATCAGCACGATATGATGGTTCAACGATTTACCGTTTGAGGGAGCAGGTCTGCCGGGACGTTCGTCGAGAACGCCCTAGCCAATGGTGTGTACCATACGCGACATCTACTACCCAGACTCGGCACACGCGAGCGATAAACGCGATCGTAACCAATCGGAGGGGCGCCTAGTCTGGGGCCAAGTGAGTCAAGTTTCATTCCGTTTTTCTGGGAGCCCAACGTACCGGTTGGAGGTGTATCTGAATCGAGAAGGACTCGGAACCCGATCAAAGGATCAGTGTGAGAGTCCCAGCCATAGCAGCTGCGCAAATATTCCCACTGCAGCTCCCATTCATAGGGGGGTACGTTTTCTATGACGCAGAAGGAGGATTTGTTTCGAGTCTTGATGGAAATCTCGACATGGCACCACGAAGAAGGATCGTCAGCGACTCCGAGCAGATTGCCTGCCGCTGGGTCAACTTTGCACCGGGGACCGTGCCCAGTGCGGATTGCTCCGATGACCAGAGTGGTCTTCCGTTTCCTTCCGGTGCCTCGCAAAAGGAGTCTGGCGCAGTGCAGGGCATGTCGGAACATCTTGTGAAAGCCAAACGTCTTGGGAATGCTCGCGTCATCTCAAGCTAACCGTGGAGTTGGCGTTGCTGTCGATGATGTTCTGTGACACGGAGAGAGCCTCATGATGGTAGAATGAGAAGTCGAACATGATCTTTTGATACGAGGATCATAGAACCAGATGCGATGGAACATTTGGAGTGAGTCCGTCGGATGGTGGTCTGTTCAAGTCGAAAAATAACAAAGTGTAGGATCATTGAGAGATGGATTCTCAGAGATGGATGGTTGACGTCCACGGTCAATCATTGGCCATGATGTTGTGGACGATGTGCACGGCCGTGTTTAGTCGACTTCACGCGGACCGACTTTGCTTGCGAATTCTGGTGACGAACTCAACATGAACGCAATTCGACAAAACGAAAATTGGCTCGCCGGATCGCTCTTTCTCTGTTCACCATCGTACTCGTCGTATCTGAATGAAGACTCGTGAATGACGAGAGGCAATTGAGTCTCCCAGGAACAATATGGAGTTTTCCACACGCGTCAGCGTCGTCAACCCCTGGTGCCCCAAAGCGCAAAAGCCCTTCACCAGAGCCAGAACACAAAGACAACGATGGGCGTGCATTCAAAAGGCGCAAAAACGCGTCCAAATCTGTCTGTTTTGAGGAATTGCCTTTGGACGTTTAGTATCAGGTCAGTCAGTTCGATATATGCTCATTCACGATACTCACGGACGCGTCGACTTGTAGATCCTCGTGCATGTTATGGCCGTCGACTTGATGTATCTTTTACGCGTTTATAAGAACCTGCGTTGCGTGTTGTTGAACCCCAGTTCGTCTTATGTGTGGAATCAGACCATCGCAAAATTGAGCGACTTCCCTGCTATTCCGAGGTGCCTCAATGCACCGCAGATGGTCTACATGGCGTTCGAGCACCATTGTCATGTACGCCCTTTTGCATCTCAAGTCATAAGGAGTATTGTGAGGAGGAGTCGGTTTCATTAGTTTTGCAATCTCGGGGCTGAAGGTCTTTGATGGATTCAAGAAGCAATATATGAGATCGCTGCAGTGCAAAATAAACAAACGTCTGCACCGACTGTATCAAGGAACAGTGGGTCTTCCAAACGACTCTCTGTTCCCTTACCCGATGAGCTGAGCCTTTGACCAGCATGGTGTGTGTTCCAGAAAATTGATAGGATTGGGATCTCGATGACATTATACCAAAAATCACCTCTCCGTTTTACATTAAGATCTTTGGTCCTCGTTCCCCGGTCTAAGCTCAACGACTAGTGACCGCTTTGCGTCACTGTTGGCCTGCTGAGTGTAATTCGATCATGCAAGAATTTGAGAAACTCCCTCCTGGCTCGGTGCAAAGACAAGCGTATATCGAGCCCAGGCGCAGAACTCTAACCCTTGTAGCCCGGGTGAGATTGTTTTTTCTTGCTGACCAGTATCTACCTCATTCGTCTCATGTTCTTCATTGGCAGTCAGAGCAGCGAATGTGTGAATGGCTCGAGGCAATCACCAAGTGCAATATTGATCGACTAACAGGCCCCGTCTACTGCCTCGGATCTATACTGTATGACGAACCGGATACTGCCCCACCGCGACACGGCATATATCCCAAGCGCTTGGACCTTCTACTCTTCGAGCCGACCCAGGAGTTCTTGGAGCTCGAAGCATCGGGGAATCTGTTCGATCTTGGAAACGCGACCATCAGGGGGCTTGAGGTAGAAGAGGAATTGACGCGCATTGACCTCAAAATTCGAGATGCGTACTCGTAGCTGGACCTTCATGAGGTGATGCGGGACTGGAAGGACGCAAAGGCTAGAGGGCTGCTTGCTCTCGATGCGCAATCTCCTCTTGTGCCCTCCGATTTCATCAGCCAGGACGACCCCACCGCGACTCTCAACTTGGCCATGGTAGCGTTCAGCCCCGTGGAGCCTCGACGACGTGCCTCTCGCGAGGTGTTCAACTGGCCCGGTGTCATAACCCAACCTACCGCCAGACAAGCCGCGCGCAAATCAAACGCAAGTCTTCTTCTCACCTTGTCACCTGGTTGACCACTTTCGATTAATTATCGATCAACAACCCGTATTTATACATCATTTATACCCCACACAGATATCTGTGCACTCCCGATCATTACAGTTTGAGATCGAGAGAGACAAAAGAGCGGCAGTAGTAGAAAATTAAGGTCCAGCCGCAGGTGTCCGAGGTCGTCCGAGATAGCGGGATTGGTAGTCCAAGGCCTCAGGCCCGGGATCCAGACCTATTACGCATACTTCCTCGTTTCTTCAAACGTTGAACTGATGAAGAGGCTCCGACCCTGGCCTGGAGAGAGAATACAGGTGCGGTGTCTGATCAATTACTGGTTAACAACCGTATTTATCTACCATATACGTGAGCCTTGCTCAAATCTATATCTCGTCCAGTTTCAGCCATTACAGTTCGAAAGGAGAACAAACAGACGTAGGATGAACAACACAGGTCCTGGTCTAGGAAAAAGAAGAAAGGGAGTTCTACAACAGGGACAAAACAAATTCCACAAATCTAGGGTAGAACGAATAATAAATAGAATAATAAAAACACCCCCTTCTTCAACAATGAAGACGATGGGTTTGCGTTCTAGAATGAGAGTTCGTCCGATGAAGTACGTTGTCCGAGATGGTATTGATGAAGTCGCCGTCCTTCGGCTACCCAGAGGGACATTCCACCATGCTGGGCGCCGGTACCTTCTGTGATTTGTAGAGCTGAGATGTCTCGGTCAAACTCAGTCTTGAAAAGAGTGGTTGGGGAAGCTGAAGGTCCAATCACTAATCATGAGAATGTGAGATGGAAGAAGAAAGAAAGACGGCACTTACTATGTTGGTCTGCCTGCTGAAGCTCTTTGAGTGAAGGAGAAAGGAGTTCACCAGAATCTAAAGACCATAGCCGGATCCTTTTGTCCTCGCCAGCGGCAAAAAGAAGATTCTGCTGAGGATCCACGCAGATGCCCTAAAATGCAAAAGTCGCTGGTTAATCTGAGTTCGATCTTTGCTCAGAAAATGAAGAGCCCACCAATCTCCGAGTGAGAGAATTAACATGACCAGGGAAGAGGACCAAGGGATTATGTTCTCGGAAGAAGCGGAGATCGTACGTGGCTAGCTGTACCCAGTAAGATATATCAGGATGAAGCAACACATAGGAGATCCGATAATCTAGAGATGCTTACATGGCCACTCATATGACCAGCAAGCAGCTGCCAGTCGCGGATGACCTGCATATAGGTGACTGAGCTTCTCTGTCCTTGTTGTTGAGCAGCTAATGGGCGCGTATCGAATCTGCCGGTGAAAAGACGCTGCGAAGATCGATTTGCCTGTCTCAAGTCGAACCTCATGATAGTCCCGTTTCGTGCGCCTGTGTATACGAGATGCTGTTCAGGCGGTTAGATGTGGGTATGCTTATGATGGAAAAAATTCGCTGTAACCGACCTCACCGTGGAGGCGTGTCGCAAACACATCGCTTCCGGTTTTCAGAACCCGTAATGAGTCAAGAGGCCGAGGAGAGGCGATGTCGGAGTAATAGACCGCCTTTTCGTCGGCACCAAGGACCAGCCTGCTGGATTGGAAGTCGCTGTTCCAAATCTCATGTATACTCTTCCCAGGGTCCAGCAGGAAGGCCTCTCTGTGACTCATACATTAGTGTATGAATGGCCGAGAACAATAGACACACACACACCCTTGCGTCTCGAGATGGGGCACTACCAGGATCCTGTTGGCTGGTCCAAAGCTGGTGGCGCTGTGAATGGGAAATTTGATGGGGTTAGATGAGGAAAGGACTGATGCGTAATAGATACTAACATGTACGCTTGCTCAGAGACGCCGAAAGAAGTAATTTCGCATCCCTTAACAACAATAAGAGACAAGAGGAGTATCCACAAGAGAAGAACTGACGTATGTTGAGTCACCAATGCAGAAGTCAGGAGTCCAAGCGTCCTTCTTCGTGAAGTTAGTGAACTCGCTTCGGTCGTGAGGATCTTGGGGACTCCATATACATCCGGAGTTGTCACCCACAAAACATATAGTTTCGTCGAAACCAGGTCGGTGGGCAGCCTGAGGGCAATAGCGTGAGAGAGACCACAGAGAAAATGTTCATCAGACTGAGCACTGACCGCGAAAGCTGTTATTCGGCTCTCGGAATCGCAATGGAGCGGAACTTCCACTGTCGCCTTGCGAGAAGTCTGGGTTATGCTGAAACCCATCATCGTACTTGAAGTTGAGGCCATAAGTAGAAGATTTGGTCGGAGTAAGATCAGGGAACATACTTCATATTTCGACGCCAGCATTGCCCAGAGACCATACCAGTGAAGGAACTGCTGAGATCTGTATACATTGGACCAGAGCGACGTATCCTTCGTCTAGTGGGAGACGGGCCGTCCGAAGTACCAGAGTGCGACGAATCATCGTTCTGTTGGACGATTTTCACTGGCTTTGGCCGCGATGAGAGGGGAAAATAGCGGTTCTTCGCCTCATCCCAGTAGAAGCCTGGAAGGTCCTTGGGCATTAGCTTCGTACCAGAGGTGTAAGTTACAAGAAAAGAGAGAACGCGAACATGTGACCATAATTCATCTTTACAGCAACGCAACAGCAGCGGCATCGTTGCCAGTGAACAACCGATTTGGACCACACCAGCCACGCTCTTGCTGGAAAGCTGATTATGTTCATAGTTTACCGGTCGGCTTCCAGCTTTATCCGAGCAGCCATTTTTGGTGTCAAGAGCCTTTGTGGGTCGCCTCTTGGAAGAGCGCGTTGATGAGCGCCTCCCCAGAACCCCGGAATCACCGTAACGGGCTAGCCTCTTGTGGACGTACTATGGACGTAAGAGAGAAGTGCATAGACTCCTTGCATTCTATCTTGCGAGAAGGACTGACTCGTACTCAGAGAATAGTTTTCAACCTCAAATCAAGGACTCGCTCCAACGACGTGTTAAATTATTCAGAAAAGCGGAGCAGCTCCAAGTGTAACGGGAGTTTGAGATATTTTCGAAAGCCAGCGCCTCGAGAATAATACTACGCAACATCCGCTTTATGACTTGCATCGGTTTATGAGGAAGCGCTTGATGATCTCTGCCAGAGAGAAAGCTCCAGTCCTTGATTCCTTTACTGTTGATTAGGGTCCGACTCCACTTCAGGCAGTCGTACTGCTACCTACCGAGTACGTCTCAGCACCACTTCTACGGGCGATATTACTGACAGAACTCCAGTGCTATATGTTTCTGACTCCTGCGTATTGGCAGGCATCGTCTCCTACTCAGTCCTCAGTTTCCCGAGCTACAGCATGATCACGACCTTGATCTTTGCTCGCAGGCGCGAAGTGAACCTGAGGTCAGCCTTCAGGTATAAAAACAAGCCAACGACTTGACCGTCTTCTCATCTCATACTATCCTCACAGTTCACAACATGCTCTTCAAATCTTCTCTCTTCTTTGCCGCTGTCGCCGTTGTGCCCCAAGCTTTGGCTCTCATTCACGCCGTCGATTCGTCGACGCTCATCTCCAAAGATCTATACGCAAAGGCCAAAGGCGAAGGATTCACCAAAGCCATCATTCGTGCCTACTCAGAGGCATGCGGTTCCGGCGGGCAAGTTGATCCCAGTAAGCAGCCTTAGCGCAGGTGCAATCGCGACGTTGACAGGAACCGTAAACACAGACTTTGTGCAATCGTACAAGAACGCCCAGGCAGCTGGGATCACTAACATTGACGTTTACTGGTTCCCTTGCACTGGTAGTTATCCTCCAAACTTCGGAGCTGCCGTCATTACTTAGCTCACTTGTCTCTTGCAGGAGCCAAAAATAAGTGCAAGAGTTTTACTGACCAGCTAGGAGCAATCCACAATACTTTGAATACCAACAAGATGAACATCAGTACGTTTGTTGTCCTAAACTTCCAATTGTTCAAAGTTTGGATATCTGAGCGTCGATTTTAGGCAAGATCTGGTTTGACATTGAGGCTGATACAAAGTACGATGCCCTTATTTGCTCCCTAGATTTCTGACTAATGCAACGTCACTCTTAGGGAATGCGATAATGTCAGTTTCTCTGCCTATCTTCTACGAAGAAACGGTTAGAAAGACAAAACTTACTAATCTCGTGTATCTTTTGCGTAGTGGAACTATGGTACCGACGGCAACTTGAAGGTCGCAAAGGAGATCGTGGCCGCCCTCCAAGTTAACAAAGATAACTGGGGAATCTACACCAGCCCTGGAGAGTGGGCTACCGTCTTCGGTTCTGCTGATGTCGTAGTTGACAAGTCTGCTCGTCTTTGGTGAGATACCCCCGTTCTTCCTGGTTTTATTGCTCATGAACTGATATATGAACCTCAGGTTCGCTACTTACGATGGCGTGGAGACCTTGGACCTTAAGAAACCTTTTGGAGGGCACGCTTCGTTCCTTTCCTTGGCCTTGATGAATTATGGACTAAATTGGTCATTTTTCTCGACTCGATAGATGGACTACCGCCTACGCGAAGCAGTACACAGACCAGAGTGCCAGCAAGAAGTTTGACCTGAATGTTTTCACTGCCTGAGACTATTTACGGAGACCAGCTGGAGAAGGAAACACGAACTCGTACGAGAAGTTATAAATGTACAATCACTGTTTCAATATTTACTGTCTTCACTCCGAAATATTTCGATTTCTTATAGTCGCTTCGGTCCCTCTCTCCCACACCAGAGTATCCACCTCATAGTATTGCCCTGCATCACAGCTCCTAGTGCCACTAAGAAATATCCCCCACCGCTTGAATATCAAGCGCATCAGACGTGCATCGTACCCTTCACAATCACATCGCTCTGCCTAAACTTCGACCAATCATGCACCATCTCACAGTTCAACGTGGACTCGTCCACCGCTTTACACCCGCGCTCCACAACCTCTGCGTTGCACTTCTCGATTTCCTCCAACTGGTTTCCACCCTTGACAATATTCTTCAAAGCATCAACAAAGCTCGCTACATCGTTGATAGCGTTGTTGAGCCCTTGGCCGCGCATGAATGGCATAGGATGGGCCGCATCCCCACATAACACCAGTCTTCCACCGAAGCTGTTCCAGTGTTTCGTAGGCCAGCTGCCGATGCGTATTTGACCGTGCACGATCTCTTCAGAAGGAAGCTCGTGGGCCCATTTCGCTACTTCACCAAAGGGGCCGCCGAACTGGTCTTGGTGGGCTTTGAGCTCTTCAGCTGTGATGTTAGGAGAACGACCGGTAGAGTCGACCTCTGTGTTGGTTCTGCCCCAGGTGGTGATAAGCTGGAACGTCCAGTCCTTGGGTTTGGCGTTATCCGGGACATCGAGCACTAGAGAACGATTAAGTCAGTGTCACAAGGCGAGAGGGAATCTAAAGGGCAATAAGCTCACTCATGAAGAACGCCCACATCCCGTTGGGATGGATAGACATGTACGCCACGGGGTGGACACTCCTTGCCTTCAGAGCTTGCTCATCCGTATGGAGCTTAAATACGCTCCTCACGCCGACGAAAGGTGCGTTCACGGAGTCAGCACCATGGTCTTTCAGTCCATGACGACGAACTCCGGAACGTCCCCCATCGCAGCCAGCGACTATGGTTCCCGTCGCGGAGCTCCCATCGGTGAAGATGGCAGTCACATAACTCCCGTCTTCTGACATCTCGAGCTTCTCGAGAGTTTTACCGTACTTTAGGGAAGACATGAGACGTTCTAGCATCAACAGGCACGTTAAGGAACACATACCTGCACATCGACACCTTCTGAGAGTAGCGTGCGGATTTTGAGCCTCGAGAGCCTGAGCACCCAAGAGAGCTCGATCTTGTGCATGAGTTCGCCTGTTTCGCCATGAAGAACGGGAATGAAAGCATCTTTAGATGGATCGAGGGTGGGATCAGCAGTGCCCTCGGTGATCCGTGCAAACATTTCCGGGGTGAGGAGGTTCTCGAGAAGCGGTCGACTCCAGTAGATGCCCATGCCCCAGTTGGCACTCGTCCCTCGTCCGAAGAGGCTGTCATCTCTTTCAAAGATGGAGAACTTGATGCCAGCCTAGACCAATGAATATCATCAACACTAGGGCTTGAAGGAGGAGAGGACGAGTTCAGCACCACTTTCAGACTCTGAGCTAGAAGCATGCCAGTAGGACCTAAGATATGAGGTGAGTGAAGCGATCTATGTATGCTCTAGGGTGCTGGAGGAATCACCAGCGCCGATGATGAGGACATGAGTTTCTGGAACAGACATCATGATCTCAGTGAGGTATGGGAGGGATGGGGAGAAAGAGGACCGTGCTAAACGCTCTTATGAGGGAAAGTACTGGGTCCGCAGGAGCACGGCGCCAACGTAATCGCACTTGATTAGGTCGTTCAAGTGACCAGTAGTATACCTTGGGAGCATTACACGTAATATTCTTGGCTTGGAGGTAGTGGCGGATGCTGTGAGATTCTCTTGTCACATAGACAATGAATTGAAGGTTGGCGACGTAGACGGGTTTTCAGTGGGCTTTACTCACTATGGTTACATATATCAGATACAGGATGCTAAAAAGGAGAATGCAGACTAACCACAGGCGGGGAGCCTCGAATCTGGACGTGCAATATCCCGGTTCAAGTTTGGCTCTATGAGTCATTGCATTATTCGCCAATCGGAGGATGCCAGAGCAAGACAACGTCAATGGTATGACGGGAAGGTGTTAACTCTGAGTCTGAATAGAAAACGCATACTATACACATAATCAGGCCGTCAACACTAACTAGCACTGACTTCATTCCCAGCCACCTCTGCTTCTGCTTTTAATCTCTTCTCTCTTCTTCGCTTGACGTCCCAGTTGTAGAGCCTCGCCGTATTGACTTCCATAATGGTCAGCTGCTCTCGCAGGAATTCGAGATCCGCGATGATATTCTCGAGGGACGTTTGAGCGTCTCGCTGTTTTGTTTGGAGGAGCGTTATCGCTGCTGGAAGTTTGTATGATAACATCACGTTGGCCTGTGGGAACGGTCAGGCTCATTGTCCACGAGATCAGCGCAAGCGACGTACTCCTAACCAGAGATAAACGGTGTCCGAATCATCGAGCTCAGCTTCAGCGTATAGCGTGTCGTTGAGCTCAAACGTAGTTTTGAGAGGTTTGTTGGCCGAATCATCCTCGTCGTCGAGGTCATCATCATCGTCTGAGTCATCATCATCGTCTGAGCCATCATCAGATGAGGCCTTCCCTTTGCCTTCCTAGTGGTTTTTGAATCAGTACACGATGGTATGACGCAAAATAAAGTTACACACTCTTCGCTGTTGAAGATACAGGACTGTACTGAGAGTACGCTTGATATCCGGTATCTTCTCCTCCAGGCTTCTCCGTCGTTGAGTCAAGTTGCTCTCCATGAAACGATATTTCCTGTACTTTCACCGTCCAGATAAGTTCTCTCAAACAAGTGTAGATTAAGGGCAGACATACGCGAGAGCTGCTTGGAAATTGTTCATGTGCTCCTCTACAGGTGCATCGGGTCCTCCAATGAATTTCTCGACGTCGTCCTGTAATAGGTTGATCAGCACTAGCCATTTCTGAGATCGCCCCATATTTGTGCTCACGATGAATGGTGCCCTGGGGATTTTACGAGGATTTTCCTCCGCGCTCATGGTGGGTCCTGGTTCTTTCCAACGGAGATCTGGTACGTAGAGTGATTTCAGAGACGCGTCCAGAGGCCACTGCGTTCAAGAGATATTTGAGATCGTTGGGCGTTGGGAGTTCAAGCGATAATTTGATGACAAATATTGCTATTGGATCTCCGACTCCAGTGCTCTCCTCTCTCACGCAGGTGGAAGGAGATTTACGTTATGCTATCCAATTGGTTCTGCTATACGACGTGCATTGATATTCCACCACGACCTATGTGTGCACTAGTCCACAAACTAGCTTGAATCGTATGCGACAAATCTCCAGCAACCAGTGCTTTGAAATCTTGGAGGTGCCACAAAGTCGTGCAAATCTGTAGCTAGAGACCTGGCCTGTGAAATGCAGAGTCGATGAATGGCGATGATGATAGATGAGTAAAAGGCGAGGGCATAGCGCAAGAGAAGAGCCTGCGCTGCCCAAAGGAGAAAAATCTGTTCACTTTCAAGTTGGACATAATTATCGAGAGATGGCACCCACTGTTGGGCGGCGGACAAGTAAACTGACGTCGACCTGCCCCAGCGGAGAAACAGGTTAACCAGCCTGAGATCAAGGAGAAACATGTAGGCCTATCACTTTCTCGAGCTCATTGAGCTCACTGCTCCACGATGGTTGATGGAAGACAGTAGGACCAGGTCAACCCAGTTAGACGCTGTGCATGCATTGTCTGAGGCAAGGGATCCACGTTCAAGCGGACGATACGCACCTGCATCGATTCGCCAATGCAGAAAGCCACCAGAAGATCGAATTCGATGGAGACATCATAGCCAGGACTAACTTGAAGCTCAGTCTGCATGCTGCCTCGCGGTATTTCAAGCAAGTTGGACAGTACCAGAAATCTAGTAGAAGTACGGAGAGGTTGCAACAAGCACAATCTCCATCAACTGAGTCGTGTAATCTTAAGATGGACCTAGTCTAAAATATCTTGAACAAAAGTCTATGAGGAAAGCAGCCCAAAGTTCGGCATGATAGGGTGAGAGAGGACGTGTAAAGCCGACAAGACCGACACCGGCTTTCTGGCTTTCTCCCGAACCGAGCGGAGAAATCACTTCTGATGCAATAATGATGTCCGATGCCGGATTTGCCCTACTTTCAATTGTGCGCAATCAAGTTCCTCGAGGTTCTTCTGACGTCCATCATGTCCTCGAGTCCAACCTCCCCCGTAGCTTCCAAAATTCCAGATCTATATGGCGTAGAGGACGACGCTGTTGATCCTGTCTACAAAGCTAAGGCTCATGCTTTGAACGAGGCTATTCAGGAAATCGGGATGGGTAGATATCAAGTGAGCTGATACTTTTTTACTTGTGAGAAAATGTATTGACAAGACCCTTTTGTAGTGGTATCTGTGGATTGTAGCTGGGTTTGGATGGTTTGCGTAAGTGCTTCGTGGGCTTTCCCCTTGTTGGTAACAATTGTTGACCGATACTGAGCAGTGATAGCGTCTGGCCTGTGAGTGATAAGGCGCATAGTATCCCTTATGCCTCTTTTCTCATGGGTCATCTGTCTGCAGCTCCTGAGCGGTCTAATCCTCACACCCGCACTCTTTGAATTCCACTTTAACGGTCCGTTCTTATCCTTGGCTGCCAATGTTGGTCTCCTTGTTGGTGCCATCTTCTGGTCCTTCGGATGCGACATCTGGGGCAGAAGGTATGCTCATTGGCACACTCAGACATTCATCCCATCGCTCACTACGGTTTCTTGACCTGAAGATGGTCCTTTAACCTCACGTTGTTGATCACTGGCGTGTTCGGTTTGGCAGCTGGCGGCGCGCCTGATTTTGTTGCCCTGGCCTCCCTTATCGCCGCTGTGGGCGTGGGCGTGGGAGGAAATATGCCAGTTGATTCCGCCGTGTTCCTCGGTGAGTAGACATCAGACACCGTTTAATCTACCAAGAAGGGGCCTAAACTGGTTTTCATTGTAGATCTTGTCCCTGGGACTCACCAATACCTACTCACGGTCATGGCGATATGGTGGAGCTTGGGCCAGCTGCTCGTAAGCTTGGTAAGTTACTTTTTTGGGTACCTCCAAACCGACATCTAAAATTCCTTTCTCTGGCTGTGCTTAGATTGCCTGGCCTCTGATTGCCAACTTCAGCTGTACTTCCTCTGAAAACTGCACAAAATCTACCAACATGGGGTGGAGATACCTACTCTTCTGTCTTGGAGGTCTGACGCTCTTTCTTTGGGGCCTCAGATTCTTCGTTTTCACGCTCCTGGAGAGTCCAAGATATCTCATTGGAAAAGGCGACGACGAGGCTGCTGTCAGTGTCGTTCATCAGCTGGCGAAGATGAATGGAACTACCACAGACTTGACGGTTGATAAGCTAAGGAAGGTCGCTGCTCCTTTTCAACTGCGAGAGGAAGAAGAGGAACATTGTGTTTCTACCTCTGGGCTCGTGCAGAAGAAGATACTGAGCGAGAGTTCGTATCTGACTGTAAGGCACGTCAAGGCTCTCTTCTCCACTCCCAAGATGGCGTGGTCGACATCGTTGCTTATGACTTTATGGGGTGAGTTCTTTCAAAGTTCACCTTCCAAAATTCGCTCACCTATGGGCTAAAGCTGTTATCGGCCTTGCATCAACATTGTACAACAACTTCCTGCCTTACCTGTAAGTATAATCTCTCTTAGGAAGGTTTTTTTTTCCCACTCATGTTTTCATTTAGGCTCAATAGCCGAGGAGCTCAGTTCGGAGATGGCTCGCTTGATATCACGTATCGCAACGTTAGTCCCTTCTCCGTCTACACCTAGCTGTCTTCTCATCTTATCTTGACTCACTAGAACTGCATCCTCGCTGTCATTGGATTGCCAGCAGCCCTGCTCTCGGGGTACACCGTCGACAGCCCTTTCTTGGGCCGCAAAGGCACACTCGCAATCGCGTCGGGCGAGTAGCGTGTAAACTCTCTTTGATTGTCCATTATTCAACGACCCCTTGCAATATGACAGGGCTCACGGGCGCGTTTCTTTTCGCGACTACCACCGCAAGAAGCTCTAACGGGCTGCTGGGGTGGAACTGTGGATATGTTTTCTTTAGTAACGTCAGTGTCAACACCCTCATTTTTCGTAGATCTGGGATTTGTTCGCTGATGGGGAGGTGGGTTTCTTTAGATAATGTACGGGGTACTGTATGCTATCTCGCCTGAGATCTTCCCAGCAAAAGATCGAGGGACTGGGAATGGCTTGGTGTCCACTGCTACTCGTGTCTTTGGCATAGTGGTTAGTAGTTCTATTTTGCTATATACCGGGAGGGGCATAGCATGCTAACTCTTTCTCTAGGCCCCAGTCATCGCTCTCTACGCAAACCTAGAGACTGCGGTTCCCGTGTATATCGCTGGGACTCTGATCATCTGTGCTGGTGGTCTCGCGCTGCTGCTCCCTTACGAGCCTATGGGGAAAGCTTCTCTCTGAGACAGCTGAGAAGTGATTGCTGCGTCGTTGTTCAAGGTAAACTCTTTTTGTTTCAATCGCTGGTGAGGTTGTAGACTTGTGGTATAGTTTGTGTATGTGGTAGACCAAGTAAATCCATCCCCTTTGAAAAGATAATTGCCAGGGTAGACTCTTTCATCACTGTGTGGAGTCTTGCTGTTAGACAAATAGAGCTGAGCGCGGGGTCATTGCAAGGTTGACCCCTCTCACGATTGTTCCTATCTTGCGGCCCCAGGCTTCCTCATTCATTCTCAAGTCTTCTGCCCCGGAGTGTAGTAGATCCAAGCGCCTATCGTCTTTCGAACTCACAAATTCTTGACATAATCACAGTGACGCGTTAGCTGGAGTTCTAGCGATTACCGCGCCTGTAGCTATCGAATATCGTGCGCGTCGCCTTGGTATTATCGAACAGTTTTTCCCTCATTGTCACTTGCAGTGAATAAAGCAGATCTGCAGAAGGTCGTCTCCTTCACGGTTGACAATTTTATGATTGGCGTCGATCTTGGGAAAGCGGATGACCTTCTCATGTGTGGGTACGGGCTTCGGTCAGCCGTATACATCATCACCAGCAACTACACCGACGATGCCACTAGAACCGACCTCCAGGGTACCAACACGACGAAATTGCGGAGACATTATCCAGACTTCTATAACGCGATCTTCGAGTTTTATTTGGCCCCTCGTACCGACACTCAATTCCAGCGACTCAAGATAGCATTGCAGAGATGCCGTTGCAAACAACTTCGAGGCGTCACTCGGGATATCATGGAACTGCAGCACGAGACAAAGCCAGACTACTACGACGCTGAAATGGTATTTACAGAAATGGCGTACTCGTTGTTCAATATGATTAACTTCCTGATCTTGCGGGAGATACCTTCCAAGGTCATCGAGAAGATGGGGAAGGAGAAGATCCTGGTGCCTCGTCGAGATAACTTTGGTTTAGAGAAGATCTTCCATTACCTGGTCAAGGCTGATGTCGACGTTACAATCAGCTCTTCTCTGTGTTATGGTACCAGAAGTGCAAGGCTCCCATTATCCTTCGCTTCATAGGCCTGTGCCGTGAACTCTTTCCCGACCGCTTCTGCCCAGCTATCGTGAACCACTGAGAGATTGTACCAGTCCTCGCCGGATGCCTTCAAAACTTTGTGTCCCGGGCTGAAGGGAAGCAACCTCTGACAATACACGCATACCAGGCCAACCTCAAGAGCATGCACTTCCTCTTTTCGATGTACATCTCCACCGCATACACAGACGAGCAGCCCAGAAAATTCCTGGGCAGACACGCTCAAGAGCTCTACGACACCCTCGTTATCTTGATGGACCTCGCTGAATCCAAAGCTTACATCCAGAAAGTCAAAGCGATTGGCGTGAACAACCTCGATTTCGATATGGAGATGCTTCGGGTGACATCTCTTGGGATTTGGACCAAGTGCATCGCTACCGAGGAGGGGTAGAAGCATGGCACTCGCCTTCTGGATGAGCGAGCTCGACCCAACGTCCTAGCCAGCATGCTTAATAGCTTTGTGCGCAGGCTAGGAATTGAGTCCAACAACTACGTTCTAGCTTGGAACGCCTTGGGCCGCGTTCAGCATCATGAAGGATGTCATAACCTCGATTGTGGTACGTCTTTCTTCAGTCCTTCAGTCTTACCGACTGCTACTGCAAGCTTCTCTTATTCATCGCTTCAAACAAACATCGCTCCGCAATCAAGGGCAGCCAGAGGTGCAGCGGATGCAAGATTGCCGTTTACTGTCAGTCATAAATCTTACCACCGTTTCTAAAACCGCTCTGACACTCAGATATGATATCTTCTAGGTGGTCGCAACTGCCAGTTGTCCGCATGGAATCGCACTGAGTCCTCTCACAAGCAGATGTGCAAGATCCTCAAAGTACTTTCCCTGGCGTGGAAGGACCATCCACCTCCGGCAGAGATCAAAAGAGGGTTCGCTCCCACCGAGAACACACTGAAGGAGATGCTGAAGCGTCATGATCAGACGATAACTTCGAAGGATATTGACGCGTTTCTGGACAATGCTGAGGCTTTCCATACAAAGCCGTCGAAAGCGGAGAGTGATCTGGTGAATTCACAGGGCGGTGACCATGGTTCAGACGAAGATGATACTGGTTCAGATGATGGTTCGAGCGAGGATAACTTTGATTCGGATGATTTGAACACGGTAGACTGATTGCTTGAAGCGCGAGGATGGATCGTCTTCTGAGTATGTATTCTTTATTTACCTTGGGGCTTGCTTGTTGATCTCTGCCTTAGCACTGCATGACTATGATCGACGGCTCAACCGTGCTCATACTTCACCGGCAACACTTAAGCCAATCACCGCTGAAGCTGAAGCTGAAGACTCTGCGGGCGCCTGAGTTTTCT
Organism: Agaricales sp. HM26-F1; assembly: GCA_002718315.1. NCBI lineage: Eukaryota > Fungi > Basidiomycota > Agaricomycetes > Agaricales > Agaricales sp. HM26-F1. The sequence goes on from NIBX01000147.1 coordinate 235,668, forward strand.
CCTTAGGTCTGACACGCAGGTAGTTCCAAGGGCTGCCCGAGGGCTTCATAGCTAGTAGCTAACCTCAATGAATGCGAATTTAATACATGTACTTAGTCCTGCAATTTCTTGGAGTTGGCCGGGATGTTAACGAGAGCTTCACCTTAGAAAATCTGAGCTCCATGCATCGATTGCTTGTATACTTCATCTTTGTGTTACATACCTCTCTACTAAGCTCTAGAGCTTTTGAGCACTTGGTCACATGCTAACATTGCTCCTCTTCTCCCTAACGTCGACTGTGACAGACAACTCCCTCCAGATTCAAGATTGTCTGATCTGTGCGCCTCATAACCAACCTAGTGCATGTTCATCGTCTTCAAAAACGAAAGGGCAAGTTGTCAGTACCTACACGAAACCTAGTGCCTGATTTCAGTTGAAATGAGCTCAAGTTTGGATACACTCATGGACCCCGATCGTCCACTCGGTGAGTAACATGAACCTAACCGGCTCAACCGACATACCGAAGGAAGATCATCTTATAATGAACTTCTAGCTGACTTTGAGAAGTCCCTCCTGCTCAAAGCAGCTACTACACTTGCGGCTCGAGAATTTTTGGCGGCCTCCGACCCCACGCTCCAGAGTCGAATATCACTCTGTGCCCGTGCTCTACTTACCACCACTCTCTTTGTCACGCGCGAAGGGTTAACGAATAGTACTGCGTTCAAGAGGCTCAGAAAAGAACATCCAAACTACGTCAACGCATTCGTGTCTTTTGCATTCGCCCAGCGCACCGAGCAGCAATTCGCTGAACTGGAGAAAACGCTTGCTACTTGTCGCTGCAAACACGAAGTGGCCGGGAACGAGTTCATGGACGCGGTCATCGACTCACTGCACGCCAAGGAGCAGCTGCCCCCAAGTTTGATCATCAAGGATTCCTCCGACTTCAATTCGTTGTGCACTGTGCACTTCAGCGCGCTGAGTGCGCTTCTGAAACTCTTGCACACTGGAACTCTTGAAGGGGCGCTCAAGAAAATAGCAGAGGGTCGTCGCGATAGAAGTCTAGAGAAACTTGCTTTCCACCTAGCGGGAGACGGCGTGAACCAGACTATTGAAGCCTGCAGTCTCTGGTTCAGAAAGACAAGAATCTCTGCCCCCTTAGACTTCCTCACGATCTGCATAGACCGCTACACCAATCGCTTCCATCCAGTCATACTTAAGCATTGCGAATTTCTTCCTCCCCTCATCACGATCCTACGTCAATACGCGATAGACCAGAGATCAAACAAGGAAGCATTCGAGATGACAGAACTGCAAAAACACAGCAACTTTGTGAATTTCCTCACCACTGTCTTCAGAGGCGCTATGTTGTTCGGTAGCCAGCAGCATTTTCTCGAGTTCGCTGGTGCAGAGACGGGCTCACTCTACAACATGATGGTGCTTCTTCTGGACTTGTACAGGTCTCCCACATACGATGCTCGGGTGCGGTCTGCCCAGGGTCATTCTCATACAGAAGAATGGGGTCCGCGTCTGCAGCTGGTTGCGTCTGCTGTATACGCTATGATACCTCCGGGAGCAGGAAAACCGGCATCATCGCATGACACAGTAATTTCTTACGACGCCGCTAGAGCTGCCATAGACGATTCCGAATCATACAAGATGGCACTCAATACTCTGCACTTGCATCAGATATTCATGAGGTGTCTCAACCCAGATTGCGGTAAGACTCTGAAACTGGTTAAACCTGTAACGTGCCCACTGATGTTCCCGGTCAGGAAAACTCCCAGACAGCAAGGCCAAACCATTTCCGAAATGCAGTGGTTGTAGCACTGTGTCCTATTGTACGTGGCGTTTTTAAGGGTCGACGACGGGAAAGCCTGAAGCTTTCGTAGGCTCACAAGAATGCCAGCGCGTCTCATGGACCATGAGAGGTTGCCCACACAAGGAAGTCTGCAAGATGGCCAAAATCTTCTCGACAGCATGGAAGCCATTCTTTCCTGGACATTCACCATCGTTTAGCTTCGTTGAGATGGATCTGCAAGACGCGCTTCAGAAGCAAGACCCTGCCCTTACCGCGAAGGATATTACTAGATTCGTTGGAAACAGCGACGCCGTCTTCAAGAGAAAGTCGAAAGTGACAGGAGTGTCCCACTGGGACAGGCTACGGACCAGTAATATCTATCAAGAACTGAATTTGGCACACTAAGTCAGTAGCCGTTCTGTTTACTCATTGCCTGGGGCACAGCATATTCATACATGACTCTGATTAGATGCTGCAAATAACTATGTTTTCTGTCTTCAGACCGGTAGTCGAAGAGCTCAAGATGACTCGCAGTCCGGCTCGATTGCGCCACACGCAGGAGTAGATCATGCTATCCTACCGGAGTTAGGATAGACTCTCATTGCCGAATGTGCAGGCAAAGCATTATTCTGAACGCTGCAGCCCCCGCATGGGTGGCATCCTCGCTCAAACCAAGGGATTTTAGAGCATGAACCGTAGTATTCTCGGTGTAACTCGACTAATGATGGTCACTATGAGCATCGCAGCGATGAGCTACAGTGCTTTCGACAGTCATGAGCTCAACATGAGCCTACCATCGCGGCGACTTTCATGTCGAGATGGAGTCGTTGAGGTTTAGAGACGCGTGGGACACGATCTAATATTTGGCTCACAAGGTCATGAGGTGCATGTGGTTTCAAGGCACAGTGCGAAGTTGTCTTCAAAATCGTCTTCCTCAGCATTACGCGGCGTGAGGTTCAGAGTCCGGAGGCCTTCAGTCTCGTAGAGCATATAAAGAGACAGACTCTTCAGTCGAAAGACATCAAGCTCGTTGGCCATCGTCTTTTCTTCGTCCTCGTCAACACCATGTTCTTGCCGCGCGTCTTATTGTGGCTTTCAGTCATCCTGACTTCCCATGTGCTCAACGCAATCCCTCATGACCGCCGCGGTGTCGTCCCCCGTCTCGATGGAAATGCCGTGACAATGGGTGGAGGCACATACCCTCGCGCTAATCACCTCTCAGACGGTTCTCTCATCGGTTCATTCACCTCCTTCTCAGATGGCAACAGCCACATTACCCTTGTCCGTTCCACAAACAACGGTGCTTCCTGGTCCCCCTTGGGCACTGCTGCGACCTCCCCCACCGACACCAATGACCTCGACAACCCCTTCCCAATCCAGCTCCCTAACGGGCGCATCCTGGTAGCCTTCCGTAACCACAGCAGGCAGAGCGCAAATGGACCCTACACTTTCTTCCGGATCACCGTCTGCTACTCTGACGACGGAGGTGCTACCTGGGCATTCTTGAGCACTCCCGCCTCAGACCCAGGCTCCGTGAACGGCAACTGGGAACCCTTCATGCGCATCGCTCAAGATGGCACCCTTCAGCTCTACTACTCTAGGGAGAACAACGGCGGTGACCAGGACAGCCTCATGCGTACTTCCAGGGACGGTGGCGCCACCTGGAGCACTGCTACGGTCATCTCAGGTGGAGAGCTCTCAGCTAACAGGGATGGTATGCTGGGTGTCGCCAGCACTGGTGGTTCTGGTCTCATCGCCGTCTTCGAGACCGAGACCAACGGTGGTCCATTCAGCATCCACTCAGTCACTAGCAACGATGATGGAAAGACGTGGGGTAACAGGAGGGACGTTTACATCGCTGCTAGGGGCCAGGCTCAGGCCCCTCAGGTTATCAACGTCGGAGGAACCTTGGTCGCCAGCTTCCAGTCCGACGAAGACTCCCCAGGCTCTCCCGCTGCAAAGGTTGTTACCAGCACGGATGGAGGTGCCACTTGGGGCAACAAGCTCACTTTCAGTCCAGCGACGAGCCAGTGGAACGGTCTTATCGACTTGGACGGCGGCGCTTTCTTGGGTTTGACTGCTCACGACGGCGCCCAGTCTCAGAGAATTGTTCTTCAGTAAGGAAGGACTTCATTATCACGAGATTCTGGAGATTGCATGTGGTGCTCTCTATTGTTGCGTCGTATTTCTAGTGGTAATCTAACTTTGGGTGTTTATTGAAATTTGAATCAATAATGACACAGTGCAATGTCCAATTTTTTTGTAGTCTGCCACTAGAGAAACCAGTTCTTGAATTGAGGGATGCCAGGATGGGTACGCACCGTATCACATGGTACTACTCTTAGCCTTTCCCCACGACATTAATACAAAATTGCCTCGAAATCGTTTGTTTGTGTATCTCATCGCAACACTATTACGATGTTCACTGCCTTCAAGATCGACGGTCTTGATCACTACCACAATCATTGCCTGCGATACTTGCATAGTGCTTCAGTTTCCCTGAGAGCTAACCCATTCTCGCGTCTAATCATGAACTCTGACCCGTTCAGTAAGTAGCTCCGCCAGTCGACACCAGGCTGGTGAATTCTTACACTTGAGTTTTTTGTCACTAGGTGCCTCTGAGAAGGCTCATATGCAAGAAGCCACCACGCTAGCCACTAAAGCGTTCTCGGAAGCATCCGACCCCAGACTCTCAACACCAGTATTACTGTGTGCCCGTGCTCTACTCTCCACCATTCTCCGCGTCATGGACGAGAGATCAATGGACAGCATCGGGTTCAAAAGGCTGAGGAAAGAGTATCCAAAATTTCTCAGCGCAATAGTGTCGTTCGCGTTCGTCCATCGCACTGAACAGCAGTTTGCAGAACTGGAGAAACCTTGGCAACTTGTCGCTGCAAGCTTACGGGGCGAGGAAACGAGATCGTAGAGGTGCTTTAGTCTGCGAACGTCTTGGATTTCACTTCGCTTTGCGTCGTGCACCTCACCGCGCTGAGTTCGATTCTGAGTCATCTGCAGATGGAAACGGATAGGGTACCGATATACGCAGCTCGTAAGGAAGAGCAAGTGGGTGGAGACTCTTGTCTTCCTGAACCAAATACTACAGGCTCCCACGGTATCATCCACCCCTTCGCCCGCTAAATGAAGAGCGAGCCTCTCCATGGTTCTATCGCTGCTGCCTTCTGATATCTTCTCAAGCGTCCCTTTGAGTGAACGCGGAGGCTTGAGCATAAGTCGCGTCCTCACTTAACCCCAGGACTTTCAAGACGTACACTGCGCATTCTTCAGTCTTCTTGTCTGAGCCGATATCCTTTGTGGACCAAAGTTCTTCATCATGAATAGTACGACGATGTGCTACAATCCCTTGGGCAGGCCAGAACTTGGGGTGTTCATTCCCATAGCGATGACATCTATCTCTGGAATCACAACGGAAAAGAGCCCGCGCCTGGTCCAAGTAGCGCTGCTTCTCGAGTCTCCTTATTGCCTCTGAGTCATCATTGAGTAGAGAAATGGAGCCTGGATGAAGAGTCTCAAGGAGGTCCGCTTTGATTCCATCATTCAGGACAATAGCTGACTGGAAAGTTTCACCAAAAACACGCTGCACTTGCTCTCGGGTGATGGGTGCCTACGCTTCGCCCTCTTGCAACAACCCCGCCACGCAGCGGAGGTTAAGAGTGTCCCTTCGGCGGGGGGGCATAAACTGATGCTGCAGCGGAGGAAGATTTTACTCGGCGAGAGCTAACCAAAGAGCATAAAACTCTCGTCCACGAGCCTCGAGACGTATGGCGAGTTGCTCCGCCCGTCGCTTTTCTCGACAGATGTCAAGGATGTTTTGTAGACTCTTGCAAATAGATTTCCAGCCTACGGGACATGGATGCCTGAGTAAGTGTTGTTAACGACGATAGCAAGACAACTGAACAACTGACTCTAGGGTGTGAGTTTTCTGGACTGATTGACCAGTTTCTGCCAACTATCCACCGTCGACGCGTCGGTGAGCTCATCGCCGGTGTATCCTAGCTTGCGAAGTCGCTCCTTGATACTGAGATACGTAAGTGAGTGAGGATCGGGTGCAACAAGAAAACAGGAACGCACTCCTGCTCTCGGTCATGTGCAATGCGATTATTGTCCACCAGTTTTGCATTGTTGCACAATTCCTCCCACTTCGCCATTTCGCGGCCAGTCTAGTTTACAAACACTATCAGCCGGGTACATGGGACGGGTATACCTTCAGCGTACCTCTATCATCATCGTCACGGTCTCTTTTCGTTTTTGGATGAAAGTCGCTACCATCTCAGGGTTCCCCTTCAGTTTCATGTATTGCACCCTGCAAGCATGAAACTCTGTCTCCCAGAAATTCTGCATACCAACACCGGGATTCCCGAGCCAAGAATGATCTTCACCGGGTGATACCGTTAGAGAAACCGTTGATATTTGCCCAAAAATTCTTACCAGTGAGACAGCACGGGATGAGATCAAGTATGGTTTCTGACTCGCCCCAGGGTGGTCCCCTGAATATTGTATCCATAATCTTGTATCCCATCTCGATTCTAGGAGCGTTCCATAGTCATCAATCCTAATGTCTTCACACGCTGAAAGACGTACTCACTCGGCGTTGTAGCAGGATGCACAGGCTGATATCCTGAGCGAGTACTCAACTTTTCTTGTGCGACTCTTTGGACAATCCTTGAGTATTTGTATTAGCAGGGCTTCGATAACAAGACATGGCGCAGGCAGACTCACTGTACAGAGCCGATCGAATAGAAGCACAGTGTATTGCGCGTAATTAAGGTCAATTGGACATGCTGGTGGTTGACTAGCCTGGTGATGAGCTGTTCGGCACGGAAAGAGGAACAAGTGGAGTCACATTGATAAATTTGCGAAAGAGTTCTTCCAGACTTGTTGTTTGTGGTAAGGGTTCAGTAGAGCTCTAAAAAAGGATCAAAACGGTTCAAGGAGCGAACCGAGGTTGTAAGGGGATGAATCCTTGTAGGTTCGGAGATAGAGCGGACGATTCGTACCTCACATTTTTCGACACGCGAATAAGCGCCAGTAGGTCCAACGGGTGTAAGTTGGATGCTATCTGAGCAGAGACTCAGGCTGTGTCTGGACAGGTATCGGAGAAGACAAACCTCAAAAATTGCATCCAGCGGCAGTTCAACAAATGCTTTGAGCTTTCCAAGACGGTTCTTCTTGGTCATAATTTTGGGCTGGGCCGGCTTCGCGCGAGACATATTCGTACTGGGTTTCGCCAGAGATTTCCAGGATGGTCTCCGAAACCGAGTAAGTTCTGAGGCCATCGATTAGGTATTGGAAAAAAGTTGCTCAACTCATCACGGTCGTGATGATTTTACCTTCAGCAGTCACACTGAGAAGTTCCTCACTGCTTATGGCGCGTCAAAAATACGTTCCACTGTGGATAGATGAGATATCTTACCTTTTCTCATGATCTTGTTCTTTAGAAACGTTTATGACGCGAGTAATTTCCCCAGTAGTACAGGTGGCCATCACAAGTGCAGGAGATCTGGAAAAGGCCAAAAAAAGGTCAAGATTGGATCTGACGTGGTTGCAGAGCAGTCTAAAGCAGCTGACCACTGGTACACAGAGATAATTTTTTTAAAAATCGAGGATCAGAATTTGGCCGTCCTGGCCTCAGCCAATTCAGACTAGAGATATAGGACGTTCGAGCTCAGCTCCAAGAGGATTTGCGGTCAGGTGTGCGCGCTTGTTGAGTTGGAGAACGTGCACGTGCCGTATCGAATTGTTACAACCAGGCTTCGGGTCTGCACCCAACCCCCATCTCCAGCTCTTGCCAATCCTCGGAAACACCAGTCCCTGGATATCATGGAAAAATCAGTTTACCTCGTTCGCTGCTAATTATTGTTTGCGCGTATCCCCTGCTAAATCTGTGGATTGGCTTAACACTAGCAGTCCAGAGCTGCGAATAAAGTTTCGAAGAACAAGCGCCTTCTCTTCACGGATTCCTGACATGACTGTGATGAGCATTGTCCTGGCAGTACTCCAGCATGCTCGAGCAGTAGAGGAAAAGGCTCATTACCGCTGCCCGCGCAAATGTCGCAATATCGGACCAAATCTGACCTGTTGCTTATCCCCATGTTTATCAGCGATACGGAGGTCATGCCGACATACCTCCCTAACAGACCAAATTCCAGTATCATCTTGAGATTGTGGTTCACTAGCAGGCAGCGGCCCCGCCAATAAGATTTGTGACGGCAATCCCAGCCCTGTGAGTTCTAGCTGAAGCAGAATGCACTCACCCGAACCGTGCTCTCTCGTTACACGTGAGTGGCCCAAATTGGACGTTAGTTTGTACCTCTTAATTGCTCCTGGAATGTCAGTCCCTTTGTCAAGACCTCATAGATTCATACTTCAGCTAAGCGACTGATTCGCCAACGTCCACTTCCCCAGGTCCTTGTTTTTTCTTAGGGAAACTTATTTATTTCAAGGCCCAGTTGGGTATCTCGAATAGTCCCGGAGGTGGAACCGGACTCGACCTCATTAGTCAAGAAACATGCTAGGGTCCAGGGACCTTGTTCTACAGCTTGCTAATATACCCCGAGAACTTCCTTTGCAGCGAATCTTGGCCCGACTCTCTGAACTGTATCCTTTCGTTCTCCTCAACTGTATCCATACTATCACCCACCTTCCTCAGCCGCAAACGCCTTCGTAAAATGCGTGCTGAACTGACTGTCTTTTCGTTCCTCTCTTCTATTCTCTTGATTGTATCTTTACTTTTCTCACGGCACCTTCGCACGAATTTCGTTCATGTCTCTATGATCTCTTGGTTACTGCTTTGCAATCTGGTGCATGGAATCAACTCGGTCCTATGGGCTGGGAATACAGATGTACATGTACCGGTCTGGTGCGATATTGGTGAGCCTTGTTTCTCCCTTTGTTTCAGAGCGATACTCATCTACTTGATAGTTACGAAATTTCTGCTGGGCTCAACTGTAGCAATACCAGCCGCATGCATCTGTATATCTCTGCGTCTAGAGGCCTTATCTTCCTCAAGAAAGCTACGCGAGGGCCCTCGAGCGACTAGAAATTCGCTAGTGATTGAGGGGTTCTTATGTATAGCAATTCCCTTGATATTCATGTCCATTCGTATGCCCCATATTTTCTTCTATGAGTTCGACAAAGTAATGAACATCCTATCCTGCCTTAAAGACGTTATCGTTCAAGATCACCGGTTTGATCTGGTAGCGAATTTTGGCTGCTCCGCTTCGATACACTCTTCGATACCTTCACTATCAATAATCTGGATCCCTGCTTTAATAACTTGTATCATATCTTTCGTCTTTTCTGGTGCGTATTTTCACCTGATCAGCGTCTTGTTATCCTGATCCTCACCTATCGCTACGTCTTCTAGGAACTACACTGTATCATTTACACAACCTGCGTCCAACGACGCTCCAAACACGCCTCAATGCCCGCCATTCCTTCATGACTCCATCCCGATTCATGCGCCTTTTCATCTTTTCCCTGACTACTACTGCGTGTTACACATCGGTTATTTTCTTTTCTTTTCTATCCTCGGATATCTCTCCTTGGGTTTCTTGGTCAAACGTCCACCAGGACCTCGACAAGGTAGTCGTCCTCAAGTCATCATCCGCGATCACGGCCATCGAAGTGACCTGGTGGCTCACCATCGTAGTCAGCTTGTTATACGTGGTGCTCAACTTTGTTCTGGACATGACGTTCCCCGATGTCGTCGTTGAGCGCCTGGACAAGTGGTGGCCAAGAAGCATCCCACTCTTACCTATTACTGGGTATGCAGCACTTCCTATCATCGGAGCTAGTGGCCCTCATTCTCACGCTACGACCCTTCTCATAGGTCCAATGCAACCACTCGTTCAGTGTCTCCTCTCAGCACCGCCGCCCCACTTTCCGCCAGTCGTCAACCTATGAGCCTCGAGCTATGTTCAGGCTGGGATGGAATGCTCGGCACAGGCAAGGGCTCATCCCACCGGACTTCCATCAAGATTCCACGTCTAGCTCTCACTTCACCCAGACCCTCTCCTCCACCACCCTCTAAGCCAGCGTCTAATGGTTGTGCTTCATCTGATGACACGTTCATGGCATCTACCCTCGAGTACCTCACCTCTCCAACGGCACAGAGTCTCGGATTGTCTAGCCCGGTTCGGATCGCCCAACACTCACCCATTGCCGTACCAACTTTGGCTGTTCCTCTCCCTAAGGATACACGAGATGTTGACCTGGAGAGGGCCGAGTCGATGATTGACTCCATATACAGCGTCCCTTGGCCTCTACCTCCCTCTGAATCTGCTCCAACGTCTCCATCCCCCAATACGACTCTCGTACGAACATCTTCTCACACCTCCACTTCCTCTCGTGACTCCTTTGGCTACGAGCTCTACCCAACTACCCCCTTGGAAGGACATTCCCGTTCGTTTCAAGACAATATGTCACCAGTCAAGGCCACTGTCGTACTACCAGCACCGACGAAGCGAGCAGGTATACGAATTCCATCTGTGCGGAGGAACTTGAGAAAGCAATGGAGCAAGGAGAGCTTGGGTAAACGGCATTCGCCCAGTGCTAGCGATATCATCTACATGACTGTCGTACAGGAGACGACATGAAGTTACTCTACTGCCGCTTTTCTTCTGTTTAATAAAGATCTCTGAGACTGACCGCCTCCGTTCTGCTCTAGATGACGTGCAGTCATATACCTGGCGTCGAGGAGCATACACTTTTTTTCGTGTACTATAGATACTTCGTCTTCTATACACCTTACTACCTTTTTCCACACTAAACACGATATTGATCTTCTGCTCTCGACTGTATAAGGGTTTTTACACCCCATCAGGTGGAAGACAATTGGGTTGGCAGAGAGACAAAGGAGCTGGAGACAATAAGAACCCAAGCCACGTGGAGAACAAAAGAAACTCGATCGTCCGCCACAGTGAAAGCCTATATGAGTGTTGCTGAGGCACTGCCCTCATCTCTCTTTCTTCCTTCCACCTCAACCTGCTCCCTTTCGTTCTTTCGTATCTATCCTATCGAGTTATTCTTGAAGGAGTTTTTACAGAAATACAACCAGCTTCTATCATGGCCATATCTCAGCTGATCAAGTGTGCGCATGATGCTCCTTGGTGGCAATTCCGGTCGAGCACCAGATCGGCCAGACCCTGCTATCTTCTCGTTGAGGAGACCATTCACCAGCTCCTCTGCCTTCTTGCTCCCGATATCTGGATTGCCTTCATCCACAGTGTAGACTGCTCCTCCCTCGACCTCAATCTCTCGGGCTAAGGCCTTTGCTGAGGTCGATAACTCAACACCAACGCAGCGCTAATTTCCATGGGCATCGTCTGATGGTGGCTAGACCCTCGACCCACTCAGACTGGTCCACTTTGTCCCGGGACCTCATTGCAAGTCCGGTCTTACGTCTCTCTTGCACCATTCTTTCGGCGTGCCTATGAATTCTTGGATTCTTCTCCATCTTATCTTGGGATCAGTCATTCATTCCCACTTTTAAGAAGGATGATCTTTTCATCTCTATACCAACATGTGATCGCTGGCCCTGAAATTACCTTTTTTAATCATAAACTAGCATCCTGTTCTGGGATGGCCGGACTTTTCATCTTCCCACAGGCGGAAAGCCGGTCGAACTGAATATAGGCAATGGACAAGCTGAAGGCCGGATTTGGCAGTGGACCGATGGTTTGCCGAGTACAAGGGGAAAACCCAAAAGCACACAAGGTGGAGATACCAAGTTATGGCTTTTAAACCTAACAGTGCGGTCAACCGACGTTATCCTTTCCGTTGTTCTTCCTCCCAGCGCTGTTAGCTAGCATCTTCCTTGCGCTCAGTCTTCGTACAACCTAAAGGCATCACCATGCCGTACCCTAACGGAATCTACTCAGCGTTTCTCTTCCTGGCTTTCCTCGCCACGACAATCCCTCTCCCATGGCATTTACAGGGTAAGCTCATCCGATACTGAGCTACATGCACACGATTAACCCCAACTATTCTTTCACAGCTTGGAACACTGGCACTTGCCTCTACATGATTTGGACGGCGCTAGCTTCGCTCAACCAATTCATCAACTCCATCATCTGGACTGGCAATGCCATCAACTGGAATCCGAGCTGGTGCGACGTCTGTGAGTTCCCTTCATCTTCCCCCTTTGCGCGTACGCGAAGCTGACTTGTTCTGCGTCTCAGCTGCCAAGTTCATGGTCGGTGCAAACTTCGCCATTCCCGCGTGTTCTCTGTGTATCAACCGCCGGCTTTACCACATCGCTTCGGTGACCACTGTCACCGTGACCAAGAGGGAGAGGATGAGAGGGATGTTGGTCGACATCGCCATCGGCGTCGGTATTCCCATTATCGGGATGGCTCTTCGTGAGTACTCTGCTTCCTAGCTACTTGCAGGGGGGAGTATCTGACTGTCTCCGTCATCTCAGAATATATCAACCAAGGGCATCGGTTTGATATCTACGAAGACATCGGCTGCTACCCCTTCAACTACAACACCCCCATGTACTACGGTCTGCAAGTTGTACCGTTGTACATCATTGGAATCACCTCGGCTGTCTACTGCAGTAAGTGAAATCTCCATTACAGCATGGCCTTATGCCGATGATTTTCTAGTCCTCAGTATTCGTGCCTTCAACCAAAGGCGGGTTCAGCGCAAGGAACTTCTGTCTGCCTACTCCAACCTCAACGCCAACCGCTACTTCCGTCTCATGATCTTGGCTGGTTGCGACCTCCTCTTTACTATCCCCGCTCTCACCTGGGGTGTCGTCAGCAACGTCAAATTCGGCGTGTCTCCTTGGATCTCCTGGGCGGATACCCATTGGGGCTTCAGTCATGTAAACCAATACCCCGCCCTTGTCTGGAAGGCCAACCCTAACGTCAGGGCATCACTTGAGACCAGTCGATGGTCTATCATCGTCTGTGCCTTCATCTTCTTCATTCTATTCGGATTCGCGGACGAGGCTCGTAAGAATTACAAGCTTGCATTCGATTCGCTGGCCAAGCGCGTCGGTTATACTACCGTTCGGACCACCAGCACTATCAGCAGCTTTGGGTACGTGTCTCTTCGCTTCTTGTGCTTTTCATCGTCTGACAGTATCCTTTCTAGTGGTGGCAAATCTACTGGTAGCGGCGGCCACATGCCCGTCTTCGTTCGCCGAGAAACTAAGTCGAAATTCGACTCACTCAATTCGTTCTCGGACGTCTCCTTCATGGACGCTGGAGGTGCCCTCAGCGCCCACGACGAAAAACGTCTTTCTGTCATCATTCCCAACCGCGATTCTACGTTGTTGAACGCCAAGGGACTATATACTCCAACATCACCATCATCTGCTTCCACCTCTTCTTTATCACCTTCGGACAGGGACGCTATCGCTATTCCTGAGCCTGTTGCCGTTCGTGGCGATCGCCACATTGAAATTTCCTCCGCTCGCCGATCTTCTTCTGTATCATCGCTTGAAATCCCGGTGGTGGAGCCCCACCAGGATGCCAGCGATAGGGTATAATATGTCTTTGACTGCGTGGATTTGTCTTCTTCGTTTTGCGCACTTATTTCTTTGTTCCTTTTGGTTTCCTCGTGGAGGCTTACACTTACTGTATCATTAGCTGCTTGGGATTCTCCGTTTGTTTCATATACCAGTTTACATCGCGCCTCCCCCTCCCCCTTATCCCTATTCATATGTATCACATAAAAACTTACTTAGATTTGTTGTAGGCGTTATTGAGCAGTGAGAAATTAAATCTCATTCAAAACATAATTGATACTGCCTGAGCAGACTTGGGAGGGGTGATTGCTCGAGCAAGAGCCTCTTGAATACGGCTGGGGCTTTGCGACTGCTAACACCGCGTTGATGGTGGTTGAATGTGGAACGTTCACGGTCGAATGCTCTAGTCTTACAGTACCACAGTACCGACTTCGTATTCAGTATTTCTCGGGTTAAAACGTTGACAGCCAAGCAGGATGCGACATTTCTAACTCTACACAACATAGAAGGCGAAGAAGTTACGGTATATACTGTCCTAACGTGTAGTAGGAGGGCTTTGGGGGTCCATCCTCTGTTTCCTTTGAACGCTCTAAATAGACTCCCCCATAGACAAGGCCCAAAGACTTAAGTCGGTGTTGCAACAAGCTCAAAAAATCATCCTCGAAAGCATCATCAACGGATTCAACGACCAGCGAGAGGAGGGAGGGGAGGGAGGGAGCACCAATGGGACTGGTGTTCGATCTCAGATAGCTGATGAGATGCGGCATCCCTGCGCGGTGCTTGGGCGAGCTACAAAGGTTGGTGACGAAAATCGGGAATTGCACAAAATTGATATTGAGCTTGGATAGGGAGGAAGATAAAAGTGGGTGCTGGATGATCGCGAGGACGGTAGTAGAGATAATACCGTCGTGCAATTCGAGCTTGCGTATCCTACATCGTGATCGTTCCACGAGAGAGTGGAATGAGTCCACTGGCCATTGCTCTGTGTGCTCACTTCTATAGCCCCCAAAACTAATTTTGGTGTTAATCAAGGCTGGTACAGTGAGGCTATCCAGCAAGTTTGGGATCCTTGACCAGTGTTGTGGCCTCGACTGTGTATGTGGTTGACGGGGATTGTAAACTTTGAGCGAAAGGCTTTTCAGGGCGCAAAGTATTATGCTAGAAGTAGCATCATAATGAGGAGCTGTTGCGTTCTCAGGTTCAGGAACCAAACTCAGTCGTAAGTTCTCCAATTGAAGGCATTGAGGGAGAAGCTCCAGCACCGTCCAGGCGGATATCTCGTCTAGATGCAGTCTGGTAAGTGCCTGCCAGTATGAGGGGCTGCCAGGTCGTGGGAGTGGATGATTGAGGATGACTTCCGTATACCAAGAACCATTGAAGGGGGCAGAAAGAAGATATCCCAAGGCGAAGAATGTCAAGGTGCACTGGGATCGTGATAATAGAGACGAGGTGGCCTCTCGTATTCGAAGTCGGTCAGTAACACGACCATCAGTCGGAAAATGGATTGCGAGGTGTTCTAATTTCGGAGCGGATATTGCGTTGAGCAGCATAGTAGGAGAGCGGGAGTACTCTCCGCCTTCAATATCAGATGTAACACGGAGAGATCGTAAGGAAGGAGCGATTATCGTTTTCCCTGTCGATGGTAGGTTCGATTTGCCTCGCCACCCCGAAAGGTCCAAGGGGACATCCTCCTCATCCTCGAACTGGAAATTGGCGCTCTCGAGCTGAGGTACCAAGCTGAGAACCCTGAGCGCCGAGGCGACATTTGCCCCTTTGAGGTAGACGTCCCGCAACTGCGCCCATGGGGGACTTCGAGTCTCTGGATGCGTTATCAAGTTGTTGATTAGCTGGAATGGGGCGAAGTTCGTGACACCGTTGGATGAAAATTCTAGCTCCCAATGCAGGGTTTCAATGTTAAGAGCCGAACCCACGACTCGACTCAGCGCACCGACTATCGTTTCCAGTAGAGTTGCTGGGCTGGAACCTGAACAGATGCAGGCGGCTATACAAGCCACTCTGAGTAGAGGGGCATCGTTATTGAACGAGGGAGGGAGAGGTGAGTAGTAAATACCGAGCCGCTGGGAATCATCTTCTGTTTCATGACGATATCGATAGGATCCGAGGGAAGGCTCGAGGAGAAAGAAATATTGCCAGCGATGGACAACGCTGAATATGGTTTGAAAGTAACTGCAGATAGCTAGCTTGCTTGAGATGAAGTCTTCCTCGCCGTCCATCAGAATTGTAAGGGGGGATGATCGTGACCGTTCGATGGCCATTTTGAGAGCAAAAAGAGGAATACACGATGGGTCAAACTTGACGTGTAGCACAGCTCAGAGAGAGGGAGACGCTAATGCGACAGCGCGCCAACGTCGCGAAACTGAAGCGACAATGAAAGGAAGTCGAGATATGTGAGGGGGAACGGGAACGTCGTCCATGTACACCCCAGTGCCTATTGTACTGGCAGCTGCGTGTCCATTCTCAAGCTCGTTCAAGCAGGGTAGCCCCGCTAGAAAAATCTTGGTAACCAATTCCAAAGGTAGGTTATCCATGATGTTCAGTGAGACTATGTGTAGCGTTTGCTCCAGCCTGGATGATGCCTTCTGAGCCAACAGCAGGAAAAAGGCTGGGAAATGGACTAACCCTCTGATGATTCGACAAGTCTTGTGGGCAAAGGCAAGAGGATAGGGACTGCGACCCTTATGGTGTTTATAAGGGACCTTCAACCAAAAGCGATGAGTCCAGCACCGTGTACAAGTCGTGAATTGATCATGAAAGTTGTTGACAGGTTATGTTAGTTTCCAAGTAAGACCAATAAGATTCAATGACAGTCGATTGAGCTGTATACAGTATATAAGAGGTTATGTAGCTGATGGCAGACAGGGTCAACAGAGCTGACGTACTCCTAGTACAACGCAAATGCGTGGTTAATAGTAACAGACAGGCATACTGGAATTTACCGTCGACTCGCGGGAACGACCTCACCGCGAGAATAGTACTTAGGGAGACTGGGGTATTACGATAACATGACGAGATGAGAATTATTCTACTCCCAGGCCGCCGCCTGGAAGTAATAGTAGTACAAATCGAGATGCGCCTCTCAGGCAATCTCTCCTGGATTTCCAACGATGATAACTGGGTTCTCTGTGCCCGAGAAAGTGATCAACGCATGCTCAAGACCCATATAACTAGTCCGAGTTTGCAGCATAAGCCTTAGTTCTCCTTCACGTTGGGGATGGAAGCAACGGAGGATCAGCGTCTTGAGCGCAGGCAGGGAATACGAAACAGTCCATGTATCTGATCTAGAAGGAGAGATAGGACTGCTCCTTCTGCCCAGATAATTGATGAGAGCCGTTGACGCATGCCCAACAAGGTTCTGGGTGTATGATGCACTGGAAGGACCGTGCTGGAGGTCGATCTCTAGGCAAGTAACGTGCGAAAGTAATGAGGACGATTGGGAGATAAGCTGATGCGCAGCAGATGAGGTGATGCCTTTCTGTACCCGTAGAGCGCGAATTTCGCATTGAGAACGTTGGAGACACGCTCGCAGTTCGTTAACAGGCCATTCTTCAGAGCCGAAATTGTATCCCCGGCACGTAATAGTCAAATCTGTGAGCGCTGGAGCGGTGAAGCTCTCCAGGACGTTCGAGAGTCGTGAGTACGCTGAACGTATGGTGACTGCATCGGTGTGGTGAACTTGTGCCAGGAGTCTGGATAGAGATGGTAAGACGGGGATCGGGTTGAAGACAACTCGAGGATTTTGCACGTCCGCAAGGGCACCCCTAGTCGTGAACAAGCAAAATTCTAGGTACTGCAAATTCATGAGACTTGGAAGGAAGTGGATCAGCATATTGCTGGTGATCTCCGAGAGGTGTAGTTCAGTGAGATTCACCCAGTGGAAGGGATTGGCGTAAGGGAAAGGAGCATCCAGCAACTGCGCTGGCGCAATGAAATCCTGCTCTGTATCTTCGCTGGGATCCTGAGAAAATGATAAGTGCGTCAAGGTACATTGGGAGCGCGTCAAAAATGCTGTGAGGCGTTGTCGTAGTGGGGCTGGTTCAACGCTATATCCGTCTAGGAAAAAGCAGATGACGAGCTGCTTTAACCGAGGAGTGGTGAGAAGGTCTATGAATTGTATAGGCGCATACGATGGATCCGTAGCCTGATGGTCCGAGACTAATCGCAGGGACTGCAAAGAAGTGGAGGTAACATGACCAATAGACGCTAAACATTCCCCTCGCTGCTGGATGGTCTCATCGTCGGCGGCCCACAGGTCGGCAAAATGGAAATTGGCATTTTCCAGCTGGGGTGATTCAGCCAAGAAAGACAGCGCTGCAGCGACGTCCGTATTCCGGATGTAAACATCCCGTAAGAACCGCCACTGGAGAGGGTCGTCGGGATGGTAGATCAGATAGCTTGCGTATTGGAAGGGGCGCGATGTCCCATCCTGGGCATTTTCGTCCTTGACGACCTCCCAGTGAAGGATCTCAAGATCGAGGGAGGAAGCAACGGCCTCGCTGAGAGTGGTCAAAACGAGATCCAAAAATTCGAAGGTTGCGACTTCTGTGCTAAACGAGGCACAGATGCACGCCACTCGTAGAGTTGGGTCCGCCTCCGCTAGGGAAGTGGGAAGTGGTGAGAGAGAGGCCTCGTTGTCAGGTGTAGTATCCATCTCGCTGTCGTCTTCAGATGCGAGCGAGGATTGTAGAGCCCAGTTCCCGTCCCCCCAGGCTGAGGGTACAGCAGTATGGAGAAAGTAGAGGTCTTCCCATTGATCGATAGAGTCGAAAAGAACTTGGAAGTAACGACAGTAGATCCTCTCGCTTAGCCGAAAGGTGGGAGAGTCGTCACCAGTGATGAAGATAGTGAGGGGGTGCAACCGGGAACGCTTGATAGCCAGCTTCAAGGCACGAAGGGGAATACAAGAACTGCCAAAATTCACGTAGATCAGAGACCATAGCTCTGGAGAGGCCAGGGCTATGGCTCGCCATTCCTGTGAGACGGACGAGATGATGAAGGGAAGATATGGCCGGTCGAGAATTAGGTTGCTGTCCATAAACTCTCGATCCTCCATTGTCCAGGCCTTGGCATGATTATGCTCAGCATCCTCGAGAGTTGGAAGAGCAGCCCGAAACACTGTGAGGAGAAGCTGCGGTAAAAGTGCGTCCATCGCGACGGCTTGAGATCTGTTGACATAAGTGTGAGTCTATAGGGCGTAACCCTCGAGGAATATTTAAGAGACGAACCGAGGGACGAAGAGAAATATGAGGAGGGGATGGAGAAAATTAAGAGGGAGTGAGATTCGATTGAAGTAATTCCCCAGCGAGCCATTGGAAACCTATTTAACCACACCCTCAGTGGCTCGTGAACTTGCAGAGAACTCGAGGTAGCAAGAAGCTGCCCGGAGAAATAGTTCTGCTTGCTCAATCGATCGATAGACTCCGAAGCGAAACAGGTAGCTGGCTAGCACTGCCGACCTCCAGGCACTGTAAACATAGGTACCCTATACTCGATGTTGATCCATATGGGTCCATGTGGGTGGCAAGAGAAGCGAGAAAAACAAGAAACAACTCCAGTCACGGGCCGAAATACAAGGCTAAGCCCCACGACGAGGACGCCACTAGACGATAGTGACCAGCAGTAACTCAACAGACGTGTTATCTTCAAGATCATGCTCCAGGAATTCGAAGGAAAGATGGTGGAAGAATCCCACAAAATGATGATACAGGATGGGTTGCATCGATTAATCCATTTTCGTACAGACAGCTAACCCCATAATCCTTAGATCTCCTTGTTGGTGTTGATGATTTGTGTGATCAAGTCAGGGCCAGGGTAATCCATCATCATGACACCAGTGCGGACGACCTTGGGATGGACGTCCTCACCCTCCCTGAGGTAACCAAGGAGGAAGGGGTTCACACCAGTGGTGCCGCCGGCTCCAGCAGCGACATCCCAAGGCGAGGCAAGGATACTGGCGCCACTACAGAAGTTGAAGAACAGCTTCGACCTATCTCCAGCACTGACGTTGTCGAGGAATCGGCGGACCTACGGCGAAAGATCGTAAATACAGAGTTGTCAACGATGGAGAAGAAGTGGAAACTTGCCTGATCACGCTTAGTGGCGATGGCACCAGAGTTGGGGACGTTGTATTCATCCTGAACGTAGGTGCTGCTGCCGTCGTTCCAGTCGGAGAACTGGCCCAGTCCAAAGGCAGCAAATCTGCCACCGTTGGCGCCGTTCATTACAGCGAGGACGGCCTTTCCACGTACATCACCAAGTTTCGGGACATCAGCAGTTCCGCCGCTGACCGAAGGAGTCCAGAAAAGGTCGGAGTAGGCACTGGCGTAAGACTTGAAGATCTCCTGGAAGTCTCCAGGTGCATCCGTGCAGGAAGCGATTTCACCCGTGCACTCCTGCTTAAGACGGAAGAGAACGGCTTCGGAGCTGTGAGTGCTCAAGAACGATCTGATCTTGGTGAGGACCTGAGAGATAAAAGACACGAACGAATCAGTTAGACTATCGATGTGTGGATAGGAAAGACACGTACATCGTCGAAGTTGGCGTTCATGTAGTGGCTAGCGTGGTGAATAGCGAACTTATTACCGTCCGTGATGCGCAGACGAATATCAAAGGCACGAATGCCAGCAATGAGCTGAGTGGTGAGGGTATCTGCGCTTTCGCCGTGGTTCTCCTGGCACTCGAACAAGCTTCCACCCTCGATAGCCAGAGACTCATGAGTTCCAGGAATCGAGAGCTCGGAAATGCTACGATCGTCAGGGTATTCGGCCATCCAACCAGGTTGGTTGGTGGAATCGATCCCACAGACGGAAGGGCCTGCTGTGCCAGGACACTGAGCAACAACCTGACCGACGACGAGCAGAGCAACAGCGAGAAGGGAATGCATGACTTTGAGGCTATATTTCAGTATGAAGACAGAGCAGAGAGAACGAACATGCTCACCTTGGGATATCTAGGATCGACTTGTCCTGGACGGGGTATCCTTGAGGAAGCGCATCCCCCTGCTTGGGTCGCTATATGTACCTGTTGAGTTCAATCTCCGCCAAGAACCTGCGCATGGGTGGAAGCATATTGAAACGTTATATCTTGTTGCCGCGAAACGAATTTTGAAGCAGGATTGAAGAGGAGCACCGAGGTGAAGTTACGATGTCCGCATGAAAGAGGTCAAGTGATGAAGGCCACGTGCGATGTACCGTCCTACACCTCGTGGCGTTGTGGTGCGCTCGCAACCAGGCGCGTCGGTTGAAATCGTCCCTTCAACACCTCTCACAGTTTAAACAGCAATGACGTTGCCGCCATATTGCATCACTCCACGACAGGTACGAGGGAGTGATCGAATAAAAATACTCGTCTGGCAAAAACAGAACATGTAGAGTACGTATCGGGAATCCGAGAGCACAGGCAGAGAGGATCCGAGGCGAGAAGATATGAATGCCAGATGAATATGGGTAAAACAAAGATGGAAGAAAAATGCACATGCAAAGAGATATGGATTCCGATGATAAAAGGCGAGGACAGACAGACGAGAGGAAGGTCGAGTGGCGGTAGGAGATGCCTCCGTGAACAATGCCCGCCACTTCACCAGGAGAAACAGAGGGATACAAGACTGCAAAGAAGAGAACAGAGAAGGAAAAAAATATTGAATCCAGGAAGGACATTGTCCTCGAAACATGGAGATTGAGGGAGGAATCAAACCAAGCACCGGAAGGTGCTTCATACTACAGCGAAGTCCTCAAGCTAAACCACCATCCCAACTCGCCCTCTTCCTTTTATTATCTCTCTGCTTCCTGGTACTGATCGTAGTGCTCTGCCCCCTCTGGTGCAAGGAATGACTCCTGCCAATCGTAGCTTGGTCCCCGGCGGACCCCATGGTATCCTCCTTGCCGCTACTGTCCATTGACGGTGTCTTAGATAACGACTGAGACCGTTGAGACATTGAGTGAACCGGAGAGGACGAATGGGAGTGAGCTTGCGATTGGGCGAGAGCGGCTGTCCCTTGTTGCCTCAACGTCGCAGAGGATACAGGTGTAGAGTTCGGCATCAATCCAGCAGGCTGCTGCTTCCTCAGGCTCAATTTGAGCTTTGCCGGAGATATACCTACATTCATCGTGGAAGGATCGGACCCAGCACCCACCCCTCTTCCTCTCAGTTGCTGGTGATGGTGTTGATGCTGCCCCCCTCTTCCTTGAGTCTGGCCCTGTACGGAATGCTGCTGTCCCATATTATGACTTCCAAAGCCACCGCTATGCACAGGAGTGGCACTCTGCGCCAGATCAAGCGCCTCTCCGCACTGTCCATACAGAGCGTACTGGCTGTACGCAGGAAGACTTGGGTCCATGGCGGAGACGTTCATACCGTGGGTAGAGAAATAATGCAGATCCAGGAATGCAGGGTATACAGTCTGCGGCTGGTTGTGGTGGTTATACCCATGATTGTGCACGCTGGACTGATTGGTATGGGCAGATGAATGATCCATTGGAGAGGAAGCAGATGAGTGGAAGTGGTGCTGTAGCTGGGGCGTCGAGATGGATGGACCTGTGAGCGCTGGCGCAGAAGTTGCTGCCTGGGACTGGGACTGGGACTGATGCGATTGCATGAGGGAGGAAAAGAAGGGCGCAGACTGGGATTGACTGACGGCTGGTTGTGACATCGTATGGACTTGACCGGGCCTCTGTGGGACATTCCTCGCTTCGGTAGGCGGTACAGAGACAGATCTTGCATGGCCCATGGAGCTTGAATTCGCTGAGGAGGTGAACTGCCCATGCCCCATTTGCTGATGTACCATTGAAGACGAAGAGAATGACGCCTCTTTCCTCAAATGCCTTGGCCGAGAGGTCAAAGGTGTCGTAGGGGGCGTGGATTGCAGGTCGTTATTCAGATCGACCAGGTCATCGAGCTCTGGTAACCCGAATACGTCCAGTGACATCGGATTCAGTACATCCGGGTCGTCTTTGAACGTCTGCTGCGTTTCTCCCGAAGAGCTCGACGGAGCACTGGAGAGGGAAGAGTTATCCATAGCGGATCCCATTGTCGAGTCGCTGTTTCTATCACCGCCGGAACTATCGTGTTGATCGTTGAGAGTGATGCCCGTCAGCTCGATCTCGTCGATCCCGGGTAGCGCTGGCGTGTGCAACTGCAAGGGATGAATACCAGTGGACTGCTGCATCCCAGATAGACCCAAGCCAGCTGTGGTGAAGTCCCCAAATCCACCAAAGCCAAAGGTCTGCTGAGGAGGCTGGTGAGTTCTAGCACCAAAGATCAGATCACCAGCGGTGCTCGAATGGTGCGTGAATCCTCTGAAACTGGTGGGAGGAGGGAACATTTCATCGGAGAACGTAGAGTGACTCTCACCCAGCCCGAACTCAGACGCAAAGTCATGAGGCGATGATGCCGGGAAGAGATCATACCGGTCTACGACTCCATGGTTGAGGTTATGGAACGAGAACGGCGAAGAGGGCGACAGTCCTCCATCAGCGAAGGACGAGTTGGCGCTACTGGTTCCGCTGTAGCTCTGACCTGTGGGATCTAACCGCGGATTCATGGACATAAGCCAGTCTTGGGTTCCCCACGCAGATTTGCCGATCATGCCGACTCCAAAAGCGCTACCACTTCGTCGGTGGGTGTGGTAAGGAGACGCGTGGGCGTTGATGTAGTCCGATGATATATGAGAAGGCGTGGGAGATGTTGCGGCGGTAGACCAGGCTTGCTGCGTGTGGATGGGAGTGTCTAGCCCAGGTGGCCATGAAGAAGATGTGGTATCCATCTCATTGGATTGGTGCCCAAAATCTGGGGTGGTTTCAGGTGAATCCATCTCGACTTCAGCAGAGGAAGAAGCTCCTGATTCCATGGCGGGAGGGGTAGCAAACGCAGGTATGGCCTTTGCGGAGGAAGAGAGGAAAGTACGGGTGTCATCGTCTTTATCGTCCTCGTCCTCATCTTCCGAGCAAGTGGTACTCTGAGGAACGCTCTTTGTTCCACCTCTGAGTAACCCTTGGTTAGTGTTCGCTCGTCGTCTCCTCACGCTACTCCTCGCGGAAGTCGCCGCGGTGGTGCTCATAGCTAATTGATCATCTGTAGCGGCCCTCTTCGGGATCTGAACGCCGTCGTTGATCTTCTTCTTCCCAGACGACGGGCGAGGTTTGTATCCAGCAGCTTCGTACAGGTCAGGGAACGCGTTTCTGAACCTGTCTCTTAGGTCTGTGGACCGTCGATTCTGCTCTTGGAACACGGGGTCTTTCACGATAGTAGCCCATACTGTCCCGTGTTTCTCGTAACCGGCTTTCAGAGCACGATCCTCTTCTTCTGTGAAAGGGCGGCGCTTCTTGGAGCGCGTCTTCTCGAAGATGGATGAGCCGTCTGGCAGCGTGGAACGAACTTTGCTTGAAAGATGGGTCTTGGCATTGGGGTATTGCTGTTTGTAGGCGTCTGGGAAATATGTGCGAAACCTGAGCAGAACATGTTGAATATGCGAAGGCAACAGCAATGAAGAATGCGTCGAATTTACCTGTCTTTCAGGTCGACAGGAGACCGATTATCAAACTTGAGCGTTGGGTCACTCAGTATAGCTTTCCAGTTCCCAACACCGTGCTGAGAAACATAGTTTGTCACTCAGGGGAGGGGATCTCAAAATACAAGGCATAAACTTACTCGGTTGCAGCCGTCAACAAGCATCTGTGTCTCCTCAGTGGTCCAACGTTTTCGAACCTTCTTATCCGGTATACCGCTCGAGTTCCCCACACAACCGTCCTCGTCTTCCTCACTCGCAATCTTTCTCATCTTGCTCCCCTTCCTCTCAGGAAGCGAGGTACTTGTCTCTGCAATATGACTTTCAAGTCCAGTGTCATCGCGGAAGTTCCACGCAGGTACGACTCGTGGTGAACACGGCGAAATGAGAGACACACGCCTAGTCTTTGACAAGGGTGAATTTGGATGAGAGATTGAGCTGCTGCTAGGACCTGGGTAGCCTGGGGCTTTGAATGAGAACGTAGAGTTGCTAGGTAGTGCCGGTTTCTTGGATGGGGTCGCTGGTAATGACGGCGGTAGTTTACTAGGACCGGCCGTAGCGTTGCCAGTAGAGGACATAGACATTGTCGCTCCTGAGTTCCACAGGGATTGTACTAACAGATGGGCGGCGTCGGGCGTGAAAGGGTCAATATAGAAGGGCGCAGCGTCCCCAGGAAGGCGGAATGAAAAGTGTGAAGGGAGAAAGAGTAGGGCAAGGGTATAGGTCAGTGCAAGCCACACCAGGTCAGGCGTCTCCCCACCTGTCGGGATCAAATTACACTACTGTAGTGATAGTAATACCCTGGGCCCATTGCCCAAGTCCACGAGATATTTACGTCCATTCACATCATTTTGAGGGGCTCTGAACAGCAGTCTAGAATACTGATATATAAAAACTGTACAGTAGCAATATGAATCATCAGCGTGAGGCCGAACCATGAGGCAAACACGCCTTTAGTTTCGAGTTTACAGAACTGACCATGAATTGGGAGGGAGAGTGGCAAAGGTACGTGAGAATACAGGTAGATCAAGCGGCGACCACCATTTCTCCAGATGTTCTACCTTCTACTGTACTCAGCTTTTCTACCCACGTCTTGAGCCTGTCGCTCAGCATGCCAATCTGCTCTTTAGACAATACACGAGGTTGGATCCAAGTTATTTGTGCTTTTTGGTCAACCTGGTCTAATGAGCCCCGGATGAGCTTCAGGCTAATACAACGAAAGGTACCCGTTAGTACGAATAGGAAATGCTGTATGGAGCAAGGCATACCTCAGTGCTTTCATAACGAGGTGCTCCACCTCCTCCTTGGGTAGATGTGTTTCCTCCGCTATGGTCTGGAAAGAAAGCGTCCTGTCGTTGGCATTTCGTTTGAACACAGACTCAATGAGAGCCATCAGACAAATCTTCTGTCTGAGGAACGCATAATTCTCCTGCAATATTGGCTACAAACGGAGTTGAACACCTCAGTCTTACTTCCTCAGTAGAGCAGAGGAAGACACAAACCTCCTGCGGGAATAACGGTGCCAGCGCCTCAAACTTCCCTATGTTCCCCTCATTGAACGTGAACAACAGCCTCTTGATCCATGAATGTGGTGTGTTGTCCAATGAGTCCAGGATGGGGTGCATAAGCAGTTCTCCGAAATTATAAATCGTCTCTCCTAAGAAAGCTGAGATACTGAGATCGTGCGCCCGGGAGAGTCGTTCTTCTGACGTGAGATCTTTCTCGATATCAACACAGGCAAGGTAGAGTAGGGATTTGGAGTAGTAGGGCGCGTATTCTGCTTTTGCCTATAACAAAGGGCGAGAAATAGCTTCTGGTAAGCGTTTGTTGTGCAACTGAGCAAGTATGGCAAAAGAAAGGAACTGCTGTACCTTGTAATAATCGGCGGCGAGATCATAATAAGCAGCATTCACGACGTTCTCGACGCTATCTAGTGCGTCGAGCACTTTCCAAGCTTTATCCATATCGGTCTTCGTTCCCTCAAGGTCGCCATAGAGAAGTTTTGCATGTGCGATTGTGGCTAGCAGAAGCACGTATGCCTCCTTGAATTTTTCTTGGTCGATTCGTTCCAGCAGAGAAGTCAGGAATGTGACGTGCGTTGTTGGGTCTGAAAGCAATAGGCAGAGGTGTGAGCTCGGAGTTAAGAAAATAGCAATAGCTAGGAGACAGCGAGGAAGAGTGAACATACTGTCAATCTCTTTGGAGACTTTCACCGCCATCTCGACCAATCTCAGCTGGTTCAGCCTCGTCTCAAAGTCTCTCACGAATCCATCGAAAACATGGACTCTGAACTGCTTCGACACCGGGTTATCCAAGAACTCGAAGAGCTTGATCGTAAGCTGGTGCCATAACCTGATTCACAGAGAGAGAAATGGAGTGAATCAGCACATGTTGATGCCGACCCCTTGTACACCTAGAGCCGTGTGCAACCTAGACGTATAAATCTGACGACTTACTTGCGCGTATACAACGATCGGAACGCTTCAAACGAGGGGTGCAGCTCTGGCGGCGTATGCAATAATGCAGCCTTCATGAATTCATCAAGGTCGAACCTTGGCTTCGCAGGTGCGTCCACGTTCATAGAGGTAGACATCGTGATCGTTCACAGAATAGAAGATGGTATACTGAGATCTATGTGTTTTGCGTTGCGCTGAGTTGGAGCTCCCTGGATGAGGCTCAGAGTGAGTTTTCTAGACTGGGTCCAGATATGATGGGAAAGCTGGTAGATTGGGGGATAGGGAAAGCAGAGAGAATGAGCGCGATGATGTCCTTGTGGCTAACAGTGAGAGATCTAAAGTCGAGGGACGCGTCGCCTTTGTTTGGTTTCAGTGGCGGCGCGGTCGAAGGACCAAACATCACGTCCACCTATGGCTTCAATTTCATTGCTCGACCTTTTGCGAATCCTAAGCTCAAATCCCGATTGCATTGTACAGAACACTACAATATCACATCGGCAATGAGCTGATAATTTTAATTAACAAGCCTCTCCATATATTCTCAACCAGGCAAAATCAAAGAATGCGTTTTCAAAGGCTGCCGGGTTATTGTTCACGTAGTCTACAGAAACGCGATGCAGGTCAGCTCATCAGCTGGTGTGATATGATAAAATAAATATATACACGCACCAACACATGTACCAGGGCATCCTGCTCCTTCGTAAACGTCTTGAGACCCTGCCCAGCCACCACCTGCAAAGAAACGCGTCAGCAAAGGAAACATCTATAAGCGGGAGGTCTAGTTCAGAGAACATACACAAAGTGAGGTTGATGACGATGCTCTGAGGGTCGAAGTGCTCATCGATGTCACAGGTCGTGCTTGGGAAATAAGCAGTCGGGCGGCCCTGCGCCATAATGTCAGCAGAGAGGAAAGAGAAGTTGTTAGGATAAGAGGAAGAACTAACCCATCGTGAGGTATCTACTCTATCGACATGATGTTTCGAGGTCACTTCTGAAGGGATATGATGACTCGCTCTGGACCAAAACCAAATCTTGATTCCAGAGGTTGAGCGTTCTGTAGCATACCTAGTACACGGACATGGTTGTTAGCGTGGGGACAAAATAATACCAAGGACATGCAGATACACACCATCCTCCTCCATTGTCATTGAACTGAGGCCCGTAGCTCCTCTCATCGTTGATGCTCACGCCGCAGCCTGAGTTGTTGGTCTCTGCGACATCACAATTCGTTCCCTCGGTTGTCCTACGTGAAGCAATAACCGTCAGCCTTGAGCACAACCAACAAACTCGCACACTAACCCAGTCTGATTTCGCACATCCGGAACAGTGCAATTAGGCCCAGTATGTAGAGTAATAAGATCTGGACTCAGATCGTTGACACCTTCGAGCATGTCTATGAGGCCCTGTGTGACCGAATGTCAGTGAGACAAGACGCTGGTAAGAGAAGAGGGTACATACTCCTGAAGTCGGCCAGTTGGTCCCAAGGGTTCTGACAGCTGGCCAAGTGCTGATTCGGAGAAACAGTAAGTGTACGAGCTCAGATGATACATTGGGGCAACTCACCCACATCCTTGAGGCATATGACGCATGTTGTAGCTGCATTGTCGAAGTTAGTACAAGTAGTATATTAAGCTGAGAGAGAAAGATCCACATCATGACACCATCCTTGTACTCCTTGTTGGATCTGATTCTAAACGAGTTCCTGCCTGGCCCAGTCGGGTCCAGCGTCGTTGTGTGGTCTGCACGGAGCACGAAAGCATTGTGGCTCGCGTAGGTCAAATTCTGCGAGAGGGCCGTCCCTTGATCTACGTAGTTCCTGTCGAATATAACAGTAATATCAGTCCAAAAAATGATGAGGATGGCATCCCAAGGTGAGCTCCTGAAGGACTCACACTCGTCCACCAGAGGGATCCGCGATAGCTTGGAAGGTAAATGCGTCGAAGAAATCTTTCCCGACTATATCTTCCGTAAGCTTATACCGACCGCAGTACCCAGTCGTCGCCAGCATAGACACAAACAACCCCAGATGCCAGAAACGCGTTGAAGGTGACATTTTCTGCCCTCAAGATCGTTGAACACTAGAATGTACAAAGAACTAAGAAAGCTGAGAGAACTTGAACACAACAAAAACAGCAACCCGGCGAACCTTTCAAGCTGATGGTGGTTCAAGTTGAGGGTCAAATACCTCGTGGTCGATGCTCAACGGTAGAATAAATGAGAATGCGCCTGGAGCGGCAGAAGGCGGGGTCAGCAGTCTTCATTTTGAATTTGACATGATGCTCTGAAATTTATGAATAGGAGACAACCCTGAGTTAGTTGGCCGAAAATGCATCCATGACGAGGTCAACGACGATCCGGAAGAGCAGTTTGAAGGAAAAAGAACGATCCTGCGTCTTTGGTTTGGGTTCTGTTAAACCTTGCACAGGAGGTCGTATGAAATCGACATTGATTCTGAGGATGCACTGAGCTCGAGGAGTTTGGCGCTGTATTGGGATCCGGAGGCATCAATCTTGGATCGAAGTTTGCTTACTTAATCAATATTTGGCCAGACCAAATAGCGAATCGTTTTGGCTAGCCGCCGATCCTCCTCGTCCTTGTTCTTTTCCACCACCATGAAGCAGAAGACTCCACTATGATGGGCACGCTGTCTCTAAGCTTTACTTCTTCTCGCTGTCGCTTCTCTCAACATGAAGCGATAGAACACGCTTTTTCGGTGAGTATCCCAGCGTTTTCAACACAACACCTCCCTACTTTTCTTCTTCTTTTTTTTTTTTTTTTCTTTTTTCTTTCTGCGTTCAGCGCGCTGCATTTATCTGGATGACAACATAAATAGGGACATCAGACTCTCAACGAGAGAATGTTGATCCTTTGGGAAACCGATAGTAGAAATTTATCTGATCTTTTTTTCTCTACCCTTTTCGACTCTTCGTCCGTCTTGTATTGTGAACAGTCGTACTAATGACACCTAGGCTTGTGCTGCTTCGCCATATCTCGCAGCGTAGTTTATCATTCCGGGCTCGAGATGCTGCTAGACTTTGCTTTAAACGCCTCTGGAGTCTACGGAACGACGTAGATGGTACAAGATCTACGTTTTATCTCTAACTCCACAATTGTTGTACTTTCGACATAATGAACGATTTTTCTATACTCTCGTGCCTGCAATCAATTCGTGCTCATAGCTCCTCTTATAGCCGCGTTCAGTCTGAATATCAAGGACAAGAACTTGAGTTGAAGACTGGGATGGCCATAGAGAGGGCCTGAGGCACTGAGCTCGAGGGGGTCAACAACCCTGACTCTGTACATCACCCGATAAACTCAGACGGAATGCTCAGCTTACCTTCAGTTTATCTCCTTGAACCTCGTTCGCTTTGGTAAAAGCCTAGGCTGGCATCCAGCCTTGTTCCTAGTAGTATGATCTGCACTTGATGGGTCTTGTCAGT
This sequence comes from Agaricales sp. HM26-F1, assembly GCA_002718315.1. Classification (NCBI taxonomy): domain Eukaryota; kingdom Fungi; phylum Basidiomycota; class Agaricomycetes; order Agaricales; species Agaricales sp. HM26-F1. The sequence continues at coordinate 265,357 of NIBX01000147.1, forward strand.
TAGTCGTCGTTCCTGATTTTATTCTAGATGGACAGCTTCCTCCCCTCAGTAGCACATCCGACCACATTCAACGGGGCATTAGTACTAAGTATCAAGTTCCTAGAATCGGAGGCAGACAGCTACCGGCCCTATGCAAATTGTCAACAAGAATATTTACGACAGTCATCTCAGTGTTCTCCTCTTCCCACTAAACAACATCACTAGGCACAAGATGTACAAGTGCATAATCGGGTGTGCTGGTACCAGGCCTAGGAATTTATACATAAGACCTACCCACCTGAGGTCTGCGTCTCAACTTTTCCGCCACTCGACAGCACGCTCACAATCTTCAGATCCCCCTTCAGACGCCCAAGATCACGCACCATGTCCACGTATAAAGCGCCTCGTAACCTGATTGTTCGTTGGAGACCAGCGGAACTCACTAGGGTGAGGAACTGGTGGTCGAAAATTTCCGTACAAGCTGAAGTATACTCAGGTGGAACCTTTCTAGGATGTTAAGCTCTTGTTGGCGTTCGCCCCGCCTGGCTCCACCGATACTAACGCAGCTCTCGTCTGGTGCGTCCATGTTCCTCCATCCGGCCTTCCCATCTCAGTGCTGAGCTGCCTCTTCTACCATCGATTAGGAGAACTATATTGATGTCTGCCTCTCGTGAGTCTTTCTCATTTCCCTTCAGGATTTCCGGCCGAGTAAAGGACAATTACGATTTTATTAGCAAGTGCTCGGAATCTATCTTTCGCCAAGGTTGACTATACCGCGAACTTCGCGTTTGGTGCTTGTAGTGTAGGCCCTGCGTTTAGTCTGACTTCCGTTTGGGACTTACTGCCCCCTATTTCTCTTGCAGCCTGGCGACGAACCTGATCGTACAGCGTGCATCATCCCCATGGGGGTACGTCACATATCCTTCAGAACTACACCTCGCTACCGTATATTCATCATTATCTGCACAGTCTGGAGAAGAGACGAAGCTTAGGTCGAGCAAATACGGAAACCTGATATTCAGCCAACCGTCCAAGACGACTAAGTCTGACACTTCCGTTGCAACCTATGGAGCTACCAACGAAACAGGCTCGAGACAATGGCTCAACCTAGGTGCAGCGATGGCCCCCTTCCTTCTATTTTCTGATTTCTCGAGAGCTGATTTTTCAGCCCTGTCCGGGTGCAGGTATTATCTCTGACAGCTCGGGCTATCATCCGATTTTTGCCTGGAAACTTGGGTCAGTCTGGCCCAAAACAAAAACCGAACAGACACGATGGCTAAAATTGATACTCAGGCATACAATGTCGATCTCAGTAAGATTTCGACCTGTCCTGATGGCCTTCGCGAGCTACGAAAGCGAAAGTGAGCTGTCTTTTTACTCGGCACTTACCAGTACTACTACTGCTAATAAAATCTGGCTTTCCGTGGTCAACCTTCGGCGTTACTAGCTAGTGAATCGATTATCAGCGTCAAGTTCATCAGTGAGGCGATATGGGTTCAGGATTTGCTCGACTTAGCTGAGGACACCGTTTGGGATTTCTGCGAAACAAATTCGGTTCGTGCTCTGTTGACCCTGATAGTAGTTTCACTGTAGCTGACTATCTAGCTTTGACTTCCAGGGTAGCTATGAGCTTCAGCGTTACGACAGCAGCTACAAGCGTGATGAGTGTCAGGAACTAGACCGTGACACAGAATCGAGCTACGAGCCTGACACCAAGGCTCACAAGGAAGGCGGCTCGGGTTGAGCCACCTCTCTGTTTTCTGCGATGCCCAGATCTCGAAGCATGAAGCATCGACCTAGAGGGTTTGGCCCAAGCTGCTTGGTTTGGTTGCTTATAATTCATCAAGTTGGGACTCTTGCTTTAATTATTTTGGTTGGCTGTAGCATACTACTTCTACTCTACTGTAATGCTACTAGCATCGGTAATGAACACAGCACAAGATATTTGCACGCTTCATTGGCATCTTCGTTTTATCGAGCGCGACAAGGAGGAATTTAGAATCGTCTTAGTTCGAAATCCATGAGTCCACGTTGATCGATGATCCAATGTGTGTGCATCAGGAGAGCGACCGTGGCGCCTTCTTCTCTGTCCATGACCGTCATGGTGCAATTGCCGCATCTATTCTTCGTTTCCCTCTCGAGCTCGTCGTGCGATACTTGAGATAGCAATTGTTCTGTGCAATAATTATCTTGAGTTGTTTTCCTTCTCTACCCGTTCTCAATGCTCCTTCCACCGACGAGAAGATCCACCACCAATTACCGTCCAGCTTGCTCTAGGCCATTGACAATGTCGCCTTGTTACATCCTCCGACAGTAAGAGCCGCGACGAAAGGAAACTAGTCCGACGCGCTACATTGTTCTCCACGAGCTCCTAGCTCAATCTTTGGATTATTTCCGTGTTTGTTCCTGGTGCGATCTGATGCAGCCCTAGACGTTATCGGAGTTCCTGATCCAAGCTCCCTAGACTAGCAACAATGGATGCTACATGAATCAACTGCCCCTTGTCTAAAGTGCTGGGATACGCCAGATCCAATCCTCATGTCGCGGAGGAGGTCAACTACCGCGTTCTTGCAAGTTTGAGTGACTAGTTTGCACGATGCCTTGTCATGCGGCGTTTGACGTTCATGTTCTCAAAACGACAGCAAAAGATGAAGAGTCTTGGCTATACATGAGATCAGCCTGAAGTTGTTTGACTATAAATGCCCCTTCTCTAGCCTTCACCCTGCAAAGCATCTCGCACAACAATCCACACTTGTACTCAACTTACTCTCCTTCTGTATGCATCGCGACCTTGTCATCAGTTGGGAAACCATCTCGACTTACCAGGGTGAGGGTTCCAGCTATACCGACCCTGATCTCAAAGAAAATTCGCTATTCCGTTCAACTCTTCTAGGATGTGAACCTTGTGTTAACGTTCTTCCCTCCCGGTGACACTTCCCAGAGTGTACCTGCGTGGTCAGTCCTCTGATTCCACGTTATCTGCTTCTTCGGTGTACAACACTCACAGTTTCTCCGCAACGTTTTTCTGAATAGGAAGGTAGTGAAGATTTCAGCCTACGGTGCGTTTTCCACCTACCTCATCGCCTGAGTCCGACACGAAAATGTGCTCACTTTGTCTTCATTAGGACGCACTTCCTATAACACTTCATACACCACTATTCAATATACCAGCAACTATGCTTTCGGCTCCACCATTAATGTAGGTCCAGTGCTTGGAGAGGAGTGGTATCATCGATTCTGATTTACTACAACTTTACTTTCTTGTGTAGCCTGGAGGAAATAGGAGCCCCGTATCATCGTTCATGCCCATCAAGGTGCGATTCTGTACTATTTCCCAGCTCGGCGCGCTCAGATACGGCACTGTAACGACTGTAGACTGGCGAAAAGACGGAATTTGTTCACAGTGAATGTGGAAATCCTCTGTTTACCCCACCGACCCCCGCAGAAAACACGTCTCTGTACGAAGCGGTGAACAAGTCAGGTTCAACCCAGTTGATGAGCTTCGGTAGGTGTTACCTACAATACTCACTGGCAGCACCAGGTTCTCAACACACCTCTTCTACTCACGTACATGCTTGCTGTCCAATGGCCCGGATGAAGACTACAGTCCTCTCTGTCAGTGGGATGTTGGGTTTGTTCGTCCACCATCTGTCTACGCAAGGCTGCTCATGGATCGTCCTGCAGCAATACATTTACCATCAGGGTCGAGGCTCATCCTGTCCTCAAGGGCTTTGTTTCTTCGATGATTTTCTCAGTAAGCTCATAATTTTCCACTTCGCCATGGCTTGCAGACTGAACGTCATACAGGTGGCGAGTCGGTCGGTGGTGATTCTCGTAGCAAGGAAATATGGACTCAGAATCTGGTCGAGTTGCCACTGCGCAGCGTTTGGGAATTTGAAGAAACCGCAGCGGTCAGTAGTGAAGCTATTTCCTCCGGTTTCGTGTGGTGGGCCTGCCTAGCTGACTATCTACTCTCATTCTCGCAATCATAGAGTACATATCAGTTAACTCGCGTCTTAGAAGATCACCAGCAGCCTAAGTCAACTCTGGGGAACCCACATGCTACGCTTGATGCTCCCAGCATGGTAAACCCCACCGAGCCTGCGGTGTTGGAAGTCACTGGCAAAGCCGCTGATCAACGAGGCGCCAGTGCAGAAGAGGGCAAGAATGGTGACAAACTGCTGCTTAGTGTCATACGGATCGTTCACTACACTATCACCCGTTCCAGAGACTTATTAGTGCTCTAGGAATCGCTTCCTTGTCTGTCTTGACTTTTATGTGATTTTGTCCGTATCTTATCGTGAATCTGCTTGTATAATCGATTTTTCCTTCCCTTTATGTTCCAGTTGACTACGGCATATTCAATGAAACAATCCGTCTTATTGTTCCCAGGCACCTTGGACGCTGGGTCTACACTGAAAAAATCTATAGACACGGCAAACTAAGATCAGGCTTCCCAAAGGGGCCACCTCTGTTGCTTGACAAGTTCAATTACATCTTTGCTTGGAGAGGTACGGGTGAGAGGCTCAAGTCCTTGAGCTTCTCACGAAGAATACGTCTTAGCAGCTTGCCGCTAGGATTCTTTGGGATTGAGTCCACGAGTTCCACTCTTGCAAGATGCTTGAAGTAAGATTTCTTCTCCGCGACGTGCTGTAAGGGTGTCATCAGCCTTATACCCTACTCTACATATCTAGATGCGAGATGCTAACCTTCATCACTGCCGTCTTGATCTTGTCAGGGTTCACAGCTCTCGTTGCTTCATCTGTTGGGACAACGAACGCCAAAGGAAGCTCGCCGTTATAGTCATCGGGAATGGATACAACACCGACATCAGCCACCCATGGGTGTTTAACGATACACCCCTCCAGTTCTGCAGGTGAGACCTGGAAGCCGCGTACCTATTTGATTGCGAGTCAACACGTAACATCGACGAGAGATGCTGTAAGGCATACCTTCATGATTTCCTGCGGAATCCTCAGTCATCTAGCATCGTCATGAACTATGTGGAAATTCGAGCGGCATACCTTGAGGCGTTCGATGATTATGATTTCATGATTTTTGTCAATCATGCAGAGATCTCCGGAGCGTATCCATCTAGTACCCTTCAGATGGTGAAGGATAGTTGAAAGAGACATAACCATACTCACCCGTCAACAAACGTTTCCCTGGTCCTGTTCTCATACGAGGATCAACTCATGTCCAGCTTTCCCGAGGATTGAGGACTCACGCATGCTCGTTGCCGAAATAACCCATCGCTGCTGAGACAGTCTTGACCTCCAGCTCTCCTGGTTCGTTGTAGCCAGCATAAGAACCATCTGGCTTGACCAAGCGGGCGACAGTTCCGGGAATGAGCTCCCCTCCTGATTTGCCGTGCTTCTGGTTCACTGGCCAGATAGAGACGACTCCGGTGGCTTCCGTAGAACCTGGGATTCTTCGTCAACACAGGTTGATATTTAAGAGAACCCTAAGCGTTCACCATAAGCTTGTCCAATTTCGGTGTGGGGTAGAAGTTGGAATAGCTGCTCCTTGAGCTCGTCTATGGGCATGATGTGTAAGCTGGCATAAATGTGTACTGCAGCCATCAATCGTACCAGACAGCGCAGAACCGGCACATAAGAGCATTCGTATGCCTGACAGGTCATAGTTGTGTACCTTGGGATCCTACGCAGGAGAAGAAGTATCGCTGGTTGAGCTAGGGTACCATTAATCCAGTGGCGTTCTTGACTCACTTTACACAGGAGGAGTACTTGAGGTGGTACGAGCATCAGATGGGAGACGTGATATTTCCTTATGCTTTCCAAAAACGAAGTGAACTGGAATTTGGGAGGGATAACAAGGGTCATCTAGAATGTGGTACTCCATCAGCGGAATGCGTTCGGAATGACAAGAGAAGTGCTACGCACAGCGCAAAATAGGATGAGGTTAAGCTATGGTGGTCAAAGTCAGATAGTAGCCCTTGCAGTTGCTGAGCAGTAGATATTTCTGGACTGGTACTCACCACGACATCGAGACCATAGATATCTAGAAAAATAAAGCTGCTGGTTCGATGATATAACTCGGCAAGCTTTATGGAAAAAGTGCGTACGATAGAAAGGTAAAACTGCGATACAGGTATCACCGGCTCGATACCTTTGCTGGCTCAATGGGGCATAGTTTTGTCCAACTTTGTTATGTGCAGCCGTCTGAATGCAGTTTCCTAGTATCGCATAATGGGAAATAGCAACAACCTTCTCAATGCGCATGTCATAATTTGGTGAGCTGAGGTTCAAGAAGGTCACCAAAAGTATTTTACCTTTGGGGTACCAGTAGTGCCACTGGATGCGCTGAGAAAGGCGATCTTTCTCTTGCCCTCACCCGGTCCCAGCTTCCTCCCTAGGCCGTAGGGATTCTGCTCCCCCTCGCGCACCAGATCTTGGATGGTAACGAACGAGTCTGAAATAGGGCGCAAATCATTATCTTGCTCTCCAAGTACGATGATGCGATCCATAGATATGCCAGTGCGTTGGGCTGCTGCTCGGGCCGTCTCTAGATTGTCTATGTGAGAGATGATCAATTTTGGACCAGTTTGTTCGATTTGATGGGTTAACTCGGATGGCGTGAAGGAGGGATTAGCCATCCTTGGGGAAAACAAGGGATTGTTAGCGAAAACGTAGAACGAAGTAAATCATCAAACATACGAGATAATGCCCATCAGCCTTTGTGTGGCCCATACACAAATGGGGTAATCTGGTATTTGTTAGTGTAAGCTTTCTGAGAAAAGTGGATGGATCTCGAGAGACAACCCACCGACATGATTCCCACTGAAAATCAGCACTGTTATGTGGTAATATGATATCAAAATCGTAGGGGATTATTGAATAATACTAGTTTCTCTCACCGACGTCATCCTCAGCTGACCACAAACGGTTAGAGTTCAGAAAAATATGTGAATTTCGAGGAGGGAGGGAAACACACCCAGTTTGAAACGAGACCTAAGTCCAGAGGCGAGGCACGCTGTCCTGTGGCGAACCTAATGAAGACGTTCAATACCCTTCAATACCCCTCTGGCTAATTGGAACAGTATGTGATTTGAGCACAGAGGCACAGTAGGACCAACCTCTTCGATCCTGATTTCTCTCCCACTCCCATCTGCGATGAACACCGGTACATCTTCTGGACGCTTTGGACGGATGGGATGATCATACTCTAAGAAGAACTGGGGTACTGATACATTGTCAGGAATGAATGGTTCACCACCAGTAAGAGAGTGGAATTCAGTCATTCTTGCTTGAGGTGAGTAGTGTGAAAAATAGCAAGGAAGGATTGGGGTGCTACTGCGAGACGCTCTGGGGGCCGGCTTCCTAGGAGTCCAGATGTGATGGTCAGCCGAGATCAATCGCTACTAGCAAGAAAGAAAGAAAAAGGCAATTTACCAACCGTTTCCAAGGCCTCGGTCAATGATATGGCCTCGATGACGCTATGCTTGTTACGTTCTTCGAATCAAGGAGTATCGGTGCTGAAGGGATAAGAAGCACCTAGTAGCCTCATGTACTTAAAGGTCAGATCTGAAGTACGCGTGTTCAGGGCGACCCTTTCTTAGACTTGGGAGATCTTTGAGCACAGGTGAAGTTTGGGCAATGTGACCGCGAGAACGGGCTGCCAGGAGCCTTGATGATGTGGGTAATCATTTTCCTAAGGCTCCCAAACTTACTTCCAAATATAAGAATTCCCGCCTCGAGGTACAGAGCAATGTATAAAAACAAGGTTCGTGGAGGAACATAGGGTCCAAACTCTGTATGGGCTTCTGAAATATATATTTTCAGCGGAAGTGTTTCTGCTCAGCTGAGGCACCGTTGCTCGGATGGTTCCCCGCCGCCGTGCACAGATGAGAAGCTCCTTGAATGGATCGGCCATGGTGATGAAAATCCGGAGAGTCGGAAGCCTCTGGACTTGATGAACCTGGAATTTTGAAAGTAAAGACAAACGAACATATGAGCATCTCGCTTGAAAATATACATGAGTACCTCACACCACCTTGGAAAAATGGCCGCGACCCTGCAGAACCTTCCCTCAACAAAACGTTGCCTTGGTCTATGGGCTTGGCCGAGTCTCGCCCCCTTCTCCCATGAAGAAAGAGCACTACGATACAATGTCGAACCGCTCTGCCACCACCTCACATCCAGTCGCGAACTTCAAATGGCCGGACCCTCCCAAGCCAGGCCACACACTTGTCAAGCTGCGGGCGGGAAACGGAGAACCACCTCTCATCCTACTTCACGGTCAGTATTGACACAAGAGATCATCGGTTGAGAAGAACGCATACTGACAGTTTCTGGGCCACCAAGGTGGCGGGGGTGGAGTTCATGCCTTCAATCCATTGAAGAACAAGTTTAAAACTGCGTTGTGGGCTATACAAGTTACGCCAGACACACCTTTAGATAACCTGGAGAACCAAGCCTGGTTTTATGTTGAGAAGATCAAGGTGAGTGTTACTTTGAACACGCTCGCCACAGAAAGAGAAAGGCCATTCCTGAGTTCCCGGCTGATAGCTCATCATTTCAGGAAGAGCGGCCTTGTGGGCCGTATAGACTGGCCTCCTTCAGTGCATCCAGCCTCATCCTCTATGCCATGGTGCTTCATCTCGAGCGACTGGGCGACAAGATTATCCAGCTCTCCCTGATCGACCACTTCCCTTACGTCTACCTGTGCCCTCTGATAGGCGTCGACCCACGGGTAGACGATTATGATGATCCTAAAACCCGCCGGTTATTTCACCAGGTCTCTATAGACAATCTGGTATCCATGACGAGACGTGATGGAGGCGGAGGGGTTCCCAAACGAATGCAGCTAGCGAAAGAACTGGAACTTGCGTTTAACGGATTACCGACGACGGAGTACAGTAACAGATTTTGGCAGATCTTGGAAGCGTTCCTCAACGGCAATATGGACCACATACGATCGATACCGCTTGCTGGGCAGATGAGAGAGCATCAGGCCTTGGTTACTACAGAGCTGAGGTCGAAGGGAGAGGTGATCGCAGATGCATTGATCGCCTGGCTTCGACAGGTCAAGGTGACGCCGACAGTGTATGTTGCTTCGTATGGAATGTATGGCAGCTTGACGCCCGAGCTGAGGGAAGATTGGTGGGATCTTGGAGCAAGAACTGTCTTTCCCAATGCAAAAGTGGTCCTGTTGCACGCAGGCCACTATGACATCTTATCGAAGGACGATCTCGTTGCGGGGCTACAAGAAGGGTACCTCCCTGCTGAGCTCGGTGTAGTAGCTAAACTGTAGATCGCTTGGAGGAATATTGTCTTTGCGAAGCCAATGCAAAGCCTTTCCCCAGTGCAAGTCCATTGTTTTCGTTTATTTTCTTCAAACTTCGTCTTGCTCCGATGAACTAGGAGCCTCTCACTTCATCGACGCCAATCGGGGATAGCTCCACCGTACCTTGATTGTGAGCGCCAGAGACAGTTGACATGGCCGAGCAAAAAAAACCGTGCTTCAGTTTCTGCAGACAGTTTTGTGCGAAATTGGACTGTTTGTTATACTCGACAAGAGATCTATGAGGTGCGTGGTGGTCGGAAGCAGGACTCGATTTCGCAGAAAGGCTCAGCGCAACTCAGAGAGAACATCAGCTCACGTGAACTTGACAGAGATGGATGATGGACATGACAGTCCAGCCAAGGGTTATGTGAAAGTTAGCTCAAGTTTAGCTGGAAGACGCTTCGTTGGCTTCTCCTCTCACCACCAGAGCCTGCTATAGCGCAGATGAATGGGCATTACGACGAATCCTTAGCGAAGCAGGCTCCAGCGCCGACGCAGGAGCAGTTGCAGGTGAGTATCTACCCGACTCTCTCACACCTCTGTAGTAGTAGTATGAAGTTGTCAGTCCTTTCTAAAGCTTATATTTCCGTATAGGCCAGCTATGATCCTGATATTCTGAATCAGAATCACGGCAGATCATCTCCAGATCATCCTTCGAGCAACAAGATTGACCTGGAAGCCCAGCCTCGTCCTCCAAGGCAGCTCGGAGTAAACGAGCAAACGCTACCCAATACGCCTTGGTGGAAGACCCCCCCAGGGAAAATTGTTATAGGCGCTGTCGTCGCCGTTGTCATAATTGCGGCCGTCGTGGGAGGTGCTGTTGGTGGAACGCGTAAAAGCCACCATGACCCGATACCGGTACCAGGGGCTCCTGGTGACAGCACTGATACTCCGACGAGCACAGAGCCGCCCGACGTTGGTGGGATTGGCACGGCCCCTGCTGGCTCTAGCAGTGGTACCCATACAACATTCCCCATTCCAACTCTCCCTTCTTCTACGGAACTATCTGGGGCATCTCCCACATCTGAAGCTGGTGACGGCCCTGGGGGTGACACTGTGGGCTTCACTAGTGCTCAGCCCGGGTCCACCCCCACACCTCAGGTCGATTCTGGCGGTGAAGGCGGCCAGGATTAAAGGCTGTCTAACCCAGAAAATGTGAGTGTCGGCATAGTACTTCGCATTTTACCATTGTTAATCCCACTTTCGTTCGTAATTCTAGCCCTCATCTCGTGCTTCACTCAGAACCCACATTATATATATCTAGTTTATTCATGTTATCAGTGACATTCTCCATCTTATTGTCGCGCCCTTAACGTATTCCCCATGTTATCGGTCTTGCAGTCGACTTAAGCATGCATGTATCGAACCTAGAAAACTCAGTTCTGCTTCGGAGACTGAGATCTCTTAGGTCCACCTCACTTTTCAGATGGCCGTGGTAGGTCTCCCTCGTGCTTGAATGATCCATCCATTTACTCCTTGCTTCTCGTTACGACAGAACAACGTCGTGCACTTTTCTCGCTCAAGAGGTTTCTGAATTGTGGCTGTCGTGAATGATACAATCACCGTACAGTAACGAAGTGAACTCCGGATCCGTGGAACAACTGCGTCAAGGTCCAAACTGGCACTGTGCCTTCCGAATTTCATATTCCCTTATTTGATCTCATGTTGTGCGCTGAGGACGACATTTCCAAGGCGCGGTGGTCTAGTAGTATGATTCTCCCTTCGGGCAATCCGCTTATACAGATAAGTTCATGGGAGAGGTCACGGGTTCAATTCCCGTCCGGGCCCTTCTTTTTCGTGTTTTTCAGCCCGAATTGTTTTGTTTTTTCATTCCCCTCCAATTGAATGGAAAATCGGAGGCAAGGGCCAATGAGGAGAGACCCCTTGATACGAAGAGATTAGATATTAGTAAAACCTGGTCAGTAATGTCAGTAAAGCGTGGTGACCTAATTATTGATTGGATCATTGGACCCCTGTTATGTTCCGCCTCGAGACTTGACCGAAAACCACATCTCCTCAGCTGCACTGTACTAGCCTCTAGGTGCTTGGCCTTTCATTCCACGTTACCCCTCTCATTTCTCAGCTTTGAAAGCTTCCGAACTTCCTTTTCCCTTTTCATCTCACCAACCCCTCTCAAAGCATACAGTGTGCTGTCCTCCCTCCAGGCAGGGAGGTTTCGGGATAGATGAGCGTGGAACTTGTAACATCACCAGCAACACTTCGTCGGCGCATGAACATCGTACCCCACGCTCAAAGTCCTACCATTCCGGATACTATGAACACCAGGACGAAGGTCTACTCGGATGATACCAACGGAATCAAGTTGGTCAACGCAGAATCTAACCTAGACGGATTGAACGAACATCCAGGAGCCATTGTTATAGGCGAACAAGACGTCAACCTCCCTTCACCGACCACGGATTACTTCGAGGACAGTGAATCCGTGTCAACTGGATCCAGCGACCATGTACACAGGCACCATCACAATGTCACCGGGCTAGGTTCTATCGAGGTCGAGAGCCCCTCTCGAACTCCTAGACGCGACGCTCAGGAGATGCTGCATCACCGCATTCATACCGCGTCCCCGCCTCTTCTCTCCTCTCGTACTCCAGAGACCGCCTCATCTGCATCCAGCGGTTCTGGAGACCCAGCCACGGCAAGAGCTTGGTATGAAATCGATTTCGCTGTGATCATCGCTCTGCTTTCGCCCCTTGGAAATTGGTTGACTGGTGGAGATTATGTGAAACAGTTCTTATTGCTTGCACTGCTGGTTTTCTATCTGCACCAGATCATCGAGAGTGAGTCCTGTCCTGCTTTTGCTCTCTCTCTCTCCGGTCTGACAGATGATATCCAGTGCCTTGGACTTTATATCATAATTCCCGGCCTCGCCGTCGGTCTAGCAGCTCTGGGGAGCCCCTCTCCTCTTCCGAGCGTGTCGCTATCGCCCATGCAGAATCGCAACTTCAGAACCTCGAACTCTTCTTCCTATCCTTGTCGGTCGTATCTCCTCTCCTAGGATGTCTCCTTCTCAAACAGGTCCTTGGACCGGATATTGTTTCCTGGTTCAACACTACACTCTTCGTTCTTTCCACCGGCATTCGACCATGGAAACATCTCATTTCCAGACTCTTTAAGCGAGTCAACACATTGCACGACATCATTCATTATCCGGATGAAACCCTCAAAGCCAAATCGCTCCGTGAAGACTCGCTTCTGAAGGAGAATTCGCAGACTCGAAAGGAGCTACAGACTCTCCTAACTCGGGTTGCGGAAATGGAGCGCGTCATGGAGAAGATGAAAATGAGGCAAAGGGAGGATAAGGAAGTGATGTACGAGTATCTCGACGAAGCTGTCGATGACGTTGACCGTAACATCAAACGATGGATGGAGAAGGCGGACGAGAAATACGCTGTCAAGGCCAAAGGAAGTCAAATCTCCCCTATCCAGACTCAACCTCCTAGCTTGGGCTCGCTCGTCAAGCATTATCTGCCCAGCTGCTTCAGGTTTTTCAAGCGACTGCAGCAGAAGTACGGCTACACCTTTGGGATTCCGATGAACCCGTCCTCGATGTCGCCTACCCTCTCTTCCCCGACTCTCAAATACAGGTCTAGCAACGCGCGGAGTTCTTCGTCCTCCTTCAGACTGGAGACCATCCCAGAGGAGAAAACGGCTTCTAAGAAGGCCGCTGGCTCGAAGCACGGCCATGGTGTTCGTTCGAAAAAGCATACTAAAAGTGTCTGGAGCTGGATTCCAGGTTTTTCTTTCATCCTACGCGTGGGACATGTGCTCAGTCTTCCCTTGAGGACTGTCGTCGGCCTCATCCCGTTCGGATATCGCAAGTGATTCAATTTCCGTTGTGCAACCTCTTAAGACCGGGTTTCCCTTCCTCTTATTCAGTCCATTCAATTCTTCTCTTTCATCTCTGTGCATTTTTTTTGTCGCGTTCTCTCCGTGGACTTAGGCATCGATACTTCTGCTATCTCTTTCGTTCTGTTCTGTTCTCCTCTACCCAGTCCTCTTCTCCCTGGACTCGATACAATATTGCGTCAGTATGTTAGTAAGGATTCCGTGTGTATGTATGTACTATTATAGATCGTCATAAGAAGTAAAAGTTTCATTTAACATCGATTCAGCTCGCGTTCAGGCATCTCTCAGCCTGATTGCCATTACAGAGTGGGTATATGCTGCATTCACGGCAGTTCAAACGCGTAATCGAGTCTACTTAGTCTAATCATTGCTTCAGCCAGTGCGATAGTGGATGAACCCATGTATCCATTATCGCTCAATCATCCTATTGTCATCTATTTATTGTATTGGCTACTATCGATGGTGAAAATTTACATCGCCGTAGCACCCCATAAAACTGGTGAGAATAGAAAATGACGATGGAAGCATATAAACTGTAGGGTAGGTCTATGACGTAGACCGTTATCGCGGGGTTTGAATCCATAAGTCGAGATCCTTCAAATATGGGCTTCTAAATTTCTCCAACTCTTCACTCCCCCCCTTTTCTTCCGTTACTCTCATCGTCCCTCAGTAAAATTCAGAACCCCGGTCATCGTCGAAAATGACTTCCATCATCGATACCAAGAAGATTGGTGAACCCAAGAAGATGAGAAGGCACATCAGGACCTTGACTGGTACGTTGAAATCGCCGAGAACAAGCTTTTCATGGATATCATGACAGCGCTGACAATTTGTTGCATGTTGTAGGTTATATGCCAGAGACCGACTCCTCTGGGAAGGAGAGATGGCCTAGAGGAGACGAGAAGGTCTGGAAGGACGGCACCACCGGATTAACGACCGGTAGGTTATCTCTTCCTTCGTACCTCCTTATATGCGCGTTTTTTCTTGCTATATGCGCGTTTTTTTCTTTCTCTTTGCGCGTTTTTTTTTTATTGCTATCCGCGCGTCTACTTCTTGCTCAATATCAATCGCAGATGTTCCCGCCGTTACTCGTTCCATCGTCAACCACGTCGGGACCAGTCTCGCACGTCAAGCATATAATTTAGACAATCTTGGTGCGCATACATGCACTTCCTATCGTATTTCTGCAGATCACAGACTGAGTATTGCGATTTCCAGGTGCCTACCAAGCTACAGCCTTATCTGTCAGAGATAACCTTCTGGTCGGTGTCATTTTTGATGTCCGTGCGACGCCCATCACACTCATGAACCTTGTCTTCTTCCTTCACTCGTCTAGGTTAACTGGAATGCCACTCAGTTGCACTTCACGCGCAAAACTCCCAAGAGGGCGTACTATCTATCTCTCGAGTTCCTCATGGGCAGGACCCTTGATAATGCGGTACGATTTTTTTCTTCTACTGCCTCCTTATGTGATAGCTAATTTTGGACGCGTTTTGGGTTAAAGATGCTCAACCTTGGGCTTAAAGAGAAGTACAGGGATGGTGTTGATAAGCTAGGCTTCAGCATCGAAGATCTCCTCGAACAGGAGCGTGATGCCGCCTTGGGTAACGGTGGCCTGGGACGTTTGGCTGCGTGCTACCTCGATTCCTCTGCATCCCAGGTACTTTCGTATTTTCGTGGCGCCTTCTATCCGGTTACTTATCATGCTATAGGAACTTCCCGTCTGGGGATATGGCCTCCGCTACAAGTACGGAATATTCCAGCAGCTCATCTCCCCCGAAGGTACTTCTGGTTTTTGGTTCTCTATATTCTTGTTCTGATGTCTCCCTCTCTCCAGGACAGCAACTGGAAGCACCAGACCCATGGTTGGACAACCAGAACCCTTGGGAGCTACCTCGTCTCGACGTCTCCTACGATATCCGCTTTTACGGCCACGCCGAGCGCTCCAACGATGGAAGCGGTCGTGCCACATGGAGCGGTGGTCAAGAGGTGTTGGCCGTCGCCTACGACGTTATGATCCCAGGATACGAGACCAAAAACACCAACAACCTCAGGCTCTGGGAGAGCAAGCCCAAGAGAGGTTTCGATTTGAACAGCTTCAATGGTCTGTTGATGTTTCCCCCATCTTGGAAACGCGATTACTGATCCACAAATATGATTTAGCTGGAGATTATGAGAAGGCCGTTGAATCCTCAAACAGCGCAGCAGCTATCACTTCTGTTTTGTACCCCAACGACCACACGACGTGTAAGTGCCCATTCTTGTGCATTCTTAAGTACACTCCACTCATCTTTTGTATTTCTCTCAGTCGGAAAAGAGCTCCGCCTCAAGCAGCAGTACTTCTGGACCGCCGCCTCCCTTGCGGATATTCTCAGGAGGTTCAAGAACACCGGGAAATCTATCAATGAGTTCCCCGACTATGCTGCCATTCAGTTGAACGATGTTCGTTGTCCATCGAAGCTCCCTATACTCTTATTTCTGACCGGAGCTTTCGAGTTATTAGACCCATCCTACTCTGGCAATCCCCGAGCTCATGCGTATTCTCGTTGACGAGGAAGACGTACCATGGAAAGATGCCTGGAACATCGTCATCAACACGTTCTTCTTCACCAACCACACCGTGCTCCCCGTACGTATACCCTAGAGCTCTAGATATCTTCTTTATTGACCCGTTTCTGAGTAGGAAGCTCTGGAGAAATGGCCCGTCCCTCTCTTGCAGCACCTCCTCCCAAGGCATATGCAAATCATCTATGATCTGGTACGTATATTCATATCGATGCCCTCGAGACTGCTGATTCACTCTGATGATTCATCGCGTGTAGAACTTGTACGTGGTCATTTCCAATGTTTGTATTCGTTTCCTCTGACGCCTGCACTCCAAAAGGTTCTTCTTGCAATGTATGAATATATTCCCTCAATCTTCGCATGTATAGTTCCTGACTGATGTCCCATCAGCCGTAGAGAAAAAATTCCCAGGAGACAAGGAACGTCTAGCTCGCATGTCCCTCATCGAAGGTGATTGACACATACCTATCTGTTTGATAATCCTTCTCATGAGGCCTTCTTATTTCTTTAGAGAGCATTCCTCAACAAGTTCGCATGGCTCACCTTGCCTGCATCGGCAGTAGGAAGGTCAACGGTGTAGCTGAGGTTTGTCGTACTCCTCTCCTACCGATCTGAGTACGTATTGACTTCCCCTCTCAGCTTCACTCTGAGTTGGTCAAGACCACGATCATGAAAGATTTCGTCGAGTTCTACGGACCTAGCAAGTAGGAAACTCAGTTTCTAACGAGGACCCACTCTGATTTTTTTCTCTCCCGCTCTCCGTAGGTTTTCCAATGTTACCAACGGAAGTAAGTGTACGATCCCATCTGTTCCAAAGGCGTTACTCATTTCATATTGAAGTTACTCCCCGAAGATGGCTCGATCAGGTGAGTTTTGTTTCTCTTCATTTATGCGCACGATCTCAAGACTATGTCAAGTGCAACCCGGACCTCAGTACTCTCATCTCAACGACCCTGAAGAAGCCTTCGAACGTTTGGCTCAAAGACCTCAACCTCCTTGAGGGCCTCCTGCCATTCACCGAGGACGCCAAGTTCAGAGAGCAATGGTGGCACATCAAGCAAGCGAACAAGAAGAGGCTCGCGCATTTCGTGGAGAGCACCCTTGGGCTGACTGTCAACACGAACGCGATGTTCGACGTGCAGATCAAGGTAAAGCTCGTTTTTGGCTGTTGTTCCTTCGGAAGCTGATGTCGTTTCTTGTAGAGGTTACACGAGTACAAGCGTCAAACCTTGAACATCTTGGGTGTGATTCACGTACGTGATTTGGTTTCCTTTCCGACGAACGTATATCGATGCTGAGTTGATAATTTCAGCGATACCTCACTCTTAAGGCCATGTCGCCTGGTGAGAGGAAGAAGGTCAACCCCAAGGTCGTCTTCTTCGCAGGAAAAGCTGCTCCCGCCTGTGAGTGCTACCGAGATTTATCTATAGCATCAATTTTACTCATCGTTCGCTTGGCAAAGATTACATCGCGAAATTGGTACGAATATCCTAGGAGTGTGTCTGTTACGTGCTGATTATTCTCTAGACCATCCGTTTGATCGTCAGCGTCGCGAGGGTGATCAACGAGGACCCCGATACTAAAGGTACGTCGATCTTCCTCTGCCTACAGCTTTCCTCAGGTAACCTCCAACCAAACGCCTTATAGATTTCCTCCAAGTTTTCTTTGTCCCCGACTACTCAGTGTCGCTGGCCGAGGTTCTTATCCCCGCTTCTGATATCAGCCAGCATATCTCTACCGCTGGTACAGAAGCCTCTGGTACCTCCAACATGAAATTCTGTCTGAACGGTGGTCTTCTCCTGGGGACTGTCGGTTCGTACCTCCTACATTCCCCAGCGTTGACCCAGTGCTGATACTCCTCATCCAATAGACGGCGCCAACATCGAGATCGCCGAGGAGGTCGGGGAGAGCAATGTCTGTCAGTCTCTTCTCTTTTCTTTGGGATGATAGATCTGTTCTCATCCGTAATTTCCTACAGTCTTCTTCGGTCACTTGACCCCCGCTGTCGAGGACCTGAGGTACCAGCACCTCTACCACCCAGTGCCCGTCGAGGAGAAGTCTCCCCAGCTCGCTAAGGTTCTGAACGCCGTTTCCGCTGGACAGTTTGGTGACGGCGACATCTATGAGCCGTAAGTGACCTATGCTAGATGTGTACCGGACGATACTGAACCAATATCTGCCTAGGTTGTTGAACACCATTAGGCAGAGTGATTACTATCTCATCACTGATGACTTCGATTCCTGTATGTGCTCTCACTTTCATCAGCGTTCTCAACGATTTCTCATGGACCTCGAACAGACATTGAGGCTCTCCGCATGGTCGATGAAGCTTATGCTGATAGGGACGAATGGATCAAGAAGAGCATCCGTACCACTGCGAAGGTTCGCTTGCTCTACTTCATCACTGTTAACCCACGCTCATCCAACTTTTATAGATGGGCAAGTTCAGCTCGGACAGGGCCATCCAAGATTACGCCCAAGAGTACTGGAACATCGAGAGCATCAAGGTCGAGTAGAGAGAGGATAATCGATAATCAATCAATCCATGGACATTTTCGCATATAAGGGTTTCGTCAAATTCGGTTCTCAAACGCTTCAAATGTAGATTTTCGCACGCAGATGGACAGGCTTTAGAATAAACTGGTAGTGTATCGATACATGCAAAATCACTATACATGGGTGCATCTACTCTATGGACGGGAAACTGCGAACTACTGAGCTGAGGTTTGTGTCGAGGGAAAATATCTATTACAGAATGCTGTCATCCATAATTCTAAGGAGGTCTCTATTGCATGTGCACGCCGTCCATCACACTGGACATCTGTATTTCGTTCACGCTAGAAAGATATGCATTCCAATGCTGAGCTCCATATCTAGTAGAATTACCATCAACGGATATTCTTCATGAGGCGACAGAACGTCGAGAAGACTCACTCTAAAGGCACATTACTCCACATTGCTAAAACCTCTGGATCGAGGATATCTGTTGGCACAGAATCCATGTCGAGGTAGTCGGTCGATAATAGACCGAGGGTGGAAACGTCGTCGGTAGGAGGGAACGTGTCCTGGAAGGAAGGATACCCTGCTTCGCCAGTAGAAGAATCGTGGGTATAGTTGAAACTACTCGAGGGTGATGGTGCGTTCTGAGCAGCTCCTGCTGCACTAGATTGAGGACGATATCGAGAGCCTGTCCCAGCTCGTATTTCTGCCTGAGACTGAGAGAACAGCGGTAAACGCGCAAGGTCTTCGCTATACAGAGGTAGCGAGGAGGGCGAGAACTGATGAGCTGCCGGGAGCTGTTTCGTGGGTAAGGTGGTACAAAAGCCATATTCAGAGTCTGGCAGGAAGACTGCTTCAATCCCCGATACCGCTGTATAGGCGTCTCCAGTGAACGTGATGGGGGAGTCAGGCTCTAACGCTCGTTTCTTGCTAGGAGGTGTGCAAATTGGAAGGGGTAGATCTCCAGCTGAAGCGAGCTCTCGAAGAGCATCCCTATACTATTTGTGACTATGCCGTGAAAGAGCATGTACATATTATGCAACATACCGCAGTTGCCCTGAAGACTGAAAGCTGGAAAAACACTTCAACAGGCGCCACGGCCGAGCTTAAGCAAGGTGACCAACCTTCTCTCCGTGCCTGCAAGCATCTTCATGCACTTGAAAACATCTTGCATCTCCCTGGCCGAGTTTGTGGCCAACCCAGCCCGTTTACCGCCCCAAACGCTTAGTAGGAGAACCAATGCCGCTGAGAAAATTGGCCACTGGGAAATGTAAAAGAACGGTTTAGTTCACTGCCAGTATAGAGCAAATATAAATCGGACAAGCACCGACCTGGATCCTATAAACTACATTCAAACATTGCTCTTCTTGAGTATTGAGAATATGACTGCACGCTCTGGCAGCATTCGTGCAGATGGCCAGGGAGGATATCGCCAAGGGTGTCGGCTTAGGTGAACCAGCAATGAAAGGACGGTGTATCAGGATTTGCAGCAGATACAGTTCAGCATACAGAACGACGGATTGTCTGTGCCAGTCAGAGTTCTGATTGTGTGGATCCCAGCGCACTACGTGGATCAGAAGGTGAGATCACCAAAGATTCCTGAGTTAAGGTTGAGACTTACGATGGTTTGGAATAGTAGCAATCCACCGGTTCAGCGCGGAATCTAGCTCAGAAACAAGCTGGGGCTCATATTCCGGCAGCTTCTTCAGCCCATGAATATCTTTGCTCTTGTCGATGCCATACTAAATAGAAGAACTTTGAACACATGTCAAAAGACACAGCAGATTAACGACAAACCAGAGTCTCCAGTGCCATTGCGAGTATCTGAGTTTGCTTCAAGAAGGTGATGAAAAACGATATCTTCGAGGGGACTCCTTCAGGCTGCTTCCAAGCCTTATCAGGATCCGGATGTTCCCAATAGTCATCGTCGCATTCTGTCGGGAGCCCAACATCGAAGCTAATCGGTGTCATCCTATGTGCACATTGAGAACAGGTTCGTGAACATACTCGTATTCCTGCGAGATGCTGTCGCGACCGGCCGCAGCACACGCAATTCTATCCAGAGCAACTAAGCACCTGTTTGATTGAAGTGAGGTTACGCAATGTGGTCGGTGTGAGAGCGAGGTACCACCAGGCTCTGGTCCATAATTCTCTCTCGACCGACTTAGGCTTGTGCCCAAAGGTTTTCCAGCGGTGTGCGCCTACATCCTGTAACCTAGACATTAGATCAATGAACGGCCAACACACAATGCGCAGTCACCTGTGCAAGCCGTATACCAATCCCTACCATCGTCCAAGATGAACCAGGGGAGGATGAACCCCGAAGGAATTCTGCAGATAACTAGGTATGGTCAGACAATCCTGTCAGGCGGGCTGCTGCAGAACTTACACAACACGCCTGGACATCATAAAGGCAGGCTGGGGCCAGTATTGAGAGATCAACATCATGGATTTGATTGAACCATTGCCAGCCGCTGGAAAGGGTAGACTTATATCCTTCTGGCAGTACGCGTGGATCAAAGCTGAACCGAGCGCCTATAGCACAGACAAGAAGCACAACAGCTCCGAAAGATCTATCTGCAAGATGAAGTTGCCGAGCGATACTTTTCACTAAGGTCGGTCGATGCAACAGAGGTGAGAAGAGATTGACGTGTTCGAAGTAGAGGTCGATCAAAGACATCATCAAATCATCCTCCGGGAACGAGAAGGGGGGTCCGTCTCGAAGCCGGGGTGGTTCCAGTACCGACTTTTCCCACTTTGGAAGAAATTCATGAGGATAGAGAGGAAGTATTCACAGGATGTTTACTAACCGGTCTCAAGAGCCAAAGCTCAGGTCGGCGAGCAACCATAATCTGTTGAACTCGCTCCGAGTACATGGATTCCAATGGGATGCCTTTGAACTGCGCCTTCATGTTGATAAGCTCCTGGACGAACATTGCTTGACTGGATTTGCCATGATATCGTCCCTGCAGGTAACGAGGTGCCGATCTGTCTATCACCAGTACAGCATCATCTTGTGGGTTGAGGTTCATGCGTTCCGTCGACTGTCGAATGATGGTAGCAGCGTGGTCGATAACGGTGAGGGTACGTGGGCGAAGCTCAGCCTGGGCTTCGATCGCATCGATGTCCACGTCCTGGCTGAAATCCACCTGAGGTATAAACTACAAGAAATGTGCATGAGTTGTTGAATAATGTGGAATCACAGCTTGTAGGGCACGCACTCTGTTGAGCAGCGTCTGAAGCTTGGATAGCCTAGCCTCGAGCTGCTTTACACGAGCACTGTGAACGCGTTAAACACAAGATCCAATGAGTATTTCCTTGCAGTTACCTAGCGGAGTTGACCGGTCGTTTCTGAAATCGTCTTGAGCTTGAGAGAGAGCACCGCCCAGCAGAAACACAAACCTTTCCTCCTTCAAAGTAGGTGCACACCAAGTCACTTGCTATGCAGTTCGTACACCTAGCACTCTGTGCGGGATCCCCGTCACCTAGCAAGAGTAACAATTTAGCACGCTGCAAAAGAAGAGCTGCAAGTTCTGATACTCACATCGAACTGGGATTGAGGTTAGAACTATGTCCTAGTTTCTTACGACATACTAGATCATACATGCCTTTTCTCCGTCTGCAGATATCGCACGCCCTTGATTTCTTCTTGAGTCCTGAGTCTCCAGAGGCGAAGATATTGCCTCCTGATGAGCTATGTTCTTCGTCGTGCATGAGCGCTATGATGAAAGCGCAGTAGCAAGCAAGATGCTCAAATTGTGGTGGAAGGGGTGCCAAACAATTGAATAAGAGAACATATTGTACAGTATCGTGAATCAAGCCGTTGAGATGACGCGTTGGGGGCATATTCCGACGGCGGCCGGGTCGAAGGACACTAAGCCGCGCATACTCAGGAGTTAAACGTTAAGTATCAGCCGGACTCTGATAATAGTAGCACATAATCGAAGGTATCTAAGTTATACAAGGGAAATAATATGCGGGATAATAAGGCTACATCACACTGATTCTGGAGGGAGAGGAATAGTGGCTTGAAGAGACAAGAGGAATGGCTGAGGGGGGGGGGGGGGGGTTAGTAAATAAAGTAGTTGAGGGGAAGGTAGTAGGTAAGTTGGCTGAGAGGAGGTAATCGCTGAAGCTATGAGCGACTGAGAGGAGATAGTATTGGAAGTAGAGTGATGGAGAGGTGGTAGTAAAGATGGAAATGAAGGAGGAGAATGACACAATGCACGAGGGGAAAGCTTTTACCAATTTCTCCGAAGACGGGGGTCATTATGGTGCGTGAAGTCTCAATCCTGCATTTATGTCATTGCTGCATGTGCATGTTGCCCATGGTACTGGACATCTGGATGTCGTTCATATTTGAAACATAAGCGTCCCATTGACCGCCTCCAGCTCTAAGCAAAATACAGCAGTTAATTTCACAGAAAATAGGAATCACTAGAGACGGTACTCACTGGAACGATGTGGGCGCGCAGCTCCACAGAGCCAGGATGTCAGGATCGAGGATATCCAGTGGCATGGGGTCCAAGCCTAAAGGATCGCTTGCCAGAGTCTCATACGCAAGATGGCTATTGAAGTTGTTTGGGTCAGGACCTTCGAAGCCAGGGAAGACTCCCTCATTTGCCAGCTTTTCATACATAGGTCCAAATAAATTCGAAGGAGTCGAATCCAATGAAGGTGCGGTCCCTACACTAGCCTGAGGTAGCTGTGACCTAAAATCTTGAGGAACTGATGGCGGTGGTGGAATAGATTGAGAAAACAAAGGCAAACGTGCAAGGTCGTCGCTATGAAGCGGTAAGAATTGTAGTGAGAAATCATGCGCTTGTTCAGGCTGAGCCTGGGTCTGCAGATCTGGAGCCGGACAAAATATAGAATCTTGCGGGTATATTTTCCGGCGGCGAGAGCCTGCGAAGGACACATCCTCCAACGCAGAGGTTTGACGCGACATGTCGCTAGCAGGTATGGAGATACCAAAATCCTGGGCCAACCTGCTACTAGAGGGCTGTGGATCTGGAAGGGGGAGATCCCCTGCAGAGGCAAGATTAATAAGGATGCATCTGTAAAAGTGGCGAAGAGATCAATGGAGAGTGTGTTAGACAAAGGGCAACAGGGACCCACCGCAGTGCCTTGGAAGCTTGTATTCTATGATACCAGTTCAGGAAGGGCGGCATTCAATTATATGCGAGAAAAACTGACTTATTTTCTGTGCATCTGAGAGCTTCCATGCACTTGTGGACATCTTGCATCTCTTTGGCGGAGTTCGTTGCTAAACCAGCCCGCTTCCCTCCCCAAACGCTGAGCAACAGGACGACTGCTGACGAGAAGATAGGGTACTAGGAGCACATGTTTAGCCAGTCTATGTGATTCACTGAGAAACAACTAAACCTACCTGGAGACGGTAGACCGCGTTGACGTGCTTCTCCTGCTGGGTATTCATGATGTGGCTACATGCCCTGGCAGCATTCGTGCAAATAGCAAGAGAGGACATCGCAAGAGAAGTAGGTTGGCGTGTGGCAGCTATGAAGGGCCTGTGGATCAGGATTTGCAGCAAGTATAGTTCGGCGTAGAGAACGAGAGATTGTCGAAACCAGTCAAGGTTCTGGTTGTGAGGGTCCCAGCGCACTACGGAAAGGAGAGCGAACTGGCGATGAATGAACGCAAGAATATTGTGGGGCTTCTGAACGTACAGTGTGTCGGTATCGTAACGATCCATTTATTGAGAGCAGAGTCCATCTCGGAGACAAGCTTGTGCTCATAACCTTCTGGCTTCTCTACACCAAACACGACGTCCTTGGTTTTATCGGTAGCGTACTACACTTCCCCCATCAGTTTCTGAAGTTGAAGGACGCGGTGGAACGAACCAGAAAGTCAAGAGTTGTTGCAAGAATTTGACTTTGCCCAATGTATGATATAAAGAACGACATCTTCGATGGCTTTCCTTCAGGTTGTTTCCAGGCTTGCTTAGGGTCTGGATGATCCCAGTACTCGTCATCGCAGTCGGTCGGGAGACCGACATCAAAGCTGGTAGACAAACTTGAGCTCAGACGTTCCCCAGGAAAAAAAAAAGCCACTTACTCGTACTCCTGAGATATACACGGCCGACCTGTGACCGCGCTTGCCATTCTATCAAAAATGACCAAACACCTATGTAACCAGCTTAGCTTTGTAGATATGTTAAGCAATGGCAGCTACCCACCACCAAGCCCTAGTCCATAGTTCACTAGTGACCGACTTGGGCTGCTGACCAAAAGTCCTCCAACGGTGTGCACCAACGTCCTGCAACCACTAAGGTAAATGATATAAAACCATGATAAGAACCGAGAAAACTGACTTGAGCAAGCCTCATGCCCACGCCAACCACGGTCCAGGCAATGCCAGGAGTGGATGCACCACGTAAGAATTCCGCGGTCAACTAACCCGATAGATTGGATGAGGTGGGATCAATTGAGTATAAATCGAGGGACATACGGAGCAGGCCTGAACGTCGTATAGGGAGGCTGGAGAAAGTAGGACTTGATTGGTTTCGTGGACTTGATTGAACCATTTCCAACCCCTAGTAAGAGGGGAAGCGTATTCTTCCATGAACACTCGAGGATCGTCGCTCCATTTCGCGCCTATAGCACAAACAAGAAGTGTGACAGTCCCAAACGCCTTGTCCCTGAGATGTAGCTTGTCCTTGAGGTGCTTCTCCAGAGTAGGTCGATGTAGCAGAGGAGAGAATAGATTGACATGTTGAAAGTAGAGATCAACGAGTGAAACAATGAGGTCGTCATCAGGAAACGAGAATCGGGGAGTTTCTGGATTTGTGTCGAGTGTTTGTTTTTCCCACTACAATAGGGGATGAGAAAAAAGAGGGAACTGAATCACTTGAACTGACCGGCCTAAGAAGCCAGAGCTCCGGACGCCGAGTAAGCGTAGCTTGTTGTTGCTGGAGCATGTCCAACGGGATACCAGTGTATTCCGCCTTGAGATGCACAAGTTCTTTAATGAACATAGCGGAGCTGGATTTGCCAAAGTATCGACCTTGCAGATAGTCGGGAGCGGATGGGTCATCGACCAAAAGCACGGAATCTTCGGGTAGATCTTTCACATCTATACGCTGCGTCGATCGTCTGATAAGGGAGGCGGTATGCTCTACAACGCCGTAAACTGGCCCGGGTGGAGGTTCAACTTCCGTTTCAGCAAAGATGGAATCGGGGTCCTGGCTGAAGTCCACCTCTGGAAGATACTGTCTTGATTGGGTTAGTAACAAAAAAGATAGAACAAGTGACAATGCGCGCACTCTTGATAGAATAGTCTGGAGTTTGACAAGTCTATCTTCAAGTTCTTTGGTGCGCTGACTGGGTACGTAGGCATAAGATCCATCCATATCGCTCATCCTGGATAAGAACATTACTCACTTCAAATCGAACGGACGAGTTACGCGCTTCGGTGCAGCCTGTACCACTTTAGTCTCGAAAGCCAACCATGCTGCAAATGAGACTTGCCTTATGTTTCCCAATGTTCTCAAAATAGGTGCATACTAGATCACTTGTCCTGCAGTTTGTGCATCTGGTACCCAGCTTGGAGTCCCCATCGCCTGATATCGTCATCGTCACTGAGTTTTGAGAACAGAGTTCCTGAGAATCGACAGTGCTCACAGCGAACTGAGGATTAGAGCCAGAGATATGAGCGCTCCGGAGTATTGAGGTACGGAAGAGGATCATACGTACCCTTCCTCCGTCGGCAGATATCGCAGGCTCTGGATTTCTGCCTGGCTCTAGCGTCTTCGGCCGAGGAAAAAATTGAAGTGCTGCATTCAGGTAGCCCTAGTTCTTCGTCGCGGAGCATGGTGGCTGGGGTGAAGGGACGAGGAAGACTCTACTTTGAAATTATTGCCTGAGTCATTGCACTGAAACTGAGTTCTCCATGACTGGAATCTATAGGCGAGTGGTGGCTGCGATCATTTGAGATTCCGACTCTACCCATCTCTTCTCACATCGTGACAAGCGTGGACGTGAACGCAGTCACATACTCGCAGCATCGCGTCGCACACAGTAAAGACAACAGCATTTCAATGTAATGAAGAGAAAAATGTCAATGTATGCAAAAAGTGCTAAGTAAACATTCCGAAGAGAACAAAATCAAAGAGAACACCCAATCATACTGAGTCTCGACAACGAGATGCGAAATGAGGACAATATAGATCTGGTTCATGGAGAGAAATTATACGGCGAGAGGTGTGCGCGCAGAAACAGAGAAGACAATAAGAGCAGCGAAGAGAAACGCAAAAATGGATCATGGTCAGTGGCTAGTTATAGGAGAGAGATAAGACAAGGAGGGTGAGTAGGAGAGATGAGCGGAAGCCCAGGAGTGTTTGCTGCACGATGCAACAACGGGTATAAGAATTAAATACAGCCTAGTCAGGCTTCATGGGTTTGTAGACCTTCAGCAATAGTACAATTCGGAGATCATGAGGCTTCCAGTGAGATAAGTTAGCGTGAGGGGACTGGAGGAAAACACATGACGGCTCACCAGGAGTAGTATCTTCAGGTTTTGGATTCTCAGTTACTGGAGCATGTTCAATGGATTCGTCTTGGACAGCTAGAGATAATCTAGTTAGTGTCAGGGAGCGTAGATTCATGGAAATATACATACATTCACTGACGACAGGTGTCGAGAGAGAGACTGGAACTGAGCTCACAGGCGAGGAATCAACGTCGACAAGTGCAGGCTTCTTATGGTCCACCAACGGTTCATTGGCTACTAGAGGAGAGGACGAGACTTGTTCATGTGCAGTAGTCAGATCGGTCGGCGGGTCTACTGGGTCTGTAGTGATCGGCTCTTCAGTGTAACTCTCGTTCGCCTCCGGTGGATGAGGTAGATCTAGAGGCTCAGTGGGAGGACTCAATGCCAACTCAGGTCCAGGAGTATCGCCTGCAGCCAGCACGCTTTCTGCACCTGTTGATTCCGCACTTTCGGCGACAAGTTCAGTAGAAACTGGGCTACTTTCCAGTTGGGCGAGTGGTGCGTCATCAGCCTTGGGCATCAACACTGGTGAGATTTCGGGGACATTCTCCACAATTGGAACGGGGGCAAGTTCTGAAGAGTCCTGCGAGATAGCATCCTGCGACTCCGTTATAGGGAGGTGTTCTACCTTCGGCGTGTTGACAGCAAATCCTTCAGGTACAGCTTGACCGTGCTCCTCTTGAGTAGGCTCGACGGTCCCAGAAGTCTCTTCTACTAGTTCAGCAGGAGTAGACCGAGAACCTAGCGCTTCAGTAGTCGCGACATCGATCCCTGATTGGCCTGGAAGAGTAGAATCCTGCGCAACGGCGGTTTCGACCGGTGCAGCCTCCTTGACGATAGACAGTGGCTCATTGATCTCTATAGAGTCTTGTGAAACAGGTGCAGATGTGTCTTGTGGTTCTGGATCGGTGGGTGACTCGAGAGAAACGGGTGTCTCTTCAGTTGGATCCTCCGCTACAAATGGTGTTTCCTCTATCTCGGTAGCGGGCGGCTCTTCGACTGAGGATTCTTCGACGGTGGGGATTGGAAGGGTTTCCATCGCAGGTACATCGGGTTCTTGAGAGATGGGATCAAGTGTGTCATCTTCAGCAACAACGGCGACCTCCTCTCTGGGGAGTTCAGCTTCCTCAACGATGGGCTCAGCTTCCACAATACGTTCAGCCTCGGCGACGACGGGTTGAGCTTCCTCGACAACAGGTTCAGCTTCCTGAACCACAGGGGCAGGCGATTCCTCCTCAATGGCAGGTTCCTCCACAATCGGCGCAGTAGCCTCCGTAGACTCGTCAGATGAGGTTGGCTGAGCGGCCTCTTCGATGAGGTCGTGTTGCTCCACCTCAGAAACCACAGCAGAAGTTTCGTCTGGCACAAAAGTGGCCTCATCAGCGGGTGCAGCTGAAGGGACGTCTTCTGCAACAGGGGTTGTCTCTTCAGCCGCTGCTTCGTCGACGACTGGGATGGACTCCTCAATAGGCTCTTCAGCGGCAAGATTGGCCTCTTCGACAGGATGAGTGGGGTGAGCTACGTCCTCAGTTGAAACTGTTTCCTCTGTACCGACAGGTGCCTCTTCGGAAATTACTGAAGGCTCCTCGTTAGCAAGGACAGGGTGCTGCTCCGCAACAGGAGTAGTAGCCTCCTCAACGGATGGGACATTCTCCGTAACTGGACTCGAGTCATCCGTGACGGGAACCTCATCTTCCTGAGGATGGGCCGAACTCTCTTCGAGGGGGGTAGGTTCTTCGTGGTGCACAGGAATAGCGGTAGAGAATACAGTCTCCTGCTCCTGTCCCGCATCCGCGGTCACAGGAAGGGGTACACTGTCTTCTGAGCGTACTTCTGGGAGCGGCTCAGCCGGAACGACAGTGAACGTGGATGCGGCAAGTGGCTCCCTAGCCTCTTCGTCGGTAGAAGTTGCAGCTGGGACGATGATAGTAGACGCTCCCACAGAAGGGCCATCGGATGGTTTCTCCTCCTCAGACTGAGCCTCCTCTTCATCGATGTCGTCCATTGGATCGTCATCTTCATGGATCGACGCACTAGGAGTGATCACGACGGATTCGTGGCCAGCCTTGTCGTGGTACTTCTCCGCAGCTGCAGCAGCGACCATACCAGAGGGTTTGAGCTCAACGGGAGAATCGGTAGAATCAGGCGTGCTATCGTCCTCGGCGACTTCTCCGTTTGACTTGGCCAAAGCTGCGTCGTCGAGTTTCAGGGGAGGGACTTCGGCTGCAGCTTCTTCCCGCTGAGGCTCAGACACTTCTTCCTCGTGAACGACAGCGGTAGCGAGGGCACCAGCAGCAGCAAGAGCAGTAGCGCCTACCGCAATACCTGCAATAGCGGCATCGCTAGGGGCAGATGCTTCCTGCTCCTTCGCATCCTCTTTGATAGGTTCAGTGGTAGGAGCAGCGGTGGCAAGAGGCACGGTGCCGGTCGTTTCCTGAGTCTCATCAGGGGATGCAGGTAGGGCCTTCTGAGCTTCCATCATAGGACTCTCCGGAATAGGTACATTCTCTGGCACCTTCGAGACCGTGATCGATCGTCTAGGCTGGGCCTCTTCGTCGTCCAGAACTTCTCCCATCTCTCCGATCTTCGGAGTCTTGGATCCATCTTTCTTGTTCTTCTTAGATTGCGTGGAGTTGGATTTGCGAATACTAGTAGCGGAGAAGAACGTGAACCTCTTCTTGGTAACACTGCTGATAGACGGCTTGGGTGAAGTCGCTCGTGGACGGGCTCCTCCGGCGGTGGTTGGAGTTGACACGGAGGGAGTTTCCGGTTCAGGCGGGGGTGGAGGCCTCGCGAAAGTCCTCTCAAGAACGACCCATTCAATCTTCTGACCATTCTCCTCAATGGGCGCTTTGAGTCGATAAACAAAGAAATTTGGCCAGTGGGACGAAATCGGATCCGTGAGTGAGTCGGACCAGAAGTCAATGAACGCTTCGTCGACCGAGACGACTCGCCATTTATATTTGCTTGGTCTAACATCCTCGGACCGGCTGGTTGCATCGGTTTGAGGTGTGATAGGCTGAGAAGAAGCTACGGCAGGAGAGTCCAGAGACTTGCGGCCCCTCCTGCGTGTGACTGACTTCTTGCGCTGAGCAGGCGGATTTGTCGTCTCTACGTCATGGTCCATGAGAGTTGCAGCCAAGGGCGTGCCCAAGGCGGAGTCCTCCAAAAACCCTGACTTTGAAAACTGGCCCCAGTCAGTTGCACCAAGAGGCGAGGTGACAACACTAAGGGAAGGTCGGCTCTCCACAACAGAGGAGATAGATTTCTGATGCGCATGTCCTGGAGCGGTTGAGCCGTTGGCACCAGCAGCTTGTGAGGAAGAGTGGCGGCTGTGCTCGGTGAGGGAGGCGGAACGCTGTCTTTCAACTGTAGGCCGGCGGACGGAGAAATTGCTCAGAGGAATGATGGTCTCCGCGCTAGTTTCCGCAGGGATGAGGGAAATGAGACGAATGGTCTCATCCGCGAACACGGAGGAGATAGGCGGAAGAGATGCTGCATCTTCAGATGATGCACCTTGAGTCCTGATCTTGACCCAAGGATCTTCTGGAGAGATGTCGTTTTCCTCTGCATGATCCGCTGCATCAGCCTTGAATGCTTCGGTGACGAGCACGACTGGATGAAGTTTGGACTTGTCCGCGTTGTACGGTGACTCCAGGGTAACCAGCAGTGCCTCATATTGACGTGTGGAGAACCGTGGTTTAGGGAGGAACTGAAGGCCGTCAGTTGGGCCGTATGGATAGTTATTAACAACCTGAGTGAGACGTAGAGGCATTGGGTGACGAGTAGCCTCGTCCCTGAGAAGTTGATGAGAATAGGAGCAGTTGGATAAAGGACAAGTGGACCAACCGAATATTGGCAAGGAAGATATGTTCAAGAATTCTACCTGCCTGGTCCCATTTCTCGTACAGGGCAGACCAATCGTCACCAGCCGACGCGCTTGAGGGATCCAGTAGCCACAGCCCCAGGAATTTCGTGAGTCTGCTACCCGAGATACCATTCGCTTCCGCATGAGCAGCGATGTACGAAACGAGCTCAAGGGTGTACTTCAATAGTTCCAGATGTGAAGCAGGGATGAGCGGAACCAGGTGCTCGGAAAAGGCCTTGGGTGAATGCGAGGAAGCCCGTTCTTGGTCAAAAAATCGGGAGTACCAATCTGGTTCGTTTCCAAAGGTTGTCTTGTCCGTGAACTGAAGATGTCGCAATCCCCATCTGAACACAGAGGCAATATCGTGAGGGGATCTTGTGAATTGGACTTCTGACTGGAAACGAGCAGTCGTGGATGTACTAGCAGTAGCGCTGGGACTACCGGAGGACAGTGATTGGAGGAAATGGGAAATCAACTTGCGTTGAACCTCTGGTGAAGCAGAGTACCAGTGTGGGTGCATGAGACCCAACGTCTCTAGACCTGAACCGAGCTTCCTGTCAACACACATTTTAGTCAGCTCTTTTTCGACACTCACCTCGCTCAGTTATAGCCTGTCCACATGTCCGCACTAGTGCCAAAGTTTCTGAAGGACTCAACTGCCTTGCACCGATCACAGAATCTGGCAACAGGACTCGCGAATCTGGATCAGCATCAAAGACAGCGCTCGATGGCCGGGAGCTGGAGGCGTCCTTTATCCCGGAAAGGTCCAGAGAAAGTAGAGGTGCCTCTGTGAGCTTCACCTCGCGCGTCGGCAAGGCCTTCTCCTTTCCATTCGCTGACTTGACCCCATTCTCGTTCAAACTCGGGGGACTGGGAGACAGCCTGACAGCCTCGAATTTGCCACCTAAAGGAGAACTTGGTGCATCTCGGGACTTTTCGTCGTGTTTTTTCCCGCGTCCGAAGACTTTGGACAAGAAAGAGGGCATAGGAGGGATTTGAAAACGAATGACGGGGGTGAAACCAACTAAAATATCCTAGAAATCAGTAGAAATTGGTCCTTCATGGGCTATCAGTGATCATTGTTGAACTTTGCGTACTGTACTTACGCAATAATTAGAGAAGGGTAGACGATACCGAGGGAGGCGTTGTGGACAATTGTGGCTCAGAACTTGAAGGGAATAAAATGTGACTGTGAACCGTCCAAGGCAAGGAGGGCCACGTGCTATCGTCTCTCAGGAAGCGATGTCCACCAGCTTTCACTGGGCTTCTCTCGTACGGCAACTGTAGTCTGCTTTCAATGCTGATGCTTCTCTTTTGTACCTGGGGTTGTTTCCTGGTCTGAGTTATCGTTATCTTGTCGATTAAGAGTTGTATCTCATACGACACGTTGACCCCTCGTTCCGCATATCTTCCCCACAACTAAAATCATCTGACGATATTCATTGATGGGGAGTCAAGTAATTCCGAACTTTCGGGGCAACGGCCCTCAATGCGGTGAGGTGAAGAGCTCCTAATACGACGGAAGAATATCGAAAGTAGCGACAATTGCAATAATTTGTTGAGGACAAGTGCCTTTCTGGTCATGCACATAAGAATATCCAATGTCTGAGACCAGCAAGCTCAAAAGCCACATCTTGGACAAACTTTCATCTCACACTCGAAGCAATGACTTGCTGCTACGAAAGAAGAGTAGACCTGGTAATGGTCTACATTCACCAGGAGCCTAAACCAGCGGTTTGTAAATATTTCAAAGCCCCCGAGTATTTTTCACCACCAACCTAAAATCCTCATTCCACAGGAACTATCATGTTCATGATCTCAAGCCGACAAGAGCACGTCGGTGATGAAGTCCTAGGACTCACATACCTCCATTTTCGTTGCCACGTACATCGCGTATATCGTGATTTCATTCTTGCCGTGAACGTTCTTGAGCTCTCTCAGCATCGACTTCCTTCATCACGCTTTTCAGTATGGTAATGTTACTCGGTAAATCAATGATCAAGGCGTCCATGCGTCGCACCAGCTCGGTGCTTGATGATGAGGTTCGTCGTGGGTTTGAGTGGCCTCAGATGGCTATGGAATGCAGTAGGCGTCAAGACCTGTATCAAACTTGAACAGCATCGTTTTTAAGTGCAAGAGCCAGGTTAGCGGACCTTTCTACGCCCTCTTCTTTAACCTCAATCTCACGGAGTAATCTAAACAGCGATCGATAGTTCTATGATGCTGTTGCTCGCGAGAAACTGGGATGAGGTTTGCAGCCTGGAACGACCACACGAATAATCGGTGGTTGACTGGTGACCGGTGAGTCTCCACTACTCATAAGATTTCGTAGGGCCAAGGCAATATCTTAGGACAGTAGTCGAGTAACCTCCTTGTTTTCATGCGAGCATGAGCTTCCTCTTTGAAACTACTAGCAATTGGAAGGCGGCATCAAATTTCAAGCAGTCGTTTCGAATGGTCTCTT
Organism: Agaricales sp. HM26-F1; assembly: GCA_002718315.1. NCBI lineage: Eukaryota > Fungi > Basidiomycota > Agaricomycetes > Agaricales > Agaricales sp. HM26-F1. The sequence continues at coordinate 298,413 of NIBX01000147.1, forward strand.
TCCTCCGCTTTGATTTTTTTGACCATCTAGATGTGTTCTTCCCACCTAATAGTGGACTCAGAGCGAGCGCTACTAGTGTTATCTATACTAAAATTCCTAGGGATCAAGTCGTACAAGTCGGCCTCTCCCGAAGTCAACTTTGGATCTTCAATCATCTGCTGCTTTGGCTTAGCTACCTTTTGAGGATTCGGGACAACATGTACAAGAAATCGGGAGGAATGATTCAATTGAAGGATAATAGACAACCTCATATACACGGTCCTAGATTCAAAGGACGAACACACTCAGTCACAGATGACGAAAACGCGCTCCGAACCACCGCTAGGATGCAGAGCACCTAGTAGACATAGTTCAAGTTGAGAGTCGTCATCTCAGATACCAGTAGCTTATGTGGCAGATATGCTAGTTCACGTCGAGGCTGCGACTGAGCTTGGTCTGATTCCTTACCAAACGAAAGTCGACTGCTCAACGCGTCACCGACGGCGACACTGCCGACAGACGCGTACCCGATCAGTCACGGGGGCGCGATTCAGCTCCACCCCGCCGACTGCCAACTTTGGCACGGCCGTTCAAGCATTCACTTCTGAAACCTCAGGAATTCCAAGCCCCAGGGCCATAGGAGACTCCAAAAAAACCAATGGCGGAAGCAAACACAGGCCGGGCGCTCTTCCCCTTCTCTTTTCTACCGCCATGTTTGTTTTCGCACATCTTGTTTCTAGCCTTTCCTTTCTCTCTTTGCTTGTATCTTCTGTGATCGCACTCCCTTATTTTGAAGCTCGAGCAGAGTCTGCTTCTGGATGTCATAAGAACTTGACTGGTATCCTAGCTGCGAATGTCAACGGTGAGTGCACTGTCAACACCATTGACCCGTATGGCTAAAGCGTACGAAAACAGGTAAATTGAAGCCTTTCACGATTGCCGATCCCTTGGGCTCAGTCTCGTATAACGACAAGGAGGACCACCCTCTCAAGATCGAGTTCCAGGTTAGCACTTGCACCGTCACAGAGCCCAAGTTATTCACCACGTTTCTCAGCTCTGTGACAACCTGGTCAATCCAGCGACAGCGCACACCGAGATACCTGGTACGTCGGCCTCCGAATAGCTTGTTGTGCCTCCATTCGAGCCGACCGTAATTGTACTACAGGCAGGATCTATGTTCCCGAGTACAAGCAGTGCATCAAGATTAGTAACCAGCCTGACCCTCAGGACCCGTACTTCACTTTGCTTAGCCCTTGCGACAACAGTTACGGCGAACGTTTCTTGGTACGCACCAAGGAGAAGAATTCCGTGTACTGGGTTAGTACTATCTTTATTCGTTTGTTATCCGTCTATTGATTTTTTGTATAAAGTCCGGATCCTCAGACCCAGAGGGTACCATTCTTCAAGGAGGTTGTGGCTTGCTTCGGTACAAGTCTAAGAAGGATGGAACTCCGATCTTGACCGAGAACGGCATTGCGATTACCTGCAATGGTACAAGCTTCAAGATCATTAGGGACTGAAGAGCCCTATTCTTCATACATGTCGCAGCATGATAGGAACGGACGATCTGTTTTCTTATTTATTTTGATGACGGACTTTGACCCTGCAACGGACTCCAAGTAATTACTCGTATCTACTGCTCTTAGGCTATTCTTTGACAGTATCATAATATATTCCTCATCCTAACCCGTATCCTCTAAAGCAGGTTTGCAGATCCATCATAGGACCAGTGAGTCGTGTTTCCTTTCCCAAGGATAGTAGGACACCGTGATCTTTGATCAAAGTGAAAAGCACATTCAAAGAACGATGTCGATTTGTGCTATTCTGGGCATGTACATGAGTCTTACCATTGTATCGAAGTGTGAACAAACGTTAGTATGAGGCTACAGTCCGAGTCATAGAATAGGATATCAGAGAGGGAAAATAGCGAATACAACAATATTATCCGTCTACAAAAACAGTGAAAATCATTTCTGAGAACTAGTACTCTTAAAACACCCTCTCAATTGACTTCCTACAAGGACTACACCTCCTGTGGCCACCCCTCCCAACGACTGTGTAAGCAGCGACACTCCGCCTCCCATAGCAGTTGACTGGGCCGAAGCGAAAAGGCTTCCTGCGACGACGTTGCCGATGCCTGCCTGCGTCCCAGCGGCAAGAGTACCTGGTCCGATCCAATACAGAGATAAATCACAGCTTCGTTCAGGGCTTCCTTAGAAGTAGTATGAAGACGCGATCTCACCTGCGACTGGTCCAGTAGAGCTCAAACCGACGAGTGCCAAACAAGAGGGTGCTACGACGGGGATCATCAATCCTCCGACGACCATTGCTGCTCCTGTCACAGCAAGTTCCTTCTTAGTCGGTTTTCCTGTGGTGAAATGATTCGATTAGAACTTGATGCCTCGTTCATATTCATCAGGAGTCCGGTACTGGTATTTACTTATTGAGGGCAATCTGTGTCCCCATGAGTTTGTTGGCTCATCGACGATAGACATGGTTAGTATAAAGTTGGTGTTGAGAAATTCTGTGAAGAGTAATGCGTTTACTGAAGGATTGGATGAGTGGGACGAACTGTTGCTAGTAACCCTCCCTTTATATGGTTTCTGAAGGCTAGTACAAGACGTGCGGTTTCCTCGTAGCGCACTGCGTTCAGAGTGAGTCAACTCCGGAGAACAAGATCTTCCGATCTTTGTTTGGAAGCCCGTGGAAGGATCCAGTTAGAACCTCCAGCATTCACGGTCACAGCATACTAGTCACAGTATCGGTATTCTTAGATCGTGATACTCCCTAGGCAGCACCAAGTGATGAGTTATCCACAATTCAGTTGAGAAAGGACAATACTAGGATTCGGACGCCTTCCACTCTGATTCTCGAGTAATTTTGTCCTTGGACTACTAGGGAGGTGGAAGCTGATCAGGGAGAGAATCTAGAACAGACAAGATCGATCGATATTCCACGCCGTATGATACTGGTGACGGAGACAACATCGTGTACTGGCAGTAATTTTATTTGAGTAGTGATCATGGTGAAAGAACAGGGTTGTAGTAGCTCGTGCCAGAGCTCAGCACACAAGGCTCATCATCACCATCTTCGTCGTATCTCCAATTTACCTGCTTACAGTAAGGCGTATACAGCGCTTCCACCCCCAACAGCTCCGAGGAGCCATGGTTGGTACAGCAGCACCCATGGCTACTGCCTGAGCTCCTGCGAATGCGCTTCCAGCTGCAACGTTACCGATGCTTGATTGAATGGCAGCAGCCCAAGTACCTAGCATCAGAGAAGACGGACGATGAGAGAATTGTCGTTGAACGATAGTAGTGAGATGAGGGATAGTAAGCACCTGCAACCAGTCCAATGGAGCTGAAGCCAGTCCACTTAAGCACAGTAGGTGCCAGGATTATGCTCACTCTGTACGCTCAGCCCGTGACACTTCCGAGTCCGAGTCGTCTCTGTTTCTTCTCGAGAGATCCGAGTCCGTTACCATCTGCCGGGAATGTATACATTTTACTGAGGTCTAGTGGGTACTATTTTCGGCTCGCAAGCGATAGTGGGACTGAGTCCCCGTCCATGAAAGCTGAGGATTACGAGCCTATAGCTACACACATGTACCTAAAAGTTTGACTCCCGCCGCTCGCAACCATGCACATCATCGTCACCAGCCTGCCGATCTGCTTACAGTGAGGTATATGCTTTATATGCGGTACTCGCACCCACAACACCTCCTACAACTTGGATGATAATTGGTACAGCAGCCCCCATAGCTACTCCCTGAGCTACTGAGAATGCGCTTCCAGCTACAACGTTACCAATGCCTGCTTGGATGGCAGCAGCCAGAGAACCTAGCATTAGAGTAGACAGACAATGAGAGAATTGCCATTGATTGATAGTGAGATGAGAAGTACTATGCACCTGCGACCGGTCCAATGGAACTGAAGCCAATCAACCCAAGCACAGGAGGTGCTAGGGCATGCACGAGGAGCACACCAATGAACGCCCCCACCACGATGACGACCACCAGGCGCCAATTCCTTTTCAGCCAGCGGTACACTTTTGACGCTATTTCCTGACAGAGCCGGGATATACGGGTCCAAAGTTGGGATATACGGGTCCAAATTGAGGATGATGCCACATGTACGTTCTGGCAGAACTGGGATACACGAGTCCAAAGGGAGGAAAACCAACCCATTCCCTATATGTCTATACAGGCTGGGTTAGCCATGTGGGAAGGGAGTGAGTGGCAGAGAAACAGTCTTACCAAGGAGAAAAGAGGCCAGAGCGTGTCGATATTGGGATGGGGCTAGTCGACGTCGATTTTATAGTAAACCGCTGTCGGCGAACTTGAGGCAAGCTGTTTCTCGAATGGGTAAAGCGGGCTACCCCTGATGGATCCCGGTGGAGGAGGAGAGCTTCGAATGTGAACAAGAATTGTAATGTCATCCAATAACCTGATCGAGCTTCGCGTTATCGTAAAAGAAGCTGGTGATGCGATTTGCCAGTGGTCTGCAGTACACTCCTCCACCGTTTCGTGTTACCGCATGGCAATTACGCGCGATAGAAGTTCGAACAATCCTTATGGACCGCGCTATATCACTGTAATAGAAGTTCAATAACACCTTCCAGTCAAGAGAAGATGATATAGGCAGTATATCCTGATAAATATGGGACATTGGTCGATCTGTCATGACTTGTTAGAATCTCATCTGCTTGGAAGCGATAGACCCAGTATTATCCAGCAGCCGTCCATCGGACGAACGTATATTCGCTGATAATGAGGCGAGAGTGCAGTCATTAGCTCAAGCCGTAATAGCTTGATGGTATCCTGGCTTCGATTCGGTGGATCCAGATTGCAGCACCCAGATTGTGATTCAGTTCAGTTCTCCGCCTTCCAAAACGTGTGTTGGTTCTTGATGGATGAGATAATTCAATAAATACTGTTTATGGAGGGCGCGTTGCCGTAGTTGAAGAGGAGTTTCGAGTCTGAGGAAACGGACGATGCTGATCACCAGTGGAGGAATAACTCTGAGTTCTGAAGCAAAGGTACAGTATTACGTCGCCGCGGCGAGCACATGTGATCGAGCCGGAAACCAGCTCGAATTTTTCCCAATGCCAGCCAAGGCTTCATAGCGTCACCCACAGTCTACCACTATGTTCTCAGCTGTTATTCGTACCCAGGCTCGCTCATTGGCCCTCAAAACACCTTCTTCGTTGTCCTCGACGCAGACACGGTGCCTTTCTTCTCTTCTTCCATCGCAGTCTGGCATACAACAAAGTTCATTACGAGCCTGGCGGTCAACAAAACCCAACGCGCGAGCATTTTCGTCGGGAATTCCACGCCAGGGAGAAGAGGCGTCACCAGATGCTCCTGCTCCTCGTCGGTCCGGGAGGTCGCAGGCTACGCCATTGATCTACAGGAAGCCAGCGAAGCCTTCGAAGACGGTGTATATTGGCAACCTTCCGTACAGTGTTGACGAGAACGAGGTTCATAGGATGTTCTCGCCGTTCGGTGAAATCGAGGATATACGGTTAGGTTTGTGAACTTGTTTACAGTATCTCACGAACCCTTTCTGACCTCTCTATTCATTTTTACTTCTCTAGGTACTAATCCCGAGGGTCGTCTCAAGGGCTACGCTCACATTGACTATGCTACCCTGGAGTCCGCTACCAGTTTGATTGAGTCTCAGCTCGCTGAGCCAGCGTTCGTAAACGGTCGTCAACTGCGTATAGATTATGCCCCTACCAGAACGCCACTCGTGAACCCTCCTCACACCAATCTCTTCGTTGGAGACTTCCGTGGAACCCAGGAAGACCTGCATAAGGCTTTTGCTGAGTTTTCCCAGCATATTGTGACCACACGCATGCGTATGTCCTCTCTCGTTTCAGACTAACGTATCGTCGCTCACCTAGCTTCTGCGTTATTAGTACGCGACGCGACCACAGGTCGCTTGACCGGCAAATGTTTCGTCGAGTTCGATAGCGTCGCTCACGCGACCCAGGCTCTGGAAAAATTGAATCAGACTGTCAGCCCGGGAGGGTACAAGCTCTTCATTGCTTATGCCAAAAACAAGAACAGCGGGAGACAATGAACGAATGGAGCTCTCCCTGTCAGACTTCTGAGCAGCCAGTGGGTGACACCGGAGTCACCATAGACGCGCACACCTCCACTCTTCACCCGTACTCGCATCTTGCCTAGCTAGATATTTCACGCTTATGATAGTCTATACATAATACTCTTTACGTTCTCTAATGTCATAGGTTTGGAGATGTCCCATACATAACTAGATGATATGGCAGAGGAGAGACAATGAGTCGACTGAGTGCGGTGTAGTCACGATGATCACAATGACTTGCACCAGTACTCTCTCAATCGCGGTCATGGGCAAAGGCAACGCAAAACGTGCCTCACAGAGCGGTATAGCCCATTTCGCCTCCACCTTGTTCTCCAATGCCGCTGGTTCTTCAGCTTCTACGTCGACCATCACTGTCACAAACGAGAAGACAGGACCAGAAAACGCTGAATCTGGCACGTTTTCTTCAGCCTCCGGTACTGCCGGTTTGGCAGCTAGTTCATTCCCCTTCGAGTTTGCTTCATCCAAAAAACTTAGTCTACCGGCTCCTGAGTCTTGTGAAGTGACTTCTACTCCCATGAGACCCGCCAGAAAGAAGCGGAAGACCAACCGGGGGACTGCTGCTGCTCTTCAGCAAAGCCACGGCTGGGATGGAAAGGCAGCAGAGTATCCAGAAGGCTGGATACATAAGTACGACGCTTCTTCGCTGGGTATCGAACACTACACCGACGCCTCTCAGGTTCCTGAAGATTTGAAAAAATGTACGAGTCATTCCATATTCTTCACACAGTACGTTGATCTAAGACTGTGGCTCGCAGATTTCTCGCAGCGTTATCGCCTGCTTTCATTGTACTCCTCGTATCCAGGCTGCCTACTGGATAGAGAAGGTTGGTATAGCGTGACACCAGAAGCTATCGCGAACCAGATTGCTGAACGCTGCAGATGCGATACGATCCTGGACGCGTTCTGTGGGGTTGGGGGTAACGCCATAGCTTTTGCGCGCACCTGCGAACGAGGTACGTAAGCCAACCTCATGATTATCATCCGAATCAAGCCAGTCTCTAATCATTGTTAAACCCTGCATCCCTCAGTCATCGCGATGGATACCTCTCCCACCCGGCTAGCTCTCGCGAGGCACAACGCCCAGATTTATGGCGTCGCAGACAGGATAGAGTTCATTCTCGGGGACTACCTGTCATTCGCAAGATCATACGCAGACCGTCAAGCTCAAGGAACTAGAGAACGCACCATAGACGTGGTATTCCTCAGTCCACCATGGGGCGGCCCTGAATATCTCGGTTCTCCAGGTTTTTCGACCCAACCCGCAACCGACACTGAGACCACGATCATTCCAGGCGACACGACGGAACCGGAACACGCTCAATATACGCTATCGTCTATACGGCCTGTTCATGGAAAGCAGCTCTTCGATCTTACGCGGCAGATATCGCATAATATCGCATATTTTCTTCCAAGAAATACGAAACTGGAAGAAGTAGGATCTCTGGTGAACTCTGAGCCCGTGAATGCCGCCGCAGGAGCGACTGCGCGGTCGAAGGGTAAAGAGAAGGTGGAGATGATAGAAGTGGAGGAAGAGTGGATGGGAAACAAGCTGAAGGCCTTGACTTGTTATTTTGGTGGATTGGTGCAAGGCCAAGAGGACAGCTTCTGATTGCTGAACGTCTACAGTGTATTTCCTAGTGTACTCGGGATGGGCGAACAGTCGCAAGAGCATAATGAAGCACATCAAAGTACATCCAAATACTGCTGGTCGTGAGCTGAGTTCCAGAAAGTGGAATCGGAAAACAGGATGTGATACAACCTATCGCAACAAGCCATGACTATAGGGAATTCGAAGGTCTAGAAAACCCAGAAACTTCTATGTACACTGGCTGTAGCAGGCTCTTATTGCACATGCTTTGAAACTTTACATAATCTCTGATAGTATATCGGTTAGTACACGCGCCTGTCACTCTTTGTGCGCGCGAAAGCTGGGTTCGACTCCCAGTCAGAGAGTAACTATTGTTTGCGTGATTCTTTTAAAAGTCAATATTATTTGCAATTCTGGTTATTGGGTAGACGCGACTAATAGTGAGCCCGTCTTAGATAAGGATTGCGTCTTGAGATTTTGCGATTCGTGTCAACAATTCATTTCTCTATCTCAGGACAACAACAACTTCTGTGTTTTGAATGCGTAAGACTAGAAACAATTACACTGAACATCGAGATATTCATAATATGACTCGGATGCGAAGAGCCCACGAAGTGGACCTTCCCTCCTTCCTTCATTGACTATTGCTCAAAGGCTTCAAAGGCACTGAGAATAGTAATCTAGAGGTGTGATCAATGAGATTAAGAGTTCCACGAGTCAAACCATCCAGAAGCTCACCGTTGACAACATGGCAAGTGTACGGAGAAATGCTGTATGATAGGGTTGAGCATTTGACTCGGAATGTGGCAAGGATCGCGAATCCCAGACCGGAGGATCATACTCACCACGCAGTAGCACCAGTCCAACCAATACCACCACACTGACCGTATTGAGCTACAGTGCCTGCGGACCCTGATCCTGTCGTGGTTGGGCCAGAAGGAGTCGTGGTCGTAGTTGTGGTGCCAGGAGGGTTGGTCGTCGTCGTTCCAGTGCCAGTCTATTTGTGACAGGCAGATTAGTCATGCCATTCGTTGATAGAGAAAATGCCCTTACTCCTCCGCTACCGTAAAGAGGTGGGCCGGGGATAATATAGTTCGAGTTGGTTTGTGAGTCAGATGAGTACAGGTTCACTGTAACTAGTGGAGAGATAAAATCGTCAGGTCTGGCTTGAGATCACAGACAGAAGTTGCAATGAAAACGTACGTCCAGGCTATATCGTTCAAGCCGGCAAAATAATCGTCAGAGAGGAGGGGTATAGCTACGTCTGGAAAGACTCACATCTGAGTTGGAGTAGCCACCAGGGAACGAGACCAATTCAGATGCCGTCGGTGCACGGTTACCACTACCGGTGATCTGAATCTGAGCACATTCAGGATAGAATTGCTGAAGGTGGTCATGAATATCAGGACCAGGTCTCAACGTATGACTGAAGAAGGCTGAAACGCACAGCGGGGAGGGAGTGAAGAGCGATAGTCTCGAATCGAATGAGGTATTGGCCAGCAGGAACAGTGCTGGGGATGGTGGAAGTCCAGGTACAGTTGTTGTCGATCATCTTTCCGGATCCCCAGTATCCGTTTCCTATGGTCCCAGAGATAAGACCTGATTGATCGATCTTGAACTGCAGAGTGAAGCATCCTTTAGTCCAATGAGTTTCCCTATACGGGAAAGACCACTGCGCACCCATTTAAGGTTCTTAGCATTGACACCTGTACAGGTCGAGCCTCCACAGCTAGCGAGGTAGGTCAGCTACGGGTAGAGTTGAGTAAACAATTATTCCGGCGTTAGAAGGCAGTAGAAGCAGGGCGCACCATGGGGCCGTAAGGATGGGGCCATACTTGGTTCCAGTAGGCAGTGATGCTCGAACCGGCGGCAACAGCAGAAGCAGTAAGCTGAAGAGCTCCAGAGGTACCATCGTCGTTACAAGCAATCTGAGCGCTCGTCGCATCCGTGATTGGGTCGCTGTGGATTCACAGTCCGTTGAGAAACAGACAGAAACGGTGCTGCCAATTCCGCGAAACCGGACTTACTAAGTAGCCCATGGTCGCTGGATGGTTGTTTGACCGTCGGGCGAGTTGTAAGGGTGCCAACCGTCGTACCATGAACCACCAATAGAGTACGAAAGAACTCCACCGTGGGCCAAGACTTGAGGTAACGCGAAGAGAGCAGCAAGAGTCGATACAGCACTGAACATCGAGTGAGAGATCAGGGGATTTGTCAACCTCAAGAAGCTGCTCAGATCTCAACGAGCCTTTTATGCTGTCAACGAAGAAATATGCTCGAGTGAATCAAATGAATTACCCCGCACTTCTGTGCCATGATCCAAGGCAAAAATAGAGAGAGATTGCCGTGCGCGAGCCAGACGATGTGCCGGACCAATGGAAGACTGGCTACGCCTGAACTTCGCGAAAAGCTCGTTGGGGTACATTGTACTTAGGGGTGAGACCACTTGCCGCTGTCCATGCCCTGGTTTGAGAGGCGGTCACAAGCTGATGGTCCGATAGAATGATTGTCTTTCGGGTCAATCTAGGAGACTTTGGTTAGGTGGTCTGAAGACTAAAGATAGCACCAGATCGAACGTATTCCCTCTGTAAATATAACGTTAGTAGAACATCTTCTCGCTACAATGTTTGTATTTTTTGGACGTACAGAGAAGCCGTTAGAACTGCTTCCAAGAGATGCCGAATACTAGAGCAGAAGGCCAGACCAGCTTGTCGAGCCGGGTAGATTCCGGATAATTCCTGGATGAGCTCGGATAGCTCAGTCAGAAACGCGTCATGTAACTGAACAATTGATATTCATGCATCCCAGTTTTGCGTACCACCTGATTCTTGCTGGGAAGGTTCTTGAGGTCCAGAGAAGTCTGTAGAGGTGCCTGTGACGATGAGGTTCTCCAGAGGATCCCTCGGAACGAACTGAAGAAAGGATCTGCAATTGAATTCCATCCATATAGCAGTGTTTGGAGGGCTACCGTGACAATAACATGAGATCGTGGAGGTGACTAGGAACAGGGCGAAATTACTCTACAGGAAGGACATCAAGTTGGACAGCAAAGCAATGCAGGGATAGCGAATGGTCTAATGGAGGAAATATAGAGAGGATGCGATGAACGATAGGACACACGATAGAGACAGTTCGTTCAAGAGTCATCCGTCATGTCCAGGTCACTAGCCCGCTGTGCGTCCAAGACCTCTCTTGAGTCAAGGTCAAACATCTGGGGGATCTTGTCCCACAGCGCCTGCCTTTCACGAGCGATCGCCTCCTTGCCAGTCAAATAGCAGCGTTCGCAAATGGCGTGCGTCCTTGAATCATTCTTCGTCGAGTAGTACTCCCAGCTCTCCAACGTGTCCAGCGACAACGCTTGAGAATTGTGCAAGACGCCGTCGAGGCAGAGCAGTTTGGCACTGTTGCACTCCAGGTCGTCGTACCGACACCGCTCCCGGATCGGACCCCAGACGTTCGAGCTCATCGCTTCGGAGAACTCATGGTGGCCTCTGATCAAGGCGTCTCTGTACTCGCGCATGCTGAACCCTCGCCGCACTTGCTCCGGGTTGCTGTCGCTGGTGAATGCCATGATAGTGGGAATAGGGAAGGTAGCACAGCGATACATGGCGACAGGTAATATCCACGGCACGTTGCAGATCCTCGCGGTGGCCAGGGCCATGAAGTTCCTTGCACCTTGCCCAGCCAGCGCCTTTCCAGCAGGGCGGTCGAAGTCACGAAGTGTCTTTGGGAACCATAAATCAAAGTAGCGGAGCACCCGCGTACGAAGATGAGGGACGTCGTACTTGGTTGCCAGTCGAAGTACGCTCACGACGGTTTCGAAGTTTGGTGCTACGTCAAAGAACCTGTGAACCAGACACATTATTACATTGTAAAATGGATGTGCAGCTGCCCACCACATTGAAGGATAGGAAGACTTACGATGAAGTGGTATTGAACAGAGCATCAAAGAAGCATGTAGCATCCTCGGAGAAATCGTAAATTTGAATGAGGGGGTAGCCGTCCAAGGTGGGTGTGCCTGCAGGCTGAGGAAAGTCAATCATGTCCTTGAACACTGACGACCTGGAGCAGAGCATGCCCCGGTACACCTTGTACATGCTGAGCCCTGCTTGCAGTACGATGTTCCCGTCCTCAAACCAAAGATTCTCTACACGCATTGGCTCACCGCTCCGCTCCGGTTCTTGCTCATGTAGGGTTGCAGACGACTCAGATGTACTAGCCATGTCTTCCTGCTGTTCGCTGTAATTGAAGGGCATAGCAAACTGTCGATGTACTAGTGAGCTTTTCGTACGTTACAGGATTTGAGTAGGCTTACATGTGAGATATGGTAGGAAACAAAGACAACCAGGCTGTATAAGTAGAAATGTGGAAAGCGGGCGGGCTAATGGTGGCACTAAAGGGCGCAAGGTCACATGTACTGATGCTCATATTACGACCTCTGGGGTACAAGGGCTTCAGCATGTTGCACTAGCATGGCTTCAAGACTAATCGAACCAAATGTGTGCAGCTCTGCAGTATCCACACTTGTTTGTTGTCCACAGAGAGACAAATTAATTACGAACAAGGAAAAGTTCTTGGGCTAGAAACATAACATAACAGAAGTACAACTCGAATCAGTCACAAGAGAAGAAGTTGGAGCGAAGCAGCATTTGGGCGAACAGGGCAAGAAGCGTTAGACCTTTTGGCCAATGAACTGTAGAATCGAAAGAGAAACAGGAAGACGACAAAAGACAAGTCGAAGAGGAGCAAATTAAGAGAATCTTGGGAGATACGAACGTAGAAAAAGAATCATAAGAGCGAAATTGTAATACCAGAGGAGAGCATTAAGAGTTAGATTTGTACGCATAATTCCAAAAAGAAAAAACGGAGAACGAGAATATTAATACAGAATCGTAGTTTCGGGTTTGGAGGAGAATTTGAGGCAAGGTGTCGCAGTCATCGTGTTTAGGCGCGGCTTTGCACAGGCAAAAGGCTTTCCAGTCTTTCTTCGAGGCCTCTTCCCATGCCTTCGCGTTCCCATTCTCCGCCAACATCGTCCAGCATGAATATGCTGTCCCTGTTGTTTCCATGGGCTGCACCTTGGTTCTGGGCAGCTGTGAAACCGCTTACGGTTGGAATATGAGGTGGGGGCTCAGAGCTGTTGGTAAGAGAAGACAAGGCATGCGTGGAGGCAGGGGTAGAAGACAGAAGATCAGAATAAGACATGAAAGAGAGGCGCTTGTTAACGGCCTTGGGTGAGGGCGGGTGAGAGATAGATAACGCAGACTGCGGGGAGCGAGCAGCCGCGGTTGATGTCGGTGGGGACGGTGGAGGCAGCGCATGGAGAGGGTGATCACGTGTAGTTGTCGTTGCAGGGGAAGATCCAGCAGACGATGTGGTTGAGAAGTAAGCTGAGGTGGGTGTCACCAACGAAGGTGTGTCCGCGGGGGCGACTGAAGGTGCAGTTGTAACGCTGTCCGTAGCTACGGTAAGGGACTGGATAGAAGGCCGGCCGGTAGGTGAAATCGCCGTGTTACCTGCCTTGGGGCTGCTCGCAGCCGACGACACACCTGGGCCTGGAGGGCTGCCCATCGGAGGTGACAGCAAGGTTTGACTTCTTGGTGAAGTAGAGCCGCCCGGAGGAATGCTGAGGAGTAAGCTCGCTCTGTTAGCACCACCCGGCGAACTCGCGGTTGCGCTTGCTCGGCTGCCCAAAGGGCTGGGGCTTCGGCTCCGGAAACTTCCTATGGGACTGGCCCATCCACTGCCAACGGCACGATTCCTCGAGTTGTCAAGCGCAGGCGTAACAACAGACACATCCTGCCCGTCTTCGACTGTAGCAAGAATAGAAGCGGCGCTGTCCAAGACAGATGGCACGCTCAATTCGAGCTGTTCGGTGCCTTTTGCTCTGGGAATGCGGTGGGGGTTTACGGGGTGAGAAGATTGAGAAGGTGAAGGAGAATTGAGAGGTTCTATGTCTCTCTCGAAGATCGCAGAAGAAGAGGAATGGCTGGAGATAAGGCACCGTTAGATTCTATCCGAAGATGACGGCATATCTCCACTTAGAACACTTACACTGAAGTTGGCGAAGAAGGAATAGACGAAGGAGATCGCGAACCTCCAGGCTTTGCAGAGCTCGTATGGAGGTGCTGCGATGTCCTGTTGGGGGTCCTCGCTGGCTCTGAACGCCCACTGGCAGGCAGCGCAGACTGAGATGTCATATGACGCAGGTCAACAGGGTCTGTAAGATGTCGTTCATTGTTAACGAGAGAAGAGAGGGAGTATTAGAGAGAAAACTTACGCTGAACAGACTCGGGGGAAGAGGTAGAGGAGGACATGGTGGTTGGTAGACGAGATGAGGAACAAGATTTTGTGTTGCAGTGGTCAGTTGCCGTGGTCACACCCACCAGCGGATCCTTTTAGTAGTGCTTAGTCAGCAGTCTGCATCTTCGGCAGTGCCTCCAGTCCAAACCGTCATGATCTCTTTATCTGACTTCTCCTTTTCAAGGCTGTGTATTTTTCTGCCTTTTTCTCAGTCTATATGAGAACTCGCGCCGCTTTGAACTGTGGGACTCATAGCCTTGGAAATTCTTGATTGCCGCAGAAAACTTCTAATTTTCTGTGACCGTGCAACGACCTCCATCTCGGGAGTCTCATATCTGTTGAAACCTCCAGATCTGGATGATGTCTTGCAGCTACTAGAATTCTCGGCCAGCTCACCGCGAACCTCTAGATCTAACGGTGATATGACATCGGCCTACCATGGCGCCTTCCAAGGCTGGACCACAGGAAGCCATACACCACCGCGCCGTGGGGTATTGATACGATACGCTCACAATCATAGGATGCGGTATGGAGACCGCTCATGAGGCTACATATAAAGGCGGTCCCTGGGACAGCAGTGTAATTTCTACTACCACACCTGCCCTTGGATCACCTGAACAAAGCCCGGTAATCCTTCGAAATGGATGGCGTCATTGATATCGCCCAGTGATTCCTTCTACCCATTGTCACCGGAACATACCCCAGATTCTATGGGGGTAATAATTCTGCTCGTCGGACTGTTTTTCCTTCTTGGATTACGCCTTATCTGGTCTTACCTTTCAAGACTCTGTTATCAACTGGGACATGACTCGGGACCTCTGCGAAATGGGACTAGTCGAATACGATTAGAGGCGGACATAAGTTCAGGTACCGACTCTGAAATGCACAGAGCCTGTGACCCTCTTCATGACCAAAAGAATATGATGGAGACGATTACCCCCTTCTTCGCAGTGTAAAGATCCTTCCATAGCGACCTGGTCGGTGATCATGAGAGCTATAACTGCCTTCCACGGTGCGGTCGATCACTGATCTGGATACCACGCAGCAGAGACGGAAGGCGAGTATCAGGGAAAAGTGGAATGAAAAGTTACAGGCTCAAAGCAAAGTGCTCTCCTGTGAGTTACATCTCCATCAATTGAAGTCATTGATATCCGTTCTACGGCTTCATGAGAAATCGTATAGCTCTATGGTGATGATCAACACGAACTACCCAAACGCTTCATTGTCCTCCCCTTAGAAGTTATTACCGGAATACACCTACGCATAGAGGCTGTAAGCAGGAGACGCCGCCGCCTAGCAAGATCTACTAGAAGGCGCCATCATCAAAATATCAAACCGTACTCACTTCATTTCTATCTCCGTGCAAAGAGGAGCTTTCAGCGGGCTCCGACCTGCATCGGATTCATTGACCAACGTTCAAGCTGGTTTCAGAAATCTTGTCCCGCTAGATACGGCCGTCTAGTGGCTGTCTGCATTGATGATGCAATTAAAATCTCACTTTATCCTACCAGCAAGAGCCTGAATTACTTAGTCTTGAGGCTCGAGGCTCGGCTACTGTATGAGGAGTGAATACCGTCGACGACTGCGTGGTGTAGATGCAAACCAAGAGCGGAAGCATAATGATCAGCACGTTTCCAAGTACAGGGGGTAGGAGAGTGGGGTACAGCGTTGGTTAGAATGGAGCCGCTTTAGCAAATGTGCTTCTAAGATGAAAAATAGAAACTCGGCTGTGCGCTTGCATCGGAGCATGAAAGCACAAAAGAACGCTACAAGAATGAGCTTGGATGAACTAATTTCAAGGAGGGCTGGTCGCTGATCTTCCAGGAAGCTTGAAAGGCGCAGCTATTGTTTTTATGTAAAGGGATCTAATCGGTTTTGATTATGGAGGACTCGCCCTGTGAATGGACGATGATCAAACTGCGAATCGAGGAGAGAATCTGTTCTCGTCTATTGCATGCAAAGAGCACGAAAGCTCTCTAGGACAATCCTTCAGGAGAGGCCGAGCCCGAGAAGCGGGCCTGGCGCAAAGTTCCACTACTCTGATCACCAGAGGATGTTATGGCACCGAAGCAAATCATATACTTCTATATCACCCAAATTCAATACTGCTGCAGCGATTGGCCCATACCCGTGCGCATGACCCCATTAAAGGTCGCTCTCACGAGGAGTGGATCCAATGAGGTGCACATCCGGCATCGCGCAGAAGAAATGGTAGGTTTGATGAATCAAAATATTAAGATCTAGAGCAACGTCGTTGTCTGTTAAGAGTATTTAGCTTGCAGGGTCCCGGAGATTTTGACCTAGATACTTCATTGCTAACACCACGACGACGAATTCTCTAAACGAATCGTCATCAACGCTAACATGAAGCTGTCAGCGACAAGGTAAGGGAAGATGCTCCCGTCGCTGTATTGGAAGCTGATTGCTTCGCGAGTTAGAGATCCGTGGCCACATATCGAAAAACAGGACCGTCTGACGCTAGTTCCTCGAAACAGGTGAGCTAAAATGTTCAGCTATCTGGATGTCAAAAAAGCATAACGGATTTTGCGCTTCCACAGCGATGACAGCAGGATGATCAGATACGGAGCTGCCATCGGTGGTACCTTCGGTATCGTCCTACTCATCGCCATCTGTCTAGGGAGCAACATATGGATCCGGAGAAGACGAGCTAGAAGACGAGCGGTCCTGAACCCTCTCGGCGACGAGGAGGAGAGAACGGCGAGCCTCTCTCACTCAGCAGAAGATAGGGTGCAGCACCATGTCGATGCCGACAATTCACCTAGCATGCGGGACGCGGGGTTTCGTCGTCCCACCCTGGAACCGAGGAATATCCCAGAGGCTTCAGGCATGGGCACGATGAGTGAACGACAAAACCGGATCTACGCGGGAGATGGGGTGGGTAGATCTAGAGTGGAGTGGTCGAGTTCGAGGGACACGATCAATGGACTGTCGGCACCGCTGGCCCAGACCCAGGCAGAGGCAGATGTATCTCGCTGTTGGCAGGTTGTTGTGGTGGAGCTTGAGCAGAGTCTACTTGGTCAGTCGGATCGGATGAACGAAGAGCTGCAGCCTGGACTCGGAGAGAACCACCATACAGTCGGATCGGGAGTGCGGACGCGAGGTATAGAGCAGGGAGAACTTGTATCTCCTCCAGGTCTGGACCTAGAGTCATCGACTAGAGATCAGCCCGGCAGTGGTGGGTGAAGTTCATCAAGACCAAAGGGCCGCGCAAAAACAACCGTAGATATCATACACGCACGGGAGTACATCTGATTTTGCATCCAGCTCGAATCGCTAGGATGTACAACATGATATGTAGCATGCATCTAGACAAGATCAGTAGAGGGTCGTGATAATCATGCATCCGAGTTCTCGCCACTGAAACTCCATTACCATCCCAAATTACCCAAGAAGATGCACTTCTCCAGATGACCACACTGACGTTCCCAATCGAGTGCAAAGATAGAACGAGATCTGCCAAGTACATATTAGTCTACTTTTTCTTCTTGGGTTTCTTCTTCTTCACGCCGCCGCCAGCGACGCTTCCCGATACTGACAGTGAGACAGTAGACGATGGCGCTGGAGTCTGTGAGCCTACAGTTGACGCGGGGTTTGACTGCATAGGTTGGGATGCAGGAGGCTCGGAAACCGGAGCTGGTCGTTTGTTTTGCATCTTTTGCATGAGCGAAAAGTTCAGTTGTTCGAATCTATTGAGGAAGATCGACGAGTGGGTCTTGAATTTGAGGCACTATTGGAGAAGATTAGCGATGAAAAGGCGCATCGAGCCATTCTCAAGTATTGGGAATGACTACGACATTTGTAGATTGAGAAAAAGAGCGCACATTGGTATCATCTGTGACCTTGAGCACCAGTTTTCCCTCTGACGATCTCCATTTTACACAGTACCTAGTCTGAAAAGAGCAGAATCAGGACTCGCGTATGACTCAACGCAGATAGAAAGTTGATATCGGCTTACATTGACGGGAGATTGAGTGTAGAGAGCCTCTACTTTTTCCTGGAAAGCCTGCCAGGAGTTAATATACACCATGGCCGTTTCCTCTGGAGTGCATTTGCACTGAGGCTGCTCGGCCGACTGGTCCGAGTGGGCCTGGCCGCGGCGATCACCCTTCTCTCAAATTTCCGGATCTGTCGCCTTCAACCTCCTACCACCATCTCCAGACGCTTTCCATTCCTTTAACTTATCCTTACGATGTCCTCCGAACAGCACAAGCCTAAACGTGGGTTGCTCCATGCATACTGTTATTGGCCCCCAACAGTTCATTGATTCTACTTTTTCTTCTACAGCCTTACCCTTCTCCGCAAACTTTGCGGCGGGAGCCATTGCTGGTATCTCTGAAATCTTAACTTTTTACCCCCTTGGTATGTTTCTTGAATGAACTCTTGAGTGATTATTTGAGGGTTGAACGCATGTTCCTCGTCACAGATGTCGTACGTATCGTGCGCTCATAATCTACACCGGCACACGAGTGTCAATGATCTCTCTCCGCAGGTCAAAACCCGAATGCAACTCGAGACTGGCAAGGCTAAGCATGGCCTTGTGGGTAGCTTCCAAACTATCATTAAGGAGGAAGGGTATGCTACTATGTCCCTTACTCTAATGGGAAGGAATATCTCACAGTATGATTTATCTCTCTGCTCCGCAGTGTGGGGAGATTATACCGCGGTAAGGTTTATCCTTTCTTCATCGCGACATACATCCCTCTAACCCGATGTTTCTCGCATCCTAGGTCTTGTCCCACCCCTCCTTCTCGAAGCCCCCAAGCGTGCTGTAAAATTGTACGCTGTTCTTGAGTTGCCCTTTTATGTAATACACTCAGCACCTCATACATAGCGCCGCAAACGACTTCTGGGGCAAAACCTATCTCGATCTCACCGGCGAGAGCAAGATGACCCAGAAACTGTCCATCTTGACAGGATGCTCTGCTGGTGTGACCGAGTCGTTCGTAGTGGTTCCCTTTGAGTTGGTTAAGATCAAGTGTGTCCCTGTTTCATTCTTGATTCCACCATTTTTTGCAGAAGTTCATCATTGATTGTCTTCACAGGCTTCAGGACAAGGCTAGCACGTTTGCTGGACCTATGGATGCGCTGAAGTACATCGTTAGGAAAGATGGTCTTTTGGGACTGTATTCTGGAATGGAAGCTACTATGTGGAGGTAGGGATTCGGCATTTCTCCTCTTTGGCACCATTCTGATAAGCTGTTTTCTTGCTGTGTAGACATTTCTGGTGGAACGGAGGATTCTTTGGATGCATTCACACTGTTCGAGGGATGCTTCCCAAAGCTGAGGTCGGCTCCTACATTGACTATCTTGTTTCTGTGAATCACTCTTACTGAGCGCTCGTCGTGTTCATGTCTAGACTCCTCAAGCACAACTCATGAACAACTTTATTTCCGGTTCAATTGGTGGTTTCGTAGGAACAGCAATTAATACACCGTACGTCCTCACCCTTATCATCTGAAAACTACACATCCTGACGTGAACTTTCTCCATTGTTCAGATTCGACGTACGCTGAACCGACTGATTTTACCTTTCTGCTAGTTCTCAGCTGTTCTCTGTCTGTAGGTCGTGAAATCTAGGATACAGAGCGCTACGACGGTAGCGGGCCAGAAACCAAAATACTCATGGACATACCCTGCGTAAGTCACCACTTCCCATCAACCCAATTTCTGTGCATATTCTGACACCACGAACCCCTGCCTTCAGCCTAGTGACCATCTTCCGCGAAGAAGGTCCTGCCGCGCTCTACAAGGGTTTCGTGCCCAAAGTTCTCAGGCTCGCACCTGGAGGCGGTGTCCTGCTACTCGTAGTCGAGTTTACATTGGGTGTCTTCAGGAAGGGTAAGTCCCCCTTTCTTTTTTCCTAGTTCTCGTGAAACAACATGGAAGAGCTGACGGTTATCTTCCCTGTGTAGCACTGGGACCACCGTACATCTAACGTCTGTAGAGCATAGAGCATGATACGATCTACCCTGCAGTCATACTGTTGTTCTTTGATACCCGTTTTTAATAGAGGGTACATGATGATATCCGTGTCGGGGCAGATATCGAGTCCCCGTATGAAGTCGTGAACCGGTCAGCATATCTGCCTAAGCCTACGGACAAAGGATTTTCTTGAGCTGGATATCTAAGAGCAAAACCCGACTCCGTATCTCATTCTTAACTCCGATGCAACTGGACTGCAACAGGAGCCAAATATCTTGAGGAGGCCTTGTAGGGACTGAAAGCCATCTCAAAGCTGATCTTCTACATTCAGAGCACAGGCCGATGAACACCTCTGTGGATAGAATCTACAGCACTAGATTGATTTGTCTACCAATGCCCTGGGTACTTTATATTGAGAAGAGAAAAAATTGAGGAGGAATGAATGTCTGAGTCTCCGAAATCACTAAGACGAAGAAAAAAAAAGAAGAATGGAAGGAACGAGAGACTCCGAAGAGTAGAAGGAACGGGAGGAGATAAGTTATATGTACGGAAATTATGCATGAGAAAGGTGCGATAATGTGCAGCAAGTACAGTATACCCCAAAATAAACCCAAGAGAAAAGAGGAAAGATTACGAAGAGATAGCTATGTATGTATATGCGCGAGTTTTTTTTTTACTCGATACGATCGATGCTATAATCGCCCTGTAAAAAGCAAGAGTACGCGATCAACTCGGACTCTGGGTGCAAGAGGAATATTATGACGCACGGCAGAGTTTTCCTGGACCTCCCAAGTAGTATCCGTAGGCAAGTCAGCAAGGTTCTGGGTCCACATAGCTTTGCTGGCGATATCGGCGGTGATGAATTGGCTCTCTGTTGCGTAGAATCATTTGTCATGAGATGATAAGGACCTCACTTGTTAGTATAGAAAGGAGAGAACAGACCTTTGTATCCAAGGTTGACGAAACCCATGAGGACGGGATGAAGATCGGCTTGAATCGTCATCGTGTTTCTGATGCGATGTTTCGTCAAGCATAGTACTCGAGCACAATAGCCAAGAGAGGACTTACCCGACTTGCCAACTGAAAGTAGGATTGTACCCCTCGTCCTTGTCGATGGTTCCTTTACTAAGTGTCAGCTTTTCCAGACCACAAAGAGGTTGCATAGACATAAACGTACCGATACTCATCCACTGTTTCGACCCAGTAGTGTTGGTGGCCTGGAACAGCTTGCTGTCTCCTGTGGCCTTGGTCGGCTGAGTAAACAACGGATTGCCCCACTTCGTAAGCTCCAACTTTGTAGTTTCTCCGAGCTGTGATCATAGGAACTCGTCAGCAGATATGTACCATATAAAAACCACCAGAAACTTAGCCTACCCCAATCGGAAGAATATTAGTCACGTCGACTCTGTTCCCCCCATTCTGAGTGGGTACAAGGAAGGCAAGGGTAAGTTCAACTTCATTAGTGGTACACGAAGGAGAGTGGTTTGGACGTACGAGAACAGAAGCACCGAAACCGTAGCTAGCCTGGTAGTTCACGGTAGCGAACGAGAGGTTCTGTGCCTTGGCTATACGAGGGAATGCAATAGTATGTGTTAGTATATCATTGGATGGTAGTGGAATCAACGGTCCAAAGCACTCACGATACGCGTTCATCTTCAATAATTTCCAAGCCACCATGTTCTCGGTCTCGCTCAGGACTGCATCCTTGGGCGGATCGAAAGCGAGCATCAGGTTGAGGTCCTGTGATAAATGAACCATGTATCAGTAAGCGTTGAGTACATCGACAGTGTATCGCGAGGATAGACCTGTGTGAGCTTGGAAGGCCTCCAGCGGAAGACCAGGTTGCGGGTCATGCTTGATAAAGGCGACATATTGAGTAAAAGTGGCTGAAAGGAAGTTAGAGGAGACGACTGAGTAGCTCAAGAAGCTGAGGTTGTGAATGGAGTGGGAAGAGGAGAAAGTAGAGCGAAGAGCTTGGGAAACTGAGCTCTGAAACTTGACCAGGTTTTATACGTGAGCCCAGGCCCCTCGACCTCCAGCCCAACAAGAGAAAATGAGGTGAATCCAAGTCTGCCACAGTAAGCACCAAAACCTGAAGTAAAAAAAAAAAACATAGTATCGATGAAGGGACGAAGCCATTGCTGGGTTGACAGATCGCATGGGCTCGGAATCTGAACGTCTCCGACACAGCACAGTAGTACCCCTGGTGCGGTCCTCGTTCATGAATGAGATTTAGGTGGGATCAACGGCGTTATGTTTGGGAATAGACAAACAAATTGCCATCTTCGACGTCAAACATCCTGGACTATAGTACCACCAGGAACGCGATCAAAAGTCACGATGAAGAGCCAAAATGAAGTGAGTACGATTCAGGTACTAGCCTAGGCTTCAGTCGAAGCAAAGACGACGAGCTACTCTGCGACAGGGCGGAGCGTTGATGCGACTAGCTACAGTAGCAGACAGAATGTACGCCAGAGTCGGAAGAGCTCAAGACCCGAAGACAGTACCAGGTACGAAGACAGAGATGCTTTGTCTCTGCTAGATAGCCTATGAAGTTGTGATAATTTTGACATTTTAATACCAAGTATCCTGGCCGAAAAAGAGGGTCATTCGATTGATTCGGGAGGAAGAGAAACCAAGTTCATCGTCGTCGAGAAGAAAGAGAGAAACTTACCCGTGACCGCGTAGCTACTGGCGTGATGAGATCATGCTGAGGCGGACCGCTAACATCTCCTTCAAAGCATGCTGTCGACGTCGACCACTATCAACAAGGTCGACCTTCGTTCTCGTTACACAACGTCGAATATCGCATAAAATAGCGATAAATATCAAGGGGTAAACGTACATCATTGTTTCTGTGCTCAGGAAACGACACAATGGCGTTACGAACGTACACCGTCTCTGTGGATGGCACGATCCCTGTCCAGGCTCTCATCTACGATGATGAGCGGATTCTAGCCAGTCAAGATGATGTAGGGATCTACGACGGGTGTGTACAGCATAATCTCAAGATGAGCCCTATGTAACGGGCTGATTTGGCTTCTGTAGGTCCTTCAAGGCTCCAGAGTATCAATCTGGCACTGTCTACGTTACATCGCATCGTCTGTTCTATATTGATAAAGCGAACAAACTGAGAAGATCTTTCTGCATGAATCTGTCGACCGTCGATCAAACGGATTATTACGCAGGACTGTTCAAGTCCTCACCGAAGATAACACTGTATCTCCGTCGAAATAATCTCTCTGTCGTTGAAGGAGATACATCACAATCAACATCGAATTCGAACACAGAGGCTGCTGCGGGTAGCTTGGTCACCGAGGCGTTCTCGGAATCTTGGACCTGCCAGGTGTGCGACTTCCGTAACCCGCCAGGCCTCAGTCCTACCGCCGCGAGGAAATGTGGCCTATGTGGGGTACCACGTAGTTCTGTCCCAGCACCTCTAGCGACGATGTCATCGCTCTCCAGCTCACTACCCACCTCTTCCACCCTGCACACCTCATCACAACCCAACCTTTCCGCTCCCATTCCTAATGGCGTAGGCAAAGAGGGAGATAGAGAATCAACAGCGAACGCCTGTTCTATCTGCACGTTCCTCAACCACCCTTCACTCCGCGAATGTGAGATGTGTGGTACGCCGCTACCACCTAAACGAGGGAACGTAGCTGCGAGCATGAAATCTGCTCCCGCTACGCGTTCTGCAACTCCTGATGTGGATACAGGCCAATCAAGCGTAATGAAGCTAAGCTTCAGGAAGGGCGGTGACAAGCCTTTCTATTCTTCCCTCAAGAGTGCTCTCAGGAGTAAAGTTTGGCATGTAAGTGGTTGGATCTTATTTATTTTGAGAAAATAGAGACAACTCTCGTCTAATTGTTCTTCTTGTTCTTACAGGAAACCACGCTCCAAACTTCTCAAGATATCGGTTCCAATGCGAATGGCGGGCAAAGATCAGGAATAGGCGAGTACACAAACCTCTGTGCTTCTCCATATTCGGTATTCCTAACTAGTACCCTCCAGATGGCATAATACGAACCGTAGAAACCACAAACAACCAAACGAAGACAGGTCTGTCCAGCGCCTTCCAAGATCTCGAAACCCTCGAGATCGCAGCAAAAGAAATGGTCGACCTCGCCGCAGAGCTCAACGAGCGTCTCACTGCTGCCACGCTCCACCAACAGAAACAGAGCTCTACTGGGGGTGGTACGCTGTTGCCAGATTTCTCAGAGCCGGAAGAAGCGACGTTCATACGCTCTTCCTTGACGAGGCTGGGCTTGCATATGGAGGATGCGCCTGTGACGCAGGATATGATGACGGATGAGAGGGAGTGGATTGATTCTCTTGCGAGGGAGCTCGGGAGGGTTCTGCAGGGCCATGGTCCGGGGGGTCCTTCTGATGATGATTTCCGCGTTGAGGTGTGGCAGAGCAGTGGGCCGACCATGGCTGGAGGTGGGCTTATGCGCGGGAGAGGGATCATGGCCCTCGACGAGGTCTGGGGAGGCTGGAATAGAGCTCGGGGTGTTGGTTAGTATCCATCTCCCTCTCTCTCTGAGACAAAGAAGCTATGTACTGATCACCCCCATCTCAGCTCTGATACCACCCTCAACAATGCTCACTGTTCTCCCCAACTTGCCCATGCACACATCCCCACCCCTCCGAAGCCGTACATTCGCATCTGGACTCACAGTCCTGCACACACCACCCTACACGTCCGCCGCATTCGCCGCACGTCTGTACCAATCCCTCCTCCTCTCTGGGCCTAAATCCACAATGGAGATTTCTGCTGACGAGAACATCAACGTGGGCTTAGCGAAGGAGCTCATCTTGGCGGTGGAAGAGGAGGGAGACGTCTGTAGAGATGATGCTGCGAATGCGATACGGCTGCGTGGTGAGGGGGAGGAGAGCGTGGTGTGGTGGCATAATTTGTTTAGAGGCTGGCAGTGGGATGGGCAAGAGTAGGGCTTCTTTTTATGTTTGGTATACGGTTGTCATTCACGGACGTTAGAGTAGGGCAATTCGATAGATTTGTCTTCTGGAGGATATGCATTGCAGTTTGCCCCCCAAGATGTCGATTACTTTTTTTGGCATAGTTAGTCCCTTCGCTCGTTTGAGGATGAGTTGTACTGTAAATATTGTAATTCATTGCGATCGATAGCGAAGACATAAGGTATATGGGCCCATGGGCCGAACCGACACACTAGTATCGGAGGCTAGGATAACAGGCAGAGAGGGGTGAGCAAGCCTTGAAAGCTTGCATGCGTGAAGGAATCAATCGCTCAACGCAGCGAGATAGCTCTGGAAAAATAAGGGAAGAAAGCATTTAGTCCAAAGTCAAGTCGACAAAAATCCACAAACCCAATACTAACCTCTCTCTCTTCCAGGAAATCGAGGTACGTCAGGCCCACAGCGACCCAAAACGACGTATCTACACCCAGATTCTGTTCCTCCCCCTGATCAATCTCCAGCACCCCGGACAGAGATCTTACCGTGAACAGCGGAGTCTGATCATGAAATATCATCAATGGTACTGGTGTTATGGAGGATTTTGCTGCCGCAGGCGGTGTGTGTGTATTCACCAGAGATGTAGGTAGAGCAGGAGCGGGTTGGACTAAAGTAGTCGTACTCGTCACTCCAAGGATGCCACTACCTATGGTTTCACCATGGCCTTCCGTAGAGGCACCGATAGCCTCAGCCATCGTGGAAACAAGCCCCACCCCATCAGGAATCCTGGACAGGGTGAACGAATTAGAATGCGATGGTCGATGCGTCTTGAGATACGACAGCGCCTTGTCCAGGAGTGACGAATTCGGCGGCACAGGCTGTGGTTGGAACGAGTGTGGCGTCAGCACGAACTGTGTTATCTGTGAGGGAGGCCGATGTGATAGATGGCGTGATGAAGGCGGTGGAGAGGACGGTGCTGATGATGATGAGGATGAAGAGGAGGCCATAGAGAGGTGTTTATTGATCGTACGTGGACTGGGCGGATGGATCTGGACTGCGGGTACGGATGGTGGTGTCGGTGGGTAGGAGTGTACGCTCGATGTACTCTCCCGCGCCGCATCTAGCTGCGGTGGGACGGGGCTGTGAGTAGAAGAGAGATTGCTGATACATCGTGGTATGTTGGTTCGTGATTTGAAGCCGAGGGCGCCTTCAGTGTAGTAGATCGACCTGACAGGAACTGGGAGGAGCTGTATGAAGAAGTTCGCCGGGAACGAAGGCGAGTGCAGGCGTAGGTACCAGCCTCGTTTAGGGCGATGAATCGTCCATTGTATGGTAGTCGTCGAGTTATGCTAGTACCAGATCAAGTTGAGCAAGAATCGGCTGAGCATTAGGATTGTAGGAAGCTCACTACGAGGTGATCAACGACTTCAGTATCGGATAGAAATCTTTCCTTCGGACAAAATGCTAAGCCCATCGGTTACATCCGTTCAAGTTGCTGAACATCCACTTACTTTATACCAGATAACTTTGTCCTTGTTGCGCTCCTCACAGACATTTATTCGCATGTCCGTTAACACATCAGTACTGTAACATCTCGTTAGAAGGGTATCTCTCATTGAACAGGAGCACGTAAGGACCTTTGTATGTTGTATCTTACGAGTTTTGAGTACTGAGAATGACATTGTGCGTGCATATTCGCACAGGAAGCCTTGGATTTGTTGGCGCTGTTGCTCGTCGTCTGGACCAGTGAAGCTGTCCCGTGTTGGTGGTGCTACTAAAGGCCGCGTGGCAGTGCAATGTGCGATCACTGATGCAATTGTTCCGATCAAAATTCGTCTTTCTTTCTCGTCCGGTCCTGCTCGAGTTATGCCGCCTGGGCCAACGTACAATGTCCTCTGTGCTATCTCTGCTGCCGCCAATGTTCTCTCGCATGCTGCGCAGTACAGAGCTGCTCAAGTTGCAGCTTCTAGGGCTGTAACTGCAGCTGCAGCAGCTTCGTCCTCGTCTTCTGCTAGGCCTGTGGTTTCTGACCCGAATCCAGTTGAGAAGCGGCCATTTTCAGAGGAACCACAAGTTGTTCAAGCATCGACAGTTGCTGAATTTCCCGAGAGCAAAGATAAGCTGAGTACACCGCAAACAAACTCCGTAGAACGCGAGAATCAGGCCAGCTCGTCGCAAACTGTGACTCAGGATGCACCACCAGTCAAGGATATCAGAGACACCAAACCCATATCTTCCTCGATATCCGACTCCGACTCCCCATCTGCAGGAGGACCGGTCTCTATCCCAGTTGTAGATCCTGGTATTGAAGTGAAAGCTTCGTCTCCTCCACCAAAGGTGTGCTACACTACTATCTATCCAGGCCACTCGGGTTCACTGACCTCAAGGTGTAGATTCGCCAATGTCCTTCACCAGCGGTGATAGACTGTGGAACATCGCGAACGACTCAAGCTCCTTCCTCCTATGCATCTCGCAACCTGTTCTCGTCAAAGGTACCTTCGTCACGTATAGCGCGTCTGGTGCACTATGGAGGTTTGTCCTGCATGATTCATCTTTGTAACAACCAACTGTTAAATTTGTGAACAGGACTCGCAGCTTCTCTAGGATATGGTGCAGCCTCAGAGCTTATACGCCGAACAGGATCCAGCTCTTCCTCGTCGGATGACACTTCTCTCATGTTTACTGAGGCCAACATCAAACGATTAGTGTCTAAGCTATCTCAAATGCGTGGTGCGGCTCTCAAGATAGGACAATTTCTTAGTATTCAAGGTGACGCGAGAGTTCAACCTCTTAGATGTATGTGCTAATGGAGATGTCATACAGATACACACGTCCTACCCCCAGAGGTCGATAGGATATTCAGAAGAGTACAGGATAGTGCGCATTACATGCCTGACTGGCAACTCGAGGTTAGTCAGATCTCAACCTCTCTTCAACCTCTATATCTGACATTTTTTTCCGTTTCTCAGCAAGTCCTCTCATCTTCCCTGGGGTCCGACTACGCATCAAACTTCATCTCCTTCGACCGCATCCCCTTCGCCTCTGCCTCCATAGGCCAAGTTCACCACGCTGTCCTCTCCCCACATCTCTCACCCCGCTCACACCCAGAAGGCCTCCCCGTAGCAGTCAAAGTCCAGTTCCCAAACATCGCTCGCAGCATAGAGAGCGACATCGGCTACGTCAAGATTCTCCTCACAGCCGGCCGAGTCCTGCCCAAGGGTCTCTTCCTAGACAAGACTATCAAGGTCATGAAAAGCGAGCTCAAAGACGAATGTGACTATGTTCGTGAGGCGCATTATCTTCAGCTGTTTGCGTCCCCTGGATTTTTGGGTGCGAGCGATATGAAGGATAGGTTTCATGTGCCTTGGGTGTGGAGTGGAAGCACGAAGGATGTATTGGTTATGGAGAGAGTGGGTGGTGTGAGTGTGGGGAGTGAGGATGTGATGGCTTTGAGCCAAAGTGTGAAGAACGACATCGCGGAGAGGGTGATCGAACTCTGTTTGAGAGAGTGCTTCGAGTGGAGAGCGATGCAGACCGATCCAAATTGGTCGAATTTCTTGTGGAACGATGAAATCGGCAGGGTACAATTTTTTTTTAACTGGCTACGACCATACAAGGTGCTGACGAAAGTACTTTTTTTCTGCAGCTTGAGCTAGTAGATTTCGGAGCCACGCGGGAGTACACGCCAGACTTCATCCACATGTGGTTCAACCTTATCAAGTCCGCTGCCGACGACGATATGGAGGCGTGCAAGTACTGGAGCGGCAAGATTGGATATCTCACTGGCGAGGAGAGCGATGTTAGTTGTTTCCTATACTCGCGTTGAGATAAATTCGTGTGCTAACGATGATGCTACTATCTAAGGTTATGCTAGACGCCCACCTCTCCTCTCTCTCCCTCCTCTCAACCCCATTCAAACAAACCACATCCCAACCCTTTTCTTTTGCACGGCCCCCCTCTACCCCCTCCTCCTCCTCCCCCTCTTCCTCCTCGTCAAACCCACCAAATCCAACCTGGAACGAAATAACCACCTCCATCCGGTCTCACATTCCAGTCATGCTCAAACATCGTCTGACGCCGCCTCCGAAAGAGACGTACAGTCTTAACAGGAAGCTGAGCGGGGCCTTCTTGCTTGCGAGTCGGCTTGGTGCTGAAGTTGATGTGAGGAGGCTTTGGGAGGGGGTTGTAAGGAGGAGAGAGGAAGGGTTGAGGGAAGGGTTGGGTGCTGGGCAAGAGGTGGATTAGGTTTCTGTGGAGTCGGGGTTTTTGTGGTCGTTATTTTAGGGTTTTGTACTGTAATGAGGAATAGAATGTGCTCCACTCCTTTTTGTGAGTCTTGCTTGAGATTTAGGTAGTCATCGATAGTCATCCATCGAGATACATCAATTTTAGTTGGATTTCAGTCACTAAGAACAGACGCGTCATAGATACCACGTGACCGTGTTGCTCTTTGCTCTCTTCGACGACACTGACAGTTTCGTCGACTGGAACGATTTACTCAAATGCATACCAATTTCTAACTAGATCCCTCAAGCGACCCATCTCTGGACTTGTTTTACCCTTTACACCGATGCTCGCCATGAATCGCGCTCAAAGCTGTTGGCCACGACACGGATTCATTGACAAGAGTGCGATTCTGCATTGATCCTGTCCATCTCTCTCAGTCAATGCCATCACATCCTAGTTGTGTACCTTACTATTATAGTGAGTTTCATGATATTTCCCCTATCCACGACTATTCTCATCGCGGAGTCTAATAGTGACCGACTATATGCCCTGCCCTTCCACAGGGCCTTATACTGCTCTTGTTCATGTGCCGTAGAACATGGTGCCTTGCGAGCTACAGTGCTGTCCCTGAAAAATCTGCACTGTTGAGCATCCTGGACAGCTACGTAGACACAAGGCTAGGCCTGGGCTGGCTCCATGTCACGGAGCTTTCTGCTACCGAGTGGTGCCCTCGAAGTTTCTTTTCCAAGAGCGATCAATATTTGTTCGAGATGGTCGGCTTTGCCCTAGTCGGTTTGGACCTATCCACAATTGACGCGAACTGGATAACACGTTGTCTGGTATAAAGCGGTTGGATATCCCTCCCGTTGTTGCATTGAGATCCTAACCTCTTGACTGCTCCAATTACACCTATCAGACATGAACGGCACTCAACAGAAGAAAGCGCAGAAACCTTCGGCATGGAAGGCGGTCCCTAAACAGCCTGTAAGCCCTCCAACGTGACGATCTTTGCCACCCCGGGTTGTTCTGATATCCCTTCGTTACAGATCAGCAAGGTTGCTGCTACAGCAGGCGTAGTCCCTCCTACACCTTTGACTGTAGGGCCTGAGGACTCCAAGCAGCAAGTTGCATTCTCTGATCTCAATCAGGACCCCTCTCCTCCAGCCGGCGATCCCACTAAGCCTGAAGAACTCGTTGAGAAGCCTGTGGTCCCCTCCAATCCTTCTGGAGTTACACCCGAACCTGCGCCTGCGCCTGGACCGACACCTGCACCCTCACCAACGCCTTCACCAGGACCAGGACCGGCACCCTCACCGGCACCTCCCACTCCTGGCAAACCCCAAGTTGATCCCCCGGTGGGTTCTAAACCTGCGTTGCTGACGTTCGTGTGGGTTCCGGCTCTTTTCACCAAGGTTTGTCGTACGTGAGACTTGGCTCGGGTTCGTGGCTGACCTGGGTGAATCCTCTCTGCAGCCGATAGACCTCGTTTTCTCGTACCAAGGGCTTCAGAATACTACTGCTGAACGTCTTCAGAGATGGTGTGTACTTGTTGTAATACACCTCTCACATTATCCGGAAGTTCTCTCTCACCCCTAGGCACACAGTTTCTATCAAACCTGACCGTGCGTTGAGCAGCTACCTTTTCTCATTCTCAGTGTACATACTTCTAATCTTGATGGTCATACTAGCGAACTTACCATTCTTCACTTTCCCGATGCCCTACGTGGATAGCTATGTTTTCAGTGTGACTCCCAGCGTTCGTCCTCCTTTGTGCTTCTTGTTATCCACCTTCTTATCTTGCCATGTCATACAGGACTCTGGGGAGATGCCCTCGCTCCCTGTCTTCTCGTTCCCTTGTCCAGTAATCATACAGACCTCCCACACTCAAGTGCACTATTGACTGACGAGCTATCCAGCGCAGGTCCATGGTCACTCTCGTCTCGGACCAAGGGAAGCTCTCGTTCACAGCCCCAGTTCCGAACCCAAATGCCACGGAAAAGGATGGACCTGGGTTTGCTGTCAAGAACTTATCTGGGACCGTGCAGACCATTTGCATCGGTAAGTAGACTTCACTATCGGATCCCTTTCTGTGCGACAGAACGACTATTGACGGATGTCTATAGGTACGCCCGTAGGGCCCTCAGGCATTTTTCAACCCTGCCTTACCTGGAAAGCAGTCGAGTCAGTAATCTACGAACCATATGCGTTGGCGGAGTAGTCCACGGAACTGATCCTCTCCTCCCTTGAGCAGGAAGGACGGCGAGCGTGATGCTCCCGATTTCAACATGCTGTACGCATATATTCCCTTCACAGGTAAAAAGTGGAGCGTAGCGGAAAACGGATGGGTACCCAGCATAGGCATGAAAGACGTTTGGATGCAGAGACTCGACGAGCTCTCCCCACGTACGTTATTCCTGTGTTTTTAAAAAAACCTAATCACCTATCTGATGTTTTCTTCTGCTTCTGCTTGGTAGTCCTCAACGCTTGGCTTATTACGCAGACCCAGGTTCGTTATTGTATATCGTTTATCGTGGTCTTGGAAATCCGACTTATCGTTTTCTCCATCTTTGAAGGATGGCCTGGAATTCAAGAAGATTGATAAAGACACCCTGGACAAGATCACACCGAAGAAGCCAGAGGACCCCAAGGAGCCCGACGGTGACAAGAAGCGATGATTGTGGGAGAGTCCACACTACTAGCTCTTCGCTAGGTAGTGTTGCCATAAGGTGAGGGGGAAAGGATGGTGGAGAGTGGCTGATAGTATCCCCAGGAAGCGGAGGACAGTCGATGAATTCCTTGTATTTGACTCGCTGGTTTTTGACGATACTGCAGCCTTGGGAAGTCGCAACAAATACACCACACATTTAGTACTCAAGTTGGGCAGAAATGACATTAATAGTATACTGGCTACCACCAGCTACGACTATTGAACAATGAACGGGGCACACCATGAAAAAGAGAGCACGACTGCGTCCTTTCGACAAGCATTACTAGATAGGAGCAATCGAGACTCGGAGGACATGGCGTAGATATGGGGCATACAGGCATAGGGGGAAAGGCAAATGGAGAGCAATGTTAGAGACAGCAGGTGGAGATGGGTTGGGGATTGTACATGTGCAAAGAACTTAAGAGGAAATTAGACGAGGGAGAGGGAAACATATATAGAGGGACAAAGCACAAGGAGGGGGATAGAAGAGATCCACGGGACAAAGAAAAGTAGAGCAGACGAAGAAAACAATAAGGACAAGGCCGGTGAAGACGATTATAACCTCTTCAGCGCCTTCTTCCTTTTCTCAACTACAGTAGATGCATTGCAAGCAGCGGCTCTCTTCACTGCCTTGTTGATGCCAACACCGATGTCACCGGTGCCTTTGATAAGGCCAGTACCACCGGTCTTGTTGGCGTCAGGTGTAGCCTTGCCTCCGATGGTATCCACGTTTGCATCGGCAGTAGACAATGGCTTGGGTGACCGCTGTGGAATAGTGGGCGAGGTTGTGGATGGTGGAGATTTGGTGATGGTAGAGGAGGATTTGCGAGATGTAGGTGCACTGGTGACGATCGAGGTTGGGGGAGAAGGAGCTTCTGAGCTCGGTGTGGTAGTAGAGGTTGAAACTCCCGATGCTGTAGATGGGGTAGTGGTTCCGGGCTCTGCTGTAGTCTCCGAAGCGGAGGGTACATCAAACTCCTCTGGCCTTGTTCTCGGTGTCGCATGAACGCTTGTTATCAGCTTCGCCCTCGAGCAATAAGTATCATAGTTCTCCAGAAGCAGCTTTCCGGCTTCTTCGTCCAGTGCTGACTCGGGATTAGGATAGATGAGGAGACATTTCACGGTGACTAGTATATGGGCGATGCCGTATGTTGCCTTCCAGTCTTTCTTCAGGGTGTTTACACAGATTTCTCCGGCAGCAGAGACGTTCGGATGGAATATCTTCGTTATCATGCTGCCTGTAGATAATCTTGTAAGTACTATTAGAAGGAAGATTGGTGGTCGGAGACGTACATTTCGGTGGCGCGGCAGGGAACTCCTCGGTGAATGTAAACTTGACTCTGAAGTAGCCTCCGGCGTATGGCGTGCCCTCTATACCGATAGATTGAGACGACGCGTATAGTGTAAGAGCAAATCACATACCTGGGCCCTCTATAATGCCTATAACGTCGAGCATGTTCTCCTCGTCCGTTCGAATCCTGATACCTTCCGGTGGACTCTTCTTCAAATCCGAGATCTCTCGCATAAGACGGCGCATAACAGTTGGAGGAACGGACTAGCCAAATTCAAAAGTTAGCAAGTAAGACGGAAAACATAGATTGTAGGCCCATACCATGATTTGTAGTGGTTCACTGAGTTCAAGTGGATGGAGGTTGGAAGCTGAGTTGGTTTCAATCCATTTTCGGTAACGCTGACAAGAACACGTGCATTTGGGGGCTGTGCTGCTCAATAATGGACCAGTTGTGAAAATTCTTGACGCGACGCGTTCGACTCTGGCCACTGACTTTCTTTTCTCCGTTTTCCTCATCGTTTGTGGTTTCAGCACCAACTATGGACGGCCTCAAAGAACTGATTGACTTGAACAAGTCCACTCTGACTATCTCGGTTCTATCTATCGCGTTCAATCCTTTGGCATGGAACATCGTTGCGCAGAACGGTATGTGCTAAATTGTTTAGCGAGCCACGGTCTGCTCAAATGGTGGCTTTTCCATGCATAGAGTACAGGAACAAGACCATAACGCGTCTGTTCGGTGGTAGCTCGAGAGCAGGCTGCTACTTCCTCGCTCTCATGATTTTCTCGTTTGGTATCCTGAGGGATTCTCTGTACGTTGTCCTCACTTTTTTTTTCTCTCGGAGTTTGCCCGGCATCAGCTCAATCAACGTGGCAGGTACCATCGAGCTCTGGAAGATCAACCAACGAAGCAGCTGCTACCTGAACCCTACGCGACAGTGGTCCCAGTTGTTTTGTTCGTCCTAGGACAAACGTTTGTCATCACCTCGACTTGGGCTCTTGGTGTCACCGGGACCTTCCTTGGGGATTATTTTGGTATCTTGATGGACCACCGCGTCGAAGGGTTCCCTTTCAACGTTCTGAACAATCCCATGTACGATGGGAGTACTATGTGTTTCATTGCGACTGCTCTTTGGTGAGTGCCTCGTTGTATGCACGAGAAAGTTAGCATAATGCTTTTGTTATGGTAGGTACGAGAAGCCTGCTGGCTTGTTCATTTCACTTTACGTCTACATTGTGTACCAACTGGCGCTGCGTTACGAAGGGTGAGTTCCTTGTTTTGCTTCATACCGCTAGACTCTGACTCACTTCCTTTAGTCCATTCACCGACATGATCTACGCTAACCGTGCTGCCTCCGAAGCTAAAAAGTCCAAGTAATTACGAATACAAGGTCTCCTTCGGGGGTGCCTTCATGCCTAGACGCCTAGACTATAGATGGGAATACAACGGTTTATTGGTTCATTGCACAGCACATGAATTTACATATCCCAGAACATATTGCAACAATGGCTTCCTGAGCTCCAGCCAAATATAGGGTTTATCGACGACGAGCAAGCATAAATTGCCCTTTGGGGGGAACAGAAGTCGTGTTCATGGGGTCCACAATCTTGTACGTATTATCTTTGAGTACGGGCGTCGCTTTCATGATGAGGGTGAGCACCAGAAGCTTGATTTCTAGTCGAGAAAGTTTAGCGATCGCATTCTCCGATTCATCGCTACAGCTTACCTGCAATCGCCAAGTTTCTACCAGGGCAAGCCCATCTGTTTTTGCCGGATTTGAGGCTCACGGGGGACACGAAACAGCGAGAAACGGACTCACCGACCCATACCAAACGGCCAGTATCCTGGGCCGACCTTGATAGCGGGCTTGTCTCTACCAACCCAGCGATCGCTGAGGAACTCTTTAGCATCTTCGCCATGGATCTCCTCGTTCTCATGTGCCAGCGTCGCGAGCGGTATCACCAACGATCCTAAGAAACTTCATGAGCATCGTTCCAAAATCGAAGGCTCGTGAAAACACTTTTACCTGCCGGTAGAACGTACCCACCCAGTGGCGCCTGGGCCGTCGTTTGCCGAATTGTGCTGAGTGTATCCCCTTTCGTCCTTAGCACTTCTCGAATGAATGAATCGAGCTTCTCGGCGTTCCTCAAAGACGCGTACGTGAGCGCAGACCTTCCATTCTCATCCGTCTCCGTAAGGTACTCTGACCTAAGAGAATCGAGTTCTTCAGGTCTCTTGGCTAACTCGTAGAGAGCCCAGACCATGACCACCGCACTATGACCGAATACACGAGGTTCAGCTTCATCACAGACGAGAAAAAAAAGATTGTCGGAGGAACGACTTACGTTTGATGCACCGATGCAAAGATGAGTCTTTGTGCTTTCGTTAGCTTCTCTGACATATTGAAATCGACCGATCGTGTTGGGATCTTGGTGGTACTTACCCGAGGAGAAGGAAGAGGAGCCATATCCGATCTGCAAACCTGATTTTCGGATTCTCTTCCGTCCGGTACCTCTGTGACCAGGTATGCAACAGAGAATCCTTGGTCCAACAAGTGAGTCAAGTTCTGCGTCTACTAGATACTCGCTGCTCACCTTGCCTATTCTCATCTCACTCTCAGGCCTGTTGAGATCCATGAAAGCGGACCATCCGATACCAAAAACGAAATTGCGAGGGATAGAATAACCAACCACTCGGATCCTGAACATCAGTAAACGCCCTGAGGACAAACGACTGGTTACAAAAGGGTAGATGACAATGCTCACCACGTAATAATACGCCAGATCCCAGGGAAAGTTCGTGCACACCAGCTGATGTTTTGATAAATGCCAGAGATCGTCGCGATATCTATTCCTAACTTTTCAACAGTCGCGACGTTTTCTGGGGTAGTGTACGCCTGGACAGCGTGTTATCTCTGAGAATCAACGTTGGACCGATAAGAGCGGCTCGCCTTTCCCAGCAGAAGCATCGTCATCGACTCCGCCATGAGACTCTGCACGAAGTCGGATAGATCGACTTCCACGGGCAAGGCCGAGGGATTCTCGAGGGACGAGGTAACCTCTGTGATTCTCCTTTGAAAAATAGGCTCCACTGGACCAATTCAGCGGGAAAAGTAAACGAAATGAAGTTGTGGCCCACCTCCTGCAATGAGAGCATCCAGGTTCGGCGTGATGCCCTCATGAACAAGCTTGTCGATGCCGGCGATGAAGTTTCGCGGGAGGTGAAGAAGCGGCGTGAGGTTCAAGATCTATCGAGGTGAGATCAAGAGATGAAAGTGAGTACGAATTATCCTAGATCTCACTCTCAGCGTTCCTTTCTCAAAGCTGAACAGCGCGTCGTTTGTGAGGATCTCATGAGCAAGCCTGCCATCTACGATGTACTCAAGCTGCACTCTTTTCGTCATTGCCAAATCTCGCCACAACAGGGAATGTACTCACCCTGCCTTTTCGACGGACGCCAACCACTTGGCCGTGTTCCCTCAAGGCACCTTCGTACGCTTTGCGAGGGTTGCCGAATAACAATTCATCCTAGTTCAAAAGAGCTCGATATGCGTACGTCTTGACATGGAAGAGGCTCTTACCGGTATCGCAACGACAGGAGGGCAGTTCGTCGGATGACCCTATCTCAGGATGTGAGTCTGCGTGAAGCCATCTCGATAGGGAGCATGGCCCAATGGATGGTGACTTACACGACTCTTCTCAGACAGACCCCAGTAAATCAGCGCACCGAGAAGCAGACAGACGATCGAAGCAGCCCAGCGGTCATTCATGACGATAGTCATCGAAGATAGAGAGAAAGAAGGCAATTCAAGACGCTCGTCGAGGAAGCAAGTAAAACAAGAGAGAATTTATCGGCCACCCGTTGCTTGCGGTTGGGTAAAGTTAGTTACTCGAGCTAGCGCCAGGTAATAGAAAACACGAGTCCCACAATACGCTCTAATGAAGAACGAGTTGTTCTAGAGTGGAGATTTATCTTACCGTTCAATAGAATCTGTTTTGAACATGCTTTATCAATATCAAGAGGTCTCGGTCTTCGGGTGGGAGGAGTCGAAAATCGCGATTGTCGGGTGATGACTTCTCATCGACCCTGCGAAATCAATGCAGCTGAACGAGAAGCCGATGACCTCCTAGAAGTTCTTCACAGAAGAAACAGGCCAGAGATGCCAACCAAGGGACCGGACGCCTGAGGTGGTCCCTGATCAATCCTGACCGC
Source organism: Agaricales sp. HM26-F1 (assembly GCA_002718315.1). Lineage (NCBI taxonomy): Eukaryota > Fungi > Basidiomycota > Agaricomycetes > Agaricales > Agaricales sp. HM26-F1. The sequence continues at coordinate 335,727 of NIBX01000147.1, forward strand.
GGCGCTCTTCCTTGGGACTCGGTCGATCCAAGTTCGCGACTCTGTGCATAAACATATCGTCGAATTTGATGGCAGCAAAGCCAACGTTTAACGTTTAGGCCCAGGAAAATGGAGAGCCCTGTTATGTTGAGTCTCAGCGACGGTGGTCAAGAGCAAGGGAGGATCCATCGGTTGATCACTGGCAATGTGGCATGACTTCCTCTGGTAAGGCTGTAGCTGCCCACCCTGCTGAACCCAAAATCTGGTTCGTTCAGTTCAGTTATCCAATGCATTCAACGGTGAACGTTGAACGTTCGTGGAGCTTAATTTGCAAATATAGATATGCTAGATGCGAGCGAATTATGAGCGCGCATTTCCACAACGTAGGTAGATCGACAAGGACCTTCTGCTATAGTGGTGGCTCAGCGATACGGGAGGAATAGCAGACATGCAATGCAAGTCATCTCGTCCGCTCTCAAGGACTGAAAAGGAAATCGCTGTTATCACAGACGTATAATGAAAGAGTCGTGCTCAGTCCAAAACAATGCTTAGACTGCTTGTCAGTGACGATGGGTCCCAGAGGACAAAAACGAATGAACCCGACCCGGATTGAACGGATGACCTTGTGGAACCATCTATGCGAGGCGGAGCGGTAGCACCACCTGTTCACTGGAATCACACGCGCTACCGCTGCGCCACGGGTTCCATATCTATCTTTTCCTTTTTGAGGACGTGTCCCGTTCACCGAATCAGAATCCAGATTACAGTAGGTACATGGTTTCCCCAGGGAGTAAGGCGTCCAATTTCCAGGAGGCCGTACTGTTGGACCCCCCGGATCATACTACGATCATTCACAGGAATCGACAACGACGACGTTAACACGGCGTGGTCTTTGTTCATCATTGGTCTACGTGGGGTACATGGTAGCTACAGTTACATCTGTTGTACAAAGCTCACTAACTCGAACCAGTCCGCGTGTGTAACGTCCATACCTGCATCCTCTAGCACGGGACGAATGAGAGATCTGAAACTCTCCGTCTTGATGCAAAATAGGTCTACGATGCCTTCCTTCTCCAACGCCTCTATCACTCGATCCATCGGATACCCAGCGAGCTCACCAAAGGCCATGAACTTACGGCGCAGCTCTGGATCAAAAACGCGACAATCTTTGGAGAGAGATGAAGAAGACGCAAGTGAACTGGAAGAGGATGATGCAGCAGAAGGAAACGATGTAGAGGCAGCAGGCGGAAGGGCTGGTGGGTCTGATGAGCCTACAGATGAGGTAGGCATAGGGGTCGGAGCCCTGGTCTCCACGCCGTCAGAGTTGGAAATCGACATGGGTGTACCTGCCCTTGACTGAGTCGCCACTGAGATAGGTGAAAGTGGTCGTGATTCCAGTAGGTCTGATGAGCCTATAGAGGATATAGACGTAGGGGTCGGCGGCGTGGAATCGCCAGCGTCACGGTGAGAGGCAATGAAGGCTAGCCTTGCCTTTGCGGTGGGATACGCCGCCCTGAATTCAGCGCCGATGTCACGATGACGAGGTGTGTCGAGGAATTCGAGGGGTTCGAGTTCGCTAGAGTAGCCCGGTCTGGTAGCGACCATTGTTATCGGGGGCTTTTTGGTGCCGAAGCGTCGGCGAGGAGCAACAGTTGGGACTGAAGTGGTGGCTGAATTTGTGATAACACTGTCTGTGAAGGACTTTCGAGAAGCAGAGGATTCAAGAACGATGTCGTTTGCATGTTTTTTGGGTTTTCTAGAGCGGGAGGAAGAAGAAGAGGAAGAACGAGAGTCATGTACAGAGGTGGGAAAGGAAGTCGACGTCGTCGCAGAGGAACGGCGGGAAGATCTGGATGCTGGGGTACCTGGAAGACGAAAACCGTCGGAAGTATTGGCAGACATGGTGGGTTACAAAAAGAAAAAGGTGAGGAAACGGGGGTTGCAGAAAGAAAAGGCAAGGAATCGTCCTCTCTTATGCTCGACTTTTCTCAATCTATCAGCTTCTCATCCAGCAAGTTTCAATTCGTGTCAAAGGGTTCGATCCAACTTTCCAGAAGCCGAAAAGTCCTCAGCCACTTGGATTCCAGATAACAAGGAACAAGAATCGTAGTTCGCAAGTTCTTACCAAGTTCGACGCGATCTATTCTGTTTGTTCAACGTGGTTGTATAGAGGCCTGAGAGAGAGAGATTATATCTTTTGCTGATTGGTTCCAATAATATGCCACTCCGAACTAGTAAACTCGGGGCGTCGACATTGCTTCTGGAGTTCGTAACGAGTTACATAGAGATCAGCTACAGGTGTACATGTGACTCTCAAGACCTGCAGTACTTCCAGTGGCGGTGCTTTTCGCAATTGGTGCTACCGCTGCGCCATCATCAAGAGCTCTCGAGGCAAATCCCAAGTGTAACTCTTCTTGGAACGAAGCTACGGAGGATTGACTCGTGACACTGACTCCCGGAGTCAATACCATCAGTTTTGGGTACTCGAAGTTCGACGTTGTCTGTTAGCCTCTTCTTCCCAGTTCGCTTAGCTTTGTTCACCTTCTTTCATAGATCCATAGGTTAGTAGCAAAGATAATCGTCGAGAGTCTTCAGCACAGACGTGACTATATCTTCATCTGCCGCGAACGATTTTCCTGGTACCACTTGGACGCCGTTGAACCTTGACTCAGGCTAGTTGGTAGATCTCAGAGGAACTCCATAGACTCCTACCAGTGGAAGTACTGTTTACGAGGGCATCTGCTCTAATCTTTCCAAACTATACGTTCTAAGACTCGGATGACTTCCAAGTCCGTCTTCTTGCCAAGAAGGCTCAGCTCACTACGCTGCGTCAATTTCCTTCGCTCACACTACCGGTGGTTATACAGGCGTCTACTGTGTATATTGACTCCATCTCTCATAGGAGAAAACGAAGGCCACCTAAGATTACGATATGAGACTCCTCCGAAGCTGCGCTTGAGCCTTCCGCGTTCGACATATCCTCGGCGGGCTCGCGTTTCTCACATCTTTCCATCTTAGGTCTCGCTGGAGCGATTTTATTCACATTCCCTCTGCTTGCTGGCCTGAGGGCTTTGCTATCGCGATGCTATCCACGGAGAAAACTATCTGGTTTTACTATCTTGGCTACACTCATAGGGGCAAGAAGAAGTAGAACTTGTACTACGTTACTTCACGTTCAGACTTCACTCGGGATGATCTATCCACATCGTGCAGCCCACCAACCCGAGCTGTCACCCACGCTTATAGAAGGCCGTGGTCTCATTTATCTATGTAACGCCCAAGACTCGAGAGCCGAGGCTCTCACCAACAGCTGTTCGTAATATGTTCCCCTTGCGGTCCTTGTGCAAGGAGAACGGAAAGGTACTTAGCGATCCTTAGAGCTTGGTGAGTCGGTGAAGACAGATAACCCTGTACGTCTTGCTATTAACCGTGATAATGACACAGATACTAGTGACTACCTGGAACTAGATTAAGCTGACTAGTACTATCTCAGCTCCGTTCGCCTTTTGCTTTGGTTCGGACCGTGCGTGGAAGGACGCGTCAAGCAAGAGCACTGCTGCGTCCCTGCATTTCGCTAGTGGTGGGCAAGTGGAAGGGGAACCGGCGAGAATAGGCAAGTTGGTGAAGACGCTTAGAGCTGATAAAGTTTGCAACTGCTGTTACACAAGGGCGCACTTACGAAACGCTGCCAGAAGCTGACGCCGTGTCCGTGCCATGATTCGCCATAGGACTCAAATCTCAGCATCTTTCAGACCGTACGTGGAAGGAATGGTGCAAGTGCGGGTGGGTATCGCCTGGGTATTGCTGTATCGTATCTCCACTCTTCACCGTGGTGTCATGATCGTTTCGCAAGCCTATTTTGGGCTAGACAGGTTGATAAGTTGTCCCGAAGACAGCAAAGTGGAACTTCCACGTCGCGTACACCCGCTTTCGAGTTGAATCACCATACGAGAGAAGCCCTCTTCTTTCCCGCCACCAGCATCGATGTGGTTTCAAGAGCTATATTTGTTGTTCTTCGTAATCTTCCCTGAACTCTAATCAAACACATTCCACCTCCTGTTAGAGCGAGCATGCAAAACAGCCAGCCAGATAATCAGCGACACAGCGCCATAACATGATCATCTTGGGATGCTTCTCACATTTCAACTTCAAGCTGCTGAGCCTTGGTTGCCACCACGATAGATGTAGTTGATGTACATAAACAGAGACACATTAACTCCTTCGAATAGGACCTATGAATTGATGAAGACACGTCTTGGTGATCCTCAGTCTTATCATCACGGTGCCCAAGAGCATAGCCTGAACATAGCCTTGCCACTCTCTCTTCGTACCGGGGCTAAAATTTCAATAGAATACACAGAACGAGGATCACGATCGTGATGAGCCAAATTTACCGTGCGTGCGAGAGTAGATTCATAAGGAATGATGAACGCAATTTTCAGCCCTTTGATGTCCGAGCCTTCCTATGCGATAGCGGTGTCGATTGAAGATCCAAGACAGGCACCGGCGTCAAGAGAGCAGCAAAGAGAGCTTAACTTCGACATTGGCAGGGCATAGACCTGTGAGCGAAGCCTAGCTTGGCTTCTGAATCTCTTGTGTGTTGCCGTCCCGGTTCTCGGAAACCCATGAAACCAAAAGCGCAATGAATGAGATGTGGAAGAACAAGAGAAAAGCTTAGATTCTTCGGTTCCTCGGTTCTTGACTCATGTACCTAGTACTAGGATGAGGTTGATGCGTACTCCGATTCAAGGGGCCGAGTTGAACTGCATTGTATTCTGTGCTCGTGAAAACAAGTACCAAGGATTCATAGTTTTCATGAACAAGAAGAAGTCAAGCAACTGTCGACAGACGATGAGGATGAACAAGGTGGGATCCAAGGATGTCGACATGCTGTGATTGAGACGAAGCCAAAATCGAGGAACTGCATTCTGTTGATGTGTTCCGCCGAAATCAGAGATACCATCTCCGGTGTTTTCTACCAGCGGTGTCCGCTAAACCTAGCAGAGCTTCAACCTGCCAAGTTTCAGAAAAGAGCCCTGAAGAGTATATAACAAAGGGACAAATTGCGATTTTTATTTCTCCAACAAGCCCCTTCGTCCTCTTCCTCTTCCTCCCATCGTATTCCAGATGCCAGCGAAACCCGTACGCAAACAATCCCTCCATATCGGCCGCGCACCGTGCCCTGCGCTCAATTCACTAGCGAATGAAGGATATCTTAACGAGAGTGGTCGCAATATCACCTTCTTCTCCCTCCTCTCCGCCCTCCAACACGTCTACAACCTCTCCTTCCCATTAGCTGCCTTCCTCACCACTGGCGCTTTCTTCACCGTTGGAAAGCTCACCTTTGCACCCTTCAGCTGGACCCTCGATTTACACGACCTCTGCCAGGTCCAGTACCACCGCGGCGATAGTTGGCGAATCGCACACTTTTACTCTCTGGGTCACTTAGACCCGATATCGGAGAAGAAGCGTCGGCATTCGTGTCCCCACAGAGCGGACAGCTTGGACCATGAGCATATCGTGCCTGCCCCCACTGACGTGCAGAGGATGAACAACTGGCTGGCGTTCAAACAGGACGGAGGGTTCTCTTTGACGAGTTTAGCCCGTGCTCGTCTGTCGGTGGAGAACCGTCCAACGGACCCCAGCGGTATTTGCCCCCCATCGCTCGACAAGATCCACGACGAGATCTCCAGAGGAGAGGCCGGGCTCACTTGGATACTCATGAAGGACCCCAAGACGGATATCATACCTGTCGAACGTGTCATGCAGTGGTTCGGCGTCCATGAGGAGGACGACAGCAATGGTAGCAAGGTTGTGGTCAGGTCTGAATGTGGAGACAGGCTCCCGGATGGTTGGTGGGAGACTCTCAGGCCGAAGAACCCCATTGGGCTCATGCAAGCAAGAAACTCCTCGCTGATGGTGAAGAAGGAGATGAATAGGATTCGAGAAGAGAGGAGACTTGCCCACTGCAAGACGTAGGAGTTGGATGGGATCAAGTCATGGATGCCATCGTCGTTGTCGCTGCCATCGCTCAACATCATATTCTTTTGCAATTTTCTCTCACAACACACTCACATATTTTTATTCGTAGCCTATATTGATTGTCATATTTCTTTCTACTCTCGTCGTACATGGATTTCCGTTGTATTTATCTTTCGTATATTAGGTGTAGGCAGCAGTAAGAATGCAAACGAACTGAACAACCTAATCTCCTCATATTCGATTGTACGTGTCCTTGTATGCAGTGGTAAGATTGAATATCACACCTTCCATCACCAGCTCACCGTCTGCGTCTGCGTCTCACCTCCTTCCACCAGACATAGCTAACTGGGAGGCTCAACGTACTCCACCTACACAAACCCGTGCAATTAAAGTAGCCAAGTCGTCAACAGTACCCCGCAAACCTGTGGAAAAATAGTGTCAACCCCGTCATCTATAGCTATACGAGGAGTGGAAGGGGGCAAACCGACTTGAGTAGCGCATGGGTTCATGACTGATCCGCACCAACACTGGTTAGGATTGCATTTGAATCAGGAGCATCATCTGGCTTGAATCGGAGTCGCCTGCGAACGAGAGAAGACTCGGCAGTGAGATAACCTGGAGTGAGTTAGCCTCAGTCGTCAATCTGATCTGTACGGGGCTGAGGTTGGAGGATCATAATCACAGCCAACGCAATACCACTATAGGTGTTCGGATTCAGCTTCAGTAATCATATAAGCAAAGAATAGATAAGATGACAGTTCCATACCCAACCTGTGACCTCATCATTCCGAAATAACAGGAGATCCAGCGCGAGATGAGGCTATGAAGTTTTGAACGACGGCACAGGGGATGCGGGTATATGATTTAGTTGAAGCGCTTGAGGATAGATTGAGGAGTGATAGAGAGAGTCTGGCCATGGAAACATGGCAGTACTGGGGGGCCGTCATCAGAACCGCGGTGTTCCTTGGTGAGTACATCACAAGGCTATACGGGACGATGAGCGGGGGTTGGTAGTGAGAAGGACGCATATATGCGCTTTCGACACAAATGCACGGAGCGTTTAACGGTTATATGCGAGTCCTGAGGTTCCCAAGCCAGAGAGGTCGCTCAAGATCAAGAAATAAATTTCATATGGGCACATATGGGAAGTGAACAGCCTGGAAAGAAGGATCGGGACTAAGTTCTAAGGCGGCAGCAAGAATGATCAAAGAGAGTAAATTCACATACTTCTCGTGATCCTGAGCAAAAATAGAGTCTTGAAAAATAGACCTCCTGCAAGAGCACCAGACAGAGAAACAGCGGCTGTACGAGCGGATCGAGAAATACTTGGGAGGTAAGCAGCAATTTTAGGCCAGATTGCATGCAGGCAGTGTGTACTGTCAAGGTAATATTGGTCGATCATGATTCCTCTGAACCGATGGGTAGAGGTCTTGACGATAAGGCAATACCGAGAATCGAGAAACAATAACGATTTGCATGAAGAAAACACGACAGTATATGTATGAGGTTACAAGGGATGGTGGGAAGACGAAGGAATTGTGTGGGCACGTGTGCTTTTACCAGCAGCACCTGCACAGTCCTGCCAGTAACATCAGCAACTTGCTGCAAGACAAACTCTAGAGCGATAGGGTGCTCATCTACCCTCGTGCTATCTAGTGTATTCAATAGCCGTCTCTAGCAGCAAGGAAGTTCATAGATCCTCGCACCACCGCTGACTGGTCGACCAGGAGGCCACAGCACCGAATCCAAAATCAGAATCCATGATTCAAGGTAACTAGAATGATAAAAAACTATAGTAGATAAAATCAGAGCGTCCAATTGTTCGTACATACATAGCAGTAGGCACAACATGCACACGAAATGTCAGATGCGAAGGGGGTGAAGTTGTCTGAGGCCAAACAAACGCAAATCGACAGAGCGAAAAATATAACAAAGAGAAAGAAGAGACAAGAAAGTAGGGTGTGAGTGACAAAACTTGAACGAGAGCTTGATAAAAGAGCGGAGGTGGTGTTGAGGGTGAGGTGAGGTGAGGAAGAGAGAGAAAATGGGGAGAAAGAGGTCCGTCATGGGTGGTGCATAGAGGTATGATGACAAAGTGGTATGCTGGACAGGACAAAACAAGACGAGGGAGACAGGGCGATAGGAACAAAGAAGGGATGGACGTCAGAAGCGAGGGGTAATACGACGACAAGTCCGATTCAAACAGGTTAAATGGAAACAACCTCACAAGGGGTCTACCACACTCCCATGAATAGTGTCACACCCGCGACAAACAGGACTGAAGTTAAAGTACTCCATGTAGAAGTGAATGCTCCGAGTCGCGAAGCAGAGCCCTCGCTATCACCATCTGATGACCCGTTCCCGTCTGAGGTACCGTTGGCACCGTCAGAGCCTGGGGCAGGCTCAGCAGCGGCATTGTAGAACGCCCGAATCATAGTGGACGCTTGTTCTGCGAGTGCGTAGGTCGGTGCTCCCAGCTACAAAAAAGCAAGGGTCAGCAATACTACCCCAAAAAGAGATAGAAAAAACCACGAAAAAACTAACATGCGTAGTCATACTCAACGGATACACCGACGCATCCGCCACCCTCACGTTCGCCAACCCATACACCATCAACCTCGCGTTCACGACACCACCCATGTTCTTGGGCAACATCGCACACGTACCGCTGGGGTGGTACTCCGTGTTGACTTGGCCCGCCAGCCAGGCGTCCCATTGTTCGTCTGTTTTCACACTGGGACCTGGGTTGGTTTCGTCGCCGAGGATGGAGGAGAGGGGCGCGGTGTGCCCAATTTTGCGGGCGAGTTTGAGGCCTTCGCGTAGGACGACTACGTCTAATCATACATGTATACGTTAGCGAATTACCAGAAAGGCATTGAGGAGGGTAGACGACGAACCAGACGCTTGTTCAAGGTACCTCGGGTCCACCCTTGGCGGATCGAAAGGCGACTTGCTCTGTACCGTAATCCTCCCAGAGCTCAACGGATGCTGCAGCGCAGCCTGCAGTATCAACTTGCCCTGTACTGCCATCGTCAGAAGCAGCTCCACCTGGCCCACGCCGTTCGTCGAATCGTATAGCTGGTCGGTGATAGTCTCGTAGAGCTTCTTGTAACCGTTCTTCACTTCGTCCGAGTCAGTCGCAAGTGAGTCGGCGGCGGTACTTGAGTTGGATTTGGCGCTGGATGCGAAGTCGCCCGCAGAGTCACCTAGGAGGTCGGCGGTGGTCACGTAGGCTGTGGCAGAGTTGACGAAGGAGAGGAAGATGTCGGATTTCTAAGGCTGGATAGTGAGCTCTTGTGAGGTAGGAGATGGAGACTAGAGGCCTACAGAGAAATCGGAACCCGACGCTCGAATACTCTGAGCGGTTGTTGCACTAGTCTCAAAGGTTACACCGGCAGACTAGAAAGCCAAGTAAATAAACGAAGTTTCGGAAGAAAGGATAGTCAGTCAGCCTACTAGATGGTCTTGCAAGTTCGCTCCAACACCAGGGAGCTCACTGAGAACCTTGATCCCCGCATCTTCGAGAACGTCCTTAGGGCCGACACCACTAAGCATCAACATCTGCGGAGAGCCAATCGAGCCACCGGCCAGAATGACCTCCTTGTTAACTTTGATACTCTTTGGCTTTGCTCCAGGGGACGTAGCGTACTCTACCCCCGTTGCAGTGAGGTTACCAGCAGGTGAGGCGCTGTCAAAGAGTATCCGTGTGACGGCTGCGCCAGGGAGGATATCGAGGTTTGACCGTGGTGGAAGAGGGTCCAGGTAGGCTGAGCGAGAGTAGGAGCGGGTCCAGTTGCTAGGGTTTATAGTGGAGGTGGAGACGAACGCGCCGAGGTTGTTTCCTGCATAAGCGTCTGGGTTGTTGGGTATACCCATGTTCTCGAGAGTGGGTATCCAAGTCCCCACGGCATCGAAGGAGCTACAAAGACAATCTCGGTTAGATGTCTCATAGGACGAAAAGAACGAGACAACTTACTATCCAGGATAAGCAGCATGCACACTTCCACCAGTGCCGAAACTATCCTTATTATACTCGATCCCAGCCTGTTTCTTGATATCCGCACTGGGTTCACTGAATACTTCGCTTTCCTTCATAGCGTTATAGAAACTATCCCATCCCCAGTACTCATTGTTCAGCTTCTCGTCGTCGTTTCCAGAAGCTATGAGTGACTGCCATGTGTCCAGATCCTTCTTGTCGGGATGGACGTAGTAGAGACCGTTTATGGCTGAGGATCCACCGAGTAGCTTGCCTCGGGGCCATGTCATGGTACGACCATCGACGTGGGGCTGAGGTGAAGTCTTGTAGGAGTAGTCATATTGAGTGCCGGTGAGGGAATGGTAGTAAGTGTTCCCTGGATGACCTGCGAAAGAGGAAGATCAGTAAGGCATGTCATTTGTAACATAACAGAGTAAGGAAGCTCGCGGATCATCGCAAGAAGCAGGAGACTAGCGTGGAACCCGGGGTGTCATGGATCAGGCATCCCGGCGGCACCGTCCGTGGCTCTTCCACAACCCCCAGAAGAAAAACAGCGAGAAACGAATACATACTGATCTGTTCCTGGACTTCGTCACCGCTCTCACCAGCTTCGAGGACGAGCACCGTAGTGCCTTCGTCCTCTGATAGCCTCGAGGCGAGCACTAAACCTGCCTGTCCACCGCCAGCGATCACGAAATCATAGGCATCTGCTATAGAGGACCCGGTTGCAAGTATGTTTCCGGGTGTGTTGGCTCGTTTCGATGAAGAAGCTTGTGAATTGCTGCGAGAACTAGAGGAGCGTTGGTAGTGCGGTGATCTTGCCGAGACAGAGAGAGCCTGGCTGAAGGAGAAGATGAGCGAGGAGAGTAGCAGAACCTCGACTTTCCTAGGCGATGATGAAGGCATCGTCGTTCCTCTCAGTAGGTCGTAAAGAGTGAGATGATAGAAAAAAAAAAAGTAGACCGAAAGGAAGGGAAACGAGGAAAGCGAGTTAGCTGTTCCTCTTATAATGAACACGGGTAGCCAACACCGTCAACGAGGAGACAAGGCAAGGGGGCGACTGATTGCTTGCTTGAACGCCCTTTCTGGCTTACTGAAGGTCCGACGAGAACGAGCCGAGAACTGGGCTCTACCTTTTCAAATCGCGGCTTGATCTTGTTCCACATTATTATTATTTTGTCGCAGTTTCGACACATCTCGGGATGATTCATTCAAGCGCTGAGATTCCAACGTTGCTCCCGTCAAGACGAGATTCATAACATGTGTATAACTGCAGCACAGAGGGAAGTACAGGAGTAACAGAACAAAGATGCAGTTTCTCAGAGGGGAAGCCCTGTGAGAATTCAAGGCACTCAACAGCGTCGAAGTCGTCCTCGAGTCGGAAGGAAAAAACTGAACTCGAGGCAAAGCGTGTGCAGGCCCCATTCAATGTCATCATCAATTTCTTGGCGCTGAATGCCACCGGATCAGTTACCGGGCAGAAAGAGTCAGGCGCTTGGCCGCAGGCGCGAACGGCCAGCTGCCACCGAGTCTGGATGATGCCGGTTCGCACTGAGAACGCCTGGATGAGGTCTGGAGAAGCCCCTTTTCCAAGGATATTTGCTGGAACATACTACAACAACTGCAAACAGCCTCTTCTTACAGCCACTACAACATGAACAACACCCACACACGCGTACCCATACACACCTATCTCAGCACTAGCCGCTTCCAGTGCGGGCTAGAGGGTACACAGCAACAACGACATTGTCGGAAAAAGCCTACATGACAACGCAACCTTCATCTTTCCTATCCAACCTCCGAGTGATCTCGTCCGATCCCATCCCGCCTTTGCCATCCAACCTCACCACCAGAACCCCGGCGTTATGTGGGTCCATGTCTGCAGCAAGGTTTTCTCTGTTCATACGGGAGAAGACGCGTCAGTCATCTTGCTACAGGCGCTCCGAGAGGGCAGGAAAGTATGACGCAAGAAGGCAAAGGCGATGTGGAGGGTACATGCAAAGGTACAGGTACGAGGGCTTCGAAAGAACGCGTAAGAAACGCGGTCCTCACTCACCTATGAATCAGGTCCGCAATCGCAGGTTTAATCTTAGCGGCACCGCCAGGGGAATGAAGTCCTTGACCTACGGAAAAAATAGGAAGAACACACATGAGCACACACGAACATACAAGTGACGAGTGAAGAGCCCAAGGTGCGAGATGAACGATGGAAGGGGAAATTACATACCAACGATTAGATGAACTTCGCTGTCTCCTCTTTGTCGAGCCTCAGCGATAGCGTTCTCAGTGCGTGCAATAGCTTCTTTCACGTATAGACCGTGCAAGTCAATTTCACCAGGTCGACTGTCCTATATGCGCCAAATATGGTCAACAACCGAGACGCGTATCTCAACGAGCAGATATATCCATGATCCACACAAACCTCATTATTCTCTGCAAACAAACGCGGAAAAACATCATCAGCATTCAATACTAGCCAAACTAAACCCCCAAGGAAATCCAAAGAGAAAGGGTGGAAGGGTTAACTTACTGACGTAAATCCAATCGCTGGCCTCCTTGTTTAGCCTCTCCATGTTCGCTTTATGCGTCTTGCCCTGGTTCGACAACTGTTTCGCCTGAGCACCGTCGCCCCTCTTATACGCCGCCTGACTCTCGTCGAAGCAGCGTGCCATTTTGTCACCTACGTCATTATGGTTTAGCATTGTAATGTTCAAGCATATAGAGGGAGGTGAAGACGGAGACAAGAGAGGTGGAACGTACCTTCCTCGTTCGCCTGACGGCGCAGATCCATGTAATGCTGCACACGCCAGAACATCAATAATCGTATCAGTAAACCCACAAAAAAATACAACGCGAGAGGCAGAGAGGAGGGAATATAAAGATACGAGAAGAACGTACCGAATCATGTTGGTTCACTTGATTGAGGTCCTACAATGCAGCAACCACCATAACGATTATTGGATCATGAGCATAGGTGCATATATGCACAAAGAACAGGTAACGCGAACAACGCAAAAGGGGAAACGTAAGAGGACAAGAGTGTGGTCAATGAGATAAAAGCCAAAGGAACGAATATAACAGAGCGGCTTTCGTACGACATGTTGTTTGTGTGGCTTAGGAGAGGTGGAATGTTGCTGTTGAGGATGATACTGTTGTTGTTGCTGTTGTTGCTGGTGGTGAGGCTTATGCGGTGCCTCTGTCCACTGGTTCTGGGGCTTGTGAGGAGGAGGAAAAGATTGCTGGTAAGGTTGAGGCTGAGGTTGCTGATACGCATGCTGCTGATGCTGAGGTTGTTGCTGCTGTTGCTGCTGTTGCTGCTGTTGTGGTTTATCCTGCGGACAAAGGATATTCACGAACAGCTGCACGATGCTGCTGAAGATTCCCATAGCTCGTGTTGTCAGTTGTTGAGTATACCAAACGAGTTATTGAGGATGGACCGTGGTGAGTGATGGGGCTAGGTTAGAGGAAGGAGCCCAAGGACGTGATGGACGGTGAGCAAGCCTCGAGTTCTTTGACGTCAAATCTGCTGATGTCGAGGATTGGTAGAATGCTAATTGGCCGACGGCGAACGCGATCAGCTGATGCGCTAATGGGGACCTCGGTCGAGGTCCACAATAACACCGGAGCGAGGCTCAAGCAGGAAAGATCTGGATGAAGACGCCGACCCATGTATTCCCAACAAAAGAGAAATCTAAGCAAAATCTAGAAGAAAAGAGAAAAAGAAACCAGAGGGTAGAGATGAAAAGATTAAGAAGAGAAATCTAGTAAGGTACTGTATAGGATGGTACAAATCTTGAAACTGCAGCCGAATTCAACGCAACATACTGCGGTCCAGCTCAACTTATTCTAGATAATCTATGAGCGAGGGCAGGCTTATGCTCTACCTGACCGTCGCTCATACACGACCTCACTCATGATCAGGGATCCCTAGAAAATAAGCACGATCCGAGTCAGACCCAGATGTGAGCCCAGTAACAATCAAGTCTCTCACCTCCGCTTGGAGCAAAAGCGCTATTCGCAGAGTCAATATGGTCAAAGTGGCTTTCAGACCTAGGATCCTGTTATCAATGTAGAACACAATGAACAACAATGAACAACAAAGGCAAAATAACGCATATATGCGCACCTCATGATTCTCGTGCGCCGCGCGAACACCCGTATCCCTCATAAGCCCAGCATACCTCCCATTTTGCTCGTGATTCACTTGTTTGGGTCTCAGCTGTGGACGTCCGTCTGATTCAGTCGAACCAGCGATGGCGAGGAGCGCTAGGAAGTAGACCAGGGAGACGGAGATCGCGGTGCAAGTGACGAGAGGCTTGGAGTAGACCATACTAGAGAGATCTGCGAGGACACCTATGATGAGGGAAGATGGTGGTAGACTGAAGAACTTGGTATTGATTCGAGGACAGAGAAGGTGCTGGGGAGCGTTGAACGTTGAGTTGGCAGTAAGCGAGGGATGAAGAAGAGAAGGAAAGCGCGTGTGAGACATTGTTGAGGGGTGGCTTATAACAATGGCGAGGAGCCACTTTTGATAAGGCACGGTGCGATAACGTCGACGATAGAATCCGAGAAGCCTCTTCGCTCCTTCTTATCATTGGCTAACGATAGCATATTAGCAACCGAGCACGTATTCAGCGTTATTCAACATCCAGTTTGAGTGTGGGTGAGATACATAGAAAGGATTCGGGATCACAGATCCATAGATAATAGACCAAGTATACCCACTGAGCTTACGACCAACTTACAGAAGCTCCAACAATGGCGTTCTTGACTCCTTAAGCTAGTCAACGAGGCGGCTATTCTCACGTTGATAAGGCCTTACCCACCTTCGCGTGTTCCACGAAGCCTGAGGAAGACGGCGAACTTACGACATAGATTGGTTATGGTATGCCATTCAGTGAGGCAAGTAGACTAGTGGAGGCCATGGACGATAGGACAAGTGCTGCAACAAGATGATCTCGTTAATTTTCATGTTGTTAGCTGGATATTTGTGAAAACCTGATGTTAGAAGAGTATCTCGTTCAGCGTCGACGCTGACGATGAGACACCTCGGAAAGCAACGCGTCGAAGTGCACGTGCGGCAGTTGCCAGCTCGCTGTTCCTCCCACCATCAAACGTTCAAACGTTCATCGGCACCACTGAGACTGAGGCTGATTCCTCAGAATCTACTCGTAGATGCTGCTGTTGTTGCCGAACGTGTCTGCTAAACTTCGTGAAGAATCGCTTCCCAACGCCTCCGTTTTCTATGTCTATAAGTGCTCTGCCTGCTCCTCTACGGTCTTGTCGGATGTCCTGTATTTTCCACCAATGCATATGATTGTCCACCATTTCCTCTTGAACGATCTCACCAAGGCCTAGAACTCTTGGTTCAAGTCCTTTGGCTGAACTCTCCGCCGAAAAAAAACCATCGTATCCAAACAACCAGCCACACACATATCCAAGCTTACAGTATGTTCATCTCATTGTGGCGGCTCGCAAGTGATCGCTATTGAGGCAAAAATCCCTCGTCGTCACCAAGCCTTCCTTCGGCGGCGCAAGAAAAAAATTAGGAAGATAAACGGTGACGTTACTATACATATCTATTTGCTCATCGTCCTAGCCTCTGACGAGGTCGCTTGTAGGATCCAGGGTTCGCGATTTCCCGAACATTACGGTATTAGAACGGGTAGTCCGAGACCATTCTACGGACCTTTACAACCCACGTCCGACTCATCGTCAAGACCATCTTGCTAACCCTTTCCCCGCCCGTACTAACTTCTGTGGAAGTCTATATGATGAACGGCGTTGTGGGCAAGCTTCCGCTAGCTCAGGGTGAGATTAGAAGGTTAAATGCCAAAACCTGGGCCTTCCGTATCAATGACCTTCGCACCATGTGGTACGTGAGAGAGATGTATAACCACGAGTAAGCTCGCTCGTTCAGAAAGGAATGGAACACCACTACTGTGAACTAAATCCTTCATCCTAGGTTAGGCGTCGTCAGCCCACCCACGAATCCACAGGGTCCAGGATTCTCAGACCGTACCTGACGTGCCGTTAAATCGCTCTCGCGTGGTCGAAACGTGGACATCTCCGACCCCGGATCGTTCGGGGATTTCCTCTGTTGAGAGCGCTAGCCGTTCTTGAATAACTTCTCGACATGATGCATGTTCATTGTTCAACAGAAAAATGTCGGGCAGTGCACCCTTGAGGCCAAGTTTGACTCGTCGTCGTCTAGGGAACTTTTTTCTTTGCTTGGGTGCGGGTGCTAATTCTCCCATTCTCTGGGTATTGTCATTTGAGATGTGGCTGTTTTTTGGGTTATGGTAAATTGACTGGGTACCAGGGAAAGATTCCTTATTAACGTTCAATGCTTACGCATGGGTATGGTGATCGAAATTCTCGTAGGATGCTGGGAGCTCGACCGACCAGAGCTTGGTAGTAACCTTACTGGGGTAACAACATGGCCGACCGCCGACTAGTGAGTGTACTACACTATCCCTTGGGGTTGTTACCCGCTCGATGTTGGTGTTTATTCTGAGCAGGCCTGCTGCGTGATGGAGCATCTCTAGACGGCCTCTCAGCGCCTTGGCTACTCACAGCTCCAAGGACTTACGGGGCGGGATGCTGGGTAGCACTGCTCAGAGTAGCGCTTTGTATCCTGATTGCTTGTCTATCAGGCCTATTACAAACGGTGCCACGTCGTCAAACTATATCACAGCCATAGGATTCACGAGCATTCGAGAAAGATCGGTTGTGTTAACCCACAATAGTCTTAAACGTCCAACGGTCAAGAGGAAGACTGACAGATTTCAACCCGTATTACTGGACTGTGGTACGGCTCGGAGACACGCCGGCGGTTCCTCACCACTGTTCCTCCCGTCGGAGAGAGACCTGAGTACAACGCTCAAAAACTCTTTTTTTTTTTTTTTTTTCGATCCGATCTATCAACGCTAACGTGGGTATGACGGGTTGGACAAGCCCTTGCTCGACGGAAGGTCCTCCGAATGACCCTGAGGAACACACCGCGATATGCCGTCTGACACCAAATAATCTGTGATGTAAGGATACGGCAGGTACCATCTTCCTAGAAAAAAAACCTTTGGAGTGGCGGATGGAGAGCGATCAGCCGGCCTAAATACATCTGTGGCCCATTGATTGAGCTCGCTGGGAAAAATGAGGCCTATGAGGGATAGCTTGGGTGGGAGGGAGGGTACTGGCTGGATTCTCAGCGAGGCGGATATCCATGTCACTGATGGCCTGTACATCGAGTGAAGGGGGCAGATGCCTCATGTCTATAGCCTCGAGGTAGACCAGATGACGATGTTGACGTCAATAACCACCAGTATATTGATGTCAACACTTCTACCAGCGATCAGTAGATGAAAGCTAGCTCGCTAGATAATCGATCAGATAACACCCATCCCGGTCCTACTGATCTCGAGACCACGTCTGGAGTATGTTCGCGCTGGATGAGGCTGGGAAAGAAGAGGGTTAAACAAAGCTTAAACAGGCTTACTAGCCTCGTGTGCATCTTACTTCTTACCATGCAGAATTGAAGAACTGTGATCTGCACAAAGAGAAGAGCGTAAGCCTCATTTCTGCACATTATCGATCAGCTTCTCTTCTCTATCGTCCTCCACTCGGAGCTTTCAAAGTTTACTGATCGACTTTTGAGCTTCTGAGCTTCTCCAACGGCTCTTAATTCAATGTACCCACGAAATGGAGCGCTGTTGATGCCATTGCATGCCTGGCAGCAGCTTCGTTTGGTTGTGTTGAGCTCTCGCGATCTGGATAAATGCAACGCGTTTGACGCGTGGGTGGTAATCATCTAGCTCTCACGAGCGATCGAAAGGCCCAGGATCGTGGTCGGAGGAGGATAGTGGTGTAATCTGACCAAGTGACTAATTCACGACTCTCTGGCAGGTAGTCTGGTCATACCATGCCAGTGAAGGGCCGTTCATATCTCGGAATGAATATTAATGAATCGATAAGAGTCGCAGGATGTTCTGTGGTCTGTTTATGACGTCTGTCCTTCCTTGCGGACCTGCTAATATTGCATCTTAAAAAGGAAATACGATAACTCGAGCTGGTCTCGGCTCGAGCCTCGATGCAACGGTTAACGCTCATAAAGCTTCTCTCGCCGGTCCGTACTAGTACACATGGATTATGGCTGCTAAGCTTCGATTAACGGCATGTTGTGGGGCTTATCGATATCGATATGACTTCTTCTTTGAGAAGTGATCTGCCGCCTGCGGGGTGTTTTCTAAAAATGGAAATGCGATAACTGGAGGGGTTTTCACCAGAAAGTTCAACAACTCAAACTGTGACTAGAACGTACCCATTTTTCTGTCATATACCTGCATCGAGTTCAACGATAAATGCGGACTACTATTGAGATTATCCTGGAGCTTCCCACCATCCCGCACCACAGCGCCTCACCTTTACAGTGGACTAAAAGGCACACTGCCGCTTCAAAGCTCTTCGGGGCGCTACTAAGACCACTGGCCTATCGTAGCAATCTGCTTGCTGTGCATACAGTGCCAGTAATAGTACCACCCATTCCAGCGCCAGTGCGCTACTAATAGCGACATGGATTTTTGCCACCCGCTGGCTGGCCGACAAGGCCATGCTTTTGGGCTTTGGGCTTGGTAAAGTGCGATATGCTCGGTGTGGTCTGGCCGCCTGAGCAGGCGGCTTTGACTTGCATTTTACCTCTCGTCGTGCGCCTCTTCTAGATCGAACCTCGATCTATGGCCGGCCGAGTGAGTATGGATAACCCAGCGGGAGGCGGGAGTCCCGACTAAAGTCTGGTCTGGAATCTTGAGGTCAAGCCTCGAGGCGGCCTAGTGAGGTCTTATGTCGCATACCGACTTCCATAGCACTGCTAATGGTTTTAGGCAGAAAAATACACCTAAGTTTTTTGGGTCGGGAAATGAGAATACGCAGTCGCATGGATAGACTGCAGGCATGGTGGCGGGTGCCGACGAATACTTCGTGGGTGGTCGAGTTCAGGGTTTAGCATTCAACGTTGACCGTCGAGATAGGCTCGATTTAGGGTTCACTATTATTTCCCTTCAAGACATCGTAGACTTCTTCTCGTATGTTCCGTAGCTTGGGGGGGTTATCGATCACACTTGCGCCTGGTGGCAAGTCCATTCTAGTACAAAGCCACTCTCCTCAAAGCTTTTACTGCGATCGAAATCACAAAATCTGACTTCCCCAATCGCATCAAGCGATGACGGAGGCCGAGAATGATCTCAATATGCATGCTGCCTTTGTATGTCTAAGTTATGATCGTGATGGACGATGGGGCGGGATAAACCGAAAAATTCGGTAACCTTACTCTCAGAGTCAGCTGTACATGTTTGGAGACCTCGAGTCACGGTGCGTACTCTACTGTATGTAACTGTACTTTCACACCGGTGACTTTACCGTTGCCATTGCCAACACCCTTGAGAAACCCATTGAAAGATCTTCTCGGAGGGGTCACCGCCTCGTATCTTGGGTTAGAGTATACTAGTTTTTGAATCAATTTACAGGCACACTTACTCCAAATCGAGGGAGACCTCGTATATATGTGTTGTGATCATGATCGCAAGGAAACGGGTGCAGTAGGTAAGAATAAGTCAGAACATCGATAGCACGGTTGGGGATCCATCAAGGATCAACAAGAGAGGTCGCACGAGAGTTCATCGGCAGCTCAAGAATCGCTGTGGGCCGGGGCGCTAAGGTTTCGAAAGACTCCAGACCAGCCGAACGAATGGGACATCATTATGGGGGATGTGGAGGAATTGCCGTGTCCTAGTTGAAGAACTAACCAGGCTTCAGGTCCAATTCAAGTTGTAAGTGGCATGACCCAGTTTTCGCTCAGCCTCAGTATACATATCAATCGTACGTTGATTCATGTCTACTGTAGTAGTCGCGTGAGGCACAAGGAGGGAGGAAAATTTTATATCACAACCCAGTTCCAAGCTCCATTGGTAGCACACTAAGGTACGTGGCTAATAGTACTAAGGTTGATCTATCGCCAGAAGATTTCGCGCTGTTGCACAGGTATAGCCGATTCGTGACAATACCGCGCCAACTCTCTTGATGTGTCCTGTGTTCCGCCCAGTGGGAAAGAAAAAGCTTAAGTTTAACCACAGATTTACACTGTATAGAAGATACTGTAAATAGAAAAAAAGAGAGGAATGTTATCAAGGCGGCACGGAGTGGAACTCGATTCGGGTTAGCACGAGGACAATGCCTGTAGGGTCAACGATCGGTTTTTCAACAGACGTAAAGCAGAGAATGTCATGTTTTTGCCACGTTTTTGGCCTTCAAATGGGTGGTTTTTGAGTCCGAATTTCGGAGTGACGATATGCGGTTTGTTGGGATGAAATTACAATAGGTTGGGTAAGGTTACCGTCACGGCTGGACGCTTGAGAAGGTGTATATACGTACTACAGTGTGAAAATGGCATTGGCTAGTCGTTTGGACTGTGGGTGGTATCATGACGGAGTCGGTAGTACCGTAAATCGGTACCTGTATCGAGGGGGAGGAGGAGGAAAAGCAACCGGGGACATCTTGAAAGAGAAGTTGGCACGACCGATATCGATTGGACTGGATCTTGTGTGAGTCTGTTTTTTTGCGCTGTCTCTGGGAGATTTATGATGACGTCGACGACAACTTATCCCACCGGCACTTCCTTGGCGGACAGGTAGATAAAGATTTATGATGGAGGGAAACAATGCTTGAATGATAATGTATTTTCTTGCTGTCTTGGGAAGCATCAACTGCAGATGGGACGGAGCTCGAGCAATAGACAAAGGTCCGTAAACGGTAAAACAAGGGGGATCGTTGGCCAGTGTTCGTGTTCGGAGCAAAGTAGCTCTCTCGCACAAAGAAAATGCATCCGTAAGCCCACTAGGTGGTCTGAGCTGGAACCAGGGTGTTTGACTTCACAACGAGGTGATAGCCTGTAAGTAGGTAAGTTTCGGAGAGCTGGGGTTAAGCTGATCAGAATTGAGTAAAAAGAACAGATGGGAGGATCATTAGGGAGATAAGACTTTCAGGACGAGATGAAATGAGTTATAGGTGGTGGGGAGTAATGAATATTGGATCGAGGAAATGAATTGAAAAGGTTGAATCGGAGCGGTGGGAGAAGAGCACAGGATTGCAATAGGACGGTAAAGGAAAGGGGCCTGATATGGCAGAATGAACCGGTGGCGTGGCTCGACTAATGCACAGCATCGAGCAGATCAAAGCGTAAGATTTGCCCCGATTTTTTTTTGTGCAGACGAGTCCCAGAAGAGAACAAAAGCATTACAGTAGTTACAGCGGGGAACGAAGAAAAAGTGAGGAAGATGAACCGGGAGCAAAAGGGACGATGGAGAAGATTTAGGCGGCTGAAGCAGGATGCATGGGCTGAAATTTGGAAGCGGAGGGCAACAGAGAAGATGGGGGGAGCAAACAAGGACAAACAGAATTGTGGCGCGTATTTTGGTTGTTGCCTGGGAATTGAATTGGCAATAGTGGATTTGACGGTATTCAGGCCTAAAAGGGACGCTCATCCTCTCCCTTTTCTTTCCCGACGACCACCCAATGGACTCTCTCTACAAGAAGTCCACCACCAACGACATAGGCCAGACGTCATCATCGTTATCGACGGCCTCCTCTTCCTCTTCCTCCTCTTCCTCTTCCTTCTCCCCACAGCTTCGTCTTCAGGTCGACACAGACGCTCTGCTCAATCCTCCTGCTCATGATCCAGCAGAAGACACTGCTAGACCCTCTAACGCCCATGTCCATGCTCAGTTCCTATCCAATCCTTTAACCAACGACGCCGAGGGCCAGCAGGATGATGGTCCATCTGACCCTTCGTCGTCTTCGTCAATGGACATGTCAGTCCTGAGCAGACCGCTCAATCAGTCAGAACGGGACAACCTGGCTCAGCTCGATAAGCTCAAGTTCTTTCTGGCCACCGCTCCTGCGCACTGGTCGAGCAACAGTGCCTCTTCTTCTTCTGCACCAACGGCGACAGACCCCCATCCAGCTCTGCATCGGTTTCTCTTGCCTTCACAGGAATACGTCTCTTGTGTCGTATGGGCAAACCTCTACCATATCACTGGGACGGACATTGTTAGGGCCCTTGTATTTCGGTTCGAAGCCTTTGGAAGGCCAGTTCGGAACATCAAGAAGTTCGAGGAAGGTGTCTTCAGCGACCTTCGGAACCTGAAGCCTGGTATCGACGCTTGCCTAGAAGAGCCAAAGGTAAATTGACGCTTGATGTGATACTTCGAATTGCTGCCGGATGCTTATTGCTGTGCCCCCATCTAGTCACCTTTTCTCGACTTGCTTTTCAAGCACCAGGCTATACGGACACAGAAGAAGCAGAAAGTGTTCTATTGGTTCTCCGTCCCCCACGATCGTCTCTTTCTTGACGCCCTCGAGCGTGATTTGAAGCGCGAGAAGATGGGGCAGGAACCCACCACCCGCATCGAGGCTGAGCCTGCCGCCTCTTTCACCTACGACCCGTCCAAGGGGCTCTTTGAGCAGTTCTGCGGCGCCGCCTCCACCACGGCAGACTCCGAACAGGACAATGACGGTGTGGAGCAAGACAAGGCTTCACCATCGGACGACCCGGCCGAATCTTCGTCGTCGTCTTCCTCGTCAGGGGTCAAAGCTTCCAAAGGCCAGAACCCGTACCTCGCCATGTTCTCGCTCTTTGAGGGATCTCCTCTCTACAAACAACGACGGAAGAAATCCTCCCGCGCCGCGTCTGGGTTGAGCATGATGTTCAACGATCCGACCGTCTCTGCTGCATCGCACCCCTACGACTTTGATCCCAACAGGCGGTATGGCAACCCAAATCGATCGTCGTCGTATCCCACTCAGTCGGCAGAGGATATGTTCCATATGCAGGCCAGGGGAGAGTACATCAAGACGGAGATGTCAGAGGGCTCTTCGTCGTCTGCGCCGTTTTCGGGCTACGAGTATCCTCACCCGCTTCCTGCCTCTCGTCAGTACACCTACCCGAATCCAGCCACCTTCACGAGGGTACTGCCGATGGACAATCCCTACCCTGTTACGCACCCTGTGCAGCCGCAGCCCCAGTCCTCATCACCCTTCCGTTACGTTCGAGGCGGAGGCAAAGTGTACACCTGCCCATTGTACATCTGCGCCAAGATCTTCAAACACCCGGAACAGCTGGCCAAGCATCTCAACAGACATGCTATGGCTAACGACGCTCAGGTAGACGGGGGCGCTCCCTCTGCATTTGGCGCTTCTATGGGCGGTGTCAATGGCTCGGTAGGGGACTACGCTACGGATATAGGTGAAGACATGCTGTTGAGGGATGTCGAGGGCGATGAAGAGGGGCTGGTCGCCCCTGTTCACAGTCAGGTCACCAGTTCGAGCTACGATTCTGATTACGAGGCGTACTCGACCGCCAAGTCGTACACAAGCAGCCCGGGATACTCGCCTGGCAATGATGCCCAATGGGCCAATGCTCCATCCAGTGGCTCGCCTTCGTCTTCCTACAGCGATGCAGGTAGCATTTCCGCGGACATGTCTGGTGTACCGATACGGAGCTCGTCCCAGCCTGCGTCCAGACCTAACGGTTATTCAGAGTATCCCAATGAGTACTCCTCCCAGATGCAGTACGCACAGCCTACATCAGTCTCGTCGACGACGAATTCGTCGCCAGCAACGGCTAATTCTGTATCTTCTTCATCACTCCATCATCCTAGTCACGTTCTACCTATCTCCTCGTCACCATCCTCGTCTTCCTCCCAGCAGCAGCACCATCAACAGGACTCGAGACACTCGCACTCGCATCATATCCAGACGCGTTCTGCACCTGCTTTTCAGAGCGACTTTGACCACGATCAGCTCGGTCACGTTTCTTCCTCCCTCTCCTCTGCGCTCTCGCACACAGGCCATCCTATCCCCATTCCACCGCACTCAGCGCAACCTCATCAGCAGCAGTTCAATGTAGCGCCTATCCACCCCGCGCATCCACAGCTCTCGCATAGTCAGCTATCGAACCTAGGATCGCCTTACTCTGTTCATGTCCCGTTGTCGGCGTCGCCGCCGATGAAGGGGATGAACATGTATACTGGGTATGCGTCCAGCATGTCGAGTGGAAGCGCAGCGAGCAGTGTTAGTGGTTCGCCGCCTATGTCAAGCGTTAACGCTCTGCCATACAGTCAACAACATGGACATCATGCCTCACAGTCTATAGGCTCGTCGAACGTTGGGCCTGTGAGGAGGCATAGGAGTATGACCCCTTCACTGATGAGGTCCGAGCTGGACAGCGCGACTGCGACTACGATGGGATTGAACGGGCGGCCGCTGACTGCTTCATCTATCGGGTCTAGCGGCGAGTTTGCCTTGATGCAACAGCAGGCTCAGGCTCAACACCAGCAGCAGCAGCACAGAGATCGGTCGAGCGCAGAGAGGGAACATAGGGGGCGTGGGTACCATCCTTACGCTGGTGGTTATAACTCGAGAAGCACTAGCGTCAGCACCAGTGCGAGCGGGAGGTCGAGCCCCGTGTCATACGGAGCTGGTATGTCGCTCGCCAACGGCTCGACATCATCGTTGATCTCCAACGGCGCGAGCTCTGGTGCTCCAGCTAGTGTTGGCTCGGTGGATGGAAGTGCGATGAGAGGGATGATGAGGATGAACCTCGATCGCGACCGCGACCGCTCTGACTCTACGCCTGCGAACTCTGGCTCAGGCGTCATTAGATCTTCGTCCAACGGCTCATCCTCGCTTTACGGCGCACAGACCTTGCCTCCTAACGCGGCTCAACCAGAGTATGGTGGGAGCGTACAGGGGATGTATAGGACCGAGTCCCCTTTGTCCTTCGATACGCAGTCGATGCATCAGCCTCGACCGGGGAGTGTGGGCATGTTCGGTATGGATGTAGAACCCGCTATGGAGCAGCAGCCTGGGATGTCGATGCAGCAGAGTCAGTATCAGCAGCAGCAGATACCGCACCCGCACCACCAGCCACAGCACCACCAGCATTATGGGGATGGTGGTGTGGGGATGAACGGGTATTATGATCCTCAGCAGAGGGTTGCTGCTATGATGTGACGTATGTTTCTATTCTTTTCTGGGATGAGCTAGGCTAATCAGTTTTCTCTTATTCCCTAGGCTCGAGTAGCTGTCGTTCTTCGTCATGAACCCTCTCTCGCTGCGTTGCACCTCCACCTTGACCCGCGCTGTGCTACTGGTCTATCAATTCGTCTCCCTCTTCAATCGCTGTCGTATTCTTTTCTTCTCTTTCTGTGTGTTTACTCTCACCTCTTTGTTGTTCTTTTTCCTATGTTTGTTTTACGATATCCACTTTATATTCCCGTACCATACCATTTCATTTTTTGCCACTAGTACCCCTTGTTTTCATATTCCTTCGGCATATACCTGCTCCCATGGTGTATACCTTCTCTAGTTCTTCTTTTCGTTCTCCACTACTCTTTGCCTGGGCAAAGCTCTCCTTCCTCCTCTTCTCTGATATATCTCTATCCTCGTCCCATCATCGCGTTATCTATTTATCCTACTCTTGACGCGCTTTTACGGCATGACAGCCGCACCTATTTTTTCTCTCCTCTTCGTTCTTTTCGCTTTCCCACTTCCTTTCCCGTGGCTCCAGCGCTGTTCTTTTCTCGGCTACTCTACTCACTCAAGGACGGATTTGGGAAAAAAGGGAGGACTTCGTTGTTCCTTCTCTTTCTTTCTTACTGTACAAGGCCCTCACTCGATCGCCATTTTTCTTACTTTTCCAGATCTCCCCAGGATCTTGTCCTTATTAACTATCTCCACACATCGCCGTCGTCTTTTCTTCTCTCGTCGCGTTTCTCGTCACACCGTCCGCATCTCTATATATACTCTATCTATTTCCTCCCCATCCTATTGACTCCTCGTTTTCTAAAAACAACGTATCCTTATTATTTTTGCTTCCCCATTCTTTTCTCTTCTCCAACTGTCTTTCTCTTATCACACACCCTCACCTTGCATTCGTTTGATATATAACTTATCGTCTTTGCATGCTCACGTTCCTTTCCCTCATTCACTCCCTCTTGTCCTTTCTCGTGCTCTACCTCCCCGAGCTATCTCTCTCTCTTCCTGCTCTGGACGGAGAGAGAAAAAACGACTGCTTTTCACCTTATTAGTACTATTATTTTCCTCTTTGATCGTCCCCCACACAAATTGTATTTTCTAAGATCTAGATATTTATTTGTGATTTTTATCTCCTCATACTGAAAAGTCTGTGTTTTCCTCTCCCCTGTTATTCCCGTGTTTGAGTATAGATAGTATTATACCTATATATATTACTATTCTTATATATGATTTGTTCCTTTCTCAGGTCAACCAGGCGTTTGGAGATAATAAGGTGCGGGACTCCTTCGCAATAAGGGAAGCACACAGAGCCTGAGGCCTGAGGGGTGTTTGACATTGCATAGCACCGAGATTAGAAGTATACAGCGATATTATATGGCTTATGAGTGCAAGTTGCATCTGGCTCACTAAAAGTTTACGAGGACAGACGCTAACCCATGGAAATCCTCGCCCAGTCTCCGATATGGCAGCGTCCTTCCACTCAGTGGTCATCTCCTTCAACGAGCGGTCATACAGCTCCTCTTCCCCATAATTCGCAGCCAATACTGAGCTGTTGAAGTTTGGTAGCAGCGAACGGCGCAACACAGAGTAATGATCGTCGGCCAAGCTAGAACCCTCCCCGCCGTCGTTTTCTGGAGAGATCGTGGTCGTTCCTCCTTCCATGGAGAAGATCTTTACGTCCACTTCCACGACTTCAAAACCAGCGTCAACCAGGAAACCCGGGAGGTTGGATTTGAGGTGCCAGAGCATGTTCCTCGAATTGACAGGCCGTCCCCAGGATTCGTTCGGATATCTAATACCAGGGAACACATCAATCAAAGGGCCCGTGAATGCTCCTGAGTCGATTTCGACCAACACCACATGCCCCCCCTGGTATGGTGACACGGCAAAGTTCCTTGAGGGCGGGAACCCGTTCTTCCTTTGTGATACCGCTCAAGACGAGTCGCTGATAAACGATATCGAATGAGGTTGCACATCCTTCGGGCAGGGAAAGGACAGATTGGGGAGAGAAGTGTATATTGGAAGAGATACCATCTTGGGATGGATGAGAGAAATTGTTAGGAGAGATATCTGTTTCGTGGATTCGGGTAGGGAGCTAAGGCCTGATATTGATATAAGCGTATGAGGAGGAGCCCGGTCGACATGCTTACAATGAAATGGAGCGTAGCTAGACCAGAGACGCTTATTGATTCCAAAAGAGATTGGACCGCTACGGAGACGGATGCACGAGGTTCTACAGAGCCAAGGAGACGAGGACATGAACAAGTCCAGACTTAGGAACGATCCCACTCAGGATGCTACTTTGCGGAGATGGCTTCTGAACCCTCACAAAATCGCATAGAACGGAGTAAAGATACTCAGAGTTCGCTCATTGACATCGATTTTGAGTAAGCTCGCATCAAGTTGAGTTCAGTCATGACGGCGACTTGCAAAACGGCACAGGCGTGGCACGTGCTACTTCTTGTTCTCCTCCCACTAATTTGATTCTAAGCCTTCATACTGTTCAGTATCAAACAAAGCCCAGATAGAGTTCATTAAAGATGCCACCTACTCTCTGGACCGGATCTTGCCAGATTTTCGACTCCCTAGTTGCACTCTCTGATGCGTGCCTCTGGCTAACCTCAACTATTTGACACTCTAGCCGGTCCTTTTATCATCCATCAGCTTCCCTGGTCTATGTTCTTTGATAGAGGTGCTTAATATTCACCGTTGAATTTGAACTCTGAGTTTGCCATTTAAGGGTCTTCATCGACGGCAACGGCTGTCAACACGACTTCTGCCCGGACGACCAACCCAGATGCCGTCGTACATCTTGGGGTCTTGGGTAGAGCTCTTCACCCAAGGGAGCTCGATGGTCCCTCTGAAGATGTTTATTCTTCTCCAACCTGTACTCTGGCGGACGTGGTCGTGACTCGTGACGGTCAACCATTTGCTCTTCAAATCCGTGAAGAAAGCAATGATACGGACCATATCCTTCTTGGAGGAGCATTTCAATCGACTAGTCGAGAGGATGGCGGCCGAGTGGGAGCGTGTTCCCAAGACTGAGCGAGGAACGGGTACTTGGTGGCACATATTTTGCGCCGAGAAACCAATGTAGTTAGGTCACCCATCCTGCGCTCATTTCTCAAATGTTGTATCGGATCGTTTTTTATACTAAGTGGCGTATTATAATTGAACTATAGGTATCTATTTTACTCGACCTCGACACTCGGTTTCCGTGCGCAGACGCTAACCCAAGGAAACCCTCTTCCAGATTCCGTCTTTTCGACGTTCCTCCAATCCACAGTCATCTCTTCCAACAGACGATCGTAACATTCTTCGTCAATTAGCCCCGTGGCCAGCGCAGAGGCCTTGAAGGACTGATATAAGCGAACCATACAACACAGAGCATCGTCGGCCAGGGTGGACCCATCCTTGCCATCGTTCTCAGGATTAAGGGTGGTTACTCCACCCTCGGTAGAGAAGACCTTCTGTTCGACCTCGAGAACCTCGAAACCGGCTTCCTCGAGGAATACAGGGAGAGTAGGCGTGAAATGCCACAGCATGTTCTTCTCGTCCACCATGTGCTTCCAGAACTTGGTTAGCTCTACCTCGGCAGGGCAAGGCTCCTTCTGCGCTTCGGTCCAAGATCCTGCGTCGATTTCAACCAGCACAACATATCCTCCTGGCTTGGCAACTCGGAAGAGCTCCTTCGCAGCGGGGACCCACTCCTCTTTGGTGAGACCGCTGAGAATAAGTCGCTGGTACACGACGTCGAACCTCCCAGTCCATTCCGTCGGGAGGGATAGAACGGACTGGGTGGAGAAGTGGATATTCTGGGGGAGCTCGTCGTTGGGGAGCTCTGGAAAGCTGTCGGAAGAGATGTCGGTCGTATCAAATGTGACTGTAGGTTGTACTTGAGAGGCCAAATCAATAGACCAGACTCCTGAGGAGGTTCAGGAAATTGAGTTTGTATGAGGGAACGAGCTGAAATAATATCTGACCTGTACCGCAACCGACTTCTAGGATTTTGTCGTGCGCCCCCACGGGTACAAGTCGTGGCAAGCAGCCGTTGAAGAAACGAGAGATGACTGTGTGCTGTAGATTTAATCTACAAAATGAAGCAATAGGGTGGTCAGAGTCGATTTTGAGCAAGGAGAATCTGCAAGAGCTCACCTTTGCCTCTCCAACTCGTCTCTGGGAAGAAGATATCTGTCCATGCTTGTGGTGGTTTGTAGTCAAAATCAAGGCTCAAACCTTACTCCTGAGCTGGATCATTAGGGAATTTTTTTCGTCTCTGCATTCTAGCATTCCTCTCCCCGTCAAGGTAGACAGGTACTTTGAAACTTCGACTTATAACCAGGGGCGCAACGAATTTGCCGATATCTGCTGAGATCAGTCCGCCCGCCTCTGCATCCTCACAATCGATAAGATGGCGGTGTGAATGTTGTGTGGATCGCGTCGTCACCGACAAGTACGCGAAGGACTCATGATGCCGGACAACTGAAATAAAAAATAAAAACAAATGGTGCCCCTATAAACCTATCAACATGGAGTGGCCTCGAGGCAGTCCAACAACTAAGGGAACTTACCCACGATAAGGGACAGAACATGGCGATTGTTCTGAGTTCCATTTACATCAACATATAAACTGAACTCTCAGAAAGTTGATCCTGAAGTCATCCCTTGGGAGACTAGAGTTCTATTCTGCGAGACTAGCGCGTTCGGGGGTCTTGGGGGTGTATAGGGTGGGCACGAAAGATTGCCCTAAGTTGCCCCTAGACGGTAAGTCGCTGACTACCAGGCAGATTTATGTCATAAGTTCGGTGCAGAAGTCATAGACGCTGTGCCTATCTGTGGTACTATCGCATCCTATCTCATGCGTGAGCCCGAGTGAAAGAGAAGTGCAACACCTGCAAGTTGGGAGAAAGTCGTCGCTTGATCGTAAGTGTCAAGACTCTGCACGGGAAACGCGATCACGTGTCGTCTTGCCAGTTCCAGCTCAGTGGAATATCTTTCGCTCAATCAAAATCTGATGCTGTGAAATGGTCGAAACTTGAGCAAGGCTCACTTTTAATGTAGACATTGAATGGCCGGAAAGAAAGGAAATCAAAGAGTAAAAACTCATGGTTGAACATGCTACATATCTAAGTTGACATACCACGATACAGTTGAATTACCAGTCATTTTACAGTCGGAAGAACCATCGAACGAATGTCTAGGCCAAAGGCTTACGCGCGTGAACCCTGACCCAAGGGTATCCTCTACCGGTCTCCGTCTTAGGAATGTCCTTCCAACCCGAAGCCATCTCCTTAATCAAGGCATCGAATTTCTCTGTAGTGACCGGCTGCGCCTCTGTGATCACCGACCTGAAAGACTGGAAAAGGCGAACAATGACGTCCAAGGCGTCGTCCGCCAGTGTAGTTTCCGCCGTTCCATCAGTTTCCGTGAGTACAGAGGCCACAGCACCTTCAACTGGGCAGACTTTGATCTCCGTCTCCACCACCTCGAAACCAGTCTGTTTGACGAGCTCTGGCAAGAAAGAGGCGGGGTCCCAATATTTGCCGTTGGAGATGAGCATAGTCTTCAGGTATCCCCAAAGCTCCTGTCCAGCTGGTACTGGCGCAGCGAGAGGGCCGGCGAAACCTGCGAGATCCATCTCAATGAGGACGACGTCCCCACCGGGGCGTGTAACTCTGTACAATTCGTTCAATGCTGTGGTCCATTCGGGCTTGGTGAGGCCAGCGATGAGTAGTCGCTGATGGACGACGTCGAAAGAATTAGTCCATTCGGAGGGCAGCGAGACGACACTGTGAGTAGAGAAGCGAATATTGGCGGGAATGCGGTAGGACGCCTTATCTGCGAAGTTGATAGAGGAGATGTCGGTAGTCTCGAAAGCGACAGTAGATGGTAGCTGCGAAGCCGTCTCAATCGACCAGATTCCTACACGACGAGTAAACAGTGAGTACAGTAGCCAGATAGCACGCAGAGATCGAGCGACTACCTGTTCCACAGCCAGTCTCAAGCACTCTGGCATGAGGACTGACAGTGACCGAGCGTGGTAGATAGCCTCCGAAAGTGCGGGCAACGACTCTGTGCTGGATGTTCAACCTAGATCGCTTGGTTGAGCACAATTCCCGGAACCCTTCATAGGTGCATGCATACCTCCTCTTTTCGTGTTCGCTTCTGGGCAGCAGATATTGAGTCATGATTGTCGATAGTAGGAGGAGAGGGGATTTGAAAGAGGGAAAGGGAGATTGAGGAAGGTGCTGATTTCTGAGACTCCGTCCCAGCTTGCCTTTATAGCGAGCAAGTCAGCACAACCCTCATAGGTTTGGGCCCACTGCCGAAGGGCAGTAGCCTTTAGATTCGCTCCAATCAACGGTGGTGCCGCGGTTGGACCCACCCTTACCCTTGGTTCCCAGAGAAACGAGTAGTAAGATGGAAAATCCGGCTCGAGCGTTCGAAAAGCCGACTCAGGCCGTCCGGGCTGAGTTATCGCATAGCGAGCGCCGGCGAGATAGGCCTATGAGAATTCAGCTGGCCCATCAAGACTATCGACAAAAAATAAGACTTGCAGAAGCCAGAGATGATGTGAAGAGAAGTGGGCCAAAGGAAAGGTTTACCGAGAAGCCGCAGGGGAAAGTAAGTGACTTTCTTGGGAATGGGACAGGACTATACCAGCAAGACTGAAACACACCTCAGTATGGATTATCCCTCTATGAAGCTAGCTTGAGAAGGACTGAGAAACCACTACCTCCAACCGCAGCATCCGCCCAGAGATCTGTCCGTCCCCTGCGCACCCTACCGTCTTCTCCTAGAATCGCCTGCCGAGCAACCGGAGGCTCAGTCCGATTACACATGTTGAGAGAAGAGGGAGACGAGTGCTCCCTTTGATTCAGAGATGCCGTACTATGAACAGACTTCGTCTGGAGCTGAGGCCTGGTGTAGAGTAGCACATATGTGCTATACATTCAGCTGGGCATGGAATGAGTGAATCTCAGCTGTGCAGTTCCCATGAACCCGAAGGTATTGTTAGCAAGGTGTAGCGATGCGCCTTGCACGGAAGGAAGAAACCTTCTTGAAATAGTGACGAGCTTACGGGAGAAGCGAATGTTTCTGGTTCTTTGTGTTCTAGATCGTGCTGGATGAGATTACAATGAAATGAACCGGGACTGACAGGTCGATGTGAACGTCAGAGGCTCGTAATCTGTTGCGCTGAGCGCTGAACACCCAGCCATCTCAAGAGATTCGAGGTGAATCGATGCTTGCTTTGTTGTTCGAACGATTACTCGCAGGTATCCAGACATGGTGCAGCCGGTGTTCATAAGCATCCGAGAAGCATGACGTCCTTTGATATCGGTCTCAGTCAGAGAAGCCATTTCGCACTTGGGAATACTGCGGTAAATGACTGCTGAAGAGTTGGCCGAAGCCGCCTTGAAGCTTGTTAGTGAGTATGGTCAGCATAATAGACTTTGCCGCGTACATTTTCAATGGGTCCAATTACAGATAGCGATGGGCCCACTACTTGAGATTCCATGTATTGAAGAGCGGGTCAGTGCATCGTATGAAAGATGGAGCTGGGGTCTCACTACCGGCAAAGAATGCGCTCGTCCTCACCTCCTGGAACGTAGGGGCTGGCTGATCAGAGCGAGGATTTGTTCATCTGGTAGTAGAAGTCTGATAGGTCGACTCAAAGAGTGATTGAGATTCCCCGAGCCATAGAAACCCTTATCCGAACGAAGTTAATCGTGTACCGGCAGTCGAGAACCGGTCACGTCCTTCCCGATCGCATCCTTCTCCTTGTGCTGGAATAGCGATGCCGACAAGGTTTTCTGTACATCATACAGTTGTCTACATGTCAATAGCCGGGCTGATCATATCTGCTGTGCAAAAGAAGTTTTCGGGATACTGAGAAGGTTGGTTAGCGATTCAATGAATATCAACGCGCAACTCTCAAAACATCAAGGAACAATTGGGTTTGAGTGCGTCTCTTAAGTTGCGTCTTCAGACCGTCCAAGAACAGAGAAAATAAAAGAGCAGTCTATCAGTAAGAATGGTAGTTGCGTACGCATACAAGTATACAACACTCACAAGCTGAACAGCCTGGCCCTTTTCGATCCGTCGGTACGCAGTTCGAGGGTCGGAAGACTGGCCCAAAAGCTGGTGAGAGGCCTCATCGAACTCCCATTTTGAGCCGAACAAGCAGCCTGTGTTTCGTTTCTGGGAGACTTCTCATTCACGCTTTACAAATTAAATGACGCGGGCTGGGAGATACAGGACGGAGCGGCTCCGGACCAAGCTTCTATGTGTCTTACTATAGTGCGAGTTGCTTTCATGACAGATAAGCGAAGCGAAAGAGTTGATCATGAGAAACAGCACCTCAAGTGGAAGTACCATTATCCGATAAAACTACTCCATCTCAATACGCTTATACGTATACACCGAGAATAGTTGCACAGAGAAAGTCCGTCTGCGCAGCAGCCTTGGTGTGTTCCATAGCTAGTCGTCCCCCAAGAAACGCCGATTACGAAACACTTAGCTCAGATGGAATCCAGGAGTGAGAGGCTGGTAGTACCGGTCATGCTTTTCGGCATGAAGCAACTGTTGTTCGAGAATAGATCAGCCATGGTCGCTCATACTCGAGGGTAATTAAGGTCAAGAGGAAGTAACGAGCACACTATTTCCATTAGAGTAGTAAATCGAGAGCAACGAAACTGGGGGCTACCACCATCGTCCTTAGTTGGGTCATGATAGAATTATAAAGGGGTTCGTAGCGCGTGACCTGACTTGTACGTACGGTTTATGCCAAGCTGTGCAAACGTTGATGATTGGTTCCGAGGTGATGCTTGTTCAGTTCTTCCACTGGCAACCTCGACGTCCAAAGACAGGCAGCACATATTGGCATGTCTTGAGGCCGCGTATCTGTCCTCAAACATATCGACTTACCTCTACAGAGTTTGTTTCACCTCAGCAAAGTTTTCCTAGCGGATATCGCTGACTACCTTGAGCGTTTCAAGAGGCTCGGTGTAAGCCCTGACCTAGGTTGATAGCTATAGTCATGAACACATCAAGTAAGACCGTTTTTGTTCTATTCAAGTAGGCAATATTTAAATCTACAGGTTTGGATACATCTACAGCACAATCAGGGTGTTTTAAATACATAAGAGCCGAGCGTAACAACAGAATGGACAACGCCAAGTGAACTCAGCTGCCAGCGATCTAAAGTAGGCTTTCGACGAGACAGGATCTGCCAAACATGCCTATCTATACGCTGAATCAAAAACCGAAACGTTCGGGAAGAGACAAATGTCCAGGTAGCAGCCTAGGCGAGGGGCTTGCGGGCGCAAACTCGGAACCAGGGGAATCCTCTACCCTTCTCCGTCTTGGGGACGTTCTTCCACTCCACGGCCCACTCAGCAAGAAGAGTGTCGTACCTCTCCGCGCTGACGAGGTTCAAGGCGACTACCTGCTGCTTGAACGACTGGAACACACGCAACATGCAGTCCAGAGTATCGTCAGGGAGAGAAGTTTCCCTTCCGTCGTTGTGAGGAACCACGGTCGTAACAGCGCCCTCGATAGGGAAGATCATGTCTTCCACTTCGATGGCCTCGAACCCGACCTCCTCGAGGAATTTGGGAATGGTAGGTCTGGAGTCCCATAGACGGTCGTTGTGTTCGTAACCGGCCTTCCAGTATTTGGAGATCTCCACTCCGGCGGGAACTGGGTCAGCGAGCTCCCCAGCGAAGTTGGCGTGGTCGATTTCCACAAGTACGATGTGCCCGCCTGGCTTGGTGACGCGGTAGAGCTCTTTCAAAGCGAGTTTCCACTCGGCGATGGTGATACCACCCTGTAAGAGTCGCTGGTGGATGACGTCGAAGGTGTTCTCCCATTCCTTCGGGAAGGAAAGGACGGAGTGAGTTCCGAAGTGGATGTTAGAAGGAGTTTCCTCGCTCTTGTTGAGGAAGTTGTCGCCGGAGATGTCGCAGCTTTGGAAAGTGACAGTCTTAGGAAGGGTGGCTGCCAGGTCGATAGACCATATGCCTACATCGAGAAACAAGGTCAGTGGGTGTCTCATCGTCTGAGTGATTCCTTGAGCCTTACCTGTTCCGCACCCAGTATCAAGAATCTTAGCATTAGGCCCCGGTTTCACAGTTGCGGGCAGACATCCACCAAAGTGTCTGATGATGACGGTGTGCTGGAGGTTCAGTCTGTGAATGTTGTTAAGACGATGTAAGAGAATTCCAAGAAGAGCGCGCTGCTAACCTCTTCTTCTCATACTCGTTTCTTGGGAGTAGGTAAGGGGTGGCGGCGGGCATTTTTCAAAGATATCAAAGGATAGAAGGAGGTATGGGGAAGCAGAGGATTAGATTATCGGGGCCAGTCCAAGCCTTCGGTTTTTATCAAGGACGATATCACGAACGGCGGGGTAGTCATCTGCGATATGAAAGCGAGCAGCTCGAACTCTATCACGCCGAACGGCTGAACGCAAATCTAATTGATCATGGCGGCGAGAGCCCCAGTCGTCGGCTGGACCTTAGAGGCTTGGATCATCAGATCGCTCAGATCTACTACCCCTGCCGCTCGGCTGATAAAGATGCAACAAACGAGAAAGGTTATGAGCGCTGAGCCAGGAGCGCTGGCGGTGGCGCTCATTTAGTGTTTAGAGGGTGGATTTACAACCTAGTGAGAGAGAAATCCCGCAATCGAACTAGGAAAACTATTACTCCAGTGAGAGGAGTTGAACTGGATAAACGTTGAATATATGTCAAACAAAGCCTGATGATCGGTTTCATACCCCCAATTGTTTGTGTACTGAGTACTCTCTGACCTCTAACAAATCGATTCATCCTGCCCCGCATACTTCTACTTTGCGAACAAGCTCTGAGGTTTTCGCCCAAGTTGGCAGTTCCTGTACTCCCAACGGAGGTTATCTCTTCATCGCTCCATCACTGTATTCAGTATATGTTTGCTTCGATTCGGACACAACTCTGCCCGAACCCGGCAGGCCCCGATATCTCCTTGCCGAGGTACCCATCGAGATGAACACGGTCATGTGCTAAGACTCTAATCTGGCGCGGCATCATGGCCCTGAGTATTTCTGAGTGTCCTCGTCGTGTTCTGGCGCGGTCGTTGTGAGGATCGTTCGATCACATGCGGGTTCATCATTTTTTAACACTCTCTTCTCTTCCTCAACCACAAACATTGTACATCTGTCGTCCAAATCTCCCGTGAATCCACCACTGTAGCCAAGCCTCAAGCCTCAGTTCTGGGGCCACAACGACCAACACCAACAGCTCGGCACCACGAAACTGTACTGCCTATCACCCGATGCAAACCTCAAGGCTGGTTGTGACGTGATCTTTACCGGCTCAAACTGCGCGGTTTGCTGAGATCTTCTGAAAGGATTTGGAGTGTGCCTCATGCAACAGTCTATTTCTCGTCCTATGTTCTGTTTTCGGCCTCTCTCTGGGATAAATTAAGTTTCTATGAGGTGTATTACTACCGTTCCACTGTATTGCCCCCCGGCATACGTAGCATAAGCCCAATCAGGCGTCCCCCTCGGAAAGCAGACGAACTCGCTCTGAGCGTCCCCTTCGGATTGCGCAGGCGAGCTCAGGATGAGCGCCACCCTTCCTCCATTCGCACTCGAACGGCTCTCGAGCTTTGGAGAACCACTGTTCGTTACTGAATTACGGCACTCCCGACGCCGTCGTAAGTCCAAGTCTTAGGTTTCCTCCTTGAAGATTTGTGCCTTCACAGTGACTTCGATTGCAGGTCCTTATATAACACTCAAACCTCGACTCTAGATTTTCGTTCCTTATAACTACTCTTTTCAACCTTCGTCTCTTCTGTGATCTTTAGCTCTCAACAGCTGTGACTATTATAATGTCCAACACACAACAAACCTCGAACTCTCAGAACACCTTCGTTCCAATGGACGTCGCTGTTATTGGAGGTGGAATCGGTGGTCTTTCCGCTGCCGTTTCTCTCAGAAGGGCTGGGCATCGGGGTAAGTTATTCTTAGAGTTTTGGCTTCATTCGCTAACAAGACTGTTGGATCGTCTTTAGTCAAGGTCTTCGAAAGAAGAGACTTCAACGTCGAAGTCGGTGCTGCTATTTCTTGTGCTGCCAATGGGATTCATTGGCTGAAGGAGTGGGAACTGGATATCCCCGGGATGTATCCTTGTCCTCTCGTACGTTTGTCTCGTTTTGAGAAGCCAAGGGTCGCCCTCATCTTGGTTTGTGACAGACAAAGCTGGTGATGAGAGACTGGGAAACTGGTGAGATACTCAACCAGTATAATTTCGAACATTACGAACAGGAGTCGGGGTGACTATTGCTTTTTATTTGATTTGATTTCAAGAATCGCGATCTAACTCTCCGTCTTTCCGTAGTGATGTCTACCGAGTATTCCATAGGCAGGACATCCACGCCGAATTCCTTAGAGCCGCCACTTCCCCCGAGGGGAAGGGTACGCCTTGTGAGATTGTTATTGACCACATGTAAGTACTATTTGTCCTTGGTATCATCCCTTTGTCTTAACTCAGTCATCTCACTCTCATCTCTCAGTGCCAAGAGCGTCGACAGTGCAGCAGGAACTGTCACATTTGAGAATGGAGTGACGATCAAGGCAGACCTTATCATCGGTGCTGATGGTATTCGCGTCAGTCTTTACGTCCCTCAACATCTTTCTTCTCACTGACAGTTTTCCAAACAGTCCGTCGTCCGCTCAGAAATCGGTATCGTCGCGGATTCGAAATCTGCACCCCAGACATGTTATCGGGCCAACGTCCTGACGAAAGATATCAAAGAATTTGGGCTCGCCAAACATGCCTACGAGCCTTCAATGTGAGTCCCAACTTGCTCTCTTCGTGCTTCCTATGAGATAGCCCGTCTTAATATACGATTGCAGGCAATACTGGGGAGGGGTCCAAGGTGCTAACGGAAGATCCAAGTACTACAAGATCGTCATGGCACCGTGTCATAACTACGAGGTCGTCTCGTTCTACTGTGAGTGTGTCCGGCAGCTCTCTTCCTTCCTGTGGCTGACAGTAAGGTTTCATCAGGTTTCATGCCCACCGAGATGACTTCTCATCGTGAATCCGGGTTTGAGTTCAAGGAGGTTCCTGTCTCGGATATTATGGTCGGAAACTACAACGACCTAGAGCCAGAGGCTAAGGATCTGATCAAGTACTCTATCAACCGTATGCCCTGGAGGCTTTACGTTCACCAGCCGTATAATGTGAGTTTGACTGTCATCTTTGGTTTTCCGCTCGCGATTGGACTCATAGCGGTACTATTAGACCTGGTTCAAGGATAGAGTCTGTATCCTCGGCGATGCTGCCCACGCCATGATGCCTCACCAATCTCAGGGCGCTTGCCAAGCTATCGAGGACTCAGGTGCTTTAGGTCTGATCTTCTCAAGCGCCAACCCAGAGTTCACTGGATCGGCTGAGAACATCAACCGCGGTCTCGCACTTTACGAGAAAGTTAGGAAACCACGGGCGACGAGGGTCCAGGCCGCCAGCGCCAGAGCAATGGAGAACTTGAACGAGAGGGCCGGATTTACGAGCTTGAAACCTACTGATGACATGCTCAAGGCTAAGCAGGGTATGCTGACGACCAGAGAGCTTAACGAGTATAGAATGGAGGAGCATGTGAGGGTGGTCATCGAGAAGTTCAGGGCGGGCGAAGAGCTCGCCGCCTAATGTTTTCATAGATTTTTCCACGGATCGTAGCCTCTAAGTTAAGAAGGTTCTTTACCACGATGCATCGGGTTATATATATGTGTATTATATTATATCGTTCAACGAAGGTTTTTCCACTCGAGATCAGACGGATTGTCTGGCATTTAGAAGGGATCCAATTGCATGATCGCTCAGCACGCGTCACTTAGGATTTACACATCTACTAACGAGCACATTCAATCTAAAACTTAAGCAATAGGTTTGCGTGCGTGAATTCTGATCCAAGGAAAGCCTCTCCCACTCTCTGTCTTGGGGACATCCCTCCAACTTCCCGACATCTCCTGGAGCAGCTTATCGAATCTCTCTGCGGTAACTAGCTTTGCATCCAAGAGCTGGGCTCTGTACCCACTGAAGACACGGACCATGCACGCTAAGGTGTCATCTGCCAAGCTGGTTTCCATCCCCGCCCCGTAGACCTCGCCCTCCACCGGAACAGTTGTGATAGCACCTTCAGTCGAGAAGATCTTCTGCTCCACGGCCTCGATTTCGAAGCCGCACTCTTGCAAAAACTTCGGAAAGGCGGAGAAATCGCTCAACATGCCTATATTATCGAGTAGAGTCCTTCGATAGCCGCACAATTCCTTTTGAGCGGGGACAGGAGCCGCTAGTGGACCCACAAATCCTGCGGGATTGATTTCGATTAGCAGGAGGTGACCTCCAGGTTTCAAGACCCTGTACAGCTCTTGCAGCCCTGTAGCCCACTGCTCCTTCGTAAGACCGGCTAGAACGAGCCGCTGATGAACGATATTGAACGAATCTGCCCATTCCGACGGAAGTGACAAAACAGAGTGCGTAGAGAACTGAACATTGGAAGGGATCTTGTCGATTGTGTCTGTGCTGTTGGCCGGGAAGTTTGCCGACGAGATATCGCAGGCTTGTATGATAACTCCGGAGGGAACTTGGGAAGCGAGATCGACTGCCCATGCTCCTTGAGATGCGGTCAGTGTGGAGAGAAGATCGATGACGTTCGTTCATGCCGCTTACCTGTCCCACAGCACATATCGAGTATCGTATCATGAGGTCGCACAGGAACAGATGAAGGTAGACATCCCTCGAACTGCCTTGTGATAACTGTATGCTGCAAATTCAGCCTATGAGAAGCATAGATTAATATTTTCGCTTAGCGAGTTCAGTAGGGTATCAAGATGCGTTCAGTACCTTATCCGCTCAGAAGCATCTCTTGGTAGCAAATATCGGCTCATTTGGGTCATTCGAGATAGGGAGAGTTGGAGATGGAGAGAACCCAAGTTATAGCTGGGGGTAGATGTTATATGACCACAATGACTGTGCTATGCTCACTCGGGCTAAAACGCGTTCAACAGGCCACAGCTATAAGCCCCCATCTTCTATCTCATCCAAAATCCCATCTGTACCACTTTGACGTCCAATCACCTCGATCCCAACAGAAATATATGTGGTTTTCACTCGGATTCAGACCCATAAACCCTAGAGCAGAGCGCTCGCAGAAGGCAGCTGACCGGAAAACAGCGTGGAAAGTCGAACAATTCGACACTTTCAAGCTGTTTTGTCTTGATGATCAAGTCGAGGCCGAGAGAAAATAGATTTGGGGTGATGTTCTATCATACATAGCTTCAGGATCTGCCCGTGTTTTCATGATAGCAACTGTGAGTGCTCTCTGAAGGTTGATCTACAGTACCGGAGTATAGTGCTCCAGTGAAATTCGTTCTATGCTTAATTCTGCTGAAGAGAGTGAAGGAAGTCCTTACAGAAGTTAGCCTCTTACTGGCCGTCGAGTCTATAAGCTGCCTCTGACCTAAATCACAGGCTTGTGCCTCAAGTATCTTGATAACGGGGCGTCGGAACACAGCAAAACACAACGCCGAGAATTCAATATTCTATCCTCGGTTGAATGGATCATGGAGGAGCTCGGAAATGTTCGGATGGTACCACTGATCGGCCGCGGTTGAAGAAGCCGCCCTGAGCAAGTCAGCTTCGGATCAAAATCGTTTAGCGGGGGCAAAAGCTTACCTGTACTGATTAGTACACCCCTCTCAGGCTGCATTGGTTGGCATTTTCTTCGCCGGTGCGATCTTATTTCATAGAACGTTTGTGGAGTTTGATGAGATACTGTCTACGAGCTGAACGGACCTGAGCAAAGGATCTGGTAGTGGACTGAGGTTACCATGATGTTTCTTGACCATCAGACAAGCTGCGACCACTCACGCCATCTTTCATTATAACGTTAACTACCCTATTAGCAGCGCGTGCAACTCACCGCCTAAAGGTAAAGTCGAACGCAGGAGATCAGTCGCTTTGGAGATCTCTAGCACGCGAGGCAGTCGGACACGCACCTCACAGACAGTTTCATAGCGAATCCGAAAAAAAATCGGGCCTGGATATCCTGGGATTCTTTGGTGTATAATGGTCATGGCTGACAATAGAAGCCTATCTACGTGTGCTTTCCTGTCCGACGGATCGAAAGAATGCGGTATCAATGTTCATCCTTTCTTCAGAACATCGATTGATCTCGAATATTAAACAGCACGGCGAAGAAGCGTAGGGAATGCTAACGGTCTACCATAGTCATGTCTGTATTTGTTATCACGTTGAACACAAGGTAGTACACAAACCCTGGGTCGGATTTAGATTATCCTTTGATGATCCCCAGCGACGATCAGAGCGGAGCCTACCCGTTGTTATTCTTTCCCCTATGACGCAGCTGCAGCAGGCTAAAACCGGCCCTAAGAACGACGTAGACGAAGTCCGAGCTGCTGAGCTTAATCGAAGCGTGTCATTTCGGGAGCCGCGCTGATGTGACCAAGCCAGTGTCCAGGGGCTGGCCATAACTGAAAACCTGAGTAGACAGGCTCACGCGGCTACTAATCGTAGTGTGCTGAGTATGTGTGACAGCTCCAACCTAATGAAAGAGCGAAACTAGTTAGGAGATCGGTTCTGAGACTCTATAGGTCGCCCAATAAACGAACAAAGAGGTTTCTCTATGCACCGGGCACTGGGCAAGAAGCAGAGATACTTGGGATACATGCGGTATGGCATTATGATGCGTCCAGCTGGATTGAGGTGCTGCAGTGAGGATTGGTCCATGGCGGTCAGATCGCGAGATATCGGGCAAGTAAACACGCGACACGTAGAGATTCGACAGTGGTAGGGGATTATAGGCCAGTAGAAGCCCCATCTATAAGTCGAGGACTTGAGGTCGAGTACAGGTTACGAGAAGAAAACCTTGATCATACGACCTCTTTGGGTCAACTGTGTGACGAATATAGCGTCCTTAGTCCAGATATTACGATTGTTTCACTTGAAAGCTATAGAGAGAGTAGTTGGTAGACCCGCTTGTACTCGGAGACGTCTCTGGGTGCTGAGGTGCGTGCTATTCTAATTGAGAGGACGGCTCATCGTAGCCGACAGAGTCCAGAGCACGACAAAAATGGCGCTAGTTTGTCGTGTCATTGGAAGCTTCATGGAGAAAGTGGTATTGTGGAGTCTCGAGGTGCTGGGAATGATTCCTGAGAGTTCTCATGGTGAATACTGTATGAAAACCTGGAGAAGAGATGCTAGCAACCAATCACTTGATGATTGGTTGACGCGAAGGACGCGTCGACGTGAAGAAATGTGACAGGACGCGACGCGATCCCGTGACACGGTTGATGATCTGTTGTGTAGAACCACACGTGACAAGACAAAGCCCATATTTCAGAGTCCGCCTGGCCAGACGGTCTTCTCCTTCGTTCTCCTTCGTCCTCCAGCCTCCTTCTCCTCTTGTTCCTGCTCTTACTTCTCTCTCTGTCGAACAGAGTACATTACAGAGAGTATCTGCTGCAAGGCCTGCACCTTTAAAATGGTTCTAACACGCTCTGCATCGTCTGTTCTGGGGAAGCGAGCACACCAGGATGAGGCCGATACCAACTTAACCTCCGATTTCGGGAAGGGAACGATACCCGCTACTCCAGAGGATGATTTGAAGAAGACCAAACGCACACGGACGATGGAGGAAAATTTTGACTCTCGCGCTAACAAGGAGAACGTACCTCCTGACACCAACTACACTAATACTGACCCGACCATTCGAACCCCATCGTTGCGACGAACAGCAACAGAAAGCAGTCTGGCGACGCCGCGCAGTATCCGTTCGTGTGAGTTCTCATCCTGTCCTTTTCTCGCGCATTTTCTCCCCATCGTGATGAGGTGGCTGACATGTTGATCGATTGGCTAGTACCACGGCGGACCGCGTCTACATCAAAAATCTCGACTCCTAGCCGGTCTGCTGCAACTTCGACCGTTACACCACCACCTTCGCCGCCTAAGGCGCTGCGCCCTATTCACATTCGTGTTCGAGGTGCCCTTCGTCCCACTTGCGACAGTCCGGAGAACTCGCTTCAAGGCCGTGACGCAGAACGCACTATCATCTCGAAGTTCCTGTCTGCATTCGCGTCTGGGAACGACGACTGTTCCAAGACGAGCCTCTACGTCTCCGGCTCACCTGGAACTGGCAAGACTGCTCTGGTACATGAAGTTGTCAGGACCTTCTCCGTCAGCGAGGGGATCCAGGTTGTCTATCTTAACTGCATGGGACTGAAGGACGTTCAAGCCATGTATCAACGGATGTTGGAGGAGCTACCTAACTCTGCCAATCACGGCAAGAGGCTGAAGGGGAAAGCCGCTGTTGAGCACCTCCTAGGGGCTTTGAACAAGAGATGGTTTGTTCTCTTATTCTCTTGCAGCTTTTGCGCGTCTAATATTTTTTTTGGTTAGTATCCTTGTTCTCGACGAGCTGGACCACCTTACCTCGACTTCTGGCGCCTTATCGACGATCTTCTCTCTACCACAAGCTAACGGCGGCAAACTACGTATGATCGGAATTGCAAACACCCATACCCTCACTGCTTCACTTCCCCTTAGTGATGTTGATAGCGTAC
Organism: Agaricales sp. HM26-F1; assembly: GCA_002718315.1. Lineage (NCBI taxonomy): Eukaryota > Fungi > Basidiomycota > Agaricomycetes > Agaricales > Agaricales sp. HM26-F1. The sequence goes on from NIBX01000147.1 coordinate 379,373, forward strand.
AAACTTTGCACTTCAAGTCGTACTCTTCGGAGGAGTTGGTTCAGATCATCCACTGCCGCCTTTCCTCCCTCCATGCTGATTCCGCCATTTCGGAATCCGTGAAGCGAATGCTTCCCGCCAACGCCCTCATGCTGCTATCAAAGAAAGTGGCGACCCAGACGGGAGATGTTCGTCTCCTGTTCGAGGTCCTTCGTGGCGCCATCGATCGGGCAGTCACTGTTGCCAACAAATGCGCAGACCCGCTCAACACTCCTGCACCCGTGGTCACTCCAGCGCACATTCTCGCCTCGCTGAAGGCTTCCTCTCACGCTGCTGGTGCTTCCACCGGTATTTCGGGTACTTCCTCCCCAGGCGAGACCGCATTGGTGACGAAAGTCCAGGAGCTCGGATTTCAGCCACAGCTCGTGCTTCTCATGATCATCCTCGCGTATAAACGCCTGGAAGCCGGTTCTTCTATCTCCTCCACCCCGCCTAAGAACGGTGTTTCTCAGTCATCATCCCAGAATTCCATCGACGCTATCCAGCTACATTCCTATTACACTGCTACTCTTAACAGAGCTGTCGAATCCACGTTCTCGCCTGCCTCTCTGAGCGACTTTATGGACATCCTAGGTCTACTGGAGGGAGTCGGCCTTGTCCGCCTTACCTCCGAGTGTTCCACGTCGCGATCTTCGGGATCGCCTTCCCCCTCTAAGCGTCGTAAAACGCTGAGCAGGACCGCCTCCCTTTCCAGTGGTGTACTTAACCGTACCCAAGAAGTTTCGTTGGCAGATGGTGTTCGTATTGAAGAGCTTCTCCGTGGCCTGGGTATTGCGGATGGCACCTCGAAGACGCCGGCTAACACCGACATTAGGAAGGAGGAGGCAAGAGCACTCTGGCGCCAAGAGTGTTCTAGACTTGCGAAGGAGATCAAGTCCAGGGAACAAAGTTCCCTATCGAAAGCCGATCTTGACGCGGCATTCGAAGAGGCCAGGCGTTCTTGTTAGACTTTTCCACCCCCATTTCTATTCCTTTACTACTACTCATATGTTCTGTTCCACCATCCATTGCTTTGTTGTTCCCCTTTATGCTTTGTATGCTCTTTTCCCACATTGATCATCATACCTCGCATCGGTTTGTCTTTTATCTATCCATCCATCATCAACCACAATTGTATCATGTAGCTCCCAGCAATCCACGGGTTAGTATAGTCAATGTCATCAATCTGATATTCTTTTTTCTCCCTCTTGAAGCGGTGCTTGATGCGTGATGAGAAAGATTGTTTTTTCACACTAAGTCCTTTAAGATGTCGCAGAATTGGCATCGTGCTCGTCGTGGTCGACGATGAGCACCCTCATTGAAGCATCTGTTCAGGGGCTGTCTGCTTCAAGTTCTCCCGGGCTGAACTCAGAACTGATGGGTGATGCACGCGTTCGGCATGTGGTGGTCTTGACGTAAACAATGGGGATCTCATCTTATCCCTCCTCGTCTCCATTACTTTTCATTGTTCAGGGAGAGGAGCATCAGTTCAGAAACTTTTCCATTGTGATCCTCATCCTAGCTCTCGAAGACGTAGCCCACATTGTCAACAGTAGCAGTCAGAGTCAGTACTTACAATGGGACCGGGGCTGTGATCATTGAAGGGAGCTGACTAATCAATGATCGTATCTAGGGGTTTGAATTTAATACGGAGCTTCCTCTTCAGCACCATCTGTTCCTTCAATTTCTCTGTTCCCCCGCTTCCTGTCCGTTCTACTTCCTTCTCGTCCTTCTCTGCCTTCATGACTGGTTCCAAACGAAACAACCGGTCTTCGAAGGCCAAACCACAGCGTAAGCTGCTTATTTTTTGTCCTCGTCTTTCGTTTGGACGATCAACCGTCTGATCCAATTACTGTGTCTTGTGCACTTTGGCTTCGCCCCACATAGTACGCGCACGGACGACCCGCAGCAGAGGCAAGGTATGTTTGTTTGTTCATGTACGAGATTGCGGTTGCGCTGGGGCCTCAGGAGGAGCGCAAGGCTGCAAACACCAATCCTTACACACAATGTCTGACCGATTGCTTTACTATATGCACAGCCACTCTCTGACCCCGCTACCAATACTGCCGAGTTGAACTCGCAGCTACTGGCCATGGGTTTGTACGCCGCTCCTACCATAGGAGACGGTAACTGTCTCTTCCGGGCATTATCAGACCAGCTCTATGGCTCAGATGTTTTCCATCACAAGTTGAGGAAAGATGTGTGTGATTGGATTGAGAGTCATAAGGGGCGATATGAACCCTTCGTCGAGGACGAGAGGGGGATCGAAACCCATCTGAGATGCATGCGCGAGAACGGTATGTCCCCCTTTCACATCCCAGAGATCGATAAGAGGATAGTTCAGTTCATCATGTTTTCTCGTAGCTACTTATGGTGGTCACATGGAACTTTCCGCATTTGCTCATCTCACACATCGGAACGTCAAAGTCATACAACCCGGCCTTGTTTACGTCGTAGAATGGGATGCAGGGTGGGATTCAGACCCAATGGACGAGCAGCAGTCTGCGCCTATCGCCTCTACATCATCTCCATCCAGACCCAAACGCGACAAGCAGAAGAATAGGACACTGTCATCCTCGGCCATCGTGGAAGAGGCCGCCTTGGATGCTACTATCTATGTTGCGTGAGTAGCTTTCCTTTGCTGCACTCTTTCGTGCACGGTGCTCATTTTTTAAATTTTAAATTTTGCTTTTCAGTTACCATGACTGGGAACATTTCTCCTCCATACGAAATCTTCGTGGACCTCATGCTGGATTACCGCTGATCCAGGAGATGCCTGCTCCCCCGGTGGACGATTTTTATGCAGACGAAGAATTAGTGGAGAAGCCGAGGAAGGTCAAGCCATACTCCAAGTCGAACAAACCCAAGTCGAAGTCGAAGCGGTCGACACCTGCTCTTGCCTCAAACGCTATTGAGCCTAGCACGTCTGCATCGTCCTCGTTAACGGCTTCGTCAGCTGCAACCAGCACGGATACGACCAAAGGCAAACTACCTACCATCAAACTTCGCATCTCTAGGCCTGCGCCCACCCCATCCTCTTCCTACTCCTCGTTGTCGTCTCTATCATCATTGCCCAGCACGGTCAACGGATCCTCACTCCCTGCTTCTTCTGCACCCCCCTCCAAAGGAAGCGATCCACAGCAGATTCCCCTTCCAACTTCGCGTTCCCCCTCTCCTACCAATTCATACGCCTCTTCTTCTGCCGCATCCTTACCCCAGATCCACTCCCGCGTTTCCACGCTTGCCTCTGTGGCACCTTCTGGCTCAGTCTCTACACCATCGCTCCCAACATCCTCCTTACAACAGCATCATGATCTCCATGAGCGGCCGATGACACCTCAACATGCTAAGCTCATGGAGGGTCAGCTGCACCATCACCATCGGTCACCTAAACGTACATTTGATGAAAGTTCGGTGTCCAGTGAGGCTTCCAGTAGCTCGAAGAGGACGAAGACGGATCATGTTGATGGTCATCATCCACCGTCAAGACTGAGCTCCTCTACCTCCCCACCACCTCCTTCACTTCAGAGGCCTATCAACGAGGAGATTGATGTAGATCGGGAAGGTGTTGAACAGACGCCTCGGTGTACGAACCGTGCCATCGCTGGCAGATCACGGAAGATCATAGTTGATCTTACAGACGACGAGCTCTCTGAATTATCAGAGTGCGAATCTGACCTGGATGCCGATGGCGACCCAGATCCAGATGTCGTTTCCCCTGACACACGGCCTGGGGCAGGCTCGATGGACGTCGATTCTTCGCATTCACCAGCGTCAGTAGCTTCGCACTCAACACCCTCTCTCTCGTACTCCCAATCTTCCTCATCGTCTTCTCCATCCTCATCCGCTTTCTCATCAGCGGCCTCTTCAACATGCCCAACCCCAGAACCCACGATCAAGTCGTCCAGATCGACTAAGCCTTCATCCAAGTCCTCTTCTGTATCCCAGTCCCCGTCTCCAACGTCTGTCAGGACCACAGCGAAACCCCTGACACGGCGACAGCGGAAAGTTCTTGGTTTACCAAAGAAGGGCAACGGTTCTGGGACTGTTCGTCAGAGTGCTGGGAAGATTGTCATTCCTGGGGGCAAGTTCAAGAGGCCTGTGACGGAAGCCGCTGTCGCCACCACGGGCGCTGGGGAAGAGGAGTGGAGAAGGAACGGAACCGGGAGAGTGGATGTGAGGGGGTTCAGGGAGCTGAAGATATGAATTCACCGATGCCAGCCTTGAATCCGTCCTCCTCCTCATCGACGTTCCGACTGTGATACGCCATGGTAGATCTCTGATTCTTTGCTTGTCTCTTGGCTTTCGTGTTTTGTTCTCGTCTTGTTGTCGCTTTTTGTGTTCTTGTCTTTTTTCTCTTCTATCGGTTTTGCACGCACCTCTGCAATCTTTTTCTCAGCCCACACACACATATAAATCAAACCTCTGCAATGACAATCGCAATGGCATAACTACACATACTTTCTTCTCATGACCTTGATCACCTTGTACTCCTCCACAACCAGACCTTTCCCCTCTCCCTTCCCTCTCCGCCCTCTTTCATTCTTATCACTTTTCCTCGTTTCTTCTAACGACCTACTGCTCGCAGTAACGCAACGACACAGTTCCTTTTTTTTCTCATCCATACGTCTCAGTTATCTAGTGGTACTTCAATTCGCAAGTTTGGTTATGGCAACAGTAGATCCTTCTCTTCTCCTTAGCATTTTTCATGATACGGTACATATACATAGCACACGCAATTCTTATATTTATTGACAATTCTTGTTGTTCAAACGGTTATGGACCTGGCTGGGTTACGGTAAGGGCCGGCTAAGGGGGCTCTAAACTTAACCTTCTGTCATCTGGAGCTGTCTCTCCACTTCTGCACCCGACTCGTATACACACCTCTTGTATCGTGCGAAGACCTCTGTCGTCCAGGAGCATCATTACTTGGTACACTATATATACGACCTCACTCTGACAAGATGGGGCTCAACGCAGTGGAGACGACGTACTCCCCGAATGCCAAAATCCTCAACCCGCTAGAAGCTATCACGACACGGAATTGGGGATTTAGTAGGAGTGGTAGTCCGCACTGCGAACACCATGCTGTTTTATTGTGGTACAAGTGATGTACTGAGCAAGCTGTTTGTACATGGCTTGATGCATAGTATACAAATGCGAGAGCAAGAAATGAGGAGAGAGAGAGAAAAAAAAAAGCGAAGACGGAAGAAAGAGTTGACGAAAAGGTGATAAAGATACTAGATGCCACGAAAGAGAGAGGGAAACATATGAATGCCATGAGAGAGGAATGATGATGATGCATATATGACGAAGCGCCACGAAGAAAGGTACGAAATGAGATGAGAAGGTCGAGGAAACTCCGGGACCGACGAATAATATGGAAGTCCGAAATGTGTTGCTTGTGATGTTGGAGATGCTAGCTCTGATGCTGGACACCAACACCATATGCTCTAGAATGTAAACAAGGCTCGAAATATCGGGCGCCAAGTCCGGTCGCAACCATTCTATACCGGGGACAAAGTCGCGGGAGAGGATTATTGTAAGCAGGAAGCCGGAGAGCGCTGGTCGCGATAGAATCTGAATGAAGAAAGACGGTGCAAAGGAAAGGGGCGGAAACTAGGGACAGATTTTGCTATAGTTGGCACCGTCGGTGTGGGATCGATGCGAGATGCTGTGTGATGTGATGGGTGAGGGTCCTGTGGCGACGCGCTCGTCGCGTCGGACCTCTGATCCGGTCAAAGGAAATTCGAACATAGGCAAAATGAGGATCGTCCTCCCCCCCTTGCGTTGGCTGCTGTTTCAACACTGACAGCTGTTGCGCGGCAATGGATGAAGGAAGGAAGGTTGGAATTTCGTTGGACTTCGTGAGGTGAGAGATGGGGGGCCTAGTAGTGAGAAGAAGGGGAAACCATTCGAGTCGTTTCGGACGGTCTCTGTTAGGTAGCAGGTCAGAAGAGATGCTCAACCACAGTTGATGAAAGAATGCGTACATGCGTAACGGAATCCTCGAGTGTGTAGCCTCGAAGCCGGGGCGATAACGTTCAGAACGTGAGGGGGAATATTCTCCTTGTCGGCCATTGCGTCGTAAGCCCTCTTCTTGGTCTTTGTAGTCTTTCGTTTAGGTCTTGGTTCTCCATTGGGACCAGTAGCGCCGTTGGCTCTGCGTTGTCCAAGCAAGGTCAGCTTGACGTCGCTTTGCGACGGCGAGTGAGGGCGTTTGGAGCCGAGAAAAATGGCGTTAGAGGATTGAGCAGTCAACATGATAGTTTGGCTGAGGAAGGCTGGTGGGCGTTGCTGTGGTGAGTGCAGAGAGAAGGTGGTAGCCTGAAGGAAGAACAAGAGGAGCCAAAACTCGAACTTTATGAACTCCAGATCACGTGCTGGTTCAATTGCCTAAAACGCGCTCATTTGCGGAAAAAAGTCATGGGATCGCGTCCGATCAATGATGCCATTGATGGCGAGATCCAATCTAGATGTTGGGCGCGGCGTACAAGTATTGGGTTGGCCTATTGCCTCACTTCGGACACTCTTCTTGGCCACCAACTTAGCGTTGCGGGTGCGCTAGGTTTCCACTTACATGTACATCTTTGGCTCGAACTGAGGTAACTTCTAACTTGTTGTCGCAGAACGTCTCCATATTCCATTTTCCCCCTCCTCGCCATCAGTGCTCACATTTCACTAGCACGAATTGAGGAAATATCTCGTGAATATCACGTCTCAACAGCTCTGGACTGTCGGTCCTTACACCTACCGAGCCTGGCCATGGAAACATTTCTCCTGCGGATGAGAGGGTCCTCTACGCATGGTTTCAGTCCCAATATAGCGATAGTACATTTCTGAGATCCGGTTTGTGGAGGGACACCATACTAGATATCGACGTCAGTTCTCCAACCCAGTGCTTTGCATCGCATTTAACTTCTAATTATAACTGGTTCGGACGGGTCCACTTACACAATATTATTTCGTTGAGTTATTGTGTACCGTCCTGAGCTTCCTTCTCTGACAATGAGGAGCGTCTGGTCCTCTCGCCGTTGGAAAGATGATAACAGAAGTGAGACCAAAATCACAAGTACGCTCACGCTCACCTAGCGCGTGCTTTGTAACTCTTGGCTGCGCCATTTCCCTGTGTCACAAGTGTACATATTTCTAGCCAACTCCGGCAGATTGCCTGGAAACTGATGGTGAGCGGCGCTCACTGAAGATCCTTGGATTGGCCGCTTCTACGCATTCTCATGGAATCATATCTCCATTCTTCATTTTACTCGCAATAAAATATGTGTTCAGATAACTGAGAATGATTACAGTGCGTCTGTCGCGAGTGCAAAATACCTTCTATCATATCTTGGGAACTGGGTCATCGCGTCGGGGTTGATAGATTCAGATCACATGATCGTTCCTCTTCACCTGCCACTCCTTTGGACCCAATGTGGACCTACAGCTGTCCAAACTACAGATTACTATCCTCCTTTCCACTCCCTGAAGATGCGACCTACATGGCACGATAAATTTTACTTCCAAAGACGTGTTACAAGCAGGTTCTCAAATCTCCGATACGTCGAAAGGCCCGCTCCTTCTTTGTGGTGGTTCATTGCCATGAGCTCTACGCTCCCTGTCAGCGAATATCGCCCCTGTACTCCTTCTCTTCTCAGAAGCTGTTGAATTTCATGTTGTAACTACTATCCGCTTCCTGTGGTTATTAGTTTGAGAACACATCTGGCTCAGCACCCGAATACCGCCAGTCTTTCCGCCAGTCACACCCTCTTTGTTTCTCGAGAGTCTTCCTTGATCTGCGAGGACTCTTCTCTGAGAACTGCATGACTTCTTTATGACTCCATGACCAAACAAAAGTCAGAGTAATAGATGTATACCAGGAAGGAGTTTCGATTGCTACTGCCTCGGGCGGTGAGGGCGCTCGTGCCCGGTGTTGGTGGGAGAACAGGTACGTTCTGTTTCACTCCGGGTACGGAGGCTACCTCGACTCACACTTCTTTGAGCAGCCTACAAGAGAATATGATCCACTGAGGTGAATTTTACCTGTTTCAATTGATTCCTTGCCACTGATGAAGTTCTGACTATTCCCTAAAGCTGGCTTGAGAAAATATAACTCCGGCTCTCCATATCTACCCGCTTCCGTTTCCCATGGGAGTTTATTCTTGGTTTACCGCGCTTTTCTCTGCGCTGTTAGAGAGGTTTCCGGATCCTCCCTTCAAGGTCACACGGGAGTTGACTGGGAATCCTCTTAGGGGACTGTTCACCTTGAGGAATTTTCGCCCCACTGTTCTTATACCATAGTGCGGAGCGCGGCAGGTCCTTTATCACCTTCTTCTTTTCCCTCTCAGGAGTACATGGCTGATTATTTGCTACCGAGAAATGAGTTTGAGAGACAAAGGTACGACCACTGCAAGTCTACAGCAACGCAAGCCTTTGACTACAGTCTTACCTTGGATCCTCCCACTCAGGTTGAACTTGCAACAAACTGTCATTCGGCGACAGTTCAAGAGCAGTCTGCCTGCGGCTGTCATTCCCCTTGATCCCTGTGCCAAGCTACTCGACGTAGGATGTGGAACAGGTAAGCGGTCTTCGACTCGGGTGGGAGGGTTTTATTATCAAGTTGCTCATTATCAGGACTTGTTTACCTAGGTATATGGGCCATTGAGCTAGCTTCCGAATTACCACCCACAGTCGTCTTCGAATCGACGGACATATCCTCTGTCAATTTCCCAGACATAGCCTCCGACACTGACATGGTACCGAGAAATATCCACTTCTCGACCTGTTCCGTTCTATCCCTTCCACCCGAATGGACGAGCACCTTTGATGTTGTCCACCAACGGCTCATGCTAGGAGGCATCACCAAACCCGAATGGGCAGCAGCCTTGAAAGAGTGTCATCGAGTCACCAGACCTGGTGGCCACCTCGTCCTCATCGAGTTTGACTGTGTAGGTTTCACAGGCTCGTTTGCGGAACCAGCTCCTGCCGCTCGTGAGGTGTGGACGTACTTAGAAGCCCTGGACCTGAAAAACAACATGCTCTGGGACACGGCATCTACCTTTCCGGGGCTCATTCAAGAGAGCGGCTTTGAAGTGGTGCAAGTAGAAAGGGTGGTTTTCTCTCTTGAAGGTGCTGTCGCTCGAGACGAACCTTCAGGCGAGAGTGAGAACCTTGCTGATGATACGCTGACTTGCATGATTCGACTCCTTCGGTCCTTCAAGCCACGTATGGTTGAGGAACAGCTTGTTAGCGGAGAGAGGTATGAGGAGCTGCTCCGGGAGATGGCTTTAGAATGGAAAGACGTGCCTCGAACGGAGGAGGGGAGGGGTTTTCCATGGCTCAGGATTTGTGCACGAAAACCCTCTGGTCCCTGACTGATCTGCACTTCTAGTAGTTGAGTAGAGATGGTGTTAGTAGCGCTCAATCCAAATTTTGAGATAAGAGCTGGTCGAATCAGTGCATCGGATTATCTCGCAAGCCCATGAAAGCGGAATCACCTTATATCTCGAAAGTTACATTTACGTACATAGCAGTACAAATACCATAGCAGAACAAACAGCGACGAGATACATATAGGAAACAACCAATACAACAAATATTTGGCATTGAAGCGCCAAGGATTCTCGTTCTCATCGATCTTTCAACCACTTCTGGAGCTCTCTCACCAGCCTCCTTGCCGCGACCTCAAGGGACTCCATCCTGCTCTCCCTTTCCGCCTCTACGATGGTTCTCTTCCCACCAGGAACGGTCAACACCAGCCCCACCTTCTTCATCCCGAACGAGACGCTCAACATATCCCACTCCATCTGTTTCTCCGTTTCCCCGTCATTACCCCTCCCTCTCCTACGGACGATACCGTTCGTGCTTCCGCCCTGTCCCAGGCTGATGAGACCTTTCTCTACACCTTTGATCCTCACCAGATCTTCCAGCCTGCTCTTGGGCTGGACGTAGTCAAACAGGTCTTTGAACCGTTCTTCTGATTCGAGATGCAGTTCCGTGTCGTCTGCGAAGACGTCTTCTCGCACTTTGAGAGCGATGAACAGGTCGAGGGTGCTTGTCTCCCGTTGAAGTGCTATTAATGGACTCCTGGAGTGAACGTCTAAGGGTGTAGCAGGTGTAGAGTTGCTAGTGCCTGGATAAGCGGGTGCTGATGCAGCTGGGGAGAGGAATGGGAAGGGATCGGATGTGTAGGGTGGACGGATGAGAGACTCGTAGGCGGGTAAGTAGGTAGATCTTAGTACATGCATGCATGCTATAAGATAACCATAATCAGTAATCTAAATGCTGTTGACTAAAGAGTGCATGAAAGGCTGCCACTCACCGATGTACAACGCTCTGTTGGTTAATCTGAGATAGTACTGAAGCCAAAAGAGAGTCTTGCGTTGTCTCTCCACTCTGGTCTCGTCGTAATAAGCCGACTGAGGAAAGGTCATATAAACGACCATGAGCAAGATATGTGCTGGCAGGTTAGACAGCGCTGGAGGCCCGGATTGAGATCTTGACCCCCCTGGGAACGGAGGCAGGAACGAATTGTCGTTGGTCGATCTGCGTAGGTATTGTGGAGGGGGTATCATAGCGGAAGATTTCTCGTCTAAGAGTACCATGGCTAGTAAGCAGGCGTTGTAGCTTTTATAAGAATACTGGAGATATCAGAGGAGATGACTGCTGGTAACAGGATGCTGCGGAGCCAGTGACCTAATCCTTTTGGTGCTGAATGCTACAGCGCTTATCCTGGCGCCGTGAGTTATCATGGTGTACTAATCCTCCAGAGGCCGAAGCCGTTAGGACACGCGTTGGATGTTTATCCAAAGAGATATCTCAAACGTTTTCTTGTTGTCGAAGGTGGATAGTAAGGAGCAACAGAAGACGCGAATGTTGAAATGAAGGAGTACACTCATGCCGAGAAGGCCGAGGCTACTACTTATTCTCACATCGAATAAGATATCGACACTACTCAGAGCGGTATCACGGACAAGAGGATATCAAAGAACCTCTACGCATACATCGCATCCCTAGATCTAGAGATAACCAAAACGGACTCCGAATCTTCTTTACCCTCCCTTCTCGGCTCTGCACCAGGATTCACCGGGAGCTGTGCTTCACGGTCACGCACGAAATCATCTCTGACCGGCGGATCGGAGGGCACAAATCTTAGTCGTAGCATTCTTTTCCTGATCCTCGCTCGTATAGCAATGAAGATCAACGGTACAACGATCAGAAGAGTGAGGCCTCCGAACACGGCACTGGCGATGGCGCCTGCACCAAACAGTTTTGCGGAATTTTGATTTTGAGAACTACCACTAGAATCACTTGGTGTGGCGGAAGGCGAAGCTGAAGGGGATGTGAATACGTGGATTGACTGGCGTTTTCTCCAGAACAGGATATAGGACTTACATGATCGTTGGCTCGGTGCACTAAGCGTATGAGAGCTCCATCCGTCCATGTGAACCGTCAATGTAGAGACAGTAGAAAAAGAAAACGCTGAGCCAGCATAGTCGTAACCGCGATCCATTGTAGTAGTAGTAGAGGAGGAAGGTAAGCTAGGTCTATGATGAGTATAGTGGCCCCGGTGGTGAGGAACTGGCAAGGGGAAGATAGGCCCTCTATGATGACCATGGTGGCCTTGGGGAAGAGGAACTGGCAAAGGAAAGTCGGGTTCGTGGTGGCCATCATGTTTTCGATGATGACCAAACGGTAGAGGAAACCTATCGGCTCGTGCCGGATCTTGGAAAGGTGTCTGAAGAAAATTTTAAAAAAGTTGAGAGATACAGAGGCTCGGAAATGATGATCAGCTACCGTACTATCGATGGAAGCCAGGTAACGACTGGTGTTGATGATAACAGCACCCGAGAGTACTGGACGCTGGACGGGGTTTCGGATGTTTCTGGGAATTCCTTAGAGATGATGCCGGTGGGACCGCACTGGTCGACAGTGTGTTCACGTAGACTCGTATTACTCGGGGTTGGAGTTAAAGTGGAAGTCGAAGAGGAACGCACTATTAGCGCAGTAGAAGATCTATATGGTGTCAGAGTCAGCAAGTAGTAGCGGAGAGTGTTTAAGCCAAACATACGAGTCTTCCAAAGCGAGAAGAGTTGAGCTGTCAGCCTGTGCGTAAAGAACAGGCAACGAATCAACTACAGTAGGGTGTCGAAGGAGAATAGTGGAGAGACAAGCTCTGGGAGGTTCCTGAGACGAGAATGGTGGCATACCTCACTGAGAAACAGCAAGTATAGTGGACTAGCCACGAGCAGCCAGTTTACCCTCTCAGACTATCGGACTAGCCGATGGAGGAGTAAGGATAGGAAGAGGGTGATTCAGGTGTTTATATCCCTGGTGGCAGCGCATCAGCGTGAGTTAGCCAGATACTATGATCTTCTGTATCATCCTCTTAAGCTTGGGCACAGACTCATTATGAAAGTCAAATTTTAATGCTGCGAGAACCAATGCTGATGAACAGCGTTACCACGAGGTGGTGGTGGTGGTTGTGGACTGTCCATGCCAACAGAAGCCCACTGCCGCTGATAGAAATACAGGCTTTGTTCTTGCCCACTAACTCCTAGCTGTCGTTGTAAGTGATATCCAGCCTCGCTTTGTCGAGTAAAAGTTTTGAAGAAATCGACTTACTTTTCTACCACGACTAGTACTTGAGTATACAGGTTGAGAGAAATTGGAGTCTCTGAATCGTATCACGATCTGATTCAAAGCCCCTGCCTCCTCGTGATGGAAATCTTTTGGTTCCGACCTTGGTCACTGGTGCGTGTGTAACTCCAGAAATTGCAATAAAGAGCACCCTAGTGAAATACCCCACAAAATGGGTTGATTGAAGAGTTGGTTGTGTTGTTTGAATAGAAAAAAGTTGAAGAAGGGTGCATTGGACGAAGTGCCTGGCGATATGGTCACTTGACGACCGCCTTGGTGGTGAGCCAGCGGACCGTGGACCCCTGAGCCAAACAATGTAGGTAAAATACAACAAGATGGCCTGACCTCTTCAGTCCGCATCTCTTCGGAGTACTACCACCACCTCGACTATGGCTAGCAAACAGGTGAGCTGCTCTGGTTGTACATTTCTTTAACCTGGAGTATTACTGACTTTGAGAGCATAGCTCGGGAAATTGCGCCAGGTAGGCCTATGCCAATTACTAGAACTGCACATACAGTTCTCCTGACTTCTGGGACACTATTTCTATATTTCTGGTAACAGTGGGCTGGCGAGGTCATATCTACCAAGGACAAGACTACCGTTACCGAAGAGTTTCGACAGCGGGAGAAGGAGATCGAGCTACGCAAGGATGGTCTTCAGAGGTACGACCACTGAGTCGCCACGTTTCATGTACATGCAACGTCGCTCATGGAACCATGTCTGCCAACAGATTACATATGGCATCGGAATCGTATCTCCAGGCTCTGTCCAAGAAGAAGGAATCCGATGCTCTGGATGAGGCAGAGAAATTGATGCCAATCGATACACTCGGTATCGTCATGATTGTCCATGGGGAGGAGCTCAGCGGGACTGCAGCTTCTCATTTCAGTGCGTTACATACTCTAAGGCAAATATCTTCTTGGGCTCAATCCTTTCTCTAGGTGATTCTCTCGTGAAGCTCGGACGAGCCCATTGTCGCATTGCCACACTCCAAGAAGCCTACGCTCTAACGTTTAAGGATACATTCATATCCTCACTCGATAAGTTCATGGATGACATCAAGGAATACGAGGTTCTCAGGAAGAAACTTGAGAGTCGTCGTCTCACACTCGACTCAGCTATCACGAAGGCCGACAAGGCCAAGAAGGACAAGGACAAGCAAGAAGCGGAGGAGGAGCTAGCGAAGGCTCAAGCGAGATAGTATGTCTTCCTGTCTCCTTTCTTACGTCCTTTTAGGATCTAAACCTTGTGCTAGCGACGAGACAGAAGACGACGTCCATGGTTACATGAAGGTCGTAGAAGACAACGAGATCGATCAGCAACGGGAGCTCGGGGCGCTCTTAGATGCGCAATTGAATTTTGCTCAGCAATACCTCAACGTTCTGAAAGACGTAAAGTCAGAATGGCGGGATGGGTAGGGCTCATGTTTCATCCGTATGAGGTTTCTGCTGACCATCTGTTGACGATACACCAGATCCATCATATCCAAGTCGCGGTCAACAGACGCTTCTCCAGCCCATATTTTCACTCGACCGTCCAAGCAACCACCAAAGTATAGCTCTGTACGGTCCCGCCAGTCTGTTGTCTCTGGAGGCTCCAATGCGTCTTCGGACGAAGACGGCGATACCGAAGGCGCTTCGGGGAGGTCACCAAGTCGGCGGCGCTCAACAACCAGCAGACCTACTACTCCCTCACGACGAAGACGGGACTCTGCGACTACAGCGACGCATGTCAAGTCGCCCTCTATACCCTCTTTGTCTCGTCCTTCTTCTCGGAACTCTCGAAGGAAGAGCATAGGTGAGATTGACGAGAAGGCTGGATCCAGCCGGCGACTCACTGTCTCCAACTGGATGGGCTCTATATCTGGGAAGAATAAGAAGAAGCTAGAGAGCGACGAGGAGAACGAGGAGGTCGTAGAGAATGATGAGGATAGCTCGAAACATGTTCGCTCGCCATCCGCATCGAAGCGCTCAACGATACTCAAGATGATACCCGGCAGCAGGAGCAAGGAGAGCCCTGCTAAGATGCATCGGAGCCAGTCCTCACTCTCACGGCCGAGGCTCGTTCGAGCACTGCATAGCTTCAATAGCGAGAAATCGGACGAACTGACCTTCCAGACTGGGGATCAGATCGTGGTACTCAGCGAGGTGACCGATGGTTGGTGGATGGGTGAACTCAACGGTGACAAGGGCCTCTTCCCGTCTTCTTACACGGTGCCTTTGGAGGCCAACAAACCTAATGCTCCCCCACGGCTCCCATCTCGCCCTGGTCTCGTAGCTTCACCCATCACGAATGATGCAGATGGAGATGATTTCGGGGGCCATTTCCCGGATAACCACGCTTTCCACGACGATTCTTCCATAGCAGATGAAGAAGTGGAGGAGCAGGAGAGAAAGGGCCTCTTCGCAAACGATAACCACTCTCCTTCCGATTCTTACAAGGGTGCACGACCAGCCCTTGGATCCAGGGGTTCCTTCTCCTCCTCGTCCTCATCCAACCGTAACATACTCACTAACGCCAGTCCTTTCACCGCTGTGCGCCGGTTGACTGCAGAACCAGGGTCTGATACTTCTGCCTCTGGAGGTGGGAAACGCGCTCCACCCCCGCCTCCGCCCCGGCGTGCTACGACGCCCAGTAACAACAGCACGAACAGTTCCTTGCTTCTCCCGCAGTCGAACTCTCGCTATCAGGGGTCCAGTTACGACACGTCGCCTTTTGATAGTACCACCGATTTGGGGGCCGAAAGTGAGGATCCTGCGACTGGCTGTGGTGATTTCAAGCAGAATCCATTCAAGCCTAAGGGGATGTGCAATAATTGCTTTGAATACCATTCAAAGGGCCTATAGATATACCATCCCTGGGGGATATGAGGGCCGCCGTTGGGGTTTTTTTCTCGCTTGTGTTGGGAGGAGGACACTACCATCGACGTCATCCTTAGCGTCATCGTCGTCGTCGGGTTGTACCGTTGATAGCTTTTTGCAGATACGCTACCTTTGCAATCGTCAGGTGTTTCTCCGTGGGTCACTACGATCATCGCAAGTCCACAAATTGCGCGTGTGCGCACCTGTTTCGAGGTGCCTTCTTCCTGGTTCTGGCATCATTATTCAATATCGAGCTATTCAAGGTATATAACCGGAACTGCAGGCGGCACCAGCTCGGTGTGCCTTTCTTTCTAGGTCGATCTGCCAGGCGTGTTAATCTGTCAACTGACTGCTCTAGACTCCTAGGTGAGGCCTTTGTGCGGAACCTTGTTCAGCGTGTGTACTCTTGCGGTCTGCGTTACTGCTCCTGCTATGCTTCGTACGACACGACGATAACACCAACACTCCACCACCTCCTCGGACCAGTGCTTCTGATCTGAGAGGACGACCTTGCAACACGGGTTATGTCTCCACTGTTTCCAGGAATGTGGGATACCCGATTCGTCCGTCCGCTTGAAATGAATCCCCTGAGGGAAAAGCAGCTGGGAGAATATCGTCATACTTCCGCTCGTTGCATCATAGTCCTTGTAACCATCTTGTTATTGGTCACAAACCGAAAATTCTGGTGGGAAGCGAGTATAAAGTCTGGACCCCACAACGACCTGCTCTTTCAACTGAACCTTCACCAACAACCCTTCTTTCATCTACTTGATCCTCCACAAAAACTTACCTTCAAGTATTAAAATGAAGTTCACTATTGTTGCTTTTATCTTCGCTCTGGCTTCGACTGCCTACGCTCAGAGTGACAGCGGCGTCCTGTCCTCCCTTTCTTCGGCCGCGTCGTCAGCTGCCTCTGGTGCTTCAGAGTATGTTGCCTGGGTCAGAATATTTGCGTTGGATACTCATGACCTTTTCCCTACAGGACCCTCTCCAGTGCCATCAGTGATGCTACTAGCGACGCCTCTAGCGCCGCCTCAGGCGCCTCTGATACGTTAGGATCCGCGACCTCACCTGCTCCATCGGCCACTGACAGCGGTGCCAGCGGTTCTGACACCGCTGCCCCTGGTGCCTCTGACAGCGGAGATGCAGGAGGAGGAAGCTCTGGCCTCGCTATGCCCACTGCTGCACCTATGGTCAACGGCATCGTCATGGGTGCTCTCGGCGCTGCAGTAGCCTTCCTTTGAGCTCCCCGCCTCACCACCTGGGAATCTCTGTGCGTGTTCTCGTGGGATCTTGGGGGTGCTTGACTTGTTGGCGTGAGAAGAGGCCAAGGTGTGTTGTGGACTTTGAATTGTAATGCCGTCAGTACCTAGTTTCTGATGATCTTTGGTTCGGGTTCTTTTTAGCACGAGTGGAGTTTGTGGGGACGAGCGTGGGGAAGAAAGCTTTTTTTCTTTGAATCTGTTTAGCCTGGACTGTCCTGTCTTCCTTTGGACACATTTACTTTTTCATCCGATTTTAAAAGTTATTTCACCGTTTCTCACCTCTCGTTGCCATGCATCATGAACGCTTATTCGGAACTTTTTCCAAGCCCCTCACCAATTGATGTGGCGAATCCGTTTCCATTCTGCTTGCTCAGAGTCGCCACCAACTGTCTTCGTGTTCATTGAATTGTTATACCTTGCTTTATACTTACCTACTGCCTGATCTCTTACTACTTCGCCGTACCCTCGTTAGCAGCTGAATGATCAGAACTTTTACCGCTGTTTATCGTGTGTTCCGACTCCACTGGGAACACTGCGCAGTTCCTTCGTTGCGCCTTGTGGGATCCCTGAGCATGCAAAATGACGCAGAAGCCCCCTGACGTCATCCCTTCCATTAATTGAGGCTGATTACGTGACCCATCAATATTGATCGATCATCAATTGCTATTAACTTTTGGGTACATAAATAGACGAGCGTGCAGAGCTTTGCACCTTCAATTCACCTCTTACGCCCATCTACTTTTCTTTCTCTTCTAACGCTCTACTCAACGAAATATATCCTCACGATGAAGTCTGTTCAAGCTATTATTTCTATCTGCCTTGCTGCCTCTAGTGCATTCGCTGCGTAAGTCGTGGCAATTCGTCCTTATGAGATCATCTTCGTTTCTAACTCTCTTTGACCTCTTCGCAGCGTACCACTCCAGCAACGCGCTGAATCCACCACTACTAGCACTGCGATAGCAGGCTCTGCCACAGGAGGAGGAGGAGGCTCGGAAGCTACCTTTTCCTCCCTGCCACTGCCAGACCCATCTGGTTCTTTCTCCATCGACGCATCTGGTGGCCCAGGCCCCGCCAGCATTCCTTCTGGCTCTGACAGCGTCACAGGCAGTGCTACTACACAAGGTTCCGACCCCACCGCCGTTCCTAGCCCCAGGCCCAATACCACGGCCACCACTCCTGGCAGCGGAAGCCCTTCTGATTCCGCCAGCCCGTCGTCCACCAACTCTGAGGGATGGGCGCTGCCAACTGCGGCTGTGAGGAGTGGTATTGAGAAGATGGTCGTACTTGGAGCTGCTGCTCAGGTCGTGCATGCGTTGCTGTAAATGAGGAAGACGCCGTAATTTCGTTTCTCAACTTGGACAAACTCATTAGATCGTAGCTGTTGAGGCTTGCGCTCGGACTAACGATTTCTGAAAGGATGTCCTTCCAGTATATCCAAAAGGACTCATGTTATTGTACATACCATCTACCCCAAATGTATCCTCCTGACTTTTGCGCTTTTGTCCGTCTTTCATCGCCTTGCGCCGCAGTTGACGTCGAGGTTTGGAGCATGTGCACGCAATCCTTCGTGTTGGACACATAACTTTCAGCTAACGATATTTGTGGGGTACGCCACGGCGAAGCTACCGTTGTTTCTGGATCTTTCTCACGACGGTCACCTCATTCCCTCCGTTCCATCTCAGCTCTTGACAAGCACGCGATACTCCTGCTTCTGTGGATATTGAGCCAGGAATAACTTAGAGCGCTACTCTTTCACACAATGTTTTCACACACACTCCCATGGAATCTATTTTCAGCCTGCGAATATAGACCTATAAATTGGAGAAAAGGATGAACGAAGTGACCGTAAAATCCAGGTTATCATGAATCCCCGACTTCAGCTAGCTTTCGTTCTGGTCTGCCTGAGCAGTACGCTTGCAGCAACCTCTTCTAGGCCGTCGATGTAAGTACTCTCAGATAGTCCCTGCACTGAAATCACTGAGCCAAGATGGGTGTTTGATCATCAGCTCTTTACCCCTCTCCATTGAGAGTACGGTCACGACGTTCACATCTTCGAGCACACCTCCCCCTGCTTCGACTATATTCAGTTCGAGCCCAGCATCCGTTCCTACAGCTAGTGCATCGGTCTCCAACCCTGGAGGTCCAGCCGAGAGTCTCTCCTCTTCGGGTGATGTCTCCGGGACGTCAGACATCTCCTCTGCAGTACCCAGTGCCACCGCACCTTCCGATGGGGGTTCAGGTTCTGCTTTATCGTCTACAAATTCTGGGAACAACGCTGTCCCAACTGGACTGGTGAGGAACAGTTGGAATCTTCATGGGATTGTTCTCCTCGGAGCGGTGGTTCACCAAGCTGCTGAGGTTTTTGTTCTGTGAAGGAGATGTGAAGGTGTGAGAAGGCGTGTAGCAATGCAATACATAATGGTGTGGATTATTTTCACCGATCACTTCAGATCTGTCATTGTTGTGGAGAGTGCTTTTTGATTTTCGTTTTCCTCGGGTGCGTGTTTTTCTTGGGGTGGCCACGCTGCCAGTTTCTCCAACTCTGCGTTCTGACCGACGATCTCTTTTCGCAGGTGTATGTTTGTGAACTTGGAATGCATGTAGATATCGACCCATCCTTTGAATGGATTCCCTTCAAATCCTTGCACGAAAGGCCCTCCAGAAGTCATTCCCCCTAGTGCTCGCTCCCCAGGCTCGTGTTTCCCTATGACCCTCGCTCTGGTCATATAGACCTCCGCCATTGACAGGAGCGACATCTGCAAGCCTGCAAGACCCTGCACGTCGGTCTTTACGATTATTGGCCATAATGAAGACCCCACTGATAAAGTATACATCGTTGGAGCTTCATAAACGTGTTCTGCATACTTCTTCTTTCTCGGCTCCTAGCCGTTCGTGCAGGGCTCAGCTTCCCTTAACGACAAGAGCACCACCTACCAACGGAAGTTGCAACAGAAGGTGAGGAGTCCCGTCGCAATGGGCTCTCGCGTGTTCGCCTCTGCCAGTATAAAGGATGTGTGGTTCAGAGACGAGATCTTTCCAAACAGTTTCTTTCCTTCCTCTCACTCTCAGAACCACTCTCACACACAGTCGCTTCTTCTCGTGTCGCTCTCTCACTGCCACCCAAACTATTTCGGCAAATAATCCACCCATATAACCAAGAACCCTCCCAAACTCTACCACACAACCACATACCATTATCATCATGAAGTTCACTTTTGCTGTTCTCGCTGCTGTCTTCGCTACTGTTGTTTACGCTCAGTACGTCTCCCTCTTGATCCTCACGCTGCTCAAAATATGTGCTAACTCTTGTCTGTGTCTTCAGGGATCCCGCTGCTGCATCAGGAGAGGGTGGTGCCCCCGGTGCAGCTCCCTCTGACCCCGCCGCTGGCGGTGCAGGAGCCTCTGCATCCGGAGCCCCAAGCGCATCCGGTTCTGCTTCCGCCTCAGGAGGTGCCGCAAGCGGTGCCCCCGGTGCCTCTGGCGCTGCTGGTGCATCCGGTTCAGGCTCAGGCGCGCCCCCCGCCGTCACTGGCTCTGGCCTCGCCACAGGCTCAAGCGGCCTCCAGCCCACACTTCTTCCCTCTGGCTCCGGAGCTGACAGCGGCGGAGCTGATGCCTCTGGTGGAGCGTCGAACTCGGAAGGATGGGCTATGCCTACTGGCGTGCCCAGGTCGGGGTTGGCGATGGTTGGTGCGATTGCAGGTGCTGCGCTTGTTTTGTGAGGGAGAGGAGTACTAGCAGGAGTATAGAATGGTGTTGTCGATACCCCTGATGCTGTTACTGTACTGCACTTGACTATAAACTGTGTCTTGGATTTTCTCACTATCTCTCTCACTCGTGAGTCTTGGATTTGCGCACTGCGCTGTCCAAGGCAGCACTTCGCAGCTCGGCAGTTCCTGGAAAGACTAAAGTGCATGCAGTTGTCGATCACAAGACTCGGGCTGGTATGTCATGTGGAACTCGAAGGATATCTCTCGCACGTCAACAAGGTCTCTCGCCCACTGCTGCTTCGTCGAACTCCTTCACTACAGGTGAAGGAGGCATAAACCAGTTATTGCTGACCTCTAACCTCGTTTTCCCGTGACCATTTTTCATGACTTCATCACTACCAGATCTCTCTTCGCTTTCTCGTTACATCCTCAGATCTCAGCCTTTTACTAATCCTATCATCAGCATCGGAGTCGATCACACAAATCGCACTACGGGACTGAGCCGTTGTTCGTCGGATCGCAAACCCTGTCGGTTTAACTCTTTAGCAAGGTGTACCGGAGCTCGAGTCGAGACACCAAAGGTCTTGGACTAGGCTATCGACCGCGAAACGTTCCGTTAAACTGCGCCCTTTTATCTGCTTCAGCTTAGCCTTCGGTTTTCATTTCTCCGAAAGAAATTAGATTTTTGCGTCTACACGCTAAGGCGCCGATGTGCAATTTAAGGCCGGGTCGTATGGTCAATTCCCCAGGTTCAGTGACGATACCAACCAGAACATCAGGCAGCTTTCCACTGCTCACCAAGGGTCATCTAGGGGAGCACATCGCACCACTGCCTGGGGCACCACCAGAGCTATGTTGGTCCATCCGCAGTTGGAACACCCGATCCACGGAGGCAAATACCAAAAACGGAAGAACAGTCACCTTATTTGGACACCTTTTGCTTCTCATAGAAAGTGAGACCTCTGAGGCAACCAACGTATATAAGAACAAACCCCAACCAATTCTTTCTTTTCTTCTTACCCCCATCTTCTTCTCTCCTCTTTATCGTCCTTCACAGACGTTCTATTCTCTCATACACAAACACATATTCATACCTCGTGATAACCATGAAGTTCTCCGCTGTTGCTCTCCTCCCTTTCATGGCCGCCTTTGTTAGCGCACAGAACCCTATCGAGAGCTTTACCTCTTCCATCGGATCAGAGTGAGTCTGTGATCTCGATGTATGCGGTTGGACTTGTTTTATAACTCCTTATCTTCATGTTCTCAGTATCACTTCCGTGATTGCTAGCGAGACTGGCAGTTCCATGATGTCAGAAGCCACCTCGATGACCTCTGATGGCATTGCTGGCGGTGCTGCTTCGTCTATCGCCTCTGGCGTTTCGTCTGCTCGTTCCAGCATCGGGTCGCAGATCTCGTCTGTCATGAACACTAGAAGCTCTACCGCTCCCATGGGATCAATGACCGCGTCTGGAACACACAACAGTCAAGGTTGGGCTATGCCTACCACCGCTCCTGTCTTTGAGGGCATGGCTCTGGGTCTTGCGGGTATTGTTGCTGCGATGATTTGAGGTGGGGAAGGGTCGGTTGTTTTCGTTGATATCATTTGGACATTAGCTAGATATTACGACTTGTAAAGGAAATTTACGCGTTTTTTGGGGTGAAACACATGTTTTAGATTGCGTTGCAACAATTCACTGGTGCTATATGCTCGAGAACGCGTCTGTTCGTCGGTACGAGCGCTGCTCGTCGTGGAGAACGACGTTGGCGCTTTGCTGATGACCGTGATGTCACTATACCTGCGCCACCACGTGCTTCATTTCCTTCCTCTTTCCAGTCGCGAACACGGTGCTGTGCTGCCACTCTTCCACAATCAAGTTGACGACGCCTTTGTCGGTCCTACCTCATGGCTTCGTCTTCAGAGAGATCCTCTCGTCTCTTGGACGCTCTAAATATGTCCACACTGGCGAGTATGCCACCTCTGCCACCACAACCCGTCATATCAGACGACTCCAAAGAAAGACTGCGCCAGGCTCGATTTAGGCAGCAGTCACAAATATGGGAGCAGGATACTTCCGAGAACGAAGAAGAAATAGAAGGTAAACATTCGATACCCTGTTTTCATGTCGCGAAGTAGCAGTGTGCTGATAAAATCCTTTGTCACTGTGGATTGTCTTGGGTCTCAGAGAACTACCAGAACTTATCTGGGTATGCACGGGGAAGTGGACCAGTCGTTGCTGGTGGCTTCCGTCTGAACTATGACATTGAGACACCAGTGCGGGGTATCGATGTCGGTGGACCTGATCAGGCGCAGAAGTGAGTTTTCTACTTGTGTGAGGGGAACCCGTCTTCGAGGTGCCTTCTTTCTGTGTTCGACGAGTATATTGATGATTCTTTCTTTCATAGGATGTCAGAATTTGTGACCAAGTCGATTGATAACCTGAGCCATGGGCTGACAGTGCAGAAAGCTATGGAGGACCTAGGTCTGAAAGAGTTCGTATTTGAATATCCCTCAGAGTAGCGTCCCTCGTACTGATCTATGTTCTTATTGGTGAAATAGGAAGGGCGATTTATTACCTGGTGTCGAGGTGAGGCTGTTGCCCCACCAGGCCATTGGGGTCAGCTGGTTTGTTTTCTTGTTACTTTTGCTGGCTGTATCGCTAATACGGAGCGTAGGATGGTAAAACAAGAGAAACAGTCCAGGCACCGTGGTGGGATCCTCGCGTATGGGCTCCTCTACCTTTCAACCTCCCGGTAACTTAAGAGATTGGTCATTATAGGGATGACATGGGTCTGGGAAAGACTGTCCAGCTCATCGCTACCATGGCCGCTCACCTACCTGATCCGGACAGCGACTGTCGCCTCACACTCGTTGTGGTTCCCGCAGCGTTACTTCTGCAAGTACGTTCATTCCTTTTTCATTCTTATTTTAAGCTATGGTACCCATGATGTATTGGGCAGTGGAAAGAAGAGATTGAGACCAAGACTAACGGACTATTTTCTTGCCACATCCATTATGGCAAGGACAAGCTGAAGAAGAAGTCAGAGTTGGAGGGCAAAGATGTATGATTTCTCTTATGTTTCTTTTCATAGCAAGCTAATATCACGTTCACACCCGTGTAGGTTATCATCACAACCTATCAAACTCTGTGTACTGACTTTGCGATTCCGGGGAGTGTGGATCCAGACGACGAACAGGTTCGTTTAGCTTGGTTCTGTTGCACGCATATACTGAACATCTAAAATCAGGAATGGGTAGCTAACCACGGGTTCGCTACATACCTCCTCCCCCCCAAATAATATCTAATGAGGAGTATGACTATGACCATTTTCCAGAGGCCTACTCGCGAGAACAAAATTCTTCCGGGTAGTCGCCGACGAGGCTCAGTTCATACGGAACCGGTGAGCATATCACTATCACCTTGTAGGACGTCAAACTTCTTACCCTTGGACTAGGGCAACTCGCGCAAGTCGAGCGATGGCTCTGGTCAGAGCCAGACATCGTTGGATGCTGACTGGTACACCTGTTACCAATACACTGTACGTCTATTATGATATATGGAATGCTCGTGTTCTGTGATACTGAAATCACCTAGAGCGGATATTTACGGTCTCCTTCGTTTTGGCAAGTTCAGGCCATGGTCAGTGCTCTTCTTTGCTAGATGCTCTTCCGAGAAGAGAGGAGGATGCGCATGCTGATGGTGTACCTTCGTATTCGTTTTGGATTACAGGAACGACTGGGGCGATTTCAACGATTATGTCGCCAAGGTGCAAATGAAGGATGCCGTCCTTGCTGGTGCGTCTTTCTCCTACAACAAGGGAGGGTTTGGTTATAATACTCTGTTGATTGCGCAGGTGAACGCGCCAGGCAGATCCTCACCCCGCTTCTGCTGAGGAGGACGAAGAACTCTACTCTTGTGAGTTAGATATATCTGTCCCAATGAATGTGGCTTGAACAGCAATATGATTACAGGAAGGCAAGCCGATCCTCCAGCTCCCGCCGAAGGATATCGAGCTCGTCGTCGCTGAATTCAGCAAAGACGAGCGAGAGGTCCGTGCCCCTCTTTTACCCGTGGTCCCACATACCTTGCAGGGGCTTATGCCTCGTTCATTGTAGCTGTATGACCACTTTGAGCGGAATACACAGCTGAAGATCAATAGGTTCATCAAGAGGGGCACATTAGCAAAGAAGTAAGCTTGGATTTTTCACGTGTTGGAGAGAGGGTAGCTTACTTCTCCATCTCATCATAGCCATGCGTTCATTCTTGTGAGTCACGATATATGGTAGTTTCTTGTCGCTGAGGAGCTGACTTTGGGTTTTACTGTTCGTAGGTACTCCTTCAGCGCCTCCGTCAGCTTTGTGCCCATCCGAACCTGGTTTTGGTAAGTTGTGGACCGCGACTGTACTATATCAACTTGTCTAACCAAACATGGATTATTCACAGTCAGATGCGAACGAAGATAACATCACCGCTAGCATTGACGGTGCTGCTGAGAAGGAGCTAGCCAGGGCTCTCAAGTCCATGGGGATGGCTTGGGTCACTATGGTAAGGTCAAATATTGCCGGGCTTATTTGATTCTTATATTTTGCACTCATGCGCTTCCTTATTGATTTTTGCTCAATAGGTCAAGGAAGGGTGAGTGAGGATCCATGCCCTTGTTTTCAACTGGCTAAGCAAGTGAGTTAGCATGGCCAAGAGGGCTGCTAACGACTTCATCGATGACGATAGCTCGGCGGAAGCGGCTGCTTCCTGTCCGAAATGTGAAGATTGTACGCTTCCTTTCACCAGCTCGTCCTGGTAGTCGTTTCGTTTAATATGCTACCCCCAGTGTTCATGCCTGATCATGGACGAGTCTTGAAGTGCGGGCATGAAATTTGCAGAGGTGAGATAGAGAATTCTTATATCAGACTTCGCATTGACTGAATACTTCGTCCCTGTGTAGAATGCATGGACGACATCGCCAACGGAAATCCTGATCACAACGGCATCTTGTGAGTACTGTTCTCTGGGCTTGTCGGTCACTTGCTGACGTTCCTCTGTGGATCCCAGTGGTGAAGGTGACGAGAGCCAGAACATGGCACAGGAGAAGGAGTGGGAGACTGCTATCGCCAAGGGTCACCGACCTTGTTCGTTCCTCTATTTCCTTCGTTCTGTATCGCAGTATCAGACTGAGAATTCTTTTCCTAGGTCCTGCGTGCAAGAAGATGGTTAGCTTACGCCCTGACAGCGTCTTTAAATCATCCGCGTTCCGATCCGCGGGCAAAGATTCCAAGAAATCTTCCCGAAGCTCTCGAGGGAAGAAGCGCTTTGAGGGATCGTACATGGACTGGAATGACGACGAATCCGACTCTGATGACGAAGACTCTGATGACGGCATGAAGCCCCCAACGAAAAAGAGACCGTCTTTGGACAAGGTCCCTCCCAAAGAGCTTATGGATCCTACAGAAATTATGGACTCGGATGACGATTTACCTGACCTGGGAGCTGCTTTTGGGACATCTTCACCACCGCAACCAGCTAAGGAGGCAAAACCGAAGGTCCTCAAGGCGGGCAGCGCGAAGAAGAGGATAGACTCTGGTGTAGAATTTCACATTTATTTCCTAAAGGTGTAGTAAGAGATGCTGACTAGATGCGCTTCATAGGATGAAATGGATACTGACAGCGACCCTCCAAATAAGATTTCTTCGTCGAGTCAGAAGAAACCGACTCACAAGACGTCTAGCGTCCTAGGGAAGCGGAGTCGCAAGCAAGATTCGGCGCACACGAAAGATCTCTTCAACATGTGGAGTAAGGGTGACAGCGTAAGTTGCGCGTCATTGCATGGAATGATTGCTGAACCCCTTTTCCTTCCAGGACCTCGAGCCCAGTGCGAAAATGTTACTTATGATCAAATTCATTGAGGAATGGGAAGAATGCGGTGACAAGATCATCGTGTTCTCTCAATGTAAGGGCATTCTCTTTGAGCATCTCTCCCGAACCTACTTCATCATCGTTTTTCGTTGTATAGGGACCTCGAACCTAGACCTCATAGAGAGATTGCTATCTCGTTACGGAATACGATTTTTAAGGTATGACGGCTCTATGGACCGGGGTTCTCGTGAAAGGACGCTCGCCACGTTCAAGAAGTCTGGTGGACCGCGGGTTATCATGATCAGTACCAAGTGTGGTGGTGTTGGGTACGGCTTTCTTTACATGCGTGCTTCCTCCTGTGTCTAGTTCTGACCAAATGGATCTACAGTCTTAACTTGGTCTCAGCGAACCGGATTATCAAGTTCGTCCATGTTCTTTGAGCTTCCTGTCGCCCCCTCTGACCATTCTCTTGTAGCATGGACCTCAGCTGGAATTATGCCAGCGAATCTCAAGCGTATGACCGAGTACATCGTCTTGGCCAAGATAAGGATGTTTTTATCAAGAGGTTAATCGTCAGAGATACCATCGAGGAGCGGTAAGGGCAACCATCTCTCCATTCCGAGGGAACTTTCTGACGATTTCTCTGCGTTCCTTCTTTAGCATGCTCCAGTTGCAGGATGTCAAAGTTGGTCAGTGAGATTTATCGAAGCATCGTGTCAATATTGTTTCCTGACATTATCATCCGTCCTTGTTACCGTACTGTAGGCCTTGCTGAAGCCGCACTCGGAGAAGGCACTGGCACAAACCTTCACAAACTCAGTGTCAAAGACATCAGACTGGTGCGCCCTCTTTCACTGATCGCCCTCGTTGGGATAGACACTGACGACTCTCTCCACGCAGCTGTTCGGTATGAGCAAAGGCGACCAGAACCAGACGCAGATGGGTCCTCAGCAAGCAAGCTCCCCATAGACCGGAGCTCATTGGTGTGTGGTGGTTTGAGAAGGCGAGGGTTTATACCATATGCGTATTGAATAACGAGAACGAGACTAATCGTACGAGTAATGTGTTATTGTCTTGAATATGGGTATTCGTATTTGCTGTTAGTGCGATATGTTATCGTTGTTTTTGTAGTGTGCCAACAAGCCTAGTTCCAAATTATTGCGTTCATGCTTGTGCTTATGCCCAGACTAGGTACAACACAACTCAGTCGGGAACGACTGTTTTATTGATAGGCCCATGAGAAACATGTTCGTCGAGTTAGCGGACAGCTGGGAAACCCGAGAGAGAGAGACTCCAGCTACGTTTCCAACGCATGGGGCTCTGCAGAAGAACCTTCAAGAAGCACTCATTCTTTTGTACCGCAGGAGAACGTAACTTCAGTTGGCCCAGCCCCGACAACAACTTCTCGAACCTATTCACAACTTCACCCATCGTTGGTCGCTTCCTGGGGTCAATCTGAATCATATCCAGGACCAGTGGTTTTAGGAAATCGAGACCTTTGTACCCAGGTAATACGTCCTCTAGGCCCTAATCACAGATAAGCACGGTGCACTTTGTTGTAAGCATACTGAGGACTTGCCTGCAAAAATACTTGGTTGACCATGTTTCCGGTATAGTAGACGTCCGTTGGGAAGGGATTGCTAGGCACATTCTGCGCATCCCCCTGAAGTTCGGGAGCAGACTTATCTGCACCCAGTACGGGCATAGCAAGACAAGATCTATCACTCGGTTCGAAGCACACCGCAATTCCCATATCGATGAAGAAGTATTTAATTGGGGTGGGAACCTGAGAGCGACTCAGTTGGATAGCTTTCCTTGAGAAAGCTCTGTTCTTGTCACTGAATATGGTAAAGTGCCAGCCCTCTGGATATAGAGAAGACGCATCCATCATGATATTCCCGTAATAGACGTCACTGTTCTCGAAGTGTCAATTCGGACCACATACTCGTACTGAGGACTGATACTTACCGATGAGCAATGTGATTTTCATGCATAAACTGTAGGCCCTACGGAACTTCTCAACTACTCTGAGGTCGACGAAGGCGTTCTCGGCTCACCTCGAAAATCTGCCTCAAGCAGCTCACAATTTCGCCTATAGTGTCGAACTTGGGATTATAGAAAGTTCGTAGCAGTGGCAAAACCAGGATCCGATAGTGCTCCTCAAGCGGTGAGTGTAGTACCTCGTGTACGGTGACGCCATGGTTCCTCTGGTCGGCCCTTGACCTTGCGGTATTCATGAACAGAGTGATGTCCACCTCGGTGGGACTTCGTTCGATATCCACCCTTTTCAGCGCAACGGTGGTACCATCCGCAATCCGGACCGCATCTAGGACTTTCGGTTCCTTTTCAGAACAGAAATAACAGAAAATTAGATAAAAGCGAAACTCGGGATGAGGGAGATACTGACAACTGATACTTGCCCATCCTCGCAGCTGAGGGCCGAGCTCGGCGGCTTTCCTTTCCAAGACGGGACCCAGTCGGGATGATATCTTGGACGGAGCTGATAGCCACGTCGAAGAAGCCAGGTATATTGATCCCTCCACCACACTTCGCTCGTTAGTATAGCCCCGATACCCATCTCCTCGGTGGTCATTGAAGCAGGCTGGATGCCTTCGATATCTAGGATATCTCCCTGGAAAGCACATGTCACTACTATACTCTCATGGTGATATCAGTCATTCCTCGCGTACCTGCATGTCCACGGTCCGATACTAGAGATTTATCTGCAATTATAGGATAAGAAAGTGAGGAGCTGAGGGGAAGAGAAAGATGAAATGAGTGAGCTCGAACATGGCGGCAAGTTATAGATTGAAAGTTATTACATAAAGATCACGATCTCTCTCGCTAATGCCTCAAGGGATCATTGTTACCAATTGTTGGTCCTTGTTGACCGGTATGTACGGTGATTGTGGCTGTGAGATGTTCGGTGAGTTGTCAAGGAGGCACGGTCAGTCATGGACTGATTTGCGGGCGGGGTCTAACCAACAGCTGGGGGCAGCTTCTCAAGCCATGTCCAGCGTTCGAAAGAAAAGCAAGCAAGCATTCTAAAGTTACTCAGTTCGGGTTGATCAATCTGAGGAAGGGTAATAAGTTCGACTCAGAAGTAGGATAGAGCGAACACCGAGCTTCAGGTTTAGACAGACGTCCGGGCACATATATAGGGCGCGTCAACCTCGCTGAGGAGGCCAGACGGGCGAGGAGATGGAGTCTCATCGACGACCATATTCATCCGAGGCTCTTAGTCGTTTCAATTAATGGATCGACCTGCACAGAGGTGAGAAAAATGACGAAGAGCACTGCTGGTCGTTGGGAATAGGAGTGAGACTTGATCAATGGCTAGCTCATCCCAGCGTTTTATTTGCAGTGCTACATTGGAAAACATGAAAACGAAAGAATCAAAGAGTCAGGCTCATACAGGGCAAGGCGGTAAATGAGAATGTTGAGACCAATAATACAAAGAGGGGATGAGAGGACGGTACAAAGGTAGGGTATGAAGGAGTGGATGGTGATTGACGGGGCGGTGGACGTCCGGTACAAGAGTTACCAGATCGGGAATCCATAAGCTTTAACTCGGAGACGATTTGGGCTTTCAAGGATCGACAATGCAGCGACACCTGTGCCGAGGCAGTGTAAGTGAGACCTTGACACCTGGCATTGCTACCACACAGGGTATAAATATTCTAGTAGACCATAGATGACGAGGTGGCGATGAGACACACCTTGACCGACGAGGGCGCAGAAAATCTGCACTAAACTGATACGTCTTTAGAACCGAATGGGGAGGCAGACGTCTCTCTGGGCTGCTAAATATCGTCCTTGTACGCCGAAGATGTCGACGGAGTGAAAGTGAACACACTGGTGTTCTCGTCGAGACTTTAAATGGTAGTAGCATACGGAATGTAAGGGGATTCGGTCTTAGAGAGAGTATCGAGATCTTGTCCGAGTCAATAAAATCCTGCAGAGATTTTGTTTATGCATCTGTTACCATAGATGGCTGCGAAAACTAGACGAAATAAACGGAAAATTGTGTTGAGGGTGAGAGCTGAAGGGGGCAAGCATAGGGCGAGATTTCTACCTGCTACCACTGGATCGACAGGCGATTCTGACGGACTGATATCTTCAAAACAACGACGCGCGAATAGCCAGAAGAAGCACTGCTAGCCAACCCCAAGAGATACGACGGTGCCTGCATCATCGAAGAAAGTAGATGATGGCACAGGGAGGGATGAGCGGGCGCTCTGGAATTTGAGACACAGTCTTCGATGCCGTTGCCCTTCGTTCGTCGTTTGAAAGTTTCGCTAGCGGCCTGGTAGAGTAGATTATTAGTCACTCGTG
Source organism: Agaricales sp. HM26-F1 (assembly GCA_002718315.1). Lineage (NCBI taxonomy): Eukaryota > Fungi > Basidiomycota > Agaricomycetes > Agaricales > Agaricales sp. HM26-F1. The sequence goes on from NIBX01000147.1 coordinate 410,045, forward strand.
GACCGACTGATAACATAAAATGAGTACCAAGCACTCGAATTCTCGAACCTTGCCCTGTTGAAGCACTTGTTTTAGGCATCCCTGCACCGTGACATTAGACAGGTCCAGGGACCTTCCTTCCCACTCTCGAGTTGAAATAGTTGGTGTCTGGTCCAGTGAAATTTGGACAATAGTAATTCAGCCATAGAACGGGCCTAAGGGGAGCTCGAGACCCGTGTAAGAGTCGGTCGATTGAGCCGGAAACATATGAGCTCTTTAAAGTGGGACTTGTGAGCAATTTACGAGGAATCGGTTCCTCGACTCGGAGGAATGAGAGACTGGTGAGGGGATCAAAGCGTCAGAATGGGGATTCCTTCAACAGGGGATGTGACGTGATCACATTTGACTGTCCGAGTCAGTGATGTGAGAATAAGTTAGCTTCGCTTGCACGACGCCGCCTCACCTTTGCGTTCACCAATTCCGACGTTGATGCTCCCTACTCAGAATTATTCTCTCCAAACCTTGGGACAAGGAGCAAGAAGCGTCCACCAAAATTCTTCTTGGCAGTGCTCGCAATGTGGTTAATTGTGTAACCTGCCCGACAACAGCCAAAGCTTTGCCTTGTTGGATCTACTAGGAGAGGCTTGGGGAAGCACTGTCTATCACCTTGGCCGGCCTGACCCATCAATTTGGCTTCGAGAAGCTAACTCGCTGCCCTGTGAAGCCCTCGAGAACAGAGGACCGCTTTGTTGCTTCGAGGGGAAAGACCGAGATTAGATGCATCATATGAGCCCATGTGAAGGTGCGTCTCCCTCTCCTTCTTTGCCTTTGTCTTTATTTGACTCGGTGAAACAGAGCCGTTTTTATTCGAGTTACGATAACCTGGATACGGTTTCTGTACACCTCACGGGCATCATCCATCCCAAGCGAAGCGAATATCTAGATGCTATGCTCATTATAGCTTCTCTTGCAAGTAGTACATCGGCAATCCTTGTACCTCGCGACTGGCCAACTACACTATCTCGGAAAAAAAAAATCTAAGCCTGAATCATCACATCCCATCGCTCTCAGGATTTCCAACATTAGCAGGCAATTAACGAGGATATTAGCACTAAGCCCCTTCGAGTTGGCATCGTTGCATGTCGTCAAAGCGGGGTCCTAGGAAAGGTATGTGTCCGAGGCCGTCACACACTCCCAGACGCTTTGTACTCATTCTTTTTTTCTTTTCTTTTCCTTTTCTTTTCTTTTTACAGATAGCAAAAAAAAATTTCGACCTTCAACAACAGTCTACACATCAGCGTTTTCACTCTCGCGTATAAATCACGTATCGGTGTCGACCGGCCCCAGACCCAGAGCTTCTAGGCTCTCGCTCAGGAAGGCGCTTGCTGCATTATCGAACGGCTTTTGTATTTGGCTGCATGCAAGCCTCAGGTCACGAATACGCAGCACAGATTATTATTTTACGAAGCGTAAGAAGGCCCCTGAGTTTCGGCTGGGGCTCGCCACCGTTCTTTATTTGCAGTGCTACATTAAACAACAAGACAATGTAATCAAAAAGTCAGACTCATACAGGGTGTGGTATAAAATGCGGACGTTGAGAAGATTGGTACAATTAGAGGGTATGGGATAATACGATGGTAAGGCATGTGAGTTGCAATGGGTTTGGACGACAGATGTTACGACAGGTGTTGACCGCTCTCCCCAGAATGGCCAGATCGGGTATCCATGAGCTTCGAATGAAGTTGAGCTTCCAACTTTTCAGCTTTTCGATCGTACAATCGGTGGAAGGGTATTACAAGGCCCAATGTCGATGATCGCGTCCGGCGAGTTGCTCACCCACAAGCACCGCTGACGAGGTAGGAAGTCGCTCCAAAGGATTGAGATCGATCTGAACCGAACGGTGCGGTCATGGATCGGAATCAGAATTTATCCTTGGTTGCCGAAGGTGTTGGTGGGCTGAAGGTGAACATGCTGTTCTCCTCATCGAGACTGTAGTTGTTCGTGTTGTAGCGGGCGTAGGAAGAGTCTTCGCTAGAAAGGATTGAGAAATTATCCGAGTCCACGAAGTCTCGCGAAGGCGCTGCTTGCGAGCCGTAAACGGCCATAACTGGAACTGACGACACGAGGAGAGTAGGAAGACAATCAGACGCATCGAAGAATAGTCAAAGACCGAGATTACCATCGACAGGTGATTGGGACGGATCCCCGTCTTCAAAACAGTCACTGGGAATTTTCAACGTGCAGGAGGTAGTAGAGATCGGTCCAGGCGGGGTTGACAGCCGCGACGATGAACTGGATGATGTTACGGAAAGGGAGGATCTGGTACTGACGGTGGGACTTCCTTTGGAGGAGACATGGTCGTCGACAAATTTGTCCGAGGCTTCTGTTTTCAAGGTCTGGCTGGCCCTCTGAGAACACATCAGTTTCTTTGACGTAGACCTGAGAGAAGCTTATAGCAAACAGACCTTGACGTTGTTGTAGATTTTTCTCAGGGACACCTTCATATCGTTAAGATCCCGTCCTTTTTTTCTCCAGTTTTCGAGCTTGTAGAACTCGTTCCTCCCGCTGTTAATATGATTCAGGCTTTGACCAACCGATTCATCGATGACACCAGCGAGAGCCTACGAACCTCTTGAACTCTGTCCAGTACCCATCCAGTTCTTCTCTATGAGAATTGAAACGACTTGTCGGCTCGCCGTCCCTGATATATCTGGAGAGCTCGATGAATTCGTCGGACTTGTACAGTTCTTCAATTTTCTTGATGTAGTTGGCTACCGCGATTGCATTGCGAGCATCTTTCACCATGAAGGCCATCCACTTCGGGGGTAACTGGAAAGGCGGTGATGAGGTCGAACTAGCAAGAAGGCGGGAGGCTAGGTTTCGGGTATCTGAATTAGAATTGGATTGAGAATGAGATCCTAGCCCGCTCGTTGGGTGACCACTGGAGGGGGATTGTGGGCCACCATAAACGTCGGCAGGTGGGTTGCTCCCGTTAGGATAAAGGTTCCAGGTAGTAATGCTGTGGTGCACGTTGTGGGAGCCTACGTCGCCTTTCGCTATCGCAAATAATCATGCGTAAGTAAGCTCGCAACTACTACTGACATTGCAGGAGCTCGCCTTCGATGGTATTGTTGTTGTATCCGTTGTTCTGGCCTGGTGGTACTGGTAAGGAGTTTGGCATCATAATTAGGATTAGGACGAGTCAACGTTGGGGTGCTTCGATACGGGTCGAAGGATCTTATAAAAGTTAGCCTAGAGTGCGAGGCCCGGTTGTCAAAGCGTGAAAGTAGTATAAGCCTTATCCAAGCAACTAGTATTTATCGATATTTATCGATTGGACGTGACAACGGCTCGCCACAAACACCATGGCCACGTAAATATTGGGACCTTCAAGTTTCGTATCTTTCCGCCCTTGAGAAGGCACTTCCTCGGTAGCCAAGGGTAAGCTGAAAGGATCTAACGTACTAACGCTTCATTGAAATTCTTTCACAGCTTCGAACTCCAGGATGAAAATAAAACAAGGGCAAAACTACCCTCATCTAACCTGAAACGTTGATGCCGAGAGCTGCCCGTCCATACATAGCGTGTCTACCAGGTGTCTACGCTTTGATTGTTACTTCAAGGTACGGCATAGTGCCGTACGGTTCCGGTCATTCTGCCGTACATCAGTAGTTTACATACTCGTCAACAAAGCCACACAGCATCACATAGTAATTATGTAATGTTGACTGCTGAGTCGCGTTGTAGATGCATGTTGACACTTATGTTCTCTCAGGTTTTGGTTTCTTGCCTTCAGGTCGTTGCTGCCTATCCAAAGTAAAAGCTTCACACTAGCCTATCTCTTGAGAACATGGAGGAGGTGAGTAATATTCATTCAGCAGCGTTGACGATATTTGACCTGGTGAAAAAGGGCAATCCCCCCGATGCTGAGGTTGCTCAACCTGCGTCGATGACCGACGACGAGATGGGCCGGGGACGGTTCCGAGCAATTGAAGTATGGTGGAGGGATCAATATACCTGGCTTCTAGGGAAAGGTTACCAGCTTCGGCCACGATACGATCCAGCTTGGACTCCCTCTTGGAAGGGGAAGCCCTCGACCACGGCCCTAGACTGTGAGGATGGTCAGTCATTGTTGGTCAGTCCTTGAAATTACTTCCGTGTATAAATGTTCTGTGGAGTTGACTCCCTTCATGCTATTCAAGACACCTCAGATCTTGGACGCTACAAGGCTATCTGATGGCGCAACTGTCGTGCTCAAGCGACTGAATAACCGGATGAGTCCCACAGAGGTGGACGTCTCTAGATTTCTAAATTCCTCAGAACTCGCAACGGACCCCAGGAATCATTGTGTCTCAATATACGACGTGTTACAGGTAGAGCATGAGCAGCAGTATACTATCCTCGTGCTACCGTTACTCCGGAGCTTCTACGACCCTAAATTCGATACTATCGGCGAGATCATCGGCTGTTTGAAACAGCTCTTTGAGGTTAGAATGGCTTCCACCCGCCGAATATAATATCTGATTAGCTTCTCTATAATCTATCTTCAGGGTATGCAATTCATGCATGAACACTTAGTAGCCCATCGGTGAGTCTCGCTTGGTGTGGCACTTGAAGAAAAAGTGTGCTGACTTGCATCTCCTCAGCGATGGTTTCTTCGGCAACATCATGATGGATGCTTCACCTCTTTATCCTGAGGGGTGGCATTTCACTAGCTTCTACAACAAGAACAAGGCTTTCACGGGAACGGCCACCCAGCTGAGCCGGTCTGAAGTCCCTGAACCTGTTAAATACTACTTCATCGACTTTGGTATCTCTGTACGATTCGAATCCGCGGACGTTCCGCATCTCGCTGATCCCGTATTTGGCGGGGATAGTTCCGCTCCTGAGTTCCGAGGGGACGGGCGAAAGAAACCTAGCAATCCTTTCCTCACGGATGTATACTACATGGGCAACATGATGAACGAAGTGTTTCTCAACGTGAGCCCTCTGAATCGTCTGACGCATTTCTTCAGGGCACTAACAATAGACTAGGGCCTTGAGGATTTTTTCCCCGGATATAAAGGCCTCGATTTCTTGAAACCCCTCGTTTCGGAAATGACGCGTGCTGATCCAAGCAAGCGGCCTACGATGAGCGAGGTAATCACCAAGTTCGATAAGATCGTCAATGGTCTTAGTCGCTGGAAGCTGCGTTCTCCTGCAGTACAGAAAGACGAGTTCCTCGTCATGACTATCCTCCGGAGCCCCGTTCGCTGGAAGCGAAGCTGGGATCTCTCGCGGAAGGGTTTCCCCGCAGTTCGCTAACCCCTCGCATTTCCATACACAAGGACTCTCATTCCTAACCTGATCTGTCCTCAATCTACCTCTCTCTCTATCTATCCACACTCCTTTGCTTGATTCGAGTCTCTACTGACGGACTGACTCTTTACTTATAAAATGTGCAGAGATGGATGTTCTAGCTCATCATCGTTCTTTCGTACTGCTCCATGTACTCACTACTACGCATTACATGAACATGATATCGTTCGTCTCATACATTCCTATAGTTGCAACACAAGAGGATTAGATACTCGGTTTGAATATACACGTAAATGTGCACGATAAAATCTTAGGCTGCAAACCAGGCAATCAGTGGTTCAAACGGTAGTACGACTGTGCATGTGGTGGTCCATCGTTAATATTGCTGTAGCGAACAGTTATATCACTTGGATATCTCCTCATGAGAAAACGCGCATTATCATGAGATTGAGCCATGCGTTAGTCTTGCACTCATCAAAAACATTTGGTGTCTCCTAGTCGAGAGTTTGAGGTGGGGGTGCTTTGATTTGGCGGGATCATCTGCCATGCATCAAAGCACTTCTTCTCTAGTGCTCACGACCTTCACTGATGGAATCCATACATTCAACACACCTCATTGTTCAACGTATAGAGCTCAAGGTTGTAAACGCCGTGCAACAGAGGATATTACGGTATCTGAAGTGGTATTGACCCACGAATACAGTCTGTTCTGAACCGGGTACGACTCAATGAAGATTGTCTGAAAAACGATCAAAGCGCGGCTATGTTACAACGAGTCCTCGAGAACAAGGCTCGCTACTCCTTAGATGTTGACTCGGTGTTCTTCGTTCGGTACCTTGACGATAGGAGCCTCACCGGTTGCTGAGAAACGAAACGAAACTAGAATGGCTGGAACAAATGGACCTGTGAATGTAAGTGAGATTCCTTCTCTCTATGTGTCAAAGAAACAGCAATATATCCAGCCATTATAATCTCGACAGGATGGTGTTTGATTCATTAGCATCGTACATAAGGGCGAGCAGATATCTTAAGCCCCCCGTAGTCTCATTGATCATCTTTTCCTCTGAGTCGACCCAAACATTCAATTCCCTGGACCGTAGGTTCGTCCCTCCATCGACCATTTTCTCGCGACGATCGCCCGTGAACTCTGGATCACATCCCACCCATTCAACCGATAAGCCAGTAAGCCAGTATCATGGCAGACCAGCAGCAGACTCCACCTCAGCAGTGAGCGAGGCAAATATCGAAGATGTTAACCTTCCCGGGTCTCTTTCATATTGTGAACGCTGACATGAGAGGTTAATCCACACGTCTCAGCGCAGTCCAATGAACTCGATACTGATCACCCTCTCCTTTTTCTCTCACAGTGAATGGGCCACTGAACTCCCACACCAACAACTTCACTTTCAACGGCACGGTACCCCTTACTCTGAGGCTTTGCATCATGCAGCAGCTCCTGCGCAACGAGATGACAGGCCCTCGACACCACAGCCTCCAATTAGCAGCTTCGCGTCACTAGGATTTGTCGGATGCCAGCACCGAATCCGTCCAATCACCTGGAAGTATACATAGCCTTCTGTCATGGACAGGTTCAGACCTCAGTCGGCCTAGCCCTGCATCACCAGCATTGTCAAATGCTAGTATCAAATCCTTCTAGTTGGTTGAAAGAACGAGCCCCGTAATAGAAAGGCGCTCAGAGCTCAGTCGGCACAGCTGGGTGTCGATGATTCGATCTGAGGTGGGCAACGAGTCTCCTCCAATAACCGGCTCGGAAACGCTGGTATCGATGGACAGGGCCAGCGGCGAAGATGTAACAAACAAGCCCCACAAGAGGGACAGGCGATGAAGACGACGGGCTGAAGAATAGATTACTTGATTAGGTAACGTCCAGTTTCGTACAATCTACATGTACAGCATAAAAACACTTGTAATATCTATCTATCTATCTTGAAGGTGGCAAGAGCACTGGTAGATTCTACTCTATACAACTCCAGAGAGCATGCGAACTTGAAAGGAGAGGAAAAGGAAAGGTGTTTATGCCAGTGATGAAGCTCTATCCTACGAACATGGGTGTTATAGTTTAGTGGCAAGAGATACGAACGGAAACACAAGTGAGAGAAAACAAAGAGAAAGGAAGACCACGAAGCCGGAAAGTCGAATGAAAGAGTAATGAGAGCACCAACCCAAAATTTCTTCAATTATTTACCAGGCTACATTGCACAACAGGATCATACTCAAGACACTGCCGTGCTTCTCGAAGTCAACAATTGGCAGGGCACATCGAAGTTGGCCAACACCACAGAGTGGAGCGAACAATATTACAACAAGCGAGATACAACGTGAGAAGCATAGTCAACTCAGAAGACATTACCTATCCTACGATCTACTAGAAATCCTCAACCCTTCCTGAATAGCAATGGCTTCTTCTACCCAAGGCAACCTGAAGTATTCGCTTCTCCTTAAGTCCTCTGTCCTCAACGTTGCGCCATCGCTGGGACCACATCCAAGAACAGTCTCTAGATCCCGAGACTGAGACTCTAGCCACTGTTGGATAAACTTCGCTGGGTCCTGAGCGAATGAGGTGAGGAAGGTGCGTTTGAGATGGGCGTTGTGCAAGGATTGCGCATGCATTGCGATCTAAGAAAGGGGGAGGGGAGAAATGAGTACGAGATGAAGGCATATGGGGCGACGCATGTACTGACCTGCTCATCGAGCTTAGCAAGTTCGGCGACGCTCTCTTTGGTGTTCGTGAGCATCGCGTTCATCTTCTGCTTCAAGCTAACATCCTCAGTCCTGATCTCCACATCCCACGCCACCGGCCTTTCAGGCGGGGGAACCGAAGGGTCAATAGAGTAGTGCAGCACAATCGGTTCTGGGGCCGTCAGATAGCGGTTGACCATTTCTGGAAGTTTTTGGAAGGAAAGAGTTTCAGCGCCAAAGATCTGCGAATATGCGAGTTCAGCATGCGAGAAGGAGAAAACATGGTGATGCTGTTGTTGGTACGTACGTGTCTGAGGCGGTCGTCGGCACGGATGAGTTTTCGGTCGACTTTGTCCTGGAGACCTTGGACTTTGATGTACGTCCAGAGAGCTTGTACGGCGCCTAGACGTGTTTCTTCCTTGATTCCCAAAACGCTCGCTACAAAACGAGGCTGGATGAGTATACTGTATGATGGCTAGGTATATAGAAGAGAATTGACCGAGTTCTGATTGAATCCGGAATACAGGAGGTTGATGTTCGAGATAAAGGACGACACGTATGTTTGTAGGCACGTCTCCTGTCCTACGAACGGTGAATCCATCGAGAGGAGGATGTTGACCTGGTGCACCTGCTGGCCACTGGATAGATTGAGAATTGAAGTCAGTGTCAAGCAGAGAGTTTGGTACAATGCTCGATCATACCTCAACAAGGTTGGTGCCAGGGTACAGCGCCGGGTCTCGCTGCATATCAATCACCAATCGTTTGATCATAGTTGAGAATTTGCGTAACGGAGGCCGGTCCTTGGGTCGTTGGTTTGGCAACTGGAGAACGAGGCGATTAGAGACTATTCACGCGTCTCGATATGGAAGCGAGTGAACTGTACATACTTCTAGCATTCTGCCTTCGAATTTGAGCTGCCATGAAGGCACACCCTCTCCGGTCTCCACATTCGGGTTCTCTGGAGCGTCAGGACCAGTTTGCCATGGTTGACTCGATACAGTATGACTGAGGAAAAGACGCAGAGTTCGTGTTGTCTGTGAACAATGAAAGCAACGAGAAACGCGTAGTATCAGCACAAAATCATATCCAGAGTGCCTGAAGGGTCTCGTACTGTAGGGTGTCTGCTCAGCGTGTCTTGAACCTCAGCCCGCTTCTTCATCGTCGTCCAATCCAGTTTGCGCTCCATTTCCAGGAGTTCCTGGTACATCTTCGAATCCTCTGCGAATTCTGGGTTTTCTACGATAGCATTGGGAATGTTCTTGTCCGTGATACGGCGTTTCCTATGGTACAACTTCAGTCTCGTTCAAGGGAGAAATACTGATAATAGAGACTCGAACGGACCGCGTTGGTTTAGTGTCCATGATAGAGCTCGAGGCGTCTGAGAGGATTCAGTATGGGAGAAGACGAGTGACAAGTCAATTACTTCTATTGATGAGGTCAAGTAATAGTGATCACTACCTACTGACTAAGTCAGTTAACACATATTACGTAACTGATCCGGGCGTTCAAGATAATGAATTCAGCTTTTGGTCGACCCCAGCTTGCACCGTACTGTGTTCACCCTCTGCATCTTCGTTTCAGCAGAGTATCATTTCGATATCACTATCGGCACTTTTACCAGCGCAAAGACCCTCCATTTTCATGGTCATACCCCAAAAGGTTCACAAACGCTGGTCGCCCGGGCAGACTCCTGAAGGTTTATCACGCTCGAGCTCGGTTCGATACCCCAGAGAGACATAAGACTCGAACAGAAGCTCTCCCAGACCGCATTATGCACACATAATCTCCTGTAACACCACAGGCCGCAGATAAACGCGCTCATACCTTGGATTATCGCTAGCCTGAGCAACGAATGCCCAGCTGCTTTTCAGTGAGCCGCGGCCAAGGACCCAATGCCCACCGGGCAGAACGGAGTCTCTATAAGTATAACCTTTGCCTCCGACCATCCGACTTTCAACGGGACTCGCACTAAAGCAAGGCGGTTCGCTAGAGGTCTATCTCCGATTTTACGATACTCAGGATTAAACAAAGTCCGCAGCATTAATCTCTGGTCCTGAGAACAGCTTGAACAGCAGCGTGTAGCCTACAACAGCATTGTTCGTACGTCTCATCGACAGAACAACGATTCCCTAAAGCACAACCAGCTCAAAGACCAAGCGCCTAGCTCACCGCATTAGGTTTCTCCCAGGGACCAGCTGACCAAGGACCACCGAGGCTTCGCGGCTTTTATAAAGTGAGTGGACGCTGCTTCTTCCTCTCTTCCTCCCCCGCAAGTGGCTAATCTGTCTCGATGTCTTTCAGGCAACCGTCCCAGCTCTCGAACCTCGTTATCCCAGACGAACCAGATAAACTCATGGACTCACCCACGCAGGAGAAGCGACCCTCCCTTGCGCGTTCTTCTAGTACTTTCTTTAGTGCTGTCATGAGAATGAAAAGGGTATTCAATCCTTCAAAGAAGCCTCAGTCACCCAAGAGTCCTAAAGAAAGTCGTAACGATTCGATATTCTCTTCTACGACTTACGTGGATTCCCTACAAGGCGAATCGTCTAGTCCACCATCCCCAAAGAAGAGCTCGCAGACATGGCGTAGGAATGCCACAGATACCGTGGAGGGCGCTTTACTTATGAGTCTGGAGATTCTCGGTAAAGCACCTTTCCCCGGAATTGAGATGGTCACAATTGGTCTTCGTGAGACTATGAACCGGGCTACGGTGAGTCTTCAGCTGTTCACCCAGGACGATACTCTGGCTGATTAGCATTACTTGTCCCGCCAGAAACTCGCTTATAATGAAAGCGCTATCAAAGAATTAACGCAGCGACTGAGGCAATTGCAGATGATCACAGAAGAAATGGATGAGTCTGTTCAAGAGAAACCTCTGTTTCAGCATCATGGGAGGAGGGTGACTGAGTACGTAGTTTCCTTTATGTGATACCCTTGCCCGTGGGATCGTACTGACGGCATGTACTACCTTAGGACGATCCGCACTCTAGGGGAAGAGATCCTCCGCCACAATAACCGGGGGACGACATCCAAGTTCTTCAGTAGTATGGGGGACTCTGACAGTCTCAGCGCACACCTGAAAACTCTCGACAGTCTCGTAGTCGACCTGACTGTAAGTTCTCTTCGCTGGATCAGTAATCTCCAGATGATCAAACATGATTGGACTTCTCTAGGCCGCGATCGGGAATGAAACTCATAAATCAGTGAAAGAAATTCTTCGTAATGTGCGTATTCGGCTGTTGTGCACAGGTTTCTGTGAGAATCTAATGGTCTGTGCCCGTAAAGCAAGAGAAACAGCAACAACATGTCAGATCGCAGACCTATCCTCGGGCGACGCAAAGCTACGAGGTGAATAACGCCGTGATAAGTTAGTGTGCCTTTACTCCTGGAAGTTGCCCATGTGATGATCTAATATTTCGCCTTTCTTTGTTCTAGAGGTAGACGGTGACTTGTTCAGTGGCAACAGTGGTAGTATTCATCTCGGATTAAATGGCGCAAATATTCGTGAGTCTCCTTGCGTGCTATTGTATTATTTTTATTGTCTTCTCACTGTGTCGTCCAACAGAGTCTAGTGGAAGCGTTGGCTCGGGTAACATTGGTTTGACTGATCCCCCCAATCGGAACCACTATCCCCAATACCATAGTTATCATCGCCATACCCCAACGGCCTCACGGCATAATTCCTACCCTCTGGTAAATTACTATTATGACCAAAACTCACCTATTGACGAGTCGTCGGAGGGCACGACTAACACGAGCGGGCAGCGATTATTGTTAGGAAATGTGTAGCAGAGGTCTGGCTGGGTCGTCGAGGACTACTTACATACACGTAGGTGTCCTGGAGGACTTAGTACAACGTACAATGTTTATTCGTGGGTAGGACCCATTATGGTTTTCCCTTATCTATCTCACCTATCCTGTTGTATATTGGCTTGTCATCCTACGTGAAGCACTAACGAGTGGACAGACACGAGCAGTGGTAGATCAGCAAGGGCACGATCTTCCACTATCTTCTTCCGCCCATACAGCAGGTACGAAACTTCGAATTAAATCAAGCTACGAGCCACCATCCACCCACATCACTTCCTTGAGAATAATCTCCTCCACCAAGGACGCCGTAGGACACCAGGCCCTTCACTCGCCTCATGAGCGCCTTTACTCTCGGACCCTAAAGCCGCGTATCGACGCTTGTATTGAGCGGGAGTTTCACCAGAAGTCCCCTTCTCCCACATTCCCCTTTTTGCAGCTCTATTTTTTCCGCGCAACGAAGCGTCAAGCTCTTGAATAAGCGTCAAGCAAAGTAAAGCGGACTGACTTTGCCTCAGCCTCAAGGCGCAAAAACTCCTCTTTACCCCAATCGCCATATTCCGCACCGGCTTGTGCGTACGTAGTCGCCCAGCCAGACCTTATCATATCAAGCGCGAGGGGTTTTCCTTTGAACCATGTACCTGGAAGTAGGCGATGTGGAAGAAAGGCGTGGGCGACCTTGATTTTAGATCATGAGCGTTCCGTCATAGTATAGTTAGCCCATGATTTTGTTCGACAGGGAGAAGCAGCGGCGTGCAAAAATACGTACGATTCTGCTGTATTGATCTCTGCGTATGAGTTGGCAATACACTCTTTTGCCTTCGAGCTTGGTTTTTAGCCAGTCGAGTGCCTCACGAGAGTAAGGCTGAGCTGGTCGACCGAAATGTGCTGCCTGTGAGGATAAGTAGGTGAGATGAAGAGTCTTCGACGAAGGCAGTTAGATGATGAGAGAAGGTCCATGTACCTCTGGGGCATCAGCACCAGCTATTCGGATATGGATAGTTTGGTTCCTCTGCTCTGTTTTCTCAGGATATAGAGTTTAAGAGAAAGCTATGCTCTAAAGCGAACGTACCAGCTGGTGTAGTAGGTATACGTCTAAGCTTCATTGGCCATGACCACCTGAGATAGTCATTAATTCGCGTGAGATTAGATGAGGCAACAGCAATATTCGAAGCGAATGTACCCAATGCCTGGGGTATGATAAAGACGGAAATTATCTGCGTCGCCAACTGAGAGAACTTGACCTTTGATCCAGCGTTTCTTCGCAAAGTGGTTCGGCATTATCCAGTCGCCTGTTTGAAACCTCCTGAAGTAACGTCGGTACACGAGGACTGAGCCGAAGAATGTAACACCACCCAGACCGAAAGCTAGCAGAGATGGAGGAACATTGTTGGCAGACGCGTAGCTCGTGATCCCAGAGAGAATAGACGATAGCCGCAGGCCTGGTGTAGGCTCTGGTTTGTCCTCCTTGGACCAAGGTAAACTGGGCATCCTAGCTCAGTCGTGTAGGTGAGTGACTGTTTGTCGATGTCCAGCCTCGTTGCTGGTGCCAGCTCAAGCTGAGCTCAAGTCGTGATTAGGTCGTGATCGTATTTGTGATGGTGTCGTGATCAGAGAGCACTCATAGAAAAGGTTGACCAGTGATGTGCAACATATCTGATAACTCTCTCTCTCATGGCCCTCATGAATGGCTCCGTCAACGACGACGATGCCAATGACATTCTCATTCTCTATGCTACAGAAGGCGGCACCGCCCATGAATCTGCCGACCGTATAGCAAGACATGTACGGCGCGTCAACTTCAAGGCAAGGATCTACAGCATGGATGAATACGATTCCGTGAGTGCGACCTAGTGCGAAATTCTAGGCAAACTTCGGCTTATGGTACAATTTAGGCAGAGCTCATTAACGAGCCTCTTGTGGTGTTTGTGGTCTCGACAACTGGTACTGGTGCTCAACCGAGAATGATGACTCCACTATGGAACATGTTACTTCGTGCCGACTTGCCTGAGGATCTCTTCGAGGACATGCTCTTTGGGCTCTTCGCTCTGGGCGACACCGCGTACGATAGGTTCTGTTGGCCAGGCAAGAAGCTCGCTCGACGGCTGCAAAGCCTCGGTGCGGAAGAAATCATCCCTAGAGGCGAGGGAGACGAGCAACACCGAGTTGGGTGAGTTCTGCCCCAACAAGTGGTCTCTGCTGGATAAGACGATGACTCAGTATGGTGTCATTCTCAGGATAGACGGTGCCCTCGATCCGTGGATGGACGATCTGAACGCAGCTCTTGAGAGTCTCGTTCCCCATTCGAACGGCCGTGCATCCACCTCCGTTAACGCCGTTCCACCTCCCCGAGCGCGGGTCACCCCGGACCCGGACTCCTCAGCTCTGAGGGAGGAATGGCGTTGGCCATTGGAAGACCTCCCTCAATACCATCGGGCTACCGTTTCCTCCAATCAGCGAATCACTGCTGCTGGCTGGAATCAGGATGTACGGCATATGGAGTTCGACTTTGAGGATGACATATCGTAAGATTTTTTGACTCGATTTCCTCAGCCCGAGCTTGCCCAGACTAAGTGCATTGCTGTAGATATTCTCCCGGAGATTCTGCCGTGATTCATCCCGAGGTGCCTCAAGACCAAGTGGACGACTTTCTCGCCACAGTTGGGTGGAGGAAAGTAGCAGATAAGCCCTTCCGCGTCACCCGCGTCCTCACAGGTTTGCACGGAATTATTCTCCTGGTATGTGACATGGCCCGTACTGACCCGAGTTCTATAGACCAGACATTCCCTGAGCATCTACCACCCGTCGTTACCCTACGACTCCTCTTCACTCGATACCTAGATTTCACATGCGTCCCACGTAAAACTTTCTTCCAGTTCATATCATACTTTACCTCCGACGAGCGAGAGCAAGAAAAATTAGAAGACTTTCTCACAGAGGAGGGCGCTGTAGGTTTCCTTCATTTACTTGCTCTGCTTCAAGTACTGACTCACTGGGTTGGGTTGTTCAGGACGATCTGTATCAGTATTGTTTCTATGTCAGACGATCGATCAAGGAGATCTTGGATGACTTTCACAGTGTGAAGATACCTATAGAATACGTCTTTGACGTTTTCCCTCCCCTTCGGCCTCGGGAGTTTTCGATAGCCAGCTCTGTCAAGGTAGGAGGACACTGAATCTTCTTCATTTTTTTTTTTCTCATGTCGTCATCCGGTGCCCGTAGAAGCACCCTAATAAGATCCAACTCTGTGTTGCAATAATCAACTACAAGACGAGGTTAAAGGCACCTCGTAAGGGTATCTGCACGTCTTACATGGCGGACCTCAATATAGGTAATCTCTTCCTCTTACCCCTTGGAAAGAATAGGGTATTGATGCTTCTTTCTCATCCTCCAGGAGATCCGCTGTTCATAGGAACCAGGAAAGGGTTCATACCCAAACTGGATCTAACAAAGCCCATCATTGGAGTAGGCCCGGGTACAGGCCTAGCACCCGTCCGTGCCATCATCGAGGAGCGATTACTGGAGCAGCCTTCAACTAGTAAGAGTTTTGCTTTTCTGCTCTCGTCTCCCTAGCCCTAATCGCGTATATCCCTCCGAATAGGCACGGTATTTTACTTTGGCTGTCGTTCAGCGACGAAGGATCAACATTATGCGTCAGAGATGAAGAATTACTCATTGGATTCGTCGAGAATGTTCTCGTACCGCGTTGCGTGCTCAAGAGATGGTCCTGAGGGCGTCGCAAGGACGTATGTGCAGGACCTTATACGGGAGGATGCAGAGCTTATATGGAATTTATTGCGTAATGAGGGCGCGACGGTTGTAATATCAGGGTATGTCAGACAGGGATACCTTCCCTGGCAATCACAGTGGGTGTATTGACTTACCCTTCTTGAATTGGCTAGGGCTTCGAATAAGATGCCCGCGGGTGTGAGAGAGGCTCTCCGTAACTGTATGGAGATATGCTCTGGCTGTGACGAAGCCAAGGCGAAGCTGTTCGTGGACAAGCTGGAGAGAGAAGGTCGGCTGGTGGAGGACTGCTGGTCTTGATCTACACAGATGCATTTAGAGGTTAGTCTTTCGACTGCTTCACTGGGTCATCTGAAGCTCACACTGTGGTTCTATTGACATCTAGGTGTTGGCTTGGGTGTGAATCTAGGACCAGGAATTGTCGCAAACTGTATCCATATATCTAGATGTGCCATGCATTGATTTGTACACTGTATGTTGGCTGCTGCCCGTGTGCAGGGGTATTATGTGGATCTACTCATGCATTCCACTGGTTGAGAAGACCACGTCACTCTTGCCCTTTAGATGGCACGATATCACTATCGTCTACCATCAGAGAGGCGAGAGCCTCGTTCTCAATGACGAATCACCTGACCGCGATCCATCTTGATTCAGCCAGCCTCATCATAATGACCGCGTCGCCGCCAGAGGCGTTTCTCTCCTGGTTCCGTTCCAACTCTGGCTCATTTCATCCAAACGCTCAGTTTACTGCCGGTATATACATATTCAACTCAAGTCCTAACCTAAAGGTCTATTGAGAAACCTACTCGCGATTAGTTCCTTCTGGATACTCTATCATCGCGAAAGAGGAGATCCCGGCCGATGAGACTATCGTGTCGTGCCCTTTCGCTTTGGCTGTGACGCCGCAAGTTGCGTCGGCTAGTCTTGTGAAGCTTCTAGGTGCGAAGGATGCGAATGTGCTGAAAGGATTGACGGAGAGGCAGCTCGTGTGCTCGTACCTCTGCTTCCATGAGATCATACCCCATGATTCGTAAGTGGCTTCCAGCCTTGTTCTACTCATACCTAACGGGCTCACTTTCGTCCCAGGCAAACTCAGTACGAGCTCAAGCACAAACAGTACTTGGATATTCTACCTTCTCAAGAGAAGCTCAATACCCCGCTTCACTTCACATCCGAAGAACTTGAAGAGTTCCGTGGCTCGAACATCTACCGTGCCACCTTGGATCGTGAAGCACAGTGGAAAGCAGAATGGGAAGCCGTTCAGACTTTGGTAGAGCAATCTAACAAGGAATGGGCATCTGCGTTTACATGGTAGGCTCTATAGCTGACTATCCTCGATTCGGAGCATTTGTAAAACCCTTTCATCTCTTCACAGGGAACACTACCTCAAGGCAGCCACCTACCTCTCATCGCGTGCATTCCCATCAACAGTCCTATCCTCATCCCCAACTCTACAATCCACTCCAAACTCCTACCCAGTCCTGCTACCTGGCATAGACTCGCTCAACCACGCACGAGCTACCCCCGTATCGTGGGTCGTCTCTGACCAGGTCAAAGCAGGCAGTGACAATGATTCTGCCTCAATTTCTATTGTCCTCCATCGCGCCACTCCAAGTGGCGGCGAGGTCCTCAACAACTACGGTGCTAAGCCCAACGCAGAACTTATCCTCGGCTACGGGTTCTCGATCCCGGATAACCCAGAGGACACTATCGTGCTCGCTATCGGAGATCAGCGCAGCCAAGGCAGCGGCGTCGATGGCAATAAGAATAAATGGGAGGTAGGTAGAGACGCGAAAGGCGCTGAGAGCGTGTGGGAGGAGGTTCTTGCCCGTGTCAGTAGTTCTCCACAGGGCGGGGATGAAACTGGTGGGGAAGGCGACGATGACGACGAGAATGTCCGCCCTGCGTACGAAGATGAGCTCGAGGCTGCTCAAATCCTAGCAGAAATGGTGCAAAGTCTTCTCGATCGATTGCCCTCTGAGGAGGGCGGGGCAGAGAGAGCGGCTAGGACAAGACCAGAAGTCGCGACTATGCTTCACGATTATCTCTCAGGCAAGTTCCTGCTTTCTTTTCCGCTGCACCTCGTCGTTTGACTTGTGCTTTTTTCAGGTCAGAAAGCGATCCTGGAGAGTTTGCTCAAATTCGCGTGTCAGAAAGAGGCACAGGCGATTGAGGAAGCAGGGGAAGCGGGAGTCGAACTCGTTTTTGAATAACTGAACCAAAGAGGGGGTGGAGTTGGATTCATGATTCCCACGTGTACGATACTATCAGTTACGGTTCACCAACATTTACGGACGATTGCGAAGCACAGACATGGAGTTATTTTATGCACATTGAGGCACAAACCCAGAGAACGAATTCAGCGCCTCACAATACGGAATTCTTGTAAAACCAAAAACATTGTATATATTGTCATTATTATGCAGTAGGAAAGGAAGATCGTCAAAAGAGGTTTCGTAAATTGCTATACGTATGCGCATATAACTTTTTTCTTCGAGAGAAGGGGAGATAAAAAGGCCCAACATCCGTCAACAATGCTGGCTCACTACGAGAAAGAAAAATGATATTATTCAAGGGAAAAAATAGGCTGGCTGGGGGTTGGGATGTTTGTGGGATTTGTGAGCATCAGCGTCTGGAGAGCTGGAGCTAAAACCAAGAGGCGTACGCCAGAATAGGGCGCACAGGAACCGTAGAATCTAGAACTTGAGAACCAAGTCCTAGGCTGGCAAAGCCGCGCAAAGAGACGAAGGTTGACAAGCTCTTCGCGCGACCGATCCCTCAAAAGCATCCCAAATCCAGCTTGATCCAGCCAATGTTATTCTCCCCCGGTGGGCTTGCTAGCAGATTCTTTCTCCCAGCCCGCTCGCTTGTAGAGCGGCTTCCTGGCGATTTTCCAGAGTTCGGCGTAGATGACGAAGAGGACTGTCATTCCGATGACAAGACCCCATTCCCAACCGATAGGTCCTTGATACATGGCTTTGTCGTTGAAGCCAGGAACGTACATCGCTGTGTTGTGAGATCTGATGAGGGCTGGAAGGAGAAAGAGAGGTTGGGTGGTAAACTCACGAAGGAGGGTGGACGCGGTAACTCCAATGACGGAGAAGAGAAGGACCTTGTTCATCCACATATCAACCCAGAAGGGCCTGCCAGGAGTGATCGAGAACATCGAGCGATCCACTATGGTAATACATTCGTATTAGTAGGATTCTCGGGTGGGTAAGACGAGCAAGACGTACAAGACTTGAGTTCAAGAGCGTAAATTAGAATCTGGAAGATGAAGGCAGCAAAGGTGGCAGATCTGGCTCTGAACACAAGATCACAGTCATTGGCAGAACCGTGGTTGCAGTTGCGACCGAGATCTCCAGAGCCTTTTCCATAAATCACGATGACGAACTGAAGGAACAGGATGAGTATCATAAACTATGGACAAAGCGAACGAGAAGCCTACCGTAGCCAAAGAAGTAGCACCCATGGCGATTCCGTAGGACATGGTATCAACGATGATGGGCCAGGTGAAAACACCATCCTTGAGGTCGTGAGGCGGTCTCACCATGATCTGAGCATCGGCGGGCTCCATACCCAGTCCAAAGGCAGGAGGAGCACTTGTCACCTATGTGTCTCGTGTCAGTATCACCTCGGAAAAAAAGGATATATATGTACCATGTTGACCCAAAGAACGGCGAGAGGGCTAAGAGGGAAAACACTCTTTCCTTCCTCGTCGATGAACGCGAGACCAACGATGAGGACCAAGACTTCGGCGACGTTAACAGCCAGCAAATGCAAGATGAAACGCTGAATATTGATGAAAATCCTGCGGCCCTCTTGGACGGCTGCGCGAATAGAATCGAAATTACTGCAAGGAGAAATTAGAGGGGTGACCTCAGCGACCCGCGAAGAGAACCTTACTCGTCACTAAGAACTAGATCCGATGCGTCCTTGGCCACGTCAGAACCAGCCATACCCATAGCGATACCAACAGGAGCAAGCTTGAGCGCAGGGGAGTCGTTCACTCCATCACCAGACATAGACAGGTGACGGCCGCGCCTCTTGCCAGCGTGGATCATGCGAACTTTGGTCTCTGGAGAGCAACGAGCAATAACCAGAGGTAGCTCAGGCAAGGCATCAATCTGTTCATCCGTGAGCTTGTCGAATTCAGTGGCCTATGGTATCAGAACAAAATCATCAAAACGCTAGAGAACATGAAAAACTACGAGAGACTCGCCGTCATGAACATGTGCTTGGGAGCATCGGGAGGGAGAATTTCCACAGCCTCAGCGATGGCCTTCGCAGTCGTGATATGGTCTCCAGTGAGCCTGATTTGGTGAACGTATCTCATCAGAAAGGTATAAACAAAATACATAGCTGAGGACATACATATGGACAACAATCCCTGCCCGCTTGCAAGCACGTACAGCACCGATAGTCTCAGGTCTGGGAGGATCAAAGATACCAACCAAACCTAAGAAAGTGAATTCTTTCTCGATTTGGTCCCTGGGAGCAGTGTTGAAGTCGAAGCCCGAGTTCAGTGGGATGTACTTGTGACCAATGGCGATTACGCGAAGACCTTCAGAAGCGAGCGATTCTGCTTTAGCGAGAAACCTCTGACGAATGTCCTGAGTCAAGGGTGTCGTCGATGTGGGGTCAGTGTACGGATTAGGGACATAGGATGTAGTGCAGTCCAAGACACGCTCGATCTATTAAGGAAATGGATATATAACCTTGGAGAGCAGTAACGAATATATGCTTACAGCTCCTTTGATCATAACTGTCGCAACAGTAGGCTTCTCTTCATCCAGATAAATCGTCGACATGCGCTTAACAGTGCTTGAGAACGGATGCTCGGCCTGAAGCTTGAATCGCTTGGCCTTGATGGTCTCCTCCACAAAGCTGACGTGTTGAGTGATCTTCTTCTCATCGGTGATCTCATCTTCAACAGGTTCTCCAAGGGGTCTGGCGCGTTCGGTAGGATCATCGGAGAGAGATGACATGGAGAGGCTAGGTTGACCAAGTCCGAGCTTCGTTGCGAACACCTGGAGAGCGACCTCAGTTGGGTCTCCGTTGGCTTTCCATTGACCCTTTAAGTTCTTGTGAATCCTGTATCAACAATCAGTTGATTTTCTGAAGAACGTTGAAACAGAAGCTTACGTTGCAACATTGCAGAGAGAAGTAACGCGAACAGCTTGAGCCATCGCCTCATCCAAAGATTCCGGGTGAATAACATCTCCTGAGGCATCGTCCCTTACAATACCCTCAGGTACAATAGCGTCAGAACCTGTCTCAGTTGAATACGACTTGCTGAGCTCATCGCTGCTTCCAGCAATCCAAAGACTGCGAACAGACATTTGACCTGGAGGAAATTGCTTGTTAGATTTTAGCACGATGACAAGAAGGAAAAGAGGCTTACCAAGGGTAAGGGTACCGGTCTTGTCGCTGCAAATATCCGTAACGGCGCCCAAATTCTCGACAGCATCGAGCTTGCGCACGATAACATGCTGCTTGGCCATCCTCCTTGTACCAACGGCCATAGTGAGTGTCAACACAGCGACCAGACTTTCGGGGATGATAGCAATGCCGACCGCGATGGCATAGAGCGCAACAGTATCATCAACCTTGAATCTAGCCGCTGAGAACACGATAATAGCGAGAATGATAGCGCATCCGAAGAGCAGATAGGCGAGTTTGGCGAGCTTGATCTGAAGAGGAGTACGATTACGGAGACCAAGGAACTCGAGGAAGTTGTACTGGAGCGTCTTGAGGAGGCTGACTTGCTTTTCGCCGGGCTTCTTTCCCATCGCCTCGGCGATTTTACCGACCTGAATTCGGTGATCAGTAAAACACCAGGTGATGACGTCATCGTGCGTTAGACGAATGTTCACCTCTGTCTTCATTCCAGTTGCAAAAACGATACCGGTACCTCTGCCTTTGGTGACGACGGTGGAGGAGTAACAGAGGTTTATTCTATCTCCAATGGGCATGGTGAGCTCCGGGTCATCCATGACTGTGATGACCTTGGCGACTAAGAGGCAACCGCGCTGAGAGGTCGGATGAAAAAAAAAAAATTAGATAGGGAAAATACTAACCTGGTTGCGACTCTCCGGTCAAGAGTTGCTCGGATACCTCCAAATTCGATGCAAAGATCATGCGAAGCTAATGATTATGGTATGAGCATTTTATTTTAGGAAGAGAACCCGATGTAAAGCTTACATCAGCTGGGATAACGTCTCCTGTCTTGATCGCCACGACGTCACCTATGAACAGGAGGTCAAAGGTAATGAAAAAGACTGCGCAGGAAAAGTACGCACCTGGTACAACATTCTTCGCTGGAATAGCTGTCGACTCTCCGTTCCTTACGACAAAGGCGGTAGGAGAGGACAGCTGGCGCAGAGCATCCATTGTTTTCTCAGCACGGTATTCTTGAAAAAATCCTACACTGTGTCATAGGTCAGAAAGGAGGCAAGTGGTATACCCAAAAGGGAAGACTTAAAGAAATGGGCCTTACGCAGTGTTGACTGCGATAACAGCGGCAATAACGGAGCCTTCGACAAAGTCTTGGACACCGAAACTGAGTGCCAAAGCAGCGAATAAAACCAACGTAAGAGCGTTCGCTAAATATCAACAGTTAGCATTGAGAGTGAATGGGAAACATAAAAAGTCGCACCCAGCTGTCCAATGAGTACACCGATGGCGCTGACTTGTGAGCTATCGTTCAACAAGTTCTCGCCGCATGTTTCCAGTCTACGTGCTGCCTCGTTTTTGCTTAGACCGTCACTCTGAGTAGTGCCAATGTCAACAGCCAGCTTGGAGCCAGTTGTGGTGTGAACCGAGGGTATGAGAGTGTCGAAGTTGGTTTCGTTGGGGGAAACAGTGACGGACATGGTCGTGTTCGACCGACTATTTAGCCCGACACCATGCTTTTCTTTAGAGAACAAACCCATTGCGATAGGGTGTGGATAGTAATGTGCTGCTTTGCCTGTGCACTGTATAGAGTAGTTGTGATGGTCTTGGGAGATGGTGTGTGGGTTGAAGGAGGCAAATTTAATGTTGATGCCCAAGGGTCTTATATACACCGAGCAGTCACCAAGAAATCTAGGCGCCGGTAATTACTTAGCGCTTAGCGCTTATCTGCCGACATCAGAATTTGCGAGACACGATGTCTTTGCATCGAGGCTGCACATGCCAAGGCTTGCTATGAATTGGACTCGTATCTTCTAGACTGTAGTCTACAGATATGAAGTGACTACTGTATGTGGTGATCGATAGAGCTCGAGAGGTCGCTGCATTTGTGGGAGGAAGGAGAGAACAGTTCAACTGGAGGTAAAATAAGTAGATGCTAGTTCAGCCTTGAACTTCTTGAGAAGGAATTGCAGATAAGTAGCTTCTACACGGAACTCGGAACAAAGAGCGAGACTTGGCACAGAAAATCTGAAATAGACACCCTCCACGCAGAAGCATATATACAGAGTATACATCCTCATCGTCCAGTGCCAACAACAGATGAGAAAGAAACGAACCAAGGTTGATTAAATCTGAAGGCGAGCGTTTACTCCATATCGAACAACAGCACCTCAGCGACACCCTCCCCGGCATTCTGCACCTGCAATGCGGCACCATCCTCAACCTGTATGTAGGCACCATCACCTTCTCTCAAGACGATATCTTTCCCATCCTCCCCAGCACCGGAAACTTTGATTTGAACACCTTCACCTCGACCAGGATTATACCCTGATCTCTGAATGACGTGAATATACCCCTTACGAGCCTTGCCGGTCTTCTGGAAAGGGTGGGTGAGCGTGGTTGAGGGTGAGATCAGCGTGGCGTAGAGACTGAGAGGAGAATGCACAGGCGCGGGACCAGCGGTTTCGCGAACGTCGCTGACTCCCTGCTCGTTGACGGGTGCTACTACGCGCAGAAAGACATCTTTCTTCTCTTCGTCTGTGAAGTGCCTAGCAAGCAAGCGATGCCTTGTCAGCTGCTGTCAAGTTCATGTGAAAAGAGTTAGCGTACCTGGTGTAATATTTCGGTGGAAGACGACTCTGAGAGGGCAGGCTCCAAATCTGGAGGAAATGAACTTCCTTGGCTCCATGTTGATGTTCACTGTGACTTATTCCAGTGCCGGCAGAAGTCATCTGGATATCTCCTCGCTTCAGGACCTCGGTATTTCCCATCGAATCCTTACTGGAAGGCAAAAAGACTCAGCAACACAGGTTATACAGAGAAAGAAAATCAGCTCACTGTTCCAACTCCCCAGAGACGATGTAGGAAAAGATCTCAAACTCGCGGTGACTATGCGTCCCGAAGCCAGTCTTTGGGGCGACACGATCTTCGTTGATGACGCGGAGGCAGCCGTATTGATTATGCTTGGGATCCTGGTACATAGCGAAGGAGAAAGTATGAAAAGTCTTCAGCCAGTCATGGTCTGCATGGCCACGCTATAGAGAGATAAACGTTCGTCAGCGACATGCCTTCTGTTGTAATCAGTTAAAATGCAGACGCACCTCCTGGCTAAGACGAGGAATCAAGTTCACGGAAGGCATCGATGTACGGGTGAGGTTCGTTGTCGAAGAAGCAGTAGTATTCAGTGCTCTGAGAAAACCACGAGAGGTCGCAATAAAAGCCGATGAAGCTCTAAGTTTCGATGAGAGAGTCTGAGAAAACAGATTGGTGTATTGTGGAAACCAGTTGACGAGCCAGATTATATAGAGGGGAAGGAAGCAGATAAGAGCGAACGAGATGGTTCTGGATACCATATGCTTGTCAGCCCATCTTGTCAGCTTATAAGTAAGAATCCGTCGTCTCCGAGTACAATTTCACGCATCGCGTATTGGTCGTCTCGCCTTTTTTGGGAGCATCATTCTCACGAAGAGGAGGTGAGGCCACGTGTTACGGGATATAGGCAGTTTGGCTGAATTGTCTCAGGAAAAATGTTCTTTTTAGGGTGTAGTGCGTTGCTCGAGATGAATCATGATTAGAAACCGTGATATAGAGGTACAACGAGTCGCATGAAAAATAGAAACAGAAGGAAAAGGACCATATCCTTCCAGCGCGTACTACTAGCCTACCTCGAAGGCGACGACCCAGGAGCATGAACACTCTGTGCTGACTCAAGGTCTGTCCACAGGACCAAGTAAGAAGAATGCTGCTCACGGATTCGGCGAAGACGCAAATTGGGCTAGCAATACGGGTGGTTCACGTCAAAGGCAAATCTCTCGAGAGTCTCCTCATCTTCCACCAGTTCAAAGATCTTTGCGGAGTGGTCAGTGACGACATCCGATCGATGTACTCTCATCCAATGATGAAGCTGTAAAATAACCGAAATCGTCAGCGTCAGATCGCGTAGAGCCCAGCTCCCGTATCGAAAACTTACGATGGTGGTCGACCGTACGAAAGCACTAGGCTTGAGGGATTGGGCATCACGCCGACAGCTTCCATGAACACACCTCAGGAGATGGTTGGCAAACTGAAATTGACTTAGAGTCGTGGTACCAGGATCCATCCTACACGCTCTGAGAGCGGATTTCATGACAGGGACGAACTCCTCGTAAACCGCAATCATGGAAGCCCCGTTCCAGGTGTATTCCTTCAGAAAGCTTAGGAACAGCCTGTCTCTGTCCTCTTTCGTGACGTAGTCGGAAAGAGATGTGACTATGTTTAAAGGTTCCGAGGTAGGGCGTGTGCGAGCATTGCGGTCGATGAAAATCGCAGGGTAGGTCATGAGCACCTTTGATGAGGCAGAGTAGTTCGAAGGGGTGGAGAATAGTGTGGTAGCAAGAGTGAGGACGGAAGCTGGGTCATCGCTCTGTTTGAGGCCCGCTGCGAGCGACGACGATTCTACGATGGAGAGCAGCTCTTTCTCCTTGGCGAGCCGCCACTCCTGTACCAGAGGATGGATATCCGGGAATACGCTTCGGATCGCAGGCTCGAAGAGAGCTGCCTCAGCAGTGATCCTCGCAAGTGTATCCAAAGGCCCAGACGCTGCGAAGACATCAAAGACTATCCGCTGTATCGGTTCCATAAGAATGAAATCCATATCAGGGGGGTAGATATGGTGCGTGGTGCGATATTCTTCCAAAATGTTCCGGGCGGCTTGTAGGGCATAGCCAAGCCTCCATCGATTATCATTGGTTAGTCTGGTATCCTTTCTCTGCCTCAGGTATTTCTCTAGAGATGGTCGCACGGATTCCCACTCTGTAAGCTCGTGAGAACCAGAGGTTCAGCAGAAAAAAAGTTGAAACCACACCTTCGGTTAACAATGGGTCATGTAGTTTCTCGAATTTAACTCTATCCCATAGAGCGTTCCGTGGCCAGGTCGCAGTATTCAGAAAGCGGAGCTCATCAGACCAGCCACACTCCTTCAATTTTGCTTCTAGTCTTCATAACCGTAAACAGGTGCATGGCCACGCTTGGATAAGGGAATACGAACTGGGATCTGATTCTTTTCTCCACTTCCTTCCTTGCTTGTGCTTCTCTCATGGGTCGTCGAGATTGCCATCTCTTAAAATCTGTTTCAAGCTGCGATGGATGAAGGTCAGCAACTGTGAGCAACAAGCGACGCGAGGACACTACGTACAATCTGGGCGTTCAGTAGCGATTTCTTTTCACTCTCAACCCAGGTTTTGCGCTCAGGAGAGCGTTTCGGGAAAGCGTTGACCTCTTCTTTGAGTTTATTTCTGAGAGCGGGCCAATAAAACGTCTGGACCGTTCCTGAATACTGGATTGATGATGACAACTTGTTTGTAAACAAGAACACCTACGACCGGGTTTGAGAGTCAGTTTTGGTACAATATCCTCTATGTTCCAATCAGGGTGTGTTCTCTTGAAGCTAAGAGTGCCAACGTTTCAACCCCTCTCATATCATGACGAGGTTGATGAGAAAGGACTTACTGTCGGGAGAGACAAGACTGGCACACGTCGAACTGGTACTCGAAGGCTTTGATTAGCTCCTCAGCGGCGCTGCAGAACTAGTCGAGATGAGTCATCCAAACTATGGCAGATGATAGGGCGAATGGACTGACATAACAGCTACCTCCGTATACGAACCTCACGAACCAAAGGAAGTTCATTCCATCGGGACATTCTAGGAAATCATCCAATTCTGCCAGAGCTTTCTTCCAGACGTGCGCTGAGGACGAGTTCGAAAGTACGGTCTTGAGATTCCTGTTGACGCGAGAGACGTGCAATAGGTCAATAGGTAAGAGATCGAGGAAAATCTAGACGAAAAGCACGGCGCCAGGAGAGTCAGCGAGTTTCCAAAACACGTCTAAATCTTCCACTCCAGTGATATACTCACTTGGTAGAGTATGTCAAGGGGCAGGTCAGAGAAGCAGGTCGACTTCTCAAGGTACCTGAACTTCTTCGATGTGTTACTGTCTAGTTCAACTTCAGAGTTAGCCTTGCGTTTGATTCCCTGGGTAGACTCCTGTGGTGGGCATTCAGTAGACATGGATCAAGAGGTGTGGTGGCGATCGTTCTTGCTAACATTGATACAGCGTTTATGTATGCCGGTATAGCTCGCTTCTTATATATGGCGGATGTATGTCCAGAGGCAAATCACTTGGGCTCATAATGACTTGTCCATTCGCAGGTCGTCGCCATGGAAAGAATCCCGAGATCGATGCATGAAAGTTCCTGTTCTTGGGCTGCTTGTGAATCATTACTATTGTTCCTGACTTTGGTTAAAAGTCCGGAGTGCAGATGGGAGTGTAACAAAGGAGGGATATGAACGAGTAAAGCTGAAAACATATTGTTGATGAACGGGTGGAAAGAAGAATCAGGGTGCTCCCTCCCACGGCTCAACTCCCTCGGCATTGACAAATTTACACTGTGCAGCTAGCAGGAATGCTCAGCACTCAGCGCTGAGAACCATGCATGGCCTTGATGTCCTGGGCTATAGGCGTGCCACTTGAGTGGACGGAGTAGACATATGGGGAAACGCTTAAGCAAATCATCGGGATCCTCTCGTCCCAGGCCGGGAATATCATCACCACACAACGCTTCGACAGACGTTAAATCAACCTCACGATCGTCTAGCTTACACTATACAATCCGAGCAACGCATTCAGTACTTCTCAAAACGACCTGACACAGGGTTGATTGCCGTCTGAGAAACAGTATCTCTCGAGCACTAGTCTCCTCATCTTCTTCAACTAGTTCGGATATCTTGATGGATGGGATCAGTAATGTATGGCGGTGTAACACAAATTCAACAATAAAAAGCGATTGCTTCACCAATAATAATTAGAACGCGAGATGGGCACAGTAGAAAACCTCTCTAGAGCCTCCTCGTCCTCGACGAGTACGAACATATTAGTACTGGAGTCATCCTGCTGGACGTTCCACGTATGCACTCTCATCCAATGCTCCAGCTAGACGAATGCGTAAGCACTGTGAACACAAACAGAAACAATTACAGGTCAAAAATACTCACAGCGGCAGTCGACCTTACAAAGGCAGTAGGGACCAGAGCCTCTCCATGGCTCTTGCAGTCCTTGTATACGCATCTCAAAAGAGGGTTGACCTCCTGGAACTGCCTGTGAGTTGTGACAGCCGGGTCCATACCGCAAGCCTGGATAGCGGATTTCATGACAGGGATCGCATTAGCGAACAGAGATATATGCTTCCCCCCGTTCCAAGTGCGTTTCTTCAAAAAACTCCAAAAGAGTTTGTCTCTATCCTCTTTGGTCACGTAGTCCTCAAAAGATGTGACGGACTCGATGGGTTCCTTGGCGAGAGGGAAACTGCGAGCGCTGTCCTCGACGAGAACTGCTGGATATGTCATGATTACAGGCGCTGAAAACCTTCTCTCCCGCGTAATGAACACTGTTGTGGCAAGGCTGAGGATCGAAGAAGGGTGGTCGGTATCGACGGAGTTCTCTGCTCGCAAAGACTCTGGCACAAGGGAGAGCAACTCTGCCTCTTTGGCTTGCCTCCACGCTTGGACTAGCGGATGGATATCTGGAAACGCGGATCGTATGGCAGGCTCGAAAAGAGCTGCCTCATCCCGGATAGATTGCTGCGTTTCCAAACGACCAGAGGACTCAAAAATATCAAAGATGATCCGCTGTACGGGTTCCAGAAGGATGAAATCGGTCCTGGATGGGCATATATGATGCGAAAGGCGATATTCTGCTAGAATAGCATGAACGGCTTCTAACGCACGCATGAGCCTCGTCCTGATGTCGCTCGAGAATCTCTGGTCTCTCCTTCGCTCAAGGTATTTCACCAGAGTAGGTCTCACGTCATCCCACTCTACGAGTGGCATGAGAAAAGAAGAAAAAAAAAAGAAAAGATCGAGACCATACCCTCTGGTGGAAGTGGGTCATGAAGGTACTTAAAGCTGACTTGGCCCCATATTGCATTAGGGTGTCTCCCAGATAGTTCATCCAGCGATGTCATTTCGTCGGCCCAGCCCATTTCCCTTAGTCGTTTGTCCATTCTGGTTAGTAGCATCAGCGAGTGCATGCAACATAGCTGAGAGTAGAAACCGGATACATACTCCTCTCGGATCCTCTTTTCGGCTTTCTTTCTCTCGGCCGCCTGCCTTAGGGGTTCGTCCAACTCCCATTCATTGTATTCTTTTGCGAGCTGAGACCAGATATATGAGCAAAGGAATATGCAGCTCAAATTGCAAATCGCGCACTGTTCTAGCATTCTCCAGAGCCTTGAGTCTGCTTGAGATCCAAGCTTTGCGCTCAGAGGATCGCCCGGGTAGAGCATTCAGCTTCTCGACGAGAAACTCACGCATCTTAGGCCAATAGTAAGCTTGGATGTGGCCTGGATGATGATTTAAAAATCAGGGATTGGTACAAGTCAAGAAACTTACGGCCAGGCCGGATGACAAGCTCCGGTACGATGCCTTCCACGTTCCACCCGACATGCCTTCTCTTGAAGCTGTGGGATAGAATGTTAGGATACTCGATAACAGATGTGGATCCGGGATCAACCTACTGTACAGACAAACAGGCCTGACATACGTGGAACTGGTACTCGAACGCTTTCCAGACGCTTTCAGTGGAGTTGCAAAACTAGGTGGATGAGATGAGTTATGGTCGCCGCAAGAGATATTGCGATCGGCTGCGTTACATAGCAATGTCCACCATGAATGAAGTCCATGAACCGAAGAGGATGCATGCCTTGTGGGCATCTCGGGAAGTCTGAAGGTAGCTTGTGCATAATCTTCTTCCAGATAAACATTGTACCAGGATCGAGAAGTATTATTCTCATGTTCTTATTGACGCGGGAGATGTTCAGCAAGTCAATAGGAAGGAGACCTTGCATGAAGATCTACATGAAACCAACGGACTATTAGGCTATAGCGCTCACCACAAGAAATCAACTTACATGATACAGAACATCTAGAGGCAGCTCAGAGAAAGAGGTCGATTTCTCGATGCCTTTAGCTCTCTTAGAGGGAGGCGCTGCTTTCTCCTCATTAGCCTTTCGCTTTCTGCCTCGAGCTGTTTTCTGCCTCGACTTGGGCATTGAGCGAGGGCAAGTTTCAGTAGTGAGTGTTGAAGAGAAGTAAGAATAGGGGTCCTTGTTTGTCCATTTGATACACCTCAAATGGACAATGCATGGCCAGGGTTGTGATGAGTCAAGATGACCGGTACCAGTTCGTATGCTCGCATATTACTGTAGGGTTAAGGGGATAGCATTGATAGGCAACAGGTTGTAATAGGTGACAAAAAAGCGAGGTTCCATGAGTTCTTAGAGTCAAAGTTCGATGAAAAGCGTGGTATTGCAAGAGGACCATTGGGATCCAGGTATGATTGAGAGGCAGAACTCGAGAACTGCGAGCTTCGGCGGTCTCATGATAAGTGTCCACAGTCCATGATGGACCAGATTTCAAGGTCCTCGGTTAGCTAAGGTAGACGTCCCACGACCGTCCACTCATTCTATTCGTTCTCCCACCCACCTATTACCAAGTCTGAGCCTTGAACCAGTCGGGCCTTCGCATTCTTCTCTCGGGCCTTTCTGAGTTATACTCCAGCAATGTGTCCAAATAACATACAACTATATTCCCACAATCTGACTTGCGTATAAAATCTCAGCGCAAATGAGGTAGACCAGTTCACCTTCGGCCCGTGCCTCGAAGATTGTTGCTCTCACACGAATAACTCGTTGAACTCATACTTGCTCATGATGGACCTTGGTCTCAAAGACATCCACATCCTAGTAACTGGTGAGTGAGGAATAAAACTGAAAGGCAGAGAGGCTGAACCGCGTACGTAGGTGCAAGTGGAGGAATAGGTATCGAGATCGTCAGATTATACCTCGGTAGGTCGCCACCGTAGTTTGAATCTTCATTCATTCATATGGCAATGTCAGAACTTGGAGCCAAGGTTACCGCACAGTACAACACCCAGACCGGCCCTCTGGACTCGCTGTCTGGCGATGCTAGTATCAACCCCCTTCAAGCTGATCTCACTAGTGAAGATTCGGTTCGGCACCTCTTCCAAGTCGCTGCTACGACATTTGGTCCCGTTTCCGTCGCCATTGTAAACCATGGAATTTGGCCCAAGGAGGATGTGCTCGTCATTGACATGCCACTTGAGAGATGGCAGAAGACGATCAACACCAACTTAACATCTTCGTTCCTTGTGATTAGGGAATATCTCCGAGCTCTAAAGGATGCTCCCGAAACCTGCAAGCTGAACGCCTCAGTGGTGCTTATTGGGAGTGCCGCAGGTAAAAGCTTTCGACCTCCTCTGGGCCTGCTCATCCTGCTGACCAGAGTCACAGGGAAAGTCGGAGAAGCTTACCATGCCGACTACGCAACCTCCAAGAGCGGTAAGTTATCTTCATGTCCCACCTCTCCTCAGGCCAGAAGCCTTACTTCCTTCGCAGCAATGATGTACGGCTTGGTGTACTCCCTCAAGAACGAGATCGTCAAGATTGCACCTCGGGGCAGAGTCAATTGTGTTGCTCCAGGTTGGACCAAAACTCCTATGGCTGAATCTGCTCTAGCAGATTTCAACGTCGTCTATCAAGCACTCGCAACGTCAGTTGTTCCATCTCATTTCATCCTGATTCGACGCTCAACTTGTTTCGGGGGCAGAACCCCGTTGAGAAAGGTCGCAGAACCCAAGGACGTTGCCAATCAGGTCGCGTTCATTTCTTCCAACAAACTCTCAGGTCATGTTACGGGAGAAGTGAGTGGTATTCTGGGTTGTGACGATCTAATAGAATTTATTTTTCTGATGATCTTTGCGTTTGCGTCTAGGTGGTCATGGTACATGGTGGAATGGAAGGAAGGGTGCTCAACAAGCCCGAAGATCTCGTTTCTTGATCAATACACCTCCCATCGACGCTGGTATCTAAACTGTACCAAATATGCACGCCTTATAGATAGCAACTTCTTCATCAAAGGTTCCTCCATCGCCTATCGCTCACAGAAGGACAGCTGATCAGATCGTGGCTCGCTCCCTGGGAAACGGTACTAGTGGCACTGGAACCATTTTTATTGTCACGTTTCCGACCCAATTCACAATAGAAGAATCCCTCACGGATCAAGATGCAAGTTCGAGGACTCTTTTGTGGCACCATGGGGCAACCAGCTGTAGGCTCTATCGAGACTAGTACACCTTGCCCGCAATCCGATATAAAACTGTGGGTGGAATGTCGGAGGCTTATCGTACATTTCCCCATTTTATCCAGCGGTAGGCTCTGCGCTTCTTTTTTTGTCTTCTTTCGAACTAATACCCTTTTTCTCATACGTAGATGGATTCTCGCGTAGCTCACCTTCGTGAGGAGCCGCCCTCTGATGCATCTGGCGCGCATCTGGACCCCAACCACAAGGCCCAAAATGCTGCACACGGTCTCCAACTGAGTGCACAACCACTCACTGTACCGACAAACTCTAATCGCTGCGCTTTTCGTGTATCCATTGACAAAGTTCCCAACGAGATATTGCACCACATCCTGAAGCTCATTGGGACACTGCCGGGGGTCGACATTGGCGACGACACCGTCGTAAGTGGTCATCCTTGGAACTTAGCTCAGGTCTGCCGAGCATGGCGTGCTTTTGTCATTTCGTGGCCTGGTTTCTGGCAGAAGATACATCTTGACTGGGCGTTCGGCGAGATGGCGCCCTTGCGCTCATGGCACGCGGATCGTCTGGAGATGAGATTGGAAAGGAGTCAAGAATGGGATCTGGACGTATACCTTTCCATCTGGCACGAAGACAACCAAATCATAGGCACCGAAGAGTTCGATTGGGAGGCGTTCGACCCGATTGCGGTCGAGTGTCTGGACTTGGTCTTCGCGGAGGCACACAGATCGCGTCGCCTGCATGTGGCAGAGCCGTGTAACATCTTGTATTATATATCAATGTGCAAAGGGCTCGACATGCCTCATCACTTTCCGTGGCTGGAGGTCCTCACTATCAACGACCCAGACACCCTCGATATCCACTACGCACCGAAGCTACGTGATCTCACCATCTTGGAATCCGATGAAGATGACGAATGGTCGTTCCTTTCCTACCAATATCCCTGGGCATCCATCTCTCACTTCGAAATCAATGGTGGTCAGATATATTGTCACCGTCTGCTGATGATCCTCTCAGCCCTCCCTAACCTGACGACCCTGACTCTTTCATGGCTGACGATACGCCATAACTCCGGGCCACAGCAAGTTCTATCGATGCCCCATCTTCAGACCTTCACCATACATCAAGCTGATTGGTGGGACGGTACTCGAGATCTGTACCGCGATCTCCGCACCCCAAACCTCCAGAAACTCCAGTTGGGTAGAGAGGAGTTACCCTATCAGTTCATCGATAAAAACGCCGTTCATCGATATGACTTGGAGACTCGGGATGTGGAATTCGACAATATCCGTCAGATGGTCCACGGCTCGGGCACTGGGTCAGTCAGTTCGCTACATACGCTCTTCGTGCTTCTCTCGCCCTCAGATACCATCGAATCTTGGCCGTGCCTAGAAAATCTCCTCACAGGACCACCTAGCTTGACTTCACTCACCCTAGAATTCACGCCAGTGTCGTTTCCCCGAGCAAGTCAGACTGTGGATTGGCTCACTAGCCTGTTGCAACGACAGGATCCAAGTCATAATTTCACTGTCCTTCCACGCCTCCGTCATTTTGGCCTTAGAAACCCTGGTGCAGGCTTTGATTCCAGCGCACTCCTACGAGTGGTGACAACACGAAGCCAAATGGGTGCTAATAGAGCACACGCCCTCCGAACGTTCAGGATGGGCTACCATCTAGAGTATCTAGGTACTGCCGAAAAAGAAGCTTGGCTAAGGCTGAAGAGTAAGCTGATTGATCTGGGAAACGACACGTTCGAGGTCTATATCTCCTAGAACTAGGATGCCATTCCACTGGTGTATTGGGTTACTTTGGTTTCGGCCCAGAGCAGAGTATAGGTAAGGCTATTATAGAGATCGCATTGTATTGTGATGAAAACTGGGGAGGTCAATACAGTCAGTACTAGTACCAAAGGCAGGATCTTTCCTGGTATCAATACATTTTTTATACCAGCGTAGTTCGATTTAGGTAAACCGAGCATAGTAGTCGTAACTCCTGAATCAGAAGAGATTTCGAGCACGAAAGATTGAGGTAAATAGAGGGGAGACTAGGCCAACAAGTCAAAGAGTCCTTTACCCGCACAACCGGCAACTCCATTTCGAAAGATGTTGAGCGAACAGTCTACGAAAGTGTCCTGGTTCTGGTTTCCTGAGCGAGGACGGGTGAACAACGGGTGATTTTTCTTGTTCTGGATGAACAATAGGGTCCAGGGGTGAAGTGAGTCCTGACCCTTCCGCCTGAGCTGGCTCAGACGCGTCCGCGTTTTTGGTCTTGTGTTCTTGTAGTTGTGTCTGAGCCCGTATAGCTTCAAGGGTATTCTGAAGTGCATCCTTCGCTCGGATGGTGGCAGGGTTATCCTTGCCAAGTATTCTACTTCGCTTATCCAGGACCTGTTGCTCCATCTCGAGGGCTTCGTGTCGCCGACCTTGCGAACCTATGATCCATGCAAGCTTCGCCAGAGCGTGAATAGTATCGGGATGATCTTCTCCCAAGTAGAGACTTCGCTGCTCAAGCGCACACTTCTGCATCTCTTCAGCCTCATTCCATCGGCCCATGGAACCAAGAATCCATGCAAGGTTCGCCAGCGCAAATATGGTGTCTGGATGAGTCTCCCCAAGATACAGGGTCCGCTTCTCAAGGACCTCTCTCTGCATCCTCTCAGCGTCCTCCCACTGACCTGCCTCACCTAACATCCACGCTAGGTTCGCTAGTGCGAAGATAGTATCGGGGTGGTTCTCTCCGAGAAACAGAGTCTGTTTCTCTAGTGCCTCCCGTTGCATGGCTTGCGCTTCAGTGCGCTGGCCTAGTTCGTTGGTCGAGAGTGCCAGGTTCGCTAGAGCGAGGATGGTATCGGGATGGGTTTCGCCAAGGAGCTCCTTCCGCTGGTCTAACACCTGTTTCTTCATCTCTTTAGCCTCTTCGCGCTTTCCTAGTCTACCCAAGGTAGTTGCGAGGTCCGCTAAAGCCTGTATCGTATCCGGATGAGTGTCGCCCTGGCGTGACCTCCGTTTCTGAAGAACCTCCCTTTCCAACACCTCAGCTTCGTGCCATCTTCCGAGAAAATACACTGTCGTCGCAAGCTCTGCTAGGGCAGAGATAGAGCTGGGATCGTCCTCTCCGAGTACCGTAGACCTTCGCTCGAGAGAGTGCCGGTTCAACACTTCGGCAGTGACGAACTGGCCGCTGTGCTGGAGAACAGCGGCAAACATGATACAGAGATCTGGGTGGATCTCATCCACGAGAGCAGCGAGCTTGTCTGGGCTGTTGACCCGTAATGAGCTCTCGACGTGAGGTGCGAGAGTGATAGACTGGATCTTGTCCCCGTCATATTTTTGAGCAGCGCCCCAAAGCAGAAAGCCCGTGCCAAGGCGGCTCCCTGCGATAGTTTGCAGAGCGTCATGGACAAGAGGATGGATGGAGTATATTTCGTTATTGACGTCATGATCGATGAGCGAAAAGGAGCATATTTCTTGGATGCAACGGGTGAACTTGAGGGCACTCCAGCGACCATCCTCAGTGAAAGCGGCAAGAAATTCTCGAACTTCTGAAAGTGCCGTCATCTCGGATTGCGAGAAAGGCACGCTGGGTTGGAGATCTGCTAAATCTGTGTATGCCTGCTGGAAAATAATATCCTTGATGCCGTTGTAGTGTAGATAGGCACATAGGCGGAGAAGGGTGGCAGCGAGACGGGATAGGTTGTTGTAGCTGAACCTCCAGGTCGTGTCGACCGTCGCATGATAACCGCTGAGAGCATTCTTTCGAACACCGTCGACTTCTCCGTCCATAAGCTTCGTGCGAAGCCGGCGAAACTCCGTGGTGTAGAGCTCTATGGATATTTTTGTCGTGTACATCCCAGCTCCGGCTTGTACGACGGCCAGTGCAAAGTAGTGCAGTTCCTAAAGGGCAATGTGTATGAGTGGCAGGCCCCGCGGACAGAGCGTACAGCATGCCTTGACAAGTGTCCTCGCCAGGTCTCGTTTCTCAGCGGGCAGTCGAGCTGTCTGCATAAGTAGTTGCTCAGCTTCCTCCGGGTGAAGCGCGCCTAACTGAACCTCGGAGTCTAGACCAGATCCGTAGTGATGCCCCGCGTCTCTGAGTCGTGTTGTGATTAAGACATGAGAGTTCGTTGATCGAGGGAGATAATCATGGAGATCGAGATCTGGGCTATCCGCGTTGTCCAGCAGGAGAAAGCAAGGATCTGCGGACTGTGATATCCAGCTAATGGCGTCTTGGGCTGTAGACCCGCAACCCTTTGACTTGGCGATGGCCTCGAAGCCAGACTCGAGCGTGGTTGCGTTTGATGCGTCAATGAAAAATACTCGGGAAGAATCAAATCTTGAGAAGAGATGAGAGTCAGCACGGTTTACACTTCGGTCTTCGCGGTACTGGAAGAGGTATCCACCTTTTCAGAACACGTTTGTGAACAAAATTGAAGGCAATCTGGGACTTCCCACAACCACCCATCCCAATTAGTAGGAACACCCCCTGTTCATCAGTATCCATAATCGAGTCCTTCTGAAAGAAGAACCTCTCGAGCTTCTCCATCTCCTCACTACGACCAATAAAGTTCTTTGAAGGAAGAGGGCAACGAGGATGCAGAGGCTGCTTGGCTGCTGCAGATAAAGTAGCTGTATCGGGCCCTTATTAGGCACCTGGAGAGGATACAAGGTCTGAAGGACGACTCACTCATAACAACAACATTTCCGGACCCATGTTGTGCAATATTGACGTTTCGGCTGTTGATATCACGCCCAGCTGTGAGGAAAGATATCTTTGTGAGCAAACTGCCTGAGCTGTTGGAACCAAGAACTTGAATTTACAGAGCGTAGAGTTGTCCTGGTGGAAGTTCATGGTCAACAGGAGTACATGAGGTATGTAGCGTGTGGACCTTCGAAAGACTTCATTGTGAGTTGGTCGAGGTTGTCCCCATGAGGCTTAAGTTCCATCGTGTTGATATGTATGTCTTGCCTGCATTAGAAGTGGTCGACCAAGTGGTAGATCAAGAATGAGGGGGCTGATCCGCTGTTAATGCCTCCACAGACTGCTAGCCTAGCAAGTACGTTTGCCCTGCTCACAAAAATCGAACAGCCAAACAAATCTTACCCTCCAAGTGGCTGCATAATGAGGTGTTTTTCCTGGGTGAAAGGTAGCATTGCATTCCAAGCAGTATGTCGCAACAT
This sequence comes from Agaricales sp. HM26-F1, assembly GCA_002718315.1. NCBI lineage: Eukaryota > Fungi > Basidiomycota > Agaricomycetes > Agaricales > Agaricales sp. HM26-F1. The sequence goes on from NIBX01000147.1 coordinate 447,299, forward strand.
AGATCCTTTCTTAACTCAAAGCTCAAGGACGAGGACAAGTATGAACCTATTGTTTGGCTGGAGCTGCGATTGTGGATTGTTTAAATTTTATAGTGTGAGCTTTAACCTAGGCCGCGATAAGGTCTGGACTTGAACTAAGTGCGTGACGCGCTACGTGACAACTGTGACAAGCGCGGTCACGATTGTCACACAACGCCATCTTCCGCACCAGTTTCAGTCCCGCCAACACTCTCAAGCTCACTAGAAATGTTTTGTACCGGGTGCTTTGCGTACAATCCGACCTTTGGAGAAGCGAACTTACTTGTTACTGCTGCTTGCATCTCATGTGGCATCGCCTGCCCATCTGCAATTGTCCCAAGACTTAGACTAAGCTACTAGCATGTGTTAGCCACTACTTGTCAACGCCAAGGACCTCCAAGGTGAAGCAATCTTGAATTCAGCGCGGTGTGTGCGTCGAGCCCAAGACTGATGTGCTCTGCCGAGCGTACGATAAAGAAAGTTCTATCAGATGAGTGAGATTTCTCAAGCTGGTATAAAATATAAGTTGACACTCGAAGCAGGCTGGTAGAACTCCTCAGTCCCGTTGCAGGACCTTTTGCTCCCTTTCCGAGACTCTCTAAAACGAACAATGTTCAGCACCGACAGGTTGATCATACGCTCATACCGGCCTAGCGACCACGGTTTTCTCTTCCAGCTCATGAACGACCCAAACGTACAGCGCTCCACCGACCCTCTTCCAATCCGCCCCGCTTCGTCTGGAAAAGTTGATCACGTCCTGAAACTACTATCAGACGCGTATTTCTTTGGCATCGTTGCTCTCAAACCAGAAGCAGACCAAGACCCATCCAGCCCGATTGGATACACGTTCCTTAGAGGCGGCGAGGACGTGGTGAAGAACCGAAACGTGATGTTCGCTCTAGCCTTCAAAACGGACGCTCACGGAAAGGGTTATGGGACAGAAGTGACCAGGTTCATGGTCGACTGGGCTTTCCGAATGGGAGGACTTCATCGCGTATGGCTCGGCGTGTATGAAGACAACGAGTGTGCACGGCGGGTGTATGAGAAAGCGTACGCTAAGCCTTCTTTTTCTATTGTGTTCGTTGTCTGACGACAGCTTGGCAGCGGATTCGTGCAGGAAGGTGTTGTGAGGAAGGTGAATTGGCGAGACGGGCGATGGCTGGACAGCGTGCTCATGGGGATTCTATACGAGGATTGGATAGAAGATGCAAGTTACCAGACGGGTCATCTTCCTATCTGATTAGATTTCATCTTTCTTTGAATTTCATTCATTCAACATCGTACCAAGCTCTCATTTGATTCAAACGAATCTCGGACTCCAGGAATCAAATCAACTTGTGACTCATACCAGCCTTTTCTCGCGGTCTTCTCCTTCCGACTTGTCGTTCACAATGTACACTACAGACCGTCTACTTATCAGAGCCTACCAAGAGTCCGACAAAGATGCTGTCGACCGGATGCTCAACAACGCCGCCATCCAGCGCACAACCAACCCCTTCCCCAACGCCCCCTCTGCCCCTTCCGGTACAACAGCCATGATCGCCCGTCTACACACCGCCTTATTCTTCGGCGTGGTGGGTGTCAAAGAGAAGCCAGAAGAACTCATAGGCTGGGTGATTCTCCGGGGCACGAGCGGCAATCCGAACGAAGTGGCTAAGAACCGGAACGTGATGTATGGGATCACGATTCTGGAGGCGTGGCAAGGGAAGGGATATGGAACCGAAGCCACGAGGTTTACTGTGGATTGGGCTTTCAGAATGGGTGGTCTCCATAGGGTTTGGTTAGGCGTGTATGATGGGAACGATAGAGCGAAGAAGACGTATAAGAAATCGTCAGTATGCTTTATCTTCAAGTTATCGAGTTCATACGAGTATCTAACGTTCGGTGCGATACACGAGTAGTGGGTTCAAGGAAGAGATTGTGATTAGGAAGGATAACTGGTTTGACGGCCAGTGGTGGGATACAACATTGATGGCTATCCTGGACGAAGATTGGGAGAAGGATCCACTTTATCAGACTAGCCTATTAGGATTCTAAGGGTATGCTTCGAGGTTGAGAGCAAAGCAATGTGCATCCCACTCGCCATCACGAAGCCTAAGGGAGCAAGTCACATTGGAGCATCTTCACTCTCCTTCTATGAATACAAGAACCCCGAACCCTGGCCAGTTATCAGACCTGATATCATGCCATATTTGCCTCGAAAAACGAACCTACTCCAGGGCTACACATCCTTTGTAGGCACCCAGGACGAGCCAATGCAGGGGTACAGACCTCTTATCAACGACTTGCAGTAACATGGCACCACAATTACTGGGACTGCAAATCCTCAGGGGAGTTCAACATTCTTCCCTCCATCCCACCTGCAACGACAACCACCTATGAGGAGCACACAAACAGTCATCAGGCCACTCGTCATGAACGAATATCAGAGGTGCATACCTGTCCTGTTACATGCCCAGAGACCACACTTGAGGATAGAATCGCGACTTGATGAGCGATATCCTTAGGTTCTGCGACTTTCTTCAACGGTGTTCTGGAGCCAACAGTCCCGATGAGTCACGGAAAGCAAGCGAACCTGGTTGAAGGAAGACTCACGTCGCGAGTGCTCGACCAACCAGGTTTGGATCCTCTAACGCTGATGCGACTCTAGGAGTCCTAGTGTATCCGGGAGCAACGCAATTGACGCGACTGAGAGGTGCGATCTTGACGATCTCGTTTTTAAGACTCAATGGAAGGCCATACATAATTCCTTTGGAGTAAATCCTCAGTATCTAGATAAGATTGAGAGAGAGAATAGTACTCACCACTCTTTGCAGCGGCGTAGTCCGCCCGGAAAGCTTCTCCAAAGAGTCCTATCGCATGAACGAGGGGTCAATCATATCATCCTAGATGAACTAGAGCACATCGTGGAAAACTCACCAGCAGTGCTCCCCACAAACACGATAGACGCCTTATCCTTCTGTGTCTTCTCCGCATCCCTCAGCCCCTTTAAAAATTCCCTCGCAACCAAGAACGGAGAAGTCAGGTTGGCAGAGATACAACTCTGCCATCTATCCAGCGACATATCAACCACGGGCACCAGATCGGGGGGTACAGCGGCATGATTGACCACCAGACATGTAACAGGACCGAAACGCGCTGCAGCTTGAGCAAACAAAGTTTTGACATCATCTTCCTTGGTGAGATCGGCCTGGAGTGTAACATGAGATGTTGAGGGTTCGATGGAGTCAAGAAGTCCGGTCTTGCTGTTGTAATGGGCCGTCACTTTGGCACCCAGACCTGTAGATCGATTTGACTTCGTATGAGTCCACGATCGGCTAGTAGTCGCGATATATGTTGAACTTGGACTGACTGAGAAAGAGCTTGACCACTTCAGATCCTATACCTCCGCTAGCACCTGGAGAGGAGGGTCTAAGGATTGAGAACAAGGCGATTGGGTTGATTCCAAGAGGGGAAAGCACATACCTGTGACGAGGACGTGAACGCCTTCGAGACCAAGGTCCATGATTCTATATGCGAGAATCGGAGAAGCTTTGATTAAACTGGTTGCTGTTCAATTGAGCCCAGACGCTGTACGGTTTGTTGGACTGAGTGCGAAGGGATTGAGAAGAGTAAGAGGAGGGAGCTGAGCTGATATGTACACTGCCAGTGACTCGACCTGAGGGAGGACACACGATCATGTGATCCTTCAAGGACGCGTCCGACGCGTTGCCGACGCGGCGACTCTGGCATACTTCACAAACTACTTTGACTCTACGAGATACCCCAGTTTATGCGAGACGTAGAAACTAAAAGGGCACCGGAATTTGCTTCCAGCAGGGCAACTCGACGCGTAATTTAACTTCTTTCTCGTATCATCGGTACAAACTGTGTTCAACAAATAAGTTTTTCATTTCATGCTCTTTTCCTGAACTCCATGAGCTTCTCTTCGTGGCCCCCCCTTCTTACCCTTCTTGTTGGGCTCCTTCTTGGGCGGGCTCACTCCCAGATCCTTCAGATTCGTCTTCCCTGTCTTCATCATCCCCCGGGCCATCTCCTTCTCCAGGTGTATTTCCAGATCCTTCAGATCCACCTAAAATATTCGAGATCGATATATCTCGTTCGGAAATATCAAAGTTAACTTTGAACCGCGGTCCTTCCAAGACTTTGAGCGCACCTGAGAGGCGGAGCAATTCATCCACCTCTTCACTATCCGCATCTGCGTAGCCTACGAAAGAGAAAGATTCAAGGGGACAGAAGTCCTCGTCTTCACCGTACGGTCGCGATCGTTTGGCTAGCACAGCGAGAAGCATATGAGAGTTGAAGGCAAGCTCCGCCTCGCCTAAATCGAGGCGTCGAAGTCCTTTGAGAATATAGCCTTGGTTCTTGGGCTGCTTTTCGACGAGCAAATCGAATAACCAATCGGCGGTCAAGGTCTGCGATAGGCAAGAGTCCATTTCCAACTCCAGAGCGAATTCCTCCACCGTGTCAGGTAGGATCTTCAGTAGAGTCTCAAACGCGGCCTTGGATTCCGGTTCTTGAACTTCAAAGAAGGGTTGAATGGAGAAGCGAGAGAGACGATGTGAGAATATGGTTGGGCCTTGCAGCAAACGGTTGATCTCCAGGAGGTCTACCAGGTCGCACTGCCCAGCGACTCTGAGAGCATCGATGCGGGGTAAGCGGAGTCGTCTCAGAAGGTACGCCGGACCTGCTGGGTTTTCGTGAGTGCCCGGGTCATTGTTCTGCTGCTCGATGGAGCCTACGGTGAGGTCCAAATTCTGGAGCCGCTTTAGGGTGATGTTGAAGACGTTCGGTTGAGCAGGGGATGGGTCTTCGGGCTCGTGTAGTGGAAGAACTAGAACAACAGATTCGACCGAAGGTACCGAATCCAATATCATGAGAACACGGTAGTGCTCTAGCCTCGTTACGCACTCGAACTCGAGAACCAAACGAGTTATATACTCCAACTGGATGCCATCAAGCGTTGAAAGCAGCATATCATCGAGGTCCTCGGGGCTGTCGGGAAATTGAAAGACAAGTTCTCTGAGATTTGCCTGTGATTGGGTGATGGATATGGACTGGTTCAACGCGCGGACTTGAAGCCTCTGGAGGCTGTCGAAAACTCGAGGGATGGGCAGGCGATCCTCTGCTGCCATACTGTAAAGCTCGTCCACGTTCTCTATGTGCAGGCTCTGCCACCTGTTGACAACATTCTGCTGGAAGAGCTTGACGAAATAGGGCTTGAGCTGTGGGTAGCTTGCCTTACTCTTGCAGTCCGAGTCCATCGGAACATCCCTTCCAAATCTCCCAAAGAAGATGGCCACATTCAGTGTGACATTGCGACTGAGCTCAAGTTGCTGGATAAGGGCCTCAAATTGGCGATTCGTTGTGTTGGAGTTGGGCCCGGGAGAGTCTTTGTTGTAGAAGAAAACGATATCCCGCCATAAAGTAGGGGTCCTGCGAATTATATCTCGCCAGGAGCGATTGACAAGACACAGTTCATAAGCCGGATGTAATTCAAGTCTTTCGTGGCGGGAAGGATTTTTGGCGTCGTAGTAAGTCTCTCGAATGAAGATAACAATGATGTTAGTCAAGACATCCTCGGGTAAGTGAAGTTGCTTGACTCCGAAAGTTAAAGGAGGAATGTTGAGTCTCGGTTCGTTTTGGATTGCGGCTCGAATACGATGCTCTACTTGCTGTATCCCAGCTTGAATGGATCTGAGAGAGACCACCGATTGAGCCGCCATGTTAACCTGAGAAATTCATATCGTTAACAGTGGCTGAGATATACGACGGGTAGGCAACCACGACTGAGTTTGAACTTACTACTCTTGCATCCCCCTGATGGGGTTCTGTGCTTGCGTCTACTTCGAGGATATCAGACCGCGTGAAGCGATGGATAGTGGCAAGACAGACGGAAACCAAACGGTGGTCTATTTATCACCCTCCCAAAAATAGGAAGTTGGTGTCCACTCGGGCCAAGGAATTTGGAATTGGCCATAGTTTGCCAAAACGAAGCGAGTGGCGAGGACTCGGTCGCTGAAAGGCCGCAACTTGAAAGAAGCTACCAGCGACATATGACCTCGTGTTGTTCTTCCAGTGTAAGAGTCTTAGCTAGAGTAAGCCAAAGAAAAAAGAGAGTAATGCATCTGAGAGGTCGTAGACTCGGGGATGTGGCCACTGATTTGACCAGGGAAACAATCTGTCCTTGTTCTGTCGGATAATGGAGAGATCTGAAGCGGGCTGGGGTGAATAAAACCGCACTGAAGAATGATTTCTCCGGACAATTAAGCATAGCAGCAAGGATTCTCAGCTTTCCCGGATTTCCGTTCAATATAAACCTCTCAAGCGATAATGTTAGTGACTATCTCGAGGATGTCGGATGATACGAGATATTGCTGTCAGGGTGAGAAAAGCAGCTAGTTTGTCGAACCACGCTTCAACCTGTACCGAGCACATGTCAGGCGAGAACGTTGTAAGGCTCAGTGAAACAGTGACGCATGGACACATAAGCCAGCGCCCATACGTGTCCACAAGTACAGGAGTAGTAAATTGAAAGGGAGGAGATGAATGGCTCCTAGGTGGGTGACCGAAACTTGGTCGAAGTTCACGTTCAAACCAGGAGTGCACCTTTGTTTGGTTCTGTTTGATTGTCGTTTACATAATCAACATTTTGACTGATTCGGCCAGCGTTTGGCCAACGTGCTGCCCTTTTCCTGTGTTCCAGCGTCCCGTTATCGAGATGGGTCGAAGATATGCATAATGACGCAACTCCTAGGCTTGATGCATGATGGCTAACAGGGAGTACTCGATAACAAGATCTACCACATTCTCCGAGTCTCGCGATTCTTCAAGTACTATACTGCACTTTCATTCCGCCGGAGTTCCATCTTTGTGTGTTGTTCCCGCGTCCCGATATCTAGTTGGCAGAAGGCGCGCAAGTCCTGGATTTGGGACGAAGGATAGGGATGCGACTCATAAACCCAGCGGCCAACATCAAAAACTTGACAGCAACAACCTCCAACGTTCCGAGACTTACGGTGCTTCAAGCCCTGCGTTTACATTACGGCGGCCGTGTTCTATCTTCGTGTGTTCCAGCGTCCCGTTATCAGGCTGGTAAGAGGAACAGAAGTATTGGGCTCAGGACGAAGGTCAATGACGCACTTCATAGACTGAACGACTAGACTCTAGTGGAAGAGCTTGACAGCAACAACCCCACCTTTCTGCTGTTCTTCGAGTTGCATAGGTTCTGGTTCTACTGCAGTAAAAATTTCCACATGTAGAATACTGCAGATTGCAGCAGCCGCCGAAGAATACCCACCGACAGCAAGATGATGGGATTGGCCCAGGGAGAACTCGTTCTATGATGTGATTTACCTCCGAGGCTTATAATTTAATCGTTTCCACCTCGACTTCAAGATTTCAAGATCATCAAGATAGCGGAGTGAAGAGTCGGAAGCTGCACTCCAAGTATGATTGTTTTCACCTCGGCTTGATCATCATGAAAGTTGGGCTAAAACTCCAAAGCCTGAGCGTCGACACGTTCGGCTGCTGTCACGGTGCTGTTCCCTGGTCAATCGGCTTCTGTGAGTCAATCTGTGAGCGCTGCTCTACTCTATGGTTTTAGGTCTGACCGACGGCATTGCGCACCCTAAATATAACTTATCTATTGGGAGCGAGGTGACTGATTCCAAAGCTCTCGAGATAGTCGGATGCCCGTAGAATTTTGAAAGGACTTACTACGAGTTTGCTCCTTTTTTTTATCTTAGATGATAGCGCAGTGAAGAGTATAAAACTCGCTCAATCTCAGGGTCTATCGAATACTCTACATCCCTAATCCTTCCTACCCTACTGCTTCAGAACATGGCCGAGTATCTGCTACCAAGAGACGCCTCTGAGCGCACAAGGTAGCGAATTAATGTCAACACCCGATTGAACTCGCTGAGCAAGGAACTATCCTTCTCATAGGCTCAATCTGCAGCATACAGTTATCACAAGGCAATTCAAGGGATTGCTGCCCCCTTCTCTGAGTGTCCGCCCCCATGACACTATACTTGATATGTGCTGTGGAACAGGTAAGGGGATGTGAACCGATGCCTTAGATCTTCTCTCTCAGATGCTGACCGCACCTCAAGGAGCATGGTCAATCGATCTCGCCTCACAGGTTCCACCTGGGGTTACCATAGAAGCTTGCGATATCTCGTCGGCGAACTTCCCTACCAACAGCCCCCACTCGGGTGAAGAGATCCCTTCGAACGTCCAGTTCTCTGAGCACTCAGTTTTATCGCTTCCGTCGGAATGGACTGATTCATTCGACATTGTTCATCAGCGACTCGTAATAGCTGGTCTTACGAGGGTGCAATGGATCACCACGCTGCGAGAACTTTACAGGGTTATGAAGCCTGGAGGACACCTCCTGTTGATCGAGACGAGTCCCGCTGGATTTGTGGGCCCACTGGCGGCCCCAGTCCCTGCTCAAAAGGACTTGAACGACTATAGAATGGCCATGCTTGAGGGTAGAGGCATGTTGACCGATTTCTCCGTCTTTCCTAAGCTGTTGCAAGAGTACGGCTTTGAGATCGAAGGCGTGGAGCACAAGGTTTTCTCGACCGAAGGTGCTAACACAACCGTTCCAGTGGAGGGCAAGGTCTACGGAGCGGGTATCAAGACAAGCTTGGAGGATGACACGCTGCAGTGCATGTTGCGAGTCCTGAATGGCTTAAAACCCCAGATCTTGGGTGCAAAGCTAGTTACTGCAGAGAGATTCGATCAGTTGCTCCAGGAGATGTCGGTAGGCTGGAAGGATGTTGCAAAGACGGAGAGCGGTAGAGGATTCCCTTGGATTAGGATTCACGCACGCAAACCTGTAGCTTGAGCTAGATCTATAACTATAAAACTTGACTGAAGGTGCCCCGCAATTGTTGATATGGGGTGGTAGCGGATGTTGTTAGCCTGCGGATCAGTACGATCAGTGACTCGATCAATGATCTTGTTGATTCTTGTAGGCGTTGGTCAGTTCCACGCCGTCCTCCTTGACCCCACCGCTTCACTCGCGAGTCGAGTCTATTTTGCGAGGCCCTTAGCCTCCACCTTCTTCCCTTCTTCTTTGCCCTGGAGATGGCATCAAACAACAGTAAACTCTTTGTAAAGTCTAGTACAGGCTCGTCAGCCATTAGGATTGTCAATCCTAACACTCAGGATGAGGTCTCTCGACCTCAGTCTAGGAAAGGTCAGTCGACTCCAATTATCTGGCCATGCGGTCGAGGATGAAGGAGTATCTCTCTGACTTGCGTTGATTTCGACAGATACTGTAAATCGTAAATGTAAGAATATGATCCTGTACGGGTGAGTGCTCTGTGATACTTGATTAAGGAGGACCTGGTTGCTGACGGGTTCGTACAAAGTTCTTGTCGGTTACAAGGGAAAGGATGTAATTATGATCATGATACAGCCGTACGTCCTTCTGTTTGTCTTCTTTATATATGTTGCACGTACGATCTCTTACGCGTTATATCAGGACGACATGGAGATATCGGACGCATCGTCTCTCGAACAATCCTTCTCTAACATAAGCCTCCGCGACCCGGCCTCACCTACTCCTTCTCAAGCCACAGTCAACGTAAATGCTCCTGTGTTCGTACCAAAGACCTCTCCAGTCATCTCGTACGCACAACCAGCTGTCACCGAGCCTCAAACTGCAGCGGCAGCAGCAGTCTTGTAAGGCAAGCCTAGTCGTGTCATCAGGTCTGGATTCATCAGTTGCTAGCGCCCTCTCGACACCGGATTATCAGGAGACATCGGATTATCATGATTATGAACCGTACCAGTATCAAGACCAGGTACGACTTGCGATCCTTGCAAACCCCCTGGATCTTCCGTGCTAAGCTATTGGTGAAGCCAGAGCATAATGGCTATAATTTGGGAAACCCGGAGATGTACCATCACTACGACCAGCAGCCCTTGGAAAGCTTTTACCCCGAGTTCCTGGGACCATTTGTTCGAGAACCTGTAAGATTCATTCTGTCTCTTGTCGTGAGAATATGCCCTGATGACACGAGCAGCTGAACTATCATCTGTACACCAACACCATCCCACGGAAATACCTCGCCACGCCTCAAGATTCACACTTCGCTCTCAACTCCAATGATCTTCGCGAACTCCTGCATCAGCGCTCTGAGACCACTCGGACGGGACAAGTTGGTTCGTTATCTCTTTCATTCCCTCTGCTCGGGTGGTCTTATGCATCATAAATAGAAACAGATCTACCGGAAGAGGTTTCAGGATATCATACTATCGTACCCTTGCAACCAGCCTCTGCAGATGGGACAGACGAAAAGCGGAAGCATGGAGCATGGTTCTCCACCGTCTACAAAGCAGAGAATTCTGCCGATGGTGTTACTTACGCTTTGCGTCGTGTTGCCAGTAGGTTCTTTTCATCTCAAGTGTCCCTCTAAGTCCACTGAATTTTTCTCTAGACTTTCGTCTTATGAACCAATCTGCTTTTGCTAGCGTCGACACCTGGTCCTCCATCAAACACCCCGCAATCGTCTCTGTCTGCGCGGCATTCACCACTCGAGCATTTGGAGATAGCTGTAAATCCTGTTCTTTTTCCCTTCCTGGATTTCTCTAGCCAATTTCTCACACTTGCTCCTTTCTTCGCAGCTCTCTTCGTAGTTTACGCTTATCACCCTGGTGCCCGCACTCTCGCCGATGCTCACCTGAAACCAAGCTCTACTACTGGTTCTGCTGTCACCTCGATGCCGACCACGCCTCAGCGTGTCACCTTGTCCTCACCCAGCAAGGCTCCTCAGCGCGGATATTTCTCCGCCAAACTGAACTCTAACAACTCGACCCCGAATGCGATACCTGAGACGACGCTGTGGTCTTATATCATCCAGATAGCCTCTGCTATGAAGGCAGTACATGAAGTGGGTTTAGCTGTGAGGCAGATTGAGGTTTCGAAAGTGCTGGTGACAGGACGCAATCGGTCTGGACATCTCTCCACAAATTTGTTCCGGCTACCGACTTACGCGTAGTGCGTCCCTAGCATTCGAATCGGAGCCTGTGGCATGGTCGACATTATCCTTCACGATACCCCACAAGACATCGGCTCTCTCCAACAGGATGACTTCGTCATGCTTGGTCGGCTTATCGTCATTCTGTGCTGTAACAACCCCAGCGCCGCGGGTCCAATCGGGTTCCAGAAGAATGTCGATTGGATCGGCAGAACGTACGGAACTGAAGTCAAGGAGCTTGTGATGTGGTTGGTCAAGGCCCCACACAAGGTAGGCATTCTCCTGATCTTTTGTTCGTGATCTTGCGGGGTAGATACTGACAGAGTTCTTGCAGCATGTCAACCAGCTTCTTGATCTCATTGGCACAAGGCGCATCTTGGCAGACGCGGATGCCGCCCTACAGTACGATTTTCCTTTCCTCTCGCATGTTATTGCTGATTAAATGGCTGGTGCTATGTGCACCCAGTGCCTCGGACACTCTAGAGCACGAGCTCATGGGCGAACTCGAGAATGCTCGTCTAGTCCGCTTGTTATGCAAGATTAACTTCATTACTGAACGTCAAGGGTAGGTCCTCCCCGCTTTCTCACCCCTGACATCGTTTTTGCATTGATTTTCCTCTGATCATGTTCCATAGATTCGCACAAGACGCGCAATGGTCAGAATCCGGGGATCGATACATTATCAAGCTCTTCCGCGACTATGTGTTCCATCAACAGGACGAGACCATGAACCCCATTCTCGATTTGAGCCACGTACTCACCGCTCTCAACAAGGTCTGTCTTGTAATAAATCATTCAACTAACTCTCACTGCTGCTGATGCGGTATCTCGAATTTATATCCAGCTTGACGCAGGGACGGAGGAAAGGATGATGTTGATATCCAGAGATGAACAGAGCTGTTTGGTGGTTTCGTACAAGGACGTCAAGAGGTGTATCGAGAGTTCGTTCCAGTGGGTATCCAGTTCCATTTTTCGTTCTACTTTGATAATTGCTTCTCTCTTACCCGGATTTATTTATAGTGAACTAGCTAGAGGCGTTCAAGCTGCCACCGACTACCGTTAGCTCAAGGATATAACCTAGCAGTCTTCTCGTCTTTGTCTGGCTAGGTCTGCACTTGCCCAATGGCGGTCCCTTGCTCTCTTCCCTTGCTCTCTCGTCCCTCTCGTTACATCCTCGTTGGATTCCTTCGCTTTCTCCCTCTTTTCTTCTGTGCCCTCTGACCTTTCCATGAAAAATAGGATATAACCCATAAAAAGACACGGAAAATCTAGATATACATACATATGCAAATGCGATCTCAACGGTGACACTATCTACTTCATTGTGTGTGGTCAGACTATCTTTCCATTGGGATGAGCCTATCATAGCAGTAGACAAGCATGAACCGAGAGGTAGTTAGTTATCTCTGGCTTTCGACTCGGTCCACCAACACAAATCTGAAATTCAGATCAAGTAGCAATACTAATTACACGACCCTAAGGCAGGTATTCTTGAATCTTAAACCAGTTCCCAGAGTGCTTGGTCTGTGTAAAACAATAGAATGACCTGAAAACGCTAGCACGGCCGCTGTTCTTGCGAACAATGAGGTTTTGAGGTGCGTGTCCGATGTTCACCTCAGTGCTCCCGTCCCTAATTCCCATTCCGCCTGGCTTTGAACTTCTGGATTCATAGTACTTAGGTTACATACAGAGGGCCATCCGAGGGTCACCCGCGTCCATCACTAGGACCCAACAAGTCCAACGCTGACCTTAGCTCAAATGTGTTAAGTGAAAACATCTCCCTCCAAGCTGTCGACGATCTCGACGGTCGCCACTCCGTCGATATTCTCGTCGTCCAGCGCAGGTGTATCAGAGGGGAAATAAGGCTCCTGGATCCAGTCATATCCACCCATCTCCATGCCCCAGAAGGGCTTCATCCCAATAATCTGCCTGAGAAGATGAGGTCGGGGAGTCTTGTGCAGCAGATCGTTCGAGTGCAGCAGCATCGACAGACGCTCATGGTCCTCTTCTGTAACACAGCGGTAGGTCGTAGAGGAACAACCATAGGCGATTAGGCTGTACCTCTGGTGCATGGGAATGAGCTTGTTCGTCACATTGCGTTGTAAGGGTGCTCGTCTGGGAGAGAGAATCTTGAGCACGTTGGGGGTTCCAGCAGATTGAGACGATTCCTCGGGTTTACCCCCAGCAGGAGCGTTGGTGGAGGGGGAAGGGTCCGTGGATGGGGTTGTTCTGTTGGTCTTCGACTTTTGCCAGTCCCTGACGCCAAGTTCCATAACGAGTATGATATAAGAGCGAGAAAGGGACTCTCTGGCTTCATCCTCGGTCAGCTTGGGCGCAAGTGAGGCATCGTGTAGCCAGGGGTTCGAAACATCATCTCGATGCTTGGAGAAAGAGGCGGGTGGTGGATCTTCCGCTACGCGGAAACGCCCATTCTCAAGCGTCGGGAACACACCCAACTCGTTCGCATCGATGAGGTACTGATTGACACTTCCGTCTTTGGTTCGCAAATTGAACTGCACGAGGAGCAAGGACATATTGCGCTCAATGAGCTTGTCGCCCTTTTTCCTCACGATGGGGATCGCCACATCGACTTGAGCTTGATTCCTCCACCCGATCACAGCCGCCCCTCTGCTGAGAGCAATCCTTGCCATCTCGGTCGTCATTGCAGAGTCGTCGGCTGCACGGATGAAATGGAAGAAGCGGACCCAGGCGTCGGCGAAGGCCTCTGCGAGAGTTTGGGGCTGTTGCTCTCCAGGTGGAACACGAAAGTTGTTTGGACGGCAAGCCTTCCAGGTCTCCATGAAAGCAGGGGCAAAGAGACAATCGAGAAAATCGAGCAAGGGACATCCATCTGAATACTGGAGGGACGCTGGATGCTTGCAAACTGCATCCATGTACGCGCGTATAAGGAGCATCTTGCCCACGTCCTCCCCCCTCTGCCCCATGTCGATTGCACCGGTTGTTTGGAGATCTGAGAAAAGATGCACAAGGGCATCACCCCTCTTGCGCTCGCGTGCCAGACGCCTCTGCAGGTCATCCACAAGCCGCATGGCAGCTAGTGGGATGACGGGCTCTGAGGGGTACCCAGAAAACAAGTATTCGCGATGTTTGGGAGCAGAGTATGCGGTGCGAAGATGCTTTGCGATGAGATCTGTCTGAAGAGAGGAGTCGCGGGTCATATCATAGTCCAAGTTCAGTAAAGCGTCCAATACAGCGAATCCAGGTCGGTTGTTGTCTAACAGGTAGCCTCGATCAACTTCGGTCCAGCCCGGCATCCCCGTGAGCTTCGCGCGGACCATGGTCATGACCTCCTGGACCTTGACAACGGTGGGCATGTCCTCAGGTAACGACTCGAAGTAAGCCCACCATCTACAAAGAGAGGGTGTTTGATATTGGAGACACATAAAGCTGAATCACTGGCACGTACAGTGCTCTCCCCAGGCGAACGAAAAATTTGAATTCCGCCACTTCCTCGAGGGTGTAAATATCAGGTTCCATCTTCTGAGTCAGCTCTCTGTGACAATCAAAGGGCATGACGGTATGCGGGGCAAGCCAGGAAACTTGTTCCCGGCTCACGCGAGCAGTGCTGAAGAGTTTGTACGGTTTGGGGGGATCTTTGGCATGCGAATTCGTAGAGAGAAATAAGGTAAAGAAATGGGTGGCGTGGGCCCTGTTTCCATCGATCCAAGTGATCAGTTCGATGGCGTATTGTGTCAGATCGAAAAGAGGGTCTTTCTCTTGTGAAGACACTAAATTTTGTGCTTCGTCGATGTAAAGAAGAAGTTTGATCCTATCGTCCCGAGGCGCCAACCGTTCGCGGAAATCAGGATAGACAGCCTTGATAAGCTGCCCTAAGCTGTCCCTTGCGGCCTCGAGGAGCGGGGTGGACCTGAAATTGTCGTTCAACTTGTTAACGTGCTTCCAACAATGCTACGCCAGATTTAGGACTCCTATCCCTGCAGATCATCAACCAAGTAAAGAACGCACCCATTTTTTGCTGACAGATTCGTAGAGCTCCTCCCGCCCTGTTTCAAGGTAATCTCTCCATCGCTGTGGCAGTGAGGCACCAGATTCATTATTTGGTAAGTGGAACTGAATCGCGTCGAGCATCGCATCGAATAAAAGGTGGAAGAATTGGAACAGGCCACCCAGTTTGCCAGGATTGTGCTCATGCCGTTGGGTGTTGGGCACACGGTCTATGGTCTGGAAGATACTGGCGATGGGTGCGTCCCTTGGGGGAAAAGCACCTGCATATGTCGGGTGACGTCAGCGCTCCGCTTGGTTGGACGGTGATAAGGGCACGAACCTTGGTTCTCCTCTTCCTGATCGCGAACGTTGAGTGGGATCGTAACCACCTCTCTGGACATCTCATGAACGATACGAGATTTACCGTACCCAGACGACTGGTACATTACGGCCATGCACCCGTACGGTTTCGCACGATCGTCGGCGTTGATACTATCAAGCAAAGTCTTGTGGTCATTCCCCTGATAGGGCCCTCTCCATGCCGTCTCGAGAGCTAGTATGTTGTGTAATCAGTGAATGGCGTCAGAAGCCATCCGTAATGTAAGACAAACCTTGAACTGCAAAACCGGTACCGTTTAGACTATATTAAAGGTCGAAGAAGTAGAAAGGCACACTGTTGTACTGTGTAGTAGGAGCACGTCCAGAAGGGGGAGCAGGAAAGTGTGGCTCCAGGTATGTAGCTGCAGGTGAAGGGCAAAAGAACACAGAGTCAACAGAGGGCAACTGATGATGTGCGAGTTAACAGACCAAGGAACTGGTGAATCGGTCGCAAAGTCGGCGGAGTGGAATCCAAACAAGCTTTCCACGGAGGTCTCATCAAGTCGAGGAAGCCCTCAAAGTCTTCAAGTTCTTCGAGCCAACGTTTGACTTGGAGTTTGGAACGACCAGGGATGAGCGGCTGGTAGGCATGTAGATCCTCAATGAAGCGAGAGAGCGTTCCGATCATGAACTCCTTCGAGGCACTGCCCATGGCAAATCTGCGTCGAGCGATCATACTGTAGCACCCCAACAGGTTTTCGGCTACCACTGAGGCTGGGTCATTGTTTTCCATCTTCTTCTCGATAGCATCGACCAGAAGACGATCCGTGAGGTCTGACTCGTGGCGAACTTTTTTGCTGGCAGGGTCATCAGCTTTAGCGGACGTGTCGCTTTCAGTTCGAGATCGTTTAGCAGACGAGTCGGTAGTGTCTTTATTCATATTCGAGAGTAACAGGCGAGAGATCTAGATAGGTACGCGTACACGTGACTCAATTCAGTCTGTTCTCAGTGTTCTGATCCCTTCCTCCTTCCCTCTGACTCTGAGTCGAGGGTTGATTGCTACGTCTCCCAACTCACTTGGAAGTATCATCTCCCTGAAGAGGCTTAGTGCGCTTTCATGACTTCTAATGCGTATTCTCTCTTGGAACATTGTACGTTCTTTCGAAGCAAACAGCCCCGTTTTCCAAGTTTCAATGTTTGGTTTAGTGACTGAACACGTCTCGTCAGAACGGAATACGTACCATTCCTCAATATCATCCGTGCGTTTCCCGCCACTCTTACAGAGGGATGATCCTTGCCTAAATGAACCAATAATGCTAGATGGAACGAATTCAAGACGTTTGAAGCGTCGTTGAACCATCTCGGGGCGGATATAATATGTTTTCAAGGTTAGTTGACCTTTGTCGTGAGAAAGCCGAAAGGCGCGTTTTGCTGAGGTCTCTTTTTCTATGTTACACTACAGAGATGAAATCTTCTCGTTCAGCGTTAGACAAGAATGTAGCTCTCCCTCTCCCCGGCTACGACTCATTCTTCTCCTTTCCATCAACCAAGAAATCAGGTTACAGTGGGGTTGCTGTGTACACATCGACCGCTACTGCTATACCGTTGAAAGCGAATGAAGGACTTACGGGAAGGATACAGCTCAAGCCGCCGTTGTCTTCCGAGGAGATGATCCTACCTTATGAGGCCCTGCTACTCGATGAGCTCGTCTTGCCAGAGGATAGAGACCCCACCTCCGAAGAAGCACCCCAAGCCTTCGACCTTATGAGTCTCGATGCTGAAGGTCGAAGCCTTATGATCGACTTCGGCTTGTTCGTCCTCATAAATCTTTATTGCCCCAATGAAACCTCCGACGCCCGTCTCCCCTACAAAATGGCATTCCACCGGCTCATGCAGAATCGTGTGCAGAAGCTCAAAGAGAGCGGGAGAGAGGTGATGGTGATTGGTGACATTAATATCTGCTCTGCTCCTATCGATCATTGCGATGGCCATTTGGAGAGTAATAAGAACTCATTCTGGGTGCACCCAGCGAGGAGGTGGTTCAAAGAGTGGCTAATACCAGACCAAGAGTGTGACGACAATCAATCTGGCACTGGAACACTCGTCGACGTTCTAAGGATGTTCCATAAGGATAGGAAGGGCATGTATACCTGTATGTTGGTTTGGTTCGTTTCTGCCGGGCGAACTGTGACTCACATTGGATTCAGGTTGGAACACCAAGATATCCGCACGCGACACCAATTATGGAACACGAATTGACTATATCCTCGTCACGCCTGGTTTACTTCCGTGGATCAAAGGAGGAGATATACAGCCTAGTATAAAAGGCTCCGACCACTGCCCTGTTTACGTTGACCTCCATGATGAAATTCAGCTACCTGATGGGAGGACGAAGGTGCTGAGGGATGAAATGGGTATGGGAATACCTACCTCGGAGGTGCCCAAGTCGAGCCAGGGCCTCCAAGGGGATGGGTCAAGAGGAGAGCAGGGATCAGACAGATCCCTCGACGCGAACACCGTAGGCAAAAGGGAGCCTCCAAGGCTCGCTACCCGATTTTGGGACGAGTATTCAGGCAAGCAAAAATTGCTTTCCAGCTTCTTTGGCAAGAAGGGAGCCCAGCCTACTTCTCGTCCGTCTCAGCCTAAATCATCGACATTTTCTAAATCCCGACTGGCGTCGGAACCAGAACCTGCAGCTACAACCGCAACCTCACACTCCTTGCAGAGTGCTTCGTCAACGGCCCCAACTGAGGGTTGCTCACCAATAGATTTGACCGCGTCTTCACCAGTGCCGATGGTGGACTCCCTTCCAGTCATGATTTCTTCATCACCTGCACCGGATGCATGCGACACGGAACCCGCCTCTTCCCAAGTTACTGTCACAGAGTCGGGCTCAGGCAAGCGTAAACTCTCCGCTGCTGGAGCTTCTCAGCCTAAGGAAACCAACGGGCAAGTCAAGAGGGCCAAGACAAATCCCGAATTCACGACGACGAAGTCTTCCGCTACAACTTCCGCCTCCAAAGGAAAAGGAAAGGCAACCCACACAACGTCGAAGAACGGCAAGGGCACCTTGACGAAATCCAATTCCCAGCCAAGCCAAGTCAAGCTGTCTTCGTTCTTCAGTAAACCAAATCAAAGTCAACCTCCAAATGACGCGGCAGGACCCTCTTCTTCTCAACGTTTATCGCAAACTACCTCATCGCAACCCTCCCAGCCCAGTGGTTCTCAATCTTCCTTACCCCCCATCTGTCTCACTGATCCTGACCAAGATTGGGATCCATCCGATCATGTTCAGCCGATCTCGGAGTGGCTCGAGGATCATCCAGAGTTCAAAGCACAGTATCCTCAGCATCTCACAGCATCGCAGAAAGCACTATTTTCAGCATCGACATGGCAGTCACCTGTCAAAGATCCAGAGAAGAAGGTAGAAGCTACGGCTGCCTGGACGAAGCTCATGACCCCGCTCGAGGCACCGCGATGCGTGGTGCATAATGAACCCGCCAAGGAGTTCGTCACGAAGCAGGGGAAGAATAAAGGGAGGAGTTTTTGGGTCTGTAGTCGGTCAGTATTTTCTTTTTACCTCGAGTCCCGCCTTCATCACTGAGCGTCCTTGTGTCTGTCATAGACCTGTAGGTCCGGGATACGACAAAGGTCGGGGGGCCAGGCCAAGAGATGAGGTAAATCACCAGTGGAAATGCGATTACTTCAAGTGGTCGAGCGATGTCAAGAGAGAGCGGATGTAGAGGCGACTGCTTCACCTATCTAAGGATGTTTATGCTGGACGCGGATCTAATATACCTCCATTTTATCACTGTATCTACTTGTGCTTCGCTCTTTTGTATCATATTTTGTGCATGCTACATCCGTATAACATACATCCATACTACATTAAGGCTGCCTATCCCACTATATCCATACCCCCTATGAACTACAGAAGCCTGCTGCACATGACCGCGTTTTGTATTACTCCTCGAACAGTTCGGAGAGAGGTACAGTACAATCAGGTGACTCCTGGAATTTTGGAATCTTCATATGCACATCAAGCAGCTCAAAGTTCGTACGACCTACTCATACACGGCTCAATTTCTTACGATTCCACATCACAGCTCAGATGCGTTCAAGAATCCCTGTAATCCTGCTCAGCTAGTGGCAATGCTGGGCTGCTGGGCTGCACAAGGAGACGTGATGTAGAGTGGAAAGTGTGCATCTGCTGCAGAGGAAATGTACCAGTGCATGAGGGCTATGGTACGTGCCTAATTTCTCGTGTTATACGTGCTTCATGTGCTAAAATGCTGCTATCGGCCAGGAAAGCGGAGAGTGACTGGGCCATCTATCAACTACCAACTCGCACTTTTACAGAAACTACTCAAGATTCAAGTGGATTCACCCTAACATCTCATGTTTGCTCTCCCGCTCTGGCCATAGGAAAGACACTATCAGACCAGCAATGTACCTTATCGCGTCAACGATACCAGTCACAAGAGTAGCGAGTGACCAAGATTACCTCGTTCATCTGCCATTGAATTCCATCATCACGAAACACAACTTCTTTTGTGAGCGTTCTGCTCCTCCACCGGAACTGTATCTCACGAGCCGAAGCACGAAAGGATCTTGACAGCCCATTTACAGCCGTTCCTCGGCCATTCAGTAATGTTTCCCACACAATTCCTAGGACTGTGCCACACCACTTGAATGCTGTTTAAAACGTTGACTTGGTGCAGTGCTGCAGCACCTGCCTAATCAAGACCTGCTAACCTTAGCGCTCGAGCTTCACGTAAACTGCGAACCGGGTTCGTTTCTTTCCCTTACAGCTAATCTATAAGAACAAGACGCTCGAGAGCGCCACAAGCTACTCTCTCTCTCCTTCTGCCACCTATGAACACCCCTCAACGAGACGTCCTTATATTCTGGGACTACGGTGCGTCGTTTCAGTCTCTGCTCTAGATCCTTGCCTGTTCTCACGCGAACACTGTTGCTAGAGAACTGTCGCCCGTCGTCAAGCTCATCTGGTCTGCATGTTGCAGATTCCATACGCCATATTGCGCACAAATACGGGAGAGTCAAGTCATTCAAGGCATACCTCGAGATTACCGATGGCTCAGTCCTCAACTCTCCTAAGACAACATACCTACGCTCTCAACTGCAGTTATCCGGAGTGTCGTTGATCGATTGTCCCCACAATGGCTCTAAGAACGTGGCGGATATCATGATGATAGGTTAGTTCATTAAACCTCTTGTATTCGCCTCAACCCCGGTTGTCATGGTTGACCTCCCATTATTCTTCCACACAGTTGATATGATGGCAGCAGCACTTGATTGTGCTGCCGATACGAGCACCTTTCTAGTCATTACCGAGGACAGAGATTTTACCTATGCCCTGGCGATACTCCGACTACGGGGCTATCCTGTGGTGTTGATCCATAAGGACCAGGCTAGTGCAGGGCTTCGTTCGCGGGCTACAATATGTTACGACTGGAATATCGACGTCTTGGAGAAGCCACCCCTCAATGATACAGATGGAACCAGCAAAGAGTCGACGAAAGAACGCCCAAGAAGTAGACGCCCCTCTATGGCCGCGACTTATTCGTTCCCAAACGGGCAAACGAAACATCAGCACGAGGCTGGCTCGTCCATACCTGAACAAAATCATTCAACGACAGATAGCTCGAACTACCTTACAGAGTGGGAGCTCTGCAAGGCCAGCGTCACATCTACACACCGCTCTTCTGTCAGCGACGTTGATCGACCCTCATCCTTCACCCTAACGTCTTCGCCACATATTTCTTCCACCTCGACTAAGCAAACACCTTCGGTTTTCAATAGCCTACTGAACGGCACCGATACATCACGTTCTTCCACCCCGCCACCTAAACATGCTCCATTGCACTCTCAACCATTACCCACGTTCACATGGGGTAGAGGCACTCCTAGGTCCACTCGCACCGAGGATGACGGGGGTTCGGAATCTGCATTGGAATCTCACGCAGCGATCGCTACTGAGGCGAACCCAGACCAGCTGGATGAAGAGCCTAGGCGTTCACTCTCTGTCGATGAGCCTGAGATGATTCAGATTCATCAACCTGCTCCGCCCACTCCCCATATAACAGATGTGGATTCCCAGCAGCCGCTTGTATCATCGGAGACACAGAAGAGTTCTCAACCGGCAGAACCTACGCCTGTTTCTCCGTCGAGTCCAGAAGCTATACAAGTTAGGCTCCCCCATCCGCCGCCACCAGCTGCACGTACTTTTCCGCCCCCTCCATTAGCTTCGTCGAATGCTCCTTTGCTCCCACCATTGAGTTTGTGTGCTCCAGTTGAAAGAGTAAGTTCGGTGATCAGTATAGGCACTTTGAGCGAGCCACATTCACCAGGCACTGAGACCTATGTGACTGGTTTCGAGCTTAGCAGGCCGGGGACCGTTATCCCTGATGCCCCTCAGAACCGGGACACTTGGTCAAATCCGGATGTTGAAGACAGAGACAGTGCGTTCTGGAAGGAGAAGGAAAAAGAGGTTCAGTCAGATACCGAGACGGGGGATGCTCTCAAACCTGACCACGGATTTACATTAGCTTATCGTCAGGACTCGCAGTCCAGTGGTTATGCACTTGGCGGAACACTGCATACGACTCCACCAGTCCCTTCCACAACACCGCCCTCGATCTCAGCGCAGAAAGGTGTTCTCACCTTCACCAACAGTGCATCACCCCCCTCTAGTGACCTTTGGCTCGAGAATGCACGAAAACACAATGTGGTACCCTTCCAGCCCTCAGCATATACCCTTGATGCTCTCCAGCGACAGAGCCCTATCTCAACAAGTCCCCCTCTGCGGTCATCTCATTCGCCGGAGTCGCTGATGGTCCCTCCCCCTGACGTCTCATCTTCTCTGCCAAGTGCACATGCACCTACACCTAATCAACCTAGTCAACCCATACCTTCTGGGATGGCGCCCTTGATCACCGTATTGGAAAAGCACTCTTCGCAGGGCAACCCTAAGCCGTTACTAACCGAAGTCCGATCCGAACTTGCTTTCTCGAACCCACCGATCCTTGGCTTTAGGGATTGGCCTACTTACTTCTCTAAATCGGAGGTGTATCGAGTTGCGAACATGGGGAAGGATGCTATATCAGGTCTACGGTGGATCTCGTTGAATGAAGCCTGGAAAACTCTATACAGAGATGACAAGTCTCGTCAATCCCCTAATGGAGGATCGGTCAGTGGTCAGTTTGTCTTGTTTTTTTTTTCTTTTCTTTTCTTTCGACATAGCTCAATGAAATTATCTCGGTGCAGATATGAATGTCACCTCGTCGTCCACAGGTGCGGCAAGTTCAGGACCCTCGACTGTTGCTCGTCCGGTTGTAGCTATTCCCGTGAAGTCCTCCGTGACTTTACCACTCCTCCCACCTCACTTCAAGCCTCTCATCCGCACTCTTGAGATCATCGAAGGCAACTACCCATACAAACGCGCCCTCCGCTCCCAGGTCGCCCAATACCTCATCAATCTAGACATGACAGTGTACCAAAAGGCAAAAGTGGCGGGTTTCGATCAATTATGTGCCTTGGCCAAGGAGGCAGGCATTATTGAAACTGGCTGCGTCCTGGGTCAACCTGGTCAAGAGTGGATTCGATTGTTGGAATGGTCCAAAAAGTATAGTGAGGTCCCAGGCGATAGTGGGGGTGAATCTGCGGTTTCCCAATCGAAAGTCTACACCTTCGGCACCGTTTCGGCACTTCCCCTCCCATCTGCACCTTCCCTCCTATCTACTCCTCCCCTCCCATCTACTCCCATTCCCACTCCAGCCCAGAAGAACCCAGATTACCTGGAGTTCAGATTTCTAATCTCGGTTCTGCAGGACCTTAAATTTCAAGGAAACACGCAACCTACGCGTTGCGACCTAGGTCAACTGCTACACAAGCGTGGCTATCTCAAGCCAGGGGAGAGGCTGAAAACGTATCTCACTCCTGCTGAGGAAGCTGGGATCGTTGTTTCAGGAGGCATGGGTGCTAAGAGCTGGGTAAGCCTGGGGCCTGGGATAGTGTGAGACACTTTCAGTTAGCGGACGGATACACTTAGTTCAACTTCAAGGGAGGCCGCATCTCCTTAGATGCGCAGGATCGATATATCTAGATGGCAACGTACCTGCCAGTGTGCACGTTCCTGGCAAAAATTACCAGCTTCTGTTGGGCGCTGTGTGAGATTCTATCTATCAATATATATTTGATGTACTGAGCTCTAAGCTTGTATCTACTTTTGGTATCCAGCTACATTGCTACTAATGCAAAGGTGATTCAATTTAAGCCGTTGCGCAGGAATGAACTCGGAGTGATCTAACCTATCTAACCTCAGTGACTTTCATTGAAAGCCACCTAGCTATGATGAGATACGTTGTTATTTGCGTGGATCGTGCATGAACAGGACCACTGTCCCGGTTCATTCACATTCCGTAGAGGAGCTCCAGTTCTCGCTCAATGTGCGCCCAACGCTCAGCGCTCAGTAATCAGTACTCAGTACTCAGTCCTCAGGCTTCTGAGCTTAGGCATCACTTCCTAGCCCTGTTTTGCCGGTACTATCGTAAACCTTCTGAACCTACCAGTCTGGGCACTATTTTCTCCGCTCTTTTTCCAGAGACTCGGGCTGTTCCCTATATCCTATTCACTAATCACGTCCTCTTAAGCTTGGAATAAGCCATACTGAACTCTCACACCTTACGGAACCCGAAAACAAGTTGATATCAACATCACTGATCCCAGCAGTATCTATAGATCGGGTTCTCCAAGAGAAAAAAGATCTCAAGGCTCCCCTTTCTTCATCTTGGTGGGCACCCGAAATACTATTATGACTCTGGGTCCTGGATGCATTCTATGTATATGTATATGAACGTTTGGTGGGGCTGGTGCCTTGCTCAGGATGGCATCCTGCGTGGGTATGGAGCTTATGCTCATAAACATCGAGAAACTTATACCCCTTGGAGAACATTCTCGAGGTTTTTTTGACTCGATATTCCCTTTGGTGCTACTGCGCGGGTTAGTACCCTTCAGAAATGTGGCTTCCGTCCATACAAGCTAGGCGACATACGTTAGTACCACCAACGAATCTCCCAGTCTCTGGATCTAGTCCCACCACATTGACACGATACTACTCTCTACCACCACCCATCCCAACCTTCTTCTTCCTCGCTACTACATCCCAGCCTAACCCTGGTGAAACCGCTCGACCCACCTCGCCCACTCATACTTTAAGCACCAGTACTAATGCTGGCAACAGCAACACCACAGCACGTATCATAATGGGCACCATCGTCCTTTTGATCCTCCTCGTTTTTGCCGTGGGTCTGAACGTACGATTGTGCATCGAGAGTAAGAGGGCAGTAACTTCCTCTAAGCTCGGACCGGGAGGGTTCGTTGATGGGAAACTTAGGCAATGCCACTGTAAGGGAGGGGGTGGGAAAGTTGATTCCGGTGGTTCTGGTGATGACGGTAGGTGGATGCTTGTGCAGCCAGATCGTTCGTGTCGTATCGGTCTAATTCGTATCGTATTCTGCTCCTCCCTTTGACTACTAGTAGATCCACTAGGTGCACTCTGTACTCACGCTAAAACTCACCCACTACTAGCACGAACGTCCACGTTCCTCGACTACTCATTCAGAATCAGGAGACCTCAGGCCATCGCTGTGATCCATATAAAATCGGACGAGGCGTCGAGTCGTGCGACAAAACGATACTCGCCGCGGTTCATGCCTGATCTGGAGGCGGTGTGTGAGGAGATGGAGTGTGGGAGTGGGAGTGAGGCTGAAGTTGGTACTGGTGGAGGTATTACTGTGGGTGATGATGAGGCCACTGGTGCTGAGAATAGTAGCGACGGTGGGGCTACCACTTTGAAAGCTAGCCTCACCAGCGAGACGGAGACGGAGATGGAGGCAAGTAGCGTTGTAGATGGAGAGCTGATCCCAGAGCCAGCCGATGTAGAGAGTATGGGTCGAGCATACTAGTATCAAACAATATTTCAGCGTTTTTTTCAATCTCAATCCCAAAATCCTCACGGAGATTCATGACCAGAACTTGAAGTCGAAAAGCTCAAGAACCAGTCAATCAAGAAAAAGTTGAGGAAAGAGAGGCGGCTTCCCTCACATGACCGCGTTCCCCTCCCTTCGATCCTAACTCGGCCCACACCTCCGATTCCGAGGGTCCAACTCCGGATCCGGATCAAAACGCACCAGCGCTTACTGTAAAATCTCTTTTCATATCGACCCAAATCCTTGATCATAAACTTTTCATTATCACAAAAAAATCGCACCAGTCCCTCTCCTTGAGCCCTAGTATCTCGGATATACTTGTATCTCTCCAAGCTCGAGAGCCACATTCAGCACAATAGAGCTAGCCTTTATACCTCAGCAACACGACACGACACGATAACGTCTCTCTCTGCTGGGACACTTGAAGATCTGCTCTCTTCTGTGTACACATCTATACCCTCCACTTGAAGATTGGCTGAGCGGATTGCCTGTTTAACTACGACGAAAAGCAGGCTTTGATTGTGTTGGATATCTCGACGGAGACGAATAGGATACGAGGATTATAAAATCGAGTTCCTCTACCTCCTCCGAATAGCGTCCCATACACAACACACACACACACACACACTCTACCTTCCCATGCCCACACATCCCAACCCCAACCCCCCCGCCTCATCCTCCCTCATCCTCAACCCCTCCGAGCCACTCAACGTCGTACCCCTCCCCATCCCCACAGGTGTACCCCTCCCTCCGCGGTCATCGAGACGAATATGGCTAAGTGTAGAGTGGATGAAAGGGAGGGGTGTGAGTGCGGGTGATGTGCTCTTGCTCTATCGCGATCGCGAGGGCGAGAGTGGTTTAAATGATGGAGCGGAGAAGAAGAGAGGAGAGAAGAATGGAACAGAGAAGACGAGGGTGTTAGGAGCTGGTATAGCCTGGCCTTGTTCTGAGCTACAGAGCGGGGAGGTAGGGTTGGGGAGTGGGTTGTTGCTCGCCTGCTCCTCCCAGTCTCCTCAACAACCCTTTCAGCCTCCCTCTCAACCTCCCTCTCACCCTTCAATCCAAGCCCAAACCCAACCCCAAACTACACTCAAACTCAAAATCGCACCCTTCAGCGGTTCATCTGCTTTGACTGCTAAAGAGCTCGTACGCCTAGGCTTAAGTGGGTGGAAAGACGTGCACGAGGCGAGGGGTGTGGATCTGCTTGAGGTGTTAAGTCCTCTTCCCGGCGCTGGCGGTGGTGATTACACTCATCGGGATGCTGATGAGAAGAAGGACGATTCGAAGGGGAAAGGGAAAGGGAGGGGAGATTGGTTAGGGTTGGTACTAAGGGAGTCGTTAGGTAGGGTTTCTTCCGGCTCCTAAAGTTACTTATTATCGAAACTGATTCTCCCCTTATAGTCGACCTCAAGTTCATCCGGCATAACCAACTAATCGATATATCCTACGAGGGCCGGACGAGGCGGTTCAGAGTCGTACGAATACACGGTACTCATAATACGAGTGAGCGAGCTGTGTCTCTGCAGAATCGGACTCGGACTGGTGTTATTGGGTTGGAGGAGGGTATGAGTGCTCTGGCCGTTGCTGCTGAGAATGACAAGGGAGAGGAAGAGGAAGAGGAAGGGATATGGAGTGTATCTTGGGACACTGACGTCGTCGTTCTTCCCCAACCGAAACACACAAACCAAACGACATCGGCGATCTCGGCTGAAGAAGCCTACGCTTCTATCGGCGGACTCAATGCACAGATCGCACAGATACGAGATCTGCTGGAGATCCCGTTGACCAGACCAGAGCTCTTCACTCATCTCGGTATGATTCTTCTTCTCACTACAGAAGTCTTTCTCTAAAGCTCATTTTGAAATAATACAACAACAGGACTCAAACCACCACGAGGCATACTCCTCCACGGTCCCCCAGGAACAGGCAAAACCCACCTCGCCCGTCTCATAGCCCAATCTACCCGCTCCTCCCTCCTCACAATCAACGGCCCCGAACTCTCCTCCTCCTACCACGGCGAAACCGAGTCCAAGCTCCGCGCCGTGTTCGAGCAAGCAGAAGCCCAGAGCCCCTGTATCGTCGTCATCGACGAGATCGACGCGCTCGTTCCTAGACGGGACGCAGGCGGCGGTGGATTGGGTGGAGGTGCGGATGGTGGTGATGTAGGAGGTGGTGGGGAGACGGAGAAGAGAGTCGTTGCGACGCTGTTGACGGTGCTTGATGGGATGGGAGGAGGAGGAGGAGGGGGGAAGAGGGTGGTCGTGGTTGGTACGACGAATCGACCGAATGCGATTGATCCGGCGTTGAGAAGACCTGGGAGGTTCGATCGTGAGATCGAGATCGGTTCGTTTGTCTCATCTTATCTTATCTTCTTCTCTTCATCCAATTTATCTAATCTAATCTTTCTATACTTATCAGGAGTCCCAGACGCACAAGCACGCCTCGAGATCCTGCTCGTCCTGCTCTCCAAGATCCCTCATAGCATCCCCATCTCAGATCTAAGATCGGTAGCGAACAGAGCGCACGGGTACGTCGGTGCGGATCTCAGTGCCGTCGTACGCGAGGCAGGAACGCTGGCGATCAAACGATGGCTCGCTTCCCATCCTAACCCTAGCTCTAACCCAACCACACCAGTCCCAACCTCAACCCCAACCCCAAATAACCCTCCCTCCCTAACACTAACCCTCCCAGACCTCCTCCTCTCCCTCCCCACCATCCGCCCCTCCGCCCTCCGCTCCCTCCTCCTCCCCCTCCCCCCTTTACCCTTCTCACAAATCGGAGGCCTCAGCACCTTGATAGAGAGGTTAAGGCAGAGCCTGTGGCCGCTTACGCATCCGGAGAGGTTTAGGAGATTGGGTGTGAGTCCGCCGAAGGGGGTGTTGTTGTATGGCCCGCCGGGGTGTGCGAAGACGGTGTTGGCGAGGGCGTGTGCGGAGGAGTGTGAGAGGGCTGGTGGGGGTGAGGGGGGTGGTGAGAAAGGAGGTGATGGTGGAGGTGAGAGAGGAGGTGAAGATGGAGGAGGTGATGGAGGAGGAGGAGGAGGAGGCGTACATTTCATCGCCGTACGCGGCCCCGAAATCATGAGCATGTACGTCGGCGAGAGCGAGCGCCGCATCCGAGAAGTCTTCGCGCGCGCTCGTATGGCCGGTCGATGTATACTCTTCTTCGATGAGATCGATGCGATTGCCACCAACCGGAATTCTAATAATAATAATAATAATGGAGAAGGGGGTGAGGCGAAGAACGAGGGTGTGCTGGTGAGCTTGTTGAATGAGATGGATGGAGTGATGGGGTTGAGTGGGGTTGTGGTTATTGCTGCTACGAATAGGCCTTGGGTTATCGTTAGTTATCTCTTTCTCTCCTCCCTCTTCCTCTCTTCTCTCTCATTCTTCTCTCTCTCCCTCTCTCTCCCTCTCTACTCATACTCACACTCACCCACACATTCCTCAACACAGGACAAAGCACTCACCCGTCCAGGCCGCTTCGACCGCCTCCTCTACGTCGGCCTACCCGACCAAAAAGGGAGGGAAGATATTCTAAGGATACAATTCGAGAAGATGAGTGTAGCGGGGGATGTAGATGTGCGTGTTATCGCGGAGGCGGTACGTAATGCATATCTCTTTTATCTTTTCTCTCCTCTCTTGATCTCCCAGTTTATGACTTATAACTTATAACTTATACCTCACAACTTATTTTATATAAACACAGGCCACAGGCTGCACCGGCGCCGAACTCGTCTCCATCTGTCAAGAAGCAGCCATGGTCACCCTCCAGTCTTCGCCCTCCGCTACATGTGTCCCGCATGATGCTCTGTTGAGTGCTGCGAGGGGGATGAGGAGGGGTGTGGGGGTGGGTGTTGAGGAGGGGTTTAGGAGGTGGGGTGAGGGGGAGGTATAGGGTGTAGGTGGTGGGGAGGGTGTTAGAATTTATTGTGCATACCATAGCTATGCTATCGATGAGGAAAAAAACGCGTACTCCATATTATGACTTAGTGCATACCTGCCTTGATGGGCCGACGAGAGTCACAGAATATTTTCGATGGTGAACACATTCAGAAGATTGGGTCTTGTAGTCTCCTTCAACCACACATCCAAGATAGCACCCACCATAGTGCTTCTGCAGGCCATAGTAGCCCTATAGCCGCGTAAAGACTATTGGTAAACTACTACAGGTTTATACGTTTTAGGGGACACGAGCACGACTCTATCGATATTAATATTATATACCGACCTTAGACATCTTGAGCTCATCTTGCACAAAGACACAAAGACACAAAGATATGGAAAAAGCTGAGTTCACTCATCGAGGGCACCTCGATCGTGGCAACCAAACCGAAATCATGAAGGTGTTTTGAATCTAGGCATGATATTCAAGGTCATTCGAGGAGGACATAGGTAAGAGGCGGTAAAATCAGCTATAATCCGAGTCCGTGCTTCGATTCGAGACAAGTGGCATCCGACACTGGCACTAATGCCTAAAATCCAAGTAGACTGTTTTCAGTCCTTTTGTCGCAATAAAACTCCTGGCGGGAGAAATCAACCCAACAATATCAGAGCCAAGATAACAAACATCAATATAAAACCATACCAGTACGGTGAGTCAAACTCCCCGTCCAAGTATCCGCCATCCGAATTCACATATTCACAGACGAACCCACAGGCTTCAACTGCCCATTCGTACCCGGTGCGAGTTTCACCGGTCCAGGGCCCCAAGCTCCTCCAAACGGCGATTTCGTAGTAGTTCCATCAGGGTACATCCAATAACAATAGACACGTCGTTGTCTGATATCGCACATCTTGATTGGCTTGTCTGTGCGATCTTGGCCTTTCAAGGCGGGAGCAGTTGTTGCTGGCAATGCGCCAGCGAAGTAAGAGGTTTGTAGAAAAGGGAGGAGGATGAGTGAGATGATGAGAACTTGGCTTGTTAGTTTGGGCATTATGGTGTCATGAGAGGGATATAGAGAGGCATGGAATGGGCATGGGATGTATTTTATGGGCGTAGCGTGGCTGCGTGAGACTCCGTCGGGTCTGAGAGGACTGAGACAAGTTGTGGTGCCCAGTGCCTGCCTAACCCAATTCAGGAATATGGTTTACTCCCGCTCTAACTTCGTGGAGGTCAGTGTGGCACGAACTACGCTCACAACCAGCAGTGAAATGCTGGCTACTGAGTATTGAGTACTGAGTTCTCGAAGGTCGCAATCAATACATTGCCATTCAAATTCTTTTCAGCATCTTTGCATTTTGTCGTTACTCTGGCTTTCAGGACAGTTGAGATAATGCCGAAGAAAACGAGAATGTCGAGTACCACCATCCTTGCGTGGCCTTAATTTGCTCTTCCAAATCCTTCTCTCTGCTTCCATAACATCGATGTTATTATGTGTAGCGGAAACGAGGCTATCCAGCAGCCTGAGCCCTCTCCAACATCTTGTTGATAGCCACCGGACGCCCATTAGAAGGATGAGCCAGATCAGCCATCTTCGCCTCTCTCATCCTAACCAACATCTTCGTTAAAAACGCCGGAGTGACAATCCCCGGGGTACCTCCTCCACCCGTCTCGCTCTTCGGCGTCCCAGAGGCACTATGCGGCTGGTTGGGATTTGTAGCAGCAGAGGACAGAGACACGCTGCGACTGACTGCCACACCCGAGGCTTTCCTCTTGCTGCTGCTGCTACCTCCTGGCGTGGATGGTGGGGCTAAAGGGGAAGCGCTGACGCTGTGGTTCGCTGAACGGGACTCGGGCACGGTGTCTTCTTTGTAACGGTCCCAGAGGGAATAGAGCGAGATGATCTGCTGAGCGATGTCTGCTACCATAGGCATGGACACGTTGAGCCCTGCTAGGAAATCGATGGGGTCCTGCTGCTTTCTTGGTGCGGAGGTCCCAGGAGTTTGTCTGGATGAACGTCGGGGCTGCGCGTCACCTGAAGTAACGGTAGAATCTCCAGAGGGCTGTGGTTGGTTCCTGCTGGATGACTTTGTTAAGAGGGGTACTACCATTTCTCGAGTTGATTGATGTAAGATGAGAGTAAGATAGATGGCAGCGACGGCTATGAGGTGAGGTGGATATAAGAGGCACAGCTCCGAGCGATATGTATCATTGATGATGAACCTAGGATAGAATCTATCAGCTTTTGTTTCGTCTGTAGGGGAAGACTATATCCGTTACCAAGCAAATTGCAAGGAACCCTCGTTCATCTCTAATCGACCTTCCCCAGTTCCCCAATATCTAGGTCCATCATCGGAACCAATTCCGGTGCCAAGTTCCCCCGCTTCCGCTTCAGAAGGCGGGATAGAGAAATGTGAGCGTCCAGGCTCTTCTTTCTTGCATAGTGCAAGCAGTGTGCGATAGGGATGAAACACGGTCAGATCGCACTCTAGATCGTCCAACAGATAAAATTCCATTTCGGCCAGCTTCGAATTGTCGCTGGGAAAATTCTTGATTCCATACAGATCTTCTGCAGAAGGATGTCAATCACGGTAGTTCGAATCTTCGAGACAAAGTGGCAGAGGGGAGCGGGGATACTGACGACTGAACAAAGCTCTTGCTTCAATTACTACCGTCTTGATATGCACGGGGGATTCCTCCGCTTTCGCAGCGACGTAGCAGCATGCTGCAACAACAATGAACGGGTCCGTCTCGCAGTACGAATTCTTCAGATAGAACCGCCTAAAGAACACCGTAGCAGTGGCAATGACTCTTTGCCGCAAAGAGAGTTTCTTGCCCAGCTTACTTATGACTGTGAACGCACAAAAAATGTAAGAACCGTGGTTCAGTTCAGAGTAGATGAAAAGCAGGGTGTTTTGCACTTGTACTGACGATTTCCGAAGAAAATGCCCAGCAAATCAAGATATCGAGGGTCATCGACGAAACGTAGGTCCTCAGACTTGGACCTTCTAAGCGTGACGTTGTCCACAATCCATCTTCTGCTGAGAAATAGAGAGAAACCAGACGGGTTTGCGTAAGTGATCTGTTTCAAAGAGGGAGAGAAACTGAGAGCGGGGTATGAGACGTACTAGTGCGAGCTCGACCAGAAGTCAGTAGCCATTCAACAGCGACTGTACCACGTAAACCAGCTGCAAGAGCATCCAGCTGGCGGGTTGAACGGACTCGAGGCCACGATCGTTGACGCCGGCGGTCGACCGATGGAAATAACGACGTCGCGGTCATCTGACTCGATTTACTGGCTGGGTTTTCTCTCCAATTCCCATCCAACTCACATCCCCTCAAATTGTGCAGCCTATGTATGTAGGAATTACCGTGTAATTGTGATAAACGAGCTATAATTGATACAACGAGTACTAAGATCCGCGTAGACAGAGTAGTAAGGAGGCACCGCGTCAGTACCAGTAGTAGGTAGCTTTTTGAAAAATCTGAATACCACTCGAAATTTTGAGAGAGGGAAAGCCTGGAACATGGTTGCATCGTCTTGGGCTAAGGCGGGCAGCGAACAATCCTCAAGAATATCAAAGCAGAACAGATGATGTGCCTGCAACCCCCAGAAAACGGAAAATCGAGAAACGAGGGCAGAAGCAACACTCAATAACAAAGGAGTGGAGGAGGCGGCATACCCAATAACCAGTACGCGTCGAGATAGAACAGATAAAATTGGAAAATTAGCTCGCCAAGAATTGAGCATGTAATGTCAAGTAAGTGGGGAGACGAACAGATAATAAAATTGGAAAGAGAGTAGTAGAAAAAAAAGGTAAGATTTTGGTCTGCCATCGCGGTCTATGTAAGGATGCAAACGTAAGAACTCAAAAAAGCGCACAAACACAAACACACAAAAAGAGAACAGAGAACGTAGAAAAGAGGAAAACAGGAAGCAGCTTGGATACACAATTGAGATAACTTTGCAATGCAGATGCCTTCTCCTTGAGAGAAGTTAATGTTGCCGATAATTGATGCCGATGATGATGATATAAAAAGAGACATGAAGCTTTGTGTGGGTCATGAATGGAACGGAGTATAACAAGAAGAAAAGAAGGTAAAAATGCCCAGCGAGGAAAATAGTAAAGGGGAAAAAAGAGGGAGGAATGATTTAGGACCGCACATCATCGTCAAAGGGAGAAGATATAGACCAGGAGTTAGAGCTGTTGGTCAAAAAGGATACAAGGAGAGTGAAACAACATGGGTGGAATGGGACTGGGGAGAGAGGGAAGAGGCAGAAGAGACGGAGAGATAAATCGATTACTGAGTAGCACGCTTGATGGTCTAGCGAAACTCTTGAGTATAAACACAAGCAAGACACGAAGCGAAACTACGAACCTCCCTAGCCCACCTCAAAGTAGGCTTGCAATCGCTCGGCACCCTGACCTTGGGCCTCAACTGCTGAGCAACCCACTCAACCATCAAGAACTGCTTGATCTGGCCGTTAGGGAAACTGTCAGCGAGGTCACCGAGCAGGCCATAAGATAATTTGATGATAGCTTCGGAGCGGTCCTCGTCGGCAAGACAGCGACCAATGAAGTCGAGTATGGCTTGGCAGTAGGGAATGAGAAGATTGACTAGAGGAACGAAAATCAGTGCGCCGCAGAGAGGGTGAGATCGATAAAATCGTACCTTTCTCCGTGTTCTTGAAGCCAGTGACAATTCCGGTGTAAGCTTCCAGGATACCCTCTCTCAGCTGAGTGACATAGTCTACTAGATCGTAGTCCAGCTAGATGCGCAGAGCATTTATTAGCTATCGTTCAAAAACAAGCCATGATAAAAAAACCTACAGGATTCGGCGACACATTACCCGCCTGGGTCAGCACCCCAATGGCCGTCTCCAGGTATGGCTCGAACTGCGGTCCAATCGCCATCGCGATATCTCCAAAGCACGACAATATCGTGATCTTCACGTTCCTGTTCAGCACCTCACTCTGCAGGTTCTCCAGAAGAACGCTCATGAAAGCGTTTGAATACTGAGCGGACTGATCACCTAAAGCGGACGAGATATCCCCGATGATACCGACAGCCACCGTGCAAAGCTGGGTATCTTCGTGTGCCTTGAGAGCGGGGTGTAGGAAAGGTAGGAAGGCATTGATGTAAGGAGCAAAGTTAGCTTGAAGGGCTGGAGAGCGAACAGTAAGATCAAGTGACAACTAAAGCGAGATAGATAACAAGGTAACGAACCAGATGATAAAGAGCCAACAACCATGAACGCATCTTCCAACACAGTGGAGGTCTTACCCGCAGCCTGTATGAGCTGCAGAATCAAAGTCATGACCCGATCTGCAAGAGGCTGGATGCCACCGGCCAACTTATGTATAACGTTCTGTAGGGCAGTATCAGAGCAAAGTTCTGTGTGGGGAAATCAAGGACACTGACGATGATGACGGAGCAGAAGTTACTCTGCAGTTCGTTCCAGTTATTACGGTCATCGATACCGAGAATTTGGTTCTGATAAGATGATAGTTCATGAGAGGCGGAAAAGGAAGATCTGGGGGGTGATACATACCTGCATACCGAGCAAATGTTCCATCCTCTGCAGGATCGCCACAGCAGTGTTCTGCACCACTGGAATGCAATCTGGCGTGGCGTTGGTGACGAACGCGCCAACGCTCTCGTATGCTGCCGTCCTGAACTGGGTTTCGCTGGAAGCACTGGATACAGAGAATGCACGATGAGTGAATCAAAGTCTAGTAGCGGTGGAATACGATGCTTACGACTCTGTAGTCGACAACAACGCTTGGACAATTCCTTCATAGTACCCACTCAGTGGTCCCGTCTGTACTTCATCCTTGCCGTCCGCCTCCGCATAAAAGTCGTTGTATTGTTCGGCAAGATGATTCAATGCCCAACAGCAGTGGAAAGCAATACGCGGGCTCTCGTTCAGTCCGTTGACCAGGCCCATCACGAGTGGATGCAGATGCACGTCGGGTTTTATGGTAACGACGAGAACATCGCAGATACGGGACAGTGTCCAAGCAGTGGTATCTTTGACGTTGGCATTGCTGTCGTTCAGCATGTCTATGAGAAGAGGAAGTGCCTGATTGACGAGAGGATGAAGGACAGTTGGGTCGGGACCTTCAAGGATAGAGCCAAAGGTGATAACTGCAGCATCACGGAAATGCCAATCGGTGGCCTTGATGTGAGCCTCGATGAATGGAATCACAGCAGGAACGATGGAGTCCGAAACGGCGGTAGCCAGATGGGTCAGACACGTCGCTGCAGCCATCGCAACGTTCCACTCATCCTCCTCCGCATCCTCATCCTGCTTAGTCAGCAGCAGTAACAGCACTGGGACGATTTCTGGGAGGGCGACCTTGGCGAAGAACTGTGACTCGGTTTCTGGGACATCGCCGTACTCTTGGGCCTAGCAACAGTGGTGAGGACATTGAAAATTGGTTTTATCGGAAGATCGCAAGGAAGATCGCGGATTTTCACGCTTACCTCTTGGGCTTCGACTGCTAACTCCGTCTCCTCTTCGCAGACCGTCGTCCAGAACTCGACGGCCTGAAGGGCAACCCGCTCATCAGTGTGTTTCATACCCATCACGGTGAGCTGATGTGGCTGTATTAGCCTGGGTGTACATGATGTAGGAAGGAGAGGAAATTTTACGTACACCGAACAGGGCCTGCTCCATGTAGAACGACATTTTGTCGTAGTACAGACCCATGATCCGGACCAGGCACTCGAAGGCCCCGACTTGGACTTCTGGAGAGGAGTTCTGTGTGGCCTCACAGACGACCTGCATGATGTAGTTCCTCTCGCCTTCTCTATCAAAGTTATCTCTGATGAACTCGAGGGAGT
Organism: Agaricales sp. HM26-F1; assembly: GCA_002718315.1. Classification (NCBI taxonomy): domain Eukaryota; kingdom Fungi; phylum Basidiomycota; class Agaricomycetes; order Agaricales; species Agaricales sp. HM26-F1. The sequence goes on from NIBX01000147.1 coordinate 483,336, forward strand.
TATACAATGCGTGAATAGCCGCGAGCTGGACTTCATGGGAGGGTTCGTCTTTCTGTGCACCGTGGATAACAGCGGTTAGGATCTCATTGGAACGGAGGCTGAGAATTTCAGGTTTCTACACCAAAAAAAAATCAATAACCGGGCAGACATGCCGAGAAGTATAGAGAAGGATAAACGCACTATGCCCTCGCAGATAAACCCAATCGCCTGCAGCGTAGCAATTTTGAGGTTCGTGTTGGGCTGGTTATTGACGAAACCCAATAAGATCTCAATAACCTCGGGCCATTGATTCTGAGGGAGCTCTATCGCAGCGATAGCAGCAACCACCTGAGCAGAGAACGTTCCGGCCTTTGGATTACTCGATCCCAAAGTCAAGAGCGCATCTTGCTTGATCTTGTTCTTCGTATCCGCATCGAGAGCGGTCCATCTAGTGGAGTAGTCGTCTTGTCGTGCTGTATCCTATCACCCAAAGGACATAACGGATATGGAGTCAGTGATCGGATATGCAGGGGCGAAAAGGATGAGAGAATAGAGTGGGGTTCAGGGTAAACACGATGAAAGTGGGGCGGGCGCGTTTGTTTTTTATGGGGATGGGGAAACGGGACTGACTCGTGCAGACAATGCGTTTTTTAATGCGACTCCAGCGGCAGTTCGAACGTGAACAGGAGCGGATTCCTCGACCAAGACAGACGACAGCATCAGCACATATTGGGGCTAGAAAGATACCGATAACGCCAGAAAATCAAGGAAGGGGCAGTCAGTATTCATCTACATAGGGTTCAAAAGGTACACAGAGAGAACGTACGTAGTTTTCCCTCGAGGCGTTCTCCAGCTTCTGGGTGGCATCTTGACGCGTATTCGCATCTATGTAGACGAACGAGGCGTTGCTTTAGATATAGTTCTTTCTTGGGAAATCAAGAGGAGAATCTGACCTGCAGACAGGGTATTAGCGAGGAGTTCGCTTGCGTTCATTGTTGTATGGTTTTCGTTCGTGGTTCACGGGGCGTTGATAGAGTTCAGAGAGAAAGTTACGAGGACAAGTGGTCTATAACAGAACAAGTAACAAAGCCAAAGTGATGGAAGGAGAAGTTGCGTTGGAAAATGAAGAAGATAAGAAAGAAAAAGTAAAGAAACGCACAAAGAAGACAAAGGTATGTGGATGCTGGGATGTGAGAGGCGGAAAGGAAGGTGGAAGGCGATGGAAAGAACAGAGCAACGGACGATGGCGGTCAGGCAAAAGGGGCAACACAGCACACCCGCCAGTTTATTTACGACCCACAGTCACAACTGATCAAATTACTCTCTAATCTCCTCTTTTTTCAAACCCATTTTACTCGCTTACAATGGCAGATCGTGTGTGTGTTTTCTCATCGCAATCCATACATAGTTCTTACAGGACAAAAACGCGACAGTAAAAAAAAACTGACATGAACTTCCTTAGGGACGCGGCGGAGCACCTAGAGCGCTAAGAGGTGGAGGAGTGCACCAGCAGCCAGCGTTCAGGAAACAGGGCGGAGGATCGCAAGGCCCTCAGCCGACAATGGACAAACCAAAACGCGAGGCCATCCTGGATCTCTCGAAATATGTGAACGAAAGGATAAGAGTCAAGTTCACCGGCGGACGTGAAGGTTCGTTCCAGCTCTTTCTCCAGGCCTCTTCAACGCGTTCTCAAATCTTTTGCATCTTATCCAGTTACCGGCGTCCTGAAGGGGTACGACCAGCTGTTGAACCTCGTTCTGGATCAGGTAGAGGAGCAGAACTTAGGTGAGTTTCGTATCTCTCTTTATTACGTTCTTCACCGGACCTTGTTCTGAATACACCGCAACATCAGAAACGGAACCTAGTACACGATCCCTAGGCCTGGCCGTCCTTCGAGGCCCAACAATAACCCTCCTCAGTCCAGTAGACGGATCTGAAGAGATCGCAAATCCGTTCTTAGCTCCGGAGTAGAATTCGGGCTCCTTTCGAACGAAAACCCTACACGGACCTCCTTGCTACGCCCTCGCAGCCTTTTTACCTCATCCCCCTGCCCCGCACGCTCTGTTATGTATGTACTATATTGACAATCCATGTACGTCTCTAGACAAACCCAGTGCTCAATAAAAACGAACCCACACCTATCAAATGCTGAAGCGCTGGGGCGCCTATTCTCCGCTTAGGAGTACGAGCAATTCCAGTGCACATGCAGTATGGGCTAGCGATCCTAGCACACCCATCCTACACGGGGCCACTCCTTCACACCACGACGCAGATCCAGAACAACATGAGGTAGTATTAGCGACGACTTCAAAACAAAATATCAATATCCTAAGTGGCTTGGGGCATGGAGGAGGGACATGTTTATGGATGATGGATGGGAATCAGGACTGATGTTTCCAGTCAAAGCGAGGAAGAGCAGCGCGAGATAGAAAGAAACAAAAAAAACCAAGACAAAACAGACCAAACGGAGGAAGAGAGAAAATAAAAAGCAAAACCCAGAAATAATGGAATGAGGGGATAGGATATGTATGGAATTGGAAGGAATACCGGATGCTGCAAAACTTGGCTAGAAAAACCAAGGGTGTAATAATTTGTTTATGAGGAAGCAACGCTAATGATAATGAGGAGGGGCAATATGGGTAACAATGGTAACAGTAACACACGGATGGGGGATGAATGTGATGTTTGAGATTGATTGGATTTTCTGAAAGCGATCCAAGATGGTGAGAGAGAGAGAGAGAGAGAGAGAGAGAGCAGAAAGGAAAAATGAGATGGAGTTGGATTGATGATTCGAAGAACGGCGTGAAAAAAATATAACCGCGAGTCACATACATACACTGAGTCTGATGGGGAAGATGGCCATGTTGCATCGTTTCCCGTATCCATTGCCAGAGGGTGATTGATGAGCTGCCGGGGAGAAAAAGGATCGGGGGGAGGTGGAGGGTCAAGCCTTGTCACTTGTGTGGGGATGATGAGGGGATGAACAAGGAAGCATTCAAGCGTGGTGACCTTTCGGCGCCCAAACGCCCTAGGCTGATGATCTTATCTGGAGGCCCACTGACAGCAGAAGTCGCAATCCTGGAAAAACACCAGTGTTACAACTCCCTCTCCTCCACCAATAACCAAACACCGAATGACCAAACGTGGAGAGAAAGAGAGCGGCTGCACAAGAGCAGCACCACACCGGAAGCTAAAGGCTCGGTAAACCAAAAATTGTCGACTGCTGCTACACCTCCCTGAGGTGTATCCCCAGTTGAACCTCTATATTTTGGTTTCGTACCCAGCCTGCGCTTATACCTCCCCGGCATGGAGACAGTACATCCTATCGTCGCTCCTCGACGTCCTTCTCGTCTTGGCTTACATCAACAGCAGTATTCTCCACAGCGGCAGCTTGTGTAGGTGTCAAAGCAGCAACGAAGCGACCATCCTTCTCGGCGGTACTGCCTTGGGACTGAGGGGACTTTGGTGGGCTCCCAAGCTTGGCCAACAGAAGATCGGGACTCTTCACTTCCGCGGATCTCCTCTTGCCCTCTCGTTCTCCGAGCAACACTGGTGATCCCGGCAGTCCAGGAGATGCAGGGGATGAAGGAAGAGCGATAGCAGCTGCTCCGGAATATGTATCTCCAGAAGCAGGACTAACGACCTCAACCACCCCATTCTTGTCCTTGCCCTTGTCCTTGCCCTTCTTGCCACTCTCCCTGGACCCCCTCTTCCTCCTCACCGCACCCGCGCGGGTCTCACTCTCCGCAACTGCCATCCCGATGCCCAAATCAACACCGACAGACCCGAACATCAGAGGTCCAGTGGCACTAAGCGGTGAAGAGGCTATACTCTGATCGTGAGCGCGATCGTCCTCTGGGCTGGGTGATCTCGATAGATCAAGCGAGGTGGTAAAGGAGCTGAGAGAGAGCGTTGGTGATTCGCTCCCATTCGTCGATACGCTCGCGCTCGCTACAGAGCCAGGGGGCGAGGTAGGTGCAGAGCCTTCCTTCGCTTTATCTGCTAAAACGACAAACCGTCGTTTCTGGGCTTGCGAAGCAGGGCCATTGGTAGGGGTAGGTATGGCAGTGGAGTCAGTCGAGGTAGAGGAGGAGAGGATGGGCGATGATTTGGACGTTTCATCCGGGACTAGAAAGCTCGGGAGTTTCGGACGTATCGCCGGTGAGGACGAGGACGATTGTTTCCGGGTGGATGTCGATATCGGTGGAGGAGCAGCAGACGCCTTCTTCGGTGAAGGAGGCTGAGGCGTGGCTCCCGTTATCGGCGAAGAAGACGAAGGGGATTTACTTGAGGATGCGACGGGTATTGGATGCTGCCGTTGATATTGTTGAAGAAGGCGCGCCTGAGCTTGAGCCATATGTGATGGGGTGGGCAGACTACCAAACGAGGCCTCTCTAGGGGCATCGTAGCCCATCGGATAAGCGTACGAATTGTACGCATTTAGATTGACGAAATACGTTTGGTCGAGGAGAACAACCTGGGGCTGATTGGTATGAGACCTTGAATGGGGATGCATGTGTGAATATGGGGTGGGCGTGTCTGGAGCACTGGATAACTCCTCCCCGGCCGAATCCTGACTGATAGTTCGGGAGGATGATGATAAGGCGGCCTCCAGCCCTCGTTCCTTCGGCGAGGACGAAGAGGACCGTGGGTATCTAGGCGAAGATGACGAAGGCGACGAGGTCATCACGGGTGATTGGCCATGGTGCAGGCGATGTGCGCCATTCGTCCCGTTAGATTGGTATAATTGGTGGTGGTGGTGCAGCTGCGAGAAATGTGGTTCCCGTGGTGAGTAACCATTTGGGATATGTGGTGATCGAGGGGTAGAGCTTGCACTACCACCAGGAGAGTTACTAGGACCAGGGCTAGAACTCGTTGTCTGATAAAACAGGTTCGCCTCACTGTCCCTCGAGGTAGCCGACCTCGATCTCGCAATGCCATTGGCAATACTCGACGTAATGGGCAGGCTTAAATTCGTCTCCGAGTCGATCGAAGGTAACCTTATCCCTAGCCCGGTAGGGGGATATAGCGTCCACAGCGGTGGATTCATGTTCCACGAACGCGGTGGACCAGACCATGACCGTCTATTGTACTCCGCTCTCGTCATCCCACCACTCATCCTGGAGGAACCGGCCACAGAGCTGTCTACAGGTCGCTCATGGTGATGCCTAGGCTGCTGGTTCTGATGATTATTGCGCGACATAAATCGCCCACGGAAGAGCGGGCCTGCTTGAGGCAACGCGTCCCCGGGGTTCTGGGTCATGAGTCTGAGTGTTGGAGGATCGACAGTCGGAGAACCACTACTGGTCGTAGGATGGGCTGTAGGTTTCAACCATGACGTTCTTCGCGACACGTCTCTCGATGAGCCTTCGGTGTAACTGTGCACCGAGCAAACATCGTCGCTCTCGACAACATCCTGTAGATCTTCCTCGTCCGTGTCAAAGCTCTTCTCGCTATTGCTGGACTCGGAGCGATAGGAGGGATTACTGGCACCTGCCCGCTGCCTCTCCCTCTCCCTCGCGTTCGTCGAAGCAGTAGCGAGTTCCAAGCCCATACCTAATGAGCTCTCGAACATACTGAACTCCGAAGAGGGTGCCTCAGGAGGTGGAGGACTCGTCCACTTGGATCGCTTGGGAGCCATGTGCTCCGGTGGCTCCTGATTCACGCTCGAACCGTTCCCGAGATTGTACGAAGTGGAGGGAGAGGCCAGCTGTGGCCCCGGTTCATAGAACTGCGTCGGAGGCGACAGCGAGTCGGGCTTGATGTCATTCCTCGAACGACTGCCGATGTTATACGGGGTCTGTGGGGGTAGCGGTGCGAGTTTGGGCAGTGGCGGAGCAACTAGATCTTCGCATCTCTCTTCGCAGAGCTGACCAAGTGCGACAAGAGCGCGCTCAGGTCGAGCGGCTATTATCCGTCCAGCACGCATGAACTCTCCTCGGATCTAGAGGGAGAGCCTTACATGAGACTACAGCACACCAAGAGCGTGGAAGATGTATGCGGTGGTGATCTGAACGTACTGTGTATAGCCCATCTCTTGTGACGCATCGAGCAACGTTGAAATCAACCTCAAAGGGATCCTGATGGTTCCCAAGTCATCCATCAGCCTTAGCCAAGAACCATAGAGGAAAGATCTCTCACCTCTATACAAAACCGGTTACGTTCTCGAACGTCATTATAACCAGCGCCCGACAGCTATGATGTTCATATGAGTCTCAAACCCTATATGAAGTTGAACTAGGGGTAGTAGCGGGACCCACGTCATTTTGCCACCCCTTGGATTCTTTCGTGAGCAATCCCTCCCGAATCGAAGCAACCCCGGTATTATACAAGAAGTCTTTGGAGAAATAGCGGAAGAAATCAGTGAGCCTAGCAAAATTAAAACGATCAGGACGGGTCATCCACGGAAGTGAAAAGAGAGGTCTAGCGCACAATTCGGCGATGGACTCTGTGTTTTCGGAATGCCATCGTGTTCTGAGTAGTTCGATATCATCGAAGAACCTACAGTGATGAAGAATTTGTACTAAGGAGGGATGATAAACTGAAATAATGGGGATGTTCCTCACCAGATGTTATTGCCGTTGAGGTGGGTGTCCTCCTAAGGAGAAAGTTTGAGGAACGGTACATCTCGATGAAGGCAATGCCCCAAGATGAGGACGTACCTCGCTGATTGGACGCAACGGCGGTACCTTCTGGAGGTTCGGCAAGACTGGTGGATTCTTGACATGGACGAGGAAATAGATTACGAGAAGCACGTAGCCGTATGAGGATAACGTGCCCTTGTACGGCGAGTTGATTTTCCTGGTGCAACCGTAGATTAGAAACGAGGATGAGAAAGCACAAGGCGGGGATGCGTACCGTCGTTTACTCCATACTTTCACTATATAGATCAGAATCACGGCGAGCCCGGCGCAAACAGTTAGACACTTGCTACTTGGATGGAGGTATTCGAGGGTGTAACAAGACTCACGGAACAGAACCATCGTCCGAACGCGAGTAGGATCGATCATGGCGTAACACATTAACAGTCTAGTGTTCTCGAGCGCCAATCTGTTCTCGAAGCCAATATCGCAGGCAATGCCTAGAGGAAGTCCAGGTGAGGGGTCTAGGGAAAGCTTGACGATGGGTATTCGTGCGTGGGGTAGAGGTTTGACATGGAATTTTGTCTCTGTGAAAGAGTGGCATAAGTATGAGCCAGTTGTGGTATCCTCACGTCGGTGGAGGAGGGTTGTCCACGCCGTACCTCTCTCAAGTAGATCACCCAACATGGTGACGAGGTCAGTGGCAGATAATCGTTCGCCAGAATCAATGAGGCAGCATAAATCCATGTCTGTATGATCACAATAAGCCCAAGTTGTGTCGAGTGCAAGAGGTCCAAGTCTGAACTCACCAGAGTTTCGAAGGCTAAATCCATTCGCGGTGCTCCCGAAGGAGAGTAACCGACTGTCCGGCTCGATGGTACGAATGAGCCGCTCTAGTAGCTTCCTAACGTCTTCCTTGACAGCCATTTCCTCCGCAGTGGGCAACAGTTGGATAACGAAATCGAAGAGGCATTTGGAGAGCTCAGCACAGAATCGCTGCTTGCTTGCTTGGTGCGGACGGTTGTTGATTTGAGCATTGTGGTGCTGCTGGGGGTTATGGATGGAAGACTGAGAAGCAATGATGGGAGAGTAAGCCATCATGAGAGGATGGAGAGCCAGAGCCGAGCTCAATGGCTTGACTAGCAGATCTGGGAGGATTAAGAAGGAGAAGGACGATGCTGAGGCGGGGATGAGAAGTGCAGTGTGTGTGTCACCGCGTTCAAGCTCAGTGTGATGATGATGAGATCAGTTCTGCCCTTATCCCAAAGTGTAATCAATTCTGCTTTGACGCGTCCTGCCTACAAGGCGTCCTGGCCACAAGTGCTAAATAATCTAGACTAGACAAAAAACGCCCTTGTACTCTACATTTCGCGCTATAATATGCCTCCATGCTAACCGCCTTTCTGCACAGGCCACCAGGACAAAAGCGTCCTGTGCGCCCATTGGATCATGATCAGCACCGGCACCGCTGGGACCAGAAAATGACTCGCAGGTGGGCTAGAAGCAGTATGCTAAGTCAGAACGCGAACGGGGTTAGGACCGTATTCAACTAGAATGGGGTTGCGATGGGTCTTGCGCGGGTGCCACGACCAAGCAAGTTAGCCTTACCTCTATTGTTTGCATGGAGGATACCGATGCACAATAGAAATCAAACCGCGAAACCCTTTTTACAGCCAAACGGGTGGCGGCTCCAACTGGAGATGAAGAAAGGCGGCTTTCAAGTGAGCTGGCAAAGCAGAGGCCATCCCTCTGCTAAATCACAGAACCAGTTCGAATCGCTAAGGAAGCAAGGCATTTCTATGATGTCGTCCTGGTTGGTAGGCTTATTGTGATTTTCCAAACGTGAGAGATCGCTGGAGCCCGGGTGTAAGATGATGGGACTGGATGTCCCAGATAAGGAATAGAAGCTGGATGAACCTGTGAATCCCACAAGGCCGTCCGGCAAACGTGGAACGAAGCATAAAACACGATGCTTGGTCCTGGTCCTCGGGATTTGCGGGGACTTATCGAAGTGAGATAGTCCGGTCTATAATCGAGAGAGGTGTGGGTGATCCTTAAGCGTGGTTGATTCCTAATGCTGGCTGGGAAGAGAAGGTTGTGAAGATCGACTATGATGATGGTAGTTGTCTACGTACTTGAGGAAGCCGCGCTGTTCGTACACTATGATCAATAAGCCAGCGATGCAGCTTTTTGCCTCGCTTCCTCTGGTCTCCCAGCTCATCTGACGGGCTTTGCTGATCATGAACCACGCGCATTGCACGCGCACCGATATTTGCTCGAAGTCACGGCAATCAGCTGCAGATATAACGATGATACCCCGTTCTCACCTTCTACGATAGTTTCTGTGTCATCAATAATGGTTGTAAAAATTCATACACAGTATTGAAGGGAGTTTGAGCTGAGTTACTCACCACGGAAATACAACCGGTGAGAGATTTGTAGCGCTTTGAAAATTGCCGATCATCCTCCCTCCCGCACAAATGATTGGGCGGACACAGAACTCAATTTCCCCAGAGACCCAGGCCTGGTACCAATCTGCGCCCCATGGCCCTATGACCACGATCGGTGCCCTGTTACCATAAAAGCGATAGTTTTCTCCGATCCCAAGGAGGTTTCTGGTCACCAGTTTAACAGAGGAGGGTCCAAGTTACAGGCACAACAAGGTTGTAGCTTGTAAGCGTTATCATCTGTGACATGCTGTGACTCTCCGGATAATTCGGCCTTAACAAACCCCAACACGGATCAGTTCATTCAATTCTACGCACAGGCTCTGTCTTCTCCGCCGCAAGATCGGATCAGAACGCGATGCGATTGGCTGGATCAGCCGGATTTGATGCTGACGTAAGGTCACACTTTGAAGCTGAAACGGCGGACGGAGTGGAATTCATGAATTGATTTTTACGCCCACGAAATCAATGGGCCATATTCGAGCAACACATAAACATCCTGTCTGGCGTTGACTGCCGCTCTTAGCTTCCTTACTTTGCTCTTCTTTCTCACCCCCACGGTCCTCCTCTGATCTTGTTTCTCTGAATCGACTCCGTGGGTATCCCATAAACCCACAGACTTGGTTCCAAGCTACATATAAGTCGCTCGATAACTCAGCCCTTGGCGACCTATTGCTCCCACTCGCCGTTAATAACTCTTGTGGACTCTCACAATGTCAGATCCTGTGGTTAACGAGGAAGAGAAACACGTAGACCGCAAGGGATCTTTGGAGAAGAACGCGATAGAGCAGGAGTCTCCTGCTGGCTCGCAGATCAACCTTGTCACCTATCATGAAGATAATGCGGGTGAGTAACTGCCTACCGTTGTGGGAAGTGGTTTCTGACCGCACTACTAGGTCGGCTGGTTTGTGACCCAGAGTGAGTTAAATCGTTCTCCAAGCTCTTTGCAGTTGTTCACATCGCTGCCTGCATACAGAGAGGCCAAGGTCGAATTCGGCGAAGCTGTCGCGTCGAAGCTCAAGTTATCAAGGGACAAGCAGTTCGTGCTATGGCCTCAGCCTACAGACGATCCAGACGACCCGCAGAACGTGAGTGCCCTCCTCCCTTTCCCACTTCACTTGATCTCTCATCCGTGCCCCGCGTTCCTTGCACTCCGTTGCTAACTCATCTATCCTCAGTGGAGCGATCGGCAAAAGAGTACGTGTGGTCGTCCCCATCCTGCTCTCCATTATTGTACACGGAGAGCGGGGTGATTTGAGAGTCAGCCCGAACGTTAACCACGCGTCTTACCCCTCTTTTAGCGATTCAGCTCATCATTATCACCCTCGCTGCTATCGTCCCGGACTTCGACTCTGGTATAGGTCAGTCGTATCTTCCTAAGTCGACACTCAGTGAGGGTAAGGCTGACCTGGCTATTCCTACCGGTCTCTAGGTATCGCCTCTATTTTCAGACTGGCAGAACAGTTTGAGACCGACCCTGGTCGTATCAATAACATGACTTCCAAGTACGCGCCTCCCCTCTCTTGTGCAGAAAGTTACCATGTTGAGAAAAACCTATCTATAGCTGGAGTATATTCCTTCTAGGTAAGAAGCTCTCGTCTTGTGCCTAGTCGAAGCTGGATTATTTTTCTCACGCAACTGACAAGGTTGGGGCGGCATCTTCGCGGTTATGCTCATGCGACGTCTGGGTCGTTTGCCCGTCCTATTTTGGTCTCAGGTATCTTCTTTCCTCCCCTACGTATCCCGCTCATCGACTGATATGATTCAAAGGTCCTTGCTCTAGCATTCTTAATCGGCTGTACCTTCGCCAAAGATATCGGCACGTTTACAGGTGGGTCATACTTTTCTGATCATGGTGCGGAGTTGGTGCTGACTGTCTGGTATGTCCAGCTATGAGATGCTTGACTGCATTCTTCGGGTGAGTCTCCACTGATCAAGTCGTAGCGGTGAAAGGAGGGAAGACTGATCAACATGGATTGTTTGGATAGAACTGCACCTCAGGTTACTGTGCGTACACAGATATCTTCTTCTCAGCCGGTGCAGCCGAAACAATGGCTGACGTCTATATACAGGGTCTATACATCGTCACGGACATGTACCCCTTCCATCTCCAAGCCCGCAAGGCAAGTCTTGTACCCTGAAACTACTCAACTCGGGACACAGAATAACATCGCTCTGTTCTGCAGCTGAATATCTGGACTATGGGTTTCATCGCGTCGCCCTTCATCAGTCCGTTCTTGTTCGGATTCTTAGTCGCTAGGCAGTCGTGAGTTCACCAAACCTTACCTCATATGCCTGAATTCTCACACCAGTACGCTTGCTGCTAGATGGCGCTGGGCATACGGAATTGGCTCCATATACGGTGCTCTCGTCGTGGTTATGATCGCACTTTTCGGTCGCGAGACGTTCGTTCGCTTTTGGGTTCCTTCTTTTCAGCCTGATCTGACATCCTGACGCGGATTTCTCCTCAGGATATACGATCGAAACTTGAGACCTGTGCCCAAGCCTACGGCCACGGGACTTCAGTTAAGGATACAGAATTTAGTGGGTCTAACAGGTCAGTAACGGGTCCCCTTTCTCTTGACGATATCTATCTTAACTTAGCGCGTTCCTTCTTTGTTAATCTCGATGCGTAGGGTTGAAGATGCAACATCATCGGATATCGTGGACTGATTCGATTCTCTCGCCCTTCAAAGTTCTTTGGAGACCCCACTTGCTCATGATCCTGATATTCGAGGTTAGTCTATTCCCTCTGATACTCCCCTGAAGGTCCACATCGTGGTGATTAACTATGCTTGTAGGCCATGGTGTTTGGATTTGGTATCGGTATCAATGTAAGTCTTCATGATTTTTTTTTTTTTCGTCTTGCTGCCAGTGTTTGATAACGATATGAACAAGGTCACAAACGCTGTCTTCTTGGGGGATACTCCCATCGTTGGATTCGGCTACAGCCAAACCGTGATATCCGGCCTTTATGCTACTCCTATCGTGAGTCTTTCTTAACATTCACTGTGTCAATGAGCCTGATCACTACTTTGATCTCCTCAGGTCGCTGTCATTATTGGAGAAATCATAGGCAGATACGTGAACGATTGGATCATGAAGACATCTATTAGGCGGAGTAAGTCGATTTTTAGAACAACTTCACTGTGTCGACTGTGGCTTATGATCCTCGTTGGTGAATTCCAGACAAGGGTATTTTTGAAGCCGAACATCGTCTCTGGTACGTAATTTTAACCTCTTAATAACTCAGCGCCCTCGCTGACTTACACTATCAACTATGTAGGGCATGTTATATCGGAATTGTGCTCTACATCGTCGGTTTCGTCGTGTTGGGAGCAACGGTTGAGAAACATCTGAATACAGGTCCGCACACTCAATTTGCATGTTCTTGTCTGAACAAGAAACCTCATTCGTGTTTGTGGCTACGTAGGTGCACTGGTGATGGGATGGGGAATCGCAGAGGTTTCTATCATGATGTACGCTCTCCCCTCCCTTCTTCTCACAGTTGAACTCATCGCTGGTTGGTTTTCTTTGATAGTGTCACTGTCGCTGTTTGTAAGCATCGCGTTTCTTTTCTTTTTCTCTATAGGTCCTACCTTGGGGAATATGCTGAGCCTCGGACTTTGTTGTCGGTTTTAATTTTTAGATGCATACTGCAATGATTCGTTCCCGAAGAATGCGGTGCGTTAGGTTCATTGCATACCCTTTGCAGGTCCAGCCCCTCTGATGCGGGAGTTTTTTCTTTCTCTTCTGGTTGTACAGGGCGAGATCAGCGCGTTGATCAACCTGGCTAGGACACTCGGAGGTACGTATCCCAGCACCTTCGTCTTGATCGCATCGTATTTTTTTTGTCGCTGAAAATTTTTCTCCTTAGGTTTCAGTGTGGCTTATTTCCAGGTTCCGTGGGCAGAGAAGCACGGTGCGATACAGACGTTCGGTGTAGAGGCTGCGTGCGTATCACTCCACATTACTCCATAGTTTTACCTATCATGTCTAACGCGCTATGGTCTTTAGCATCTGTGTCGGATTATTCGTGCTGGTGGTGCCGTTCTTACAGCTGAAGGGTAGGATGCTGAGAGTACGTTTTGTTCTATTTCGTCACGGTATTTTTGTTCCCCTTTGATGAACGCGAACCTTTCTCTTTTAGCACCGTTTCTCTATGAAATGAGCACGACTCGTAGGATTGTCGGTTCGTTGCGGTAACTTTTAATTTTGAGTGACGGATGAAGACTCTGTGATTCGGTTTATGATGGGCTCCCCCTTGTTTGATTTCCCTCCGCTTGTTTTACCCCCTCACTACTAATTGTTTTGTACATTCTGCCTACTATGTCTGTTGTGGTACATGTCTATACTTACTGTTTTTGTTGACGTCCTTGATCACGCTGCTTGTGATTGGAATGGAGAGTTTGTGCGCTGAAGAGTCTGAACTGGGAGGTGGAAATTTTTCAGAGTGCTGGAAGGTTCACGGGAGAGATCGCGTCCATTGCTGTTCATGGACGAATTATCATATGGCAGTCCGGTCTAGATTTCGGTCCCGAGGTTGCTCTGATATGACATGAGAACTTGGTAGTCATGAGTACATTCGTTTACTTTCGCAAACAAAGAGAGCTCTGAATCCGGGTGAGGCAAGGCGCCTACATAGCTAGGCACGATGTACCTGAAGAAAACAAGAATATGAACGTTTTGTCACAGAGGGGGATCAATGAGTGGGGTCAGAAAGATCAGTTAGAACAATGATGCTGTGTCAGGTTGCAATGTGATGGTGTCAGTAGCTAATGTGATGGTCAACTTGAAGTCAGTCAGGCTCGCCACAACCGAACAGTTCTCCTCCAAACTAACCTCCCCGCTGGACCCCGACCGAACCTTTCATAGAGCTCTGACCTCCACCACGACGCCAGAAACCTAGACTCACCATAGGAAGCGAATCGCTCTCCGTTCCCTTCCTTTTCTCGACTATCTATCTAACTTAAACTGAAAATCCAACCGTTGATGGTCCGACACAGATGGCTAACACCAGCTCAAAGTCCCGCTTCTCGACTCTGAACGTATTCAAAATCTCTTCTTCGTCCTCGAACGGCCCACCACCACTACCACCGAAAGATGGCAGAGTGTACGGTGCGTCTATATTCAGCAAGTCGAGCACGACGCTGCAATCGCCTACCGTATCAGAGTCGACCATGAACACAGGCTCTTCGTCTTCAACACCTAGCAGTGGGCTGCCGTTTCTTACGCCGAATCTGAGCAAGGTTTCGCTCGCGTTGTCGAGTGGTGGAGATTCGTCTAGTCGGTCGGTGATGTCGCGCAAGGCCTCGTCATTCTTCAGGTTCGGAAAGAAGAAGAGTTCGACTATGCCTCCTCCAGAAACTGAAGGGGATGAGGGCATATCTACGCCGTGGAACTTCCAGCATCAGATTCATGTGAACGACGGGTACGTTGCAATCCACCTTTCCATTATGCAGAGAGCCACAATGCTCAATGTCGTCTATAGACTGATAGGCCTCCCACCTTCCTGGTCTTCGCAACTCTCCCAAGCAGGATTCAGCGAAGAAGAAATCTACATGATCCAAGCGCGACGTGCTGCATCTTCTTCCTCTCCTTCTATCCAACTCGGCTCAGGCCGTCCAGCGTCCCCAGCCACGACGCTCTCATCCACCTACTCGTCCAATCGGCCGCAATCTCCTTATGGTTTACCCCAGTCTGGCCCAACCATCACCACGACAAGACCAGCTCCGCGAAGCAGTTCTTTGCATAGGACACACCAGCAGTCCTCCTCACCTCAGCAATACCCCACTCCGCCGATACCATCTCATAGATCCACCCCTTCTCTATCGGGATCGAGCCATCGTTCACAGTCACGTAGACCCTCGCAGAGCTCTATATCTTCTGCTTCTATCACTCGATGCGAACCACCACCTCCTACCAGGCCGCCTCCTCCTATTCCCCCCTCAGTAACGGATTCCCATAATTCCCCTGCGAGGACTGGAGCAGAGAACGGGACGTCAACTCCACCAAGGCGGGTTCTCCATCTAACGAATGCCTCTCCTCTTTCCCCGCAGTCGGCAATGATGGGCGGGAGCTCCCCTCCACCTGCATATCCTGGTGGTCCACTATCCGCAGCGTACCAATCTGATGTCAAAGACTCACAACTGTACAGCAAAGCAGCAAATTCTACATCTCCCGCGCCTGCCTCGCCTCCCAACCGGACGCAGCCAGCAGAACCAGGCACACCTCCCAGGGCGGACCCTTCCAACCCATCTCCCATGTCTCCGATCAGCCTGGTCGAGACCCCCCGGAGCTCGAGAAAGTCTAAGCGTTTCTCAGCTACCCGCCCTCCGAGGCTGTCCTTTAATAACTCCAGGGAGGGTAGTACTTCTACCACTTTGAGCCAGATTCCGGCGTCTGGTGGCCTTGGGCTCGGATTTGGACTAGATCTGGATGATGATAAGGGATGGGGTGATAGCGTGTTTGAGGCGATAAGCGCGACTAGTGGGGCATTCGATGTTAGCAAGCCACCTTCGAATTCACAAGCCACCTCCACCACTGCCAACGGGAGCCTGCTGCCTGCTATCGTACTGTCCCCGACGACAGGGTCATCATCTTTCGCTGGACAACGCGATGGCTCAAGCGGAAAAACTGCGCCTCTGTCACTTATCCCTTCCTCCTCACCGAAAAGTCTAGCGTCTTTGAAATCCGATCATGAAGAGGACGAGAACATGCTCGCGGTGTACAGCGATCCACACAAGCCAGGAGAGTCAAGCCCGATGTGGGATGAAATTATGGAGATCATGGACAGGAAGAGCCCATCCTCGTCACCATCGCAAGCGACTTCATCAGCACCTACTAAATCAACAAGTCCATCTTCCGGAGATGCTTATCGAAGAAATTCGACTACGACGCAGGGATCGGATGAAGGCGAAGACGACTCCCGACTCAGCACTCGTTTCTCCACCGCCACTTTACTCGCCTCCTCGTTCAAATCCCGTACACACCTCTCGCCCGATCAACGACAATCTATGCTGTCTGTCGACTCACCTTCCAAAAACCGTGTAGGAGGCTCGAACAACAATCGAGACAGCAGTCAAAGCACATCCAGTGTGATTTCTACAGCAACAATCAAGAATGTACGAGAGGTTGTAGACGTCACGGGAAGAGTTATGAAGGCCAGTCTGGTCAAGCGTGACGGAGCGAGTCCCTCTATCCCTGGGTCTTCCTCCGGTTCGTCTTCTTCGCCAAAACTGCCGTCTAAGCGTGGATCCTCTGGGAATTACGACGAGGGTTATGAGGATGATGAGAGAGACGCGGTGCCTGGGTTCAGAGCGCCTTCGTCTCCAATGTCAGGCTCGTTCGGAGGAAGCGAGGAAACGAGCACGAGTCGTGGCACAACGGCGACTAGCTCGACCAACTTCACTTCCCCGGCGTGTGAGGGCGACGCACCGTATACGCGTATCAAGGGAGAAGACTCGGAAGTATGGGATGAGGGCGATGATGATATCTACTCTGGCTACATCGATGAGGAGGAGGGCGCCAAAGACGGTTCGGACGAAGGGCAGGAGATCGTCTATGATAAATCGAGGTTCGGTTTACCTAAGGGCTACCTCGCAGCTCCGAACGGCCAGCCCAACTCGCAACATTTACATCCCGGAAACGGACACGCTCAGCAGCCACTGACACCTGGTACGGAGGTACTATCGTATTACGAGAACCGGTCCCCGGAGCCAGATAGAATGGACTTTGTCGATGAGGTGCTGAGAACGCGAGACGCGTTTGCTGGAGAGCAGCCAGACGATATCAGAGCTGCTCCTCCCACCGTTGAGTTCATTACGCAAGAACGACCGCGTATCCTCGTCAACGGGTCTCGCGAAGTCTCTCCCAGCGTCTCGAACGGCATGAAATCGCCCTCGTCTCTCGCCTCACCTTCACGGACCTACCCAGGATGGCTCAGCGAGCTCGTCAAGCCCCTCTCAACGTTCATCGACGAATCTATTGGCGATCCTCGTAATTTCTATCACGAGCTCGTGGAGATAGCAGAGTGCGAGAGCGGCAGCTCGGTATACGCAGCTCGGGTTGTGGATCCCGACGATCTCACCTCGAAAGCGCTGAGTAAATCGGTGAGGGACCGAGATAGGGCGAGTGCGGCTGCTTCCAAGGCGGCGATGAGTCAGGCGTTGGCTGCGAGCGGTGGGGGTGCCAATGGGCAAGTCGCTGAGACGTTACTGGTTGCGATAAAGATTGTACCTATGTCTCCAGGTGGCACACCGAAACTGAAAGACATCGAACAGGAGCTGTTACTCCTTAAGGCGTCTCCATCTCTACCTTCCTCTCCTTCCTCTCCATCGTCACCCTATCGACCCATCTTCCATCCGAACATCATTATACCCGATGCAGTGTACATTGATTTAATTGAAGACTCGCTCTGGCTGCGAATGGAGCTGATGGAGCGTAGCGTTGCGGATGTTATCATGCTGATTGAGGAAGGACTGATGCTACAAGAGCGGATGATGGCCAGGTTTGTGGGCGATGTGTTGGAGGGGCTGATGTTCTTGGAGAAGAAGAGGATTGCGCATAGGGATCTGAGGAGTGACAATTTACTGATCAGTAGGGACGGAGTTGTGAAGATTGGTTTGTCCTCTTTCTCCCTTGCTGAAGAATTCCTGCTGATTTGCTTCCTTCGTACAGCTGACTTCTCAAGTGCGATACACGTCCCGACGGGCTACCTATCCACTGAGCCAACAGGTGTAGTCTACTGGCAGGTACGTCTCTCCCTCCTCCCCACTGCATCTATCCAGCCCAATGTAACCCCTTCGTTTCACCAACAGGCCCCAGAAGTGCGCTCAGGCCCCTACAACCCCATGAAAGTCGACGTTTGGTCACTCGGCGCGACAGTCTGGGAGATGGCTGAATCGCAGCCACCGTTCAGCACGAGCGACGCCGACACGACGAGCGGAAGCAATCGGGTGACGGTGACGGATACGTGGCCGCCGCTCTCGAAGCCTGGTCTGTTCTCGCCTGCGTTCCATGAATTTTTGAGGATATGCTCGGAGAGCGCAGAGAGGAGGCCGACTGCTGGGGTGTTGTTGAAGGTTTGTTCTTTTTTCTGTTTTTTATTGGTTCATGGGGTGATGCTGATTGATACACTTACTTTTTATCTTTGCCCTGCGAACAGAGTGCCTTTGTGACAAATGCGTGTGGACGACCGGTTATCGTTCAACTTTTATCGCAGTGCGTCGCCATTGAGCAAAGCGTCCAGGAGCGCGAGAACGCAGCAGACGCTTAACCATGTCTCTTATCCATTCTTTCCGTTCCTCTGTCCCTGGCTAGTCCCTGGTGTTGTCCCGGCTCAGATCGTGAACTCGTTCTGTTCTTTACTGACCATTGATCATCACATTTCTCCTTTCTCTGTGCCACTCATCTCTGCTTCAAGTTCTCTCCCTGCTTCCCTTTGGTTATCCATCATATCATTCTTGTTACCTCTTCTTGCTCACTTACTCAGTCAGCCTCATTACGGACCAAGTCTCATTGCATTGTGAATATTACCCATATCCCATAAGCCCTCACCCGTCTTCACTCTTCATTCAGCTACAAGTTACCCGTTACCCCACATAAGTATATATCTATTCATATATTCTACACCAGTATGCCATTTCGTCTCCTTTTCCTCTCTATTGTTCTTCAAGCTCTCTCTTTCTCTGCTTCCCATCTAAACTTTCTCTCTCCCTCTCTGTTCATCTCTCGTGAGTCTATGTCTATCGGTCCGTTCTTTTTTTTGTCGACACCTTTACCTTTACATTTTCCCTCTTTCTCTCGCTTTTCTCATTTACTCGAGTACCTCGAATATGATTTTGGTTGACCTTGGTGGTATCATGATATCGATTTCGTCACTCTTCTACAATGATTACAGGTCGCCTTAAAGTTTCGATTCATGGCACTCTCGGTATTCTTCTTCTTCATGCTCTCCCTTGTACACCTCGAATACCATCCCTCTGGTCAGCAGGTTGAACTGTGTTTGTTCGTTATGGTCAAGTTGCCCGAAGTAATCATCACTTCGAGTGCCTTGAATCAAGTTGAGCTCCAGATACATGAGGTATGAGGTAGAGCTGGAGCCCTCGGACAAGGGTGCTAAAGCGTTTCTCGGTGGGAACACAGGTCGTCGTGAGGCTAGCATCTCAAGAAGACAATGAGTACTGAAGATCCAGCGCGTGAGGACGAGGTGCTCTAGCCGAGGGCATATTTGTCTATTCCCTGGATCTGCTGTGGCAGTAGGTATATATGATAACGCGATTAAAAGCGGGTCGATGGAGAGATCCTGCTGGTGTGCTGCGATATTCTCCTTGGTTGTGCTGACTCCCCAGGTGGAACCCAGGTAGGGAGCTGCTAAATCGAGCTTCCTCAGACTGGACAGGGAACGCAGGCAGTCCTCTAGGGCTGTAAGATCCCCATGGGTGCCCCCACGGAAGGAAGTGCTCCCGATCGATAGGTTGGTTAAAGCACGAGTCGCTTGGCTCGGCTGAGCGATCAGTTGAGAGAGAATCTCGAAACCGCTGTAAATTGAGAGCTTTCGCAGGTGGGTGGGAGACAACTGCAATACGGAGAGGAGATAAGGCTCTGATTCTGGATTACATGACCCCACCCTCAGGGATTCAAGTGCAGGGAGAGGAATCGGGGTAGAGTTCTGGCTACCGGATTCGCTGGTCGTAGGGTCGGTTTCATATGATGCTTGCGAGAACGAGAGTTTTGTAATTTGCGGACAAAGGTGTAGAATTTCAAGGAAGGAAGAATATTCCGCAGCGGGGACTGAATATAACTCGAGCTCCTTCAGCTGGTGGAAGGGAAATTGGAACAGTCGAAGCCCTCCCTTTTCGAAACACTCGATCCTAAGGCTCTCTAGGTTTGGGGCAAGGGAGAAGCAAGAGAGGCGCTCGTCGGGGGGCAGCCATGTAGGCCCTCCCCAATAATCATCCTGTTGAAGGAATGCCAAAGAGACTCTGATTAAGAGCCAGAGTGATGATGGATCAAGATGCTCCTCTACTTTCTTCAGTATGTACCAGTCGAGCGCGAGCTCCACCTGTCCCCATTGACGAGAAAGGTCGATTACCGCTTCTAGGTATTCGGGTATATCCATCGCATCTGTGTCGAACCAATCCGCAACATTGTAACAACTGGGCTTCAAAGGGAGTCCTTTACTGCGTTCGACCTGCAGACCAAGTAAATAGTCTAGCGTTCCCCTATCTTCGTGAGGTAGGACTCGGTATGGAGGGAAGCTCTCATCTATCGCTGTCCATAGCTCGGGAGCGTTCAGAACAATTTGGCGCCATGAGCTGCATATGGCGGTGAGATTCCAAGGAAAGCGCAGGGTCCATTCTTGCATCGCCAAATCCTGGTCTGTCTGACCGCTTTCAAGGAATGTTCCACAGTGGTATATGATGAGCAGAAGCACATCTGGTGGTAGGTCAGAAATCCGGGCCATTGTGGTTGTGGTGGGAGGAAACAACAGAGTAGATCCCGTTGGGTGGAATCTTGGTTAGTAACGATCTATGTCACTCATGAAAACGTGACTCTGGGGATATATCATAGATTCCATACTTGCTCAGGTCGAATAATATGATATAATAACGGTCTGGAGGGATGTGCTAGCATAGGGAAAGGTATCCGAAAACCAGCTTGACATGGGAAGCATGATCCCAAAGCAGATTGACCTGCCTAATCTGAATCGGACTCGGACATCAATTCTTCATCTAGAGCAGAGATGAACACTGATCTGGTATGTAGATATGAGCGCGTGGGCACATACCTGATGTTGAAGGCGAATCTATTTCCCCCCTAGGTTTTACCTTTGAGTGACTCCCACTAAAGACTTGGAAGGAAATCTCCCTTCTCAGTCTCTCCAATGACGCTTGCTCATCTGGATGGAGGCCTGTGAAATAATCTTCGCCTCTTGTGTTCTCAAACAGAACTAACGACAATGTTTTGAGGTGTGAAGGAGAGCAAGTATTCTGTGGAGAGACCGCCGACACTGAAGTCGATGAGAGGAAGATTGGTCGCCGTGAGGCAATCATAGAGAGAAGAGATCCAACACTGAATGTCCAGCGACGCAGTACAAGATGCTCTATGTGTGGACAAATATCGTCCTTGTTCCCAGAAAGCGTGAGGAGCTCCAGCACCGGGTTGATGGTGTATCGCTGAGATTCCATTGCCTCTGGAGTCGGGATCTTGCGCCAAGGGAAGTCAAGAGATGGTGCTGCTATCTCGAGTTTCTTCAACCCCGGAAGAGACCGGAGGCTGGTTTCAAAGTCCACGAAATCCTTGCCCTCCAGAGAAGAACATGAGATAGAGAGGGACGTCAATGCTGTGACACCGCGAGATGAGGAGGAGGTCAAAGTCGTGAGATCTCCGATGTGACCGTTTATCGTGAGCTCTCGTAGTTGGATAGCTGAAAACCGGAGTAGGGGAAGGATCTGATCGTCTTGCATTTTACATTCTATAAGCCCTAGCTTAAGTTGACGGAGTCTAGGCAAGTAAATAGATGTAGGGTTTTCTGTATGTCGCGAGGAATGCTCGTCCTCTGGTATCGCTGAGTAGGTTCCTTTTGTGTTTTCTGGATAGAAGTGAAGTTTTTCGAGCTGGGAGCAAGTGCGGAGGATGTTCAAGAATTCGGCGACCTCCAATTCGATGTCCGGGATTGAATGCACTGTCAGTCTTTTGAGTTGGTGGAAAGGAAAGTTGAAGAAGCGGAGTCCCCCATCGTCGAAACAGGTTATACAGAGATCTTCCAGTTTTGGCGCATGCGCAAAGACCGAAAGGCGAGAAGATTTTGGATACCATGTTTGTCCCTCCCACTCTCTTTTCAAAAGGTTCAATCCTATTGAGAGTCGAGTGAGATGGGGGAACGATGGTTCTCTGAGTAAAGTGACCAGGTAAACGACCATCGGCCAGTCTAGAGCAATATCCACGTCCTTCCACTGTTCCGAAATATTGAGAATAGGATGGAAGGAGGGAGGAACAGGAGTATCGGGCTCGTCTCTTTCCCACGAGAATGTCAAGTACGACAATCGAAGAGGGAGGCCACGGGCACGCTCAACCTGTAAATCGAGCAAAGACTGAAAGGAGTCCGTGTCCTCTGAATCGTACAGCGAAAAGCTACTGTCAAGAGTAGCCCATAATTTTGGAGAGTTAATAGTGATTTCCCGCCATGAGCGACATATGTCTGTTAGATTCCAGGGAAATCGTCGCATCCAGCCATAGATATGGAGGTCTTCTTGACGGTTCCCGGATGGGTAGTGTCTTCCGCATTGAGTTATTATCTCCAAAATAATTTCAGGAGGGACGTCGTGGATACCGACCATATTGGCGAAGTGGAGCTGAGGGAGAGGAGGAGAAAAGCGGTTGGCCAGTGGTCGCACTGATCCGAAAGGAGTGATGCTACTGTAGTGATGGACGAGCAAATCATTCTTAGTCTCCCTCTGCTGGGCCTCGATGTCGGCTGGAATGACTATGACCCATTGGACTGTAGGTACATAATTTAGATACACGCAGCGAACAGCCTAGCATTCTTTATTTCACATCGAAGATCAATTTGCTATGTACAGGTGCTAGAGGAAGTCAAAAGCTGTAGCTCCATGCCCTCTGATGTGCTGAAAAAACGCATGAGGTTCGTTCGGTACATGGAGGATGAACACAAATGAACCTGGACTACGAGGATCAGCTATACATTAATTTCTTGCCCGCCGTGATCATTACCATCGCCACGTCTCCTCCACCTCCTGACGTTCCCTTCGGGCAAGCTCAAAGGTCATCCCTTGAGTCAAATGCGCTAGAGAGCGTTGATCCTCCTCATCAAAACAATTTTCAGCTTTGGTTTCTTGGTGCAAGAAGAGCTTCAGAACCTTCAAGGACGAGGGGGCGCGGGCGTACTCGTATGAAAGATTAGCTTGGGAGCTGGTGGGTACAGGTCGTCGTGATGCAATCATAGGGAGTAATTTGGCAGTGCTGAATTTCCAGCCGTCCAGGACCAGGGACTCTAGACGTGGACATATATCCTCCTTCCCAGATGAGTCTTCAGCGGGATTGCCATACGTGAGATAGGCCAATAACCGATCGACGGACAAGTTTCCCATGTTCGTCGTACCCCCACCGCGTGCAAATAGATATTTGGATACCGTAGCGGGAGAAGGGGCATCCAGTACAAGGTGCTTCAGCTCAGGAAGGAGCTGGAGACAGTCCCTGAAGATCGGGAGAAAATCATGTAGCAGTAGGGATGTTTTCATATGGAGTGAGGTTATTCCCAATGCTCCCCTTTTCGCATCCGCTGACGTGGTCAGATGGGAGAGCGTTTGCACAGCTCCGTCAACCGCGAGGTCCCGCAGCTGAAGAGGCGAAAACTG
This sequence comes from Agaricales sp. HM26-F1, assembly GCA_002718315.1. Taxonomy (NCBI): domain Eukaryota; kingdom Fungi; phylum Basidiomycota; class Agaricomycetes; order Agaricales; species Agaricales sp. HM26-F1. The sequence continues at coordinate 506,724 of NIBX01000147.1, forward strand.
GAGGAAATGGAAGAGGTCTCCCTCGTTGGACTGGGCGTTACCGGAGCCCACTCTTAATTGTCGAAGCTGGTGCAAGGAGATAGGATTGTTGGGCAAGGACGATTTGATCTGGTCCTTGTCATAGGCGTATTTCCCATCTTGAGAAAATTCGAGCTTCTCGAGTTGCGGAACTTCGTCGAGGACTTCGAGGAAGAATGGTACCTCGCTGACATGGATTCCCTCTAGCTTCAGCTCCGTCATCTGGTGCCACGGAATTTGAAAGACACAAAGCCCTCCACTCCCGGAGCAAGTTAACTCTACGCGTTGCAGCTTTGGAGCAGACATCAAAGAGGCAAGCCCTCGATTACGAGCTAACGCGGGGGGTCCAATCCAATTCCAAATGGAGAACTGCTTGTAGAGGGAAAACGATATCGACACTTGCGTGAGTTGAGGGAACGAATGATTGTTGACTCCAACCCGCTGCATGAAATCATCAAGAGCAGGCCAATCTAGAACCATCTTGGCCTTTGCCCATGATTCAGACCGTTCAAGGATGTTGGCCATGAAGGGGGTGACATCCGATACCGTCTCGTTTTCTTCGTAAGGATCTCCCAGGTCTGGATCATATGATACCTCCACAGGGAGGTCTCTAGCACGCTCCATATGCAGGTTGAGCAAATAGCGCAACGTTTCGTCAGAATCTGTGCTAGTGGGAGCGAGCCTGTACGGTGGAAACCTGTCATCCAAATGGATCCATAATTTGGGACTGTTTAGGACGATTTCGCGCCATGAACGGCAGATGGCAGTCAAGTTCCAAGGGAGGTTCGTTACCCAGGCGGTGGCAACATGATCGTGGCGAGATCTCTTGGGAGCTGAAGGATATCCCTACAGCAAGAGAAAATCTCGAGGAGCGTCTCGGATGGTAGATCTGCAATTTGGACCATTGTCGGGGCAGTCCTAGACGTTGTGGTGAAGAGGAAACGATCACTTCCTCATGTTCTTGAGGTTGGTTTGAGTGAGGCTGGTTTATGTAAAGTTTCGAGTTGGTTTCGAGCAGCGTGTGCCAATCAAGTTCAATGTCAACGTCGTCTTATGTGAAGCTAGGCGCGCTAGGCATTCAAGTCAACAAATAACTAGCTCTGTCCAACATGGAACAACGCAATCCTATCTATCCTACAACTTCAACCAGCTTTTCAAAACCAGAAAACGAACAGCAGCAAAGCAGCGAACAAACGGAGAGATATAGGGACAAGTGGATAACAAAGCCCATAGTTGACGAAGGAGAGAACACAAAAACGTAAAACGGAGGGGTGCATATAGATCGTACAAAAAAATTTGCGAGACCGACAAGTACTGGAAAGCATAACGAGGTAAAAACAGCATATACGAGAGAGATTGACGAGCACATGAGAATCGATAATAATAATAATAAAAGTGAGATGGAGGGTGAATGGGGATGAAAGGAACAGAGAGATCTTGGGGGTGAGAATATAAGAGGAAAGCATTGGGTTATCACAGATTCAAAATATATGGTGTCCGAGCCAAGAACCTCATCCTGTTCACAGACATCGCCAGAAAAAAAAAAAAACATAGAAACGAAATCGTAAGATCATTTACGCAGGAGTAGCCACCATCTTCCTCTTCGAGGTATCAGACGCCTGGCTCTCCTCTCCCTCGTTCTCCTTCTCATCAACAGAAGGCTGTCTCGTTATCTTCATCAACGGCTTCCTCGCAGACGTAGCTCTCGCACCCACAAGACCCGTCGACGGCGCCCTGCCCAGGCCTATGGTCGACGACTTGAGGCTCCCCGCAGGCGTCGGTGTGCCTAACGAAGATCTGGGCGCACCAGGTTTAGTGGGCACGCCTGCTTTGGCTCTGGGCGTCGATCCGGGAGCTGCTGCGGATAGTGCCGGGGAAGCTCGATATGCTGGTGGGCCCATGGAAGGTCTCGAGGCGGTCGAGGTACGTAGGGCAGGGAGTCGACCGCTAGGTTCTTTTCTGGTTGCGCTTGAGGGTTCTTTGGAGGCTACGGAACTGACGTCTGAAGCGACGGAGGACGGACGAGACACCGAGGCTGGCGTCGAGAACATCGCAGACTCTCTCCTCGATGCGATTTTACCAGTCTGAGCCGGAGTGCTACCAGCCGTCCCCCTCACACCAAGCTTACGTTTCAACTAGTGAAAAAAGGGAGACTCTTAGAAAATGAAGCAAACAACAGATGGGAGACACTTACGAGCTCAAGCTCCGTCTGCTTAGAGTCCAAAGCCATATTCAAGCCTTCCTTATCTTCACGATCCTGTTGCCTCTGTTTCTCAGCCTGTACGAGCTTGACTTCCTTATCCGCGCTCTCCTGCTTGAGAGCCCGGATCTGCTGTCTCAACGTCTCCAACTCATCGTTCATCGTCTTCGTATCAGCGCCGAGCACACTAGCTTGCGTCTCAGCCTGCGCCTGAGCCTTAACCGCCTCTCTAAGACGCTCTTCCGCATCCTGTCGACCATCAAGAGCTTCTTGGAGCTGACGTGCTTGCTCGGACGAGGAACGCGAGTGGGTCCGTTGAAGAGCGGATAGTTGCTCGCGAAGGGATTCACATTCGGCCTGGTGGGTAGAAGAGGATTGAGTAGCGGTGTTGAGCTCCTCATCGAGACCGACGAGGTTCTTCTCCAGTCGCGCGATGTTATCCAGGGCGAAACGGTGTTCCTTATCAAGGGCGTCTAAACGGTCTTCGCGCTCTTGCAGAGCCTGGGTCAACTCCTCAGCTTGCTGCCTCTCTTGAGAAAGTTGTTCTTCGAGCTGGAAAAGAAGAACGGGTCAGTAAATTGGACCGAATTACTACGATGAGAGAAGACGACAAACCTCTTCACGTTCCTTCTCCATCGCCTCGCGAATACTCTCCAGCTCCTGAGCATCGTTCTCATGACGAACCCTCGAGTTCTCCGTATCGTTCCATCCACTCTCCATCTCCGCGACCTTCTCCTCAAGCGCCTGAACATCCAGCACCATCGTCTCCTTCTCCTGTCTCAAAGTCTGATTCTCGCTCCTCAAAGCAGCGAGCTCATTCTCAAGCTGAACCTGTGCGTCAGAAAGCTGTTGCTTCTCCTGATCGAGATGGGCAGCTTTCTCGCCAGCAGCTTCGGTGTGACCCCACTGCGCTTCGAGTTCCGATTTGACGACGCCGAGCTCTTGGTCTTTCTTGGTGACCAACGCAAGTGCCTCCTCGAGCTCCGTACGAACACCAGCCAGGTCGATACTCATCTGCTCTCGCTCGTCCTGCCAAGCGAGTTCTTGTTCCCTGGCTTTCTCCTTGTGTTCCTCGTTGACACTGGGTGCTTTGGAGGAGGCGAAGTGGTCGGCGCCGACAAGGCTCATATTAACGCTGATGTTGCCCATCATCTCCATCTGCTCCTTCGCCTCATCGATCCCAGAGCGAAGCACACGCTCCCTCTCCTCTCCTCTCTTTACATCCTCCTTTAACTCGTCAATAGTAGCTTGCATGTGCTGGACCTTAGTATTAACCTGCTCCTTCTCCCTCTCCAGCTCTCCAATCCTGCGATGCAGCATCCGCAACGCCTCACCGCTCGCTTCGTCCATGATACTCCTCTCCATAGACTCCTGGCGCGAAGAATCAACCTCCTCCTCCAGACTCCTCACCATCCTCTCCAAATCCCCTACCCTCTTCTTCCACTTCCGGAGCACACCCCTCCTCTTCTCATCCTCCTCCTCCACTTTCCCCATCTTCTTCTCCAGCGCCACGACGAGCTCATCGCGCGCTTGGAGGTCGGCTTCATATTGTGCGCAGATCTCGGTACGCATGGTGAGCTGGGTCTGGAGGGAGAAGATGAGGGACTCTTCTTTGCTTGCGTTGCGAACGTGTGTTTTTTGTTGTTGTTTGCGTCCGTTGGCTTTTGAGAGTGTGCCCAAGGGTGAGGGGGAGGTTGTGCGATGGCGGGGTGGTGTGCCTGGTGTGTAGTACGTCGTAGCGTGGGCACTGAACGGATCAGCTTTCCCAGGGCTAGCCTGGGGACTACCCGTATACACTAACAACGAATGACTAGACTCATCCTGCTGTATCTCCTCACGATGCTCCGGAGGCGTCTGGGGCGGCGCAGTGGATTCAGCAGACGAAGACGAAGACCGGATGAGAGTCTGGAAAACCGTATCGCTCAGAGCCCTGCTCCGAGACTTGGCAGCAGCAGCTTTCGCAGGTTTGACAGCGTACTTGGGTTTAGAGGATTTACCCAGCAACGAGCTGCTTGAGCGTGAGTTGGTCAATTTGGAAGAACTGGTGTGGGGTTCTGCTTCGGAGATCTGGGAGGTGTTGGAGTGGTGGGATTGTTGGGTGAGGTAGCTGGAGATAGACGAAGCCATGCTGTTCTGGGATTTGTGGCTTTTGTTATCAGAGATGGAAGAGACGGAGTTGAAGGATGCGTCGACGCCAGAGTAGAACATCGTCTGTGCCTCTGGGTTGGGTGATTTCTCCATGGAGTGGAACACAGTCTCGTTGCCCGTCTTGCTCGTACTCGGCTCCCGACGAAACGGTGTCGAAGTCTGCTCCGAGTCCGGAGCAAAGTCCGCAAGGCCAGCAGGAAGCGGAGGGAGTTCCATGCTCGCGAAATCGAACATGCTCGGCGGACCGTCGGTGGCAGAGTTGAACGATGCATCGGCATGGACAGGTTCATGGGACGCAGAAGGAGGGAAGGAGGTATCCCCTTCGTTCTCTTCGTGCGTTTCCACCTCTCTGAGCGGCGAGAAGACCTCCGACGCAGACGGACGGCCTTTCTTAGGTTTGACTCTGCTGCTCCCACCAGAAGGCGCAACCTGCTGGACCCGGTCCAGGAAGGTAGGCTCAGATTTCTGGGATTGAGAGGCAGGCATGGTTGGAATCAAAGCATTGAGATTACTTGATTGCGGGTCGACAGAGGTGTCCATGGACTGGTCGGGGCTGATAACCTTGTACGCGTCCCTAGAGAAGAATCTGACGTTCTGTCCTGTCCCAGGTGTATTTGGATCGCGTAAAATGGAGCGCACAGACCCTGGAACGAGGTCGTTGGGATAAAGAGAGTCTGAGTGGTCAGAGGAGGGCCGTCCTGTGAAAGTTGTCTGGGCAGCCTCAGGTGTGGCCGGCAGGTTGCTCGTCAAGATGGAAGAGCTACAAGTATCCGTGGATGGACGAGGTTGCCTGAGTGCGTCAAACGACGCGGATCTGTTCATGGTTGGAGTTGGGGAACGTGCAGTATCTCCTGAGGCGCGGGAAAGAGAAGCTTGAGAACCTAAGAAGAAACAAAAAGCGCTCAGCCACTTTAAAGAAAGCAAAACAAAGGCAGACATACCATTTCCAATCAAGCTTAGAGTAGACTTTACCTTCTTCGGTAAACCAAAGTATCTGAGAGACGACGACGATGGGCGCTCTTGTTCTGCGTCTGCTATCGGTGCTGGGGGTGCGAGTGATTGCAGAGGCTGGCGTGACAACCTCTTGAACATACTCCTCTTCGAAGGAGATCCGGGTGCTTCTACAGGTGCTACATCCTGAGAGATTCTCGGAATATCATGTATCGTCTCTTCCTCCTCTTCATGTTGTTGTGATTGCTGCTGGACAAAAATTGTAGGATGAGGATCGAATATGGATCCTAGAATGCGTGGCTGCGAGGAGGATGAGGATGATGCGACAGAAGAACCAGATTCGCTTTCTTCAGCGACGACGGGACTCGTTTTGGACTTGATACTTGTTATTTTCTTCCACATAATTGAGGAGAAAGGCCTCACTTGCAGGCCCTGAAGTCGATTGGTTGAGTTATTGGCGAAGTCGGGAAACCACAGAAACCACAGACACAGCCACACAAAAGCTCAACCAGGTCACGCCGACTTCCTCTGACCGCGTCGTCTGGTCTCGTGATCTTGACAGTCGCTATGGCAACGTCACTTCTCAACTTGTGATCGTTCCTTCTAATCTCTTCACGAATCGCCTTTTCCGGATTATAGATCGCTGCTTTGTTTCTCAATTGTAAACTGTACACCAGCAAAATTTTGCAAGCCGTTGCGCCAGGGTTTCACCAGAAGTCTCCATTCCGCCCTGCGTTCTACTTGTCAATATCCAGGGATGGAACAGCCCTTATGCTTCTGGCTTCTACTAAAACGTAATGAACCTATCCTGAGCATATCTCCGTCTCCTCGGGCTAGAACACCAGGGCCTACTATGTGAAAGACTCCTCAGCCCAGTAGTCTTTAAACGCATTTCTGAACTCACCTCAATTGGTCGTAAGACCCACTGGAAACAACACCAACCAGATTTCGCACTCTCATGCTCGCGATTGCCATTGCTTGATCGATCTACAGCAATGCTACCTCCGCAAAAGTAAGCGTCGCCGGAGACGTCAAGCCTATATTACATCAACCCAGGACCCTTGACGCTTCTCTCACTTCACACCGTTCCTTTCACCTCTCCTTTCACCAGGCCTCCGACGCTTCCTCTTTTTCTTCCAGCTGTCTAGGCTGTATCTCACGCTCCTTTCCCTTTCCCTTCCCATATCCTCTTACTCTTACTCTCAAGACTCCTTGTGAGCCTTGAGTGCAGTTACTATGAGCAGTTATGACAGATTCTTCGACTCCTCGACTCCACTGACTACCAAAGTAACGTACCCTTTCACCACGACTCAAGATACCTGATCCTGATACCAACGTCTTTCTAGTCCTCTGTCTCCGACAAAGTTAGTCCAACACCCTCCTCCATCCTCACAACAAATGATACTCAATGCACGTTCATAGTACTCCCTCGCCGCACATCCAGACACCTGGGGAAGCACACGACTGTTGGCTAATGAGATAGAAGACGACGACTACCTCCATAATCCTGACAAGAGATTAGACGCGAACGGACATATCTTTACAGCGAGGGGATGCATGAACCTTGGGTGTTTGTTCTTTCTCGTCATGTTGATGGTTTTGTTATTGTACGTTGTTCTTTTGGGACCATCCTTTACTAAAGCTGGCTTTGCTGACCACGAGTCTACAGTGCCGGTAAGCTCTTACTCTATGTGTCTTCTACCTCAAAACAACCGCTTCATAAATGGCCCAAAGGATACCCCATAATCAGCTTCTTCACAACCCCCAAACAAACCACCCAAGGCGGGTTCAACCTCGGCGGTACCAACTCCACCGGCCAAGTCCCCGCCATAGGCAACTTCGGCCTCATAGACATCGACACACCCAAAGCAGCATACACCCGCAAAGGGTTCACTAACCCTAAAGAAGAATGGCAGCTCGTGTTTAGTGATGAGTTCGAGCAAGATGGCAGGAGGTTTTATCCGGGGGACGATCCGTATTGGGAGGCGGTTGATTTGCATTATTGGGGCACTGTGAGACTTTTTCTTTTTCTGTTGCCTGTTTAGAGGGATAGGAGGGTAACTGATTGTGAGGGTTTGATTTGTAGGGAGATTTGGAATGGTTTGTGGTTTTCTGTTCTGGAGTGGAGGGATTGAACCTGTATACTCATCTCATTTTTAGGTACGATCCGATAGGTGCAAGTACGGCAGGCGGGGCGTTGAGGCTTACCCTCGAGAAGGTCGATCCGGCGACCAACCACAACCTAAGCTATCGCAGCGGAATGGTGAGCTCCTAATTACTCATTATCCACCGGCACCATCCACCATCCCCCACTCACACAGTTATCTAGGTGCAAACTTGGTACGCCCCCCACTATTATCATGTTACGATTAGATGGGATAGATACTCACTCGGAAACGAAGGAACAAGTTTTGCTTCACTGGTGGAATACTAGAAAGTAATTTCATTCTTTTCCTCAGACTAACGTGGAGGGCGAATGCTGAATTTTATTCCGCTGGTTCCTAGCTTCTGTAACACTGCCTGGGATCAACAACATCGCGTTAGTCTTTCTACTTTCTACCCATCGCGTTTCGTTCATAAGCTGATCTGCAACCACGGTTAGAGGTCTCTGGCCCGCTGTGTGAGTTTCTACATCCTTCATCATATCTAAAGTAAAGCTCTGCTAACAGGCTTAGATCAGTTGGGCGATGGGTAACCTAGGTTCGTCTCATCCCCATATTCTCAGCTTACATTCATCTCACAAGGCGTATTGTACGATAGGACGAGCAGGATTTGGTGCTAGTTTAGATGGCTTGGTATGTCTACATCTACATTCGCTTGCTAGACGAATCCAGAATCCAGAATGAGCAGTGGTCTGATACATGTGATTGAAACTGCAGTGGCCTTACTCGTACGACTCCTGCGACGTAGGGACGTTGCCTAACCAGACGTACCCTGGTACACTCACACCGATCGCCGCTACGATCAACGGTGACTCAAGTAAAGCAAATGGCATGCTCGTTCGTCCTTTCTCTCTCCCCAACTAAAGTCAACCTACTGACTGATCATAATTATAACAGTCGTATCTCTCCGGTCAACGTCTCTCGAGGTGTACCTGCCCAGGTGAATCTCATCCCGGTCCTGTTCATAAGAACGGAGAGTTCGTAGGACGAGCGGCGCCTGAGATCGATGTGTTTGAAGCGCTGATTGATTCGACTGGTACGCATGGAGAGGTTAGTACTTGACAAGTTGCTTTTGCTTTTGGATTGTTATTTTTCTGCGCTATGGCTGATATTGTTATAATTGTGCCAGTCGTCGCAGTCTGCGCAGTGGGCTCCTATGGGGGTACGTTCGTTCTAACAACCGGTGGGTGAAATTTGTGGCTGATGGGATAAGTGATAGGCCGCGTACAGTTGGGATAATTCCTCTGCGAATGCGGAGTACTTCAATGATGCGTATTTCAATTTATACTTCTCAGGCAGTAAGTCCCACTCCCCTCTCCCCCCTCTGATTAGCCGAGAGAGCTAATCTCAAAATGTGTTGTGATACTTCTCGCAACTACCACTTATAGACGCGTGGCAGCAAACCACAAGCGGTCTGTCCGAGAACAATCAAGATTGCTACGAGCTCACCGGGGGTTGTTTTGGTATTCTTGCTTTTGAATACCGTCCTGGGTGAGTTCATAGTATTCCTAATATTATTGCTATCCCTTTTCGTTTGGTATATCTGGTTTTTGCTGATGCGTATGATGTGATGTGGTGGTGGTATGTATTTAGGTTCGACGAGGGTTACATCGCATGGGTCAACGATAACAAACTCACTTGGATCATCCACGGGCCTGGTATGAAAGCTGATCTGGATACAGAAATCGGACCACGTATCGTCTCTGAAGAACCTATGGTAAAAATCAATTCTCTTACCCTCTTCCCCCTATCTACAAATATACAGGCGTCTGACTGCATTTTTTCAGTACATCATCGCGAACTTGGGGTTCAGCGAAGGCTTCGGAGCGGTGGATTTCGACCATCTGACGTTCCCGACTACGATGTCGATCGACTACATCCGTGTGTACCAGCGCAAGGGAGAGGTTAGAATTGGATGCGATCCGCCTGATCATCCTACTGCTGCGTATATTGAAGCGTACGTCTATCATCTCCTTTTATCCTCTCATCGAAAGTATTCAAAGTGCTGACTTTTTATGATGGTGTAGGTACAAGGGAGCTTACACTAACGCCAATTTCACGACATGGGAGCAGTACGGCCAGCCTCAGCCCAAGAATCGGCTGCAGAATGGCGGGAAGTGCTAACGACATCGACATCGATTGGGTTTATGTTACGGACCTCACTACAACTTATACCTCCTTCACTCTCGCTCTGCTATTTTGTTTCTTTGGATCTCCTTAGACGATTCTGCTTGCTTTGGTTCTTTGTTTCTCTGGATCACGACATCTTTGATACCCCGGGACTTACTTCTTCGTAACGTAGAGGATAGATCGGACCGTCATGTACTCATACATTATTAGATTTTTTTTTAGATTTGGTATATAGCCTAGGTAGACCTAATGGAACATGGAATTTGGAAGTTATGGTCGATCCGGTAACTTCCATCTAATACGTACTTTCTTGTAGTCCTGTGCTGGAGGAGTTAGCCCCAACTGGTCAGGCCGGTCAGGAGGTGGTCAGGAGTGTTGGATCATGCATGCCCCTACAGTGATCGCACGCGAATAAGCTGATTGCAACGCCGCTACTCTCTCAAAGATGACCACATTCGTGGATCCTTTCCTTCCCAGCTGTGCAACGGGCTTTGGCCGTCCTCTTCATCAATAACACAACAGCTTCTGATTCTGTGATTTCGTCGTCAGCTGAAGGATCTGCGTAACAAACCTTGAGCTTACTGCCATAAGGACGGCTGTAGTGGAGAACAGAGCTCTTAGTTGGGTTTGTGTTATACGAGTGACGACTGTTTTGTCTGGGCATTGGAACCTGGCTGAGAATAACCCTCGGAGTTCATGCTTGGGCATCACAGCGGATTCAGTCATAAATGGAGTCCGATCCAAAGAGACTCCTCTTTGCTCCTTCCTCTCATTCCTTCGCCCCAACCCCTCTTCCCTCAAAGCACACCCCTCTACGCGACAATTAGCCTATCCTTTTCTTAGGCACTGCCTTAATGCGTGTTCTAATCGCTGCTGCCGTGTTTTCTGCTGCTATGCCTTCTGTCGTAGGACAGTGGCAGATCTGGGATATGGTACGTCATAACTGCAACTCAGTATAGAATTAGGAGTGGAGATGGGTCGAGCTCATCCTCCACGATGTACAGTGGCAAACGACGTGGAACAGGAACCAATTGTTCACGTACCAGAAGATCGACCCGCCTATCACGTTCAATACGCCTTCGGGGACTGGTTCTGCGGATATCAAGGTCAACGACCAGCAGACTTTCCAGAGCGTGTGGGGTTTCGGGGGATCTCTCAGTATGTTTTTGCATTACATGTTATACGCGTCTTTTTGCTTGCGATTCATGGAGAACGTCGTGAATAGCTGATTCGTCTGCGTTGTTGCTCAACAATCTGAAGGTAAGTTCAATTGGAGCGCTTTGGTATCGCTCAATGCGCTGATGTAACCTTTTGACGAGAGTAGTCGCAGGACTCGGCCAGTTACCAGAAGCTCCTCAAATACCTTTTCGACCCTACCGATGCTGCAAATTCTGCGGGCTTCAGCTATCTTCGCGTCCCTCTTGGTGCATCCGATTTCTCGGCATCTGGTTTGTGTCCTCCGCTATCGATTTTGGGGTGCAAGGATTTTGATAGGAGTCCTTGGCACTTGCAGCATACAGCTTTGCAGATAGCAAAGGAGACGGTTCTCTGAGCAACTTCAACATCAACGCCGCTCCTTCCTATCTGTTCTCCGTCATGAATGATATCAGAGCTATCAACAATAGGCTGCGCATCCACGTCGTCCCGTGAGATTTTTTTCCTGCTCATTTGCATTCCTAGTACTGATAGTTTTCCTAAAGCTGGTCACCGGTATGTGTTGCGACCTGTCTGGTCTTTCGCTCGTTCGAGTTTGACGTTCCTTCAAGCCTGGATGGATGAAATCTACTGGAACTATGAAGGGCGGTGCATTCAGCAGTCAATTTGTTTCGACCTGTGAGTCCTAGTTCCGCTCTAAACCTGAGCGTATATCGAGCTCCATATTCTTAGACGCCACGTACCTTTTGAAGTGCTTGCAAGGTTATAAGAGCAAAGGTATCAACGTATATGCTATCTCTATCCAGGTCAGTCGAGTGGTTGCAGCACTTCATATGAGCTTAACATCCTTCTTCATCATAGAATGAACCTGAGGTTTGCTCCTCGCCTACGCGTTCCTCTTTATGAATAAATTCTAACTGTATCTCAAGAACTCCAACCCCACCTATCCCACTTGTACAATGTCTGCCTCGGTCGAAGGTCAGATCGGTACAGCTCTCAGAAAGCTCATGGACTCCAATGGTTTCTCTGGTACTAAGATCGTTGGATATGATCACAACTGGAGTGATGCAGGTGGACATGCTGTTCAGCTGGTCAGCTTTTTCTTCCTTACCAAATGAAGTTGCTCTGAGTACGATGCCTGTTTAATAGATGCAAGATGCTGGTGACGCATTCTCTGGCGTAGCTTTCCATTGTTACGCTGGATCTGTTTCCAATCAAGATATCTTTCATACTGCGTTCCCTCAGAAAGAAATCTACTTCACGGGTAAGAGATGAGATCGTATATTCTCAGTGACAAACCTAATAAGCCATCCTCATCAGAGTGCTCTGGGACCTTCGGGTCTGACTGGTAAGCGATGACAACCCCGTTTGGCAACTTCCTACTTACGACTACACCTTGTTAGGTGGTCCGATATCAAGGTATGGAGCATCCTGGTTAGTTAGCCTCGTACAGGCCGTGCTCATATGTTCTACACCAGTGGTATTTGGATAACATGTGCGAAAGATCACTTTCCCCATTGTGTATCCCGCCCTTCTGATTTATTCCCTTATCATCTTAGATTCATTGGGAGTATCGAGAGAAACTCCCACTCGGGTATGACCTTACCTCGTCCCAAAGGATTATCACGTTCAACCGTTGACTTGATCTCTCAGGCCTTATGTGGAACTTGGTCCTGGACGGCGATGGCGAGCCTCGTCTGCCCGGAACCTCAAGCTGCGGTGGGCCAGGTTGCCGCCCTATCGTCACGCTGAACAGGAACACCGGCGCATGGAGCGTCAACCAAGAGTGTAAGTCCATCATCCTCGGACTACAGCATCAAAAGATCTTCGTTCTCGCAAGTGAATTGTACGATCTGATATAACCATGTGCTTCTTGTTCTGTTTTCAGTCTATGCAATGGCACAAGCCTCCAAAGCGATTCTCCCACGAGACGTAGGTGGACCATTCGGTACACGCATCGGTGTGACAGTCGGCGGAGAGTTGAGCTGGGCGCTGAGAGTTTCCGCCTTCGTTACTAAGAGGACGAACAGCAGCGACTGGCTCAGGTATTCTTTGGTCGTGTTGAATTGTAGGTTGACCGCCCAAAATACCACAATTCTCTCTTCTCTTCTCTTCTCTGATGGCATTTGTTACTTAGGGGACGACAGCGTCGGTGGGTGGAACCCTCAACCTGTGGCGACTACGATAGAGTTCCGGGGTATGCAGGTACGTTGTTCCTTTCCTCGAGATACCGCATCAGCGAGGAGTTTCTAACGATCTTCCTCGATGAATCTCAACCTCGGTGTACCGATCTCCAGGCCAAGGTATGTTGTCCACCATACTTCCCCACCATTTCCCCGCTGTCTTTCTGATAACTGGCTAGATCACATTCCCAGTGGGCGTTAGTACCTTGTGGTGGTACGCCCCGGCCACATCTTTACAGGATAACAGTACCCTCTCCGAACCTGGATATGACGATTACGAGGGCGCGTTCCCCGGGCATCTGTACTCTCAAGATGACGTTGCTGGCTATCAGGAGCAGCAGCCTCTTGTCTAATGGATGACGCGTCTTTTCATTTTCACTTTCCTTCTCGATTTCATGTTATCAATTGGACTCTGTGTATTTTTTTTGTTAGCTCGTAAACCTTGACGCCATCTGTATATTCTCATTCTCTTCGTAACGACCTTACCCAAGATGTATCTTGGACTATACTATATACACGATAAAGGGCTTCCCACACCTGGCTTGATGAGCATTTAGTTTCATGGCTGCTGGGATACGTGCAAGCGGCAAGAGACAACGATCACCGAGGCATGCTATCAGAATTACGGATAGGATGAGGCTGCTGCTTAGGCTTTAGGCGTCGGATAGCGAAACAACCACCCCTATGGGCCCATAACCCTCAACAACTAGTAGAAATGGGTCCCGAGCCCCTCTAACTTCCTTCAGTATGTCTCGTCGATTCAATTTCCGAGTCCGAGCCTTGCTCTCTGAATCCTTACGCCACCCTCTCGTAGAGTTATACCATTTCCTAGATAAGCGGATTCTATTAGAGCTACCTACCACGCCGTGACCACCGACTTCAATTGCAAAGTCTAAAGTTAGTGAACAAGGGTGGTAACGTTAAATGTTGAAGCTCAAGATATGAGGCGGACGTCCTGGTTGATTGTGCCCTCCATTCTAAAACTGAGGAGCCCGAGTGTCTGGCCGGTTGGGACTGTTTGTAGTTCAGTTACCAGGTCTGAGCGCAGGAATTGACTTTTTGATGGAGCCTAAGAAAGTAAAGATTTTCATGAGTATTATTTCTGAGGGCAAGACGCTGGCAGAATCTGCGGCTGGGGGCTCTGGGTTCATCTTGCTAGAGGCTTCAGACCGATGTCGTTACTGACGTCCACTAGAAGGGGCATCTCCACGAAGTGGAGTAACTCCTATGATAGACAGCCAGAAGAAAAACAAACAGTGAAGCCTAGTACAGAAGGCACGTACCACCGATAACCGTACCAGCTGATTCCCCAGTAAGTAGTACAGTGTTGGGAACTCCGAATTGGGCATGAAAAAAAACAAAAAAAAAATGTATCCGATCCGGTCATGATACCATCCAGTCCATAGATCTACGGGATCCAAGGAATGTAGAAGCAAAAACAGGAAGACCGCATTCACCCCACGAGAACATCGTCTCCGCCACAATTGATTTGTAACGTCAGCTCGTTGGTTCTATGAAGCTGGGATGTTCAAGAGGCTGGATCTGTAATACAACGACCGGTCGTCTGAGGAAAAACTTTATTCCTCGTGTCACCGATGGCCCAGGAGGTGGTGGGTGGTGGTTCTGCGACTAGGCCATATCGGCAGAGCCGTTGTGATCAAGTGATCAAAACGTTTCTTCAAGGTAAAATTGGTCTCAACGAGCGAAAATCGCGAGTACGGTCCCAATAGTATGATTTCGCAGCTGAAGTTATCAGTTCAACGTTCCACGTTCAATTGCCCCCGCCTCTGTCGCTCCACGGCGGCTGCGAAAGAGGGCGGTGCTGGAGGGGGGGTCTAAATTGACCGTCTCGACGCGGCGCCCAAGGCCACTGACACTGACGCTAACGATGACGACAAATATGTTTTGACTTGGATCTAGGGGGGTCAGGGAAGACGCGCGAGCCAAGGCTGAGATTCTGGGATCTTCAGTGGGTTGTAGAGAAAGTATCAGAGACGCGAACAGGTGCGTAAGCACTAACTGTCAGATCTTAAGGTGGATCCTATCCCTGAACGCTACTCAGTAGGTTTAGGAGGGAGAGTTGTTCTATGACATACTGCGCAATCTAACTCAAAATGATAACATTGCGTTGACGGCGGGATGCGACCTTGAGCTAGATACATATAGAGTAAAGCCTCAGCACAGTTAGCAGACAAACAGACAGACGAACAGAACCGCAGACACCCGATGATGACGATTTCCGCACCAAACTCAGCCTCAATGGGTATCAATAAACTCAAATCCCAGAAGGGATAATATTCAGAGTGTCGGGATGGATCTGCTTGTCAGTACGTTTAATATTGAGCCGGAAGGGGGACATCCTTGCAGGGTCATCCAGTTCTGGATAGTCTCTCCGGGAAGACGGGAGGTGTAGATTGGGAGAGATGACGCTAGGACTGTCTTGAGAGCCATAGGAACCGGTCGTGGTAAGAGAGGAACCGGTTGCTTCGCGGCTCGAGCCGGGGTGTTAGACCGGCTGAGTCTTGAGTGGGTTGTTGAGGCCCAAGGGGAAAGTCGAAAATCTTTCTTGACGTTACGATCCTGTCACCCAGCGAAAGAAAATATAGCCAATAGAAATTGGTTCACGTATAGGAAGAACAGGAACAAGCACAAACTACCGTTGAACAAAGATCGAGCGGGTATAAATGAACCACAAGTAGAATAAAAAGATATAGCCCAACGAGTAAAAGGGAGAGGATAGCAAGCTCTATACAAATTCACCATGATCAGATCGCAGTGATGCAGGCAGGTTGAGAAGCAGGAGAAAAAAGAAAACTCACTAGCTTAAGCATTGAAAGCGATGCTTGCGGTAAGGACACCAACAATGGCGAAAGCGAGTCCCTTGAGCTCAACATTGAAGGACCTGGGAGCAGCGCTGAATCCAGAGATGGTGTCTCCAGAGATACCACCAGCGGCCTGGACGGCACCGTTGAGGAAGTTGGGGCCACAGGTATTAACGATGCCGTCAGTCAACCCCTTCTGTCCGCTCAAGAGCACGCTCTTGCCCATTCCTGGGGCATAAGCGATATCGTTCTCCCAGGAGATGTAGGAGGAAAGGATGTTGCGGGTGCAAGTAGTGCAGAGGTCATCGCTACCGAGGGATGGGGTGAGGAAAAGGAAGGGAAGGTTGGAGGAGGCAAAAGCAGAGGAGTCGAGAGAGCCGTCAGCCGACAACGCCTTCTGGATCTGATCTGCACCCATTCCAGTGGACTGCTTGACTGCAGCGAGAGCGGGACCTGTCTTGGTCAAGCAGTAGTCGGTGTTTTCGTCTTTGGCACACATGGCATCCTTCAAAGGCATGACAGAGTAGAGAACTTCGTAAATCTGTAAAACATCTTTGTTGACACTGGTAGTGAGCTCAGAGCTGCAAGCCTGGTAGAAGGCAGCGAGCTGAGAGCGGATAGTCGGCTTGGAGCAGCTTTTAGAGCCGCAAATGTTCGAAAGGGTCGATGCGATTGCGGAGGCTGAGGACTGGGTGCCATTTGAGTATTGGGTGGTCGCAGAGACTAGTGGTGCCGTGCAGGCATTCAGGGATGCGTCCTTGTTAAGGGTGTCAAGGAAAGATGAGCAGCCAGAGCTGATTCCAGTGGGAATGACGTTCTAAAGGTCAAAGAAAAAGCCAGATAAAAAGGTCAAAAACAATAGGAAAAGGGGCCTAAAAAGTAGATAAATACCTGAGCGAAGGCGACGGAGCCCAGGAGAGAAATTACGGCGAGAGCGTTACGCATTATGTTGTAATGAAAGTGTGAACGAGTGGAAGAGTTCAAAGACTGAGGAACAACGCCAAGGAGGAGGTGAGGGTAGGTGGTAAACGGTTGTTGGGCAAGGGGGTTGTCATCAATTGAGCCGGATCATTACCTAAGCAAATTGGCTCTAGCCGGCCGGCTGACCCGGCTGGTGCCTGTTTCCGGATCAACGGCTATATATGACCAAGGCACCCGACCCGTGGCGAGATGGGCCATCTCGTCTTTATTTCCCTGACAACTTGAACAACGTCCTCCTTCTACGGTCATCTTGTTCTCAATCTCAACCTGATCTCATCCATCCAGCTGAGCTCTCCACTCAGACTTGCTCTGGAACTCTAGAAAACATCAGGCCAAGCCTCGGTCGTACACAACCCGAGCTTGTTCCCTTTCGCAGATCCGTTAATCGGCGACAGATTGACGATCTTGATTACTTTTTCTTTCGACTGCATCGACGTCGAGAAAATCAATTTCAATTATCTCCGTGGGCGTTGAACGACCAAAAAAGGCTAACACCATAAGCGTCCTAGAGGCACCCACCGACTAAATTCATGAGATCTCGATTTGATTCCAAGCCACCGCATCGGTTTGACCGATGTAAAATTGTCTCCACTTGCCCTCGGTTAAAGAATCTGCCAATCTGGTCTCGCAGTGCTCTGGCCTCCTTATTTACCCATCCGTATAAAGACCAGACCACGAAATCTGTTTGAGGGCCACCTCGGATCGCTCTTCCCTTGCAATAATCCTCTGCGAGGATTTCTTCTCTGGACCTCTATCAGACCCCCACAGACCCCTCCTCATTCCCCGATGCAGATTCTTCACTCCCCTACCGTCTTACCATCGAACTTGGTCTACTCTGTTCTTGACCTCGGTAGATCCAATGCCCCCCTCCCCTCGTCGAACAAACGTCGGACCAGTCCACCTGGTTTGCTCGACTGGCCCACGGTAGAAGAATTCTGGGCCTGCTGGGAACTATGTCGATTGCAACGGAACGTCGGCTTCTGGATAGTCTGGATACCGACAGGTGATTCCCCTTGTGAATTTATGGAGAGGGTCTCTCATCACCGGTTTACCACACAGTATGGTCACTGATGATGGCATATCATGCTCAGCCAGCGATGCCAATCATCATCCCACTCTATCGCGCGCTTTTCTATGTCCCGTTATGCTTTGGTATCAAGTCGATTGTGAGCTAACCTTTGTTTTACTCTCTCGCCACAATTGTTACTAAATGGACATACGTTAGATGATGACTATTGATGATTTATTGGACTACGACGTCGATGCCGAAGTCGAGCGCACTAGGAATCGCCCAATACCGCGGGGTGCTATCTTACCGGCGCGGGCATGGCTATTCTTCGCTGCGCAGGTTATTATCGGCGTTCATTTTGCCGTAAAGTTCCTGAGCACGAAAGCGTAAGTTTCTTTGGGTTGCTATCGTTATGTACCTCTTTGACATGAGTAAATCCTCAGACTCTATGTGGCGGTGGCAAGCTGGCCCATGTATGTCATCTATCCTGACCTCAAAGTGAGTTTTCATGTCGCTCGAGTCAACGAAGGACGCTCATTTTCTATCTTTTACAGCGCTGGATGGACTATGCACCTGTCCCCCTCGTATGATATTTGCTTCTGTTATTTTTTTTTGGGCTTCTTTTCACTTTCTCACAGGGCTTCGTATTCCACGTCGGAATTTTCATGGGATGGTCAGACCTCAGTCTTGATGGTTCCGTTCCCTGGAGCATGCTCTTCCCGCTTTACGTGGGTGCCGCTCTCTGGACAGTGGCTTACGAGACTGTTTACCAGCACCAGGTACGCGGCCACATCAATCTTAACTCAATTTCACAGGATGATGCTGACGTTTTTCTCCCAAGGACAAAGAAGATGATGCTCGCATTGGCCTGCACTCCCTGGCCCTTCGCATGGGCTCCTGGACAATACCACTCTGCACCCTTTCAGCTGTGACCTTCCTAGCGCTGCTTTTCAACGCTGGGATACAAAACGGACACGGCATCCCCTTCTTCACCGCCGTCATCGTCGCTGGCGTCCGTCTACTCAACAGGCTACTCAGAACCGATATCGATAGTCCTAAGGACTGTGTGGGGATGTTCTTGGACACTCCCACGATTGGTGGTATAATTCTCAGCGGCATTTTCGTTGATGCGATTTACCACCGATTGAGTTCTGGTATCCCTTTGTAATCCCTTTCTTTGCGACCCGTGCCTTCATCTTTCGACCCGTCATTGGACAAACTTACGACAGCCAATTTTTGCAAGCCTTCATGCTGTTGTTGTTGTAACCATCTCGCCCCTACTCGCCTTCGTGTCACCCCCGTGTCCCTGTAAACCCTCTCTGCATGTTCCTTGTAATCTGTAGCATCATGGATCTTTCCTCAGTCTCCTTGCGTCTCTCTTTCCCTCATCTCGGTGATGTTGTACCAAAATCTTTTCGCGTCAATTAATCTGTTGTATGTACCCCTAGTTACGCCGTTCGAAGTCAATATCATCTAGCTCTTTAACCTCTCCATCCAAGCTGTCCCGACTCCAGCGCACCTCCTTTTTTCTCAGAAATCGCCTTGAAGAAGCAAAGCGCGGCTTTGATCGGGATTTGTGGCGTGAGCGAGGTTGATCTAGGTGCAAGATTAGATTTCGGAAGACACAAGAGCAACTGTCAACCTACCACTGTACATAGGTAGGTTTTGAGTTTCGTTGACCTCGAGATACCCCATTGAAAAATCTCATCCCCAGCAATTTTAGCAGCTATCCCCAGTGAGGGGAATTCACGAGACCTCTAGCTATGTCTCAAAAGGAGCTGTAACTCGATTGAGTGATTAAGTCAAACTGCCGCCGGCCAGTAGATATGTTCCCGGTTTTATCGATATCGCACGCGACGAAGCTACCGTGTTCAGAAGACCGTGACGCTCGAGGAGTGAAGTGCGTTCGGAAAAAGTGACCTGTGAGCTCAAAGCTCGTTCTAAGCTGCGCTTGTCCGGGTCGAGGTCCAACCTCGGTGCGATCAACGACAGGTGGACCGATTATTGATTATCTCGAGAGATCATCGCTGTATTTTCCCCGCTGACTGAACGGTGCTGCCAAACCCGTGGATAAAAACCACTGACAGTGCGAGGCCCGCATCGAACATCTCTTCGACAGGAGAAAATTCCGATTCATCGTGTCCTTTCAGGTTTACTGTTATAGAAAGGCCTTGCGAAAGGGTCCTCTATAACCGACAGCTAACCGATGCTCATCCATTCGGGGACGTCTCAAAAAGGTGGTAGCGAGTAGATGGTCAAGAATTCGAGCGGGTCTGTGTTTCCGTCGTTGTCTTGCAAGGTGAGCGCTAGGTTCTTGAGAAACTAAACCGTTTATGTTTGCTATCGACTGGGTTGGAGTAAGACCGTCGGGAGCTCTCCGGGAGAAACTGACGTTACCGTCATCGCGTATTGGGAAGTACCTGTATCCGGAAGGCCGACGAGCAGGGCGCTAGGCAGTAGAGACCTTACTCATGATAACTGTGGCCTAGGCTGCTAGCTGTTCGAGTACTGGTAACTAGAACTGTTGATGGCTGATCATGAAGCGAAGCGACGATTAGTTTGCTGTAGTCAGTCGTCTACCCACAGATCATACTCTAAGCATCAAGTTCCCAATGTATTCGAGCCTTAGAGGTTAGATCACGAGTCAAGCAGTCAAGCTACTGTCTGTCAGCAGCTAATCACTGTCACATAGGTCCCAGTAGGTACCGCAGTGACTTGCTAGAGGGATCAATGACGCAGGCTGATAAAGTTTGCAGGGCTGCTAAAATGACTTTGTTGCCACATCTAATCTTGGGGAAGGGTGATGATTTCATGAAAATTCATATGTCGGTGCCGGACCGTGGTTCCGGGGTGCTCTTACGATCGTGTTTGAGGTTGCAATTTGCAAATTTGTGCCGTGGTAGCAAGTGAGTCGGACCTGTTGGGACCTGGCGAAAAGCGATGGTTTGCGAAGGTCGCGAGATGGAGTACAAGTCTTCAGTCCAGAGCTAGAGCATAGTTCACACCAAAATCGCACACACAAGTCTCTCGCGTAAACACTCCTGGGCCTGACGCTTTCCAGTTGAAGTGAGTTTGACAGCACTTGCCTGAATGACGCCGAGTCTAGATGGATAAGCCAACGTCGAATTAGCAACTGCACCCGATGTTCCGCTGCATCCGTCGGATGAAGCCCAGTCGTCGTCGACGACAACAGTACGGCCGACGGTCAGCAGTAGTAATGCGTCTAGTCTTGGCTACTGTATCAGACCGCTACTGCGATTTGTGCGACCAAGCGCCCGAGGAGGCCTTCATTAATGGTATGTAACCTAGCACTAGGTTTCCAGCCAAGTGTCGGTTTCATGAACTTCAGAGAGTGGGTAGCTCTAAGGTGGGTCAATGAGTTGTGAATTGGATACAGAGCAAAGCTACAATTGGAGAGGTATGAACCCATGAACACCTTCCAAGCATTCCGTCTAAAATCGCTTAAATCGCAAGTTCGACTGTATCCCCTTGCTGGTAAGCCACCAGACAATCGGCGATACTAGAGGAGCTTTCTCCACTTTGGACCCTTCTCGCTTAGTTCTCTCTCAATGTCGGTTGAATCCATATTCAACATCACCTTACGCATCCCCATATCTTTACCTACCATGGTCCTGTCACGCTCTATCAAGATGGCTCGCGAGCTGACCAGGGAGTTCAGGACCATTAGGAGTTCTGCCGTAGTAGGCTTCTGATAATGGGTGGATTCGGAGACATTGGGTGCGTAGTTGAGGTGCAGATCGTAAACCTATTCATGAGGCGGAGGAGATCGGTCGAACGAACCAGTGACGTGAACGGAAACGAAACGAACCTCATCCCACTTGACTTGCTCTACTCCTGATTTCTTGATACATTTGAGGATTGCTGCCAACATAACGCTTTGGTGGAAGGTGCAAGATTTTACGTAGGCGCATGCCGGACTGCTTTGAATTCCCTGTATGATTTCCCTGACGTGGTTAGGTTTGGCAGCCGTATGAGTTGACTGGCATAATTCGATAGCACGTCTATAAATCGGTTCCATACTAGTTAAAACAACGGACGGCCGAGAAAGAGAGTATGAACCTACCGGCAGACATCGAGAACGCGTCTCGCATCACCACTCACACTACTTGTCTTCATTGCAGCCAGCTTGATAGCGTCAGCTGCTATAACCTCCTGGTCTCGAGCTTCGTGACCCTCCTCAAAGCTTTCTTTCGCAGTGGTCAGCCGAGCATTGACTATTTGCTCCAATTGCTTCGTAGTGTAGGGTTGGAAGTTGATGCGAACCATGCCTGCAACACAAAAGAAAGCGTGTTTTAGTTTACCTCATATAATCAGAAATATAATCGGGGAGTGTACCTAGACGAGATCGTACGCGTCCACTCATTACACGCTCAGGTAGATCCATGGTATTCGCTACGGCTAATACAACCAAGCGACTGGAGGCCAGCATTGGCCAATTGAAGAAATTGTAAATCACGTCTTGATTCGAGGTCATGAGCTGATCAAGCTCGTCCATCAGCACGACGCTGTGGAAGACTCATGAGGACGAGCGGCGATAGAATCATTGAATTCTTTACCATGCATGCTCCACGGGTCCTCGCCCTCTCCCTGAGAAATAAGATGTAAGGGACTTGAGTGCTTCCTTGTTGTTCTTCGTCCTCTTCGATGGGGCATCACCATCTTCTTCATAACCGAGCAGTGACTCCCAAAGTAAGCTGTAGGCAGCAGAGGGGTCGGTCAGCTTGAGACCGTTTATCTCAACGTAAGTGAATGGTATTGTTTCCTGCGTACAAAATTAAGAACCCGTAAGGTAGGAGAGGGATACTGACTAACGTTTTCTTCTGCCATGCGTTTGAGCTGACGTACTACTGCGTGGACTGTAGCCGTCTTGCCAGTTCCTGGAACGCCAGAGACATCTAAGGAGTAGGAATGAACACGAAAAACTCCATGAAATGTGGAACAGTATGTCGACCTACAGACGCAGCCCCCTGTGCCTTCTTCTAGAATACCCTGGAGGCCAGATAAAATCTGTTCAAACTCGTCTTCTCTACAAGGCAAAGCTGCTCCTCGTGGCCGGTTTCCTATATGCAGCGTGTGCATTGACCGCCGCCAAAGATCGGGAGGTAATGTCTTCACCTCAGCATCGTCACCTCCTTGAATGTCGAACTCGAGCTTTCTGTATACCGTCGCACTTCTGGAGACTTTCCGCTTGAGCAACGTTCTCCGTGAGTGAGGAGTCGGTTTGGCTTTGGCAGGAAGTTTACGACGACGTGGTGTAGTGGTGGTCTGGGCCCGCTTGCGTTTGCGTGGGGTGCGAGGTTCCATACGCACGTCGTCACCGTCTTGACTGCCTTCGTCGCTATCGTCGTCAGTGTCCATGGCGTCGGACCTATCCCTCACCTTACGACTCCCGCCCTCGTCGTAGTCACTTCCAGCACCATCTTCCGAGTCGCTGGAGTGAGACAAGCGTCGAGACTTCGAATTCCTGCCCCTCGTGCTCTCGTCATCAGAATCATTGTGTGACCTGGGTTCTTCTACGCTGACGTCCCATTCTGAGAAACTTTCGCAGCTGGGGTCTTGGCTTGCGAGTGCGCGTTTGTGATGGGCGTCCCAGTTCAGGAAATAGTGTATCACTCTGCGTGGTTCTATGGCTGTATTGCAGAAGAACACTCCTTGCTCCACAGAGTTCCGATCTAGTTTAGGATGAAAGAAATCAAGTCTCGGTGGAATGATATAGCGAATGACAACATACCTTCCTCGTTGCTGGTTACTGTGCAGTGGGATTCTATTGAATCAGGAGAGAGAATCTCCTGAGATAACAAGGTGAAATAGATCTCGTTCTTTGTGTTCGTTCAAGTAAATGAGCTTGAGTGTGGAGGTATATATAAGGTCGAAAATTGACCCACAGAGGCAAAATTCCGCTCCTTACCCCCACGAATGCGAGGTAGCTCAGATGGTCGGAGGAACCACCGGATTCGGACCTTCATGCGATACATATCGTCTGCAGTAATATCCATGTCCTCGTCGGAACATTTTACCTCCCACATAGCGACGATGACTGCAACACTGGGTTCCTTCCTCTGAGTCCCAACAAGAACTGTATCTCCCACTTGAAAGCGAATCTCGTTGCCTGAAGCCTTGTCTTTCTTCTTTCGCCCCAGTGTCTTCTTCATGGCCCTAGAGAAAGCCGAGTAGAAATCGAGCTCATATCGATCCTCTGAGCCCGCAGGTATGTCCACGTCGCGGTCATGGTAATCAACGGCTGGTAGGTATGCTCGGGTGTTGATCAATGCGCCCTCTGCCCATCTATTCGAGTTTGAGGATTGGAGTTGCTCTTTCTCATCGTCTTTCAGTTGCCTCACTAGAGGTTGCCCCCGTTTAGAGCGGCGAGGTGTGGCTGGAAAGGTATCAGGAGGCATTGCAGTAAATGGGTTGGATGAGTTGTTGGAGGCGGCTTGGCGACAAAAACGGATGGAACGCGGCAACGTGACATGCACGTGTGCGTTCCTTCTGTTTCTTCCCCACCTCTTCAGTCTGCTTCCCGTGCCACGTTCGAATGCTAAGATTTTATTGAACGAGAAGGACTTCGTGTTTCCCTCGTGTCCTCCTAATATCCACTCTGTTCTGGAATGCTTGTTCTGTCTATATGACCATCGATATCGGCGATTAGAATCTGATCAAGGACGGCCGAAAGGTCACTGACTGGCTAGTCTTCCTCGAACTCATTGAATCAGAATTCTCCATGAGGAGGAATCATCAAGTTTGAACATGGGGCTCTAGAATTCTATGCCGGCTGTCACTCGAGGAGTACTTCTTACCTGCAGGCAACCTTCAGGCGCTCTCTCTCGCTCTTTCACAGCTCGATTTGCCCGGCCCATCCAACACGAGTTTGTTCAAGTGATCAAGGTTGGCCCATGGCCAGGTTGCTTTTCGACTTCTGATACCTAGACGCACTATGATGAATAGCCTACCGCAGACAAACGGCGTTGGTGAACAAACTTTTGCGTGAGAGAAGTGTTTGTACAGTACAGCAACGACATTTATGCTCAGACATGATTCGCTGATCAACAGTGTTTCTAGATGATTGATTCTTCGAGATTCATAGACGACCCCAATTTTTGATGCAAAGTCTCCAGGAAACACTCCTTCGTAATGAAGCTGCCTCGAGACCTAAAGCTCTTGGGAGTGGTTTTCGGAGTGGTTTTTCCGCCGCATCATGGTGAAATGTGTAGGCGACCTCTATAACGATGCATCACATGGGAGAGTGCTGAAGGGCGACAACCCCACTGCTTGATGAATAAGGCTTTAAGCTCTCACCGCACAGGTTCTTAGGGCTCCCACTGATCCGTGAGCTTTATCAGCAACAGTTGAATACAAGACGAGGGTGCGGGTTCACGGAAGAGCTACCAGTCGCCTACGGCATTGCTCAATCCTTGCCATCTATTGTGATGCCTGGCGAGACCTGACCGAAATGTTCACCTCGAATCTTCATATTTGTAACCCCGACACGTATCGACTTGGTTCCCACTCTTTCCACTGTAACACTATACTGGGAACGTCTGTTGGAACATACCACCATGTCCACCCTCGAGACAGAAAAGGTAGAAGAGGCTTTCACCCCAGCTTGTTCTACACCATCCAACTGCCACTCTGCCATCCCATCGCACCATGATATCGATACTTCAGGAGAAAGCATCCTAAGGCCACCTCCTGATGGTGGACGGCAAGCGTGGCTGGTCGTCCTAGGTATGATATTTCTGAAACAATTACTTCGTGTCAAGCACTCTCACGCCATACCGTCGCAGGCACTTGCCTAGCCTTCTTTTCTAGCTGGGGAATCACAAACTCATATGTGTGTCTTCCCTGCGCTTTCTCTTGTATAACCGCTCACTGGTAGATGATCCTAACTGATTCTAACAGGGAGCATTTCAAGCCTTCTACACCACTAATCTTCTCAAGACGTCACCTTCTTCGACGGTTTCCCTCATAGGCAGCATGCAACTATTCCTCGTATATGGACTGGGACCCGTCATCGGCAAGATTGTTGATGCGCACGGTGCAAGAGTGCGTACGGCACCTCATTGTGTAGCTCGTGTTTTGCTCACCTAGACAACAACGGAATCAGGTGGTAATACCGTTGGGCTCGATTCTCATCGTGCTGTCCCTCGTCCTCCTATCCTTTTGCCAGCAGGACATGCTTTATCAGGTTTTCTTGACACACGGTGTTGTGTTCGGCATTGGATCCGCTTTATTGTACGTCCTTTCTCATTGCTTCCGGGCCTCTGGGGACTCGGAACTGAATCACGATCTTTCCGGGCGTAGATTCACGTCGTCATTTACGTGCATTGGGCAGCATTTCACCTCTCGCCGTGCTTACGCCATGTCCATTGCCGGCGCGTCATCTTCTCTAGGTGGAATACTATATCCGATCGTGCTACAGCGTCTTATCGCGAAGATTGGCTTCGCCTGGGCCGTAAGAGTAATGGCTTTAACCACCTTACCATGCCTCCTTGTCTCGTGCCTCACTATCAAGGCTTGGTTCCCGCCATCCGGAGAGGCCTCCTTCAGGAGCGCCATCGACCTGCGAGGCTTTAAAGACATGAAGTACACCCTAGCGACAATTGGGTCTTTTCTGTGCGTACACTCTTCTTTGCTCTTATCTCCAAGGACGAGACACAATCTCCAGTTCACAATCTCAAACACCCTTCCTTTCTGACACGCCTACCGACGTGCTCAGCGTCTTCTTAGTGCTTTTCATACCCTTCTTCTTCATCAACACGTATGGCTTCTCACATAACGTGCCTTCGGATATATCGGCGTATCTGGTCACCATCATCAATGCGTTCACCATCCCGGCCAGAATATTTCCTGGGCTGCTCGCAGACTGGCTGGGGATGTGAGTTTCCACTTTTACCCTCCTCAGAGCAGCGCGAAACTGACGGATGTACAGACTCCCTATACTGATACCATCTATCATCCTAACCGCCATATTTGTTCTGGCAATGTGGACGTTCTCCACGACGTCGGCCTCAATCGTCGCATTTGCTTGCCTTTACGGCCTCTTCTCTGGTGAGATTCGGTATCACGCTTCTATTTAGGCGAAGCTAATCTCGGGGTCATCGATTCCTCGTGCATGTTATCTAGGCTCGTTCACTGTTCTTTTGCCTCCGTACATCGCCCAGATAGTGCCTAGGGAGAATTTCGGAGCACGTCTAGGTAAAGAGCTACCCTTTCCTTCCTTATCGAGACAAGCACTTATCCAGTTCCCAAGGTTCCGTTTATATAGGTGCCGCTATAGCGAACCTGATAGGACCCACGGTAGCTGGCAGCTTTTTCCACGACGCAGCACATATATCACAGGCTGAGTTCAACCGGCTGATCATATTCACTGGTGTGTCAATGCTCGGTGGTGGGGCTTTCTTTATCGCAGCACATGTGCTAGGATGCCGACAGAAGAAGAGAGAAGCAGAAGCTCGTTGAGTTGCCACAGAGTCATTGACTTTCCCCCCCTCCAACTGGAGCACTCCCTCCACGGGACCCAGTATAGTTTGTACGCAATTGTATTTATACAGCATTCACAATGAAGTCTACGTTCGCATTACTACTATGGAAAATAGTCAGGAAGATACAGTCCATCTGAGGATTGCCTTAGAAGACAAGAAAGATGCATTGAGCGGTATAGTACAAATGGGAGATGATGGTGTTTAGATTGGTTGAAAGCAGAGTGTAGATAGAGGATCAAGACATGTAGTATAAATGGAGCACTCCAAGGAAAGATTCAAGACGTGTCCGTTACGATAGGCAATCAAGAGGGTCTGGTTCTTCGTCGCAAACATGCTGAGCACCGGCGAGCTTCTTCAGACGGGCCATGACGGCATCAGGGATCCCTTTCTGCAGTTTGTCCCTTCCTTGATTTGGCTTGGTCGTTGGTCTAGATGTGCCCTAGAAAACAGTCGGTCACCATAGAACATAACAAGGTGAGAAAGGTCTTACCACGAGAACTGATCGACTCTTGTCGTTCTCTTTGAGGGCGCTAGTCTTGGATATCGCCTTTTCACTAGATGATACATTATTAGCGTTCAAGGTAGCTGAAGATGTGTTGATTCTGAAAACTACTCACGATTTGGGAGCCTTGGCTAGCTGCTTGATAGCCTTCAAGGCGTCGGGGCCGATTGTTAACGTTTGATCGCAATCCGCCATGAAAAGTAGCTCTTCGACCTCCTTTTCTTCCTTGCTTGTCGATTGACCGAGTGCAAATTTACTCTTCTTCTTGGACCTTGTTGTTTCAGGTACCTGTGAAGACGCCCTGATTCTGAGCGGGGCTTGCATCGGTGGAGAATCTGGAGGCTCGGGGCGAGGAGACTTCCGCCTCTTCGCTTTAGGTTCCGAATCGTCGTCCTGGTGACTTCGTTTCAATGAAGGACCGTCCTCAGAGGCTGAATCCGAGGAGTGTCCAAAATTAGCCAACCGTATAATTCGGAATCCATGCTGGTAAGTATACCTTGGGTGGGTAGAGAACTAGAGGGTTTACTGGACTTTGACTGTGAGTGCTTGGAAACCGCCACTTTCGTCCCTGCCTTGGTATCGAGAGCGTCTTGATCGCCGGAATCAATGGCTTTCCGCCGCTTCTTCGGAGGTGGAGATTCTGGCAGTCCAAATTATAAGAACGTCCAGAAGAGAAAGTTGGAGCATCGAGGTACCGGTATCTTTGAGATTAGTCTCAACATGAGCAGAAGGAGCAGCGGCTTTCCGCTTGGTGGATCCGGTGGAGCCTAGTCCAAGAAGATGAGGCCCTCGGTCGTTCAATTCCAGAGAGCTTGACATACCAGAGGGTTCCTCTTCCGCATCACTCTCAGAAGTCTTTCGCTTTGAGCCCTTTCGCTTAGGTTTACTCTTGTTCGCATCTGCAACTCGGATATTGTTTGCATATTTCGTATATTTTGGGAGAGAAATGTACGGTTACCTAAAGGAGACGTAGGTTCCTCCAACCCAGAGGTTTCTGGTATCGGAGGGGCAGACGTTTCCTTCGGGCTGGAGGATCCTGCTGTCTTCTTGCGGGGTTTCTGCGAGAGTTGAGCAACACGCTGAGAGACAATAAGCTCAAATCTCACCTTGGTCTCCTTTACAGCACGACCGGTTTTCCTGGCAGGCTGAACCACTTCCTCTGAGACCCCATCTGTGAGGCTACCAGTTAACGGAGAAAGGAGAAAACTGCGACCTTCGTACCAGAATTTTCCTTTCCCTCATCAATCGTCTCTAGTATCTTTTTTGGTGTTTGAGGGGAGTATTCTTTTGGTAGTTCAGCCTTGTTCTTCTTAGCAGTAGCACGGGTCTTTGTCGTTTTGGGTTTCGTCTTTGGTTTCACCTTCGCCTTCCCTTTCTTCTTCGTCTTGGTAGGCTCAGCCTCCTCGCTCCCATCTGAGAAAATGAGAATAGAACGTTAGAGACAGTGCCTTGTGGGCATGTGATAGATTAATACCAGGCTGATCGACCTCCTTCTCCTCGTCCATGGGAGCTTCGGAAGCCTTCTTACTCTTCTTGGCACTAAGGGCAAAGGATGTGCCCATCAAAGAGCTCCTTCTGCCACCTCGCTTGAGAGTTGACCGACCGACGCTAGCCCTAGGTCGTTTGCCTTTGGTAGGTGACTCTCCTGTTATTGATCGAGCCATAAGCAGCTCTAGTACTTTATTCCGTCCTGAAGGCACAAAAGTACTATCCCAAGGATCATTAGAGACATTAAAAAGATTGCTTGCATTTCTGTAAATTACCCTCCACGGTTTCGGAATCTAGCTTGTTGTTGCTTTTGCCGAAGCAGTCGACTCTCCTCTACTGTCACCCCCTGGGGAATGAGTAGGGGTTGCTTCTGCTTGCTCATTTGTTCTGACTCGACCAGCAACGAGCCGATAGCGAAGATTCGGTTTCAATGTATCGCAAGTGCACGGGATGTAAGAGAATGGAGGCAACGCTGCGGTAAATGTGGTTATGGGCTGGCAATGCGCTAAGCGCAGTGGACGTCTTGGTTGAGAACGAACGACTCGGACATGTGACCGCGCCTTACTCGTTCCCTTCCACCACGTTTGACCACAGCTACGACCAACTCGAGCTACCAGTATATCCTCCAAAGATTGAAATCTTTCATGTTTATTCATTCTCTGTGCTAATTTGTAGACTCAGAGTCCCTTCCTTCCCAAATATTTGATTCTACCAAGCAAAGCCCCATCCTTGTTCATTACCACTGAACATCAATCCTAGTTTCGTTGGGCTAGTACGACCAAAGTACGAACTCATACATCAATGGACGGCATGGTCTACCACAATTGTATGCTCCACGCGGGCTATGGAATTGCTCTTTACAGACCAGACCCCGTTCTTACCATGTCTGCTGAACATAACAAACTTCTAGAAGGAGGAGTACAATTGGGAGATATCGGCAGGATAGAACCTGATGGGTACTTCCAAACCATCTTCAATTCGAATCAGGTTGCGAACAAGACTACAAGTCCATCAACTGTCTCCATAAATGACCATTACCTCGAGAAAGGCACGCGCATAGATCAGCGACACTTTCATACAATTTCCTCAACTCCAACCCCTTCATAGTAAGCCGCTACACTTCATGACTGCGTATACGATGGTTTACATTCAGGATCTATCGTAGCGCTCAGCGGTTTACGCGCTTCAAATCCTTGCAATCACGTTGCGTCAGGACCGCGGTTGCTTCCCTAATCCTACCGGAAGGTGCTCTTGAACAGCGATTACTACATCACGACGACCTCGCCACGCCCCCAGCCATTGCCAGCTATGTTCAACGAATCCAGGAACAACATCGTTTCTTTATAGGACTTAAAGAGCGCAACTTCTCGATTGTTACACGCGTTGTCAAATGCCGTGCCAGCTCGATGGGCTGTGCCCAACATGTTCTACGATTTCTCACCAATAGAAGGGGAAGTAGCACGATGGAAAGCCAAGAATCAACCAGCGATACTTTTTCCTATCCTCCCAGCCCCCATGCCACGCGACGCTCGGACAGAGACAAACAGTGCATTTTTGTGGAGGGCTATCTAGTCACCCTTGCTCTGAAGGGCAAATATCTGCAGCCAAAGGCCCCTTCAAGACATGGCCATCTATGGCGCTCAACCCCGGGGCTTTCTCTGACGAGACGGTCTACGTTAGCCCCTCAACCTCGGCATCTGGATAATCAGTTTATACATCCATCAGAGTTGATCAATGAGTATCTGCTGCGTCAAGTAACTAGGTCTTAGCAATTCTCTGACTCGGGTGTCTATTTATGCCTTGTTCATAGTTCCCTACGGCAGATCTAGCTATTACTCACGACCGCCAATGGATGGACCTCAAGGAAGATGTGAGTACACGTGGATTCTTTGTATATTTTGGATTGAGTTGACATACTTCTGCAGGCCGAGGCTGATTACACCTTCATCTACGATCAAGATGAACTGGTTCGAAGGGTGAAAGCCAGATATCAGCCCACCTTCTCTCTTGGTAGATTAAACTATCACTTCACAATCTGTTTTGCTGATTAAAGATGCTTAGGAGTCGCCTCCCTCTGCCCCATCTGATGGGTTAAATTCTGCGTCTGTCTCATCCATGCTCCTGGTAATACTGCAAATTCGGGATGTTCTACATGTAACATCCAGCTTGACGTTCTCGCTTCAGCAGATCCCTTACAGCCACACACTTGTGGGTATCAATAATATTAATGGTCAACACGACGCTACGTCTCCTCTTGAAACAGTACTAGTCGGTTTGGTACTCTTTAATCGCTCTCCTGGGTGTAGTAGGGAGGGGGATCCTGTTGGGTATATTGGGGCTCTGCCTCCTCTGAGTACCTCCGAGTCCTCATAGCTCTCAGGATTGCTATCTCCCTTCGCAGCGCTTCATTCTCCTGATTCCGTGCCATCAGACATTCCTGCCACGCTGTCGGCTGAGTTTGACCTTGCCAGGCTTTGACAGCACCGTTGAGAGGCTCTGTGATCGTTGATCGCTGACCCTCGCCTCGAGTTGCATAGCAGCTGAAGGCTGTGTCATCATGGGTATAATCTTGATGGTGATCTAGCGTCACTGGAGGACTCGTTGCTTCAACTGTCTCCCCGGTGTCCTGCAACCCGAGAGTCGTCGGCTGCAATACCAAAACTTCTCCCGCTTCAGGCTGGAAAGGACCCGCGGACGACTGTTGCTGGAAACTTTCCCCGTTATGCAAAGCAGAGCCCGAGTTTTGACTGTTTCCTTGGTCATGGTCCCATCCATCCGCTCGAACGTCCTCCGGGACATTGTCGGTCATCTCCCTATCCTTATGCGATGACCGGTTGAGACCCCTATGTGTACCTCCAGCAATATCAGGCTCTCTGATTTCTACCAACATCACGCTAGGAGGTTCCAGAGGGTCAATGCGATACAGACGCTTTCTACGCTCCGTCCTCTTCCGACAGAGGACGATAGCAAGCACTACACCACCAACGATCAGTACCCCTGCTGCTACGTGGATCCCGATGATTGCACGTGTGCTCAATCCTCGTTTTGCAGTTGAGTCCTGCTGCACTGGGGAGGTCGGCAGAGTAGAGGTCGGCAAAATAGAGTGAGTTGTTGAGACCACATCTTGGGACGAAGATTGACTTGATGAACCAGGTGATGGGCTTGATGAATCACTTATGCGGCCAGAACTAGCCATCAAGCTCGTATTCTCTTGCCCATTGGCATCAGAGGGTGGTGTAATTTGCATGGATGGAGTGGGGGATTTCCGAGTGGTTGGGGACGTCCTTGTGCTAGTCGTCACTGGGATATGCGTAGAAGACGGGCTCGGATCTAAGATGGTGGTCGAGCACGAAGTAGGTAGTCTGCTCAATATCAGGGATTCAGTTTTACAGGCAACATACGACTAAGCTGATCCACCTACGCGTCAACATTGATGAGAGGGCCATCATCCAACCCCCCCACTGCATCTTGCAGTGAGAAATAGCTAGCCGATGGGCGAGGTAAGAGAGCGCGCCAAGTCAGATCAAGAAACGATTGTGATCTCACATTGTATCACTTGCAAGTGTAGGTGCGATTTCAACGGTAAAAGTTGACCCTGCTATCGTGTCGGCAACAGTATCGACCTATCAGGAGCAAAATGAGGGGGATTGAATCAGCGTGCCAAGAACCGTACCCAACAGATGACCTCAACGCTTGGTACTCACAGGTGCCTTCATATGTCCAGGTCCCTTTGAAGGGCCTACATCCAGAGGAGATGATCAGATGAGATGATAGGAGGTGCAAAAGTTCGCCCAGATTCTGGTCCCAAGAGTAGAACTCAGCGAGAGTTCGCGCTATGCCACTCACCTTTTTCGATGACCACCTTGTAGGGAGGCACATCGTATAGCCCAGGTTGCCACGTCAAAATGTACTTCCTACATGGAGTCATTTTCGGACTGAATATCAAAGGAGACGATTGGTGCTCAGTGAGTTTGACATGCCGTGAGCGAAGCTGAACGTGAACTGAATACCAGCAGGATGACTTACGGCCAGTTGTTGGTGAAAAACCCCAGGTCAAAAATGCTTCCAGGCATACCTGACAGGGAACGTCCATTTCGTAGGCTTGCCGAACAACGTAGTCGGTGAGATACCACGATGAAGTAGACTGCGACGGAACTGAGAAGAAAGAGAAGCCCCATCTTGACCTGTAAAGCTAAGGAAGACAAAAGAAATCCAGTTTTCTCAGATCTTGACAAGGATTGAGCCTGGTCTTAACCTGAAGCAGGAAAGGACACTAGGCACCCGAGTCTAGGAGCCTTGTGCATGTTATTATATTCCCAATGTTGGTGAGAAATATCATGGATGCGATACGTTCATGTTCAAAGCTGATTGTCCTGGTCTGTTCACTAATGGGGATAGGATTCAGTGCTAGGCGAACTATCATCACCACAGCTTGAAGGTTCCAGTGAGTTACATAGCGATTGTAGAAATCGGTGAATACGTATCCGGACTCGGATGATCAGTCAGATCCTGAGTTTTGTCACTACTGATTGCGCAATACACCAGATGGATTCGAAGCTTTACATAAATAGGTCACTGCAGAAAGATGTCTGGATAAAGAATCACGATGGTGAGTACAGTAAGTTATTAAAATGGGATGGTAGCACTCAGAGAGGGAAGAAGGGCATCATGTTTCCAAAGTATGATAGTCAGGGGGCTCTTGGGGCGTATACGGAGGATTTGTACTATGCCTCGAGTACCTCCCCATTGCCCTCAACAATGCAATCTCTCTTCGCAGCTCTTCATTCTGCGCCTCCAATCGTTCTTGTGCTACGTCCTGATTGGCTAAAATCGCGCCTCCTGTGTCGCCAACCAGTGTCCCCGGATCTGAGCTACTGTAGATCCTGTGGGACGCTGGCAAATCTCCCGAAGACGGAAGACCTTCGTCAGCTGATCTCGAGTCTTCGTCCCTTGGAGTATTCTGAGTGGCAAAAAATGCTGGTATCGACCGCATCCGTGGATCTCCAGTTGAAAGTGAACGTTGAGGGCGCGCGTTGTAAGTGTTGCTACGCTTTGCAAGTACCCCAAGAGCAAGAGGGTTATCCAGATCGCGGGAAGTCGGTTCTATAGGCATCATGTTCCGCTTTCCCCCTCTACCCTCGTCAGCGGACGCAAAATGACTATCCCAACTATTGATAGCCGCGCCTCCATAGTAAGCCATAAGTGGCTTGAGGGGCTCAACGCGATATAGCTTCTTCTCGCCCAAGATCCTGTGTTTTGATCTCTTCCGACACCTTATCAGCGTGAAGATCAGACCAGCCACCAGACCAAGCATCCCTAAAGCAATCCCGATGATTGCGCCCACACCTAAGCCATGCTTCGCGGAGGAGGATTGAGTGGTTGTTGCTGTTGTAGGGAACGTTCCGGGTGAAACTGTTGTCCCATTCGTGACAAGCTCAGTTTGGGAGGGGGTGCCGAAAAGGGTATCCGAGGACGAGTCGGGACTCTGGCTGTTGCCTCTCTGTGAACCCGATCTGAGTGAAGATGGCAAGGATAATGAACCAGAAGTCAATGCAGCAGAATTGGATGAAGATTCACTCCCGGCTACATTGTTGGGGGGACGAGTTTTTTCTGTACCCGTTGTAGTAACCTGCGGGGATGGCTGAGTTGTAGCTGAGCTGGGACGAGTTGTTATGTGTCCCGGATTTTGAGGACTTGTAGAAGTGGGAGGTGGGGGTGGATCATCGGTGGGACTTGGGGGGCAACTACGAGGGTCAATTTATCGAGTTGAACTAGCTTGTCCTGTAAATAATAGCGGGACCGTGCACCTCTCAATCTTTACACCTGGGCCTGAATCCAGGATTGATTGTTTATCAAAAAGTTCGAAAGAACTGTGAGCACAGGTGAGAAGAGGGTTCAAGGCACTTTACAGATAGCCATAGCTGAGAGAACGATACTGACATACTTGAGCCCACATAAGACGATTTAGGCTGGAAAACATAGCAATCTCCCCCTGGAAATGGACCGCTCACGATATCGATCTACGAAAAGAGAACCGTTGGTAGGAGGCCTTGGTTGGCGAAAACAAGTTTTTGAGGAAGGGGAGCAGGCCTACTCACTATCATCGGGTAAGAAGTTTCTGTGGCTGAAAAGAATAGCAAAGAAGGAAAGTATTGCAGTCAGCAAGATTTGTTCCACGGTTGGCCTCTGAAGGTCTGAAGTGTAACACTGACATTGCATAAGCTGAACAGAGAAAGGGCGGGAAACGTCGACTCCTGCGCTCCATTCTAGAGTGTAGGTATCGCATGGTGATAATTCCGAGCTGGTAATGAGAGTAATCCCAGTCAACCGATCTCATCGACACCGATAGGGGGGGAGAAAACTCACGGCCATTTGTTCGTGAAAGAAGCAGAAGGTGCTCGGGGATCATGGCCTGGGATCGATTTTGCGGCAGTATCACCCCAAAGGCGGGAGAAACAAAACAAGCACGCAAGGATGACAGGAATGGGCAACATACGCAGGTTATAAGGTTGAGCTCTCGAAAATCGAGGGGAGGACAAACTACCGTCCACCGTGAAATCTGGATAGAGACCAGGGAGGTTTGACTGATATTAAAGGAAGGGAGGGAAGGAAGGGAAGGAGGGGGAAGGGAGGAAAGAAGCTGTCCTCATCGAGCCATATGTTCTTTCTACAAAGTTTCTTCATGGTGGGCGCGCAGAGGGAGCACAAGGGCAAAATGGACACTTATGATATTCGATATGGAAGTAGAAGTCACCAGCTTGATGGAATCCCGCTGATAGATAGAAACGGAGATCATGGTGGAGAAAGATGGTATCGGAGCCGTTAGTATACTCCCGGTTGTTGCGCCGCTTTGATTGAATCAGGTTCAAGTTGTTTTATCGAGTAGTAAAACCCTCAACGACGCAACTTTACTAAAGGCAGCCTCAGAAATAGTGGGTTTGCTGAATAGCGTCGTTAATCTTTCCACATAACACCTTAAAGGAGGTCATTCTCATAAGCAGGGGGCCTATCCTCAGCTCGAGCGGACCTCGTCGTCCCCCCCACGCGCTGAGCTCTCAGATCAGCGATTTTCCTCCGCACTGCTTTCACCCGGCGGTAAAACTCTGCCTGATCCTGTGTTGAAGCATGTTAACGTCAGTAGGGCTTTCAAGATAGATTGTGTAAGGTGTATACTCACGGTCCGACGAGAACCTTCTTGAACATGCTCATTGACTAGGCTGGCCTTCGTACTTAAACTTGAACCAGGGATCCCTACGAACGACCCCAATTCGGCCTGATTCGTCGAGGGGCTGAGGAGAGACTGGCTTCTCCATTGATGGTAGTCGAAATCCCTGAGGCGACTGAGGGATGCTATGCGCCCTGATCCTGGCATAAC
The DNA here is from genome assembly GCA_002718315.1 of Agaricales sp. HM26-F1. Lineage (NCBI taxonomy): Eukaryota > Fungi > Basidiomycota > Agaricomycetes > Agaricales > Agaricales sp. HM26-F1. The sequence goes on from NIBX01000147.1 coordinate 543,351, forward strand.
TACATCAGGGTAAAATTCGGGACTTTGTACCCCCTGGCTCGTTGGTACGGCCAGCTGCCCAAAAACAGACCTAGTGAAGGTCCGCTCAGATAGCATGTTTCCCGTGGAGTGTGAACCTCCAGCAAGATGATGTGATCGCTTGTTTCGCCTCAAAAAAAGAAAGATGATAAGCGCCGTGGCCCCGATGACCAGGCCTAATACGCCAGCAATGATACCAGCGATCGCTCCCGTACTAGGACTTCGTTTGCTAGATGGATTCGGAGCCGATGGAGAAGAAGCCAAGTTTGAATCTGAGGGAGCGGGTTCGCTGGCTGTGGTCCGACTTGACGATGAGATGACAGGATTATGTGTGGCCGGAGAAGAGGTGGGGATTGGGGATACAGAACCTACGGAGGATGCCGAAGGGAGGATTTGCGTCGTTTCAGCGGATATTCCGGTGGCACTTACTTGCGTCCGGGAGCCAGCATTGCTCAGTCCTGGACTACCGGTAAGTGTGCTACTAGTAGAGGCGGATAGGTCCTCGGTCTGAGTCGAGCACACGGTTTGACTAAAGAATGTCCATGATCAGCTCGCAACCCAGGAGAAGACTGAAAAAAATGATCAATCTCAAAACGTACTCGATTAGAAAACTTGCGCCTTGATCTAACAGAAGATTCTGGTCCAGCAACCAGAAACGTCTAAGAAACAAGATTGTTGTTATAGGCGGCGGGACACCAACGCTGGTATGGTTTCATGATGATCATACAGTGCTCACATTTTCTTGCCGGCAAGCGAGGGCGTTAATTGCATCTCATAGGAGAAGGACTCGATAGACTTCGCCAGTGTCTGAACCTGACAATAAGTGTCAATGCGACAGTAAGAAGAAGGATATTTTAAGGACCGATCTCGAACTGCTAACGCACTATTTCGTCTCCAGAGGTTGTCTCTAAATACAGTATTCAGAGAGCAGTCAGATATGTTCACGGGAACCAACTCTCTCCTACCGAGCTCAGGAGTAGTTATGAACCTATGACATACGTATCCATTGGTCAATTTGATACGGAGGGTTATCGTTCGCTCCCGGAGCCCAGCTCAAAGTATAAGTACCACATGGGGCTATAGCAGAGCTACACGGAGAATTTCGAAGAAGAAGCACATCAGTTATGACCGGAACAGTATGCAGTGATATAGGACAAGAAGCAAGATACGCACGGCCACTGATTGGTGAAGCCACCGAGATCATCGAATGAGTTAGGGGGAGCGCTCTGGACGAACGAGTTTCGCGCAAAGCAAGCGTGTCTATGGAACAGAAAAGAGAAGCAGAATGTGATGAACACACGCAAGCACACCATGTTATTCTCCTTGGAAACTGTCAGGATTTGGTGCTGGGCTTGAAAAATGAGAAAGATACCAAATCGAAAGATTGAGAAGAAGACTAGGGAAAGTATCAGTAGTCAGAGATCCTGGGAAAGTTATAAACCCAGAATTATCCGGGAGGCGATACCCAGTGTACATGGACAGGCCAGCCATCTAGGGTTCTGGTCAGCTTTGATTGTACAGGGAATGATGACGGAGATATCGAAAGGAAAGTACTGCTGGTGGTGGAAGCCCTGATATGCTGAAGCAGAGAAGCAAACCTATACACATTCCCGCGGAAGCAGTATGGTGCGAGCTTGAAACAGAGCAAACGGGTCAAGGGGACGAAGAGCCAAGAGCCAAAAGCCAACGCAATAGCTCTAATTACTAAAGATTTATAGTCCCCAAAGCACTATTCTGACAAGACAACGGTGTCATAAGCAGGAGGCAGTATATCTGGAGCACAGAGCGCATTCGTACTCGCACTCGCATCAACCCGCCTCGCTTCTGTTCGCCGGATTCGCAGTGCCCTCAACACGTCGCGATACTTCTGCAGGCCTGATTGCTCCTGTGTACATGGCTAAGTGAGTGATATCACATACAGAACAACACAAAGCCTCACTCTGATAGGATCACTATTTTGTACAGCAGGTACTTGAGCCTGGCCTCTCGAGGCACTGGCGTGGCCATCCCGAACACACTCTACAAAGCTGACGTGCCTTCCATCGCTAGAAGGGTCAGAGATGTCCTGCACCGTGGCTACCGACTTCAACCTCTGACAAGTGGCCGCAGTACCGCCTTCGAGAGCGGTAGGAGTAGCATCGCTATCGACACGAGATCGGTCCCACACCTGACGGTGCGTCCTGTAGCAACAAAAGACAACGAGAAGTACGCCAAGCACGCCACCACCAACACCGGCAGCAATACCAGCGATTCGTTGTCCATCAATCGAATGATTGTGACCCATGTCGCCATTCGTTTCTAAAGTTGGAGAAGAAGATGGGGTTTCGGGTGCTTGAGATGAGGAGTAACTGAGTCCATCCGTGCCAGTGTTACTGGGGGAGACCACATTCGGGGCTGTGCTTGCCGAAGAGTTCAGAGAAACACTGAGATGCATGGAATTAAGAGATAAAGAGCCTGGCATCGCGGAACCAGTTGCAATCTTTGTAGTTGACGAGGGCTTGACGGTGGACGAGTACGACTTGGACGGCGAGGAAGTCCAACTGGAGCTTGTTTTCGTCACCGTTGCAATAGAGGTGACCGTCACGATATTCGTATTTGCGTGGCCAGACCAAGTGGCGCAGTGGCTCGTACTGAGGAATAAATGTCGCTTAGACGTGATTAAGGGCAACGTTATGGGAGAGACATACTCTCCAGAGATAGTATAGTCGATACTATAAGCGGTCCCGCGAGCTCCTTGCGACCTGACTTCAAAATGTCTAAAAACAAAAAAAGGTAGGTATATAGTATCAGTATATGCTGCGAACGTTTTGAAAATTAGGTCTTGGAGGAAACGCCCATCGTTTGTCCACCGGAGAACAACTGCTGGTCGATATTCACTGTGTACTGTGTATCTTGGATGTTGTCGATCGTGTTCCCGACCTGAGTATATTTGTTTTATCTCTAGGTTGAACGGGTGATTGGAAACGAACACACCTGTTCGTAATCATCAGGTCCTGATGTATCTGGTATGTACACCCAACATCAGCAAGTTCTGTTAGTAGAACACACTCCCTACTAAGCCGCAGCGAACAATATAATACGCACCTCGCCAGGTTTGAAGCTGATAGGGAGCACTACCACCCTTCCATGTTATAGTAATGGATTGACACAGACCCAGGGGAGAGCTATAAATGTTCCCAAAAAGAGTTTCCCATGAGATAGACTGCTGCTGTCGTCATGGAAAACGAGAACGAAGTACTGACCTTCCCTCGTTTGTAAAACGCACACCCCCATTACCCCCACCGCGCCCCGCCGCCGCCCGACCAGCTAACCAGCACACAGATACAAGAAAGAACAGAAACATGAGTCAAAAAGAGTGACGAAGTGTCCGTGCTTCTAAACAGTCAGCAAGCAATTATCTGACTATGCAGATGCAGGAGAGGAAACACTGAAAGGAAATCGCCGGGCGGAGACCGAAAGAAAACAGCTATGTTATACTCCCTCCTTCCAAGGGAGGTGAGAAAGGCATCATGCAAGGCGCAGTGTAGATCAAGAAGCACTCAGCAGAGTCAAGGGCTCACTAGTCGAAGGATAAGGACAGGTAGGTAAACAAGGTGTGCGTACAGATCGAAAACAAGAACGAAGACTTGAGCTCTGATCACACAGGTGATGATCCAGTATATTGGCATCGCGACTCGATTCTTGAGTCCAAGGTGCTGGTCGCCATCAGGATTGGGAGGAAGGTACACAGTAGGGCGGGATTTGGACGATATCAGTGCGCTTCGGTGAGCATCGACTTCGTGCATATAGTGTGGTGAGGCAATTGTTGGGGGCATTGAGATGTAGGGTACCGTAAACTAGGAGGGTGAGTAAGTTAACCTGGACGAATAGCGATATCAAGAGGACTTACCCTCAACCTGAAAAGAGTACCTACAATCCCAAACCAAGAACGCCTTGAAACGATTGACGCAGTCATACGAGATCACATCCCGCAGTTTTGATAGCTCTGAGTCTGTGAAGCTGATGGCATGCACAGACCATCATCACCACCTCAAACAAACATACCTCTGATTAGACAGAGCTTTTAACATTCTCTGTCCGAAATCTTGAAGAGTCTTATCGTGAGGTGGTCTCACGCCCCCTGTGATGCATGTCAGGCTAGAATAGGTTTAAGCGATGGCTGGGTGCGATCCTTGAGTGGCGGTCTGATGATGAGGCTTGAAGTTGAAGCAGAAGGACAACCAATCAAGCACTAGGTCGAGTTCGAGCCAGGGGAAAGCATCAGCACCAGGTCCCATGACCGTGAAGCGAATGGAGAGATGGGCAGCCAAGAGGCAGAGAGCAAAAAAATCTAAGTTTTCGTCGTCCCGCCGAGCGCTCTAACTATTGCTTCGTACGTAGTGAACACGATCCCTCCGCTCATCTACAAAAAATACCATGTCAGCTCCATGTAAACCACAGAGAAAAAATAATAATAGAATTCGATGAATGAAACATAACTCATAACTCACCGTTAATCTAATCAACCTCGGTGTCGTGCCATTCCAAAATCTCAGTATACCTTCTTCTGTAAATATCCTGTAGGCACAGTGGAAGGAATTGCGGTACTGCGACCGGGCAGAGAGGGACTGCATTCGAGTTTTGATGACGCTGTTTTGGAAAGCAAGCGCAAAGTTAGCTCTCGTTCTCACTCCCTCCCTCATAAAGGCTCGAACAACATGAACGACACGAACAAGAAAGAAACAAAAAAAGGGGGAAGAATCATACTCAAGCGGCATCGTAGTATACACCGTCACAAGCCCCGCAATCGCACCCATCCCAAACGTAATCGCCGTAGGCAGACTCTGCCCCGGCCTCGTTATGGCAGTGGACTGTACGAAGTTTTTGAGGGTGGAGTAGGTAGTGAAGCGGACGGCTGAGTTAGCGCCTTGACGCATCATCTGTAACCATCGATAGAATGAAGGAGGAAGATGCGTGAGTGAGGGGGTTGTTATGCTGCGAATGAACAGCTGGAATGACGTACGACGGGGAAGAGACCTCTGTATATACCAGTCAACCCCTCCGCTCTTACGATACACGCTGTACCGTGCATCAGACCACGATATTGAGGTGTAGGACGTTTGGCGTCGTCTATCAGTTTAGTCCTAAGAACGCGGTATTAGCAATGTAGCATGAGCAGAGAAGGGGAGAGAAAGATGAAGAGGCGTACTTGATCGTCTCAGAAGGAGTAACGGCGAATACGGCTTCGCACATTCCAGCACCCAGACCAGCTATAGATGTTATGGGAGGTAAGTTCAAGTGGGGCTGGCTAAGTGGGATGGGTGTATGCGTACCTACTAAACTTCGCGGTGCACTAACATTGCCCTAGAACACAAACTTGGTTAGTCCCAAGAATGCAAACCAAGCAGAGCGACGAGATCAAGTTAAAGCCTCAAAGAGACACGAAAAACACAAAAGACACACACCTGCGAATCCGCCAACATATTCTTGAACCTCTCATAACTCACGAACCTCACCGCCGCCTTGGCGGAGTTGCCCACAGCCAGCGCCGTGCAGCCAGAGTACAGACCAGTTATTCCTTTAGTCTGTAATGTCGTCCGTATTATTGACATAGGACCTTCTTTCTAGATTGAAAATTGAAGAGGTGAGTATAGAATAGTTGAACGAGGAAGTTGATATGTTATACTGACTTTTCCTGAGAACTGAGATCGGGTTTTGACGAATTCTGTCGGGTAGGTGACGAAGCTGAACATAAACCTAGTCAGTCCCTGCTCTTAGCCGGTTATAGCAATGACATATAGCGTACGCCTCGACAGCGCCTGCCGTAGCACCAGCGAACAGACTCAGCCCGATCTCGTTGACCATCACAAGCAAGTTGAAACTGAAGGCCCGGCTTCACACGGCCCGCTCCTCCAGTCCATCCCCATCACTCTTTGATGGTTAACCAGACTCACGTTCTGCTCTTACGAAGTCCTGAGGAGAACTTGGACGGTGTGGATAAATACCACCAAGCCATTTCAGCCAAGTTATCTAACGATTGTGTTGTCGAGAGTCTACCTGTTCTACGCACGCTGACTACCAACGTCGACCAGCTAGCAGGGTTAGATCCAGCTCAGTTCGCTGGTGTCATCTTTACGAGTGCCAGAGCATGTGAAGCTTGGAAACTCGCGTTCAAAGATTCCAGTCAATCCTTACTCGTTCTTCAGTTGCATTGAATCCCGTCTGAAATGCTACCTCTGTCGGTTCTCTCTCTTTTCAGATGTATGGACTTCTCAAGGTTGTCTCTTCTACGCTGTAGGCAAGTCTACGGCTGCCGCTCTCTCGCTGCTACCTGGGCACAGTAGTATCCAGTTCCGTGGGGACTCTTCAGGGACGGCGGAGAGACTTGGTCAGTTCATAGAGCGGGATGATGCGCTGAGCAGGGAGAAACCGTTGTTGTATCTCACTGGTGACAAGAACCGAGACACGCTACCGACTATGCTGCGAGAACATGGTGTGAGGCTGCACCAGCTGCAGGTGTACGAAACTAGATACGATGAGTCTTTCGAGGTGACGTTCGAGGATATCCTAGCGCACATTTATCCCGGTACGTATGCTTTACTTCCCACCCATCTCACCTCTTCTCCTTCAACCAATCAATCTCTCGTCGACCGATCCGCAGTTCGCTGACCGACACCACCGATATATAACATAATATAATCATACACAGGATCATTGATTATTCTCGGATTCTTCGCGCCCTCCTCTGCGAAGATGGCACTGCCTTGTATCAGACGAGGGCTTTCTATACCGTCTCTCAGTGGCCCGAACCAGCACGCGATTAGGTGTCCGGTGGATAGGCGTGTTGCTGTGGTGGCGATTGGCCCTACGACGGCTGAGTATCTCACCGGTGAAGAGGGTATTGATGTGGGTGCTGTGGCTGGGAGGCCTACGCTGGAGGGATTGGTGGAGGCGATGAGACGGGTTGTTTGATGCTATATTTTAAGCTAGACCTGTCTTTTAGGTAGGTAATCGGAGGATAACATACGTTTTGCTTGCATGTTCCTGTTCTCCCAGCCAGTCACTACAAACTCTTCAAATAAACAAACTAATAAAATGTGCAAGAAAAAGGGGGGACCTGGTGCCAGACGGGTACTGGTGGGTTTGGACCATGCGCGCCGTGAGGGCAACAAGGGCGATCAGAAATCAGCAATCAAATCAAAGCAAATTCCCACAGCCCTTTGTTGTTTCTACCAACGCCGTCTCCCTCCTCTTCCATCTCGCCCTCTCACTCTTTGTATCTCCTCTCTTTATTGAAGGGAAGAGAGCTAGTCTCTCCTCCTCTCTCTCACTTCCTCCTGCGACCATAAAACAAGAAAAAGCATACAGACATATATCCTGCTTCCCTAACCGACTAACCGACTTAACCGACCTACTTACCTACAACCCAACCCGACCAACCTCACCTTGCCATTATACTGTTTATACTGTCATAAGTCATGGCGTTCATGCTAAACAGACAAGCCTCGCAGAGCAGTATCTCGCACCACTCCATATCAGAGACGAGTTATCTCAGTGCTGCGCCTTCACGCGGACCGTCCGCTTCGAACCTCGAGAATGGGAATGGTGGGCGGCAGCCGGTATGTCCTTCTCTCGATGAGCTATAGGGTGGACGATGAAGCTGATTGGTTTCCTTTACTTTTGTAGGGATCGTTTTCGGACAAGGTTCGTCTCTGATTACCTTACCACCCCACACCATCTTACCGCCCACCGCCCACTCCTCTACCCACAATACTAATACCAAATACTAATTCTCAATCCTCAATAGTACTCCCTCGCCGCCCACCCTTCAAGCTGGGGCAGTGCTGCCCTATACGCACACCAACGAGAAGATGACGACGTGCTGCATAACCCCGATGCGAAGAGGGATTACACGGTAGATCGAGGCGGACATGTGTTCACCGGCAGAGGACTGATGAATATTGGATGTTTGTTGGTACTTGTTACGGTGCTCGTTGGGTTATTGTATGTTCTTTTTCATTTACATTTTTGAGAGATTGGTTGGCTGATTGAATGACTTTTGTGTTTTTTGTTATGTAGTGCTGGTACGTTCAACATTCCTCAGTCTTACACTATCTCTTCTCGAGTACTCATGATCAAACCTCCCTCACATAGGCTACCCAATCATCTCGCACTTCCTCGCCCGATCACAATCCTTCTCAGGCGGATTCAACCTCGGCGGCACCAACGCAACTGGTCAAGTTCCCTCCATGGGTAACTTCGGCTTAATCGACCTCGACACACCTAAGAGCGCATATTACAAGAACTCGTATGTGAATCCGGGAGACGAATGGCAGTTGGTGTTCTCGGATGAGTTTAACCAGGACGGAAGGAGTTTTTATCCAGGGGACGATCCGTATTGGGAGGCGGTGGACCTGTGGTATTGGCAGACGGTGGGTTTTTTCTTTTCTTGAGGGATTTTGGTGCAGGTGCTGATTGTTGGTTTTAATGTTAGGGTGATATAGAGTGGTGAGTACCCCCTCCCACAGGAATTTTTCAATTGCTTTGATGAGTGCGGTGGTTGATGATGTGTTGTTGCTAGGTACGATCCGGTAGGCGCGACCACATCGGGTGGTGCGCTACGCCTCACTCTGACGGAACAAGACCCGGAGACGAATAATGGGATGGCGTACCGCTCTGGAATGGTGAGTAACACCCTTCTGACGAGTCGTGGGTCTTGACCAGCCCTTATTGACGTACCCTTTCCGGTTTGGATTTTGATAGGTTCAATCATGGTCAGTTTCCCCGCTTTGTTTTCTTGCCTTTGGCATCGTATCGTATTTTGATACTGACGCGCTTTGTTTGTCTTGCTGGTGGTGATAGGAATAAGATGTGTTACACCGGTGGTATGCTCGAAGGTGAGAACACACTGCTCTTGCGAACAAACAACAATATCTGTAGATTATTCTAACTCTACTTTATCTTTCATCTGAACGAACAGTGTCCGTCACACTACCCGGAAACAACAACATCGCGTACGTCTCCCCTCTTGAGGAACTGTTTTTCGTTCTCTCGCTAATTAATGGACAAATGGATAGTGGATTGTGGCCTGCCGTTTGGTCGATGGGAAATCTTGGGAGAGCTGGGTATGGTGCCAGCCTTGAGGGCATGGTTTGTGTTTCTTTCCTTTTCACTGCCTGTTTTTTTTTTTGGCTGATATACTCTCTGCAACCAGTGGCCATACTCGTACGACACCTGCGATGTTGGTACCCTCCCCAATCAGACGTACCCTGACAAGTTAACGCCGTTGGATGCGACCAACACAGGTTATAATGGCAATTCCCTCGTCAGTCCCTTCTCATCTTATCACCAATGCCTCATAAGTACTGAACACCACCCAATCCCAATATCAACCAATATCAAACAGTCCTTCCTAAGCGGCCAACGACTTTCCCGTTGCACCTGCAAAGGCGAGCCGCACCCAGGTCCCGTGCACGCGAACGGTGACTTCGTGGGCAGGTCGGCACCAGAGTTGGATATCTTTGAGGCGATTATCAATGGCACGAATGGAGGCTTTGGACAGAGCAGTCAGTCGTTGCAGGTCGCGCCGTTCGATGTGAGTTGTGTTTTTGCTTGTGATTGTGTCTGGAAGTGATTGGCTGATGATTTTTGGTTTGTGCTGTAGTCTGGGTATAAGTGGCTTAACACGTCTGATAACGTCGAGTTCATCGATCCAACGTACCATAACGAGTTTATTGGCAGTATGTATCACTTCACCTCCTTTTTCACTTAACCAACCACATCTCTCCTACCCTCAAATTCACTAAAGCATACCCGTGAGCTGACAAATTGTGATTTTATAGATGACCGTCAAGAAACGCTCAGTGGACTGTCGACCAACGTTCAAGAATGCTACGAAAACAACGGTGGATGCTTCGCAACTTACGCTTACGAGTATCAGCCTGGGTACGTACCATACCTCATAACATCGCTTATTCCTGCTTTCTGTGCCCGTTTCCCTACTCTTTACCTTCTCGAACATACCCGCGAAATCTTACCGAGTTTTTCTTTCATGTAGCTTGGACGATGGCTATATTGCGTGGATCAACAACGACGCGTTGGCATGGCGCATGAACGCGGGCGGGTTGGCACCTAATGATCTTACTGAAATTGGGCAGAGGTTGATCCCTGTTGAGCCGATGGTAAGCCACCTATCTATCTTCTCTCCCCCTTCCCTCTGACCTCTCCGTCGCCGTCTCTTCACCCCGCAATGATGATTTCCTGGTACTGACCAACCTATTTGTTTCCCTCTCCTCTCCCCAGTACATCATCATGAACCTCGGCTTCTCTGAAGATTTTGGTGGAATCGATCACGAACACATCATATTACCGGCTACAATGTCTATTGACTACGTGAGGGTGTATCAACCCAAGGGAAAGATCAACATCGGATGCGACCCAGTGGATTATCCAACCGCTGCGTATATCAAAGCGTAAGTCTTCTTTTCTTTTCTTTCCTGGGTCGAAGTGACACATTTGAGCTGATGCGTATTGGTGTTGATCTTGCAGATACGAAGAAGCGTACACGAATCCGAAGCTGACGGCGTTCGGACCCCCGCAGTTTAACCAGTCGATGCCCAAGAACAGATTGGTGGACAACTGTACATGATCGACGTAGATGCACTGTCGTCTATTTGTTGCGCTTTTTGTGTTCTTCATTTCGACTTGATTCACCCACGTCGTATCCTATATCCACGAATTGTCTGTGATATCCCCTCGCTTTGTACCCCCGGTTCTAGATCGACCACACCCCTCTGTACCCTGATCCTTCTTTACTCGCCCGCTGACCTTCACTCTACCCCACTCACCCATCCACCTCCTCATGCCCTCCTCCATCCCAACTGGAGGGAGAAACTGACCAACCCAACCGCGTATCTATTATCCTTATCTATGGCCCTCAGCGCCTCCCCGAATTTCTCTTTTTTTGCCGATCTGTTGCTTGCTATGAACCCTAGAGGGTGTTTGTGTTGCTGTGGATGTTTTGATTCCTTGGTTTGGTGATGCTCTTCTGATTGTGTGGTGTGGGGTCGTGTGGTTGTCGTGCTTTTATTTCTTGCTGACCCCTTTGCCCCTCGGAGGTTGGGTGGGGTTGTTGTTGAGCGCTTGGATGTAGTATGGCCCTCTTGGATTGTTCTCTTGCGTTTTCATTCCCATCTTCATCTCCATCTATATGTTTCCTTTATGTTCTTCCTGCTTCCGGGCTGAGATCTTCTGAACAGTGTCCCTCCCCCTCTCCCTACTAGGTTTTAGGCTTTTCATTAATATTTCTTGGTACTGATCACTCTCTCGTCCTGGAATGCTAAGTGCTTTCTGTACGGTATTGCTCTTTGGTCTTTTTACTCAGCAACGAGTCGAGGGCTGGGGAACTGCAGATACCGAATATTATTCGTTTACCTACGTCCGTTCGAATTGTGTGTGTCCAGCGTGTACATGCTATTGTTATATCGCTCTTATTATGGCTATGGCTCTATAAACTTAAATCATGATAACCCTAAATCATTGGTTACCCCTACGCAGGTTCTCGATGAGCCCGATCAACGATCCTCTCCACGAGCAGCCTCATCACCTCCGACATCGCTTTACCCATCTCCAACACCTCGTCATGAGACACGCTCGGTACGTCTGGCTTTTGGACTCGTTTTCCAGCGATCTAAGAATAAAAAACCAAAGTCAGCGCTCGTGTCCATTGAAGGGGAAAATTCGAGTCCTTCCACCCATCATGGCGATGGGAACATAGACGTTTAGCTCGTAATAAGGACACAAAAACCTACCTCTGCTTGAACTTCTTCTTTAATGCTCCTGTACCCATCGGGTATAACAACCAGGTTCGTGACCAGACTGAGCACCAGTACCTGGACGCCTTCTTCTCTAGCGACCACGACCTCAGGTACCGTACTCATACCTACCACGTCCGCTCCTAGATTCCTCAGCGCACGGCCCTCGGCGATTGATTCGTATGTGGGTCCGCTGACCCATGCGTATGTCCCTTCAGCTAGATCGAGTTTCGATCCCTTTGGGGCTGTGGGTGGGTTGATGATAGTTTGTGAGGCGTTGATGATAGTTTGTGAGGCGTTGAGATCGTGAGAAGCGAGGTGGGCGAGGCGTTGGAGGTGTGGGGAGTAGGATGTTGAAAGGGGTAGGAAGCGGGGGAAGGAGGGATCTGTTAGTGAACCAAGGAGGGGGTTTGTTCCTGTTAATGAGGGGAGGGCGAGATGGTCTCTGATTACGACGACTGTTTACCGTGATGTTAGAACTGTGGGGTTGAGATGGGATAAATGAGAAGGATGAGAGACATACTAGTCCCGGGATCGATGAGAGGGTTTAGGGAGCCTGCAGCGTTGGTTACTGAACAATCTCATTTGTCAGTATGCCATGCCGCTAGAGGTGAGGAGGAAGGCGCAACTGATGAGATTCTTGATTCCGAGTCTGGCCATAACCCTGACGGGATATGTAACATCCCTCAATGAATGACCTTCGTAGAAGTGTAACTGTAGTTCCCAACCAAGTATCAGGGCTCGGTTCGAACTCGAGGTACTCGATAAACAGGAAAAACTTACACGTCCGAGCATAGCGACAGTGGGTACGTTCTCTTCCCCAATGAACCCGAACGCGAGCGCACCAGCATGCCCTTGAACTAAACCGCAAAGTTTGATAATCAGTTATAACTCAGCTCCTCTCAGAATAAGCAACTCAACTAACCAGTACTACTCGCAAAACCCAACTCCTCATAACCAATCTTCACTACATCCCTCATACTGCCCACGAGTCCTCCCAGCCCCGAGCCGCAGATAATCCCGATTTCAGGATTGCGCAAGGGTGATGAGGAAGGTATGTGTTTGTGGATTGTGGATAGCGTTTGCTCGAATGGGAGTGGGATGGACATTGTAAAGTACGATAAGCAAGTTTAGTGGAGGTTAGTTGAGGATGAAAGGACGAAGTCGATGATGGTGAAAGAGTAGCTTGAGCGGATCTTGGATGGGATGAATTGCAAACTGTTGGGACGACCAAATGCATTTCTATCTTATCGCAAGACGCGATCAGGTGACACTCGCTCTCTCTTTTCTCCCCTTGTCCATCTCAGATTTTACGTGTCATACACTCGTCTTTTGTATAATTCTCTACTATTGGATCTGCATCAAGGACTCTCAAAATTACTCGCAAGAAACGGCGCAGCAAAGCCCAGAAAGAGCAGCTCGAATCCATCCACCATAGTTCCAAAAGGCGCAAAGACTTGCTCAAGGACAACTTAGTGCGGGACATTAACGACAATTTTTCTACTGCATCTACTTCAAAGATGATTGGTGCGACAACTATATGCTTGATCCCGCATACAGAGTACAGAGAAATGTACTAACACAATAGTAACGAAGTATGCCCTTCCTGCGCGTGTCGTTTTGCTCCAGTCTTTTGATGGTCAAATCGACGAAACTTGCAAGAGTTAGGGGTACCAAGTTGATAACATATACTTGGCTCAAGTTCCTCACTGGCCTCAACAAGTGGTTGTATGCATAAGATGCTGTAACCTTTCAAAACAGTGGATTTCTTTGGGATTGCCTTTCCTCTGAGTCGGCGGGTTACGTAATTCCATGCTGGCAAGTTACAGCTGTTTGCATTGTGCAAAACGATATGTAGACACCCCCCCAAAATCTGCGCACTTCGTCGGGGCATCAGCGATCAGTGATCCGTGATCCGCTCTGTGTAAGTAGGAGGTCGTTTCTTACCTTTCTCAGGTTGTCCACAGCATGGCTGAGAGCTGCATGCTATTCAAGTTAGCTGGAATGCTATCACACGGCTCACAGAGTGCTCGATATGCATTGCAACTTCGCTTCAGGCTTCCTTCGAGGTTGTGATGCCGATCGGCCAAGCACCAGCTCGTTGGCTCTTGATCGGCTATCACCGAATTTGGGCTCCGCCAGGCATGCTGCAACTCTTGGGGGTGTCTATCGTTTTGCAAACAGCTGTAGCCGATCAAAACATCTTTCAGCTTTCAACCCGATGCATCATCCATCAAGCTTTCAAGGACTAGCACCAACGGCCTTCCACACGAAAGCCAACAACCTATGATCTATCTGTCTAGAACCGTGATGTTCTGTGACACAACGGATCTCTCATGGTATCCGTGATAATCCAGTTTGATCGTCCCTATATAATAGCAGCACTAGAATGGCGTCTCGAACCGTCTCATGGGCGTAGAGGGAATGGCGAACGAAGATTTTCCCAGGGCCGTTTAGTCTTCCACAAGGCGCTCGAGCTAGAATTGCGCTCTGCACCTTGCCTCTCTTCTAAAACCTTTGTCTCTGAAGCCATGGATCAAACTCAGAGCAAAGCAATATTCACGAGTATGTCCGTTCTCATCACTCATGGCTTCAGTTCCACGACCTACAACGTTCCGAACCTTCAGCTGACCAGTAATCTCAGATGATCACGACGTGCCAAATGTTGAGAATATTGATACAGAGGGGCCCGCCAAATCCCATCCTGGTTCTCCCACTCCCGACTCTGTCCAGTCTTCTCCTTCCTCCCATCCTAGGCAATATTCTCCAGCTCCTTCCCATCCAGCTCCTTTCAATCCTGTGCAAACCCCTTCTCCTGCTCAGCATTCTCCAAGACTTTCCCCTTTCATTCCCTCTGAATCCCATTCGTTCCCTACTGTGCACCCCTCTGCTACGCCCTTCCCTGTAAATGACCTACAGCACGGCCCTTACTGGACGAATGAACATGTAGCTAGCCTTTCAGATCCTCAAAGGCCAGCGAGGGAATCTTCTAACAAAGCACCCGATTATGGCCAGCGATTCAACAATGTGACTCATCCAACCGCCTACTACTACAATGGTTCACCTACCAATGCTATTCCTTCACAAGATGTTCATTGGATGTATGCCCCCATGAACTCCTGGATGTACGCTCCCATGAACTCCTGGATCACTAACCCACAAATGTATCTTGACACATTGGAACCGCTAGATGGACCCTCGTCCGGTCTGAGCCATCCCCTGATTCCCGTCGACCCGTACTCTTCGAAATCTCGCTCCGAGGCAAAGAAACTTGCAGCAGAGTTCGCAACACCAGAAGATGCCCCCGAAACAACACTCTTCTATGAAAGAGTGAGCGAATCCTCACTACCAATACATGGGCTACACAAACAGGGTACACTTCTGGATATAAGTAGTCCCAACAGTCCTTTGAGCACACCAGTTTATCGAACTAATCTAGCTGCACCAACGTTTCCAAGGCATGAATCCTTCAGGTGAATTCCAGGTCTTTCACCTGCTCTATTTAAACTAATCACTGAATGCGTTCTCTCGAATTGTCTAGTCGAACGAGGTTCGACGGCACCTCTGGTTTTCCCCGGCGTGACGAGTCTGCAGCCGATATCCGACAAGATGAATCCCATGCCCAAGGTCCCACACATGTTCAACCATCCATCCAGTCTTCTCATGGCCCAGACCTCCCCCACCGCTCTGCAGAAGGGGTAACGGAACTCACATCTATGAACACTGAGGTCAGGGTGGCTTCCCCGGAGACGTATGGGGTTACAGGGTGTGTATCAACTATCTAAGACTATGCCTGCCACTCCGACTCAAGATAGTTTTAGGGATTCCAATAGCATTACCGGGACACCAGTTGTGGTCCCTTCTCATCCACCCACGGGCATCACGTACAACTCCGCTTATACCACCTACGATGAACCTCATACGTCGAGGTTGGTTGGACCCGTCATTCCACCAGAGTGTCCCAGCGACGAAAGTATTCAGCCCCTTCGTTCTCATAACACTTGGCAGTCAGTTCCGCCTCCAGCTACTATATTCACACGTCCAACTGGGCTTCAACAATCAGAACCATCGCTGCTTCCTCCTCCTGTGGTTGCTGCACAGGCGCTCTCTTCCTTCCCGTGGCTGAAAATAGAGGCCGCGAAAGTATTTCGGCTTCTGCTCAAGACGTCCTCGAATTCGGTGCAAGAAATCTATCTCCATCTTCTCCTGCGGGTTCCACACTTATATTATAGTCGACTCGCGCGGGTCTTCGTAGCTGCTGAGATCTGTGAATATGATATCAAGCAACTGAAAACGTCTTCTGACTACACTATTCTGGAGAAGACCGCTGCAGATGGCTCTCAATTCGATCCCTACCCCGCTCTATCGCGATTCAAGACACAGTGGATCGAATGTATCGATTCGATGATCAGGGAATGGCAAGTTCAGAACGTCGTTTCTGCCCTTTTACTTAGGTACATCTACTGTCATTCCTTTCACTGCACGATAACTCATGATCCCCATGGTATTATACAGTGCAGTTCTCTCAATGTTGACTATAGATTCGATCGAACATGATGCAGTAACGCGTACCGCTGCCTTGCTGTCGCTGATCTGTGCTCTTACAAGTTTGTTATATGGATGCATATATCAAGCGCAATTTGATGATATGAAAAAATTGTACAAGGCTGCAGCGTGGGCGGAGGTGAGTATATCAGGGATTTATGAATAGTGCTTTTCTTATCATTCTCAGGAGGTTCAAAGATCAAAGCCAAATCTCTTCTGGAATGTCTGGGTATTCCTTGCGATGCCAACTGTTTGGCTTTTGTGGTCAGTTTCTTCACATCCTTTAGCAGGTAACAGGTTGACCATCAGAACAGGTCGATTGTAGCTTTTATTGCGGGTATCATAAGCTACACCTGGAGATCAGGCTCTACTGGGGAAGATCGAGCGCCTTTGCCACCAGATCAAGCACTTGGACCTCGTCTCGCTGTTACAGCAGCTTTGGCCCTCAGTTTGATCTATTGCGTCCTCATTCTTCGAGTTCTCGTACGCTTCGGAGTTGACGCTGAGACAAAGTGGACGAAGATGATTTATAGCAAGTATAAAAAGCAGAGGAAGAATCCATCTATGACCCCCGCAACGCCTGCTATATATCCCATCCAGGATCATCGAAGCCCTACCGCATTGCCTTACATATCCAGCCCCCTAAATTCCCGGGATCCTTTGAGAAAACCATCGGGTGATCCATGGCGTTGGTCTCTCTGGGGTCAACCATATGATAATCGTCCTCCTCCGAGACCAGATATTTACCTAGCTCGGAGACCTGAGGATCTACACCCGTACACTAGGACGCGCGAATCTCTGGACTCCTCCCCGGTTACGCACGCTGCCCCGCCTCAAAGCTTGCCATTCATTCCACCGGATGTAGTTCCTTCCTCCCCGTCGCCCCAGAAAGCTTTAGAGCTGCCAGTGCAGCCGGATGCCCCAGCCTCATCAGTACCTTCTTCCAGTCTGTCACAGAGCCCTGCTGAGCTTCCAACACAAGACACCCCCTCGACGGTTCCACCCCGAAATCCCAGCAGGAGACCTGCACAAATTTCACCAGAAACCCCAAGTGGTTCTAGTGGCGCTACTGCCTCATCTCCTCCTCCGCCTTATTTATCCCCACCCGTCTTCATCCCTACTGGAGCCAGCACCGGTGAAGATAATAGTCCTGTCGGAAGGCCTTCTCGGCGGAGACAAATCTTGCAGTATTTACATTCCCTTACCCGAAGCTCATCCTCCATGACGAATGATGAGCAGCATGAAGACTTGAGGTCTATGCCATTGACGCAGCTTCCCTTCCCGCTTGCTCATCGGGGATCTTCGTTGACACCTGGTTTCGCCACAGCGGCTAACTTCTGGCAGATCCTCTCCCAGAAGGGCTCCGATCTCGACTTATCTCTTCGACCTCGTCGCACTCGTTCGCTTAACAGTATGTCACAAGAACCCCGCCCGTCGATACAGCAACAGAGGCCATATAATCTACGTCCTGATCGAAAACACTCGTGGCAATCATCCATGCCGGACCTCCTTTCTGAAGACACCAAGACGGGTCATGACTTTACTGCTCCCCCAGGTCGTCCACACCATTCCGCAACGGCTCCCCCGGCCCTGCAAAAACGTAGGTCGAAGGCTAGCAGCGCGGCCTCTTCTAGGTTCTACGCAGAGACCCTAGCGGTGTACCCTGACCTAGTGCCGAGGTTTTTCGGGCTCGGGGCATCCCCAGTCACGGTGGCTCAGCCATTGCGACAAGAGTTGCGAATCCTTGCTTTTAGTACTGATAATTCTTACCTTCCATACATCGTGGATATAACCAACTTGCCCGACCTCGGTTTCCCAAGCGAGTATTGGGAAAAGCTCTTGCAGGTGAGTTGTAGTTGTTTCGTCGACGAGAGGGGTCAGACGCTGAGCCTTCCCTTCTTTTGCGTTTCTAGGATCTTTCAGCTATTCTTTCTGCAAGACTACCGGTCCCTGGTTTGAGTGATCAGAAGAGACTGGATCGCCGGAAAGAGATATTCGCGGATCTGATTTCCTGTTACAACCACCGGGCATTCGCTCGACATGGTTTGGAGCTTTATATGTCCAAGCGGCCTACCTCGGACGATTCTCTGAAGGAAAAGAATACAATGAGTGGTCCTATGTTCTGCACCATCAAATTGCGGCCACTTGCATTAGATGTTACTGCGTCTTGAGACTCGAAGTCGTGTTTCGCATCGAGTCCTAGGTATCGAAGCTTGAAGTTGTATTAGGTTCATTATTATTACGTTTCTCATAATTACTCCTTTATCCCGACAACATCTACGGGTCTATCAGTCCTTTTCACTAGTTTAAATCCAGTCTGATTGAAGCTCAGACCTCAGAATACAAAATTCCTGTGTGACTAGCTGTGGCTTTTAGACGACTCTTCGCAGACGTTCTACAGGCACTGCCCGGTGGACCCGGCCCGACTTGCACTCCCCTTCTAAACTTTCGACTTTCCATCCAGAAACACTTTGGACGCAACATCCCTCTCAACTCCTGCTGGTTCATCGAGGCAATTGCCTGATCTCTCACTAGAGAACTTCACTAGAAACAGAGCTTCCAAACTCTGAACTCGCTACCTACAAAAAGAAATCTGTGGTATACTCAGTCTCGAGATCTGTACCTGTCTGTCTTCTCGTAAAGGACAGCGACATATCTGAATCCAATCCAACGCCCCGGATACCTACCTCTGGTGAACGAAGCGCATCATAGCCACTAGGCAAATAATGGCACCATCCACTCGTTTCGAAACTTCATCTATAAAGAACAAAATCAAGCGAGAATCAGAGGTCCACAAGCGCAAAAAAGCGAAATCGAAAGCAAAGCTCGAGAAGAGGTTAGCTCGGGCAAAGTTAGAGGCTGAGGACCCCAAGCTGAAACAGGTTCGTGGTCTACGATACTATTGCACTGCTTTCTAGCTGACTTCGTTTTCTGTCCGTCTAGAAACGTCTCGCAGAGAACATTCCCCGGACATTAGACAACACACGAGAATTCGACCCATCCTATCTCACCGCAAACCCTGAAAACGCAGAAGAGACATCCCTAGACCTTGCCTTTGGACACATCATCATCCCAGGCCCATCTTCCTCTCAGAATCCCTCATCCCAGTCCCAGTCACAGAACGAAGAACAACAAGAGGGACAAGAGCTGCAAGACCAGACCCCCAGAGTCTTGATAACGACAAGCCATAAAGCGACGAAGCTCACGTTTGATTTTTGTAACGAGCTATGCGGCGTGTTTCCTGGATCGCAGTTTATATCGAGGCAGAAGAAAGGGAAGGGTATGTGCTATGCTTCGACTTTTGCGATATTTATCCTTGGTTTCATCGCGATTAAACTATACGTTATCTAGGAAAATACACCGGTGGTACCGGTGGCGGTAATGGGAAAGGAAAAGGTAATGGCAAGTACGGTGGTGGAGGTAAGAGTGTTGAGATGGGTAGAATAGCTGGGTGGGCGGCGGGCAGAGGGTATGGTTGCTTAATGGTTGTTAATGAGGATGGCAAACAGCCGAGTAAGTTGTTTCTCGCCCAATCCCTGGATAAAGCAAGGGTTGACGATTGCTTTATTTTTTTCGCATTCTCAGATGGGATCACGATTGTACATCTCCCAGCTGGCCCAACGGCATATTTCAAGCTCACGTCGATTCAGTTGACCAAGCAAATCTTTGTACGTCCTTACACTCGATTCTACCTTCCATCACTCGAATGATTCTCAACCCACTCTTCAACAGGGTCACGCAGTAGCAACACCCCACCATCCCGAACTCGTACTCAACAACTTTGTCACCAGACTCGGATTCACCGTGGGCAAACTATTCCAGTCTCTCTTCCCACCCGTACCGGAGTTCCAAGGCAGGCAGGTGGTGACGCTACATAACCAGAGAGATTTCTTGTTCTTCAGGAGACATCGGTTCGTAGTTTCTTTCTTTCATTGTTGCGTCTTCTTCTCATCCTGACCCTGATGATGTCGATTTATAGATATGCATTCCGCTCCCTCGAGAAAGTATCCCTTCAGGAGATTGGACCGCGCTTCACGCTCAAACTCAGGTCGTTGAGAAAAGGTCTACCGGCTGTGACCCGGTACGGGGAGGAACGAGACGGTCTAGAGTTTGATGACAGTGTTGTCGATGAGGATGCGTTCGGGCCAGATGAAGCGGACGGTGTCAAGAGAAAGGCCGATCCCGTCCTTGAGGACGATGAGATACCTGTTGATCGTGATGTTGTAAACCACGAAGAGAGGGACGTGGACGAAGATGAGGCTAAAGACGGGGAAGAATGGAGCGGCATTCAAGACCAACCTCCTCAACCCCCCTCAACCAAAAAGAAATATCTACCACCGAAGAAGGACGAGTACCTCTGGGCTTGGAAGGTAAAGTTCCTTCTCTCACTCCCCGCATTGGACCGGGTTCTCATAGGCTCTTATCTCTGTTTTCTCAGCCGGAGTTGGAGACTACGAGACGGACGTTCTTTTTGTAGACTTGCCTATACCACAGTACCTCATCCTATAGACGGGACTCTGCCTAAGAAGCCGAGTTGGTGCGAGCAGAGTGTATTCTGTTGTTGTTACATAGTACACATATGGCGATATACTACGCGCAACTGTTGCTTGTTATCCAGTTGCTCAAGGTTATTCTGGTGGCGGCTCACTCGTTCCCCCGAAACGCTGAAACTTGCTAGTCAAAGAGTGGCGCAGTTAAAGTCGATCTGGTTTCTCAGGTGGTAGCCTAAAGCCCTGAGGTAGCCAACTCACATATGTATGCTCAGACGATACGTAACATAGTAAGTTGAGCAGAAGAATCGCAGGTGTCACACAGTGAAGCGGTAATGTTGATGGCTAGAGCCTGAATTATGTTATGCTTAATGGGGCCGTACAAATACCATGCAAGTAGGATATGTCCGTGTGTATAACTGTAATCTCAATGGATCCTCCCTTTCTTGCCCACATGAACCATCTGCAGAGCGCTGTATGTTCAGCACTCGGTGGTATCCTTAGGAGCTCCACCCTCAATGGGGACGGCACCAGCCATGCTGACGACCTGATAGCGAACCGGATAGACCGTCAGTCTCTAGTCAACATAGGAGAAGAAAACAGAGAAAGAGACGTACGAAGCCAGTGATCCAAGTCTCTTGTCCAGGAATATCGAGGTTTCCAACCGAGCAGAAGACGGTGGATTGGGTGGTTGGGTTGCGGCCTGCTTTGTCTCCCTTTGTGCAGCTGCTCAAGAGGACGTTGGCACCGACGGGGGCAGACTGGTCGCTGTAATGAGAGAAGGAGATCTTAGAATCTATGCTCTGTGTTTAAGACGAGGGCCATACCAGTATTGATCCCAGTGGTTGTCCTCGCACCAAGTCTCGGTGTCCTGGTGAGTGACAACTGTGAAAGATCATCGTCAGTCATTCATATAACAGTCAATGCAGGTAGACGGGCGACGTACCTTGACGGCCATCAGCAGCAGCAGCGACAGAAAGCATCGAAGACGCAGCGACGAGGAGGGCGGAGAAAGACAAGAGCTTGAAGTTCATCATCGTTGTGGAGTAAAAGGGGAAAGGAGAGTGTATTAAAGATACGTGAAGATTGAGAGGGATAAGATGAGGATGAGAACGAAGAGCTTCCGGAGGAGGCATATATATACGCAAATCGCTCCGGTAGCGAGGAAGAGGCGCAGCTTGAGTTCGTCACAGCCTTTGCTTCAGGGAAACATATGAGGTAAGAAGGCATGGGCGTGGTTGCTGTGTAGCGAGGCTTTTCATCGCCGCCTCTGAATGGGTTGCTCCACCAGAGAAGGGATCGTACGGTATCCAGACGGCGAAAAAGCCCTTGCACTTGGCAGCGCTTGTTGATGGTCGAATAGGATCCTTTTGAGGTGTCGCACCCGTATTACACAGTCTACAGGTTAGAGAGATACAGTGGAGGATGACTAGCGTACAACTCCTGCCCAAAGAAAGCATACTTCGAGCTCAACGCCGGTAGTCTGGTCATGGAAAGGTTGGATGTTGTAACTCTCTGGGGTTGTGAGGGGAGGCTGGCGAGGGTAGTGTTTTGCTTTTGACGATCTTTGATGATTGTGATCGGAATAGAGAAATCATCCCGTGCCAGTGCCGATTTTGAATTGGATTTTCGCCCCCAAGGTGTTCCGAGGCCGCGTCAGTCAAAGTCGACGTCGTTAGTGGTTCTTGCAAGGCTGATTCTGGCCTGTTCTGACTAACGAGTAAGGGATTCGTGGCTCTTAGTGGGATATGCTGCCATATCATGGTACCTAGGTATTCCTGTCTACACAATCATCGTCTTAATCCTAGGCAATGCATTCGAATTCGCTTCCAAATTGTGTCCTGGAGGCCTAAAAAGACAAACTGAATACTACGCTCCCTAGAAACCTGCTCAGTGGTGAGAATATTGGAGACGGGTAGATCGTGAAGCAGTTCGAAGGGTTGTCGTCGTCCATGCTCAAACGCGGTCAGTTTTGTCCATGGTCTTGCTAGGAACGCGTAAAGTGATAGGACGTGAGCGCGTAGGAGCGCGTAGGAAGCACCAAAAGCTACACCGGCTCGGTTAGGGTAGAAGATTAGGATTGCGAACGATTCTCGCTATCATGGACAGCCTGACGTAGATTCACACACCAAGGTAGGCCCAACACGCTGTTCGCATGCTGTTGCAGGACTCGTGAGTAGATTAATTGACTACCCTTGATTCTTGAGCATGCGATGCGGCGGGGAAGTCAGCCCTTGGGGAGAATTTGGAAGCGTCCAGAGCTGGAAAGACTGGTGTATATCTTCGGGAACAGTATGGCTGCCTTCTCGCGTGGCAGAGTGTCTTGTTGTGTTGCGCTGGATGAGATACGTGCAGGTTCATAGGAACGGAGGGACTTGTGAATCGAGATTGAAGCTGGGAGTAAAAATATGATGTATTCCTATAAGGTTGGAAGACCAAAAATGAGAGCCGGCGGCGTGTAAGAGGACTAAGAGAAATCGTGTAGGCGATTACCTAACTACGCCTTCTTCATGTCATTTCACTTCGAGGGGAGGTCAGTACAGTATAGTTGCTAATACCAAGGCGATTCCTGACCTCGATGATTGAGATTCAGGGTACGAAAGCTTTAGTTATGTAGTTCTTATGAAAATAAGCAATTCTGTGAAGTAGAGAGATCTAGTATGTAGATCTCTCTACAAAGCCGTGTTTCAAATCGACCAAGAATGTGAGCCAGGGACCATAAGCTTCAAAGGCTTCCAGTCTTCTCATCTTATCGATATCATATTATATTCATTTATTCGCGACGAAGCCTTACATGACAGCGCAATAACCACAGACAAAGATTATAGTCCCATAGGAGCAAAAAATTGAGCTTCTACCGTCGAATGCGCTGATCGCGACACCCTCGGCCCAGGATTAGTTGGGGCAGTCAGTAGTATCCTTGGGGGCACCACCACCAATGGGGTTGGCACCGGCCATGGTCACGACCTGCGTTAGAAGGAACGACGATATCAGCCTGGGAGATGACACGAGAAAGGAGGGAGACTCACGAATCCAGTGACCCAAGTCTCACTTCCGGGAATGTCGAGGTTGGTGAACGAGCAGAAGACGCTGGCCTGTGTGTTTACATTCCTCCCAGCCTTGTCACCGTTAGTGCAGCTGCTCAAGAGGACGGAACCACCGGGTGGGACGGCGAAGGCGCTGAGAAAGTTCAAAAAGATGTTTTTCAGAATCGGCTTGCAGTGTGAGGTGTTCGAAAGCGACTCACCATTGACGATCCCAGTCAATGTCCTCACACCACGTGTCGGTCTCGTAGTGAGTGACGACTGCAAAGATTGTCAGTCAGTTACATATAGCGGAACGGGAAACTCAAGAGTGGATTGCGCTCACCTTGACGACCATCAGTAGCAGCGACGGTGAGGACAGAGGTAGCGGCGACTAGAAGGGAGGTCAAGGAGAGGGCTTTGAAGTTAACCATGGTGAAATTAGAGAGGATCGTGAGCGAGGGATGTGGAGGAGGTTATCGAGTAGAAACTGGGAGTCTACTTCTGAAATCAGGCCTTGGCTTTATAGGCTCGCGTTTGAGCACAGACGGCAGGGACAAAGAGACAAGCTCGCAGGCACGAACGAAGTTCGGGACAATCTCATGACGGTCCACAGAGCCCGCGTTGAGAAGCGCTTGTTCGATGAAGTTCTAGAAGAGGTTCTCAACGGTAATAGGTAGCCACTGGTGGCAAGCACGCTGTTACGATGCTCTTCTCAAAGCTGGTTACAGGGCTGTAGTTCGTACCAGTCGTGGCTTGCTGAAAGAGGGACACCACTGAGTTGAAACCGAGTTACATGATCATGACGGAGAGGGTCAAAGGTGAAATCGATCAGCTGACCGCGTTCAAGTTGTTTGGCTGGTGCCCAAACAAAGCAGCCTCCGATCATCACAAGTGCAAGCCATCACAAAATTTCTGACCAGTCTCTCTACTTCTCTGACTGCACTAGATGGTGTCCAGTCTCGCTGCTCAGTTAGCGCAAAATTCTTCGCTGAACTCCTCTTTACTGTTGGAGAAGTCTAGAAGAGCACCAACAGAATCTTACTTGTTTACTGGGCGAGATGCGGATCAGCACGACTTGGAATCAACCCACGCACTTGGAAGAAATGGTTTCCTGCAATTAATCTCTCTAAAGCCCGCACTTAGGGTGTATGAGCATCCTCTATTCTCTGATTCTGTCAAGGACTTGGATCGTACGCTCATAAATAAGGAGCAGAACAAGGAGCTAGATGTCCAGATAGGCGGGTTTTTGAGGGCGATAGGTCCATATCTACTGGAGGGACCTGCTGGAAAGGTTCTGGAATGGCTGGTACGCCGGTTCAGGTATATATTGTCGTCATTCTTCATCTACGCAAGCCATGACAAAAATAATTTTGCTTCTCTTAGAATCAATGAATTCAATCTAGAAGACGTGCTTGCTCTCTTCCTTCCTTACCATGAATCACCGCACTTCGCAAAGATGGTCACGATCCTCCATATCCCGTATGCCTACTTCTACGAATTCATCACCTTTACGTTCTTAAATCAAACTTATCAGTCAAAACTCTACCTGGAGTTTCCTCCGGCCCTTTAAATCAGCAGCGCAAAGTCTTCCCCGCGTCCCTCTCGTCACAGAGATGCTGAAAAACACAGACGTCGCCCGATTTGTCACCAAGCTCGTACCAGAGTCTATCAAGAAGGGGCATTGTCATCGTACTTTACTAGCCTTCAATGCTGCTTGCTTGCATGATTTCATGTTGCGCAGTGCACGATTGGACGAAGGAACGATGACTTTCATCCTTGCTGCGCTCTTGGAACCGCTCCAGCATCATAACGACAAAGCATCGTGGCTCAAAGACGCTATCGTACGTATTGTATTCCACGATCGTGGAAGTAATCTCACAAAAAAACTCTGTTAGCTTGGAAGCTATATTCTACTCTGCGCTTTCTCCCAAAAATGTACATTACGCCCAGCCGCCGTTGAACATATCATCCTAGCCATGTCCAAATGTGCTCGTCATGTATCACCCACGCAGTATCTCAACGCTGCCATTGCAGTTTGTGGGCCACAAGAGCAAGTCGAGATCTTCTCGCAAGCTGTTCTCTCAACCATCTTTGACCTGACGTGAGTCTCTCCTTGCTTATGAGTGATTTATGGTGAAGCTGATCATTCTATCTCAGCAATATCGGACAGTCCTTGAGCGATGTCATCATCTACGAAGGCTTTGAGAAGTTTGCAGGACCTTTGATTGCAGCAGGCCTTTCAAGGTACTTCTACGCATTTTCTCCTCTCCGCTCCGTTACTAACCTCTCGCAGGCTAACCCAGGCAGAAGTATACGCTTTCTGTGAAGCAATATTGACTCACCCTTCAGTACCTGATGTCCTTACTTCCCAAGTTTCGACCCTACTCATCAACGGCTATCTGACTCAAGAGAACGATTTACCACTCAAGGCTCAGACCCGTCGCCTGCTTTCGCACATCCATCAGCGTCATGCTCCTTTGCTTCATTTCGCTGCGGCGGAGCTGGCAACAGAGAATGAATTGAGCAAAGAGGCTCTTGACCAGCTGGTTATCTCTCTGTCTCTGGTGGGTTGATATCTGTCCCTCTTACTGCATGTCTATGCTGATAATATGGCTCAGTCTACTGGAGGCCCTAACCCCAATCCGTCGAGTCATATTGCAGATATGGTTCTCTCTTCCAGTAGTGCCGATGTTGCGATCCGTGTTATTGCTGTGAACAACCTGCTCAAGGCGCTTGCTTCGCAGTTGTCCTCAGATGATCCTGACGCAGTAAGTCTTATGACTCTTACACTTCAAGCCAATGTGCTCAGAGCTACGTAGGTGTCGATTCAGGATGCACTCAAGGCCCGAATGCAGGATAATAGCACTCAGGTTCTCGACTGTTTGTTCGAGCATCCCGATGTCCTGGCATCCCTCCTCGTGGAAGAGCCATCTTACATCGCGTACCTTAAAAGAGTTCTCTTCTCGGAAAGCTCCAAGCCCAAGCGCCCTTTCATCAAAGCCCATATGTCGTTCCTCATCTCGCATCTCTCGACTCATCCATTGATCAAACCAGCTGAAGTCGACGCAATCTTCCATGAGGTCCTCTTCCCGTACCTGGTACTTTCCAAAGCGAAACAGAGGACCACGGAAGCTGTATGGGAACTTGTTTCCGAGAATCAGAGCGAGGGAGTTGGAGTTCATCCTTGGCTTTCTGGATGTGTGGAGCTTTGGCAAAGCGAGAAGGAGAAGGCATCAGAGGATTCTATCGCAAGGATGGCTGAAATCAATGAAGCGATGTCCCGCACAATTGCAGGTTCGTCGTCCGTTTTCTGGACTCTTGTTTTTCGGCTGACTTTCGGTGCCAGAAAACATCAGCGCGTCAAATCAGTACGAAGCCCAGTTCAAAGTCTTGCTTGAGCACCTGAAGAGCGATGAATCGCATCGTCGCTCCTTCGCTTACCTGATAGTCCACTCGCTTCTCACTCAATTCTCTGGTGAACGGCAGATAGAGTTTGCCAGCTCCATCATGGCAGACATGTCTCTGGAAAGGCTCTCGGACAGTACGGACAAGTCAAAGGTTTGCCCAGTCCTCGCATATTGTCCGGGCACCAAGCTCACCGATGCGTTTCAGCTAACGGACACTGCTGCTCTGGGACAAATGGTTGTCAGTAAACCTGGTAGTCGAACTACTCTCCAATTGCTCCAGACTTCCATCGTAGTATCTGCTGCTTCGTTGCCCAAACCAGAGAATCTCTCTCTCAACTGGCTTTCCTCAGAGTCTGAGGTATCCCCGATCTTTGGAATTATTTATCCTTCACGAACTGACTCGCTTTCGATCAGGGGTCGATTTCCCCCGGTTCCCGCTACGTTCAACTTTTGCGCACTGTTTACAGATTGGCGAACACCGTGTCGGGTTCTCTCACTCTGATTAGCAGCGTCTTCAGCAGAACTGCGGACGATACACTGGCCTTCCTGATAGGATTCTGCCTAGAGTCCTCTCAGCAGAATCAAACTGTAGAGGCGTGGTCTGTTACCATTGCACTTAAACACGCCGCAGCATTTTTAATGGCACGTTTGGGAGAGGATAAAGTGGTTGATTTCCAGACCGTTCTTCCCCCTCTTCTGATGGTCTTGCACACTGTCAGTAAAGAAGGACGCCAGGCCGTGCTAAGCTGCATTACGATCCTAGCACAATTCTCTGAGAAGAAGTTTACCGGAGTCTATTGCATGGACACACTGTACGGGGATAGGTCCAGTACGTACTTCACTGATGCCTTTTCTATTCGGACACCTCTCAAACAATTTCTTGCATAGGTCACCTTCAGTTCCTCGACCGCAGTGATTACAACAAATACATCACCGTCGTGAATGAGAACTCTGAGCATCTGCTCAACGATCCCGGATATCTGAAGATCCTTCACCAAGAGCACCTTAACAGGAGTAAAGCCGATAAGCGTAAGCAGGCCGAGTGAGTTTCGAGTTCCTGTGCCCCGCATACAGCCCGTCCCAAATCATGCTGATACATCTTCTCTGCTACAGCTACAAACAACACGTCATCTGCTTTTTATTGTCCCACCTTCAATGTCTCGAGTCGCCGGTAGCTCAAATCACCTTGCTGAGGTCTTTAGAGACTGTGTCAGACAAAGCTAAGGCGCAGATGGTGGAACCTGTTCTACTTCAGTTGGTCGATCCTCAGACGAGCGCTGAGTTTTCCGAGAAATTCGGCTCCAGATTAGAGGAGTACTCGAGCTTGATTATTGGATGCATAGACGCGACTGCTGCTGCTGATATGAATAAGCCAGACAGCTCATTGTGGGACTCATTCGTTGCTGCCCTTCAGTCCTTCTTCTCGCCCAGTACGTCGTTTCGTTTGCATTGCTCTTTATCGGTTTGCTGACTGGTCTTGAAGACGGTGCAGTCTCTGCTGGCGAAACCCTGTCCAGTACACTGCACAACGGGTTGTTTGCAGCCCTCAAGATAGATCGTCAGAGTACCTTATGTCGTTCGCTCCTTAAGATTGCTTCAACACATGTACAAGTGGTGAGAAATGATTATCACTCCAACAAACTTGTCTGCTCATCTCCTTCTCTAGCAAACCCGATGCAAATTATTGCTGAATGAGCTAGTACAAGAGGTTCCCCTCATGGTACTACTTCTATCTCAACTTCAACCCGTCGAGTCAGCGCAAAGCTCTCCTGTAACAAAACGCACGAAACTGAGCGAGTGAGTCAAAGAGCAACCATACTTTTAATGATCCATGATCTGATGTCCGTGGTTCAGGCCTCAGGCGTCTGACCCAACTACTTCGTTGTCTCTGTTCGCTGAAGTGCTGGCAAACCGACCTTTACCAGGCTCCTTCGACTTGATCTCCAAGCTTTTGGATGCTTTGAGCAATCTCGTCCATCGATCCTCCTCAAATCCCGTGGACATCAACTACACGGAACAACTGCTGATGACTGCCATACATAGTTCTGCGGCCAAAGTAACAGTATGTCTATTCCTGTCATCCACAGCCCTCTGTGATTCAAAAAGAAATAGGAAATACCGAATTCAACTCCGAATGGCATACGGCTCGATATCTTGGTCGAGCTTATCAGAGGTTAGAGGAATTGCAACTACAACTGCTACTCTCTCCTTACGAAGTACATGTAGCGTCAGATAATCCGCAAACCTTCCAGCAGGCTCTCCTGCTCATGGCCAATTTGACGCGACTCTCACCCGAGTCAGCACTCCACAACGTTATGCCTGTGTTTACTTTCATGGGTTCCAACGTGTTCCATCGCGATGATGCTTATAGCTTCAGCATCATACAAGAGGTGCGCCCGAATGTTCTTGATATCCAGGCCGCCCATTGACATTTTTTCCCTAGACTGTTAACAACATCGTTCCTGTTATGATTTCCTCTCTGCGCGGGGCCTATGCACACAAACTAGACCTCATGGTTGGAGCAAGGGACTTCCTGAGAATATTCACCGATGCCGCTCATCACATTCCGCGCCACCGCAGGACCAAGTATGTCTTTGTTCATTGTACAAGAATAACACCATTGTACTAATCCATATCTTTAGTTTCTTCATCCATCTTGTGGATGTGCTCGGTCCTCAAGATTTCCTCACACCCGTCACCCTGTTGTTGGTTGAGAAGGTGACAAATCGTGTGGTTAAACAAAGTACTGAAGAAGCTCAGGCTTCTCTGCGCCTGGCGTTGTCAATCGCTCAACATTACTCCGATAAAATCAGGCTCTGTGTAAGTCCTCTAGTTCTGCCTCTATCTCTCACACTTTGACTTAGGCCCTCTGTCTCAGGTTCTCACCGAGATATTGGAGGAGTGTCGGCGTTTGCTCATTCGAGTCCAAGACCCAGAGAATGCGGATACACTCTTCTTAGAGGTTTCATTGTAAGTTCTTTGTATGTATATGTGTGTCCTCGTTGAAATGCCATCCACAGATCTGAGGACCATTCAGTCCCAGTAGACCTCGTATACAGACGTCGAATCCAGGCTCTTGCTACATTTGTTGGCTTTGCCTTCAAAGCACCAACCGCCACCAAATCTGCCAGCTCTTCAGGTTCAGGGATAGGGGATGTTGTAACGCATTTGACCTACTTAGCCACTGTCGAAGGACAGCAGCTAGAAGACATCCGCAAAGCTTCCAGCGGGGCAGTAATGCGCGCCATGGAACATATGTCCGTCACTGACTTCATCGACGCTGCTCTAGTCATGCTTCAAAGTGGACAACCCTTAGTAAAATATCAATTTTCTTGTCTAGCCATCAGCTCATCCCTCCTCAGGTACAAGTAGGATCATTGGACCTTGTTAGCAATCGACTATCAGACGTTGCCGATACCTCCCGCCAAGGCATATCCGTCAATATGAACAAGATCCTGTCATCGATTCGGACTATTCTCCATGGTTGCCAAGGAGGTCCTCTAGCTAGATCTGCTCTGCGGGCTCTCGCTGCTATAGCGAGTAGTTCAGTACCTGATGAAGCAAGTGCTCTCACAGCCATCGTTCCTTCACTTGTATCGCTTGTTCGAGGCCGCGTGATGGTAGAGCCAGCCCTCGCTGCTTTGCGCAGATTTCCGTGAGTTCCATCCTCTGGTTGTCTGAGCATACCTAACAGAGCTCTAGTTCTAAGCTGGGTCCCCGATTACTGCCACAGTTCAGAGATATTATCGTCGTTTGTACATCTACCCTCACGGAGGGTACCGAAGGTCAGCTAATCCCGTTATTCTTCTGGAACTAAGTCTGACCATCTTAAAGGTGCTACTGAACACGCATGGCTTGTGCTCAACAACCTCCTGTTGTCCATGTCTACATTTTGGGGTAGTACGGAGCTCACGAAGGTCATAAATCTGTGCTTGGATGCGCGCTCCTCCCTCCCATCAGTTCAGGGGTCCAATACCCTCGTCAAGACCTTGACCAAGCATACGGCAGGCAAAATCCTCCTTCCTACGCTTTCCGAGATGTGGCCTTCCCTCGAGGCGGCAGCTCGTCAGGTCAGTTCGCTTCTGTATCTTCACAGTATGATTTTTTGTCTGATTGATTAAAACAGGGCAAGGATGAGAAGGTAGTAGGATACTTTGATATCCTCAAGCGGGCGTTAAGGAATGCCGACAAGGAAGTTGTTACCGAACAATTGCGATCTATCTTCAAGCTCTTTTTGAGCGCATTGGAGGTCACCGCGCCTTCCTCTGAGGTAGCGTCCGTAGTCTACACTTCAAGAACAGTTTGACTCATGAGCATCTACAGTCTCAGGGAAAAGCTATCTCTGCATTCGTAGAGATGGTAGCGAAATTAAATGATGCGACATTCAAGCCTCTGTTCCGTCGCCTCTTTGACTGGGCTTTCAAGGACGCATCAGGTATGGTGGCGATACAGAGTCTCCAATTCTGCGGCCTGCTAAGTCCTTTTTATAGATGAATACGTCCCAAAGCAGATTGCTTTCTCTGACGTTTACCTAGCCCTCCTTGAGTTTTTCAAAGTAGGTGATCAGCTTAACCTTTACGTAGTGACCTCATCCGAGTCTTTTTCTAGGGCCTGATTGTTCCCTACATGACCTTCGTCTTCCAACCTTCAGTCGATCTTTGCAAGGCATTCTCCACTGCAAGTATTGACTCGCCTGATCTGTGGAGCCGAATGCTTCAGGTTGTTTCTAAGAGCATGGACTACGATGACGATGGTTAGTGCTACCATATTCTACTGATAAGTTGCAAGCCTCATGGTTCGCTTTAGTTTTCTGGCGTGAGGACAAAACGAGACAATTCTATGCTCCACTCGTCCAACAGATACCTGTTTGCATAAGGCTATTCTCACCCTCTTCGGATGCGAAGTCTCTGCTGCAACAATGCATAGTCTCCCTTGTGGAAAATACCTCGGACGATGTTGTTCTCAAGTCGATCAACCTAGACGTGTTGCTGCATACCCGCTCAGAAGAGACAAGGATACGCCTGTTGGCTTTGTCTTGCTCAGAGGCACTCTGGACTGCCCACGCTGGGAAGATGCTAGGTGGGTCCTCCTTAGTAAATTGAGTTTGACTTGATCTCCTTATACAACTATTTGCAGCCTTCGCGTCAGAAACAGCAACATTTATCGCTGAGTGTGCCGAGGACGAGAACGATGACGTTGTACAGGCTACAGTCAAACTTAAAGACGCCGTGGAGAGTGTTGCTGGGGCAATCAACGGATTGTGAACCTGACTTTGGGGCTGTCACACTTAGTAGGAAGCCGAGGGACATTGGTTTGTTACTTTCATCTGCAAGGCAGGGTAGTAGCACCCTGTAATACCACTCTTTCTAACGTCTCCAATGTGGACAAAGCCAACTAAGTAATGGGAAAAGTTCTGTTGATGATGCGCTAGTAGTAAGTACAGGTTGTAGAGGACCGGTAATATGATCGCTCTTACTCTCCACGCTCGACGATCTTCACCACCTCCAAATAGAAATGCTACCGTCCCTCCACAGCTATCAACTCAATGGAGCTCCACTGGATACTTAGGCTATGGTCCCAGTCTTCCTGATATATGCGAGATCATCGCACGGTGCCCATACTATAAAGAGAGCCATGCAAACACCCTGGACCCATCCACTTTCTCCCACCTGTGCGCGCCTTACGCCCCTATAGGCCATGTCCCGCTCAAACAACAAGAACAAAACGGACCTATTAAACGTATCTATAGATGACGACCGCTCGAACGCTTCTTCAGAAACTAATGTTGGAATGCGATCTCGCAATCTCAAGCGCAACTTTCGTCCTGGAAATATAGGCAACCAAACACGGCGTCCCCGTGCAGCAGGGAAGAAGAATGTTATGGGCCTGAAACAACACAGGAAAAGGTCCAATACAACTCAGAGTTCGTTGAAACAGACGTCACCGGGTCGATGGGACACTAACGGTAACTCCCAGGCTACAACAACGGCGCCGTAGATTATGAGAAGAAATATGAGGAAGACGCCTATGGAAAGGAATGGGACTCTTCCGCTCGTGTATGGAGAGCCTACATGAGCGAAGCTGAATTATTTGATGCGGAGCTCAGTGGCGAATGGAAGGATACCATCGATGTACTCCTTGTATTCGTGAGTGAACCCTAGACCTGGTGCATCCTCAAACTTCCAGGCTGACCGATTGTTCTACATCCAGGCCGGACTCTTCTCAGCCATCAGTGCTACCTTCCTAGCTATTTCGGTCCTAAGCCTGCAGCCCGACTACGCACAAATCACGGTGTCGCTCCTGCTAGAACAGAATGCCATTCAGCGTGCAATCGCTGCTGGTAATACAGCTGACTCCGTACCCCCGTCTTCCTTCAGCCTTGACAACTTTCCACTCCCTGGTATCGGAGATCGTTGGGTGAATGGGCTATGGTTCACCAGTCTGACCTTCTCCCTTTGTACGGCCTTTGTCGCCGTCATACTGAAACAATGGATACACCAATATCGGTTCTTCGTCTCCGGAACCCCGCAAGAGCAGGCACTTCACAGGCATTTTCGTTATATGGGCTTGAAAAAATGGGGCGTTCCCATAATCATCGGTTTTCTTCCTATCCTCCTCCATATATCACTGTTCCTCTACCTCGTAGGATTGGTCGTTTTCTTGGTCCCTTTGGATCAAGCGATTGGCACTATTACCCTCATCCTTACGGGCTTATCAGGTGCACTATACCTAGTAACCAATATCCTACCCGTCGTCTTCCCTCAATGCCCCTACCAAACGCCCATATCAAGCTACATCTACATCGTGCTGGATCTCGCTTGGAGAGTACTCCTCTTCATCAGTTTCCTTCCAAGGTCTCTCCATATCCGTTCTCGATGGCCTTTCATCCGCCGTAATGCTCCATTACCTACGAAGATCATCCATAAATCCACGGTTCGGGACCGAGAGAACAAAGCAATTATCAGGTCGTCAGATCACCTCGCGGCCGATGCAGTCATCTGGCTCCATTCAGCCTCATCCAATCCCTCAGTAAGGGCCATCGCTCTCGAATCTATAGCTGGGCTTCCTCCCTGGTTCGACCCAAAGCAAAGAAACCACCTACGGGATCATATGGATTCTGAGCTGCGGCGATCTTTTCGGAGATGCTTCAACCAGTTGTCCGATGATGAATTCAAGCTCAAGGAACAGTCGCCTACTACTGTCGTGGAGCGTCTTGGGAGAGGCGTTGTTCAGCTTGGTCCATGGATCGATTCAGCCTCTTTGACTTCACAACGGCATGCGCCTGTCATCAAGAGGTTACAGTCACTAGTGGAGGAAGCCCAAGAGGGCGATAGTTTCAATCCAGAACTTCATTCCCTTGGATTCTGTGCCTTTTCAAACCAGCGTTTCCATCAGATTCAGTCTCCCGTTCTACCCCCTGATCAATTTACTCATCGTCAAATTCTCGAGATCCTTTATGATAACCCCGATTCCCATCCTGCAATATGGGTCTCACTTCTCTGTTACGGAGTACGCAGGCTGCATATCGACCCTCCTGATGACAGCTTTGATGTTGATGAATTGGTGTTGGGTCTTTTTTCGCTTATCCCACCCCCAATCTGTTCTTCCGACAAGGATTCATGCTACCGCTCCGTGAAGTGGTCAATCCTCATTCAGTACTTAGTCTCCCTCCTCGCACACCTTTTGCAGGGCCCCCAATTGCACAAAACAAAGTTCTTGTTAACGGAACTAGACCGGGAGGTGAAGATTGGCTCACAACGACGTCAAAGGCTCACTATAGCACTTTTCTGCCATCTCTGCACTATCGTGCTAGATTGCCTAGACGACCGTAGTGTCGATGGGCTGTTTGGTAGCAATCGCCATTTTTCTCGACTCAGTAGCGAGTGGCTAGGTACCCCGTCGCAAGTAGCAGTCGAAGACCCCAAGGTACCATCGCTCGACAGTATGGCCCTCATTTTGAGACAGGTAGCGAGTATGGCAGTCAACTTAAGGCCCTCTGTATGTTCAGCAGACGCTTTCTTCCCGACATACATCCGTACCTATCGTTCGGTTGCCCATATGGACAAAGCGGATGCAAGTATGTACCTACAGATCCTAGAGAAGATGGAAGATTCTCAGTCGGCCCTCGCTCGTTTATCATCCCCGCAACAGGGCAAAATCATACAACAATGGGCCGCCTACTTGGACGCTCTCTTGAGAGATCGATCTGACTATAACAATGCTGCTTTAGAAGAGGTCACAAAGCGGCGCAACCTATTATCCCTCCTCCAGATTTTGTTCACTTGTCATGGCCGCCATAGAAAACTGGAGACGACCTTCTTTGCGAGGCAACTCCTCCGCTTGGCCAAGTATTATCATCCACTTGAGCCTGCCTGGAGAGAGGCCCTTCAGGACCTCCTTCATAATTCGCCTAGTCATACAGAGGTTCGCTACGCCTCTCAGGTCACGGCTGGACACCTCTATATTGTTGGACTTATCGAGGAGCTCAGGAGATTCGCTGGGTACGCTTGGAGTGTGGACTCAGGCGAGGAAGAAGACGTACTGGACCTTCACGTTTATGAAAAAGTTGGTCAGCCTCCCGCCGAACTCAAGGAAAACGAACAAGCTATTCTCCAGTGAGTCGCATATCCCCTCTTTTTTCTCGATGATCTACTAACGTCTTCTCGTTCTCAAGGTCAGGCGAGAAGCTGGAAATAATCAATGAAGAGAGGTGGATAGTCCGTCCTCTGACCAATGTAGGCGTCACTTGTGCTCCCAAGTTTAAAATCTACAATGACTAACGCATATTGGTTCGCAGACCCTGCGCGGTGTCTTCCCGGCAGATGACTCTTACTTGTCTACGTCGATGCCGAGTGGTACCTTGAGAGATCGTGTTCTGTTCTGGAGGGATTTCCAGACTAGCCCAGCATGAGGTGATCTACTTCCTAGTCGACCATCCTAGCAATTTGGAGGTATAAGGAGTTGTTTTCGATGGCACGATGGGAAGCAAAGCCCTGGGATAGTGTGGACGAGGAAAAGGGAAATACTGTAAATATCGTAGCAGTACACATGAGGGGTATAGATAACAAATATCCTGTAGTCGCAATCCGTTACTCCTTGCAATTAGTTGACGAGAACCTGGTTGCGGAGAATGTGTATCATCAGTATGAGGTTAAACCGCCAAGAGAAATGCAAATGACGAACAAAGTCAGCCAGAGCATCGAGAGCAGCCAGTTGTCCCCAAGGGTATCCATCATCCATAGGACCGTGCCACTATAGGGAACGGCACAGTGAGCAAGCAGCCACGAACAGCATGGAACAGCAGCTTACGTTGACACCATAGGTGTTGCCATCCTTAGATGCCAGGTCAATGAGGGCGTTCGCTTGCACGTTTGCGCTGCAAGAGAATATTAAGTCAGACAATACCTCAAGAGACGGTCGATAGCTGTACTCACTAAGCTTTGATGAGAGGTTTGACGGGGTGGTCCCCAGGCGCTCTGCGGTAGAGAACTCCAAGAGCACGGAGGTAGATGCCTGAGAGAAATATGATAAGGAGTTGCAAGGCAGGCAGGCATATGAATATGAGACTTACCCTTGAAGTTACGGCCGTCATTGTTCTGGTCGTATGGTTGATCTTGTCCCTCGGTGATAATGCCATCGTCGCCTAGGATCGTTTAGAATGAGAACATTGGGAGCCAGATCGTTATAACAGCGGAAATACAGACCTTGGAAGCTACTGCCTTTCATGGATTGAACGGCGATATTCTGAGGAAGAACAGTGAACACAAGCCAAATCACGGTGATCGTTACAACGTACGACGGCTTCGTCGAGATAGCTAGTATCGCCAGTCTTTCCATAGAGAACCGCCAAAGCTTCAATATACTATGCGGAAGGTTCAGTGTGAGGGTCATAGACAAGCTTTGCGAGACTTCCGTACCTTGCCCTGGTTATAGGTGAACACCCAATCCGTGACCTCGCAGGTCTCGATATTTATCCCATCTTGAACCAATCCATTCCCATTGATCAAGTGATTCTGGAAATACGACCTGGCCTTGGTCGCAGAGTCCAGATACTGCTGTTCGCCCGTCATATCATATAGGTACGCCGACTCAGCCATCAGGAGACCCGTCGTGATAGCGTTGACAGATCTATCATCGGCGGTGGTTCTCCAGAAGACACCACCGTCTGTGGACTTGCCGTTACAGGAGCCAGGCCAGGAAAAGGATTTTCCGTTGCCAGAGGTTCCGGAGACTTGTTGTTGGGATACGTCGCCCCAGTTGCCGCGGGCTTGGTTGAGAGCGTTATCATCGTTGTAGGCCTGTTTCTGGAAAAGAGCGGCGAAGCCCCACCAGAGAGTATCTAGGAGGAGGAATGAAGGGGTTCCGCGACGCGTAGGTGAAAGGGCTACTCACCATCGTTGTATTCGTTGGCGCGGAAATTATTGTGGTTGGAGAAAACATCGCGAATGGCGTCCTGATAAATATACGTCCTAAGTCCTCTGGAGAACGAGATTTTCTGGAGGGCGCTGTACTCACCAAGGAAACAGATTGGAAGTCTCCTGTGCCCGCGATGACATCGTGGTTGACGACACTAGTCCAAGCGTTTGCACTGCGATGAAGGAAGTCATAGATGAGCACCGTTGCATGGCATCGGGAGAAGACTCAAGTGGATTAAGCAACCCGTGCTGTTAACGGTAGTACTCACCTTGGCCAGTAGTTCATGTTGGCGATGTTGTCGTTGCCGTTGTTGCCCTTGAGATCGATCATCCTTTGGACTGCAGCCTTCGAGATGGATTTCCGCTCGTCTGCCGATCGGGAGGTGCCGGTGGACTAGCTCGATTGTTAGTGTGAAAACACCTCATACACAGGACCCGAGCTCACCCTCCATGATGAAGGCACGCTATAATCAACTGCTGCAGCACGACTCTCAACGGGTGAGGAGTAGGCCTGGACGGCGAGCAGTGCGAGGACAGAGAGATACGACCAAGAAGGCATGGCTTAGAGGGGTGATCAGAGGGAAAATAGGACCCAAGACAAGGCTTGACCTATGACCAAACCCGCTAAGGCATCTTTATAGAGGTCGGGGCCGTTTGCGGGTTCTCCTCATAGAAACCGATGATGACATGAATACACCAGGCGGAACACATGGACTCGATGTGCATGAAGCAATATGCCCATCGTGGGACGCTTTAACAAAGGAGTAGGCATGGGCTATACTTGGCTATACTCTGCCCGATTTGGGCAACCCGCCTCGGATACGATTTGTCGACATATAACACGGGGTTAAATGGCTACAGATGCGACTGTCGGGTCGTCCCCTTCGTCTCTGATTAAAGCCGGTGCGCTGCTCGTCAATGTTATCCCTTGAAGGTGAACGAAATGTTGCTTCCAGTCAAAGATCACAAGCCCCCAGGCCTTCAATTGCTCTAGAAGATGTCCAAGAGGATGCCCAAGATAGGAGTGGGTAGCGCCTGTATACAGGGTATCGTGACCAACTTGCATGCAATAGACGCCGGTAAAACTTGATATCAGCACCTTTTCCGTCGCCTGGTAATTGCAAGACTGGGATGACGCAAATGAGTAGCACTAAGCATCGATCTGGGGCTCCACAGAGGCATTATACCGCGGTGGAAGTGTTCTACCTCATCACGGCGCATTAAGGCTATCTCCGTCATCTAGTCAAAAGCCTGCTCGTCTGGTATCGCCATGAGATGCCATTGATCATGCGTGTAGCGAGAAAACCTACTTGGTAGCTTCTTTGTAGATTCGACCATGCACGGTGGAGACTTGCGTGGGAAGAATAAGTCAGTCAAGACCGATACTGAGAAAGGGCTCGTCAAGCAGTGCCGAGGAGTCTCTTGATCAATGGAAGCACATCGTGTTCGAGGGAGAGTTGATCCGCATGCTATTGGAATCCCATGACAGGACCTCGCTGCCGTTGCGCAAATCGCTCTGTTCATTCCGCCAACAAGAGAAAAAAAAAATCGCGGCGCAAGTGGAGACTTTCTTTGAGTTTTAGATGGAAGCTCGAGGCGAACCGAGGTGAGATAGAATACACGCAAGTACATAGTCGTCATGGATTTGAAGATTGTTTGGCCATCAGTGTCGAGGACAAGCAGAATAACGGTCAGGTGACAAATCGTTCTTTCTTCGACTTCTCTGCAGAGTCCAAAGTTTTGGACCACAGATTTCCTACATCATCACCCAGTAGTCCTCTCACGTTCCCCAGGCGGATTTGGTCTGCACTTCTGTGTTCATCTAATGAAACGACAAACTAGTATACTTAGCTTGGAGCTCCTATCGTATCACCATTCTTTCACGTTGCAGTGTTGACTTCACTGTTCCTGAGGACCGAAAGTCAACATGCAGCCATCCCCGCAAAGACTCCTTTTCTTGACTTGACAATGGCCTCTCTGTTGACAAACCAGACCTATGCTGGGCTGGCAGCGCTAGGTGCCATCTCGCTCGTGCTGTTGAGTAGCTATGTCTCGATGGTTGGCTCGAGGCTTGTGGGCCCACATTCTCCTGATGAAGTCGCGTCAGATGAGGAGGTCGCCGCCAGCAAAGAGACCTACAAGAAGATTGACATGATGGAAGCCATTCCCAGGGAGCGAACTGGGGAAGGGTACGCTGTTATTGGAGGATCCGGATTCTTAGCAAGGTAATTCGAACTTTCTCGCCTTTCTAGATACCTTACTTGTGTATCCAGGACTGACTGATTCTTGTTAGCTACATCGTCCGCTTACTCCTGCTCAGAAACGAATCGAACATACGCATCATAGACCTGAATCCTCCTCCATCCTCGATAGCAGCCCACCCCTCCGTCACGTTTGTGAAGGCGGACATAACCTCTCTACCTTCTCTCCGAAGTGCTCTTCTGGCCCCTTTTCCGTCCACCGGGAAACCACCAAGTGTCATCTATCACAGTGCCATCATCATCAGGTTCTGGGAACGCGCAAGATACTGCAAGAACGCGTCTTGGCCCGTGAACGTCGATGGAACGCGGAACATTCTCCAGGTAGTGAGTGAACTGCCTGGAGAGCCGATCCTGGTGTATACCTCTACCGCGGAGCTTTGTACACCTGCGCCGGATTCGTATTTCTCTTTGCACGGGAAGCAATCTGCTCAGGAACTGAAGAGAAAATCAGTCAGACAGCTCAGTGACGAAGATCCTCAATGGCCCGCTGATGGACGTCGATGGTACTTCCGAACTAAGCTTGCTGCTGAGCAGTTGGTTGTCGAGGCGGACAAGACCTCCACTAAAGTCAAGCATGGGATTATACGTCCTGGATTGTGCGTTATCTTCATTCTCTCTGTTACTTATTCTCAATCTCCAATAGTGTCATCATGGGTGTAAACGACCTCTTCGTAGCCGCGACCATCCGGAGAGGGACTACACCGGTGTTCGACTCGGAATGGGCAGGTTCCTCTATCACTGCATGGGATGCTGCGGCTGCACATCTCCTGATGGAAGATGCACTTCGAACTAGAGCCCAGGAAGTGCGAGGCTCACCTTTTCTCGTTACGGGAAAGACTGAGCCATGGAGCTATGGCAAGATTCGAAACACTGTCAAGGTAACTTGAGCGTCCACCCATCCATACTATCATATTTTTCTCATGGCAAATTTCACAGAAAATCTCCAAGAAACCAATTACCTTGAATCCTATGCCTCCAATCATCATGCTTATCCTAGCTTACGGCGTGGAAGCATTCCTATACCTTCGGTATCACCTCCTACAAGTGGTGTACACTGGGTTCGGACTCAAGAAACGACCTACGGTGACACCGAAGTGGCTAGGCGAGATGGTGTACCTGCAGCCTGCCACACTGAACTACTTCGTAGAGTTCAAGCTAGATGATACGAAAGCGAGGAAAGTACTCGGGTAAGTGTTAACGTGAAACCAGGCGGTTCTTCTCTCAATACTGAATTCTGGACAGCTACCGACCTCAATGGAGCACGGTCGAGTGTATTCATCATATTGTCGAAGCGATGGAGAACGAGACCAACGGAGGGAGTAGCACGTAGACATCCCAAGCATGAACCTCTTTGCTCCCACATATCACTGGCACTTGGTCAATAGCCACCACCCTCGGCCTGTGTCCTGGATGCTATTTGAACCTACAAATGATCCTGAAGCAGATATTGATTCTGTGTTCTAAAACAGCTTAACCCCTTCTTTGGATGCGGGAGAAATGGGGATCCGTCCTATGCTTGAGGCTTCAGATGCTAATATTAGGGTAGTACATATGCTAGTAGAGTTGGCATGATTTTCTGAGTACATGAGTGTAGTCCATAATGTGTTCAAGGGGATCAGTATTAGCGTCATCGTTCTCGTGCATCATCTATACATGGCTTGTTCTCCGCCTTCACCATCCTCTTCTAATCTTCATACACCACTGTACCATGCGGTCCAAACACACCTGGAATAGGCTGAGCAAACTTCCTCGTGGTCGTCGGAAAGTTTAGCATCGTAGAATTCAACCTTGGGTACTCCCCCCCATTCGGCGACACGAAGCTTTCACCTTGATCGAAGGAGCTCATAGGCGAAGGAACAGGTGTCCACATCAATTTCGTCTCCCAAAGCTGTCCTTTCGCGTCCACAACTCGGATTTTCCTCTCTCCAGTTCTGCGGTTGATGACCAACGTATTCTCACTGCCTGGTTCATCCATCCGATCCACGAGGTCCACTTCCCCGAGTTCATGATGGGATGACGCAGGCATGGGAACAGGAGTGCTATCGACGCCATCCAAGGGCCACTGCTTCTCGTCTGTGTGACGTATAGGCTTTCCGGATTTACGTGGCGCGTTGGGGGGAGCGATATCGTGGAACAAGTTCTGTGGTGTCGTGTATCGGCGCAGCATCCTCGCACCCTGCCGCACCAGTGGAAACTGATTCTGTGGGAGTTGACGCGGAGACGAGTTCATCTCGTCAAACCGATCTTCCATCTCTGAATCGAACGACGCCTCAGAGATAACCTCCGTCGGGGCCAGACTGCACGCTCTTCCAGGTCGTGGGGTAGCATTTCCAGTGACGTCGACGCTGTCGTCGATGGCACGGTTCTCGTCGTACAATGGGCTGGGATGCGGAACAGCGTTGTTCGGCACGACGTCTCCCTCACGCAGCCAAAGGAGACGCGTCCCAAGACCTGTGGCTGATGGTACAGTGTAGACGACCGTTCCCTGACGCTCGACTGGACCTGGAGCGAAGGGTGGGCGAAACACGGAGAAGATGGTTGGGTTTGGCTGCGTAGCAGCAGCGCCGTTCGTGGCAGCCTGGTGTGCTTCTTGCTGAGCCCTGAGACGTTGAGCTCGTGTTTCTACCATGGATAATCGTATTGGGGTGGTGATGTGGGCAGGGAGAATTTACGATTCAAGGAGGGCAAGGGTACAAGGAGCAAGCGCCTGCCCACAGACCCCTTATAAATGGTTGTCCACACATTGTTCACGCGTTGCGCTATGCGATGGAGAAGGTGCCAAAGGACAATGACTCGTTTGCCCTTCTTTGTTCGCCTCTCCCCGAGTGGCAATCCCGCCCCTCCCATCAAGTTGATGCGACCATCACTGTACTGCCATGAGCAGTGATGCGTAACTTACTTCAATGACTCGCGCTCGCCGACACACGACTGCTCCCCAAGTTTGCGATGCTCTCGAATTGCTGTAGACGACAGGACACTGCCTGTGATGTCGGTGCGTCGGTGCGACATGACAGGTCTGAATGAGGGCCCAGCCCACTAAGTTGATGCCGGTTGTATTGACTATCGCCAACTGATCAGCTGCCCACTGTCGCTTCAGTCAACGCTCGAACGTGCTGGCTGAATCTCTACGACAAGCCCTCACTCATGGCGACTGGGAAAGATATCGGAGTACCATGCTGATGCCGCACCAATGTGGATCGACCCTCATTCTAGCTACACGAGAGTCATTGTCCTCGTAGCTCGGCTCACCATCCATCACCACTTGGCCATAGTGCTGCCATTGTTCACCCGCCAAACTACGGTTGCTAACCAATCATCTCGTAAAGTATTTTATCCGTTTTAGGCAGCGTGCAGCCCTTTTTTGGATGCACTGTGGCCGGTTGATCATAAACAATGGAGAAACCACAAGAGCTGCAGGTTGGCCGAGAAGTACATAAGGGGAGCCTTTTCCTGTGCAAGCGTTCAGCAGCTTTTTCTTTCTATCCCCCACCTTTGGCCAATCGTCGTCCCGTGCGGCCAGTCGTTTCCTATTGGGTAAACTTGTTTTTCGTATCTCCCAGTTGACTAGTGACCTCATCTTGTCCTATCATTCTAGAACAGCAAGCACGACCACCGACAATATCTCCGTTCAACACCGTAATGCACCCAGCCAAGCAGCTCAACCTTCCCCTCGCCGGCCCCAAAGGTGAACAGAAGGGATCCAACAACCCCCGACCTGAGTTTGTTGTCCCGCCAGGATGTTACGCAGCCAAGAGGCTGGGTCCAGACGGCAACCCCATAATCCGTCGCATTAATCCCAAGCCTATGCCGAACAGGCAGAGGAAGAAGGACCCCACAGACGCACCTCCCCTAGAGCGGCTCCCATACTCCTTCTCGCCTGTGAAAAATCAAAATCTAGCACGAAGGGTTAGACGTCATCCTGTTGGTCCACCTGCGAATCCTGGAGCACAACGTATCGATCCTCCTGGTCTGGTCTTGCATGTTGATCATCCTGTCAAGGGTATGGGCAAGGCTGCTGCTCCTGTCCCCCAGCCCCGCCCGGCTCAGAACGCGCTCAACGCACCTGTTCTCGGCAATCCTGCCC
Source organism: Agaricales sp. HM26-F1 (assembly GCA_002718315.1). Taxonomy (NCBI): domain Eukaryota; kingdom Fungi; phylum Basidiomycota; class Agaricomycetes; order Agaricales; species Agaricales sp. HM26-F1. The sequence goes on from NIBX01000147.1 coordinate 587,389, forward strand.
CATTTCCCTTCAATGCTGATTTTGGACGACCTCCTGCTCCCAACGTGCCCCTCGCTTCTCCACCTAAAGCCGCCTTCTCACCCGCTCCCCGACATCCCATTGACCCAGCTCCCATCGTCAACTCTCCCGTCGCACCCCAGCCTCCCTTTTTCTTGAGCCCTGACGTCTGCGGGCGGGTGGCTAGAGAGGCCCGCCGCCGTGCTGTTCAGCAGGGTGCTAATCCTAAATCGGTCTCTGACCAGTGGGATCCCGCGGGTCAATTGGCTCTCAAACCCAACGGCTGGGTCGAAGTGCAGAAGAAACAGCTGGGCAAGATTCACCCCGACTTCGAGAGAGCCCAAGGGGAAGCTCGAGCTAAGCGTCCTGCTTCACCCGAGAAACAATGGTTCTCGCCCGCACCACCTGCTGCAGCGCCCAGTCTTGCTCTGATTCCAGCCTCACCTCCAGTCCCAGTTGGCCCGCCAGCTGCGGTTCCAGTTCCAATTCCAGACGACGTTTTATGGCTCAAGGCGAAAACTCCAGCTCATGGCCCTGTTAGACATCGTAGGAGAGTGGACCGCAAGCCTAGTGCTGAGCAACTCTGGAATGACTACAGAAAGGTTTATGACGTGAACACGCCTGTTCCCGGCGCCGCGAAGATCGCTCCTCGCCACAAAGATGCGAAGAAGGCAGATGAAGCTGTAAGCTGGCTTGTTTTGAGGAGGATGAACGAGCTGCAGCAGACGATCCAAAGGGCATCTCAGAGGGCAAAGAACAATGGTGGTAGCTCTCAGCCTCCTCGTGCTTAGTATAGTTTATCCCTTTTACTTCCTCTGGTTTTGTTATCTTCGAACAAGTATGTCCCTTTACTTCTAAATAAGCTTATGTGTCTCTCTTTATTTCCTTACCTTATGTTTCTATGCTATGTCCCTGTTTTTACCCAATGCCTACTAGGTTCCTCTGATTTCTCCCCAACATGGCTGAGACGCGTGTATTATCTCACATGATCGCGTTAGATTGGCCGAGGACCGTGCGGTCCGGTGTAGGTTCAAACTTGGCATCGTCTCTATTCCTCCTCCAACTCTGCGGCCCTCTAGGACAATTGCTAGTTACTTATAGTAATGCCGGAGCATAATCGGGCTTTCTCTCACAATTCACCGCTCCTCTCCCGGCCATTTTGAATCCCAGACTTAAATACAGTAGCCCCCGACTTCCAGACCTAGGAGCACGGACACTTACTTCAAACCATAACTGTCGAGCGTATCTCAGAACGCACAATATCTTTGATATGGAAGACAATCGCTCGTTCATGACTGCCAATGTTCGCGATCTGGTCGAGCAAATGACACCCCAAGAGAAGATGCTGCTGCTGGGAGCACCTAACTGGTGGAACACGAATGCGATCCCTAGACTTGGTATACCTTCTATTCGTATGTCGGATGGACCGAACGTGGGCATTATCTATTGTTCTTGGGTGCGCTGGCTAATATAGATCTAATAGGGAGTAAGAGGTTCATCTCATTTCATCGCAACACCGGCTCAATGTCTGCCTGTGAGTCATACTCAGTGTCACAGTCGTATCTAGTTCTGAACACCACTTGTGTCTTGACAGTGCGCAACCGCTATGGCATCCAGCTTCGAGTGGGTGGTAGCAGTCTCCTCCATTTATCCCGGCCTAAACACACTTTCAATACAGTCCTGAGCTTGTACACAAGATCGGAGAGTTTCTCGCTGACGAAGTCAAGGTGAAATCCAGTGTTGTACTGTTAGCACCCACTTGCAACGTCCAGCGGAACCCACTTGGTGGAAGGTCCTTTGAGAGTTTTTCTGAAGACCCTTACCTCTCTGGTACGTCAGTCGTTTTGTAATGCGTGGGAAGTCAGGAACCCAAGGTTTGTTCTCTAGGGACTCTAAGCGCAGCTTATGTGAATGGTTTGCAGTCGAAAGGCGTTTCGGCCACGATCAAGCACTTCGTAGCCAATGATCAAGAGAGCGAACGAACTGCTGCGAATTCTGTCATGACAGACCGAGCTCTTCGAGAGATTTACCTCTATCCGTACGTTCTCTACCAGTTGCCCGTATCTTCCACTTCTGACTGATGAGATGCAGTTTCATGTTGGCCCAGAAACATGCGCGACCGCGTGCCTATATGACTTCGTACGTGAACACAATCCCCCAGGAGTCGATAAATTAGCCTCATCCTCTGGACGGCAGGTACGGCCGCATCAAAGGCGTTCACTGCGCGGAGAGCCCTTTTCTACTTCAAAAGATCCTTCGGGACGAGTGGAAGTTTGACGGCATAGTTATGAGCGACTGGTGCAGTTTCGATAACCCTCGTCCTCAAATGGATTACCTCCTGACCAATCTCTCGTACTCCTAGGTTTGGGACATACAGTGTAGAAGACGCCCTCAACGCTGGTCTCGATCTTGAAATGCCTGGCCCTCCTCGTTGGCGAACGCCTCTCCTCATAAGCCAGGCAATTGCATCTCAGAAACTCTTACCCTCGACCATCGACCAATGCCTCGAAAGACTTCTCACATGGATCCAAAAGCAAACACAAATCAATCCAGAGGTTGTCTACGGGGACGGAATTGAGCGTAGTAGAGACTCCAAAGAGGCACGTAGCTTCTGCAGAAAGATTGCAGCAGAAGGCGTGGTGCTTCTAAAGAACGAGGGCGAGATACTTCCTATCAAATCTAAGAAGATCTTAATTGTCGGGCCCAATGCCAAAGGGACTGTCATCTCAGGAGGTGGTTCTGCAGCTTTGAAGCCGACTTATGTTGTTACACCTTACGATGCTATCGTCCAAGGAGTAGACGAAGGTGTTTCTATCGAGTACACCGTCGGCTGCCATGGTTCGTTTTGCCTATTCTGTGTTGATCTTGTGTATTGACTGGTTTCCTTAGCGCACAAATACCTACCAAGCCTGGAGAACAGTTTGACTGCACCCTCTGGTGAACCTGGCTGGTTATGTTCTTTCTGGAACCTCGATGGTCAGGGTAACAAGGTCACCCATGTCGCTGATTTCGTCTTGCGAGATACCCGAGTTAGGCTGAACGACCACCTCCCTGATGGGCTCGTAGAACCTTGGACGATAACGCTGACCGGAACGCTCTCTGTCGCGCATACTGGCAAATTCGAATTCGGGTTAGCTGTGTCAGGTATGCTCGAGAGAACCTGACCGCAGCAGCTTAACACTGATATCACCTGCATCAGGGCGTACGAGGTTGTATGTGGATGAGAAATTAACCATCGACAACTGGTCGGACCAGACCCCTGGCGAGTTTTTCTATGGGTAAGTGGTTTAATCTCCTGAACAAGTCCCCAAAATCTAACTTCTATTACCTTTAGTCAAGGGACCGTGGAGGAGAAGGGATCCATCGACGTGATAGAGGGTAAATCAGTCGAATTGAGAGTCGAGTACTCCCGAGAGCCTGGTTTCAATTACATCGGCTCTAGAAAGAACGGAGGCAGTTTTCAACCGGCTCTCATGAGAGGAGTGGTAAGCCCATCTATATCCATTCTCAATATCAGTACTAAAATCTAGAGCCTAGCGCCTCGGAGGTGTAGAGAAGATCGATGAGCAACATGCGATAGAGGAGGCTGTTTCGTTAGCTTCCCAATCGGATACTGTAATCGTCGTCGCTGGTCTCACGCCAGAGTGGGAAAGCGAGGGCTTTGATCGCTCATCTCTCCATTTACCCGGTCAACAAGACGAGCTGATATCGAAGATCAGCGCAGTCAATCCAAACACTGTGGTGGTACTTCAAGCCGTGAGTCCCCCCAGCTACGGTGATCCTAACGGTTCTCGAGCGCTGATCCTTTCCATGGCGATCATCGAAAGGGCTCTGCTGTTGCGATGCCTTGGATAGATTCTGTGAAAGCGATCGTCCAGTCGTGGTACCTTGGGAATGAGTCTGGGAATGGGATTGCGGATGTTCTTCTTGGCAAGATCAACCCATCCGCCCGTCTCCCGCTGACGCTCCCAGCAAGGGTCGAAGATATAGCGGCGTATCCCCAGTTGCTCTGTGAGAACGGGGAGATCTTTTATGGCGAGGATCTATACGTCGGATACAAGCATTTCCTTGCTCGTCGCATCAAGCCGCTCTTCCCATTCGGGTGAACCCTTTGTTTCTTCTCTCACACCTTCCAAGCGCCATACTGACATACACCTCGACGCGCCCCCCGTAGATTCGGGCTCTCGTATACGACCTTCTCTTTTTCCAGTCTTAGTGTCAAGGAAGTCAGCGTCGGTGGTGCAGACGACTTCCACCTCGAAGTGACCGTGACTGTGAAGAATGATGGTTCGAGGGAAGGGTCTGAAGTGGCACAGCTCTACATCGATCTCCCTGACTCAGGATTCTCGACTCCAAAACGGCAGCTCAAATCCTTCACCAAGGTTCACGACATTTCCCCAGGTCAGGAAAAGATGACAACCTTGACGCTGGACAAATACTCGGTCTCTTCTTGGGACCCAAGGAGAAATCTTTGGGTTGCGCTAGAAGGAGAGTATAAGATTTTCGTAGGACCGAATAGCTTCGACCTTCCGCTCGCTGCTTCGTATGAGCTAAACAAGACGTTTACTTGGTCAGGGTTGTAAGAGGGTGGCAAGCACCAATGCCTATTATTTTAAGGGCGCAGGAATGCAAGACGATCATGAAGCGATCGGGACCTTTGTATTTTGTATATTCATTCTTCGTTACATGAATCGATCTGAATCCAACGTATCGCTCATCTTTGCATGTTATGAACGTATATGAACCTTCGGGCTTGAAGAATCACTTCATGAGATAAGAGTTATGAGCCTCGACCAAACTTGGTGGTCTCAGAAGTCAGTGGCGCTAAAGGTGGAATTGATAGGGCCAAACTTGATATTAGAGAAGGTTACGCTGCCAGGCGTTTGCTCTGGAATGTACACAGGGTCTACAGAGCTTCTTAGAAGATGTTCCAATAATTGATAATTGAGGAGAAGAAAACATACTGATAGGGCATGTTCCTCTTGCAACTCCTGGTTTAGTTGGATCCGCATCAGTAGGATAAGTCGAATCAAGCCACAACATGTTTGTTTCGTCATCACCCAAAATACTCATCGAGAGCACCATCCCTTGTTCGAAGCCCTTCCCTAGGGTGGATAAGCCGCCTTTGGCATTGAAATCGTCAGTCTCGTTGAAAAATGCTTTCTGAGCTTGACAGGACTGATCTAAGATGGAGTTGTAGGACGGAAGACCTGAGAAACTTGAATAGGAGTTCGAAATCAGTTTGCCGTCCTGAATGTAGAATCGGCGGATCTCAGAGAGGGTGTTATCTGAGTCAGACGTGATGAACTGGGTCACGACTGTAAACTTGAGATTGGTATTCAGGGTGTAGCTGTCCCCTTAAAAATCGAATATGATAGATCATATCAATTTCTGGAATGTGAAATGAGGAAAGATAATGAGACGCATACCTGGACCAAGGAAGGTCTTATTTCCTAACCGGAAGCTGTTGAAGTCGCATCCGTCCTTGTCGCAGATTCCACTGTACCTCTGGTCACCATCGCCACAATCAGTACCGTCACAGCGCGTCTGAACACCTTTTCCGATACAAGCGTGAGGGGTCAGGGCGGCAGCGTAGGCGTTAGAGTCCCAAGTACTGATGGAGTTGCAGCAGCTTCCATACTGCGGAAGAACCGAGATGGGGTTGCTTGACTCAGAGACAGACAGGAGGAGGCTTCCAGGAAGAACACTCACCCGTCCTCTTCCCGTGCCCTCGTAAATTGGAGAAGGTACCCAATCGTAAAGGTTGGCCTGAGGGTGATTTTTTAGAGCGGAGTTTCCAATGGAACGAAGCTCAAGAGATAGACACCCACTTCCCCATTGATAAATCGAAGAGTGTGCGGGCATTTACTATCGCAGTAACCAGTACCGTACCTTGCTCCTGCCTGCAAGACAGAAATGTCAGTGCCCCCAATAAACGATGTAGAAGACAGGACAGACTTCATTTGCGGGAAACCTGGACGATCCGCCATCCTTGTCCATCTGAACCAATGAAACCGCACCGTTTAGTCCACAGGGTAGTGCAGATGCGTCAACATCGAAGCTGAGCTCTTGATTGTTTAGATTGAAAAGCTGGTAGGAAGAATCTAGGCATAGCACATACTGAGTCTTAGCTACGATGTGAACAGACTTCGTGTCAGAATCACTCACCATCCTCCAGGAGAAAAACTCGAGAACCGATATTCTGTGTGAATGTGAACCCAGGTTTCCTTGCTCCCCGTTCATGAGCTACTCACCCGTGCAAAGCTAAGATACGTGATAAATTTAAGCTTGATCATATCCCCAGAGGTGCTGATTCCGTAACTGTCTGTTGTCCCTCAAAAATGAGTGTACACAAAGCAAAGAAAAGGGAAATAAGCCACCAGAGTATGGATCAGCGCCCTCAATAGCGCAATTACCAGCGCAGCTCTTAGGCTCAGAACAGAGAACAGGATCCCAAGAGCTTCCGCTGATACAACTCTCATAGTGAGAAACATTGTGAACCCATCTCCAATCCGAGTCGAGCACAACACTGCGCTTCAAGGTTGTGCAAGTCTTGTCGCTAGTACACTGTTGTATAGTAAGGCTTGGATGTGTTTCTGTGTTCAGATTGCCAACATGCTGAGCGAGAGTGCCGGTCATGCAGCATAGTATTGATAGGGCTAAGACTAGATATCCTGAGCAAAGCATGGCCGTGGGGAGCCTGAAAAATCTGGAGCTTCAAGCAGTAGTGCAACTCTGAGTTCCTGGGGGAAGTGAGACAAACGAACGAGAACTCTTTACCTGGGGAATTCTTATCTAGTGCCTCAAAGCTCGAGGAGGCCTCAAGGCCCGACATAAAAGCTGCTTTCGTATAGAAAACGGGAGACCCAGGGGTTTCAACCGAAGAGCATCCGTTAATGGACTATATTCGCCTTACTGGATTGTCGATAACATATGCTCCCCACTGAGCTTGCGTTCTATGGTCCAAGGGCTGTTCATCGACAACTTCACTGTTAGTTAGCGGTGTAAAGACACGGATATACGCGTTGGTTATTGGGTCCATCCAACTCGGTCGTACTTAGCCGGCTGAGAAGCTAGTGGGATTGTATTCAGAACCAGAGGAGGGATGCTGGTCAAGCTGAGGGAGACCAGTTAGAACTCAAAAGATCGCGGTGGTGTGACTTGCCATTGATCGCGTCACGCGTTTTTTGTCAGCCTCTCCTCCATGGCCAATTGAACCGATCTTTAGCTTGAGTCGAACTTGTCATGATGGCTGAGAACACATGTACTACAGCAATGAGAACGGTCTCGGGCAATTCTGACTTTCTTGGATCTATGGACGAGACTGACCGACCGCCAAGCAGAACGTCTCACCGACGTAGATCCGTTATTCTACTTTTACAATCCACGCGATACATGGTGATTCGCAGTTCTATTCACTCGGAAACACAAGGTAGAATCTGCTTCCATAACATGGCAGATGATCACCTAGGCTGTATCGCAGTGTTGGTGATAGAATACACATAGAGTACAGTGCCTTCTATAACACAAGGCCAGAAGACTCCGAAAGGAAGAACATAGCACACCGTTCAAACACACGACGAAACTGACAATCGAACAACCAAAGAGAGAGAAAAAGAGATGAAGCGATTGATCATAACAAAAGAAAATAAAACCAAAGGAGACGACGAATTCTCATGATCATGATCAAAACACAGGCTCCCCGTATTTAGCTGTCATCTCCTTCCACGCCTCCTCCGAGGCTCGTCTCAGCTTCTCGATCCTCGGATCGACCTTACACCACTGTGCATGGTCAAGAAACGCTCTCGGTCTTCTCTTGCTGGTCTGACGCATCGGAAGCGTGATTGTCGGTTTCTTAATGACCGGCTTCGCTTCCTCCTCTTCCACCTCTGCAATATCCACATCCATCTCGATGCGTACGCGTTTAGTAGGTGACTTGGAGGGCGATGCCTGTCTCCGCGTTCGAGTAGGCGTTTGTGGAAACAATTGATCATTCCCGGCTCGAGGGCGGTATTGGGAGTCAGAAGGTCGCTGCGAGCGACGCAGAGGAGAAGTGGATGGTGTCGTTAGGACTAGCTTTTGCAGGTTCGGTAAAGAATTGTCCTCCTTTGCGAATAAGTTTCTAGCAATCTTTGAGCGCACAGTCTGGCTCCGTGATGGCTTCGTAGGCGAGCTGGGTCGTGAATCAGATTCTACATCTTGAATTGACGACCCAAGTAAACCGTCGTCGTTGTCGACTAATGGTTCCACAGACTGCGTGCCTATTCTTCGTTTCTTGCTAGGACTTTCCGGTTGCTGATCCACGTCCATAACGTCCTCGTCGTTTATTTCTGGTCGTGAAGAGCGCCTGGACGGTGTGACTGGGTCCTTCCTATGCAGCTCCTCAAGAGCTCGAGTAGCCCTCTTCTTCAACGGGCTCATTTTCGTGGGCGAGGAAGGGTTCCCTTTAAAAGGCAATAGACCTTTCACCGGAGAGCCGTTCATCTTGACAGGGGAGGAAGGTCTGGACGTGCTTGTACCCGCTGAGCGTGTTCTGACGTTAGACGACGAGGCCAACGCAAACTCGCGGAGCACACGACCATCGTCGTCATACCCCGAGTTTTCAAGGTTGTGTAACGCAGTTCGGATCTCTTTCACAGGGAGATTAAGATCCTTAGCAAACGATCTCGCACCGAATCCGTTAGTTTGTATCTGGTAAGGCAATGAGTGTGACGGATTAGCAAACCAGCAAGACTTCCGTGTATGAGATGCTAAAACGTACTTTGAGGCAGGCCAGAATGTACAATACCACTGCACATCGCAGGCATCTTCCATCAAGATCAAGCTCCTCTCGTTCCAAGTAGAATCGTTCGACTTGATGCATCCTCTGCACCATCCACTCTGGTTCAGGAACTGGCATCTTCAGGTGTTCCAGAAGAATCTCATAGTCGATATTCCCCGTACTAGTAGAGCCTCTCTTCTCTTCCCCTTCGTAATCCGGGAAGTTTAGATTGCTGATGGCGGCCTCGACGGTTTGCACGGCTTTACTGAACTCTTTCGGCGTCATGCAAGCGGTAGCGGCACCTTTCTTCAGAGGGCAATACGACGTCTGCAACCTACATCACCAATTAGCACACACTCAACATTCAAGCCAATCACAAATTCAATCTCGAAACACACCTCTTACACGCAATATGCGCACAAATTGGCACCAAAGCCTGATGACTCTGCCCCAAAGAGTATCCAGAGCCTTGTTTAGTCTTCGGTTTAGCCCACCTCGCCAGCCTCTGAGCCTCTCTACGAGATTCAAGAGCAGTATCATCCTGAGGGCCTGATTTGTCTCCGAATATGCGGTCTAGAGCTTCAACTTCGTGTCTGTCCATTCTCGCTGATGTACCTGCAGTTTAGGCAGAGCAAGTCCAACAATGCGCGTTATAATGTATAGATTTCTAGGGTAAAAAGCAGCTGCGGTAGAGAGAAGCTCGTTGGAAAAGCAAATTCAAAAGAGAAAAGCGTGAACGCTGCTCAGACTGTGTGCTGTGTTCCGCGACGTTGAAGGAGTTGATCTGAAATAGGAAGGTTAAGCTACACGTGATCCTCACTAACGCGCTTGTGGCGCACGCAAGCAGACCGGACCGAAGACCGAACTTCCCACGAGTGCCTGTGAGCAAGATACTCGGGAAAGGGGACCAGAGACTTGGAAAGTCTGCTTCTCCAGGAGAACGGCGCCCAGTTCACATGGATACCAGACAAGGTTTACAACTTTGGAGATGCGATTCGGGAGCTTATTATCATTATACTGTAATAGCAGTTTATGCAACAGCAGTTCGTGAGATCTAGTGTAGAAACGGGGGAAACAAAGACAGAGGGCAAAGAACAAAGCGTTAACAGATTCAAAGTCTGCCAGAGAAACAGAAATATTGAGAGCAGAGAATACCAAGGGAGTGTTATCAGAGCAGTAAGATCTTTTTGGATACAAGGATACGAGAAGATAGTAGATATGAGATCATTGAGATGGGGACGTTTTGCCTATAGATATAACCAGGAAGACGGTATCGAAATAGTGAGAGAAACAATAAATTAGTAGAGTGAAATCCAAATGATTGATGAGAAGAAATTCGCTAAAACAGTGAGAGCAACACAATCGAGGGGAAAAGAAAAAACCGGGCACAGATAAAGTAAACGCCGAACGAGAGTCTGATGCTGAGAGGCCCAAAGGAGAGCGAGCCGGGTTGGACCGCGTTCAACGGGAGAAGGACGCCCCGATATCAAGGATGGTGTATGTAGAGCTATGCAGAGCTGGGCCTTGGTTTATCGAACGCTGAAGGAACCACGGTTATCTTGATCACATCAAGTCTGCACGCCTAAGATGGCTTCGTAGTATAGATTCTTCCACTATCGCGAGAAAGAGAAGAAGCGCAATGAGTGAGCATAAATCCGAAAGAGAAGAACCCAGAAGCCACATCATGATGGAAACTCACCTGCTCCTAAAGTAGCCGCAGTGGATCTGGTATCCTGTGAAAGAGGATTGGCGTGTGAGCAAAACATTACGGGAATGAGGGAGATGAAACAGATCGCGAGGGGTACGAACAATGACAGAAGTGTGATGCACAAAGAACGGCCGTGGCACTGGGGAGTGATTCTTCTGGATCTCCTTGAAATGCTGTTGGAAGTCTACAAAACATAACTCGTTGTCAGTACCTGAGCTTCGGTCTTGTCGTCCACAAAAGATTGTAAAATATGCGAAGGGAAGACACTAACACCGTGTGGCAGCCGTTACATCGTTTCTTCTATCCCCATAGCTCGGGACACTGTCCTTTATACGGACACCCCTAGTGAGCTTCGCCTGGAGAAGATCGCATTTGTTGAGGAAGACGATCAATTGAGCTGCTGCGAGTAGCTTGCACGAGCACAAAGAACGCCAAAGCAGGTAGCTGTCTTCTAGGCGATTAACTCGACGATCTTCTGCAAGCTTTTCGTCGAAGCAGGAAATTGGGGCGAGGAAGACGATGGCGTCCGCTGAGCAATAGTCAGCTTATGCTCGAGTAAAGCCCGCGGGGGGATTACGCACCATCATCGAAGTAAGGGTACCATGCTGTCCGCTAAAGGGGTGAGATGAATATTAGTACCATCACAGTGATTGAAGGTTGAAAAGTACTGTACACTGCTCCTAGTGCCGCCGACATCGAAGAACCACCACTCCTGTCCTATTGTTGGGCCTGAAGAGGCGATACAAGTAATGATATCAGTCTGGAGATCAAGTTACGAGCAATGTGGAACGAACCATGCTCAAAGGTCATACGGTACTCCTGGACTCCGACGGTTCGCAGTCGAGCGCGGATGATATCGTCGTCGGTCGGAGAGTACCGTGTCTTTGCAATGCGGTCTATGTCGTTCAGGAAGCTGATTAAGAAGACGAGTTCAGTATTGGGTCGAAGGGGAACGTAGAAATTCACTCACAATCCAGGAGCATCCTCCATCCTAGTTTTTCTCCGAGAAAGCAACTCCTTGACGACATGGTCTTCCCATAGAGAGATCATATCCTCTCTCAAGGAGGCAATCACACCAGTAATGTCATCGTCAGCGTCCTGCTGCACCGTAGTCGTGTCCGATGATTGGTGAACGAGGGAGCGGAACCTTCCCAAAGCAGACTTCCATCCGTTGTTAGAGTTGACACAGAACTCTCTGCTGCTCTTCGAAGATTTGAGCTGTCCGTCCTCCGCAAAAGGAGCAGCATTGTGGCCATCAGCCGCATAGATTTCGGTTGCGCCGGCACCAAGTTTGCGCTGTAAGTCCGCTTCTATAGACTTCAAGGGGCCGAGTCTAAGTCTAAGAAGGCGATGCTTCTCGGTGAACTTGAGCTTGTGTTTGGAGCGAGAATAGTTTGCGGTGCGAAGGGCGGGGTTGGGGATCTCCTCGGAATCGTCTTCGCTAGTAGGACTGTCGGGATAAATGTGGGTAGCTTGTACGGGCATTTCATGGGATATAGAGTCGAGTATTTCGTTGACCATGCGAATGAGGTTGAGCTGAATGACAGAGCGCCAAGCGTTCCTATCTTCCATCCATTCTCGTCTAGCGTGTTTCAGCTGGAAGTCTATGGAGGAAGAGTCAACAAACATTTTGAATGTGAGGAAGGTAAACATGACAAACTCTTCAGTGTCGCGGACTTCCCTGTGAAAAGGGTCAGAGACGTAGAGGGTGCTAGGATTTGAGCATACTGACCACTCTCAGATTGCCCAAGCAGCAGAACCTTGACAGGTTTCTTACGCTTCCTGATAGCGTTCTTTTCCTGACGAATTTGCTCGTCAATTTCGTCGCTAATCTTCTTTGCTTCTGCTTCCCTGCGCTCTCTTGCGTCCTTCTCAGCTGGTGTTTCATTGCGCGGCGGTGCCCATGCGAGAGCCAGAGGGTCGATTTCATCCAGAGAGCGAACCATTAGTAGGAGCTCTCGGTACAACGAGTGAGTGGGTAGAGTGTATCAAAGGACAGGCAGTGATGGGGAAAAGACGATAGGTTAAGCAGAGGTCGAGGGAGAGAACATGATAATCAGGGAAAGAGAAAGGTGGAAGTACAGCCATCATAAAGTTGGCGACCGGACCTCAGTTGGTTTGATTCCGACCAATGTTGCTTAGTCACGGCTGATCCGCCTTCCGAGCTCCCTGCTTATGTTCTTCTCAGAATCATTGTTCAATTCAACGCCCCAGTGCATCTGCCAGTTCAGACGTCCCAACAACCTTTTTGCCTCTCAGAAGCTTATACCCAAGCTTCTGCTTGTCTTCCGGTTTTCTCCAGTGCCATTGGTAATCTACGAAGGAGATTACTGTACTTGGGCGGCATAGTGCGGCACATCCGACCAGACCTTCTCGGCCACAGGTTCTTTCTGCACCTTGTCAAGGAAAAAGAACATTATATGAAAAAAATCGATCAAATATACTATAGGCCCTGTTACTTGTCGCAAGGAATTCTTTTTTACTAGGGGCGGTTTTCCCTGCGGTCTTGCTTCTGGCGTTTCAGGTTATTTCTCAGTCCTTGTACACGAGGTCCTAATGCGCCCGAAAGGGCACCTATAGACGCCAGAGTTGCGAAAGCCCTCCCGCCTTCGGACGGGTCGTCTGTAGCATTCTTGCGGAGCTGACGGAAAGCCCCATTCAAAACAGCTTTGTTCGACGGCAGCATTTGCATTTGTTGAATCTCTGATTGGGGCGTCAGAGTTTCGCGATATCAATGCCGCTTTCAAGACTCCTTCCGACGGGAGTGACTAGGAATGTCTTCGAGTCCTTCTGCCAGGTTCCTGAACGATGTGCTAATTTTAAGACGGCATCCGGGCGTTACGTCCACTGCTCTTGGACCCCGTACTGTTCATCGTATACGTCAGGCTATCCGTGAGTTACGGCTGTTGCCGGCGCTTGGTTAGCTGCTTGTTAACTGAAACTTGGGTAAAAGGTGCTACTGTTACTGGTTGCGACTTATACTGACGGGCCTTGTCCAAGGCAATAGGTTTTCTGATGATGCCCGTTTCAGACTACAAGGCCCGGTCGATCCAGCGCAATTCGAGCTCATCTGCTGACCGTGCTCGTTGCCTGCGTCTCAACTCGACAACGTTCCTAAAACTTGGAGACTATCCCCGGGTTCTACCCCATCAATCTATCCTGTATCACAACCCCCTAGGTGCGTTTGGCCTTATCAAGGACCTGTGGCGAAACCAACTTAGCTCTTTTCAGTTATTGAAGCCCACAAGGCGGGGTCCCAGTCCATCCAGAGCATCCTCGATCCGATTCTACCCGGTCACTAGCTTCATGATCAATCTGTACATCTGCTTGCTCCAACTGGGTCCCATTGACGTCAGCAGCACTGACCGTCTTTTCCTTTCAGCCATTCATCTCAAGCTCGAGTCGCGGGGGTCCAAGGAGTCAGTGAGCCTCCTCAACCTTGCGACTGTGGGTTGTTATAGAGATAACTAATTTCTCTCCATGCCATAACCGATCTACAATGGATTAGGCATCATCTTCAATAAACCTCGCATAATGCTAACCCCCGCTTCTGATATACACTAACGTTTTCATCACGGCTCTACTTCTTACAGCCCACCTCGCCCCACGGGCCCCGTTTCTGACATCCTCTCGTCATTTCCAAGAATCCTTCGTCCACTGGTCGGTTACGTTCAAGACCTCAGACTACTCGTTATTGATGTCCGCGGAAGCACCGCGACAGGTTCTGTTACTCGTTCTAATATGAAGAATATTCCCCAACTAGTCGACTTGGATCGAAACGAGCGGACGCGTTCTGAATTTGGAAAGCAGGAATCCAGTATGCAGTGCAATTACTTGGAGGATTGTCTATCACTCCTGTGTATGCTCGTGCTTCAGAGTTGTAAGTGCCAATTTCAACCTCACAAGCTGCGACGCAGATCATTGGCTCGGCGTGTACGTGATGATTAGCTTATCATTTCATACCTACATGCATTACGGTTTTAGAGGGACTCCGCGAGGCCCGCATGCACTGACTCGCATCCTGCGAAACTGCGTATAGTAAGTTCGTGTAATCTTCGAGTTGCTCCCGCCCCGACGGGCGTTTGACTATATACTTTGCTTGTATAGCCGCGGTTCACTTCTTACCACACCTTGTTGCCAGGAATACGCAGCCAATTCACGTCGACTAGCAAGCGACTCTTAGGTGGACGTAAGTCGGTCTGCGTTTCTCGGAAGTAACCTGGGAAGACTCGTGGCACACTTACCTTGAATAGCAGTCTCACCTGGTACCTCAACTAATGAATGCATTGCACGAACTGTTGTGCGGTCAGGACACCCACACGATAGATCCAGTAAAACGATACTTGGTATTCAAGCCATACTTAAGTGCGAGTTAAACTTGGCACACTTGAGAGCAAGATGGGCGCCTAACACGGCCACGTGACTCTAACGCGGTCTCTTTATCTCATCACGGAATTAGTTTCGAGGCGTTTTCGGAAGAAACGCCCACACAATGCGAGCGATCCGAGTCTTGCACACTGCGAAACATGTATCCCCCCCTTCTGTAATCGAGATTGCACCCCTCTCTCGTGAGCAGCTGGGTCGCTAAATTCACATTCGAACCTCCGGCTTCACAGATCCTTCGGAACAGGTCAGGTCCCCGCTTTACTTACTTCTACGCGATTCCCATCTGTAGGCAGTGCCTCGTTTTCCCTCTAGCCGACATCGATAATCGCGGTTCTTCGACGAGAAGGCGCAAATGTCTCCCCGGGCTAAGATTTTGACCGCAAAATCCATACGCGCTCTCCGATGTATCACCTTGCCCCATGTGATTCGGCACGAACATCCTGAGTATTCGAGCGATGTATTTTGCCTACACATCGACTCTCCTGCCTAAATAAGACACATGAGTGCTCAATGTTTGATGTAACAGTCGTTCTAGCCACAAGAAATCATGCGGGGAGAAGAGTAAAAACAGTGAATGAGTGGATTGCAATATTTAGCGCCCGTCCGGGACAACTTCATTGTGCTCTTTTCTAGGTTTTTACGTGATGACCATCAGTTAGATCATCAGTTTATAATGTGACCTCGAGTGACCGAACTGGCTGTCGTCTTACTGCAACCACCATCCATCTTTCGTTCTCCTCCTTTTCCCTTTCCCTCTCTCTTCCTCCTTCTTCGTTTTTCTTCGCAGCCTAGGCCAGATCTGTAAAGGATGTCCTCTTTCTCTAGAGCGAGCTCGAGTACAGATTTTGGTGGTAGTCTGGGCGCTACTAATGCGGACGTCGAGGCCATCATTAACTCGAGCAGAAAGCGTGGGATGGCTTACTCCCCTGATGCTTCAGGGAGGAAGAGAATGAGGCTCACAAGATGCGATTCGAGCTTTACTATTGAGATGCCCTCTGAAGAGCCGTGCCACCTACTCTCGACACCTGTAAGCGTTGGACGATGTCTTGTTCTCCTTCCGTGTGTGTTACTCGGGACTTATTGTGCCAAACCCACCTCTTGTTCTACAGCAGCGCTCAAGACGTGCAGAGGCTAATGTATTCAGGTCGTCTGGCTCATCATACGCGTCGTTAAACGACGAGTTACCATTCGGCTGTTCACCGCAACGGTTTCAGACGCCGACTCGGTCGCGTGCGCTGAGCCGTAGTTCCTCCATGACATTCTCTGTGCCCGCGTCTCCTAGCCTGAGTTTAGACCCGACACGCGCCTTGATGCTGAAATGCCTCAGCGACGCAACCACTGCAGATGAAGAACGGCGAAGATCGCTGCCCTATCAACATCTAGCCCCATCTGCTCACCACCACTTCCGTGGTACCAAAACCATGGTAGAGTTCTCCCTCCCTGTGCCCTTCACCATCCAAATACCCTACATCGAGAATCCCAACACGCCTGCCCTTGCTTTCACACCATCTTACACTCCTATATGCATGACGCGGCAGAACGACTTGTTCTTCACACGCGGGGATAGAGTGTTCTCGAAGAACATCATGGTCGACGCGTCCGATGCTGCACAGCTGTGTCGTCTGAAGCAGGGCCAAGGAGACGTTCGCTGCATCTCCCCCCATTCAACACAGAACCATGTTGCGCTGGGTACGGACAAGGGTTACGTCCGGATCTATGATGTCGTCAAGAAGCAACTAGCCCTCCACTTCACTTCCAAGGAGATCACTGCCATGGCATACCACGGTTCCAAGAATCCGACCCTCCTCTCCGTTGCATGCTCGAATGGAGCTATAAGACTGTACGATACTCGCGAGAAGCCTGACAAGAAGGCCTCGCTCAAGGGGACGAGACACGAGACAACAGTCTTGACCTTGGCGATCAATCATGAAGAGCCTAGGCTGATGGCAAGTGGTGACATGGGCGGAACTGTTCATTGCTGGGATATGAGAAATCTACAGATTCCTCTAGATGTTGGCGAATTCGTCCAGAGGCGGAAGAAGATGGTTCATCGAGGGCCTATCACGGTACATCTTTTCCTGCGACTTGAGTGCATCTGTTAATTGACGCATATAATCTGTAGGCACTCGACTGGTGCCCCTGGTCTTCCAAATTCCTCGTGTCCGGAAGTTCTAACCTTGATTGCACCGGTACACTTAAATCCTGGGATCTATCCGGTACTCTGTTTAACCCTAGCGCGCCTTTACATCCTAATCCATCCAACACGGTCTCTAACCTGAAGAAAGATGGCATCGTCGAGATGGGCACGCAAATCACTTCGATTCACTTTTCCTCCGTCTGCAAGGAGATCCTCTTCACGCATGGCGCAGGTCCTCCACCACCCGACCCACCTACTCCACCCCCAGTGGAGTCTCCTCTACCGAACCCTTATGACTCTGACGACGAAGACTATCGGACTCTTCGTCCCGGGTCTCCTCCTCCACCCCCTGAGCCGCGGTCACCAGAGACTGCGGGCTGTATCACCATCCAGGGCACGATGCAGGGATTTAGCCGTAACGTTATCAGAGAGCGCGTCACGGATTTCAAGAATCCCATCTCTGCTAGCGTGATCAACTCGAACGGTACTAAGCTGGTCGTTGCTCTGCCTGTTAAAGGCCAGATGAAGGTCTATCAGTGCTGGGGTAAGCTTGAGTAGATGCAGAAGGAACACCGAATTTCCTTCTGACTCCGAGTCGATCCTTGGATGAGGGCTTGAAGAGAAGAAGAATGCATGTTGTTGTAATCAGTAGTGTCTAATATCTACCTCTTTGGGCCACATCTATGGGTTATCTTTTATTGCTTGAGTTATTACTCCTTGTTATCGTAGTAGCAGTCAGGTTGTAATGCATACATTTAGCGGAAACGAGTGAACGTACAGCGGATTGTGAGAGATGCATATTGAGAGTATAGTATACACGTTTGAGGTTTCTATCGAATTTACAGAGAGCAAAACACAGCAAGGACAAGCTAAAACAACATTGGAGAATCGGTCGTACTAGGTTCTGAGATGCAAGTTTGGTATCCCATAAGACCTCCCATGGCTGTCGGTATCCAATTCTTCTCGCTGGACAGTATCACCCGTCAACGTTTCCGACGGTACAGCTTGAGCAATCTCCGAGGAAGACACAAGCTCAGCTTCAGACCGCGTCCTCCGTTCCAGCTCCTTCTCAGCCTTCTCCAAGTCTATATCGAGCTGTTTACCCCACTCGCAATTGTACCGTATGATGTTGTACACGTAGAGTAGCAACTTCCCTTCCGTAACGCCGAGACGTTTCATCGCCTCATCTGGTCGAAGCAGGTGCGATTTGTATGCCGCTTCGTCAGGCATTCCAGTTCCAGTATGGCGAACCTAGTTACGAGTTATATGGAGTGAGTCGCGTAGGGTACGTGAGAGATCTAGGTATGGAGGATAGAAGACTAACTGCATTTTCAGGGATGAGTCCCACGTACCAGTGGGTGAGGTATTCCACTGGATTCCTCTTGACCCATGCGCGAACCGTTATATAGACTGCTTCTGCATTCCGGCGGCGCTCAGCCAACGGATCTTCAGGTGGCCCAGGTTGTCGCGACTGGTTGTAAAGTGGGAAAAATGTTGTTACGTATCCCGACTATCGAGGAATCGTTTATGACCAACTTCAACACCGTAGCATTGATATAAGCCCGATGTCACTGACCTCCTCATAAGCCTCTCTCAAGGCGGCCTGTTCCAGACTTTCACCTAGATCTTTCCTCCCCTTCGGGAAGAACCAGTGACCACTCCGCTCGTCATGGACAACGACGACCCTGTAAGAGTTCTCCTCAAAAATGACCATCCCTGCACCGAGTATGAAGTCAACTTGAGCGAAATAGCTGTCTGGTATGTATCCTGAAGAGTCTTCAGAAAGCAATGGTATCTCGCGAACGCGTTGCAGTGGTACGCCTTTCCGAGTTGGAGTAGAAGGCGTAGTAGATCGAGCTGTGGGTTGAGTTGTACGTGGTAGACGGCTAGAGCGAGAACGAGAGGGTTGATTGGTACGCTGAGACTGAAAATCGAGGCTCGTTGCAGCGCGATCAGGACGTTGAGGCATGCCCTGATTAGATCGACCCGAGGGTTCAGTGGACTGAGATGCTGTACTGTATTTCACTGTGCCCTCTAGGGTGTTTGAGAAGCGGCGGAGTAATTTGCCAACAGACTCGTTCCAGCCAGCTGGTCTACCAGTGGGATTGCTCTGAGGACTGGGTGTGGTAAAAGACGCTGTGGAAGCCGTTTTTCTATGGTTGGAGCGAGACGAATCGGAAGCCATGACTGTAAGGCTTAAAGTTCAGAGAAGAGAAGCAAGGTGAACCAAGTAGACCCAGTTATCCTTCTATTGTTCGTGCAGCCGAGGATAGTAGTACTTGGTTGTTGAATGACGGTGATGGTGGTTCGGAAGCAAAAGTGTCTAACATCACTGACACCTGCATGCACATGCATGTCGGTTCCGATAGTTGAATTCGAAGCGCCGAAGTCAAAGCACAATGCTATGGCGAGTCAGTCTGTGAAGCCTAGGAGCTTCGAATTTTGCCGGGACAGATATGCCATTCTGTTCAATCGTGTTCGGAGTGGTGGAAACAGGGGCACAGAAGTACAGAGCAGTAGCGTAGTGAGTTCAATCTCACCGAGACCCGAAAGTGCCTACTAAGCAGGCATCAGACCTTGGATAAGACACGCGCACTCTTCGGGTAGCTCCTTCACATAGCTCTCGCTTTACAACACACGGGACTAGAAAGTTCAAGCTCCAGATATCATAGAAAATGAGAGGAAAACTTCATAAAACTACACGGAAACTACTGGCACTGAGAGTAATAATCATTCACGTACTACATCAGAGAGGGATCAGTCACTCTAACCCAGCGAATATAAAGAGAAGAAGCTACTCACAACACATTTGTAGGGGGATACACAGGCTGATTGGAACAATCAACAGCAAGATCGAGAAAAATAGATAGGTAGCTCACCAGTTCCACCGGTCCAACCAATGCCACCACACTGGCCCCACTGGGTGACAGTCCCAGTCCCAGCCCCGGTTCCGGTTCCAGGGTCTGAACCCCCAGAAGAGGTGCACGTCCCGCCGGTGATGCAAGATCTTTGAGCGGATGTACTGAAATAGGAAGGCTCAGGGTTCGTCGTATTGGCGTTTTAGAAGGAAACCTACTTACATAGGAACGATGTATCCATGACGGAAGGATGCAGGAAGGCTATATCCCGTAGATGCAACCCAACTTCCTGCAGCGATGTTAGTGGTCTCGAAGGGAGCGTAACCTCTCCCACGAGTATAATCGTCGATGAAGAGGTGCCACTATGAGATCGGCCGTTCAGTATTTTGGTCACCGCGGTAGAAAGAAACTACCGACCTTGGAAGGTGTCTGATTATTCTGGAAGATAAGCGGACCCTCCCCAGCTGGGATTGTCCCAGAACCAATTTGATCCTTGACTACAGTCCAGGCAGCGTTCAAGCTCGTCGCCTTCGCCTCTTCGATCAAATTGTTAGGTCCGTTCTTAGTGATCCTATAGAACGTATTGGTGCTCTTATCCAGAGCAATAGTCGCGTCCATGCCAGCGCCAGTCATGAATTTCTGCGCAGTCGAGAAAGTCTTGAAATCGCTGGTGTACGACTTCATGATGTACCAGCCGTCGCCCTTGAGGGCACAGGTCCAGAACACGAGGTATTGATTGGTAGAGGGGTCCCAGATAGCGTCGGGGGCCCAAGTCATGCCAGCATTGCTGGGGGAGATGTTACGAAGAGTCGAGGCAGACCAGTTCTTGAGGTCGTTGGACTCCCAGACAACAATTCCCTTAGAACCGTTCTCCGTATCGTAAACACCGGTAGCGTAGACGTTCAGATCCTAGGAGTGGGGTTGATTATTACGTTAGTCGATAACGAGGGAAAATAGCGACATACCGTAGCGATGATCCAGAACGTCTTGCCATCCTGGCTTTTGATTAGGGAGGGGTCTCGAGCACCCTTAGTCCCGACGGTGCTCTTAAGAATGAGATTGCCCCCATTCACCGCAGTCCAAGATGCGGGGTTATTGTTGTTGCTGACGGACATGTAGATAGCTTCGCCATTGAGACCCTCTCCCTTGAACTGATATTCACGAACGCCTCAGTGACCAAAGGATTAAGAGAACTTTTATAGTAGAACGTACATAGACGGCGAGATAATCGCTGTAAGTAGTCGACTGACGTGAGGTCAAAGTGACGTTCTGCGACGCCGCCGCTAGGGTAACGAGACCGAGGAAGAGAGCGGAGAGTTTCATAGTAAGAACTCAGATAACTTTGGTGGGTCTGATCGTCTAGGGAGCGTAGTCGAGCAGCTTTTATACCCATATGCCATCTTTCTCTCTGAAGGCCGATACTGGCAGTGAGATGATTGTCGAGCTTGGAGAATTCTCGTATGCAAAGCCTACGTCCAAGGATCAGATGATGAAGTCGGCTTCTTCAAATATATGCATAGGGCGGGGGCCAGAGTGTACTTTCAGCCGACATGTATCCTGATAATACTGATGTTTTTCCGCTCGGAGGTTCAATCGAAGGAACAGGAAAAAACCCCTTGAACATCGAAGTCAGCGGCGAGGACGGGGTCCAGGTGATCAAATGTGAAAAGTTGAAAGGGTACGCGGTCACGCGATGTGATGCCCACTCTTGATTTGCTCTTGATCAATTCTTGATTTTTCTCCCAGCTGGAAGGTAGAACCGTAGATCGTTAATCTCACCGTTTTATGAGACTTGAGCACGCGTGACTGGGCTCTACAGAGTTATATCAGATCGCCATGAGTATCAGTATAGCTTCTGTCTCTTGTATCTCCTGGCATGATGGAGAGCGAGTGGTCCTGATTGCCTTTCCGAACATGGCGACCCCACCACTGTCTGTATTCTCTGGGAGGACTGATGTTGGGAAGCAGTGAAAATTTTACTGATCAACGAAGGAATGGAAATATCATCTAGTAAACCTTGAACTGGCATTTTCCATTCGAGGAGAGAATGACCCAACTTTTGGTGTCGTCCGGGAGCTGTTAGTGGGAACGCTGGACGGAGAAATTGGCAAGATTGAGTTCAGTGGATAATATCCATCAAGGCACTCATAAGAAGTGAGCCAAAATCGAGGTCGGTGTTTGAAGTCAGACGACGAAATACCCACAGCTGAGAGTTTGTCGGAAGCTGTTGACACCCGTACGAGTCCAAGGCCGCCTTCAAGAAGCGCGTGGGCATAACAGCTCCATAGATAGATGAGGTTAAAACTAGCCTGAGCACCCAATCATAGTAGTCCATTGGTTGGCATTCTACGGTCCAGCTTACCGACTTACTCTGATTATCAAGAGATGAAGAGATGATCAACACTGGTAGGTAGCAACGATGAGACCAGTTTTTTTGACCCAGAACAAGCAAATTCTGACGATTCTCCACGATGTTGGGCTGAGAAGAAGGGAAGCTCGGTGATGGATGTGCGCCTGAGAGCACCTAGTCAATCACTGGCTTGAAGTCACCTATAGTTCACGGCGTCTTCGAGGATGCCGCAACTCTGCGCGACAAAATCGCGAGGCAGAAGACCTAAGAATAAATATTACCTGTGGTCCCTACGTAGGAAGTTCATCGTCTGAGTCCGACCATAGAATACAGCTGACCGAGAATCCACAGATGCAAGATTCCCTAGTATGGTAGAGTAATCTTAGCCCCGAGCGCCGTTGAAAGTTTGCTCCATTGCCGCCAGTGATATCATGGACCTAGTTATCCAAATTGTCCATAGTCCAAGACACTCGGGCGAGAAGCTTCAGAGCTATAGCGAAGCATCGCTCTCGATATTGAGAACGTGGCATTCGAATTCGGGGTAAGTGCTTCCTGTGTGCCTCTCGCAGCTTCAGTGGCAGTGGCAAGACGCAAGTTCGATAAAAAGGTCACGCCCCGTGTCGACACTTGGTTTGTGCGCTGACGCCCCCCATCGCCGATGCATATGCTACCTTCAACTAATCCTTTCACAGTAGTCTCCCGAATCACACTGGTACTCCACGTTTCCAATGGGTCCTTGCCGTCGAATTATGTCATATTCCCTGATAGATGTTCAATCTTGGTTCTCTGAGCACCGACGGCGATAACGCCAGAACACTACCACTGGCTATAATCACATTGCAGACTCGTAGGCTCCGCTGAGAATCTTTTCGAGTTAATTCTTCACCACTCTATCACAGTTGTGCTCGGGAAATTCTCCATGGAACACCCTTTCACCTTTCACCCTCTATAATCACACTGCGGCACAAAATACAACGTCTGAACCGGCCTACTCAATCAGAATGATGCCTCGCGTTTGCTCCCATCAGCCTCACGTTCGAGTCAAGCGCCGAGCCGCCTCTGTTCCTCCTGCTGCCCTGTTGACCCATCCTACTGCTCTCGCAATGCTATTTGGTGTCTCTGAGGACGGAAATGCTCTAGATTTCTCCCTCTTTATACAGGAGACATTCACATACTGCTAGCTACCGATTTCTCCTGGTTTCCTGCCTCAATTCTAACTCAAGATGTGCTTGAACGCTTTTTTCTTGCGCATGAACATGGGGCGTATGCTTCGATCGGGGTATGATCGTTTACCAAGATAACAAATTCAAAAACCTCAAAGAGACCTCGAATATAAAGGGTACGCTAGATTTCTCAAGGTTTACCAGTTCGCCTCTTACCTTTCACTCCCCTTCCATCTATCCCAGACCTACCAAGCTCAGCTTCCTTCCAACATGCAGCACAGCGACTCCGACTCCTGCGACTACGATGCATTCATCAATTTCAACCCTATTCTGACCGAAGAAAGTACTCCCTCCGTTCTTTTCGCGGAGTCCAACACTTCCAGCACTCACCCATCTCACATGGCCGTGAATTCTGTCGGCGATGCGGTACAGGGACAGAATTGGTGGGTCTTGATATTGAATTGGCTCTCTTTGAAACCATGCTCATCGTGATTATAGTTCCCCTCAAACTAACCCTCCCCATATCCACCAGCAGTCCCATTCTCCAGTCTCTGTTCCCCCTCCTTCCCATCCATCCCGTTCTACAACGCTTGGATTCCCCGAGCATCAGCCCTTCCATGCAGCCCCGGCATCTGGCTTGGTCCAGTTTAATGCATCCTGTCTCTTAGCATTTGCAGCGAGTCGTCCCGCACTACAGCCTTACTCGCCTCATTATGATGCAGCTCTCGCTCAGATGGTGTTTGCGAACTTCTGTGGTCCTGCGAACGCCGTCATTGGCCACCAGCCTCAGCTGTACGAGTACTATAACCAACAGCCCGTGCAGTTCCAGCAAGCAACTGGTCACAACCAACAGTACTACCAACAACCCTTCCAGCCCCCCTACTGCATCCCACCTGCCATGACTATCTCACCTCCATCCTCTCTGAACGTCCCTTCACTCTCTGCCTCGCCACCCTCTTCATGCTCATCCACACCACTGTCGCTAGGCCAGCCGTTGACCCCGGCCACGAACGGCGACCTCCCTCTGCCTGCCATCAACTACCCTCTATCTCCATCCAACAACCTCTTTTCTCAGGGGCAGGACATCACTGAACCCAAACCCTACTCTGCACCCCCTGCATCGACTCTCTCTTCTTTTGTCCCTCACGGCTCCCATGCCAAGTCCGGATGCAAGCGCTCTTCGTCCAGCACAGACGAAAGCGTGATCAAGTATCGGAATAAACGAATCACCCTTCAGGAAGCTACTCAATACATAGCTGCTGGTTTCCCCAGGAATGCAGAGGGCCATTATTGTTGCCCTGTCCCCGAGTGCGGTTACATTCAAGAGAACGGCAGGCGACCAGAACTCGACAGACACTTCGACGGTCATTATAAGCAGCCCTTTCCTTGCATTGGATTTCCTTTGATGAGTCCTCAGGGATACCAGCTTATGGCTTCTCATCCGGAACTGGTTCCTTATTCTTACAATGGGGAGATGCGGATAGGAGGCTGCGAGAAGTTGTTGACTAGAAAGGACGCTCTGAAGAGGCATGTGCTACAACGCCATCCTGAATTCGCGAGGTTGGGTTTAGGTTTCATGATTCCACACCTTTGAATGTCTGTGGACTTTCCTCGATAAACATACGTTCAAGTTACGCGTTCATCTCTTGCGATTTTCTCTTTAAGCTGGTCTCTCTTACATCCACTTTCCCTCTCTTTCTCGTTATTCCAATAGCTGCTCAGCTCATATTGCATAGTTAAAGCCTTTCTTCTCTTCACTGCATTGATATATTTCATCTTCATTGGGTTTTCTCATCATCTCTTTGCATTCTACAGGATTCTCGTTTCACATTTTCATCCCCAAGGCATATGCGCCTTATTATATCAACCTCTACCGCCCATTATGTACCTCATTGTAGCCATTTGTTTGCATCTCAAGGTCTGTAGTAAACTGCCCACATAATGTTGGTATAGTCATAATATATTCGATTGCCCTTTACCTGCTCTAGTCCTGGTCCAACAGTGGTGCACTTTGGATATCAGTAAAAAGCCCGTGCCCTAGTGCTTTCGAGCTTCCAGCCTCAAAACCCTCACTTATCGCTTTAAAAGAGATCCATCTAAGAGACGGTGATAAATCGTTATCATGGCATTAAGTCGTAAGGTGAGGGAACTACCCAAATCGTTAATACGTCGTGGACAAAGAGCGGATATGAAAGTGAAAACAGAAATCAAGTGTACATGGTGACCTCCTCCGTCGTTACAGGAAAAAGGCTGCAGGGTATATAAAGTTAAGAATAGTTTAGTGAAAAAATGGCGTTCGTCCTCGAGGACCGAACCATGGGTATCGCGCACCAAGCCCAGCGCATTATTTTCAGAGCAACCCGACTAGACCTGCAGTTACAGTGAGCAGTCCAGTCCATAGAACGGCCGTTGATGCGATGGGAGTCAAGTCCAAGGCAGCACCATCTGAGCTTCCAGGGTCCGCAGCCTGCTGGGTCGGAGAACTCTGCCCACCAGAAGAGGACAACTCCCCGTTCGCAGAGGCCACACCTCCAAGGAGCGTACCGGCGAGAGCACAAACGTCTCGCATGCCTTTGACGACAGCGTTGAGATCCGGGCAATCAATGACATCGGTCTGGTTCGTGCGTTGGAAACTGATACAAGTCAAGAAGAGATAGAGAGGGAGTTGAGTAGCGAATAGGTATGTGAAGGTCTACAGGGACGTACCAGTCTACGCATTGGGGGAAGACTGCCTCGAAGGTTTCTGTGCAAGCGCATTGGATCACATCGATGAATGCCCCGGGGTTGAACAGGATCTGAAGCAGCAGAACATGAGCATAGGAAGATAGCCAGAAGCAACAGGCGCTTACCATGGAGACGTTGGCCAATACGGGGCTACGCGGAGATAGATAGGAGATCCTTCAGCGTCAGGGTATAGATAATAGAGCGAGAACATGGACTCACGCAGCCTGAGCGCAGCTATCCAACTCAGAGTAATGCTCCTCGCATTTGGGACAGGAAGCAGGGTCGTCAGGGAAGTACGGTTGCGTCGTTCGCTTTGCCAAGATAGTATCTCTGGATGATAATATCCTGTTTCCCAGGAAAGTCGTATCGGCGCTAGGGGCGGGAGTGGGTAACACATATGCACTGATGAGCGCGAAGACAGAGAAAAGGAAGGTCGAGAGAAAAGCAATATCCTTCATGGTTTTCGTTACTCGAAGTAGAGACGCAGCCAAAACTGAACGATAGGGACAGGGATGAGGAGGGGAGCCAAGTCGACCTGCATTACGTCAGCCAATTCTCTTCTATGACCCCCTTGTGTCGAGGGAAGCAAGCTACGGCAAGGGCAACTATCTCAAGTTTTCATGGCGAAACAATCTGCTTGCGATAATAGTACATTGATGGATACATGCCGAGACGCAGGAGAAATAGGTGAAAGGATGCATAATGTAAAGTGACGGGACATGGAGGACATATACACCATAAACACCATAGGTAAACACAACATTAGGCAACTAGCAGCCTCGCATCTAGAGCCTGGTGATGTGAGCAGCAGTGGTGCTCTGGCCAGCAGCCTTAGCACGCTTCCTGAGCATCTGGGAAGACTTGTTGCCACGGATACCTCCACCCCAGAGACGACGGTGCTCATCATACTTGTCAGAGCTGCAATATGACATACAGTTAGGCTCTAATAGTGATACGAGTAGAAGAGAAACCACGTACAAGTTAGCCTTGGCGGCACTGACGAGGGTAGCGAGCTCCCTCTGGTCCTCGCTGCGAACCTCCTGGAGAGCGACGACAGCGGCAGTCTTTTTGTGTACGACAGTCCCAAGACGGGCCTTGCCCTTCACGATAACGTAGGGGACACCCATCTTGCGGCAGAGAGCAGGCAAGAAGACAACGAGCTCAATAGGGTCGACATCATGGGCAATAACGACAAGAGAAGCCTTCTTGGCCTCAATGAGAGCGACGATGTGGTTAAGACCGTACTTGGCGAACAAGGGCTTCTTGGTCTCCTGTAAAAAGGGAAAACAGAGAAACGTCAGGATAACTCAGATTGAAATGGTAAGGGTGGAGAGGACTAACGGTCTTGGCGTTACCCTCAGCGGTAGCAACAGCAGTCTCCTTGAGACGAGTCGCCTTCTCCTGCTTGCTCTCAGGGCGGTACTTGTTCAAGAGCTTGAACAGCTGAGTAGCAGTGTTCTTGTCCAGGGTGTGGGAGAACTGGGCGATGGCGGGGGGAACCTTGAGACGCTGGTGAAGGATGACCTTCTGGCGTTGGAGACGGATGTACTCGGGCCACTTCACGAAGCGGGTGAGATCAGTCTTGGGCTGGACGTCCTGGCCTAATCCATGTCGTCAGCAAAAAAGAAACGGTCACCACGAGGAACAGAACTGAGTTTCTTACCAACACCGAAGTTTTTGGGGTTCGCCTCGAAGAGAGGGTTTTTCTTGACCTTGGAAGTCTTCGCGACGCCGTGAGGGGCGGGTGCGACCTTCTTTCCGGGCTTGGCTTTGGGGGGCTGGTCATTGAGACGAAGGAATCAGCAAAACATGACTATCGTAGAAAGTCAATAGTTTTGGCAACTCTTCGGAGCTCTAGCGTCTGCGGTATCCGAAGATACCACAGACCCAGCATGTAAGGCACATCATCAGCTAGGTAAACAAGCTTCAGTGCCCTTAGATTTTCTGTCGAAACAGAAGAATCCATGAGATGCTGGGGAAAGTCTGCAAAGATTGGAGTCAATCAACAGATCCTTGGATGACATCCGAAAGTGTAACGTACCATCCATCCCTTTAATCTACCAGATCGAGGGATTTCGACTGCTGGAGTTCCGAAGAGTTGCCTTTGGAAGGTATTCTCACCATTTTTGAGTGTCTTGAGGAGTCTTGAGGGAGGGGATGAGAGGATGCGGTTGGTGCAGGACGAGGTTTCTCGGTTCCGCGAGTTGGATTGACTGAGGCTGAAAAACCACGTGCCTAATATTGCCGGGGTTCTCCCGCAGTTGCTGGGGCTGCTCAGCGTGCTCAGTGTCGTACAGTCGTGATAGAAGGATTACATCGATATCTATACCAGTTTTATACCCTAGATTACATTGCATATAGGCTACAGAACGAGCAACTTCATAGCTTCTAACTGAAGAGGAAATTTATCCCACTAACTTGCTAAGCCCAATCTTTCAAGCAGCTTTTGACCACCGATTATCCTGAGCTTCTGTTCTCTCTTAGCCCATCTACTCGCCTCTAGGTCTTCAAAACAATCCGGAGGCAGTCGAACTGTATCAATCGGTTGCCAATAATTCGCCGCCTCCCTGAGCACAACATCATTCCCCAGTGTCAACAACGCCCTCAACGCAGACCCAGATCCACCTCCGAGTCCGACTTTCTCACCATCATCGTCATCTCCCCTACCACCAAAATCGCCCCAGACATGCGAAGCAACATGATGCAGAGCCACGAACCGTACGAAACCTTCCGTACGACCGCCTTGCAGTGACTTGATATACGCAGCGATCATCTCCCCGTTCTGTTCGGTAGGATAAAGCCATTCTCTGATACCGTGCGTAAGAACCTGGTCGAACGAGATCCGAAGGTTAGGGAGGAGGTGAGCGTAGTCGTGCCAAAGGTATTTCCGATAGTCTACTGGATAACCCATCGAAGTGGGTGGAAGGAGAAGTTGGCTGAAGAGGGGGTGGGAGAATGAGACCGAGTCGTAGAGACCGACAAAGTCTGTGTAAAACTGATAGAACGGAGTTGCGGTGCCGAGGAAAGGAAGAGAGACTTCTTCGAGAGTAGGTTCTGTGTTGTCAGGTGGAGGATATACGGCAGAACCAGGATAGCGTAGTGGGGAGAGCAAGGACTCCATGAGCGATTCCACCGGTCCATCTCTATACACTTCAATATCAGCCTTGCCCTCTTTTCCCTCCTCGTGTTGATCTTGCTCAAGCATGAACACCTTCATGCACCCGAACACAATCTCTCCTCTTGACATCACAGTACCCCCCAAACTATACGCGTTCAGGACCTCTCTCCCCACTTTCGCAAATACGAGCGACATCCTGACTATATCCACCTCCGAGCAATCCCAAGAAGAGGGCAAAGAGTGGAACACGGGAGATGTTCCAGATCTGAGGAGATGATCAATGGGGCTGAGCAGCCAGTCTCGCCGGAGCGGAAACGCGGAGAGTTTTGAAGATGTGGCAGGAATCCTCTGTGTGGAGGTTTTTTGTATAGACGAAGGCGAAGGATGCAACGGTCCAACGAGCATATCTGGTCGTGATCTGACGCTATGGAGTAGGAACGGCTTGATCACATCCATACTCATCTTGCCCCCTTCCATCTTGGGAGGGATAAAGCCTTTGTTTCTTAGCAGCTCTGGGCGCAGAAGTCGACACACCATCTCAACAATATCCACCCCTTGCATCTCGTCTCCTGGCACTAGCCTCAGGAGCACGGAAAGAGCCTGTGCAATCCATAAATCAAGAGATATCCCGGGCAAACAGCGGGAGAAGCGAAGATAGTTGGACAGCAGCCGGGAGGCGGAATGAATATGAGATGTGAAGGGTGGTGAAAAGAGAGATTCCGACTTGACAAGCTGCGCGCAGACATCTGATATATCTGCATAGGGGAGCTTGAAAGGTGGGAATGGAGGTGGAGAGTCTGATGATGCGAGGCAGGAGAGCCAAAGACGGATTGCACCGGATAGAAAATCTGCGCACAGCTTCAACCGGCCTCCGATGTCTTCAGAGGCAGGGGAGAAGATCGTCTCCTTCATGGAGGCTATGGCTCGCTGAAAGTACGTCTCGCCATCGTCAAACAATGCTTTTACCATATCAATTGCCTGGGCCCTCTCCTTCTCACCGCCCTTGACACCGTTGATTTTAGCTCCCTCCAACCAGGCTGTGCCCGCGTTCCAAGCAGACGCACAAATCCTCCACGACCCAGCTTCCTGGTCTGGTCGTACTTCTGACTTGGTCAACCGCTTGAAGGTATCGCACGATAACTCCAAAGCCTCAGTGCCCCAACACCAAGCACTGATCTGACTCCAGAGTATATCATGGGTGGGAGTCGTCTTGTGCGGATCAATGGCGCAAATGATCCACACCTCAGCCAGCTGCATCCATGTTTCTGTGAGGTCAGCTTGGGACGACTGGGGTAGAACGGACGCAAGGCGCGGTAAGAGCAAGAAATGTATCGAAGCGGTGGTTGCGATGTGTGAGTAGAGACCATAGGACCCTAGCACTCGATAGAGGCGTAGGGTGTTGATGAGTAGGGTGAGAGCGAGTGGGGAGGTCAAGTGGAGAGGTTGAGCCTCGAGACGCTTGATCTCTTCGTCAGTAGTGAGGTTAGTAAGGAAGCGTAATAAGGCGTCAGCTGGTCCGCTAGCAATTTTCTCAGCGTGTGTGCGAGAGGACTGGGCCAATATAATGAGGAGTTGTAATGCCTGAGGCTGGGGAGGAATCTGATCTGCAGTAGACAATAAAAACGTCTGCACTATGTAGCGCAAGAGATGGGTCGTCGTCATGATGCTCGTGCAGACCTCCATCGGTCCTTTCTCTGCCAAGAAGTAAAGGGTGGACAAAAGCCTGAGGAATGTGGACTGCGGCAATGCAGCTTGGGATAGTATGTCTGCTGTCTTAGAGAAGAGATGGTCGATTGGAATGGGGGTTGGTGAATCAGGTGAGAAGAGGCCTTCCGGTAGTCCGGAAACTGTCCAGCACACCAGGCAGTACCACAGTAAATCTATGGCCCTTGCACCAAGACTTCCTCGTTCACCCATAGCCTCGATGCCAGCTGCGAGCATCCGCCTGCGAAGGTTCTCCTCGGCGCTCTTGCCCCCTAGATCAATGGACCCGTCTCCGCTGCCGAGTTTCTCAGCGATGTGACCTAGGACTGCTAACATGGTGACGCGTTGAGCAGGGACCGTAGATCGCGAGAGCAAGAATATGTCGTCGAGCGTATAACCCGCATGGACGCCCTCTGAGTGGTGATGTAGACCAAGATGAGTAGGGAGGGCGGATGATTGAGATGGAGTTATCATATTTCCACTCAGGTCGAAGCGAATTGCACTGTCATCTCCCGTGGATGAGGACGGAGGAAGAGGTTTCATCCATTCCACCGACGGATTATTCGTCGATGCGTTGGGGAAAAATCGTCGACGAATGTCTTCGAGGGAACCTTCTTCCTCTCGCTCCGGATTGACAATATCTCGCTCGGCTGACCAACTGGTTTCCTCCTCTTGAGAGAGACGTTTGATAGCAGGACTTTTCCAAGACCCAAGGGACACTATAGATGGATCCTGGTGGTCACTTGGTGGTGGGGGCAGTGCCAGGGCCTTGCGACGCGGTGAAGGTGGTGCAGAGGCGTAGACATGAACATCGTTGGGCGTAAGTTCTGCGAATCTCAGCTGACGATCGGCACGGCTGGATGGCCGCGTTGCACTATGGCCCACTGGGAGAAAGGGAGGTCTAAGTCCCTGGGCTCTGAACTGAGAGGAACCGGCTCACAAACAGAGTGACGAGGAACCAGAGGAACTAAGGATGACTTGGTCAGGGAAAGTGCGACAAGTGGATGGAGGACGACTCACTCGCTTCTGGAGAATCATTTACATTCCTTGCCTTGACTGCTACAGTGCTCGCAGAGACAGACCGGGACTCTTTCTTTTCCCTTGCTTCTCTGACTTTCTTCAAGAGATCTCCTATCCCTTCTCCGAATTTCTCGACGATTTCTTTACGTGCTTCTTCCCTTTCTTCGTCCGTCATTGCCTCGACTCTCCGCTTATTTTCTTCATCAATCTGGCGTCTGGTAGCCTCCTCCAAATCTGTTGGGTGGCCATGAGTATTCGCAGCGGACTTATTTAGCGACTCTACTGGCGCTAGTGTCCTTTCAGTAGCAGTAGGCAATGCAGATGTTGAGGCGACGACTGGAGGCGTTTCCAAACGCGTCGAATCGTTCTTCCCGGATTCATTGACTTTTCTGCGCTGGGAAAAGGCGCTTTTGGACCGATGTTGGGCCAGAGGAAACCCGCTCTTAGATATGTTAACATCTTGCTTCCCATGAGATGGAGCAGTGAGAGGGTTCCGTTCGAATACAGAGCCAACAAGATCTGCCATGGTCAGAAGGCGGAAGCGATTACACAATCTGGATCAGTGGCCTCTTCAGTGTTCACCGCGGCAGTCAATGATGCACTGATGTAAAGTCAATGTCCTCCAACTCTGATTAGTTCATTGGTCTCTTCGTTCCTACTCCCACCAGTCCTTCGCGATGAAGGTCTGCCTCGCTATCACTGCTTTATTTCTCTGCTTTGGTCTGTCCAGGACCTCTCAAGTTGTGTTCAATGCTGACCACGCCCGTTCCAACTTGAATCACGGTGTGCTCAGACGATATCAACCGCGGGGCGGCAACACCATCCAGCAGGTCAGAACACTGGCAGAGGTAGGACGCTTGTAACATTGCGTCAAGAGCTTGCCGAAACTTAGCAAACCTCCTAGGAACTCGACTTGGATATATGGCATCACACTGCAGACGCGATAGATATCTACTCTCCGTTGTCCACAGAGCTACCGGACGAACTAGCCCGTATCGCGGTTAACACCACTTGGAATCTCATACCCCCAGAGCCCCCAGTGGTCTCTCGACTGGTCAAGGCTGAGTGGAACCTACAGTCTCTAACCAACACCACCTTTCATTCGTCCTACCATCCTCTATACGAGGTGGACCGGTTCATGTTCGATCTGGCGGACCTGCACCCCAATTTCACGACTGTCGTACCACTGGGCCATAGCGCTAACGGCAGGGAGATGCGGGGTCTGAAGATTGCGAGTGACACAGAGTCTAAGAGACCCTCTATCATAATTACGGGTGCACAACATGCCCGAGAAGTACGTGTATTCCCTCTCTAACAATTCTCCCGTGCTCAAGCTAACGTTTGAACTTTGTCCTCTTACAGTGGATTGCCTCCGCAACGGCCCTATATTTGGCGCACTCTCTTGTCGCTAACACGACTGAACCTTACTCGTTATCACATCTCTTAGAGCACTTCGTGAGTTAAACCCGGCCTCCGCTGTCACCCTCCTGTTCCTTATATCGGGACCAGGATTTTCACATAATACCAGTTCCCAACCCAGACGGCTACGAGTACACCTGGACGACAGACAGGTTCTGGTACAAGAACCGAATGGCCACTTCTCCGAAGGCTAAATGTGTTGGTTTGGATATGAATAGGTACGGTTCTCTCCACTCATTCATTTACCTCGATTTCTCTGTTGAACTTATCATCCTGTTACTGCCCCACAGAAACTGGGGTTACAAATGGAAACCCCACGCACGAGACCAAGATCCCTCAGGGTATGTCAACTCAGATCCGAGCCGGAACCTCAAACCAAGGTTACCTGTTGACCCCTGCTCGCACTGGTTCCCTGGAAACCGACCATTCGAGGCACCAGAGACTAACAACATCGCTAATTACGTTGCTACCATCCCCAACGCCCGGTCGTATCTTGATCTACGAAGTTATGGGCAAATGCGTGAGACTTTTTTCTTTCCTTTTCCTTTTTATCGGCGAATGAGCGACCATGGACTGAGGTTTGACCCTTGCCTTTATCAGTTTCTGGGCCGTATTCGTACTCGTGTAAACGATTACCCAAGGATGCCGAAGACCAATTAGAAGCTGCGTTGGGCTCTGTCAGTGCTATCCGGTTCGCACATGGAGCTTCCTTCACAGTGAGTTTTTATTTATTTCTCCCATCCTCAAAGCTTAACCTGAGGAACCGCCATCATCGTAATCTAG
Source organism: Agaricales sp. HM26-F1 (assembly GCA_002718315.1). NCBI lineage: Eukaryota > Fungi > Basidiomycota > Agaricomycetes > Agaricales > Agaricales sp. HM26-F1. Next base: position 621,517 of record NIBX01000147.1, read on the forward strand.
GCTGGTCACCTCTGCTCTAATTTGTATAGGTATTTTATATCTTTACCAACATGCAGGTATGGAGCTGGAGACTGATTTCGTGTTGTGTTACAGAGCTGCTGGCAATGTTATCGACTGGATGTACGCGAGGGCAGGGATCAAATACTCTTTCGCTGTTCATCTTCGAGATACAGGAACAGTGAGATTCTTCCAATCACTACCCAAGGTTCTCACAATTGCTCATTGTACCAACCATAGTATGGGTTCTCATTGCCAGCTCAGTGGATCCGTCCAGTAGGGGAAGAGACTGGCGTCATGCTGGAATACCTCGCGATGTTCATGACGAGGAATAAATAGACTGTTCTTATTCTTTTTTTCTGCGTCTGTACTATTAGGGTTCGCTTACCTGTACTATCACTATGTTTGTTTGACCTCTTCTGTTCTCTTTGGATTTCAGGTACACATGGCCTTCAAGTTGTTGTTCATACTTTCGTTCCGGCTTAGTGATGTTGTAGTACCTCTCGTATGCATTCTCTTTCTCTTTTCTGCAGTGTAACACTACTTTCCATCCGTGGGTTCTGTACGGGAGCCAAACATCCAGATCGTCTAAGGGCTCAGTATGTTATTACAGGTTTTATCTATACACGATTCATATCCTCTCTAGAGCTTTCCTCCCTTGATGAACTGCACCCCAGTATCAATGTTCTTCTTCAAGTCGATGACGGCCTTGGCGACCAACTCCTTCTCCACATCCGTGATCTTTCCAAGAGGGTGAATCTTCTCAACGCCGTCTTTGCCGATCTCAACACGGGCGCTGAAGAAATCGACCTCGGACTCGCCGAGCTCCTTCTTCAAAGCCTCTCCGCCAGCACTGTCGGCAGCGAGGCTGACGAAGGTCGGTACGATGACGCCCTTCTCGCCGCTGAGCGCACCACGGATGATGGCGTTGGCGAACTCAGCACCAGCGTAGGCCATGGAGAGTGTGGCGGAGCCGGCACCGTCCTTGGCTTTGACAACTTCGTCACCACCGAATTGAATTCGGTTGATGAGGTCGGAGTGGTCGCCGTCGGGAAGAGCGTGTGAGGACTGGGAGAGGAGGGGAACGATCTATGAAGGAGGATCTTTCGTGTTAGTACCACAATTGAGATAATGGTGGAATGATGAAGACGTACTGTGACACCGCTGTGTCCACCGACGACGGGGACGACAATTTCCTTAGAGAGACCGAGGTCTCCCAATTTCTCAGCGACGAAGGTCGAAGCTCTGACAACATCTAGCGTTGTCACACCAAAGATCCTGCATGGGCGACCTCGGTCAGTCCATGTGCCTCACACCTACTAGTTAAGCTCGATGACCACGCACCTCTTGGGGTCGTAAACGTTGTGTTGCTTCAACACCTCAGAGACGATAGGGACTGTCGAGTTGACAGGGTTAGAGATAACGAGAACGAACGCCTTGGGAGCGTATTTGGCGACACCGACAGCGAGATCGCGACAGATCCCAGCGTTGATCTTGAAAAGATCATCTCGCGACATCTATCATAGATAAGCGTCAAAAACCCTTTTTCACCTAACCAGCGGTGCAACCTCGCAGAGAAGGATGCAAGAGAACAATACTCACTCCTGGTTTACGGGGAATTCCAGCGGGAATGACAACGATGTCAGCGCCAGTGAGGACTTTCTCGAGACCATTATCGGCGGGGAGATAGCCCTCGACCTTGGCGGGAGTCGAGATGTGGGAAAGATCGGCGGCGACGCCTGGAGTGTTGACGATATCGTACAGGCCCAACTGGAAGAAGGAATTATCGTCAATGGATCGGGTTATGTGAAATCAGCTTGGTTCTCTCTTTAGATGATCACACTGACCTTCGTGACCTTTGGGTTGGTCTTCAACAGGAGGGACAAGGGCTGTCCGATTCCTCCAGATGCTCCCAGAACGACGGCTTTGACCATTTTTTCTATGAGACAGATATAAGCATTCGACTCTGCAAGAAGATGGAAAGAGGATGTGCGTCTTACAGTGGTGATAAAGGGTGATGATGGTGGTTAGAAGAGAGAAAACGGTTGTACTGTCACTCCGTAAATCAGGTTCTATTTCAGCTCAGCCACTGGGCACAATCACGCAGCAGCAACAAAATGAGAGATGATTTCTTATTGCAGAATGTAGAACTACTGATATTGAACTTGTACACGAAAAAAAATCATGGGTATCGCAGTGGGTAGGGGATCACCACGCTATTTACAATCACAGGCTTCCGATTTGTCCCTAGTCGTGCCCCTTCGGAATTCCGCCATTCGAAGGAGGTACCGCTGGCACTCATAGCTCTATACATTCCACTCCCATGGTTTCGGCAGCGGCGGAAGTTCCACTGGACTCCCTGGTATATGTCTCGTGGGCATCTGGCAAACCGGAGGCTCTAACGGGGGAGTAGCTCGGAACAGTAGCGACTTCGCTGACGGTGATGGTGTTTTCTGCTCCTCCATCTCGAAATCCAAGGTACGGAAGATGCTAGCTGGAGACGAAGCATATGACGATGACGCATCGGAGGAGGGAGAGACCAACGCGGGTGTCCGTTGGGAAAAGTGGTTGTCGTCCTCCGCCAGCGTTTGACTCCCGTCGGAGGAGTCCAGCCAATCTTTGACCTTGCTGAGAGCGAAGCCCTTGCCAGAGGTTGCGACCTTGAGGGGCTGCCGCTGATTGAAGGAAAGCACCGGGAGCACCGGGTCCTCCAGAGATGCAGTCTTATCGTTGTAGCACTGGTCCACCTCATCGTCAAAAACGCTACCTTCTGTCCATCCATCAAGATCTAAACTTGATCTTGTCGACTCAGGGAAGGGGAAGGGAGCATATTCGCCGAGCGGCAAGGATCTACGTATAGCGGGACCATACGACGAGATATCTGACACGCTATCTGCAGAAGATCCAATAGCCATACTGTCGGAAGGGAGGATGCGAACTACCAAGGACGCAGATGGTGCGCTCTCCGTTGAAGTGACACCAGCGCCAAGTTTGAAAGTGGGAAGATCAACTGGGAAATCTTCTTCTTCCAAGCCCACAAACGCCAATTCCAAACCACGTTTGTTGAAAAAATTCAGATTCCAGGATTGGACCATGTCCGAAATGATGAGGCCGCGCAGGTGAGGCAGCACTGAAGGGCAGACGTTGATGGCAGGGAAACTACCGCCCAAAACCTGTGTGAAGTGCTACAGTAGGATCACACACCCACGGTCAGATTCCGACTGGTAGAGAAAGCTCATCAGAAACGAACCTCGATAACAAGATCCCAGTCGCTCAGATGGACGTCATATCGCCGTAGAGCCCTCGGCATCTGCACGGGTCCTTCACAGAAGAAGGAAGAGGTGAGGTCCAGAAGCTTGGTGGGCGGGAAGAACAATGGAACGTCCATCTCTGGAGAACGAGAGAATAACGGCTCGAGACGTCTCATTTGGGCGTGTCCACTCTGGAGGGCAAATTGGTAGGGGCCTAACACGGTAGTATAAGAGGGCCCGTCGGGAGGCTCCATAAGGGATGAGTTGTTCTGATCTATCTTCTCTTGTTCCCTGAGTGATGCAACAGAGATCTTCGGGAGGTCCGCCAATGAAGCTCGTGTGCCAGACGTCTGACGTGCCAAGGTTTGTACAGCCGGCGGCGTGGGATCCAAAGAGTGAGAGAGGACGTGTGAGAAGATGATAATGCAGAGTTGTAGACTTTTAGGCTTGGTGGAGGGAGGTCGGCAGTCGTCGATCAGACGAACTTCTACACCCCTTGGGAGGAAGAACATGTCATTCCATGTCACAACCAGATCGTACAGTACCATGGTATCGATGGGCCATGAACAGGTGGTGTCAGCATGGAGTCGAAGATTGTGTAGCATGCAACCTGAGTGCATTCCAGAAAGGTGCTGCGATAAATTTTCTATCAGATGAGATTATTCGGCGGTCAGAACATGAACTAAGAGCTCACCACCAGAAAGACGGCCCAATCGCCTGCTGCGATATCTCTGCCTAAATCCTGCAGCACAGGCGGCAGAGCTACAGAGAGATGTTCGGGGTCGATTCTGAGAACCTGATTCCTCATTTCAGTGCTCCAGTCCCAGGAATGGGAGGGAGCTTCTCTGCGGAAACAGGTTGGGGCCATGATTGCTACTCTCCTCTGGTAGGGACCAAGAGTATAGTACTGGCTGACGCTGTGCCTGGCATGGCAACGTTCTTCGTATCTGCAGTCGGAAGCTATCATTTTGTGGGCCGCAGAAGATGTCGAGTGTGACAAATGGGGGCCATCGCGTTTGGGGTGCTCTGTCCTTTCGTTAAAGTCTTTACGATGGCTTGCCTCAAGCTTGGCTCCATGGAATGGAGATGCAAATATTTGAAGAAGCTTGGAGAGGTACATCGGGAGAGGGCTCGCCGAAGTTCAGTGACTTCGAGTCTCGCGATGGAATACTATAGAAGAGAGGATGAGGGAAGGAAGGGAGAGTCAACGTAAAAAATCGTCAATCTATTATAGAAGACGATGTAGTCAGTAAAGGGAGTGTGGGGGGATACCAAAGGGAAGAAACGAACTCGGGAAACCTGGGGGCAGGCCTAAATACCGATTGAGGTTGAATGCTTTTGAGCGCTGAGACGCACTGGAATCTCCGTTATGTACGAGGTCAACTCGGATCATTCATCGAAACCTCTGAAGGAAAACCCCTGATCCTTCACCCCGGAGTAGCACAGGGCGGAACCATGGGAGTTTCTTCGACATTGCGACGTCGACATCGGCTGGTTGACAGATGGAAGCCATATTTATGCCTCCCTCTTCCCAAGTTGGACATCAACAAGTTCAAGAGGCTCATGAAGGAAGGTGCGCATCCCAGTAGTCTTGAGCCCGTATTCATCCGAGCAGTCTGAAGCCTGGATATGTTCTCGCCTGGAAGCATGAAAATTTTCGAGATGCTCTAGACTAACAGGCCGTTGGCCATTTATCACAGGAGACTGGGGCACGAGGAAGATCACGCATCTAGATGAGAAACACCCGCGTCAGGTGAATGGTTTACGCGAAGAAGTAGAGAGAATTTTGGGGCACATACAGTTCAAGCGTGAACGACTGAGAGGTCGTTTTATGACGGTTGAACATAGAGCGAGTATCTGACTATTGCATGATGCGCAAAGGAGAGGCTCGAAGAGGCACTGGCGCTCAGCGTCTAGCATGAGCGTCGGGCCTGGAGTACGGTCGTTACGACCTGGTCACCATGACTTCGCCAAGTAACGGAGTTACACCAAGTAGGCCGCGATGGCCAATATTTATGACGCGTAGGTCTAGAACCTATGGGAGGAGTAATCAGGACAGTCATGATCCTGTCGTACGGGGAAATTTTAGCAACTGCGACCGTCTCATAGGCTTACCTTCGAATTCGAACTGATAGTAATTTAGAAGTAATAGCGTATGTGTGTCAAAGGCGAGCAGTCGAGATCCCTCGCACACCTTCGCGAAGAGTTGAAATAACTTACGGATTCTAGGTAGATTGGATACATTGAAGAACAAATGTAGACCAGAGTACATGCAAGAGTAGACTGAGCAAGGCTGGATCTACTGATAGCCACCGAATTGGGATAGGGAAAACTGACATGTGACCCCAAGGCTCAGTCCGTCGGACCGCAGTGCGCCGTTCGGACCTCTTCAATTGCCTCCACCTCCTCAGGCTCCTGCATCATTTCACAACAATTCCCATGTGTCGAAAATAGCTCTGAACTGGAAAAATTACCTCGAAATAGAGGAGCTCATGGGTTCTCCATTGTGCATATTCAACATCCACACTAAGTATGACGGTCCTCAAAGCTGGATCGGCCCCAAAGCCTTTGATCCTACGCGTACGGCTTTTGTACATTCTCTTGTCACGAACCTAAGGAATAGACAAACTCTTTTCGACGAGAAAAGGATAGTGTTTTTGGTTTGGCCGAATCTGCAATGTTGCTGTCATCAATTGCAAGGAACGTTTACTTCCGAAGAATCAGAGTCAGCGTACCTCAACAAAGTTGGGACCGTCGAGCCGTCAAGTCGCTTTTCCATGGTAGACTGGCTGAGAGATCGCAGCAATCTCAAGCCTCCTCGGTAATTGCAGTCAGTCTTCTCTTGATAAGCAGTCAGTGAATTGCTCTAACTATGTTCTACTCCTCGCAGTCCACACCGCAGTCCCAGTCGACGACTGTCACAATCGGGTCCCGTCAGCTTCTCCTTGGTCATTAGTGCAGCATAATATGTCTCGAAACCCCCGAGACACCTCGACGTGAGAACGATGGCCCTGATCACCATTCTATTCGGACCCTCTTCATCGGATTGAGTCCCACGCCGAGATGGCCTGCTCAGCTATGGCATGAGCCTACACAGCTCTGGTTGTGGGGTATAAGTATCTCGAGAGATCGACTCACTGGATTACTGGTAGAGATCGGTTCTCTTCTATTTACCTTGCTCGAGATGCCCACGCTCTTGCTTCTCTCCGTGTTTCTGAGCTGCACGTGTGTTCTACTCTTTCTCAGAAAACTTGCTCGTCGTAGTGGACTCTCTGACATACGTGGGCCCCCTTCGCCTTCTTTTCTCTACGGTGCGCTCCTTTTCAAACACTGCGTCATCTATTCCCCCATCTGACTCACAAAATGCTTAGGTCATGAGTACGAATTTCGCCACCAAGTTGAAGCCGGAGACTTCGACTTTGAATGCCTGGAGAAGTACGGCACTATCTGGAAGATGAAGAGATGCCTCAATACCGATGAACTGGTCCTTGCGGACCCTCTCGCTCTGCAACACGTTCTTCATACATCTGGATACTCTTACCCCAAGCCAACCGACGTTAATCATGCCGTCAAGCTGGTTATTGGGGACGGTATCGTGGCCGCGATAGGTAAAACCATCTTCTGCGTACGATCCAGTTTGTTCTGAACATAGCTTTAGGCAGCGCCCATGCTCGTCAAAGGAAGGCCATGAACCCAGCCTTCGCAGCTTCTCAGCTTCGGACGCTTTTCCCTATTTTTCAGAAGTCCGTTAATCAGGTGAGATATCTGGAGCCACTGTTGAGCCGGATCTCATCTTTTCGTCAGCTATGTGAGAGGTTATCGGATGAAGCCGAACAGGCGAAGGGCGAGAAATCTGTTAACCTAGCGACATGGCTCTCAAGGTAGACTTCTCGAGTGATCTCCTCCAGACCGTCTCTCATCGTTGTTCTGCCTTTCAGAACTACTCTAGACGTCATAGGAAAAGGTTTGTGACAGAGTCCTTCTATTCAGCCAGCTCGCACCTGCTCATATTTACTTTTCAACGATAGCTGCTCTTGATTATCAGTTTCACGCTCTGGACGAAGGCAAAGCCGAGGGTCCTTTCGTCAAAGCCTTCAAGAATCTCTTGTACGCGAACCTTCTCTTGATCATCCTGAGTAGCCATTCAATGAATTGCAGTATTGATTCCGCTCTCTATCCACCCAAATGGGACATCCTCTTCCGTCACTTTTGGCAGTACTTTCCCCAGAAGCTGCTCAACCTGGTTCAATATATTCCCACGCGAGAATACAAGCGCTTCCGTCATTTCGTACAGCTCGCTAAGACGACTGCGAAGGATTTGATTACAGAGAAGGCTGATGATATCCTGGCTGAAGAAGAACAGAAGAAAGACGTCTTAACTCTACTTGGTCTGTTTTCGGCTCGTCTTTACGTACGGACTAGTCTCACACTTCCTCTCTGTCCCCACAGTCCGGGCGAACATGGCCGAGGAGGCGAAGCACAAGATGAACGACGACGAGATACTGTGTCAGATGTCGTGCGTTCTCCTCGCTATCTTTTTGATAGAATTTTGACCTGACTCCTTTCTTTTTTTTTTTTTTTTTTTTTTTTTATGCAAGAACTATCATCCTTGCCGGGCACGATACCACCGCAAATACCATGTCCTGGGTCCTGTGGGAGTTGAGCAAAAACCTGGATATCCAAAGACGCCTCCGCGCAGAACTGATCGAGGCTCGTCGAGAGCACGGGCTCGACGACGACGAAGCTGAATTATCTTCAAAAGTCCTGGACAGCTTACCCTGGTTGAACGCGGTGATCAAGGTAGGTGATCCCGTGACAGTCTACGAGGCTTTTCAACCTAACACACTTAATCTCCCCCTGTAAAGGAATCTTTGCGCATGCACCCGATCGTCCCTAATCTCATTCGTGAAGCCGGGAAGGACGACGTTATTCCTCTGTCGTATCCAGTGCAAACGTTTTCGGGGAAAACGGTTGAATCTGTAAATGTGCGCAAGGGTCAGAGTATCGGTATCTCGATTTGTGCCTACAATCGGTAAGAGTTTCCCAGAACTAGTGCTGGTTTCGGAGGAGACTGAATGTCACCCGCTATTACTCTAAGTGTTCCTGGTGTTTGGGGACAGGATGCGGCTACCTGGAATCCAGATAGATGGTTGAACCCTGATGCGAAGCACGACAAGGTCAACGTTGGTGTACATGCAAATCTGTGAGTGCTGGTTTCTATCCTGGAAACACATAGCTAAACACATAACTAACTTGATCCTGATAGTCTGTCGTTCTGTAAGTTCTGCTTTTTCTGTTTTTCCAATCATAAGTACTGATCATTACGCTTCAGCGGCGGGCCTGAGAGGCTGCATCGGGTGAGCATACATACTAGAGAACGAAATACTTTGTTGCTAATAGGCCCATCCTCCTGATCTATAGCTGGCGATTCGCGTGAGTACCACTCAAGATCTCGCCCTTAATACCATATGCTCAAACACACCCAAATCCTTCATAGCATTATGGAGCTACAAGTACTGATCTTCGAGCTGATCTCTCGGTTCGAGTTTTCTCCCTCCCCGGAGAAGTATGAGGTTATGAGGGCTCCTGCCGGGCTGATGCTTCCTATGATAAAGGATAAGATGGAGATGGGTTTGCAGATGCCTTTGAAGGTAACGCCGGTTTAAATGAAGCTGGCCGACGTCAATCAATTGTCCTTCGAGAAAGCTTTTAGTAGAGATATGAGGCAGAGTAACTCTGCGTTATTGGATGAAGTTCCTTTACTGTATGTACTTTTTATGATGACCTGGATGAAAGAGACGTTACTGGCCTGGAAGGTGTTGATGAAGTTATGTTGACTTGTGGGTGTGCGACGCCGTTTTTCATAACTCAGAAGGGAGAATATTACTGAGCAGTGAGCTTGAAGTTGATGGGTTTGTTGTGCTCGTCACTCAAGCATGGACATGTGATCGTGGCGTTCTTTGCTGCCTCCAGTATTTCAATCCTAAGATCCCAACTCAAACCATGTTCAACCGGATTGCTACCAGCTATCCATTGCTTTGCAAAACCTCTCACGCGCCTTCATGTGCCGCAAAACTGAAGAGCTTGTGTCAGCTACGAAGATTCTGGAGCTCCGTGTCCTCTCGGCGGATCCTTACAAGCTTTCAACTGTCCTGGGAATCGGCGTCGCCTCGCCCTTGCCTAACATCGTCATCTAAAGAAGCTTATATTGTGTATGTGAAGTGGGTTACGTTTTAGCTTGAAACTGGCCTTCTCGCTCTCCGCATTTTATTGGTTCTCTGTTCACGATTGAGACCCGGCTCGTTAAAAACCTTGGCACTACATATTTTCTCTAGCGTCGAGTTCTTGAGTTGTAACTTCGAAATACTGCTTATAAAGTTAACTGTCTATCTCGGAATGCAGCGTTCTCTCGCTGAAAGGTGGAGCCTGACGGGCACCCTTAAATCACCTTGTGAGCTTCGTCTCTATAACCTCGAGTTTCTGGCGTAGCATTACTCATCCAAACCTTCACCAACCTTCACCAGTAGACTCGACTACCCCGTCATCTGAGTCCGGGTGCAGATTCCGTTTCTCTCGATAACGAATACTTGAGCACAGACTAGGTTGCAGCTCTTACAAATTATCGACATGTGAACCAAGAGAATCCCCTTTAGGCATTCATCTGCGTACGCGGAGAATCATCCGTCTCGATAGGATTCCTGTGGGTACGAGTATAAGAATGAAGTCAGGTTTACTTGGATTGCATTCCCCACGGCTGAGGGTCCTTCACCTAGGTTATACCTAACCTGCTGGAATCGATGTCACTCTGTGCTCCTGTCCTGTTGTTCTTATTCTCCTGTTTCTTGGGGCTCGCGCTCTTCGTTCGACGTTTCTTTCGCCATAGCCCCCTTGCAGAGATACGTGGTCCTCCTGCGCCTTCCTTGCTACTGGGTAACAGATTCTTGTCCTGGTAAACGACCAGTCAATGTTCTTATTAGGATTATCCTTCCAGGTCACGAGCATCATCTCCTAAACCAGGAAGAAGTCGGCGACTTTGATTTCAAGTGCCTCGAAGAGTACGGAACCGTCTGGAAAATCAAGACCTCTTTCAATCGCGATGCACTCATGATCGCCGACGCCTTGGCTCTGCAACATGTCCTTCATACATCCGGCTATTTATACCCTAAACGAGTCGATATCAACCATGCGGGCAAGCTTGTTCTGGGTGACGGTATCGCCACTGCAGTCGGTACGCGTCTGCTTCGCCTCTCCCTTGTCCCTCTGACTGAACAAGCTCGCAAGGCGACGCACACTCTCGGCAGCGGAAAGCTCTGAATCCAGCGTTCGCCGCGTCTCAGCTTCGCACCTTACTCCCTACCTTCCAATGTGTGACTAAACAGGTACACAATGATCCTCTTATTATTATTATTTTGTACGCGATTCTTAGTGGATCTCCTCCTTTTGCAGCTGTGTAGTCTACTTCAGTCCGAGGTACAGGATGCGCAAGGACAACGGTCGATCAATATCTCTGGGTGGCTCTCAAGGTATGCAATCGATGTATTCAAGTCGTAGTGAAAAGACACAACTCAATCTCACTTCATTGGCAGAACCACTCTGGATGTCCTCGGCAAAGGTTAGTCCTACGTGAACGCTATAGTCAGAAAGCTAGCTCATTCAGACTTCAGCTACGCTTGGCTATCGTTTCGGAGCCCTAGAGGATGTTGACTCAAAGAGCCCATTTACCGAGGCGTTCAGAAACCTCTTGTAAGCCATTTCCCCTCTCTTCAACGCCAGATGTGACTCATACGGGTTCTTAGCACCGATTCAGCTCTGCATCCCCGCAGAATGGACATTCTCTTCAGACAGTTTTGGCCGTACCTCCCTGACAAGATTCTGAACCTGGTGCAGTACATACCGACGAGGGAGTACAGACGCTTCCTCCATTTTGTGCGTCTCGCCAAAGGGACCGCGCAAGATCTACTGAATGAAAGGGCGGAAGATATTCTCGCGGTGGACGAGGAGAAGAAAGACTTGTTCACGTTGCTCGGTCAGTCGATAGCTCGGTACACTCGCTGAGGCCTTTCCTGGTGCTTTCGCTTACTTCGTACTGCAGTGCGTGCCAATATGGCGAGCGATGCTAAACACAAGATTCACGACGATGAGATTCTCGGCCAGATGTCGTAAGCTTCCGGGTTTCGCTCCTCGTCTCTGATTTCCCCATGAATTAGTCTGCAGCACATTCATCCTAGCTGGGCATGATACAACTGCGAACACCATGAGCTGGGTACTGTACGAACTCAGTAAGCACGAGGAAATTCAAGATCTTCTCCGTAAAGAGATTACGACCGCCCGTCAAGACCACGGACTCGATGACGAGTTCGAGTTGACCTCTACCTTCTTGGATGTTCTACCGTTGCTCAACGCTGTCATAAAGGTTCACCGATACTCACCTGTACTTGATCTTCCCATTCTTACCTCGCTCATACAACGCTATACATTCCAGGAAACACTGCGTCTCCATCCCATTCTGCCCAACCTAGTGCGAGTGGCAGGGAAAGATGATATAATACCCCTCTCTTGTCCGGTAAGAGACGAGTCTGGAAAGCTGATTGACTCTGTGCCTGTTGAGAGAGGTCAGAGTATCAGTATCTCAATCTGCGCCTATGGACGGTAAGTGCCCACTGTGGAAACATCCTCCTTGACAAGGTAGCCCTGAGCGCACGTTTGATCAGTGTTCCAGAGGTATGGGGCCAGGACGCGAACGTCTGGAACCCGGAGAGATGGTTGAAGCGCGGTGTGAAGGACGATAAGGTTGCTCTTGGGGTTTACGCGAACCTGTGAGTCGTTTTGTTTTCAGGCACAGCGGCCGATGTCCCAACTCAACTCGTTGCAGCTTATCTTTCTGTAAGCGCGTTCTTTCTTTCTTTGTTCTCGATGGGCATCATCCTCATACACCTTCTCAGCCGCCGGGAATAGAAGTTGTACCGGGTAAGCCCTCTCCCAATCCACTGGAGATAAATGCCCATCCTTGCCTTTTACGCTTCTTACCATAGCTGGCGATTCGCGTGAGTAAATATGCTCAGGCTTAACTTGACTCAGTTTGAGGTCAATCTCATTTCCAGTGTCATGGAGCTCCAAGTATTGCTCTTTGAGTTGATCTCCCGATTCCAGTTCTCTCCTCCCCCTGAAGGTTACGAGATCATGAGGGTGCCCGCTGGGGTGATGGCCCCTCTGATACGAGGCAAGGCGGAGATGGGTTCGCAGATGCCGTTGAAAGTGACCGAGGTACAATCAGGTACTCATGAGTCGTGAAAAAAAAGTTCAAGTTCTTGGTCCAGACCTCGGTAGTTCGAGGTTAACGTCGCTACAATGATTAAGCATGCTTCTTGTATAGAAAATCCATTCCCAATGCCTACTGTTCTCAATCTGAATCCTACTTTCTGTTTCCTGAGCATCTCACGGCAACCTATGTCGTTAACAGAGGGCAGAAAGAGGGCCCACCCATGGAACGCCCAGGTCCGGCTGTTATCCAGTCGAGCGATTCTCCGAACTTCTTCCGTAGCCGGAAATGGATCACATGATCGCGTTCCTCTTCTTCTTCCACCCAACCACCGCCAAACGGGATGAGAAACTTACAATGAATCCCATTGACCAAGACTTTCTTTCGTCTTGGAGGCCCTTGATAACACAAACCTTCGTTGCGAGATGTCGTAATCGTGTATAATGATCGGGATTTAGAGGGCTCATGTCCGTACCGTGGATCCCCCGGCGCGTAGAAATTTAGCATAAGGGGTCCGACAAGCCGACCTTTGGCGGAAGTATACCCACCGAGCCCGCTCATATTTGCCTTGATACGGCCAGATTGGCCCTGTACGAGCAACAGTTCAGTGTGGTTAATCAGTGGCTTTAATGCTCAAAACATATGGAATCTCCATCTCATACCTGTCCACTTTGACCTCAGTGCGTAGATCCTCTGATGAACGACAACGTTGGCTACATACTCACCGCCTCTCTGATATACTATGGCTACTGTTTCCTCAAGTTACGATGCAACCACATCGGTCAACGAAAGGATAAGTACGGTGACCAGGTGCGGCCATGCTCCCTTCACACACATATCTGGGCCGGGCCGATTGATTATCCCTCGGACCGGCTCCACCGCCCTTATATACCGCACTGTGCGTCTCCACCGTTTTGATAACCTCCTCTTCAATTATGGCAGCGCACGTTGTGAACGGTTTTGAGCCCCACGCAGATCGTCCTCTGCTTCCTGGAATCTATGCTCCTATACCCACTTTCTTTCTTCCAGATACCGAGGAGCTTGGTACGCCTGATCAACGTCGTCCCCTACTGTTACAGTCTCTGATGATTGTGTTACTTGACCAGACATTCCTTCCTTCGAGGACCACGTTGCTAGGGTAGCCTCGGCCGGTGTTGGACCTTTACTGGCTGGCTCCATGGGAGAGGCCGTTCACCTCTCGCCTGTCGAGCGCATCACGCTCATCAAGGTTGCTCGTAAAGTGCTGGACTCCAAGGGACTAAACGATGTTCCCCTCATCGTCGGCACTGGCGCTCCGAGTACGAGAGAAACCCTCGAGTTGACCAAGGCAGCTGCCGCTGCTGGTGCAGACTACGCTATCGTCATTGCTAGCGGTTATTTCGCTGGGGCATTGACCAAGGACGCTCTGAAATCGTTCTTCCTCGAGGTAGCGAAACAGAGCCCCATCCCAGTTATGATCTACAATTGCGAGTGTTTTCTCTATTTGGCAATACTCGTCCTCTTGACGTCTTATCTCTCACAGATCCTGGCGCCAGTGGAGGTATCGATTTGGATTCCGACTTGATATCCGAACTAGCAATAGAGTCTCCCAACATCTGCGGCGTAAAACTCACGTTAGTCTTCCCCAGGGGAATCCAAGACCGGGCTCAACTGACTAGCTAATTTCTATTGAGCAGGTGTGGTAACGTTGGCAAGCTGACCAGAATAGCCGATGTTGTTTCGCAGCCTAGCTTCCAGGAAAAGAGGACCGGCACTTCTCCCGTCGTTCCTTTCCTAGTTTTAGGCGGATTCATCGACTTCTTGACTCCTTCTACTTTTGCGAGTGCCCACGGTGCTATCACCGGACTCGCGAACGTCGCACCTGTACGTTCTTAATTTTTCCACCTCTCGCTCTAGTTCCACTGCAGTTTTCTCACGTCCCCCTCCCCCTAAGCATGCAATCGCTCAATTGTTCAAGCTGTCGGTGGCATCTCGGGGAGATCTCTCCAAGTTAGCTGAGGCCCAGCGCCTGCAAGGTGTCATAGCTCGCGCAGATTATACCATTGCGAAGGCTTCTATCGCGGGAACCAAATTCCTGCTTGAGAAACTCTACGGCTACGGAGGTCTTCCGCGCAAACCGCTACCGCCTATAAACCACGCCGCCGCTCAGGCTCTCTGGGAGCACCCACATACGCAAGCACTCGTTCAACTAGAAAGGCAGATCAGTGGTAAAATCCCTCAGTGATCGTACCGCAGTATAGTACTTGTATTGTGAGTCGGGTAGATCTTCGTTTACAGTGCTCAGCTAATCTTGCTTTATATCCTAGATTTTGCTATAACGCTGTGAAATCAATGCATCGTCGTTTGTACTACTTAAAATAAGCTCACCCTCCCTCGACACTACCTTTCAACACGCTCGCTCTAGGTCTCTGGTGTCACAAGATCTGCAGCATCTCGGCTTTCGGGACGTCTCATCCAACTTACCCCTAGTATTCAAAGCTTTACCTCTCTAGCTTATCCGTGCTGATCTCTTCCAGAACGATATATCTCGTCCAAAAGCCGTGGAATCCTACCCAATTTCTCCGACTCGGACTTGGTACTCTGAGTGCGTGAGAACATGATGGCAAGGCGACTTCACCATATTTTCCACTTTGCGTCCTCCCGCAATCTAACCTTCCTACTTCAGCCCAGACGGATAAAAGCGAAGACTGCAATGGTGACATGTCCTCAAAAAATCCTTGTGAGGAGTCTTTCGGACCGATAGTTGGTCACTTGAGGTTAAGAGACCTGGTGCGGTCACAGGGCGGAGGTTGATATCGCGCTATCGTAGACGACTGTCTCTCCGATACATTAGGCGATGTGTTCCAAGGAGCCGGTTGCGATGGCTGAGGAGGCTGGTGCCCAGGCTATCTAAAAGGGGTGAGGTGCCGCTCTGTGGTGTTTCGCTATGCGAGAGTAGCCTGCTGGGCTGAACGCAAGTGTAATAGCGCTTGACCACAGAAGAGGGCTAGGCCATACCCAGCCGACCGAACGAATCGTACCACATCTTGGCACCAGACAGAGTTCACTACTCTCAAATAGCACAGAAAAAGTTCTGTGAATCTGAAGCGGCAACGCAACGCAATGAGTAATTGGAGGGATACGACAGGCTACTGCAGCCCATCTGCAGCCATGCGCTCTCGATCCCAGTCACCCGTTCTCCGGCGAGTCTGCGGGGTAAAACTGGGGAAATTTGTTATATAGGAGGGATATATCTGGGGTAGAGTACACTGCCACCTCATTGTAATCGTAGTCACGATCCCTGTTGGTTTCTTGGCCGAAAAATCTCACTATCCCTTCGGGCCCCACCCAGGTACCCTTCCTTGCCTTCTACCATTGACCATCTGGTCTCCTTCCTCCACCTTGTCTTTTCTACCTACAGCGAGGAAAGCTTGCTTGCTCTGGTGCAGTATACTGTTGATTTGTGCTCTGTATCGAGATGGTGAGTCTGCTTTCCTTCCGGGCCGTTATGTGTTCAGGGTCGTTTCATAACTGACAACCACCAATCTTTTGTTTGACCCCAGCCGACAAGAGTCGAACGATCCACGCCGCCTGAATCGTTGCCTCGAGAGCCCATGAGCCATATGAGCGACAACGTAGGCAATAGGAACGCACAGCATCGTGATGCGCTGCGTCTGGCGCTAGGGAGCATATTGGCCCCGGTGAATATCTGTTTCTATTCCACATTATCTTACCGACGTAGCTCGAGTCGTCTTGCTACTTCTGTTTCTTGTGTGATACAGAACTAACAGAGGTTTTCTTGCACTAGAAACGCCCACATATGTCTCGATCTTCTTCGGGCAGCGCTACCCCTGCGAGCCACAGCTTGTGCCATACTCCATCGTCAGTGCCCACACCGCCTCCTCCTCCACATCCTACTCCAATTTCCGGTAGCGGGCGCAGTACGACGTCGGAGCATCACTTCTCCCATTTGTACTCTCACCACCACCATCATCATCACCATCACCCGTCTCGCCTTGGTCTATCAGTTGAGTTTCACGCTTCCACTAGCAGTGTCTTGGCAGAGTGCTTTTCTTATATGATTACTATCTCTTTCTTTCTTGTTAGGAAACGCACCTCCACGACGATGACCTGTCTTCTCCTACCTCCTCGAACGCATCTGTCGAGGCTCTACCCTTGATGGACAGCGGTGCACCGTCACCACGCTGTGAACATCCTAGTTCCAGCGCCGATGATAGCGTAGTGGTACACCAACCCGTACCCATCTCTGCCCACGGACACGCCATGTCCACAGGCGAGGTGCCGGTAGTGGTCATCTCACGTTCACCGGGAGGCAACGGCACGCCTAAAGCTAAGTTTATCGAGACGCTGCAGTCGAAGAGTGCATGGGACGCTTTGATTCATGGATCGTTCTCATGAGCCCTTTGTGCGATCCTCTTATGTATTCAGTGTGTGTTACTCTGCAGATTCGGCCGATCTGGCTCGACGCACCAGCGTGTGTACGTGTGTGTATTTTTCTCACCGTCGAGTCGGGACCTTGTGCATGCGATCTTTTCCGTGTTCTGCTTCCTTTAGGTTACCCACCATCCACCACCCCACCACTCTCCTCATTATCTTCCCCCCGTGTCAGGCTTTTTCTGTCACGGTTGGACTGCTCTTTGCATTTGCTATCTTGGTTGACCTTTTCAATCTTCTTCCTCTCTCTTGTCTTGTAATTTGTAAATGTACATAGCCACCTTAATCCGATTCTGGATCTGTATCTCTTTCTATCTGATCTTTCGCGGGCGAGGTTTGTATAGCGCGATTATCCTCCAGCGGCCCTCAGAGTCACAGGTGATTGTAGGCTTGTGCCAGGCACCACGGCCTGCCATCTCTGCACCCGTATGGCACAGCCACCTCACCATCATCCCTTCGTGACTCTCATCTACCCACTCATCTCGCAATAAAACAAAAGAATCCCCCTTCTTCTGAACGTCCGAACGATGATTATCGGGCACTATCTGACTGTGTATCTACGAAACGAATATCCTCAGTCATCTGTATTGTATTCTGCAATACAAAACCTCTTGCCAACGTCTCTATTCCACATGGTGAATTTCGTACCGACGGGCCCACCGACGGTGTTGGTTTAGTCAGTGGTTCTATTTTCGAAGCAAGGCTCCTCTAGGATCTTGTCGAAGTTGTACTATCGGTAGGAGGCTCTCATTCAGTAGGTCACGCTTCAGCTCACCTCAGACGGTTCCACTAACTTACTTGCATTATTCAGCTCAGAGCTAACGTCGCTATGTTTTTGTTTTTCCAATTGAATGGAAATGCACCTGAGATGGTGGTGACTCAATTTCATGCGATGAATCTCAGAGACCTACATCCTAACAAGCTGATAGAGTCTTGGGGCCTGTGGCGAATCGCTGGGGATATAAGGAGTCCGTTCAGCTCGAGGACACTATCACCAGTTTCAGATTATCCGTCTAGCTCGTCTCTAGCTACCCTGACAATCACCAAAAGCCAATCCCAGTAATCAGCGCCATGTCCGAACTCACAAACTACGCTCTCATCGGTGCCGGTCGAGTCGGCAAACTTATTATCTCTTTCCTCCTCGACAAGAATCCCAGCGCGTCCATCCTCGTGCTCACTCGCTCAGCAGAAAAAGTCTCAGAATTGAACCTCCCCGCCGGCTCCAGCAACGTCAAAATTCAAGTGGTCGACTTCACCTCGTCATCTTCTATCTCCTCTGCTCTCAAAGCCCATGACACACAGATCTTCATAGACACCGTGCTCGTGAACAGCTCAGCGTTCCACAACAACGTGGCCGATGCTGCTAAGGACGCTGGCGTGCGTTTGTTCGTTGCGTCTGAGTTCGGAGGTGTGACGGACGGGTATCGAGGTGACAATTTCAACTTCTCGGAGAAGGCGAAAACACAGGATCATCTAAAGAAGATCGGTCTGCCCTTCGTTGCTATTCAGGTTTGTCTTATCTGTATACCGAGTTGGCTCCCGCTGCTGGGAGAGTATATGGGTTACTGATTTTGCGATTGGTTTCTATTAGAACGGTGCTTTTATCGAGTTCCTACCCTGGCTCGGAGCGACGTACACTGGCAAGTTCAATATTGTAGGGAAGGGTGATGTGCCCATATCTACTACTTCCATGCAAGATTCAGCTGGTACGTTCTACCTCCCGTTTCCCAACCTCTCGAGCACTCAGGTTCGAAATAACTAAATTTCATCTACCCTTTCCCCCCTCTCAGGTTTCCTCGTCCACATCCTAACAACCTACCCCCTCTCCCAACTCTCAAACTCCTACCACCGCATCCAAGGCGACCGCGGCACCTTCCAGGACTTTGCCCAGCGGCTCAACTTCCCCGTCGAGTTCGTCGACAGGGTTCCAGACGCGCCTGGTGCGCAGGGTGTGGATATCTCGAAACCTAGTCCACAGACGAATTTGCATAGACTGTTTGAGACGGGGCAGGGGAGTATAGGGTGGGATAATGTTACGGGGAGGGATGAGGATGGGTTGGTGGCAAGTGGGAATAGGTTGTGGGAGGGGCATGTGTGGAAGAAGGTGGAGGATGTGCATGGTGCTAAGTGATAGTACAGTATGCTGTAACTATATGGGAGGGGTAGGAACTTGAACTCGATGGTCTTCCCCTCTCATGCTCTAATAGAGGTTGGTGATGGCCCATTATCAATGGTGGCTCAGGTGGGCGCTTGGGGTGCACGCTTTGTCCCACAAACGAGCCCAAAAGGCTCGGCGTAAAGCAAACAACATACACAATCCACCACGTATCCATATATCGATTTCGTACTGTGTATACACTTTGCCTTGAACAGTCACCTAGTCCGCTTTTCAATCAGCGGAAAGAAAACTTGGGTTGCGTAGTTGCGTACGGAACTTACTACGTTAATCGATCGTTGAGGTCTGAGTCAAGCTTTCTTTCCGGTCCATCACTCTTTCGCTTGCTGTGGGTCCTTAGATCTGTAAGCAGCGCATCGCATCTCAATGATAAATTTCTTGTTTCCGCCTGAGATGATATTTTACCGATACCCCCATGTCGTTGAAGGGGGGTTTCTGGGGGTTTCTGAGTATCTCAGGCTCTCCAGGCTCGTTGCGTTAATATATCTCAGTCCTCTGAGTCCCACTGGCATGCAAACGCTGTTCATCATCTCTTTTCACTCTAACCCCGCAATCACCATTAGTTTCGTAAGGTACAGCAGACATGCAAAAAAAAATATTAAACAAAACTCTTCAAAAAACCAGCTTGGTAGTCCATGTTATCACAGGTCTCCGTAATAAAGGATCTACAGTAATAAAATAAAGAAAGGAAAGAACAGAAGTCTGCCGTATAAAACAACATCGCGATTGAGGGGTGTAGTGACCTGAGGAGGGGGCTGTAGGCATTGAAATTGGCCTTAGAATACGGACGAGTATAGATAAGCAAGGAAGGCTGGGGCTTACTACTAGTAGGTCCTTTTGAGTTTATCTTTATCTGTGGTGATTAGGACTCGACTCCTAATGCAGAAGCCTCTTAAATTTCCAATTTATGAACGCCATGCACATCTAGCCAGAGAGTAACACTATCAGTACCATACACGAGACATGGGCGAAATTTCCAGGATACAATACGTTGACCGTACCTGGAAGAACAGATCTGCGAGCAAGCAAATGAGGAATATGGTGCTCAGGGTTGCAGTACAGAAGCCCGGGGGTATACCAGCCTTGGACACACTGGCATAATAGACCTATCAGCAGGATATCGAGTCGACAGGGCGTCCCCGGCTACACTCACAACTTGCTGTTGTTACATTCCAGTTGAATCTCGTCAGCGCTGCGAAACTCGTGTTCAGTATCTTTGTGTCTATCATCATCACAGTAGATCACCGATGGCAATCTTCTTACGCGTTTTTCAGTCGAATAAACATGAAGATCGCTCGAACGAAACATTTGATGAGGACGAAAGGCCATAGGATCTTGCACAATTTGGATAAAGTGGAGTTCTCCTAGCAGTAGTGTAGACAATAAGAGAAAATCCAAACTTGCTCATACGAGACAAAATCCCAGCTTACGGTGTACAATGCGAAGATGTTGATGATTGCACTACCAGCGACTATTAAAGCAATAGCTCCATAGATCTGCCTGTAGGGAGTAAGAGGAACCAACCGAGGGACGTTTTAGTAGCAGATAGTAGCAGATATTCAGAAGATATATATATATATATATATGACCGTGACGTACCATTCAGGGAAGACAAAGAAGAGATAATGACCTTCGGTGAACAAGATGATACCGCCAGCGATACTGTACATCTGGATGTGAATGTTTATTCGCTGTGAAGACGATAGAGCTTGAGGACCGAGAGAGCGACGTACAGATATGACGAAGCCCCAGATGATACCGACGATTCTCTGCAACACGCAGATCAGAGGCACACTACGTCGCATAAGTGACGCTTGAAAGAGAAAGCACTCACCAGTATACAATCCTGGATACTGAAATGCAAGGAGAGCAATAGTCTGTTATCGCCCAGACAAAAGGAGATGTCAGAAATTGCCCAAACGTACCACTCGCACATATCTGGACAGCTGAGAAACAGAGTGTCGACGAGAGCCGGGGTGACAAGAAGGTAGAGAGAACCGCATAAAAACTCCTGCAGGTAGCGAGGTTAAATACTAGGGTACATGAGGATAGAGCACATAGGCCACGAATGAAAGGCAGAACAATGATCTATAACCCCCGGTGGTATGGAGGCAGTATCGTTGGTGGACGAGATCAGAGTATGGTGAATGTGGCAGAGCATAGAATGGTGGACGAGAGAAACTCGAAGGCTAGGTACTCGCTGCTTGCTGCAGCACCACAAAAGCACAGGGTCATCGTAGATTCCTTGAGGGATGATTAATGTTTGTCAGTAGTAGCCCGTTAGAAGTGCGATGCTGAGGTAGGGGTACTCGAGTGCCCTTGGTCATCGAGGAAGATGTTGAAAAGTTGGTACGCTCCGAACGTTACAGTAATGGCAGCTGTCACATTAGCAGTAATGATACACTTACAAGGGTCGGGAGCACTTGGTCTACTCGCGCTCAGCGCGTCGCAAACCCTTCTCCTTTTACTGTAGATGCAGAGCCAACACAATCATCTACCATGATCTGTGTACAGCTAGCTCCTGCTATCTTCCTTGCTCATATCCAAAGCAAGGCAAGTGTGATCTTATTACGTGAAAGATAAGCTGCTATAATACACTTACATGGGGTACTGTGCAAAAGGATTTTTTGGGATGGCGACACTGGAACCCAGGACAAAATTTTACATACATTGCAATGCAGTTGACATGACGGAAAGGGTATGAAAGAGCGCTAGGCGTCAATTGCCTCGAATGTGACATGCAAGATGGCATTTCCTCACTCTTACCGATGATAAAGGAGCGAGAGACAAGCGTAAAATGAAGTGATGAACTGTTGTTGGTCTTCTCTATAATTGTAATATCTTGCACTATTTCACAAGAGAAACGAGGAAGAGAGAAGAGAACGGAGGAAATGCGACCACCAGGCTATAGAGAAGTGATAGAAGAGGAAGAGAAACGATAAGATTAGATCAGGAAAGAAGAGTGACTGTGACTTGCCACAAAAGCATCACACAGTCACATCTCATCATCAGGTCCTGGAATGGCCTCTGATACAAGTTGAGCTGTCTTCGACGGGATCCGGTGTACGAAAGCAAGCAGTTCTTCGTTCTTATTGATACTGGATAGCGTACCAAGGGAATCGACTTGGTCCCTCTCGTGCACCTTGACTAGCACTGAACGGGGGTAAACATGATGATGCTCGTCGTTCGGCGATGTTCAGAGTCACAGTTGACCTACAGCACTAGACGCGAGGACCCTCGTTCCAATGCACTTCTTTCCCTTCGGTTGACCGACGGCAACGACCTCTTCCATCAAAACAACCCTCGAAGCAGGATCCATGACGCCCTTCTTCTCCGACTGATGCGAATCGAAAGAAGCTTTGACCCTCGCTCGGCTAGATCTCATGTCCAAATCATTGCTCATATGCATACCGTTGTAATCAGACTCTTGTAATCGAGGCCTGATGTACTTTGATAGTGATAGGCTATAAGGCATGTCAGATCCCCGGTACGTTGTTCGTACGTACCACGGATCCGATGTGAGAGGGCCCAAGTGTATATATAGATTCTATCGATAACAGTGAAGGAGAGGTCCAACTACCATCTCTCTATCTCTCTCTTTCAAGTTCTTCAGCTCTAGAAAAAGAAACCAACCATGCCCGAATTCACATCCTATGGCTTCCTCGGCGCAGGCAAAGTCGGTAAAGCCGTCCTCACCTCCCTCCTCGCCCTCCAACCCACCGCAACATTCACCATCCTCACCCGCAGCACACCCTCCACCAAATCCACATCCCACAACCCCTCCCCACTCTCCCCGCCCTCATTCCCAGACTCACCACAGATCAAATACGCAACGGTAGACTACACCTCTACTTCCTCCATCGCACAAGCGTTGAAGGAACATGGGGTAGAGGTGTTGGTTGATACGGCGCATGTGTATAAGTTTGATTTTCATAGGGTTGTGGTGGATGGTGCGAAGGAGGCTGGGTGTGTGAGGTTGTTTGTGCCTAGTGAGTTTGGGTTTGTGACGGAGGGGAATGAGAGTGGGGGGCCGTTGGCGGAGAAGGCGAGGTTGCATGGGTATTTGAGGGAGGTTGGGTTGCCGTTCGTCGTCATACAGGTTTGTTGGGTCTTTCTTTTCTTTGAGATGATGCCGGGAATGCTGGGACGATTTCTGATGAGTATTTTGTTTATTAGAACGGGGTGTTTATCGAGTTTCTGCCATGGCTTGGGCTGGCGCAGGACGGGAAGTATCATATCGTGGGCAAGGGCGATAAACCCATCACCACCACCTCCATCACCGACGTCTCTGGTACGCAAAAATACAATCCCATTTGTTTTACTCTACCCATCACTCACGCAAACCTCCACAACTAGGTTTCGTCGCACACATCCTCAACTCCCTCCCACTCAGCTCCCTCTCAAACACCTACCACAGACTCCAAGGCTCACGCCTCACCATGGTCCAGATCGCACATGCACTTGGCCTCATACCCACCTTTGTCGACGAGGTCCCTAACACGGAATCAGAGGGCGGTGAGAGCGGGTTCCAGACGACGTTGCAGAGGATGTTTGAGAGTGGGAAGGGTAGTATTGGGTGGGATTTCAAGAGGGGTGTTGATGATGAACAATTGGCGGGGAGTGGGAATAAAGGGTGGGAGGGACATGTGTGGAAGACGGTGGGGGATGTGCATGGGGTGAAGGAGTGATGAGGGATAGGTGATGGGATCTTATCTGATTTTGATCTGATGAGATTGGTTTTTTGTGTTTTGTTTTGTATCTCGGCGCCGTTTCTCGCAACGTTCCTCCTATTCTTGTCGTACGTCATAGAACAACCTACCCCCGGAATATATTTTCTCTGTAAGCAAGTGTGATCCAACTGGAACGGACTCCAACTCACGCCATCTACTGAAGATCTCTGCGCCCGTTCGAACTTCTCGGGGGTTATTGTTTGTTATCCCAATCTGTTGGTCGACGTAACGCCTATACTTCCCCATATTATCCCTATTGCATCGGACATCCGCATGCCTCTCTTGCTGGGTCATTGGTGCCATGACTTCTTGGAGTAACCATTAGAGAGAACCAATCGCAATCATGAAGGGCCAAGGCGAAGTAGGTCATCTCCGTGTCCGTGTCCGTGTCCGATGTCCGTGAGTTGTCCGATGCGATGGGAGAAGACACTGAAGAGGTATATACCCATGCAGAGCGTTTGCTTGGACCATGATCGTGGTACGACGGTAAGGGTACAAACATGTTTCCGTTATGTAAGAGTAGCCTACGGGTGGTATATAACACATTGTGCATATATTTCATCGATACCATCGCATCCCTACTACCAACAGATCTATCTACACCTTTACAAATCCAGAAAGCCAGAGAAAACAGAAAATGTCAGATCTCAAAGTCTACGGTCTCCTCGGTGTAGGACACGTCGGGACAGCCATCCTCACCGCACTCCTCACCGCCAACCCAGCGCTCACCATCGTCATCCTCACACGCACATCCTCCACCTCCCTCTCCTCCAAACAAAGCACCATCCTCTCCTCCCTCCCATCCACCATCCCATCCCAAATCAAAGACCAAATCAAATTCGAATCAGTCGATTACACCTCCTCCCCCTCCGTCTCTGCTGCTCTGAAAAAGCACGGAGTAGAGGTCGTGATCGATACGGTGCATGTGTATAAAGGCGATTATCATATCGTGCTCGCTGATGCTGCGAAAGACGCGGGATGTGTAAAGTTGTTTTTCCCCCCTGAGTATGGGTTTGTGACTGTGGATAATGAGATGGGGGGACCGTGGACGGAGAAGTGGGCGGTGCAGAAGCATTGTAGGAAGATTGGGCTGGATACGGTCGTCATTCAGGTTAGTTTCTACACTGGACTATATATATGTGCTCTTGAAGTGGGTGTTGATTATGATTTTTTTGTTATTAGAACGGCTCGTTCATGCAGTTCATCCCTTGGATGGCGGGCGTAACTAAAGAAGAGCGTAAATTCCACATCGTAGGCAAGGGCGATAAACCTGTCAGCACCACCTCCCTCCGCGACGTCGCAGGTCCGTGTTCCCCATCTTCATAAACACTCATCAGATCTTATCTCATTTACTACGATCTCATAGGCTTCATCGCCCACATCCTAACAACCCTCCCCTCCTCCTCCCTCCAAAACAGCACATTCCGCATCCAAGGCGACCGCGCAACCCTCCTCGAAATGGCCACCCGCCTCAACCTAACACCCACATTCGTATCCACCGTACCCGCCACCAACGGTATACCCGGCCAAAAGAACTTACAAACGACACTGCAAGAGATGTTCGAGACTGGACGGGCTAGTGTGGGGTGGGATTTCAAGGAGGGGAGAGAGAGGAGTGAGTGGGTTGGGAGTGGGAATAAGTTTTGGGAGGGACATGTGTGGGAGAAGATTGAGGATGTTAATGAGTTTCCGGAGGTGGAGTTTCATGGGTGAGGTGCTGAGCGTTGAGGTGTAGGGGAAAAGAAATATTTGTATATGTAGTACGCAGTGTTGTAGCAAGAAACGGATTTACGGTTACGATTTGTACGCAAGGAGCAGCAAGAGTACATTCGGACGCATAAGAGTGTAAAGATCAGCGAAACCAACGAGTACGACGATTATGATACACAAGAAAATCAAGAAAAACCACCAGCAAACAGACTAGAAACTCCTCCAGTCCCACAGTAACTTCCCCACAACTCGCTACACAACTAATAACTAACAGCAACCGGCACACCCTCCCCCTTCTTCTTAAAATCCTTCAACGTCTTCACCACCAGCGCCTTATGTATATGCGGAATCACACCGCCCCCAGCTATAGTAGCGCGGACGAGGTCGCTGAGCTCGCTATCTCCACGGATGGCGAGCTGGAGATGACGGGGTGTGATGCGTTTGACGCGCATGTCGCGGGAGGCGTTGCCTGGAGATGGGGTTAGTTGGAGGATTTATAACGGAGGGAGGGGGGAAGGGATGTATAAGGGAAGATAAGGAGAGGGGAGAGAGGGATGGGGAAAGATGTACCAGCGAGTTCGAGCACTTCAGCACAGAGGTACTCGAGCACAGAAGCAAGGTATACCGCCGCTTTAGCACCAACGCGCATCTTGTTCTGCGATTGTCGTTTGAGGTAGCGGTGCACTCTGCCTACCGGGAACTACAAAGATGAAGTTATCAAAGAAGGGAGGGGGGTGTGAGTAAACAAAAATCCTCAAAACAAATACATATGAACCCCTTACCTGCAACCCCGCTTTCGCACTCTTCGTCCTCATAGCAGCCATCTGCTCCTCCGCCCTCCTCTGTTTCTGCGTCAGCAGCCGCTTTTGGGCCTGAGTTTGACTACTGCTGGCTTGGGGTTGAGAGGCTTGGGATGATTGGGAACCGGGTTTTGTTTTGCCGCCTGTGGAGGATGGTTTTGAGGGCATGGTTTTTGGTTATGGTTATGGAGTTGAGGTGAAGGGAAGTTGAGGGATAGGATGAGGGTTCTGGTCTTGTTGGTCTTGGGATGCTAAGAAAAGTTGTGCGAAAGTGGAAGTAAATTGCACTGGGGGTCCTGTAAGAACGGACGATAAAAAGCGAGGTCAGCTCTCTCTCATCTCATCGATTTTCGTCATGCAAAATATTAAAACAGAAAATGGGAACCATTGGGATGGCATTGGGATGGGGTGTATAACTGAGTTCTCGGCGTGGGAGCAGAATGCTAGGCAGATACCGTAATACAGTATATCGCGCTTACACCCAAGGAGAGTGATACAGGCGCAACGAACGTAGAGCATAGAAACAAGCGATGGTTCTCCACTTTCATGGCATGAGATATACCGCACAAAGGGCTGCCAGAGTCTACAGACGAAAGAGAAACGTAAATCAGATCCAAAGTAGCACTTACCGTCTATAGGTTGACAGGTTCAAGTTACAGCGAAACTCGACAGCAAGGATCCTCTCAGAACGAGAATCTGGGCGCTCTGAAGCAGATAGTGTAGCGATGACACTGTATACGAGTCGGTGGTTATGATAGTAGATTGGCTTAGGGCCTTCTTGTGAGAGGAACGTTATGGAGTGGTTTAGTCGCTAGCGCTGGTGGTGGAGGATTGTGATCAACCTCAGTGGGGATTTGATGGGATTTTGGCGGTTTTGATGGATGAGGCTGACTTGTTGAGTTGTTGATGATTTTATTGATATCCTCCTCCTCGACACTTTTTTCCCACTTTGTTGCCGGTGGTCGACGACGCGATTTTGCACCAGCTAAGATATTCTTCTTTTCTCTATTATGTGCACGACAATGGTTGTGTAAGGGATTGCTCTCTTAAACGGTAACGCAGACCTGGCTTCAACTTGAAATCAGCTACTGACGTCGTGCTACGTATACAGGGCTTCAAGTTGAGTCGCCTCATCATCGACAACGACATCGCAAACGCCCTTGACACATTTCTCTCCGCAAAGGTGAATGAATACTGACTTCAGTCAATGGAGCGATTGTGATGCTCTCGCCTCCAAGTGAACAACTCCCAGACCTCACCATCGTCATTCAGTGACGTCACTCCTTGTTCTCACTCACTATATCATCCTCATCCTCAAACGGTCCCACCTCTCCCCTACGCTCACTTACATCTTCCTCTCCTCATTTCTCATTATGAAACCGTCTATCGTACTCCTCCTCCCTTTCTTCCTTATCCAACATAACTTGGTTCATGCAAGTTGGTTCTCGTCAGATACACCGACTTACTCCTCATGGGACACCACACAACTCAAAACATGGCTTATGGAGCATAACCTCTACTCTCCCTCTCTCAACACCGCAGACCAATCTACACTCCTCGCTCTCGTTCAGGCGAACTGGAACTCTGCTTCCTCGTGGACGCAGGACCAGTACAACGAGGCACAGAAGTCCTTCCAGGGCGTCAAGAGCAACGCCTTTGACAAGTGGGACGAGAGCAAGCTCAGAGACTTCCTTTTACAGCAGGGTATAGTCGCTCCTAAGGGCCCGAAGGAGCAGCTGGTCTTGTTGGCTAAGAGTCGTTATGATGCCTATACTGCAGCCGCAGCCTCGTTGTCTGCGCAGGCTTCTGGCGCTGCCTCGACGGCTATCTATGGTGACTCGCAGTACCAGGCGTCCAAGTCGCTTTCGAGCGTCGCTGCGATGGCTACCAACCAGATCGGCAAGAGTCTAGATGATAGCAAAGATTATGTCTATTCGAGTTGGAGCGACAGCGACTTGAAGGATTATCTCGTCAAGAAGGGCGTCGTGAAGAGCGATAGCCAGAAGAAGAGGGACGAGCTGCTCGGCTTGATGAAGAGCTCGTATGCCTCTGTGGCTGATCCTGTTTGGGATTCTTGGTCGGATTCTTACATGGTATGTTTTTCAGTTGGTTCGTAGTTTACTTTATTGTCGACCTACCTTTCTTCCTCAGCGCCAATGGCTTCTCGATCAAAACCTCCTCTCTCCAACCTCTCCTCCACCCACGCGCTCAGACTTGTCTGCCTACATGCGCAAATACTATTACGACGTTAATGACTACGTCTGGTCCTCCTGGTCTGACTCTGATCTCAAGAAATGGCTCGTCGACAACGGATACGTGAAGAGCGACGCGCAGTTAAAGAGGGATAAAATGATCAAGATCGTGTCGTAAGTTCATCATCTCACTCGTTGTGTAATTGCGCGCCTGATAGCCCTTCAGTGATACGTACACATCTGCGACGTCCACCGTCGTCAATTCGTACAACGACTCGCAACTTCGCGCTTGGGCTATTGAGCATGGCTACCTTCGTTCGGACGCTCAGATCAAGCGTGATGAGCTGGTCGCGTTGGTTTCGTCCAAGTATGCTGATGCTAAGGCTAAGAGCTCCAAACGTACGCTTTTCGTCTCTTCTCTAATCACAAGCTAATCCTTAGTTGTAGATGCCGACACAGCGACCACTAGTGCGAAGAAGAAAGCTGCTCAAGCTTCTGACTCCGCTGGTTCTGCGTATGACGATGCCTCCAACTACGCCAGTAAGAAGTACAACGACGCATCATCCTACGGAAACGAAAAGTACGATCAAGGTGCTGCGAAGCTCGACCAGTTGTTCCAGGATGCGAAGAGCGCCACGAAAGCCGGCTATTTGACCTGGCCTGATGCCAGGTTGAGAGCGTTTTTGAGGCAAAATGGCTTAAGCGAGGATAACCTTCCGACTGAGAGGCCGGGCTTGATACGTATGTCGTTCTTCGTCTTGCTCTGATTCCGCTCTTCCCTTGCTCATCATACCTCTCACAGAGGAAACTCGCATTCGCTGGGTCCAAACCACCTCTCTAGCGGAACAGATTTACGCCAAGATCGCAGAGCTGGTCGGTGGCGGCGTCGAAGCTGCTGAAGACAGACTCGCGGCCGTGTGGGAGATCCTCACCGGCAAGGCAGAGGAGGGCAAGCGGGCCGCTGGCGAAGGGTACGAGTCTGGCAAGAGGACTGCTGAGCAAGGATATAAAAAAGGCGAGGAGAAAGTGAATGAGGGGAGGAGGCAGGCGGGTGAGAAGATGAAGACGGCGGGTGCGAAGGTGCAGGGAGAGCTGTAAATTCTTTCATTTGAATCCCTGGAGAGCTCTTTTCCTCATCTTGTGCTTTTTCTCATCTGGTCTCGTCTCATTTTCGTTCGCATGCATCCCGTTTCCCTCATTCTCATCTTGCTCTATCACTCTCTACTTGAGAGCCCATTCACGTCCTCTCCAAAAGTCTTGTATCTTCTTCGTCGTTCTAATCCTCTTCTTTCTATTGCACATCTGGAGCCTCATAGGACGTTCGTTTGGTAGTGGAGTATTCGCAAGACGTGTGCAGATTTTGTGAGAGGTAGTTTTTATATATGTATTATAGTTGCTTTGTACGAGATCTTCGGTTGAGTGAAGGGGTAACTCTCGTTTACTGTGAGCCCTGTACCACAAACGGTGGGTCAGTAGCGCACCCGTCGCCGTAGACGTACATGTGATCGCGTCAATCACAAGACTGTAAGACGCCATTTTTCAACGTTCGCCGCGGCACCACCCGGATGACGCCGACATCGACCGACGGTGAAATTCTCCGAATTCAATGGATCCAATTTGATTTGGAAGTTTTGATGGATGATCCGCTGATCCCGCTGACAGCCAACGCCAAGCCCTTTCTCCTTCACCTTTGACGTTGATGGTGAATTTGCCAAGCCTCTTCGGCCTCTTGTTCTGCCTCTCTTGTTGAAGCGGTTCTCGGGCGAACGCAGGGCGATCGTGATTCCTCTGGCTGGATGACCTACACCTCCTCGATCTTCGTCTTATCTCTAAATCGTTTGTTTCTTTGAGGCTATTGCTGTGCAACCTGATGTGTTGAAACGGGTCAAACAATCCACTCAACGTCAGGCCTCCGAGAGCTGCTGTAGAACGTGTCCATGCAGTGGCAGAGATATATCTAAACTACTGCCATCATTCATGCCATTGCTAATGAGCGGCGATGCGTGCACTTCACGACGACGCGGTTGCGGCTCCTCTGCAGATTGTTGTGACTTTTTTGTTTGACACATTCCCGTGATGGGATACAGGTTCGCCCTGCGAGCTTCTTCGCTAAGTTCGGCTTCTATTTCACTGGAAGAGGGCAAGCCTGGATGATTCTCTTCTGTGATTCGCTCTTGGGGATCTTGTAGCTGGGAGGTGAGTGGGTTACTTCTGTACGGCTACTACGGCAAGTGGGGGAACTGACATGTATCGCGATCTGTAGCAGCTTGAAGTTGCTGTGAAGCACGACCTCGTGCTCCGAAGGAGGGCATGTTTTTTTAGTGGGTGAACTGACAACCCTGTCACTTTGTTTTGATTCTGTGTTTTATTGCGCTGTTTGAGGAAATGGCATGGATCTTCTGGCATTTTCCTTCACTCTAGAGATCATTCTCCTCGTGCTGTTAGCCCCGATTTCGGAGGTTGTGATTGGTTGGATGGATTCCGAAAAAGCGAAATACATATCAATATCCAATGGAATGTAATTTCCCTCGAGGATTGGGGGGGGACCTCGGGTGGTATAAGAGCTAACAGGTCCTGGGAGGTATCAGGTCTCTTCAATCCCCCTTTCCCCTCCCCCAAGTCCCGTTGCCCCTTCTTGTTTTGTTCCTTGCCCACCTCAACCCTTGATATAAAAAAACCTCACGCTCTCTGTTGAATATTCATCTCGAACATCATGGTTTCTTCTTTCACCTTTGTTAGTGTCGCTCTTCTGGCTTTCGGGCAAGGTATGTTCATTGTCATTTTCGTCTATGCTCTCTTGTCTGTGATATGAGGAGGATTGTTTGGCTGATTTGCTTTTGCTTAGCTGCTCTGGCTTCGAACGTCCAGTCCCGATCGTTGGACGCGCTTCTCCTTCCTCGTCAGTTCGGCGGAACAGACGACGTCCCTGCTCAGTGCAAGTCGGACTGCAGTCCCCTCGATAGCACCTGGGTTCGTCTCCTTTCTCGTCTTGCAACATAATATTCCTATGGCTTCGATCCTGACGTACTCTCGTATTGATAGAACAACATGGACTGCATCTCGGACCCCAAATGTATCTGTACCGACAAAGCCATGAGCGACTACGCCAACTGCATGGACTGTCTCGTCGCTGACCTCCCTGCGAGCTCGAAAGACGATTTGACCAAGCAGGGCAATACCGCGCTCAGTGGTAAGTCTCCACCCCTCCCTCTCTCACTATTTCTCTAGTCTTTTGTTAGAGGCAATGAGCTGATTTACGATCGAACGTAGGTGTTGGTGATGCATGCAAGTCTCAAGGGATCTCCGTTACGATTCCTACCATTGGAGGCAGCGGCTCCAGCACTGGCTCTGGAACCGGGACTGGTACTGGCACGGGCTCTGGCTCTGGCAACAGCACCGGAACTGGTACCGGAACCACCGGTCCCACCAACGGTGACCCCTCCACTGGCACTGGAACCACTGGTGGCAGCAGCGGTGGCAACGTCACTAGTGCCGGCGACTCAGATGATGCTGCCCTGGGTCTGAAGTTCTCTGGTGGATTCCTTTTGGGAGCTGTGGGTGTGGTTATGGCTGCGCTCTGAGGTCACTCCTAGGCTTTCTCTCCCTCT
Organism: Agaricales sp. HM26-F1; assembly: GCA_002718315.1. Classification (NCBI taxonomy): domain Eukaryota; kingdom Fungi; phylum Basidiomycota; class Agaricomycetes; order Agaricales; species Agaricales sp. HM26-F1. The sequence continues at coordinate 653,674 of NIBX01000147.1, forward strand.
CTCCTCATGAACCCTGCCATCGTACCCTTCTCTCTCTCCTTGCGTTACGCGTTCGATTGCTTGATTAACATTCTCTTACCTTTGTGGATTTTATCTCTGTTCATTCTTTATTTTATCTCGGCTGCTAATCGATCATCATACGCCAGTAATCTCAGGGTTTGCGAGATGCAGATTGAGAGGCTTGCCCTCGGACTTGTTGACTTCTACTGTTCAGGGTACCACTCAGCGCTGTCTACGCGGCTTTTCAGCATCGACGCTAAGTATCACCCAGCACTGAGCATGTTCCCTCACTCATTCTATAGGTCGTCACCAACAGTCTGTGGTCCTAAGTATGCTGCTCTGAACACATGCAGACGGGCGCCCCAATAATACGACCATCAGTGTTCCTAGATCCGTGATTTTGTGATGTGATCACATTTTTTATTTGAATCGACAAGGACACATCCGTCCGAGGGGATTTGCAACTCGCCAAATGACTCTACGGGGGTGCCTAGGTGACATGCATGAGAACTCATATAAATGCCCTCAGCATGGCTACAAAAGCCCTCTTTTCTTCCTTACCTCGCCCACGCACTCCCTTCGGCTTTTCCAGTGAAAAATCCTACTACATTGCACGTTCTTTCAATCCGACCACTCTTTGAATCGACAAAATGGTTTCCTCAGCTATCGTGCTTGTTCCTCTCGCTCTGGCCATTTCTGGTCAAGGTTCGTTTATTTTTCCTGTGATTCGCAAGGTCGAGGGATATTGATGCTGATAATCCATGTAGCTTTCCGCCTCCCTGGGCAAAACATCCAGTCGAGAGCTCTCGACGCTCTCCTCGTTAGTCGTCAGATCACCAGTGCTGATGGAACCGATGAAATCCCAGCAGAGTGCAAGGACGCCTGCGCTCCTGCTCTCACCAACTTCGTGCGTGAATGTCCTCTCTCTTTTGGTTTTAGCATGTGGTTTTAATGCGTATCATCGGTCAGAGTGACGACACATGCCTCGCGGATCCCAAATGTATCTGTACCGACGCTAACATGAAGAGCTATGGCGACTGCATGAACTGTGTCCTGAAAGATGTCCCCGATAGCAACTCCGAAAAGGCTGCCATCATTGAACAGGGCAAGAGTAGCGTTGATGGTACGTTTTATTTCTTTTCTCTCTCGATGGACTGAGTTCTGACTGTGCTCTTTTATTTCCTATATCATTTATCAGCTATTGTGCAGGCTTGCAAGGCCAACGGTATCACTGTCACGTCCCCCACTATCGACGGGTCTTCCGATGCTTCTCCATCCGGTAGCGCATCCGGTTCCGGGTCTGGGTCTTCTGGATCTGCTGGATCTGCTAGCAACACCGCCAGCGGCAGCAGCAGCATCCCAACCGGTTCGACTGGTACCACCGGCGGCACCACTGGATCTGACAGCGGAACCGGAACCAACACCACTGGAACCGACGACACACAGGGCGGTCAAGACGGTGCTGCGCTCTCTGTGCGTGTCTCTGGAGGCTTGTTAGGTCTCGCTGGATTCGTCGGTGCTCTCGTTGTTTCCATTTGAGCACGATTATCCTTCGTTACCTTTCTCTAGGGTTTGCTTGGACTCTTTCTCGTTTAATTGCGATTCCTGGGCATTTCGTTGTTTTTGTTTTCTATGGTATTTAGTGGGAATATATCGCTAGGTCCTTATAATACTGACGGCGTGGGGTGGATCATTGTTCAAGGTGACATCAAGGCCTGGATAGTTCTCAAATGGGGAGAAGTCTCGATTTGTTGCTAAGTAGGCAATCTAAAAAACACCACGCTATCAAGCCTTCAAGACGGAAGTCGAACCACAGTTGAGAATCAGAGATAAGGCGGCCGTGAATATTCTCTCGCGAATACAGTTGGTATACAATCGCGTTCCAAAGTCATACTGTACTACTTAGCACCATGCACATCCTCAATTTTCTTCCACACATGTCCCTCCCAGAACCTCTTGCTACTCTCAATCAACTCCACTTCATCCTTCCCCGTCGCGTAGTTCCACCCCACGCTACCTTTACCAACATCAAACAGCTTCTGCATGGCAGTCTGGAAGTTCGGCTTCGAGGTATCTACGTTCACTGCGTCTGAAGCGTCGGGAACCCGATTGACAAATTCAACGGGGAGGCTGAGCCTGGCGGCGAATTGCTGGAGTGTACCGCGGTCGCCTTCGATGCGGAAGGAGCTGTTGGAGAGTTGGGAGACGGGGTAGGTTTTCAGGATGTGGACGAGGAAACCTGGGGTTGAGATCGATTTTCTTGTTAGCTAGGCTTCTGTAAAGGATGGGAGGAGGAAGAGCTTACCCGCTGCATCGTCTAGGGAGGTTGCGGAGACGGGTGTTTCTCCTTTACCGACGATGTTGAACTTGCTTGTATAAGAGCCTGCGAGCCAGGGGACGAACTCGATGAAAACATTGTTCTGTGTATCGGGGAAGCAGTCAGAGGGGGTTGCCAAGAAAACAAAAAAAGAAGTTAGCAAACGAACCTGGATTAGCACGTAAGGCAGCCCAATCTTCTTCAAATACGCCTGCGTAGTCGCTTTTTCTTTCAGCGGTCCAGCAGGCCCATCAAATCCCTCCGTCACGCCACCGAACTCTGAGGGCACGAACAGCTTCACCCCAGCCCCTTTGCCCGCGTCGGCCAGTCTCTGATGAAACTCCGACTGGGGAAAGTTGACCGTGTCGATGAGGATCTGGGTGTCGTGCGCTTTGAGAGCGGTGCTGATAGAGGCTGGGGAGGTGTAGTCTACGACTACGGTTTTAACGTTCGCTGGGGAGCTACCGTTGGTGGCGCCGATGGGAGAGGAGTCAGAGCGGCTGAGGATGAGGATTCGTGCACTGGGGTTTGAGGAGAGGAGGGAAGAGAGAATGGCTTTGCCGACGCGGCCTGCGCCGACGAGAGCGTAGTTTGTGAGTCCGGACATGGATGGAGATAGCTATGGGGTTATACCGCGATTGGATGTGGAGAAGTGGTGAATCTTGGAGAGGTCAAGGCCCTTCGGGTAGGGCTTTATATAGGTCTTGCACTAAGCCTCTAAGAGGTGCGAGTCCGCAATTCGATGCCAAAAGTCTCGTCATAGAGTAGGCGAAGATGACTTTGCGCTTGCACGACGTTCAACGTCAGCTGAATCATCTCTCAGAGGACGCGTAAAATTTGACAGTCTGACCAATGGATAGTGCACCACAGTAGAACCACAAGGAGTCGTACTCATGAACCACACAAGACAGCCGGAAGACGTCGGCTAGACACCAGTAATCGCGCGACTGCCCTCTGAATAAGCCAGTTCAGATACTAGAAACATAAAGCAACGAAGACGCGATCAAGGTCTCGAAAGGCGGGATTTGCGCAGCGGAAGCAAAAGGCACTCTTTTTACCGGTGCCATTTTTGTCTGCCTAGAGGGAGATGAGGGATCTGGATCAGATAAGCTAGGCTATGCAAGCAGCTTCATAATCTGATAATCTCCACGCTGAGCAATGTTTGTGAGTGCGAGGTGGTGTTGGCTGTGTCCTGAGAGGTACTCGGATTGGTAATACGTCGAGCCGTCGACAGCCTGCGGCATAACTGCTGACACCAGTCCTAAGAATCTTGAACAGGTTTGTGGAGCAAAGTCGCGGGCAGAGAGATCCATACAGAAACTGGACTTGTATTCGAAAGGCCAGGACGGAAGGAGGCTCTGAACATGATGAAGCAGCAAGAAAGGCATTTCTTTAGGTGGAAGGTTCTCAACGGAGAGCTTCCACTAGAAACTCTGATCGCATCACGGATCCAACGTAACCCTGATCGCTTCGAATTCGTTCCCCAGCGCACCGCGTGTGCACTTGTCCCCATGGCCTCCTTTCACTGGCAAATTATTCCAATAACGCTTGTGCCCTTGTCCTTTTACGTTCTTCCTTCTCACCGTCATCTACTGAACTCCTGAGCAGCCAGGGCTTCGTGCCAAATACCACTCTTTTTCTCTCCGTCTACAGTCACTCTTTTGTTCTGCAAACAAACATGGTTCAGATCGTCTTATCGCTGCTCTCGCTTGCCCTCGTCGTGTCCACGCAGGGTGTGTGCTTTCTCAGTATACCTCGTCTTAGAGTGTTACTAGTCTAAAATGACTTGCGAAAACTCTTCGCAGCGTCCTTGGGTGTATCCAGCTACCCAGACCACCACGATCTTGCTGCTAGGGTCGCTTCTCCTCATATCCCCCGTCAGGAAGCTGAGGTCGATATGTCTGATATCCCCGCTGAATGCAAAACGGCCTGTGGGCCAATAACCAAAATCTATGTGAGTAATATCCTCTATCTCTTCAGTTAACCTCACTCTGATTTCATGGGGGGTTCAAGACGGACAGTACCTGCACAAAGGATGTGAAATGCATCTGCAAGGACGAGACCCTCACTGCGTATGCTGACTGTGCCATGTGCGTCGTTGGTCTGATAGAGGACGACAAAAAAGCCGAAGCGACAGATGAAGTAAAGGACGCTTTAAGCCGTGAGTTCTTCTCCCGTTGTGCTTCTCCCTCTAATTGTGTTGGTATTGACTGATCGATTTCATTACACTTTCATAGAGCTTGCTGGTCACTGCGAGAAAGAGGCTGGAATCAAGCTTACCCCACCGACTGTAATTGAACCCGGCAGCAGCTCGAAGGAAGACGCAGTCAATGCTAGCGATCCTCAGGGTTCGGCTCTTGGTCTCAAGGTTTCTACTGGGATCAAGTTCACGGCAGCTCTTGGTGGCGTCGCGATGCTTCTCCTTTGATCGTGGGATCCAGTATTCATCTCGTTTTCTATACCTACAGTATATACCCTCGTGCACGATATGAACTGCGTCTTCTTTTCATGTAGAACCATACCCATGCGAATTTGAGAGCCTGAGAAGCTTGAAGCTTGAAGTTCAACGCCGCTGTCCGCAATATAACACTTTATTTCACGTGACGTGCCCGAGCTGGCTCCAGCTTCCTCCTATCCTCCCATTCTCTTCGTAACGCGCTCATAATGCCTGACGAACGACCTCCCATCGAACCCAATCCTCCAAGATGGCAGCAGAACCCAGATCCAGCTAGTATACACGTCCCAGGCCTTGACACCGACGCGTCTTATCTTGATCAAATTGAACAAATTGATCAACTAATCACTATAAAACTACAGGTCGGTAAGCCCTTTCTGGTCCCTCTGTCCCTCATTGCGTAGTATGGCTCTATACCATGACTATATCCTTTTGCGCCTATGATGATTTTGGCTAATGAATACCATGTTTGGATTAGAATATTGACGCTAATTTCGCGAGGATGCAGACTATATTGGCTAACAACATATTGCCCGCTGTGAAGAAGTTCTCGGTAGGGACTGAGCCAGCTCGAGAGGCTGCAAAGGTGCGTCGCGTTGAAGGAGGTACTGCACCAGACTGACTGACCAGTGCTTTGATAGTTCTGGACTTCTTTCTACGAGAAAGCCGCAGAAGTCCGTATACCCACTTACGAGGACTACCACTCCGTCAATGAGCAAGCAGACGAGGACGAGACCTCCACTCAGCACCAACAGACCCAAGAGGATCCTTCTGTTCTCCCGCGTAGCGATCCAGAACAGAGCGGTGCATCCAGCGAGTCGTCTTTCATGCCCACCCAAGCCCAGTTCGCTTCCACTCCAGCCGCTGGATCTCGTCATTACCAGAATATGACCGGAAACGAGACAGAAGATTCTTCATGGAACGCTACGATTGAGTCGCCTCTTGTGCGATTGGGCAGAGAGGTTCAGGGTCTTGATTCGGAGGATTCAAGGCAGACTGCAGAAGATTCCACGTTCAGAGAGCAGAGTACGTTCCGGCATGAACCGTCGGTTGCGAATGTTTCGCACGATAAGGGCAAAGGCAAACAACGCATCCCTGAAGAGGATAGAACGAAGGACCAATCCCGAGCGTTCGTTCGTCAGAAATACACGATTAACCAGCCCAATTCGTTCATCGACCCTTCGAAACTATATTCCCGGACTCCTCAGCGAGCAGGCGCCTTCAGTCGTCCTATTATACCCATGAGTCGCGTGAAGAATCCTGTCCAGGACGATTCAGACTCGGATTCAGACGGATTAATGGAAGGGATGTCACCTCCCCAATTCTTATCCCCCGCCCTTCCACGGCGCAAGACCGGTTTGATGCAATCCCCTCTCAAGCAAGCTGCCTCGAGGATACAGAATGATATTCTGGATCAGACCCGAAGAGGGAATAAGCCTTCGGGTTCGTTGATGTATACGGGGATAAGTAAAGGAGGTGCCAGCCTCACTACAGATTCCAGTGTCATTTCCTCTGCGCCGTCTCTTTCGCGCCATTTCCCTGCTAGCGACACTGACAGTATGATGTCGGACATGGACGCTGGGGGAAGCTTGGAAAGCATGATGCAGCGGGCGGGGATGTACGCTCATCTCCAGCCGTCATCGTCTACTGCTCCTACTTCAAACTTGTTTGGCTCGGATGACGGGTTTCCAGAGGAAGACAACACTACCGCTCCGCTCCGTCCTTCTCGTCCCACATCGGGTCAGACGCCTCTGGGTCCTGTGCCAGGTCAACCACCAACGGCGGAAGACATGCTCGCCATGATGCAGCAGCTCAGCACGAGCAACCCTCCTCCTCTCCCTCCTTTGCACCCAAACCCACGGATGTCATCAGAAGATTCAGACTCTGACTCCCCCGACGAGGGGTACCAGCTCAACCCCGGTGCCCCGTCTGGGTTCTTACTCGCCTCTACACGTAGGCCCGCGGCATCTGACGATTCATTCGATTCATCAAACGGGGGAGATTCGTTAGATAATATACCCCCTCCTGGGCAGGGTGGCCTGGGTATGTTGCATTTCGGCGTAAGGCCACAGTTTGAGGAGGATCCGATGAGTAGTGATGATGAAGGCTTTGGACCTCCGCGAGGGAGCGGTGGGTACGAGGAGGAGACGGTGTTTGGTCCGTTGCCGAATACTAATGCTGCTAGGTTCGCTTCTGGGGGAGGTGAGGAGGAGGAGGAGACGAGGAGGTTGAATCTGCATGGAGATGAGTTGGATACGGCGCAGTTCCAGTACAGGGTTCATCCGAGGGTGATTGATCTGCAGGAGAGTCCAACGAACTTGAGGAATTCGTAAACCTGGATATTTGCGTGGACTATGTAGTTTGTATGTACTGTACTGAAGAGGATCTTTTCGCTATGGACTCCCCTTGTGTGGACAGTGGCAGCGACTCGTTACGGTCATGTGGTATTCGTTCCCTTCCCTCCTTCCTTGACGTGCACGATCTCCTCTAGATTCTACCGTTACGATAGCCTGGAATGGCCTCGACACACATCTCGCTAGACGAAGAAGTCAGGCTCTACATCACCAACGCGGATCGAGAGAAATACAACCTTCTCTCCACGCTCTTCGGAATCGTCGTCTCTCTAGACTACCTCGAGAGGGCCTACGTCAGAGATTCAGTTACTGCGGCCGAGTGCGTTAGGATAATACGTTCTCTTAGTCGAGGCCTGGCTGACCAGATCTATCTATCCATGTTGGTTTGCGAGAGTAGATATTCCCCGGCATGCACGAGGCTCTTGTCGCAGTATAAAACGATCTTCAAACTCGTTGATGGTGTCTCCTCGATAGAGGATTTCATGTCTCGATATCGGGTACGTGATGTATTGCCCTATCTTACAGTAGCCAAGTCTAAAACTGGACGCAAGATGGATAATCCCTGGGCACTGCATCGTCTCAAAGTCGGCGTCCCAGCGACGGTAGAACACTCAAGTGAGGCAGGACCGGAGACTGGTAAATGGGTCGCAGAAACTACTCAGGTTCGTTGTTCTTCTTTTATTTTGCTCTCTCCGTGCTCATCATCTCGATTTTTGTGCAATGAATAGAGCTTTATCACGTTCATGGATGCACTCAAGCTGAGGATGCGGGCGAAGGACCAGTTGCATCCGATCTTGCAGGATCTTGTTACAGGGTATGCTAGATTCAAGGGGAGCAAGGATTGGGAGGGGAGGAGTCGGATGGTTGGCTGGTTCGTTTCATCCTCTATCGCTCCTTTTTGTCTTTCCGACTGCCTGAGCTTCTTCTCATCTCAGGCTCATCACACTCAATGGTATGAAGGCATCAGAGGAGATTACGGAGGAACAGTCCCGTCAGGTATATTTGTCTCCCTAAAACCCACCCCGTGCCACTTTCTGAAGCAGTTCGCTCTCATGTAGCTTCTGTTCGACGTGGACCACGCCTATGCTGAGTTCTTCCGAAGCTTGAGTGATAAGAACGACACCTAAACCTCATCATATCGGACACTTCGCACTCCTGAGCTAGTCCACCTAGAACCCTCAAATATTAGACCTTAACCCGCATCAGCTCAAATACCACCATCAAGGTTTCACTTGCTCTTGTGTGGAGCTAGGTATCCCTTCAGCTCTGGAAGAGCTAAAGGAATTAGTGGATGTGAGGGCTCGAAGAGTTTATCGGTAAACGCTGACCCATGAGGACTTGTCTCTTTGGGGATCGAGGCAAGAATCCATGACTGCTCAGCGCTGAGATGGATACGGTTAGATCTCCGAGGGCTAGTTGGAGGTGTAGCTTGGTCGGGTTGGACTGTAATATAGATAGCAAGCAGAGTCCAGGAAACTCTACGATAGTGGTTTACAGACATCTAGTAATACGTAATCTACATAAACAGTGTCCCGCAGCGTATAGACTATTCGTGACTTTACAACTTGACCTCAGCCTAGATAATCAAGAATAGTATTCGTGGAAAAGCTAAGAAAATGATATCGGACTCGATCCAGTTGCTGCCGACAGTAAGGCGCTGTCGTTCAATATAGGTTTGGGGTTTGAGCTTAGTATATATAGCAGCCATTCAGATGAGAGGTGGCCGCCAAACTTTTGGTTAATGGCTGGTCCGTCGGATATGGAACGACGCTCAAGACGCTGACATGTCGCGCCGACTGCGGGGAGTATCAAGGAGCCTTTTGAAAATTTCGATTGAGAATACTGAGTGTGTATACAGTATCGTTTGGTATTCAGATGAGCCGGGGTTGTGAAGAGCCCGACTAGTCTTAGCGTTCACTCTCTTTATACGCTCCTCGCTCCTTTCCCATCCACAGGTATCCACAATGAACTAGAGAGATACGAACATGAACCTATTGAGGAGACTGGAGCCAGATGAGAGGTACGGGTACCAAGATGGAGAGATGGGTAATATGACATCGGATTCAGTTTCAGAGGGAGAACCATTGGTGGCTACAGGGCGCCAACGTCAACAAGTTGCATTCCTTGTACTCCCACTCTGGAGATACAGGCAGGGTCTGTGGCCGTTGAGGGCTGAGCCGGACAAAAACGGGAGTTCAGAAGGAGTGACTTGGTGGTGGTACGACTCTACGAGACAGAAAAGACTATTTGATGCATTCGGCTTAGATAATCGAGACACCTTGGGAACAACATCCGCAGTCTTGGGGTTGAGTCTAGTACTAGGAGTAGACACAGAAGCCATCAACAAGGCCCCACAGGGAGAATATATAGAGTTAGATTTACACGATCTACAAGAGTACAAAGTTTCCGCAATGCACGGATTCTCATGAAATTACAACTTGACGGTCTTTCCACTAAAGGTGGGTACTCCAGTCCACATACCACGGCCACCTGAAGAAGTAAGGTCTGATCAGCTCTCTGAGCACTACAAGGACGAAAGAAATCTTACTATTGAAGTCCTTGCCCAAGAACGCATGGAAAACGATTTTAGAGCCGTCCTTGGAAATGGAAGCACTTCCAGGTGATCTCAGCCCGTAGGTTCCAGTGGCCAACAGAGGTTCCTCGACTTTGGTGTATGGTCCAGTGACGTTGGTAGCGGTGGCGTACTTCAGATTGTAGGAGTCGTCGTACGTACATCCGGAACTGAAGAATAGGAACCAGTACCCATCAACGTGAATGAGGCTGGGAGCTTCAACGAGTGGGCCATCTCTATCGTCGCGATCGAGGATCTGAACGGGAGAACCGATATGCGTGTGCCCGTCGGTAGATACTTGCTGTAGCATAATGGGGGTCGAAACGTATGGTGGGATGCCATTTTTACACGATCCACCGTGGCCTTTGCTATTGCCATCGATCTTGTACACGACCCACAAAGCTGAATAGATATGGTCAATGAGGAGTGTATGGACGTGAGAAAAGTTTGAACTGACTGCCGTCTGGGGCTTGACGACCTTCGGGACCGATGGCTCCTCCCTGGTCACTGTGGCAAGCGAAAGATTCATTGCGAGGGGTGTATGGTCCAGCAACAGTCCCAGACGTAGCAACACCGACACAGTGCTTGCTCAACGGGCTGCGAGCGGAGTAGTACATGACAAACGTGCCATCGTCCTTCAAGAGAGTGTGTATATGAGAAATGGAACCCACACAAAAATCTGCGGCTACTCACTAGCTGCATCACCATTGGTGCCCACACGCTGTTTTTGCCTTGAGAAGCCCAACCACCGAGTTTTGGCAAAGGATCTGTTACATTCGTCTAGTTGTTGTCAGCGATACAAGTAACAGCAATGTTAAAAATTGGACTGACATCCCAGTTAATGAAGTCAGCACTCCTGGCAATCCTGACATGTTTCCCATCTCCACCACTGGCAAACGCATACCAGGCGTTCTCAGAAGGGACCCAGATGGAGGCTGGATCAGCGAACTTGTGGTTAATGACAGGGCCGTCAGATACGGAACGACGCTCGAGATGCTGAGGCATAAAACCAACAGCTGAGAGTACTGAAGAACTAAGGCAAGAGAGGGAGATAGGCCACTTGAGAAAGGATGAGAGCATGGTTTCGACTTGATTATAGGTAGAGTGTATCAATTGGTATTGTGGGGTCGGTTTATGCGGAACCCAGCTGGGCTTAGCGGTCGCTTTATTTAAACTTTCCTCCCTCTTTCCTCATCCACAAGTATGCACGGCGGATCAGAGAGATACGAATATGGTATTTAATGGAGAGACGGTGTGAGACCGAGAAAGATGAGCGCGAGATTGGAGAGAGGGTGATATGACATCAGTCCAGGTTTCAACGAACGCTGGGAGAGCCACTGGCGGCTGCAGGGCGCGAACGAGTCTATTTTTACGGTTCTTGTACGCTGAAGGTAGCGTCAAGAGACATAATTGCTGGGAGTTGAGATAAATAAGACCAGGCTTCTAGTGACTTGGTGGTACGAAAGAGAGTCCTTAGCTTAGATAATCGAGAACAGTATTCGCAGAAAAGTTCGGGAAAAGAGTATGGGACTCAATCCAGTCGCCGCCGACAATAAAAATATCGTTCAATATAGGTTTGAGGTTTGAGTTTGGTATATATAGCAGTCATCTACAAAGCTCCACGATAACGAATTACAGGAGATCCAGTTTTACACGATCTACACAAGTACAAAGATTTTCCAATGTACAAACTCTTCATAAATTTACAACTTGACGGTGTTTCCGCTGAAGGTAGGCACCCCAGTCCACATACCACGTCCGCCTAGAGAAACGAAGATTCGTCAGCTCTAAGATATGAGGAAGTCGAAGAAAAAAGCCTACCGCTGATATCATTGCCCAGGAATGCGTGGAAAACGGCCTTGGAGCCGTCCTTCGCGAAGGTTGCACTTCCAGGTGCCTTCAAACCATAAGTTCCAGTGACCAACAGAGGTGCGTTCGGTGCCCTGGCCTTGGTGTATGGGCCAGTGACGCTGGTAGCGGTAGCGTAGCTCAGATCATAGGTGTTCTCTGCGTAGCATCCGGAGCTGAAGAACAGGAACCAGTAATCACCGACGTGGATGAGACTGGGAGCTTCGACGAGTGGGCCGTCACCGTCGTCGCGGTCGAGAATCTGGATGGGTGACCCGATGTGGGTGAACCCGTCGGCAGCTACTTGCTGTAGCATGATGGGGGTTGAGACGTAGGGAGGTACACCATTGTTGCACGATCCACCGTGGCCGATGTTGTTGCCGTCGACCTTGTAGACGACCCAGAGGCCTAGAGAAATATAGTCAGGAAGAGGATAGTCGTTTGGAGAAGATCGTTGACGCACTTCCGTCTGGGGCACGGTGACCCGCGGGATCGATGGCACCTCCCTGGTCGGTGTGGCAAGCAAACGATTCGTCGCGAGGGGTGTATGGTCCAGCAGCGTTCCCGGAGGTAGCTGCACCGACACAGTGTCGACCTCCGGCGCCAGTAGCGGAATAGTACATAACGAAAGAGCCATTGTCCTGCAAAAGAGAGGATGCCTGAGTATCGAAACGTCATGAAGAAGGTCCTTTCACTCACTAGCTGCACCACCATCGGTGCCCATACATTAGAGTTGCTCTGAGCAGCCCAAGCACCAAGTCTTGGCAAAGGGTCTGCCACGTTCGTCTAAGAGTCGATGTCAGCATAGAATAACGGGAAAAAATAAAGGCACTGGACTAACATCCCAGTTGTTGAAATCAGCACTCCTAGCGATCCTGATATGCTTTCCGTCACCGTTGGTGGCGAACGCATACCAAGTGTTCTCCGAAGCGACCCAGATGAGAGCTGGATCGGGGAAATCGTGGTTGATAGCGGGGCCTGCGACGGAACGACTCTCAAGGGGTTGAGGCACGGCACCGACAGCAGAGAGTAGAGAAGAACCGAGGCAAGAGAGGGCCAGAGACCACTTCAGGAAGGATGAGACCATGGTTGCGATAGGGAATAGGGCGGGTGTATCGGTCTGCACTGGGGGAAAGAGTACGGATCGATTTGTGAAGAACCCATCTAGGCTTAGCGTTCGCCCTATTTAAGCTATCTCTCGCTCTTTCCTCATCCACGGCGGGTCGGAGAAATACGAGAACAAGGGTAGGCATGACGGGTATGACATCATTTTTGGGTTCCACCAACGGGTGGGGAAACGCTCGTCAAAGACTGCTACAGGGCGTGGATGAGCCCAATCTGCGGTCTCATGCCTTCGTTTTCATGGCTACAGGCTCAAATAAGTTAGATCCAAGAAACATCCCAGCGAGGAATTGCGCCGTTATATCCTTTTCCGATCGCGTGTCGAGCTCTCGCCCATATGCAGCACGCTGAGCGTGAGTAAAGGCCTAGCGTAACAAGGCCCAAAGAGGGTCTCCTGACGCAGATCAACGCCGTGAAGACAGACGTTATGGCTAGCGGCATGAGGTGGCGTGTATGGTTGCTTATGTCAATGCACAGGGTACAGCTGTAGAGTATAGATAGATCTGGGCTGCAACTGCTGACCACGGCTGAGCAGTGTCAGGAACTCGACGTCTACAATACAGCTGACTGCCGGTACCGATGATCGAAGACACACGGAGGAATAGTTCCCAGCACGGGACAATGTAGTTCGTTGGCAGTTACCATCGATCTCGAAGGGTTTCCATGGATAGAAAGCAAGTCAAAGTCCAGCTGACCAGCACCGATTATCCATGAAGCAAGTGCTCTCACACCTGAGCTGTTGGTGTTCAGAAAGTGCGCGCGTCGAACCCATCGATAACGCAAGGCGAGGTCATGGATGATGGAAGTAGGTGATCAAAAGGTGTGATTGCCAATAAAATATCTTAAATTATATTCACAGGGGCAAGGGTTACATCTATGGAAATGCAACTTGTAAATAGGTAAAGTAAATATTGCGAATAAATTTACTGCCAGTCTCTTTTCGTCCTCCCAGCCCCCAAGGGCACACAACAGGTCATAAAAATGGTACAAGTATTCTAGCAAAGTTGGAACAGAGGGCTTTGTCCGCACCCCCATTATTAGTGTCGTCTGGTAATGTCGTTAATGAGAACAGTTGATGAGGTTTCCCAACTTCTCCTAGAGCCGGCTCTCTTCAAGGAGTACAGTATTTGCCCGCCATGCTAACTTGCTTGTTCCGAAGGCACCAGTGAGAGCTTCTGTGATGGTCTTGACAAAGACAAACTCCATCTCGTCCTTAACCTCTTTAGCAACATCTTGCTCGACGTCCTTCTTGTTGGAGTAGGGAAGGATGACCTTCTTGATCTGGGCCCGGTGTGCGCCGAGGACCTAGATAAAAGGGATGAGGACGGAAGAAGCAAGAGTGATAATGTGAAGGAGGTAACACAAACCTTCTCTTTGATCCCACCGACGGCTGTTACACGGCCGCGCAATGTTATCTAGGGGTTGGGTCGTATTAGTGTCGACAATCGGCGAGGAGATTATTCGATTGGGCCTACCTCTCCAGTCATCGCAACGTCAGATGGAACAACTACACCAGTGAGCAACGAGACTAGTGCACACGTCTATGACCGATTCTATGAGGACTCAACTAACGAGTGACAATCAAGGAGGCTTACCATGGCGATACCCGCGCTAGGACCATCCTTCTTGACTGCACCCGATGGCAAATGAAGATGAATGTCCACAGGATGAGGCGTCTTCAACGGGTCATGGTTGCGGCTGTTCGTCAAACAAAGTTCGTACGCATGTGTTCTGAGCCAAGTGAGAGCGAGATCGGCACTCTCTTTGATCACCTGAATAAGAAAAGAGGTAAGGGTGTGAGTACCTGGCAAGCGATCGAAGATGAGATAAAACTAGATGTACCGCGCCTAGACTTCCAGTAAGCTTGATGTTTCCTGTGCCCGGTGTCATGGTTGTCTCGACCGGCATCACACCGCCTTCGCCATCACCAGAAACGACGAGTCCATACACGAGTCCGCGTCTTTCGTCTCGCTCCCTCTCCTCAGGATCCCATCGTGGGTGACCAAGTATCGCCTGAAGATCGCTAGCCTCTATGACCTTGTTGTAATCATGGGTTGTCAGCACCGGCTTGGCCTCCTGGCCTTCCTGGGGTTTTCCGGAGATCTCGTTTGAGACGGGAGAAACGGGAGAAGTGGACATAGTGTTGGCGTCGAGCCATTCTGCCCATTCGACGGCTTTGCTTCTGACGACCGCCCCGATCGCTCGATCTAAGCTACGCACACCTGCCTCACGCGTGTACATGGTGGCGATAGCCTTCATTGCCTCGTCGGTGATCTCGATATGTTCTGCCTCCAAACCGTTCATGGAGAGTTGCTTGGGCAGCAGGAACCTTCGAGCAATGTGCGTCTTCTCATCGTAGGTGTACCCTACGTGGGTAGAGCGGAAGGGTGAGAAAAAGTCAAAGGAGCACGCTTTTGCTGAGTGTACATACCACTAAGAGCCACGACCTCACATCGGTCCATCAATGGTGCGGACATGGTCTCCAGCGAGTTGGCCGTACAGATGAACAGGACCTGGCTAAGATCGATGGGTACATTGATGTAATGGTCCTGTATGTCACCAACAAGCAACGCAGTCAGTACCCCTTTCCATGAGTAAACGAAGGGGAGAAGAATGTGATTGTGAAGAGAACCAACTGGGCACTCACATTGAAACTGTGATTCTGCTCCGGATCCAAAACTTCCAACAGGGCGGCCCCGGGATCGCCGTGGAAATTGCTTAGGCCAAGTTTGTCGATTTCGTCACTAACACCGAATTTAACATCACGGGTCACAAATGAAGATTGAGGAAACCAGCTCACAGGAGAATAACGGGGTCCATTCTACCAGATTTCCTGAGGGCTTGGACGATTAGACCGGGACCAGAAGCGACATAGGTCCGCCTGTGACCTCGGATCTCAGCTTCATCTCGAACACCACCTGTAAAGCGAAGAATGTTAGCCCGGCTTGAGATGAATGAATTAAAGAAGGCTCACCGAGTGATATTCTCTGGAACGGACGGTTGAGAGCTTTGGCGATACTTTGACCTAAGGAAGTCTTTCCAGTACCAGGGGGACCAACGAAGCTACGGAGGTAATGAGTACGGCACCTATATGAAGCTATGATGGAGCTTACAGAAGGATAGGCCCCTTGATATTTGAGGGTCTTTTTGGGGTTGAGGACGACGCCACTGTCTTATCAGCACCGGGCGCCTTGGCAGCTGCCTGCTCCCTTTCCCACTGATCATAGAGACCCAACTGCCTGAGCCGAACAACAGCGAGGTACTCCATTAAACGCTTCTTCACCTTCTCCAGGCCAAAGTGATCAGAGTCCAATTGCGCCTTGGCCCTAGAGATGAACGAATTATCGGTTGGCTTGACTCGTTCCGTAGCCTGGTTGTCTGTGGGCCACGGGATGGACGTCAACCACTCTAACTAGAAAAGGATGGGTAAGCACAAGAAAAAAAGGAAGATTCCTGCTCAATAAGAAGCTTACGTAGCCCCGGACGACACCATTCTCAGCGCTGCCCGTTGGTATTCTCTTCATTCTGCGCCATTCGCGAACTGCCATCTTCCTTTCTTCGCTGCCTTTTCGCATCCTCTCAATTCCTCGTCTGAGTTCGGCGAGCTCATCGTTTTCACCGGACTCTTCGTCATCGAGATCCGAGAGAGGTTTTGGGCTTCCGTTGAGATTCACTAGATAGGGTAAAATCGTTAACACGGGGAAACAGCATCAGTGTCAGACTAGCTTACTTTCCGGACCATTTGGCGAGTTCAGGGTCGCAAGTTCCTTCTGGATGAGGCTCAGCTGCTGGCGCAGATACGCTTCCCGTTGCTGCTTGGAGCCCGTGTCGTCGTGTGACAAGGAAGCAAGTTTAGTGAAAAACTTGGTGGAGAGGTGTAACCTTTCTGGGACAGATGACGCGGCAAGGAGCGCTATGGGAAGAGGCGAGTGAGAAACAGCACTAGACGAAATACGGCAAGGAGGTATTCAAGCTCACCCATCTTCTCATCAAATTCGCCGCGAATGCTGGATACCAAAACATCGGACATCCATCCGGCCCTGTCCGCGGGCAACTCTTCAATGAGTGAAGCGAGTTTCGAGTAGGCAACTCTCTTGGGTGCGACGCCCAGCCTGTCCAGCAAGGCAAGCGCCGCCTTCTTGAACTTCTTGAGAGTCTCAGCGTCGGGCTCTGTGTCCTGATCTTCCAGGAACTCGACTTCTACAGAGAAGTCGTCGGACACACGGCCATTCGAAAGCCGGATCCGGGATTCTCCAACCAAGGAGATGAGGAAAGGCTGGTTGACCGTCCTGTTGTGCAGAGGCTGCTTCACGATACGGACGACACGAGCGGCGGAACCATATTGCGAGAGCTTGGAGTTATTTGAAGTGTGATGTGTAGGGACCGCCGCAACGAGAGGGGCAGTGGAGGAAGTGGGAGGGTCGAGGAGACGAAATACAGATTCAGCGGTATGCTGTGAGATGGAGAAAGTAACTCTTGCAGAAGGAAATAAAACGAAAGGATGAGGCAGTTGAAGCAGAGGGAGAACAGCGGGCTTGGAATCGGACATGGGAGTTGGTGAGGAGAAGGAGGTCTGAGTGATAATGTCACGTGAAGACACCCGCAATCAAATCCGAAATCGCCCCCGGAGGTTTTGAATTTCGACTGGCTGACGGTACGAGCAGAACGGCTTTATTTCTTTTCAACCAATCAGCACAACAGAAACAGAACCTAGAATCGTACCAGGTCGTATCACGACAACTTGCTCAGCCAATGAGAGCAGGAACTCATTCTATTTGACCTCGCGAGACCCTGCAAACCAATACAAACAGAGGCTGTGATCTTGAACCTTGTAGGATCCTCGGGATGGTCAATTTCAATGCAGATCTGACCAGGAACTCAAAAATGGCGCTCGAGTCCAGCTACAGTTCAGCTCGATTTCACAGATTATTGCCAGTCCTTGTGAGAGAAAAATTAAACCTTAAGCCTCCGACAGCGGGAAAGGATTGACCTACAGCTTACTCAGAAGCTAAACTCTCGAACAAGGAGGTCGATTGAACTTCAAAAACGGCCGAATCGGACGACCGCACAAACCGCGTTCATGTAAATGCAATAATGATTCCATAGAAGAGTAAAAGAAGAAATGAAAAGGAGAAAAAGACAATATTACGATAAATAACCTACTGTACGTTAGCTAGCTATGGAGACAACGAGAATGGAAAAGAGAGTTGGAGGAACAATAATAGAAGCCCCGACGAGGAAGGTGGCAGAGGGAGAAGGACAGCAAAGAGGTGAAGAAAAGGCACAGGAAAACAAAACAATGGTGTGCGACGAGGTAGATAAATGAGGTAATAGAAGGAAAGGGCAAAGTGACCTCCAGGTCGGCGAGTCACATATTATGAACAGAGAAAGCGGCGGAATGGAAAGGGAGACAATAGAGACACAAAGCAAGTGAAGAAGCGGCAGACAAAAAATTGCAGGCTTGCGATGCAACCGGGAGAACACGAAATCAATCAAACGAGATCATGTAGCTGCTGAGCCTAGATAAAAATTGTGAAAGGGGTGGAAAGAGAGAGGCGTATATGGTACAATCATAACCGGCATGGAAAGGAAGGTTGTGTTGGGCTAATGCTTGGTAGGTTTTGATGCATAGAGGAGATATCGTTAAGCGACAGGCATTGGCCTTGGGTAAAGGAGGAGTGTAGGTGGGAATAATTGCCGGTATGGGTCGATTGATAGAAGAGCACAGACCATAGGAAGGACAGATTAACGCTCTATTCGAGTAACCGCAAGCGATCTTGTCTACTGAGGCAGGCTCACACGCCTGAATAAACTAACGTCAGGCGTTGTATTTCTGAAGGAAGGAAAAACAAAACCCACGTTCTAACAGTATCATAGAGGAACTGATAGCTCCTCAACCGTCCCTTCAACCTCCTCACATCCAAACTATACGTATCCTTCAAACCATCCAATCTCGTCAGCTCCACGCTGAACCTCACTTCGTCACCTGCATCTTGAGTAGGTTCGCCATAGATCGGCTCAGGGATCAACGTCCCAGGCATCTCATCTGTAGGGAGCAGACTAGTGTTCGCGTCTGAGCCCGTGTTGTTGATCGAGCTGGGTGGAGAGGACGAGGTAATGGTAGGCTCGTCCTCGATTGAACCTGAGACGGTTACTGGGGGAGCACCTGCCTGCGAGGATTGACGACGCATGAGCAAACCGCGGAGCATGGAGCTCCCACCTTGGAATGCTGAAGGGACAGGTAGACCTCTTCTATCCACCTGTACAAAAGAAGAATATTCATATGTCGGTGAGATGTCCTTTCGAGAATGATTTAAAAAAAGCAGTATAAAACCCACCCCATTCAGCCCTGCGCTACCCGCCATGCTATAGGCGGCGACACCTTGACCCATCTCTCCACTACCGAGACCCATCTTCCTCTTCTTGGCTCTAACACACCGATACTTGAATTCGGTCTCCAACTGTAACTCCAAGCCCATGTCTTTGAGAACCTGCTTGACCTGGGACATGGTGAGAGTAGGAGCTTGGGTAGTGACCATAGTTTTGTCGAGAGGACCATGGTGGATGCGTGGGATGGGTAAGATATGCTTGGGTGGAGCAGGAGGACCCATGTTGTGAGAGGCAGATGAGGGAGAGGCTTGAGGAGTAGGACGAGTGAAGATACCCAATAGGTTCGACGAATGCGTCGTCGCCGTTGGGGTCTGAACTGACTGGGTGTTCGATTGGCTGCCCTCAGGAGTGACGAGAACGCTGGGCGTTCTTCCACCGGAACCGGTCTCAACAAGGATGGACGTCGGCTTGTTCTTAGTCCTGAACCAGTTCATCACCTTCCTTGCCTTGCTCGTGCTCGCCATGTTGCTCATCGACGGGATCCCGCCCATCTCTTCATCGACATCTCTACCGATGTTCTCAGTCTTATTGAGAACAGCAGGGAGGCGACTGGAAGACGAAGGTGCCTTCTCTGTGGTCGCACTGAGCACGGCATCTGGAGCCGTGCTCTTCCTCGTGGTACGATTCTTGATTGTCCTCAACGGATCGACCATAACAGTCAACGTGCTCCTCTTCGTCTTCTTACCCTCGCCCTCCTTCCTACCCTCGACCTCTCTGGGATCCTTGACGGGTGTAGAGATCTCAATTGTGCTTCTACCAATGCTAGATTTGCTAGCGGCAGCGGATGATTGACTAGGGTTGAACGAACGGGTCGACGCTTCGCTCGGTACACGACTGCTAGATGCGGTAGCGGTGATAGGAGTGGTGAAGAGATCGTCCTTGGGTTCGGAGGAGAGGGAACCACCGAAAATCTTGCCAAATCCGCCTCCGATGGAGGAGCCTCGTTTCTTGTGCTTCGATTCCCGCTGAGAATCGTCCGCCGATGCAGTGAAGGTCGCATTGGTTTGTGGCGTCGGCGGCGGGCTTGCAGCACTGACATGAACACTGGGAGGATTGACGGCAGACGTTGGACTGGGTACGGGAGGCGACGTGTAACCCCTTGTTCCTTTGGTTGCTGATGCAGTCTGGTCTGCGCGTTCGACAGCAGCCGATGCAGTGCGCCTGTCCTTGGGAGGGGTTGTAGGTGGCTCGGCCTCGAAAGCAGGCACAGTCCGCTGGGGCGCCTTGCGCGTTGAGCTGACGCTCCCGTTCTGGTCGACCAAGGCGGCCAGTTTTGCCTGTGCAGGACTTGGGAGCGGCTGGGTGTTCTCCTTCCCTTTCCTGCTAGGAGTAGGCGTCTCATATTCAACCTGGATGGTATGTCTGTCTCCTCTGCTTGTCTTGGGATCTGCGGCAAGCTGCAAGGATGTAGCTGTTGTGACATCTTCGGCTGCGCCTCGTTTCGTCTTCTTCTCTCCGTCCTGTTCCACGCCGATAGACAAAGCTTCGCCTCTCGACCTCTTCGATGGTCCGGCAAAGGGATCGACGTCCATGCTTCCACCGTAACCGGTACTTCCAGACGTGACATTGACCGATACATGCCCTCTCTTGGAAGGAGGAGCCTCCATCTGAGAAACAGACGACACGTCCGCCATGCCCGTCGACGCAGGACTCTCGTAAAGGTATTGCGGCTGATCGCTCCTGGAACGATCCACGGGCGGCGCAGTTGCATACATACTCACTCCTTTCTGGCTCTGACTCCTGGGCTGCTGAGATGCTACGGCGGCAGCACGCATCTGTCTCTGGTACGCCATACGCTTCTGTTGGTGTTGTTCCATAGCGGTCTTCTCGAGCTGATCGACAGTCTTGCCGAACGCAGTGGTGAGCCCGTCCGGGTGGCCCATTGGCATGTCAGCGTGGTGAGCTGCAAGCCAGGGGTGACGCATGATGCTGGCGAGATCGCTGCGACGCTTGGGATCGGGAACGAGCATCATGCCCAGGATGTCCCGAGCTTCCTCAGAGACGTAGTCAGGGAAGGAGAGCGGTGTGTTGACGATGTACTTGTACAAGAGGTTGATGTTATCGCCGTCGGGGTTCTGAGGGTCGTCATCGAAAGGAAGGTATCCGGCCAACATGGCGTAGAGGATGACACCACAACTCCAAATATCGACCGCAGAACCAACGTACAGTCCATCCGAAATGACGAGTTCTGGAGCAGCGTAGCATGGACTGCCGCAGCTCGTTTGCATGAGATCATCCGACTTGTGTTCGAACCGGTTTGCGAAACCGAAGTCCGTGATGATGACGTTCCGGTTTTTATCGAGGAGCAGGTTCTCCAGTTTAAGGTCCCGATGAACGATTTTCTTCTGGTGAATGTACCAAACACCCGAGATAAGCTGTGAGAACAGCTTGGCTGCGTCTCGTTCTCGTAGGTACCGGTGGGCTAGGATGTGGTCGAAGAGTTCACCGCCGGACGCGTATTCTATGATAATTCCAATGTACTTGTCGGTCTCGATAACATCGTATAGACGGACGATGTTCGGATGTTTGAGGTTCTATTTAGAATACGAGAGTCAGATTGATGATGATGGAAGAAGTGATTCGAAGCATGAAAGGAGAGGAGAGCAAAAACAGAAGGAGCACCCGCAAGAAACTTTCGGCAGCAACATGGCCAGTGCGCAGGAGTCCAGGAAAGAACGGCAGAGCATGGATAGCAGAGGGAAGGGAGGAAACGCGACATACCCTGAGAACCTCGATTTCTCGTTCAACTTTGGACATTCTGGCATCGCTGTCCACGTTTCCTCTCCTGATCAGCTTGACTGCGACCTCTTCACCCCAGTGGATATGCAAGCCTAGCTTGACCTTGCCGAATTCTCCTTCTCCTAGTGTCTGTAGCAGTAAATACGGACCAAACTTTGGGATTGTCCGTCGGGGATGTGCAGCGGTGTATGCGACCGCTGCAGGATGGGCGTACACATCATGGAACGCGTTGGGGTTCGAGGAAGACTGATTGTGTGCGTTGCCGCTGGCATTGGCATTGTTGATGTTGCTGCCAGCATTGCCATCATGAGCGCTGGAATGATGCGACCCGATAGTATGTGTAGCTCGTTTCTGCTGCTGACGAGAGGGGTGCGTTACTGGTGTCATCATGCTCGTTGACCCTGGCGAGACTGAGGCTGGACGAGAAGTTGCTGACGGGTACCCCGAGGACAGCTTTGTCGACGGACCTGGTTCGTCTGGGGATAGTAGAGAGGTATCGTGGAAAGCTGACATCGTTTTTGGTTGATTTTTCTGTGATTTTGAGAGTTGGTTGGGTGGGAGATATGGGTATTGGTGTGAGGGGCCAAAGGCAAGCTGGGAGAACTTGAAAACGAGTTGAACTTGTCACTTGGGACGAGTCCAATTCTCTTTCGCTCGTTTGATTGTTCGTTGGTTGCTAACAAGCCGTTCGCCGGCCCACGTGCTAACTTTCCCCATCATCCCTTCCGCAACCACAGGCGGTCGCTGACAGGGACGTTCTCCTCTCAAAAAGTCTAAAGGCACTCAAATTGCTTGTACTTGCCTCGTGCACACTCATTACCTGCAAATCGACCCGATCATCAGATGTTCAAAGCAAAGTTGACCGCTCCTGCTGATCATGATATGTACAAGCGTTACCACTTGAACTCTACTCTACCGTACCAGGACGGTACTGGTCGTAAACGCGTGAGCTGTTAACTGGGTTGGTACCTATACTACCTCCACTAGAAATGTAATTGTGACATCGGTTTGCATGGACTACCCCTATCCGCTACGATGTTACAACTACAGTAGTTCTACTCTTCATATCTCTTGAAATTCGTCTGTCCATGGGTTATAATTGGTTCATAATTGCGCCTGCCTACTGTGTTGCCAGTCTACTTTGTTTCAGCGCCGTGGATACAAATACCCTGGACGCTCAGTGTGTCAAATTCGGTAGTCCCTCCGTAGTACCGACTATCCCAGGACAGTGCGTCCTTCATCTACTCCCTCGCACGGTTCTTGATTCTCTCGGAGAGTTTATACGACGTACCACATGCGCAGACTTCACCTTCAGGTACCTCACCCTATGAAATTCAAACAGAGTGAAAGGCAACAAGCTGGCGGTTCTCATTGATGATTCGACGGCCAGCACAAGCGGTTAGCAATAGGCTCGAACCAGCCTCTAGGAGGTGATGTGATTGGCGATTCGTCTGTTTGGGCTATCGCGTCTGTAGAAAAGCATCAGCAACCTGACATGGTACTACATCGCCTTCTCGAGCGAAAGACGTGTTCGGAGTTAGATCATCCATACACCTACTATCTCGCACAGCCGAAGATTGATGTAAAGTGTTTGATCAGCCACGTACTAGAACAGCGTAGCAGAACCATAGTTAGATTTTCACGAGACGAGTGGTCAATGTGAAGTTGCTGGAGAACAGACGAAGAAGCATCTCTCTGAAAATTGTGTTGCCATCTTCGCTGCGTCACGAAGCCTCAAGAAATACCGGCAGATTCCCCTTGTATCTTCGTAAGAGCTCCCCTCGTATTTCAACATTCTAATCGTTGCTGAGAGAATTGGAGCAAAAGGGGAGAAGCCTAGGCCTAAGCTGGCTAGTCACAGTTGTTCCGCTCATCAGGAAGATTCAGCTATATATATAAGTAGCTAGGAGAACACAGTAACTCTCGTTTGATGGATGAATTCCAGGGTTGAAGGCAATGCACATGAGGACCTCAGCAGTGTAAGTGGAAAATCAGCTCATGCAAGCATTGCTAGAGCAAAGATTGAGCGTTGAGCAAAGGGCACTGGAAGACGGGTTGCATTTGGAGGTCATGTAACTTGGCGCATTCAGGCAAGTGATCGGCGGAGGGAGCAAAGAAAGTTCCGATCAGGATCATCATGATGAACGATCAGAATTAATGATCCACTGATCGCGGAACAGAAACTTTCGAAGAAATTGCCACCGTCCCCTCGGTCCTCCTTTACCTTGAACTACAATCTTCAGTCCTGGCAGTACAGGATGAGGTTTACCTCTGCTGGTGCTCTTGTTTAAATCTATTCTTCTTACACCCTAGGCTTTGGATGAGTCTTTACATACAGCGCCACGCCGTCCAGGATTTGGGAGTCTATATAGTCCTGTAAGCTGATACTCAACGTGTTGTTTGCCATCTTTTCGCGGGGAGCCCAGTGGCCTCAATTAGTCTTAGACTGGCTATGCAGTACATTCAAACGCAAATCGCATCTCATTCTTACTCACCGTCATGGATATCCAGGCTGGTTTCTGAAGATTGTCTAGATGTACACTCCGTGTACGGTCGAGCAATAATGAACGCCTATCTAGTATTCTGTTGGACTCAATACTAAACGCACTCGTGTACCTTCGGCTCCTGTCGTTCTCTTTTCGCAAGTTTCCAAGTACCTAGCGCCTATATCATCAAGACTCTCTCTTAAACCTCAAGCCTGGATTTTGCTCATCCAGTACATAGAGGCCACTCATCTCTGACGATACGCCGTCCGACTAACCATGTTCCCTACTGTCACCCACAACATCATCTTGACGTATCCTCACTCAAACGTAGCGGGTTCACCCTTGACCACGGATACAGAAACTGAGCTCCACACCCTCGTTTCTGAGGGTATAGGGTTGACCGTTAAGATGATGATCACCCAGATCCTATTCTACGGCATGCTTCTCTTCGTTTGTCGTATGTTCACCTCTAAACTCATGGCCCTCGAAGGTGGCTACGTCGTACTCTGTGCGATGGCCTTGTGCACGATCATGTAAATGCTCTATCCCTCTATACAGTGCCTTTTCATTGTTGACGATATTATTTCTTCCCCAACAGAAAACGACCCGAAAGATCCAGGTGCACCTACCTCCTCCTCACCTGCCTCGTACTCACCTTCATTCTCATCACGCTGGAATGCGGTATCGGGATCGCTCTTCTATGCGCTCGGATACAAACGACTCTCATCGATAATCCGGACCTACCATTCGCTCAAAGAATCATGAACTTTGAAGCGTTGGGCTGGAGGGTACCAGCAATGCATACCCAGGCGATCGTGTTGGGGAGTGCTGATTGTGGACTGTTGGTAAGTTGAAAATTGGCTTCAGTGTGGTGCTCAGTGTAGGTCGTTTTACTGAGCGGAAAAAATAGTACGTTATCACAGATATTCTAACGACCTGGAGATCCGTCTCGATTTGGCGTACCACCTCTAATCGCACGATGCCTCTGCTTCTATACTTCCTCTTGTTCTCGAGCTTTGGTGCGTCCTACTTTCCCTAGAAACCCACCTTTTCTCATCTCCGGTTCTGCTTCCAGTACTCGACATCACATATTCTGTGTTGTACTGCCTCGGCTGGGATGCTTTGAGCAACTCCTTACCCCTTGCGATCATAGCGATCTCTGGGTCTACGGTGAGTATCACGGCGAATATCCTAGCGACGGGTATGATCGCGTACATTGCACGGTTAAGTCCGCTAGTATGCATTCCGTGTATTTCGACTCGTACTGACTGGATGAGGACCCTGCAGTGGCCACCTCTCTCTCCAGTCCCAAAGCGGCACCAAGCTCAGTAGCGCGAGGATACTAGTCATGCTCACAGAATCTGGGGTCATATACGCACTCATTCAGGTGCGGATTATCCAAGTCTTCCTATCTCTCATATCAGACACTGATCCATCCCTCTATGGTAAACAGATAGCGCGACTTGGCCTAGCAGTGAGCTACGTCCCGAGTACGCCGTCCTTCGGTCCTCTCTCCACAGGGACCTCAGTCTTCGAAGCCGCAACCAACGTCATCACCGTATGCCTTCCATGTCTAAACAATACATCTCAATGCACATTCTAACCACACCTCCGATCTCATCACAGGCGATGTACACACCAGCTCTCACCCTCATCATCAACCACGGCTACTCTATCGCCGATACCGTCCAGCTACACACACTTTCCACCGGGACTCTTGAGTTTGGGGGAGGTGAACATAAGGCGGGTTATGCTACGAAACACGGAAAACGGGCAAATTTGAAGGAGGGGACGAGGGTCAGTACAATGAATTTCGCACAGCATTCGGGCTCTGCTAGTGCGTCGAGTTTGAGGCTTTAGATGATTCTATTCGTATGGGTGGATGGGAGGAACGGGCGGTTGTCCGCAGACGAAGCCTTGGGTAAGGAGATAGTCGTGAAAGAGGGATACCCTTACGTTCTCCTGTGGTGTAGTACCCAAGGCCGCATCGATTCCTGATAAGGGCACAGCACCCCAAGAGCGTTCTTCAATAAAGCAGACAGTCCATCAGGCTGTTGACGAGCACAGCTGGTATATCCCGTAACTAGGTATACATAAGGACATACAGTAGTAATAGTCTAAGGAGGGAGAATCAAAAGCATACGCAGCTTGTATGGTATGATGAGGGAAGAGTCCCGAATGTGGACGAAGAAAGTGGAAACTAGCTGAACGAAAATTCCTGAGAAAGGAAAAACATAGAAGAGTGAGGAAGAACAAGAAGCAAAGCAGCATAGAAAGAGAAAAAAAGGAAAACATGGAAGATAATCAGTACCCCTCCCCCCTCTGCGAACTTCCCAAGCAACAGGGTGTCACCGCCTGAGTAACTTCTCTCTCAGCTCCGCCCCTTTAAGCTTCGCCCTCAAGTACTCCAGCCTCTCCTCATACATCCCCATCACCTCTTCCCTCCGCCTCCTAACATCCATCTCACTTAGCGCACCACTCCCACTCCCATTAATATTCAGCGCACTAGTCATGGTAGATATACCCCCAAAACTGATATCAGAAACGTTCGTGTGCACAGTGTTCATAGTAGCCATGGTCGCACGAGACGGAGAGCGGACGTGCCGGCTGGGGGTTTGAGATTGGGTGTGGATCTGCCCTGAACTGGAGCTGTGAGAGTGGTTTTGAGTAAGGGTGTGGGTGGGGCGCTGGGGTGGTGGGGGTGGGTGTTGTTGTGGCTCCCCTCGTCGAGCGATGATGGTTTCTTCCTCTTCCTCAGCTACTCCGGGCATGGGAAGATGAGCGGCGCTTGCGTTGCGGGAGAGAGATCCTGAGCTCAGGATACTACTTGTATGGCTGTCTGCAGTGCCATGACTATGACTCGGTGGATGAGAACGGGAAGGGGAGTTGTGGTGGTGCGATTGGGGGATTGGGATGGGAAGAGGAGGCAGCTTCCGAACACCACTACTCGTAGTACCTGTACCAGCAGATGAAGGCGCCGAAGAGTCATCCTCTTTCCCGGATACGCTTGCACCTGGACTTGGGTCTCCGTTCGGAGGAGCCACATCGACCTCACCAAGTATACCAGGTATCGTGGTGGTATCGCCCTCAGTTTGAGGGGGGGCGGAGACGGATGCAGAGGGTGAAGCTTTTTTTCTAGTCAGCCCAGGGACAGCTGGCAGCGCTCTAACCTCCACATCCCCAAACCCTCCAACTACACCTTTCCGTATAGTTCCCATCCCATGACTCAGACCCATCCCAAGACCCTTAGAATCCGCCCTAGCTAGATCCCTTCCACTAGACATCACGGACAAGCCCGAAACCGACAAATCCCCTACTGACCCATTGGAAGGTTTCCGCCTCAGCGCTGATGGGATGAGAGGTGTTATAATCGGACTTCGCGTGACATTGTGAGCAGCACCCATGGCAAGGGACCCTTGACGAGAACGTGTACTCGCTCGGGAGGGCGCACGACTTCCTGAAGGGGTGGGAGCAGTGACGGGCGATACGCCGCTCAGACTTGAGTTGGGGTTGGGCGAGGTCTGTGCGCTGATGGGCATTGACGTGGCTCC
Organism: Agaricales sp. HM26-F1; assembly: GCA_002718315.1. Taxonomy (NCBI): domain Eukaryota; kingdom Fungi; phylum Basidiomycota; class Agaricomycetes; order Agaricales; species Agaricales sp. HM26-F1. The sequence goes on from NIBX01000147.1 coordinate 681,508, forward strand.
CGCACCGAGAGGGCTGGGGTTCATCGCGAGACCGATACTCATACCGTCTCCCACCGCGTTGCCAAACAGCTTCAATCTCTTCCCTCCGCTGAGAGGGGATCTGCCCCCGGCGAGAGGAGAGCTGGTGGAAGGGAGACTCTGCGGCATGGGGATGGATTGAGAATGGGAGTAGACGGAAGAAGCGACGGTGTGCGTCGTGCGGTGACTCCGTCCTGATTTCATGGATGACACGTCCCCGTCCCTCCTCGAGCCCATGATACTATGTAAGGGCAAGTTGGACGTGGAATTCGACGCAACGGAGGGCGATCGACCAAGGCCGGTGATGCCTGTCCCTCCACTCCGGATGGAGACGAGATCGAGATTGCTCTCGTTACCCCCTTGGCCTAAGCTGTTCCCAGCCTTGATACTGAGCCTCATCTCAAGCCCCCCAAAGAGATCCAACATCCGCCGACACTCCGCCTCCACAGCCTCGATCACCTCTTGTACCTCCACAGAGGACGTCGGCGCATCTGGGTCTGCTTCCATGGCATTCGAAGGGAACTTGTCCCATGTCGGACTCGTAGGGGGATTTTGTGCCGCAGATGCGTATGGTTGAGATAACGACTGGGATTGGGATGATTTATCGCGGATGTGATGGTGGAACGACGAGGGAGGAGGCATCTTGCGCATGCTTGGAGTTGAGCGGTTTGCCTTCAGCCTCATTATGGAGCCCTTCCGTTCGTGAGATTGAGATCCCGCGTCGGCATCCCAATCCAGACCTGATTCACTGTCCAGCGCGAGGGAGGTAGAGCTTCCGCTGAGACTAGAGTGGTTCCGTAAGAGTGCGCTCCGTTTGTGCCTGTGCCCGTGTAGCAAGGATGACCCTGGGGATGAGGATGAAGGAGTGTACTCTGGACTATCTGGATTGGTGCTATATAGGGACGATGGGTCTCTCGTTCGATGGTAACCATGCCCGCGATCAGGGCTCTGAGTATTCGATGCCTCATGAGACGACCCTCCTTTCTGCCCAGAGGACGAACTGCGAAAAAGGAAGGATGCAACACCAGATGATTTGAGAGAGGACGATTTGCCATTTGAGTTTTTCGACGTCTTGGATGTTATGGAGGGCGTGCGATTTTTGTGGCTCTGTGGGTTTGGATTGGAGAGGAGGTCTGGGGAGAGATGGAACGTTGAGGGTGGATGAGAGGAGTTGCGGTTGGATCCCACAGGGCTCTCAGTCTGCATCGGTGCACTGCTCGTCATTCGGTCGAACAAATCTTGGCGGAGTATCCGGTACTCATCGTCACTACAGAGAAGTCCGGGACAGTTAGTTACACTATCTTGGTAGTGTCTGGTGAAGAGGCGTACCTAATGATTCCTTTTGAATTAGCAGTCGCTAGATCGTTCAGCCGCTGCGCCAGGTTCATCCTACATTCACAAAAGCACACAACGAACCACAAATCAGTTTACAACTGGCCACACAAAACGAAACGTAGACGATCCACATACGTTACCGCGTCCGCTCCCTTTCCTGGCGTTTTCTCTGGAGGAGGCGGCGGACCCATGTTTTTCTTCTTAGCTTTGCTGGAGGAAGCAGTAGCACTCGATGGGCCTGGTTGAGCACGAGATTCAATGTATTGGACAGCAGTCGTGGACCCAGATCTTGAAGTGGATGAGGTGTAGCCTGATGCAGGGACGTGGATGGAAAGAGGACGACTAGTGCTTTGGTGAGCAAAGCTTGAGGTGGGTCCGGCACGATTCACGTTCGACCCAGACCCAGAAGCGCCGTTTGAACTCGAGCTGCTGTTCAGCATAGGACTAGATTGCGAATGTGCCAACCCCGGTGCAGTTGAAGCCTGAGGATGTGTTCGAGCGGCTAGTGCAGAGGCCTGTGCTTGAGAAGCAAAGGCTCTGGACGCGGCAGCTCCGATTTGTATCCCATCTGGGTCATCTTGAAATTCTTTCTGTTTTCCCTTGAGCTTGCCATACTATCATCAACCGTTCGGAAGAGAGCAGGCACAAGCAGGGAAGAAACAAAAAGTTCGGAGGTAAGCTCATGTTCTGTATGGCGGTAGAAGCGAAATGAAGGGCATGGACAGACAGCGCGTATGTGCATCATGGCGAGCAGTAATGACATGGCATAGAGAGATGTAATAGCATCCATCACACAGTTGTCCATCTAGCCAAACATGTCGCGTGGAGGAGCTGTGTTACATGTACTCACTAATTTGGCGCGAAGACTCTGCTGAGTATATGGAGATGCATTGCTGCTGTAGCTGTTCGACGTGGACTGAGAATGAAAGGAATCCTTCGTATCTGGAGTTGCGGTGACTGAAGACTTCTTGTTGTTGGAGAAGAAGCCCATCAGTTTACGTCGGTGGCAAGCAAGCTAAGAGGAGGATTTACAGCTGAGCGTCTTTGCGGTCCGGCGTCTCTAATGAAGGCACCATTGGCCGCGGCGAACAGTCCTCATCTCCTACTCTCCAGCCATCATCATCATCATGGACGACGATATCCCGTATTCAAGTTTTCCTTCATTTCAGCCAAAGGGAATTTACTGACCATATTCGTTTTGCAGGGAACTTATAGACCATAGCGCTCTTACCACGACTCCAGGCAAACGAGTCCCCTTAACGATCATCTGTGGCTTCCTAGGAGCCGGGAAATCCACCCTACTGAAGTACGCCGCCTTTATCACAAATCGAAAAGAAGCTGATGAGTGGAATTTTACAGGCGGATATTGACAGAAAGACATGGATACAGGATCGCTGTAATCATGAACGAATTCGGCGATACCGCAGTGAGTAGCCCCGTCGCTTCTCTCCATCTTCAACCTTCAGCAACTCACCACGTTTGCCACGAAAATCAAGTAGGACATCGAATGTATGTCTTATCATTTTCTCTTTGCTTCCGGTAGAGCTGACTGTGATCTCTCAGCGAGAGCAATTAACGTTTCTGCCCCCTCATCTTCAGAGCCAGGCAACGAAGGTGATACTACTCAAACACAATCCGAAGAATTTCTCGAACTAGCCAATGGCTGTCTCTGCTGCTCAATCAAAGATTCGGGAGCTGCTGCCATAGAGAAACTCATGGAACGCAAGGGAGCGTTCGATTATATCTTATTGGAAACGACTGGGCTGGCTGATCCAGGTCTGTTCTCTCATTCCACCAGAGACGACGGTGCTGACCTTCTCGTAGCGCCTATTGCGGCAACTTTCTGGCAGAATGAAGAATATGGGACTGGTCTAGGCAAGGATATCGCACTCGATGGTGTGGTCTGTGTCGTTGACGCAGTGTTTGCGAAGCAGGTTCGTATGTTTCTCTCATCCTCAAAACTTCTTCCGTAATCTTGCTGATATGATCAAGTAGCAAATGGCAGAGGACCATGCTGTGGACGGGATAGGGGAAAGCCTACGGTACGTCTCCCTTTCTTCTCTTCTCACCGCAATCTCTCAACTCAAAAGTCACTGCCTAACACAGCCAAATATCCTCCTCCGACATCCTCATCCTCAACAAGACTGACCTCGTACCTCCTTCCACCGTATCCTCTCTCACAACTACTCTGAGGAGTATCAACCCAGGTGCGCCGGTCTATCCATGCTTCAAAGGGGACGTGGATATAGGGAGCATCATCGGTGTGGGTGCGTTTGGTGAGAGTGATAAGAGCGAGAAGATGATGAGGGATGTGCTACGTGATGAGCATGGGCATGAGCATAGTCATGCCCATGCGCACGATGCTAATTGTCAGGATTCTTCCTGCTCAGAAAGCGGAACGAAGAACAAAGCAACACACTATGAGCTACGGGGTATATCGAGTATCAAAATCCCAGTGCCCCCTCTCTCCCCTAGTCAGCTCGAGAAACTTGACGAGTGGCTCAGGAATGTACTGTGGGAAGGAACATTACCCCCTTCCACACCACCAGTCTCTGATCACACCGCCCGCCCGAGTTTTCCAGTAGGCGTGGATTCGAAATCAGACTCCGCTGGGCTTCAGATTCTCAGAACCAAAGGTCTGATCCATACGATCTCGGGGTCCCGATATCTTCTCCAGGGCGTACGTAACATGTACGATATGTCCGAGATATCTACCTCTTCCTCCTCCCCCGTGGACAGCGGCGACAAGACGGCTAGTACATCTGGGGTCGATGACAAGGAGGTAGAGGATAGTACGGGTGTGGAGAGTGGCAAGATGGTGTTGATTGGGAAGGGGCTGGATGAGCGGGTGAGGAGAAGTTTGGAGGCGTTGTTTGAGTAGGTTTAGTGTGAGAGAATGACGCTTGGGCGGAGTAGATACTGTATAATAATGATTTCTTTGCCTCTCATCCGTTAGATCATAGATCATAGGTCATAGATCTAATAGATGCTGCTGCAGAGTTATGTGCAGACGGGTATATCACTCGGTGGCAGAAGTTTCATGAAATCAGGAATCATCGGCTGACCGCGTCTTGCCAGCTTCACGAATCACTGGGATCACGAAGAGTCTTCGACATGAACTTCCATGACCAGCACTTCCAGGCGTAAAGCGCTTCGATGCTCCTCAGCCCACAAAATAACTCGACAATCTCGCTACCATGCTCCATGCCATGGTACCGAAGATCCTAAAATGCGCTAACTGAATGGCGTTTTGATACCAGTGCCCACCCTCATCTACTGGCCCTAAGCACCATGATTGCGTACCACGGTTTGGCCATGGGAACACGGAAGCACCGGGGTGGCTTTTACTGCGACTCCTTCTTTCCTGGGGAACCATGCCCACTGTCTACACAGGTTCTGGTCCCTCGATGCTCTCACACTATATAAGAACCCAGGAACACAAAACCACTACCCATCGACGACCAACCAAACCCTCCCTCACCAGTATCCTAGTCTATCCATTCCATGGCCCCTCCCAAAGGTGTTGCTATTGTTACAGGCGCAGCTCGAGGTATAGGCAGAGGCATAGCTCACCGTCTAGCTCAGGATGGGTATGATCTCGCTGTCAACGACTTGGAGAGTAATGCAGCGAAGCTGGACGAGCTTGCTCGTGAGATCACGTCCATGGGGCGCAGGACCTTTGTGGTCAAGGCAGATGTGACGGTAGAAGACGAAGTCAAGGAGATGGTCGATTCGACTATCAGGGAGCTCGGTGGTTTGGATGTGGTAAGGCCCCCTTATTTATCGAAGGTAGTGCTGGCTCTGATGAATATACATACTGTGTATTGCAGATGGTGGCCAACGCGGGTATTATCGTCTGGAAACCCATCAACTCCAGTATGCTACCTCCCATTATATCTCTGAAGCCCGTAAATGTGATGAAACACCTCCTCCAGCAACGATGGAGGATTTCGAGAAGACCGTGGCGGTCAATATTCGAGGAGTCTTCCTGTGCTATAAGTACGCCGGTCTGGCTATGATCGCAGCAGGTAAGAGAACCGGCAGAATAATCGGTGCTTCCTCCATGGGCGGTAAACGCGGTAAGCCATCCACCCTCGCCTCTGCCTTTAATTCTCATTGAGAGAGATGTGGTGCCAGGCTCTGATCATGCTGGTATCTATTGTGCATCGAAATTCGCGGTCAGAGGCATGACTCAGTCTTATGGTACGTGGATTTATTGAACCCGGCTCGAGCCACCAAGTTAACCTTTAGGCCTCGATCGTTCTGCGCAGCCACGGAACTTGGTAGACATGGGATCACCGTCAACGCCTATGCTCCCGGGTTGATCGAGACAGACATGGGTCAGTGACGACTGAGCGTCCTTGGATCACACCACGTCCAATCTCATCTCCACTCACAGCCCGTCAAATGGACACAGCTCAGCACGAACAGCACAACACCCCAATTGGTGCTTTCATCGAAGGAGTAAGCTACCTCCTCCCCCTTCTTCGCCTTAAGTTCCAACTCGCTGTGTATAATAATACATATAATCACAGGTCAAAAACATCAACGTTCTCAAACGCAACGGTCAACCAGAGGACGTCGCAGGCCTCGTATCGTTCTTGGTTTCTCCAGCAGCCAGCTTCGTAACCGGTAAGCATCCAGTTTTTCTTTTTTGTTACTGTCATGTTCGGCACCGAGTACTGAGCTCGTATATGCCACTTATTGTTTAGGTCAATCTGTAAGTTCGATCTGCAACCCCTGGGTATAGAAAGCTGTCCCTGATCCCCTTCGCTAATTCTTGTGCAGATACTCGTCGACGGAGGAGCCTTCTTTGATTGAAGTTCTGTACTAAAACTTCTTTGGGTGGGGATATTCTGTGCATGGAAGTAATCCTTGGATCGGCGCAGTTTGCCCCTTCATGTACTAACTGTAGTATATTGTATGATCATGCTGATGAGAGTCGAGACAGCGTTTCAAGAAAGATGGTACCGCAATGTGCGGGACATACAATTTAATTGGTGACTGGCCGGCTCACAAGTGAAGATGACAATGAAGACGAAGGGCAATGAAGCACTCAGTATATCTCAAGGTCTAAAGCTCACGAGGTTGTGATAAATCCAACTATCCTGCAGAGCAAGGGCGAACTAACACGCATAACATACTGAAACGGGGTAGTACTCTGCGAAGAGTGTCTAAACGGGCATGAAGCAGGTCGTCAGAAGGTGAACGAGGTCACAAACGGGGAGAAAAGGTAACGATTACTGTAGGCGGTAAGATGAAGTGAATTGTAAGTACGAGTGTGGAAGATAGGAATGGAGTAGCAAAGCTGAGCCCTAAGATCTTAGGCTTAAGTACCAAAGGGTAGTAGGAGTAGGAACGATTAATGTAGCCGCAAGGACGCATGCTCGTGAGTGTGCTGGAATAAGAGGATAGGATGGTAGAGTGATAAACAGAGAGACAATAGAAAACGTGAAGGAGAGAGAAAAGGGATCGTTGAATATGGACACAAAGGAGAATGTTGCAGTTGCGAGATGTATGGACACAGGGATGAAGACAAGAAAGCTTTAGGACGGCAAGGAGTCAGCAAGAATCTAAGATAATGTTGTATGATTATAATCGAGAGGGAGAGACGAGAAAGGAATAAGGCGAGGGGCTACAGTTGCTTGGGATATGATGTGACGAGACGGGAAGAGAGCAAGGAGAGAGACAGTGGGCGAATTAAGGCTGGATAACAAGAGGGGAAAACTAGAGTAGAATCAAACGAGAGAAAAAGAGGTCGAAAGCAGAAACGAAACATATACAGCAAGTGGAGGTGGAATCTAAAAGGAGTCTTAGCGTAGAGTTTTAAGTTGATATTTGCAGAGTGAGCCAGGGCGCGCTGGCGCAGTCCCGGTGTGCTCTTCTGTGTAATTTTTCTTGGTGGCCAGCGGGCTTTGCTGGTCATGATGTCGTGCCTTCGTTCGTCGTTACTGGACGATGAATCACCTCCGGTTCATCACGAAGCATCCTTCGTAACCGGCCGATTGCTCTTCAGAGATAGAATCTCTCCAACGACCGACCACATGGCCGTGCTTGTCGCCCACGATGTAACCGCGGTAAATCCAGCGACCTCTATCGTCATCGACCTGTGAGATAGAAGAAGGGAATCTCAGTGTGAGCTCCCTTGAATCAGAGAATTAGGAACGCACGTATTCTTTCCGGAGACAGAGAAGCCCGTCGCTAGGACGGACCCTACCATACAGCTGGAACTGCCCCCAGGCGGAGTGACCCTGCATGTATAATATTAGTGAGGGGGCAGTCGACGGAGAAGGGAAATACGAACCTCGCCAGTCACGATCACATCATACACTTTTTCTCTTCCGTCCCTGCCAACATCTTCGTCTAGATCCACCTCAGATCCTGAGCGGTCTGCCAGATTCGACGTGTAACGAACAGTCTTCCTACGTAGAGGATCCCAAACGTCAAGGAACTCGCCGTTGGGGTGGAAGGTCATCTGTGCTCCTTGTGGCACGTACCCCTTCATCGCGGGACCAGAGGACAACGGTGTGGGTTCTGGGGAGTAGAAAATCTGGGAACTGCTCTTGGAAGAGGCGACACTACTGAGGTTGTGTGCAATCTTATTGGCGAGAGCAAGGCGTGCGTGGGTATGGAGGTGGGTCGTAGTGGGTAATGTATGAGCAGGCCTCGGTGACGAAGGTGGCGAGGTGGAGGGCGTTGTGAAAGGGGAAGAGTAATTTGATGAGACGGGGGAAGAAGAGAGTGAGGAGGAGGGGGAGGAAGACAAGGAATCCAACGAGCTGGAACTTCCGTTGCTTCTCGCGCCTGCCCTTAGTCGTTGGAGCTCCTCACTTAGGTCCCTCTCCTTCTCCCTCATCAGACTCCTTTCAGATGAACGAGTGAGATACCACTCCTTGACCCTCCAGGTCTGCCTGTGCTTAACCACGATCGACCTCTGCAAGCTAGACGGGGGGCCACCAGCCAGAAGCATGGCATAGGTGTGGAACTCCAGGAAGGTGAACGTGCCTTCCCAGATTCCAGTCAGAGTGCCTGGCGTGAAGCATGTTGATGGCGATCTCCGTCTCGAAGTGAGGACATTGGGGCTAGAACGAAGCTCTGGCTCATCATCGGAATCGAATCCGGATTCCAGTTGCAACGAGGGTTGCGAGCCTGACCCAGGGGATTTCCCGAGCACAGACCTCGCCCACACAGCACCCCACTCGGACCAATGATCAAGAGATCTATTGGAAGGCGGGATGATAGGTGAGGGATCCGTGAGGATCCCTGTTGATCTCGTAGTCTTCTGCAGAACAGCGAGATATGAGAGGATTCCGGCCGGACCGATGGGAGGGGTGACGAGTGAGTAAAGGGACTGAGAGAGAGAGCTCGACGATGACTCTGGTGAAGCTTCAGGGTCACTATGGAAGGCATTCCAAGGAAGGGTTGTGAGTGGATACTACGATTAAAATCAGCGTCGGACTTAACATGACCAGGACCAAGTAAGGGTCATACCTTGTGCGCGCCCAAGGCAAACAGCTTGAGGACACGGGGGGCTTCCGCCCGTATAACGGGGTCAACGAGGTCCACTGAGAAAGCAACGAACAGAATATCATCAGCACGAGGCAAAAAAAAATATTATAAGGTGCAGGATCGAATAGATTACCCACCATCTTGGAAGAACATCCAAAACACCCACATAGCCAATGAGCTGGCCTCGCTACCACCGGGCCATTTGTCGCGTTCCAGACAGTTCAAGAAGCCACTCGGGCTGCACTCCCCAAAGAAATACTCCTTCAGCCAGTCATGCAGCCCAGCATAGTCGCGGAGCTGAGCGTAGTTCTTTCCGTCCGAGTTTCCCTCGATTAACATGAAGTACGCCGTCCAGAGGGTTTCCAGCAGCGCCTCCGGCGACATTGAATGGATTGGGATGGCCATCAGGGACCTGAGACGGCTGAGAGCAATGAAGCGAAGTTGCAGTTCGGTAGAGAGTATCTGGGTGGTACTCGCGCTGTCTTGGAAAGGATCTACATCCCCTCGGCGCAAAGCGTCATTGAGCGCGCTGACACCAGTCAGCCCGGCGCCTCTGAACCTGAACGGGTCGCTGAAACCACACTGGCTCCCCCTTTCAAGCGCCTCCGTATCAAATTTGGAGCAAAATATCCTGGCGTAGAGGTGTGGATTCGCATGGATTGATAGGGAGGAGTTGAACCTAGAGCTAGTCAGGAGGAGTGGGATAAGGGCCGACGGTGGGCCTAGAGTGAACTGAGGATCTGAGAGGGGTCTGGGGTTGTCCCCTGTTGATTGTGTTGACGGTAAGGAAGAGGAGGAGGGGACCGATGATGATCCTGAAGACGTGACGGCAGCAAAGGCGATTTGTTCCAGAATCTCGAGTGGAACGGTGTCGAGAGATAGAGCTGGCGACGACGAAGGCATCGTACAAGAGGGCTCAGAGAGAACGAAAGAGAAAGGGATAAGAAGAAAAGAAAGAGAAAGAAAGAGTAAAGAAACGAGGCCCCTTGGAAATGTTTTTGAGTGTTTCTATCAAAGTTCAAACGTTCATGCCGACAGAGCCACTGTTGAGCCGACCAGCACGACCCTGTCCATCCAGATGGCGCATGTCCGGGTATCCTTCTTTCTGCATTCTCATCACTTCCTGGTCCTTGAATTTCCAGCGAGCCTTGATGCAAATCTCCTGGAGGGGTATTCGAAAGTCCAGGCGCGCGCTAAACTAGATAATTGATTTTCCACAGTAGCCATCCTTCAACTTCTGATCCGTCGCCTTGCAGCAACGCACATCTTTTTGGGTAGTTGCGAAGTACACGGCGGTACACGACCCTTGCAGCCACTCAAAGCTAAGCAGAACTTGCGACACCTTGATTGGAACAGATCGCAATGTTGGGGGAACGTTGCGTACTACGTATGGTGCAGTCCTAGTACTACTTACACGCCATCACTGGAATGATAACCCTGCAAAGTCTAGTGGCATGCAGGACAAAGCAACACAGCGCTCCATTATACCCGCCAGAAGTTGGATGGTTTGCTTGAAACTCAACGTGTATCTGGCTGCGCTTCGTGGCTCTTGTGATCGGTAAACATAGTAAGGAATTCAACGGGGCCCTTACATTTCGCTGGGGAGCACGACACCCTATTGCTTCCGTTTAGCGTGTAAGGCAAGTGTAAGGGCGATAGCGTAGGGACCCTAAAGGAACAACCCTCGGAAGAGATAGTGGCAAGGCGAGCATTACCCTCAAACAGTTCGCGATAAGAAGCCTCAACAGCAACACGAGCTTGACTCCCTTCACTTTCTCAATTCCGAGGGGCGTCAAGTCTGGCGAACAAAGAGCACCCATTGAATAGTTTTGTGTAGATAAAGATAGATGAGAGTCCACCTTTGGAGATACCTTTAATCTCTGCGGCAATTATTGCTGTAATAGGGCAACAGTCCGAAGACGCAATCCGAAGCTCGATGTGAGTCGTGTGTTCGTGCCAGTAAAATACATCTTGCTTCCTTCTTCCTCTGCGGACGGGGGCCTCGCACTGGTCCTCTTTCCTATGAGAAAACAGATATTCAAACGTCAGCCACAAATGGCTTATCGAGACTTGTCGATCGAGAATGTTACGGTGATAAGACACCGGGAACTGCCCGAGAGAAGACGCAACGCCTGCTCATGCATATAGATGTGACACAGACAAGCTTGAGGCCAGGAGCACGCAACTGCCTAACTGTACGCATCAAGGTAAGGCGGAGACATCATTATTTCCAATGTGCTTGGGTCCAAAAAGTACACCGCGGCGGGGGGCAATCTGTTTGCACATATTGTGTCAGGTCCAGCACGATCGCGGTGGGGAGTATCCATATGCGAATAGAGAGTTTGAAAAGCAGATAGATCAGTGGCTGCAGAGCAGCGGAAATCGGTACTTTTGGGGTCGACAGTGGAGCCAAGTGCGCCGCGTAGAAAGCTAGCGCTGCTTTGTCGGAGAAAAGCTTGCAATGGAAAGTAGCATGATACTGGGGGTTATCACGTATCAACCTAGGCTGACCTAGGCCTGAGGTCGTGGGCCCGCAAGTCGAATTCGCACACTTTAGATCCAGAAAACCGTGCATAAATGGGGGTCGTAGGAGGATTCCACCGCATTCATTGTTCATCATCTAAATAATGTGAGATGCGCGAGAGGGCCAACCGAACAGACCAGCCAGGAAACAAGAAGGGTTGGTCTATAAGATGATGGTCCGGAAAGAGCTTGGAGTCGCGAAGCGTGCTACGTATTTGTGGCTATTTGTACACCTAACACATTACGTTCCACGACCTAAGTACACCCATTCACCAAGATCCCTACAAGCCACTGAACAGCGATTACAAGCCTCAGAAACTCTCGAAGAAATTCAAGAAACCTATGGCATCGCTGTTTTTCTCTAACTTCTGATCATGATGCGCAATTCGAGGCACAAGAATTTGAAGAACGCAATAGGGATATACCCAAGGTACTATGTCTGGTATCGTACAGTTCAATCCGGATTTCTTGTTGTGATACCCTACTAATATATAGGGCATTGTCTTATTAGGTCCTAGATATATCTTAGCTGAGGATGGATCTACCGACTCAAGACTTCTGTGAAAAAACTGAGCGCCTCTGGCTCCCAAGCCATGGCAGGGCATGTCGTGCAGGAGTCTTGATATATGGACTCAGCGTTGCCTCCCGCCGCCGTCATTCTCCGGATGCTTCGGCGAGGCTTTCAAGTACAGCGATTTCAAGGAGAAGGGCAAACACAATACTCAGAGAATGATAGACCTTCCATCGTCACAACGGCGAGATTAGGGATGCTCGGCAAAATTTCTCCCTATAACTCCGAGTTCTCTCAAGACGATTCTCCCTCAAGGCCTTGATTGCTTCCAGCAAGTTCGCAAAGAAAAAGAGCCTGCAGCATGGTTGAGATTTGGAGACTGGATGTCGTCGTTCATCTTTTTTTTTTTTTCGGGGGTGTTGGGCGGGTCACAGTGTCAGATGGGTTTTTTGAGTTTTCTTCCCTTTCCTGGCCAGCCTTTCCTGAGAATTAAGGCGAGCTGACTTGGTCGAGTTTTGGTGGATTTTGGTTGTCCTTCGAAGGTGTATGGTGTTTGTAGGAGAAGTCGAGCCAAGGACAAACAGTGGTTGGCGCTATAGCCCGCGTTCCTTTGACTTCGTCCATCATCATCACACCTCAGGAGCAGCAACCAACATCCACGCTCGTCTCAGGCTCAAAGCTCTGGTCGCTCTCGCTCTGCTGGTTTTGTGCATTGCATTTTGCGACTGCTGCTTTCTGCTCTTACCCCCTTCCTCACTATCTATCACACGAGGTCTACTCCTCATCGTACCGAAGCTCACTGCGCCTTGTCTTAACTTCGTTTCGACCCACTGTTTACAAGCACAAACCCATCCAGGCTCTGTTTCATACGGAATCCTAGGTCCTGCTGTTGTCCTTGGACGTTACAACGTTGATTTTTATTACTGTAAACCAACCTTCGACTGATGATGTCGCGGTGTGATGCCGTACAAGCACAACCACCCTCACACCTTGAGAAACCTGGCTTTGATTTCGGACGAACCAACAAGCCTGAAGTTAAAGAAGAATATGAATACCAAGGTGAACCTTTGAATCTGTGATATTCGCTTCACCGTGCACAAGGTGGTAAACTGACTCAAACCCGTTATTTACCGTACTTTTCTCTTTATCCTTCTCACAAACCCCACGGTGGTTTTGTTGATATTCCACGTACTGGCTTGTACTGCCATGTAGAATCCGTCTCTTTCTATCCAGGCGGCGAAGACAATAAGGACGACCTCCAAGAATTGAATTCTCACGGTGAGGCCGCACTCAACGGCGATGGTGATGCCAGAATTTGCAACGATGACACTGACATCGATGTTGAAGCAGATGTAGACGCGGACGGCGAAGAAGAGAGCGAGATGGATGTTTTAGTACCCAAGACTGAAGAAGGTGAAAAAGGCTACGGTCCAAGCACCACCAACGGGGAGGGACAACGAAACGGCAGAACTACAGCGACTACGGCTACATCTTCCTCTGTCAAGTCAGAGGAGCCCGAGAACGGACGAGTCAAGGATGAATTTGAGCAATCTCCTCGTGGTTCAACGTCCTCGCGATCACCATCCCCTTCAATGGAATCGACTGGGGCCCCTGACACTAAACCGACTACAGGCAAAAAACAGAAAAAATTGCCGCCTCCACCGCCTCAACTAATTTCCCATCTACCAATCGCAACAGACGAAGCCCGAGCTTCTTTTGAAGAGATTAAGGAGAACGCTTATCAATATGCGAAACTTGGAAGGTCGAGAGAGGCTGGCGAGAGTATGAGTTGTGACTGTTCGTACGATCCTGGTAGGTCTCTTCTTTTTCCTACCTTTTCTTCTGTCCAATCTATGTTGTTGTTGGCTCCTGCCCATCCTGTTTACTCGTACGGTCCCGGGTTGCTTATTCATTTTCCTTAGCGTCGGACCATCCCTACGTGGCTTGTGGTGATGGCTCAGATTGCATCAATCGACTAACACAGATTGAGTGTTTGCCTGGGGAATGCAGGTGCAGGAAGCATTGTCAGAATCAAAGGTGCGGCCCCACTTCGTTATCATGACGCCTGAACTGGCATCACATTTCGTACTTACCCCTCATCTCGTCCTAGGTTTCAAAAGCGTCAATACGCTCATATATCTGTTGTTCAGACAGAGATGAAAGGTTTTGGACTGAGGGCAGAGAGCGACCTCCCTAGGTAGGTTCATCCTCCATATCCTCGATTCCATGCTGAGCACCGTGATCCCGTAGGGATACATTCATCTACGAATATGTTGGCGATGTAGTCAGTCAGCCTAGCTTCCAGAAGAGAATGAGGGAGTATGCCGAGGAGGGAATCAGACACTTCTATTTCATGATGCTGCAGAAAGACGAAGTGCGCGACTTGCTTCGCCAGGATTTTACTTGTAGTTTTCTCATCCTCTATTCACAGTTCATCGACGCGACCAAACGTGGAGGGCTCGGACGCTTCGCCAATCACTCTTGTGCACCAAATTGTTACGTCGCAAAATGGTTCATAGGCTCGCATGTCCGTATGGGTATCTTTGCCAAACGGAATATCAAACAAGGGGAAGAGCTAACCTTCAATTACAACGTTGACCGATATGGGTCAGTCTCTTTACAGATCTCTCTCTACTTTCTCTAGGATCGAGTTGACAAGATTCTCTGTAGCCACGATGCACAGACCTGCTACTGTGGGGAGCCTAATTGCGTTGGTTTCATCGGTGGGAAGACGCAGACGGACATCGTCACTGTCGACGACCTCTTCCTTGACGGTATGTAGACTCCTCCATCTTTTGTGTCCAGTCCTACTCATGCTGTCTACTTAGCTCTTGGTATTTCTGCCGAGCAGCGAGCGGAGCTCAAGGGAAACAGGAAGAAGAAGGGTAAGAAACTCGATGATCCTGATTTCCAGGTACTTTCTTCTCGTCCCTTTCGGTACTGCCTTCATTCCTCTGACCTGGCCCACAGCCCGAGCTGCACCCTATCCCGGCTGAGAAGATGAGCAAAGTTTACCAGGGTATTCGACAGACGCAGAGCAAGAAAGTCCTGTCGAATCTATTGCAACGCATCAAGGTTGACAATATTTAATCCTCTTCTTCGCTCTCGTTGTTGACATGCGCGCTCCCCAGTTGACAGTGGATGATCATGCCTCCTTGCGGGCGTTCCTGCGGCTTCGTGGAATGAGTCTTTTGACCATGATTCTGGAGGACAATAGTCAAGACGAGGAAATAAGCATGCTTGTACGCACTTTTATCTGCGATATCTTGATATCAAGAGATCTGATCACTCATGTAGGCACTGGAGTGCCTTGCCGTCATGCCCCTTCTGAACAACGGCAAAGTGGAGGACTCCAACGTCCGAGTACCTGTTCAAGCCTTAGCCAACTCTGGGAACGAAGCCGCCAAAGAAGTTGCTCAGAAGGTTGTTTTTCCCGTTTTCTCTAAGAAGGTACTGCGCCTCATCGCATCTCTCTATACAGCTTCTGGAGCACTGGGACACATTGTCTGTCCGTAAGCGAATAGCTAAGCGGTTAGTTCGGGAGGAAGAGGTAAGAGTGACTACCCTCTTATATTTGCGCTCCTTTGTTTAATCCCAGCAGGAGGTCGATCCATACGCTCCGGCGGAATTCTTTGCTCCTAACATGCTATCGGAAGGGACCCCTTCCCAGAAGAAGTTCAAACGATCCCCAAGTCCGCAAAGGAACATATTGCGACCTGTGACCATCGTCAAGCCTCTGGCCTTGGCCCTACCTACTCGCCCTCGTCCCCCTACGCCGCCTCCTGATCAGAAGGCCTTGTCCCAGGCCCTTCATCTCAAGGTGCTGCAGCGGTCTCAAACTGAGAAAGACGTCATTGAGAAGGCTCGCGTAGAAGCGGCCGCTGCCGAAGCCATTCGATTGGCCGAGGCGGCAGAGACCAAGAGGCTGGCAGAGGAGAAAGAGAGGAAGAGGAAGGAAAGGAAAGAGAGGCATGAGAAGGCGAAAGCCGAGAAGCGAAGGAGGAGCAATATGAGTAACGAGGAGAAAGAGGCGCTGAAAGAAAAGAAGCTCTTGAAGCTGATTTCTCCAGTGGTCGTCAAGACGTGCCAGAAGTATTCCAAGGATCTAGGTGTCGATCTGTTCAAGCAACATGCAAAACAGGTGGGTCACTTTCAATATCATTCCTGATCTTGTTCGTCAGTGAACCTGACCTCTCCTCTATCATCTATAGCTGTGTGAACAGATAGCTCAGAGAGAAAAGAAGTCATCTTCCTTTAAAGAGGGACGTCTAGATTCTCTCTCAGACGACAAGATCGCCAAGATAACCAAATACTCTAAGGACTACTTCGTCAAGGAGGTTCACCGGTTCAAGAAAGCAGCTCGAGCTTCTGGGTCCGGTCTTCCACCGTCCTCTTCCGCTTCCTCCTCCCTCTCTTTCTCTATGGCACCTACTCCATCATCCTCTTCATCATCCAAGCTCAGGCTCCAGACCGAGGATGGAGCCCGGAGCACAACAACACCAGATCCAACGATGCAAAACGGGTCTACCCCGGATTCGGACCTCATGAACGGAATGATGGAGGTTTCTGTGGATGATGTGATGGGCTTCGGCCCTGGTGACGATGAAGACATGGAGGAGGATATGAGTGTTGATGAGAGTGATGACGAGGACACGGTTCCCACTTCTGTCAAGCAGACTGGGCTTCCATTGGGGGAGGCACCTTTCCCCTCGACAGCTACACCTAGGGATGAAGTAACCATGGACGCCATGATTGGTGTAGAATCGCCTTCTAGTGACCCTCGAAAACGACCACCAAATTAGAGATCACGATGATATGGCGATGTAATGCTTTTTCCGTTTGTCAATTCAACTTCGTTAATCTCAATGCTTTCCTGTTAATTACATCTCGTATAATGGACAATCGTTTACCCTCCACACGTTACACTTCCCTATTGATGTGTTTGATTTATTCTGCCGTTCTTGTGAATCACTCGAGCTTAGAGTTCAACGATACATCATTTTTCTCTAAGTGAGAACATTCTCGGACTGTCCTACTGCATAGTGGAAAACACACAGAAAGCTAACTGGACAATCGCGACAAGCCCTCCCAATGATCGTGAGATTTGAGTCTCAAACCTCGATATTCAATACTCATTATAAACAAAGGAGAGATTGAAAAGTCAGTCAGAAATTCTCGTCTCCCGGCTGTGATACGGAGCGTTGATGAATGAAAGAAGATATGCAATAAGTGATACGGCCGCCTTGATACAAGACTAGATGTGCTCTATAAAGGAGAAGGAAGTAACTAAAATCAAAGCAGATAATCCCTGAAAGAAAAAGTCCCGAAAGAAAAATGAGAATAAGTAGTTTATTGAAGAGGAGCGAAGGATAGCATAGCGTCTAACAATCCTTTCGGAAAGTGTACGCATTTACCAGTGCCAGCGCTGAAGGAAGTCCAGTAAATTAGAGGTGGGGATTATTAAGGTGAAAAAATACGAACACATACCTGAGGTCTCCACTGGTTGAACCAGTTGCTGCGGTTACGACTGGCGGCGGCGGCGGCAGCGGCAGAAGAACCACTACCACGCCCACCGTTAGCAGCAGCAGCAGCGGCAGCAGAAGATCCACCTCCACGACCACCTCCACCAGCGGCGGCGGCAGCAGCAGCGGCCGAAGAACCTCCATCGTGGCCACCACCACCACCAGCAGCGGCCGAGCCAGCAGATGAAGAACCTCCTCCAGCAGCGGCGGAACCAGCTGAGGAAGACCCACCACCATGCCCACCTCCACTGGCGGCAGCAGCAGCGGCAGCGGAAGAACCCCCGTTGCGTCCACCTCCGCCAGCCGCGGCAGCCGCAGCCGCAGCAGAAGAGCCACTACCGTGACCACCGTTGGCAGCAGCAGCGGCTGCCGCAGCAGAGGATCCGCCTGAGCCACCAGCAGCAGCAGAACCAGCAGCAGAGGATCCACCCCTGTTGCTACCGCTTGCGGCAGTACCAGCGGCAGTGGAACCGCGCTTCAAGAAGTAAGGACGACGCTGAAGGATAGAGACCATGAGAAGCTGGATTCAATTAAATAATGATATCCCCACGTTTCTCCAACCGCCCCAACCATATCTGTTACGGTTTTGGGCGGCGGCGGCAGCTGCGGCAGATGAAGAACCCTGAACTCCTCCTCGTCCAGCAGCACCAGCGGCGGCAGCGCTGTTACGACCATCTGAGTTAGCGGCACCGCCGGAAACTCGACCGCCTCCAACAGAGCCAGCGGCTGCCGAAGCACTTCCTTGTCCACCCCTGGCTGCGCCGCCGCTAACACCTCCTGGGCCAACAGTTCCAGAGACGGCGTTTCCTCCGAAGCCGACAGAGCCAGACATTACACCACCCTGCGAGAAAAAATTCAGGAATACAGCTCTACAACTGTCTGGTAAACACGTCGCGAAGGATACTTACAGGAAACAACTCCGGGTGGGCCACGGGCACTGGCGCGGAAGCGGCCATGCCAACCACGGTGAGGATAATCGCAGTGTGTACCTTGGATACCAACATCTTTCTAAAATGTGAGAGAGCGATAGATGAAGAGAAGGGGGCAAGAAGTGGCCAAGGTTGATGAGGAGGGGAAGGTCGAAGTGGTTCTGGCTACCCTCCTGTTGAAATGCAGAAGCATTTATACCAGCTCTGTAAAGGAGAAATGTTGTCTTCTGCGTTATCCTTGCAAGACAGTCTGAGGTATTGGCTTTGCACTAGCGCAGTACGCCCTGAAGCATCGGTTAGCCAAAGAAAGTCTATCTTAGGTGATTCAGGTTCCAGGGGCGAACGAAGATCGATGGAGACTGTTTCAGTACGGAGGTAACTGGTGAACCAGAGTGCAGATGAGCGCAAATTAGAAAGCCCTGAGTGGTGCTCCCAGGGGACGGAATCGAATGAGCTGTGCCTCTCAATTCCTAGCTAGGCACAGCCGTTGCCTCCGTATGAGACAGTGACATCGGACTTGGCTCCTTTGGTCCCAATAATGGCGGAATAAGGCTAGAAAGGAGGTCACTATTTTGAATGGAGTCCGAAGAAAAGTCAGCTTGCCGGCTAACGACCCAAACGATGTGGTTAAATCAAAGGACACAAAAAAAGAGCTTCATTGGACGAGACCAATCCTGCGGGCAGCAAGTGGTATTAAAATCAAGAGAAACTATCTCAAGCAAAAAAAAACCTGCGGACAGTCGATACTGTTCATCAAAGCTAATCTGAGTGACAACAAACCTTTGGCATGACCGTCCAGTGAGACAGGGTCAAACTAGAATTGCTGATATGTGCGTAAAATAGCCCGGAGTTCCGTCCTAGTAGTAGTACACAGTGCGCGTCGAGCAGTGCAGTGAATGCAAGAATAATGCATCCATCGAGACTGCAGACGTGATCAAAACAATAAAACAGCTCAAACTGAACCGAGTATTATATTGTTGCTGATAGAACTAGTACCCAAGCAGTTTGCAAAAGCTAGATACTTGGAGTCCTCTTACAGCTGTTTGCAGAATAGAGGGCCACCTAATGATCAGAGATACATCCAGCTGAGTTCGAAATCCACGTTAGCGAGTTCTACAGACCTTTGCGAAAACCTTGCGCGCGATCAAAAACGATCAAACAATTCCAAACAATTCCAATAAATTCAATAAATTCGAGAACCACTGGAATCGAGCTCCTAAGCACTAAGTTCACTCTAAAAACACACTGTATATACACGAGAGGTCCTTGAGAACGAAACCTTGCAATCTCATGAGCTGGAAATCCCAAAAGGAGTCATGTTAAGTCGGGGGAGGTGTGTATGTGCAAATGGGGTGTTGGCCACGACAAGGATGCAACCAGCAGCCCAAACAGGGCTAATCGCACGTAATAAGATGAAAACGAGGTCCTCTGCAGTAGGATAAGGAGAGAGAAGCCCAGCAGCGCCCAAACTGGACTGCCGAAGGTGAAGATGAGAACTCACCACACCAGCCAACTTCTCCATGTTCGATAGACTCCAAGGTTCGCACACAGTTTCTTGCCACTACCTCGCCTCAAGTCCCGGAGCTCTCTGAAAGATCCCAAAGCTCCTAATATGCATCCAGAACCAATGTTTCACCAAACCCACCCGACCCATAAGCACCAAGCCGAGTGTCGTTTGGCAGTCGGAAGCTCGCTCATATCCAATGCAAGATGCCGCAAAAGTCTACTAGAGGTTTTGAGAGCTAGCAGAGATGCTTTCCTGAGAGAACTAAGCTGTCATCTTGTAGGTGAGCTGCATGGAAAACCTGGTCGAGCGGAGACTTGGAGCGCTGGCCGTGACACGTCGAGTAAGGGCCAAATAACATCTTGAGGTGTCCCTTTTCAAGCAGAAGAGCTCCATGAGCCTTTCTGCGTGGATTAAGAGGGATTCCTAGCTCGAGAGGGTGATAAGAAGCAGAGGTGGTGGTTAGAGTCAAGTTGCGCAGGCATTATACCCAACGCCCTTGAGCATCAACCTCAGTGGTTCCTGAGCCTGTACCAGGCTCTCAGCTAGTCCTGCAAGTCATAATATACGTTATTAGGAACTATTTACAATGTTTTGAGACTAGGAAAGTCGTTGAAGGTGACGCTATGAATTTACTGAATTTATTGGAATTGTTTGGAATTATTTGATCATTTTTGATCGCGCGCAAGGTTTTCGCAAAGGTCTGTAAATGAACGATAAATGAAAAGGTACAGAATTCGCTTGTTAGCACGTAATTTGGCGGGACGCGCTCGAGTGGGACAGCTAGATCCGGATTCAAATAGTCATTGCTCATTGAAATTGATGTAGAGGCATGCATATATCATTGCTGGACTGTGAGCTATGTATACGCTACTACGAAAATAACTATTGGCAGTGGCCATGGCTGCATTTGATCCAGAACACCCTCTATGAATCGCAGAAACTCTTCGCCAGTGAAAGCATGATCCAGAACCTTGGGATGAATGATCCTATCGAGGGACATAGCAGGAGAATAGAGAACTTGTTGAGCGGTCAGATGAGACTCGAGAGCGGAAGGAGGTGAAGCAGACTCACTTTTGACCACGAATAAACAAATCACTCTTTCGCGCCTGAGTGCCCTGTAAGGACCATGCATAAGCTCGCTGAGGGGTGAGCCGGTTGAAGTGGGATTCGTCAGCGAACACGAGCTGCTCAGGGCGGTAGTGTTCACCAATGAGCATCTTGAACATGATTCGGTCGTCTTCGTTACGCTCGATCGCTCGACGCGAAGCCTGAACAGAGTGTGTCAGCAGGCAGCCCAGCTGCTCTATCAAGTACAGAAAAAACCGTGAGCACTACTCACCTTCTTCCTTGTAATCCCTCTCCGTGCCAACGTCCTCTGGATAGTTGATATATGAACCCACTCATTGCAGGTCTCGCCCAATTCCCGTTGAAGCTCCTCAAGGCTCATGCCAGGTCAGCGAAGGATACAACCTACAAGGAACTGAGCAGATAGGTGAGATTAGTATCGATAGGCCATAATATTCCCAATAGCTTACCTCTGCATCTAAAGCGTAGAGGAACCTTTGTCGACCTGGTACCAAAGGCTGCCGGGCAAGCTGTCGCGTCTCACGGTAGGTTTTCCTCATTCGGCGCATGGAACGTTTGCTGATGGTTGTGAAACGGCGGATCTCTTCGTCTTTGAGACCCATCTGGTACATGGAAGGTGATTTCTTTGGCAGGGAGAGGGATGTGTCGAGCCATTGTGGGTAGAGTGAGAAAGGAGGTGGGGGAGGAGGGACGAGGAGGGACTGGGTGGGATACTCAAGTTAGGGCGGTCTCTCAGGTAGCATGTCGACTTAGGAATTCATTTCATCTGCGAGTCGCAAAGCTCATATAACGTTCATTTCAAGTTAGCGGAGTTCGAATTTCTATCTGTGTATCAATCGCAAACTGGCCCTCTATTCTGCAAACAGCTGTAATTGATAATCATGCCTCTGAAGAGTCAGTAGGAATAGCAACGACGATGAACTGGCAGAGACTGGCGATGCGATGTATCTTGAGGAAAGATGAAGGTGCTGACTAAGCAGAGTTCGCCCTTCTTCCGTCGATGGCTTTGACGAAGGCTACCCTTTGCGCTAGCACTTCGATTACGTTGAACGTACTCACGTCTACTCACACACATCGTAAACATCAGGACCCCATCTTATAAGCATCTGGATGCCTTCTTTCTTCAATTCCCCTCAAGCGCAAGCGTTCATTGGTCTTACCGTGCGGTCAGAGAATCTTTCTCCAGGCAGAAACGAGCACAGGATCTGGTTTCAAAACTTCGGGACTATGAGCACCTCAGAGGGGAGCATGGATCTGACTCGATTGCTTTCTGCTTGCTCTCCGAAGGCTGGCTGCGGATCCCTAACACCTTCCCAGGCTTGTCAAGACCTAGCCTCGATGCTCGGTAGAAGTTCGTCCGGCACGCGACTTACAGTACGGAAGCAACTGGGCACACCGATACTTCGGCGCTCCAAGGGGTATCATAATCTGAATGCCCTCCTTGTTCAGCAGGGTACAAAAGGGAACCGGAACTGCAGTGAAGGCGAAGAGGTGGCAGTCAGTCCACCAGGCCTTACTCAGTCGAACGGCTGTCTAGATCTGGCTGCCATCTTGCTCAGCAGCTCAGATACGCGCAAGCAATCGCCAGATTCGCCAGGCTCGACTCGGCCTCGTCACTCCCCCCGCTCTGAACCTATTCAACAGGACAAGTCTCACCGCAAGCCTGTCAAGGGAGTCAAACCCTTGAGCCGATTACGGAGCATTCTGGAAGAAGAGTTACCTGTTACGAGGTCAAAATCCATCGAGATACTTGACGGTTGGATCGAGATCCTCTCACCTAGCATGATTGCGCCGCAACTTGGCCTTCGACCTTGACACTTGGTCTGACACAGAGGGGATTGGGTACTAGTTCTGAGACGGACAGTTATTCTCATATGATTCTGGGCATGGACCGAGTATATTTGCATGGATCTGACAATGGACAGTAAAATAGGGGTGTTGCATTGCTAGTGTTGTGTTTCGTCTGTTTACACAATTATAGTCGAAAGTCACAATAGCATTGGGTCACTTCACCATCAGCTTACTAGTCGGTAAGGGAGGTACGAGGCCACAACGAGCGGTGTGTACACAAATATGACAAGAGCTACAGTCCGTAACAGTCCGGATTAAACCAACAAATGTTCATGGTATCAATATACGCCGAGGGTTAGAGAGAATGGCGTCCCAACGAAGGACGGGATATTAGGGTATATAGTTGCTTAGAAGCCAAGACTGGCAAGGGTGAGGTCAAACGCAAGGTCGCGCAGGAGGCTGGCAACATTCTTTAACCTAGAAAAATGGCTGTCAAGATCACGACTGAGAAATAAAGAGTTTCTGAGAGGCTTACAGTTGAGCAACCAAGACAAGAACATTGGCCAACAAGCGTTCGAGGCTGTGAATGACTTTGGAGAGTGCGCTATCGATGCCGAGAAGAAGACCGGAAAGGATGGGGATCGTGGCAAGGTCGCCTACAAGTCCATCGACAGCGTTGAGCAGATCCTACAACATTGCCCGGGGTTAGTTGTCATAGAAGCCCATATTTTTGGCTGAAGGCTTTACAGTAACAATTCCAGCGACGAGGTCTGCAAGTTCGTCTCCCGATTGTCTCTTGAGTCTCTGAGCCGCTTCGGGTGAAATGTTGCTCAAGTCACTATCGGCCTGGTTCAACGCATCGGTGACCTGTGTGAGGACTGGCGTGATAGCAGTAGAGTTGACGGGGCCTGCAGCCTTGAGTTCGTCTATTCGTTTAAGGAGAAGATTATGAAATCAGTATACAGCCCAAGGTGAGCGACGCGGTGATACTCACTGATCTGAGAGATCAAGGGGTCAAGGGTGGATTTGAGGTTCTCAAAGACAGTCTGGACAGAATCCTCGGTGGACTGACGCGCAGCCAGGGCAACCGGAGCAGGATCGGCCACAGGGCTGGCGAAAGTGGTGGTGGCCAGGCCCAAGAGGAAGAAAGAGGCGATCTGAGAAAAGAGCATGGCGGAACTTTGGGTGCAAGGGGGAGGGTAGAGTCTGAAGAGGCTGGAGTGGTGAGACGATTGAAGTGATAGTTTATCCCCAACATACCCCTCATCCTTTTATACCTCATTCAGCCATCGTCATATGAGACCAACACCCTTGAGGAACGAGGAGAATGACGCGAAGAGCGTTCACTGTGACATCACCAACTAAGAGAGAAAAAAACTGGATGAGAAAACGGGAGAGGTCGACAACACGAAGAATCAACTTGAACATAAACATACGTATGTCTACCATCAGCGGTGGATACCCGTTTGGAGCCCCTTGGTATTCATACGTGAAGAGCAAAAATTCCGCTTCGCGGACGACCGATTGGTTACCATTCAGTTGCCGCTGTAAAGCCTGGACGCACCCTGGTACGAGAGGCTATCTATGGATATAAGCGTCAGGAACATGACACTTCCTGCCAATGCCCGATCGTAGTCGTTGCTCCACGGAAATGTATGCCCCACATCTGCTCTCATTGGGAGTGGTAATCGCGACACTAGACGTGGAAAAAAAAACACAAGGCTGCTTGCAGGTTCATACAACCTCCTCACTTGGATAAACTCTACTTCAGTGGAGTGATGACCCAGGGTATCGGACGGCGCGCTGGAAAAGAAACAAGGACTCAGGAATGGAAAGGCTTCTGTGAGGGAAGACGAGATCTAACTTGGCCGTAAACAGAATTATCGGAGAATGACTTGGACTGTTGACCCCATCGTTGGCTCACCAGAAAGGAGTCCAGAGTAGCTGGTTGACGAGATGCATTCGCCAAGGAATAAAGTATATCGATATCGTATCCTCGTGTAAGCAGTGGTACAGTGTTCGATCAACAGAGTCCCAAGAAAAGAAATTGTTCCTGTAGGAGTTGTCAAACTCTAGAGCAAGCAGCTATCAACAGGGACTACGCACCATAAATCCATGACGCAACTTATGATTCCACTCTCGTACAATAAATACGACTCGATCACGTCAACGCGACGACGACTGACGCCTATACCACCACTTTTCCGCGCTCCTGGCTATCTGCGTCCCTCAACGCATCATATCCAAGCAACAATGAATAAATACGCGTCGAAATCTCTATCGGTACTCTCCTCAGATACGATAAGCCACTCAAGAAACTGGATCGACTGAAAGTCGACTTGCTTGAACTCCGGATCGACCCCCCAGCCGTTGCCTCTGAACCGCTTGAGTATCCGGTATAAGGCAGCAGCGGCTCCTCGGGCTCAAGGGTCTCGAATCGGGCTTCTGTCGAACTTGGCTCCGCTGGGATAGAGAATCCATCTAAAGTATACCCTGTGACCAAAATAAAACTCGTGAGAACCCGGGCCAGAAATACAAGAAACGTTTGTATATTGGAGACGAAGGTGAATAAAGGCAGAAAGAGAGACGTAGATCGCGGAAGGAGATCAAGAACTCACGGGCCTGATTATATCTTGTTTCACGTTTGAACTCAATCAATTCATTGATCCACGCCCTTTGATCCTGATATTTTGAGGGATAAAGATCGAGTAGAACGGAGATACGGATGAGGCTTCGTGAGAGGGAAATCGATGTTATTGCCAAGGTCCTGAAGTCTATATCAGCCAGCGTTACTCATGCTCCGAGAAATCATACTTGCAATGCAATGATTCCGGGCAGACCAGTCTGACGTGGTGACAATCAGGACGAAGCAAGTAGTAACAGAAAACAACTGTACTCACGGAGACGCTGGCCTTGTCACTGCCAGACGCAAAAACCAGCAGGTAGCCAGTGCACCCTGGAGGGTCATGTTGGCACAAGACGATATAAATTCAAGAGGTCGAACTCACAGAAAGCTATAGTAAACGCAGCCGAGTATATCAGGCTTCCTCTTTGAGTGGAGGGTAAATATTCGGAATCAGTATAGAAAAGGAAAGATGACACCATCGCACTCACTCTCTCACAAACTCAGTTAACAATGGCGTGCCAATCGCCTGCTCGCAAGTCAAGGACACGATCGACATCAACATCGTCAACCACATCGAGTTCACATACGCCGGAACAAATATCGTCCAAGGGACGTAAGAGGACGTGCATCTTCCAGGGCCTGACACTGAAGTATTTGATTCGGACCTTCCAACATGCATGCTTATTAGAACGACGGTAGAAGTGATGCAAATTGTGAAGAGGACGACGAGGGCTTGACGAAGGCCGCGCACAACAACTAGATACCAGAGTTTGAGGGTTTGGAGAGCTGGAAAAATACAGGAATCGTTAGACGGTGATTAATGCAAGGTTCACAGAGACTAAGTCACCTTGGATGAGGAAGGTACAGGCAAACCACATAAAGAGAAGTGCCCTGTAGAGATTGTTGCACCTGAAGGGCATAGGTCGATTACAATTGTTGAACCTCCACAGTGTTAGTAAACTCACGCCTACGGAAACATGGTGTCAAGTCAGTGGTTATTGTGCAGGAGCAGGGTGAGCTGTAGGGCCTGTACCATAGGAGATAAATCATCCATTATTAGATCTGTACGTAGTTAAGCCTTCGCGAAATATGGAGATCAATAGACCGCCTACAGTAAACTAGGACCCTGTAAAGTGACAAAGTTAAGTAGATAGAGGTGCTTCAACGGAAGGTTCAGGCGTACATACCCTAAGGTGATCAAGGAACAATATCGATTCAACAAGAACAAGACAGTGGTGTTTGATATTCTCCGTAACCACGATCTGTCCCAGAACTGGGTGATCTGAGAAAATTTGTTCGTCAGAACACTCTGAGAGGAACAGCAGTAGGAGAGTATAGTTACTCGCCTCATCATCTAGAGTGATTAGATAGTCATAGATCACCAGAGCCAGCGATGAAAATGCCAAGCACTTCGTTCTGATCAACATATCGTCCATTTTGACCCCCCTGGTATGAGGCAGGACGCTTTGGTGTTTCCCTATAGAAGGAGTACTAGTGGTGGTAAGAGAGTGAGTACCTGGGGTGGGAACGCTTTCGACAGGGTGCCTCGTTATTACACCCAGACAGGCAGCATCAGCTGGGACGGGTTAAGATCAAGCTAATGAAAGTCAAGGTTCAGGAAGACGCTGATAGCTGAGTTAGAAGGACGGCCGGCATCGCAAGTGTGAGCGGTGACAGCTGTAGAGCGCTCGTCGCGAATCGATGGCAGATTATACTTAGGCTCTCATGGGTGAAGCTGTGCTCGAATGTGCCTCTGTTCTGGCTCGCTTGTCGAAGAATATTCTGCGAATGAAGGAAGCTGAAACGATGAAGGGTACTGCCATTCCACCCAAGTAGAGTACATTGATGTTTGAGAGAAAATCGACCGATTCATACAGTTCTTCGGTCCGTCATCGTTCGCACGATACAACCGGTACCAGCAATCTCTGTCAACTGATAGAAAAAGATGTTCATCAGTTCCAAAGGACCACAGGCACAGGAAGTAAGACGCGACTTGAAGGCTCACCTTCTCATGCCAACCGAGAAGCACACTACCGCTAATATCTCCCCAGCCTGGCATAGCCATGCCTTTGTACAAGTATTTCATCAGAGTATCCTGGTCGTCCTGCGACAGAGCCTTGACTACACCAGTAATTTCTGTCGACTTTGTCGTGTTCAGTATCGTCAGTAACGTCTGGAGGGTCACTGTCTGCGTTATCTTTAGTTATTGGTGCTGCGCGATCATCATCAGAGGTCAACATACCTTTGCCTCCTCAACGTTAGGTCCATATGGCGCGTTCTCTAACACGGCACTGAGCGCACCCGTGATATCGTTTCTAGAAGGTGTTCCGCGATGGTCAAGATCAGGACTAGAGTGTCTTCTAGTAGACGTACTTGCTCAGTAAACTTCTGACAGAGCCTGCCTTTGACTTGGCCTCACTGAGGACCTGAGATGGATCTCGGGGATCGGCATCATAGAGCTCAGACTCGTGCAGTACATCCTCATCGTATTGGTCGATATCTATCTTGCGGAAGTTGACGTCCATAGTATATGTTATGCTCAGCAGCAGCGGACTGAGGTTGAGTGAAGCGACAAGGGATGTGTGGTCAGTAAATATTGATCACCAGATGGTATTAGTTACTGATGCCATCAATAGCCCATCACAAGCAAGTTGTCAGTTACAGTTGTGACATCATTGGTCGATCTTGAACGCGATCACAACCGACACTCTGAGCATCCGAGTCCAACGTCCAAACTTCGAAGCCATGGAGTCAAACTGGTTCTTTCTATTCCTTCCATTCACTCTACTCCTTCATTCAGAATATACATAACTCCTTCTCTTATCACCAAGCTGCTCTACCGTCTCCTCCAACCAACTATCCTAATGTCTTCTCTGCGTCGCAGTACCCGTCTTGCTACCACGCTTGTCGCGACTTCTCCTAACGCTATCCTTATGGAGGAGGTAGAGACAGAAAAGAATCTTGTTGAATCTGCTGTAGAGGATGAGCCTCCCAAGAAACCAGGCAAGAAGCGGAAGCGGAAAAACAAGGACGACGATGATTTCGTTGCGAAGAAGGAACCCAACGATGATCCTGAGCCCTCACCCAAGAAGGGTAGGAAGAGAGGGGCACGAAAACCCAAGGAGCCAATCGTCTATGATATACCTGACGTTGAGCATCGGCAGACTTCGTTCAAGGGGCGCCTTGGTAGATTTTCCCCTTTGCTATCTGCTCGCTCATGCTCACACCCAGTGAACAGGTTATGCTTGCCTCAACACTGTTTTACGGGATCAGAAACCAGCATATAATAGCGTGTTTTGCTCAAGGACCTGCAGGTACATCAACCTTTGTGGTTTGCTTGCCCTCAAATACTCATGGCTTCGTCAGAATCGATACCATGAAGAAGAAAGGCATGCGTTTCGTCAAAGAGCTAGGGAAACAAAATCTCAAAGATATGCTCACCATCATCAAATGGAACGAAGAACACGTCAGTACACTGCCCAATAGATGCTTAACATCTATCTCAACTTTTCTGCCCATAGAATATTCGCTTCATGCGTCTTTCTTCCAACATGTTCCCCTTCGCGTCGCATGGTCAATACGGTTATTCACTCTTCGCTGATGAAAGCGCCGACAATGAGATGCTCCAGCCAGAAGAAGATGCTGAAGAATTACCTCAAGCTGAAGATGAAGATGCAGAGCCCCAGGAACCAAGTCCATCCATTCCAGAATTGCTGGCTCAAGTCGGAGCGTTGGCTCGCTCCTTCGGGCACAGGCTGACCAGCCACCCTGGTCAGTTTGTGCAGCTCGGCTCTTCTAGTGAGAAAGTGGGTCCCACTGTGTGAGCCTTTACATCTTGTTAGATATTGAGTGGCTACGAATTGTGCAGGTACGAGCCAGCTCGATACGGGAGCTAGTCTATCATGCAGAAATGATGGAAGGAATGGGGCTCGATCAGGACGGTGTCATGATTGTCCACGTTAGTCCGACCTCTTCTTCCCTCCTCTGTGCTAAATATGTGTATAGGGAGGTGGCACCTATGGTAATAAAGCGGAGACTCTCGAGCGCATCAAACGTACGATCAGGGAAGAATTGCCTGAGAATGTTCGTGCTAGACTCGTTCTGGAGAATGACGAGGTACGTGCTTTTTTCTTGATCTTGATCTAGACTTTAAGTAGTGCTCTACAGATTTGCTACGCGGCCGAAGACTTGCTCCCACTGTGCGAGGAGCTCGACGTTCCTCTCGTATTCGGTCAGTTCATGGCTTTCGTTTACCTCTGCTGCTGACAGCTTGCTGACGACATTCACCAATAGATTATCATCACCACAACCTCAATCCATCTTCCAAAGGTCCGATAATACAAGACGAAGCTGATAACGCTGAAGTCTCTCATGCGCTCGATGACAGCGGTGCTATTCCAGACCCAGAGGACTGTGATGGTGAGGCCTCCCCAGATGTGGGACAGAGTCAAGAAGCGCAGGCGAATTCGCAGCCTCAGGATTCGCAGCCTCAAGGCAATCAGAGTGCATCACAAGATCAAGACGGCCCCATAGCTGCTTCGGAGTCAGACCCCACAGACGAGGTCACCTCACCCGTCCACTCAGAATTTGTCCCAGAGACTGTCGGCTCTGAGTCTACTGAGTATGATGCAAACAACGTCGCCGAACAGGACCCAGGACCTCCTCCGCCAACAGTAGCTGAAATCTTAGCCCGTACGAACGCTATCTTCAAACGTCG
Source organism: Agaricales sp. HM26-F1 (assembly GCA_002718315.1). Taxonomy (NCBI): domain Eukaryota; kingdom Fungi; phylum Basidiomycota; class Agaricomycetes; order Agaricales; species Agaricales sp. HM26-F1. The sequence goes on from NIBX01000147.1 coordinate 711,582, forward strand.
CGGTATCCGACCGAAGCAGCACCTCAGCGAGCCTCGTAAGGGTGCCGTGACGCTCATGGAAAGGCGCGCACACGCGGATAGGTGTGCTCGGATGCCTGAGGTTTTTGATGAAGGATACGAGGGCGAACCGGTTGAGACAGATGTGGATCTGATGATTGAGGTCGGTAGTTTACCTTCTACTTTCTGGTCGTATGGAGCTGTATGTCTGATGGTCATGGTTATTATAGGCGAAGGATAAAGAGCAGGCTGTTTTCCATCTCTACCGTGTCTACGGATTGGCTGAAGTCAAGCATGGTAAGCCTCCGGCCATGTTCAATAGCTTCAACACCTGAACTCACCCAACACTGCGTGACGCAGAATCCCTCCGTCCCGCTCGCGAAGAAACTAAAGAAACCCGAGGTAGGAAATCGAACAAACGGGCCAAGGCTAAGAAGGACGCCCTCGAGGCTGAAGCAGCAGCTGCCCAGCAGGCCGAAGGCGCTGGTGATGGCATCGACCCTGAGCGAGCGCCAGAGGAAGATGCTGGCGAGCCTTCGGCTGGTTTGAAATCAAAGCAGGAGGACTCAGAGTTGGAATCTAATTTCCAGACGAAAGAGCGCAAGATTGCTGCTAGACCCTCTAAAAAGCGTAAAAGACGGGAAGCCAAGGCTGAGTCACAAGCGAACGACGAGCTTGAGGACTCTGGTATACCTTCTACTGGTTTTGATTATGAGCAAGTCGCTCCTCCCCAGGTTACGGAATTGAAAAGCCCTACGAAGCCTTCCAAGAAACCTAAGAGCAAGACAACAAAGTCTGATCCTCTCATTGCGGATGCTGGCGCTCCTGTGTTTAATGCGAAAGAGGAGCTGCTACAGGCGGTTGATAGTCAGGACAGCGGTGCAGTGAAGACCCCTACTAAAGCACCAAGGAGACCCAAGAGGAAGGCGACCGAGGTCATCCAAGCTTCTCCCGACGTGTCGCTGAACGGGTTGGATCTGGTAGATGGAGAGAAGGAAAAGCCGAAGAGGAAGAGAAGGAAGACACTCGTATAGTTTATGGGCCCGTTCAGTTGAAGTGACTAGCGCTTGAGATGCTTTCTGCATTTCTTGTTCAGACCAATCTCCGTACTCTATCCCACGCTTGGAGCTCAATATATGATTTTTTTGTTGGCTCTCTGAGCTCTCTGAGAGGGCGGATCGCGTTACAAATACAATTTGACGAGAAACATGAACTACAGCTGGGTCGTAAAAGATGCGGTATACATGGTTTTGGAAGGAAGACTTGAGAATGATACTACAGTGTAGCATGGGAACAAAGAGGCCTCAACAGGTAAGAAGTGGAGTAGTATGTGTTCATGAGGAGCGGGGATTGGAGTGTAAAATGGATAGCATTGTGAAAGCGCCGAAGAAAAGGAAAGAACTAAAAGAAGAGTGAGTACGCCGTTTGCGCCGTTTCGTATAACAGAAATGCGTACCTGATATATCACGCAGTGAGTTCTAGACTCTCGAGGTGGACGGTGTACCGACAACCACCGGTTCTCTGGCAGCCACCGCCGATGCATCAGAGTTGGTTTCATTATGTGGTTGAGGCGGAGACCATTCTCTCAATCGTATCGACTCCCTTTTCGGTTTCCTCGCTGCCCGTACTGACGGAGACAGGGTGCTCAACGTCATGTTCGGCAGCAGTATCTCAACGTATTCCGTAGAATACCGTTTGCTCGACGAGTGTTCATAATAATGACTTGTCGTGCTTCCACCGGCCAGAGTAGAATTGGGAGGAATGCCAGCGTCCGAGAAAGTGAAGAAAGTGAGGAAATTATGCAACAGCGAGTAGAATGTAGAGGGAGAGCCTGAGGTGGCAGAAGAGTTCGTCCTCGATGTCGACGGTGTGGTCGTTGTCGCAGTCGTAGATGACATTCAAAACGTCTTTAGAGATTCAAAGAGGATGAAGGTGGGAGAACAGGAGGAAATGGAGAGACAGCGATTGGATGGACAGAGATATGGACAGAAGAATAGGGGCTCCGTTTCTGATGCCGGGTTCCATTGCTAAAAAGTCTATGTCATTTCCGTCCGACATGACGAAAGCTGTCGGCGTCCCATTCTAACAAAGCCGTCGCGCAGCTCGTTGGAAAAATCCAAACGCCTAAGATTCAAAAGAATATCCATAGCAATGGTGTTTGAGAAAAGGATCTGCACTCGAAAGACTGCGCAAAGTAGCAGGGGCTCAGTGGAATCGGTGAGCTAGGAGGTCAAGGCACCCGAGTGACGTGACAGTCAAGTGACCTTAACTAAGGGTCTGTCACGCGTCACCTCTGTATTGTGAGCTACCTCCTCGTTTCCCAACGCTGTCTCCAAACTTGCGCAACTTTCAATTCAACGCTCTCAAGCCTGTCAGCACGAGTTCTTGTTTCTGATATTCTGTGAGAGCGTTACGATAGGTCTGCAGCGGCTATCATCGCAGTTGAAGCTAGATCCCCTGCAACCCAAGGTCCAGCCATCACTGCAGGCAGTACAGGGCCCAGTACGCAGAATCTTCTGAGTGCGCACGATTATCCAGCCATATGAGCTGACCCTATAAGAACTATGTATATGGCTTACTATTGGATGGCATCCAGAGCACTCCCACCATAGTGAATTTTGGCGGCCCACCAGACGTATCTCCGTCCTCGGCGTACTGCAGAAATCTCCTAGAGATGAGACCGGAGTGGGGATATTCAACTTTATGATGCCTGGTGTCTGTATCTCAATCTGGTCTGGATATTTTTTCCGGTGCCTCTGTCGACTGTATTCCCTCTTGATCACTGGTTCATCAAACGTGTCGCGAAAAGAAGCGACGATTGTACGGCAGGTCTAGAGAACCCTATCGAGAGCACGGTCTGCTGACGCTATGCCCATCTATAGACGGCGGATGTCCTGAAGCACCCCGTGAAGCACTTGCAAGGGCTCTGACTCGGAATGCACCATGACGGTACATGGAGGGCGTTCCTTGAGCTAGCAAGGGCTTCCTTCTCGATCAAATAACTCTAAATAGTTTATCGGCTGCAATGCTGCTAGCACTAGCTAGACGTCGAAATCACAAGTGCAGTGAACCTAGCATCGTGCCCTCTGATGCTCGGCGGAGTACGTCACAACTGTGGTAAATTTCGCTGATGCGCCTGGTCATGGTATAGTGATAGTACTAGGGTTTCGAACCGAGTCACCCCCTTCTTATTGCTTGTTCTTTGCAGCTCGCTTCGCTTTGAGTTGGGCTTGCAACAGAGCAATCTGCGCCTCCATATCGTCATCCTCGGAATCTGGCAGAACGAATACAATGTATACTTAGTCAACTTCGTTCTTCCGAACATCCTCGAGATCTAGAAACACCCACCACCTTCTTGCGAAGCTTGATTATTGATCTTGTTCCTGTTGTTCCTGCCACCGACGTTTCCTCCAGAGATCGCACCGTTGTAGTTATCTCCCTGGTAGGTGTGGCCGTATCTGGGATTGATGTCTCCGGCGCGGTTGTTGGAACCGACGCTGCCGCCTCGACCACCACCACTGCCTCCATCTCCGGCTCCTGGATGTTCCATGAGTTCCGCGGACGCGTCGTTGAGATCCGAGACGTCAAGAAAGAGGCGTACTGATGTTAGCACCTGCCCAGTTCTGGTGGAAAGACATATCGTGTGTTGGTATTGCTCAAGGGTGGGGATTTTGGGGTGTTGATGGTCTAAGGTGCACTCTAGATATAGGTATCGATAACAGAACCCAATCAGGTCCCCTCTCGTCGCACGGGCTATGCCTAAGCCTCCGACTCCCTCCGGTTCTTAGAAGTGAAGTTCGTCCACATCATACCACGTCTCGGAGGCCTGATCACTTCGATGATTGAACTTTATTCTGTTCTCCGCTCTGTGGACGACGATCGATGTGCTAGCCTTACTCGAAGATTTGTGACTACAGTGGCATATCGAAAGGGAAAGCTAAGTTTGGGGCTCGTACAGTAGTACCGATGGTGCCTCATCTTTCTGTCCTATTGTAGGTTCATGATTCAGGGTCCGAAACGCATGTCCTTTTCGAAATGGGGTTCATAGCCTCTTCTGGAGGGAGTGCGTACACCCGCCGCTGCGGATACACCTCCATATCTTCGAAATCACTTTGAGCTCCTTATCTAGTGATACAACATATATCATAACGACGATTACTTGAAGAGGACTCCCGAGACGCCTACACGGCCAGAGAATGGGGGCAAAGAAATACAAGAAGAGAAAAGGAGATCATAGTAACTAGCCTACACTACTGATGTGCGTGTACAATTCACATAAATTCGACCTTCAACGCCTGTTCTTCGCAGCCTTCTTCGCCTTGAGCTGGGCCTGGAGCAACGCGATCTGCTGTTCTGCTTCTTCGTCCGAGGAATCTAGACGAGGATACGGTGGGTAGCAATCAGCTCCAGATCAAACCAATAGCAGGGGAACGAGAGAAGTTTAAGGAGCCCCTACCATCTTCCTGCTGAGCACGGTTGTTGATAGTGTTGCGGTTGTTACGACCCCCAACGTTACCGCCACTGATCTTGCCGTTGAAGTTGTCTCCATCGTAGGTGTCTCCGTATCGAGGATTGATGTGACCCATCTGGTTATGAGAGCCGACGTCTCCTCCCCGTGCACCGGCACCGCCGTTGCCAGCCGCTATCAAAGAATAGAGAAAGCGAATGATCAGTAAGATAGTGAGGATTCAGTGGGGAGGGAGAGACTATGCTGCTACGTACTGGCGCGAGAGTTTTGCCAGTTCTGGTCGAATTGCGACATTTCAAGGTTTATAGGTTGAGGGTGGGAATCAGTAGGATGGATGGCTGAGTATCGGAGGGCGGACTCGGCAGAGCTTCTTATAGGATAGCTGCAGTCACCGGTCTGAATGCCAATAGGATTCAAATGGAGAAACGCCCCCCCGAGTCCAGGCTACCGTGGTCAAAAGATTTAACTCAGGATTCGAACTAGAGAGTCGAGAGAAGCACCAAGTTAGGTTCAGAGCCACAGTATACGCGTCACCCTCGATCGCCAGAGATTTTCTTTTCACAGCTTCACCTTATCGCAGCTAAAATCAAACGTTCGTCCACCATCTGGCTCGTCGATAGTGCTCTTGAGAATGCCCAAGTGGACGACACCGGAAGAATCGAGCACTAGACTGGAACTCGAGTTCTATCGATAGATTTCATAGAATCTAAACTCTGAGAAGTTTTCGAGTGTACTCAAATGATTGCTTTAGGCAGGTAAACACGATGTAGAAGGGCAGCAGCACTTAGGATATGTTTGGCTCAATGGTTTTGCAGGCTGTCTTGCTCAGAGTCGAAGGGGCAAGCGGACCGGAATCGCTTTGTCATTGGTACAGTGTTGCTTCCCATCGGCTCAATCGAACTTTTAACTTCGTTTCCTGCTTTGCGTCGTACGCGCGTACTTCGTATTTCAAGGATAATTCATAGTTGCAGGGGTCATAGACTTGGACTCCAGCTATACAGACAAATTCCAGCTTCTGTAAATTGTTCTGTAAGGCAAACCTTTGACCTGGTCTTCACTCTGGATGAGCGTCTTTCGTGCGCCAGATCTCCCCGGGGGTTGGGTGTTACGCATGCACAATTTCTGGGCTGGCATCTGTTCCTACCCTCCGATGTGCCGGTGCTGGTTTATTGACGGTGAATAGCACGAATGGTCAACTGATCCAGCTTTTCCCTTGGGATCGTCGATTGTACTTTTTCAGAAAAGAGAGAGTAAGCAGTTTTCTCGACCTTAACAAAGGGATCTCCGCTGGCTAATTTTTAGAGTTTGAGGCGGCTCATGTCTAGCCCCAGCTTCGCATGAAACATCGATATCCTCACAAGTAAACGACGAACGTTCAGCACCGCGCAGCAGGAACCGCCTCCGCTCAAACAATATCACCAAATTTGATTCTTTTGAGCCGCCCTCTATCTTGCGGTCCTGTTCTAAGGCTACTATCAATGTTCCTTGAGTCTCAGCTGTTCGTTGCATTGCCAGTGGACATCTTAAAGTTACCAGCAGCCTCGACGCTACGTGATCTTTTCCAAACTTGCAAAGAGCCAGTTTCTCAGTTTTCCAGCTTCTTTGTTTGATGATCAACTCGGATCAGATAGGCAGAGATGAGATTGAGAATATCTATACAGGTTACTATATCCGTTTTGCGTCATCGACTGGGTACCTTGGCTTTGAACGAATACCACTCGGATCTCCAGCATCTGCCTGGGACTCGGAGGTACACGAGTTTCACCTTTCGAGAAGACCGGAACGGTTCTCTTTCTCCTCCGCTTTTTTCTCACAGCGATTCACCAGTAGCATTGTGTATCACACTCGATGTTGTACCGATGCTGCAACGCCGATCCAGACCAATGGGTTGTGCCGTATTCAATGGTGGACGACCGGCTTATCCACGAAGCAGAGAAGGAGCCTCGTGCTAGCATGAGAGAGGGTTAGACTGTGGTGAACGAGTGAGAGGTCTTCCGCCAATTCATGCTCGAGTTAATGAACACTAACGATGGCATCTCTCACCTTAGATGCGCGCCCATGAACCAACAGTATTTCGGAGAAAAGTTCCTGCTCTGGTCCAATTCTGGTGTGAGCTATCATTGGCAGGGTCACAGGCTAGACCCAGAAGGCATCATACCCCCGAAAATTTCCTCATCAGAGGACCTCGCAAGACGACCAGATATGGATACACGAAGATCCTTTCTCTCGTCTGCTGAGGCGAAATTAGCAGCTGTTGATGCCGTATCGATAAGAATGCCTGACTGCCAACTGAGAACCTGGCTACAATTGACCGGGCTGGGTGCTAGTCCCCTGATTTTTGAGTATAAAAGGAGGTCTTCTTCTACCTTCAAACGATAAGCTTCCCTCAGCGACATTCACATCTTATCAACTTCAAACCCAACAAACAATGAACCAGGACTTCAGCGGATCCACTATCAGTGAGTGAAGCTTTATGCATTCCCCTCGTTCACCCTTCTGATAAGCTTAATCTCCTCGTTCTCACCTCTCAGGGACCGGACAGGGTGGGAGTGCTCGTGCTGGCGACGTCGGTAGCGGCAACTCTGGCAGGTTGGACCAGAACTTCAGCAACTCCCAATTGGGTATGTACCATCTTACCGAAATCGAATTCTACTGACATCAACATGCACAGCTACCGGAGACGGTGGAACCCACACCAAATACGCTAGGGGAGTGACCAGCGGTCGTGGTGGTGACATCGGTTCGGACAACCGTAACACCACCGCTGACACCCTTCGTCAAAACTTCCACGGGGCTAATACGAGTGAGTGTCGATTGCGACTTCCATATCGCCCCTTTTCTTCGAGTGTTTGCTAATATCTTACGTGTAGCCACTGGAAGCGGTGCTCATTCCACCTCTACGAACTACCCCGACGACGCAGTTGGCTCCTTTGGTAGGGGTGGTGATGTTGGTAGTGGGGGCAGGTTCTCCTAATCTCAGCCCATCGCACAAACGCAATCTCCAAAGTGATATTGTCCCTGTATGAGAGAGTCTGTATAGCAGCTAGTTCAAAGTCGGAAACCCCATGTAGTCGTTTGTAAACTCTTCGTAGAATCTATGTAAAACAAATTGTTTGGTGATAAGCTCGATTCCCTGGGTCCTCAGTTAATTCAACGAATCGTTCGCGTTAGGCTTGTCCCAGCTGTGAACGCGTCCCATCTAAGAACACGGCGATTCGTCTTGCGATAGCATAGATAAGGAGGCAAAAATCGCGCGAAGTCCTTTTTGAATGTATGTCCGATCACCTCGTATGAAATATGTCTTGCAGACTGCTAATAAGTCTAGCTCCAGATCTGCAATTCCCAGTTCGTTTGACACCGCGGCTCTGAGGAGAACTCGAATAAGTAACAAACGCATCTTCAGGCAGGCCGTTCCTGTACCGATCCTCTCTTCCACATTCGCTTTCCGCTTTCACAGGAAAGAGGGTTCAAAAGCTTACAAGGCTCGATTGCGAGGGGAGTAAGTGAGTGGCCGGACGTGTTATAAAAGGACACCCTTCACTATACACGAGATAACAATACAGCCGCACTCGACCTTGACCCAAGCATCTATCAATCGACGACAATGAACCAATCCTTCAGAGGCCTGAAAGCCAGTGAGAATTCATTCACCTTTTCGCGATGTCGGTACCAGAATGACTGATCGTTGGAACTAGCAACTGGCAAGGGTGCCAGCGGGAGCGGTGGCAGTATCGGTAGCAACAACACCGGCAAGGGAACTCAGAAATTCGACAAGGCCGACCTGCGTAAGTGGAGTGTTGCTTTCCGCTTGATTATCATGTAGTAGAGGTCGTGGTCGACATACAGTACCATCTAACGAGCCGCGTAGGAACCGGAAATGGTGGATCTTCCCATAACTCCAGGGCTAAGGGTGGCGACGGTGGTTCGATTGGTTCGTCCAACGAGGCCACTGGCAGGCACAAGCTGCACCAAGACTTCAGAGATGCCAAATTGAGTAAGTCTTTCTACTTCCTAGACTCAAGATTCGGATTGCTGATTGAAAATCCTCTACGTCACAGAGACGGGAAGTGGAGGGACGACCTCGAACAGTAGACGTCCGCATCAGTCGGGCTCTGGAGGTAGTATCGGGAGTGGAAACAAGGTACGATGAGCGGGAGGAATCTGGCGAGGATAAGTGCCCGGGGGCTGATGACCCGTAGCGGGTGAAGGACCAAAGGCTGGAGTCAGATATCTTGGAAGTAAATCATGTAAAGCCCTACACTGTTGAAATAGCGACTGGCGAATGTATCATTTTATCGTATTGGAAGCATAATTTGTTCTTTTGGCGGAAAACAGTTGTCTCGCATCTGCACCGTAGAGAAAGAGCCTGAAGAATTGAGAACCCAGCAGATTGAACCAACCAAGAGCTCTTGCATAGTGACATGTCAACGTGAATAAGATACAGGTAGCTAAGCAAACATCAAAGTGAGGATAGATGAGATGAATCGTCACAAAGTGTCTGAAGCCTGCCAAGCGAACCGGAGCCGTTGCGTGTTGCCTCACTCGCCCTCGAGCTCAGGCTCAATACCAGCAGTACCCATGAGAGATCGCCATTTTCAAGAACTTTCAGTGCAATGTTTCCCAGAGTTTTGTCTATTTTTCTTCCAGGATCGTCCGTCAGCACAATTATCTAGTGATCACACTGAGTAAATATTGATATATTGATAGATCTAGACGAAAGCGGCTTTCCTCTCGTCCACTTCTTTTCTTCCACAAGAGACATTGACTCAGCGGGCCAGCTTTCTGTATATACATCCACCAGTAAGCACCGATCGATACTGCTGCGTCGAAACAGATGAAACTTCGGTTTATACCGTATTCAATGGTGGACGACCTGTTCATTCACTGGGTCGACGGAGAGCCCCGTACTGGCATGGAAGTTGTAGACCACCATTCTTGAAAATTGTCTCGTCAGAGGGTCTCCAAAAACACTCACTGTGAATTAGAATCCAGAAAGTACGATATCTTCTCTCTCTCTCTCGCCCTCTCTAAGGCCTGGCAGTCCCTAAACATCTCACCGAGAAGAACGATTACTATTGAATGATTTGAACAATTCCACTGCGCTCTAAATCGAAAGTGAGTAGGTTGCACTGTATTGGGTGAATCAACCGCCAACGGTGACTGCCAGAGTACATTAAATTCTAACACGAGTGCAGATATGAACACTGGAGATTTCTCAAGGTCGAAACGATCGCGTGCTGCGAGGCATCTCCTTCTAGACCTCAAGTCTACCACCCCAGTTTCCCGTGGCGATGCACAAGATATGAATGAGCAGCACCTTCGTATATCTGCGAGCTAGGGGTATAGATCTTGGTATTGCCACTCTCCGCTTTCACAGGGTGGGCAGCTAGGTGAGTCGTGAAGATGCTCATGAACCTTGGTGTTGAGGTAGCGGGAAACAAATGACTGACCGGATGGCGTATAAAAGGGGCCTTCTCTTACCCACCAAAACGGCACCTCAGACTCAGAGTCCAGATCTTACCTCCATAAGCCGCTCAGAAACTCCAGCCTTCAACGTTCAACAATGAAACAATCCTTCAAGGGCCTCAAAGCTAGTGGGTGTCCACCGATCTCTCTTGAAAGCGGCACCGGTTGACAACTTTGAATATTGTTCGTTGGGCTTAGCCACTGGAAATGGTAATAGCGGGAACGGTGGCAGTATTGGGAGTGACAATGTTGGCAAAGGAGTCCAGTCTTTCGAGAAGGCCAACTTGCGTAAGTGCGATATCTTAGCCGATATAGCATCTAATACGTTCTGCAGGGACCGGAGATGGGGGGAGACGTTTCTTCTCGCTTGGCCAAGGCGGTGACGGCGGTGGCATCGGGTCCTCCAACAAGTCCAGCAACGGTGGGCTGGACCAAGACTTCGGAGAGGCCGAATTGAGTATGTATTTTCAACTTTAGCCAGAAAATCTGTTTGCTCATCAAATACTGTTCGTTGTAGCAACGGGCCGTGGAGGACACAGCTGGCTGTCCTTGGATTGGCGCAAGAGAGGTTCGGGCGGTGGCTTTGGCAGTGGTAACACTGACTGATATATGAGTGGGAAACGTAGCTTTCAAGATGAGAGGAGCTAGTGACGGTGTGGGAATCAGTTTACCAAGGAGGCACCAATGGAAGGAGTCAGAGATCGTGTGCTCGAATCGATATTCATGTAAATCGTTAAATTGTGACTGCTGGATGTATCGTGCCATAATTTTGGGTTCTATTCTCGGGCGGATGCAGTCCTCATGTTTGGAATTGAACCAAGACCGCTCACATCGTGATATGTTGCGGATAAGATACAAATAGCTAAGCAAACGTCAAAGCGAAATCAGATAAAATAAATCGAGAGCTGAGATGCGAGAATTCAAATGGACAGCCTAGCCGAAGTGCTACTTCTTAGCGAAAAAGTTGGTGATCTTCTTAGATGGTGAAGCGTCGACGTCGATGGTTTTAATTCGTTTCTTTGGAGCCCTAGCTGGCGAACGAGAGCGAGCACCTGAGGACGTATCTTCTTTGTCGTCCTGAGTTGGAGGTAAGAAAGTGCGCTCAGGACAGATAAAAGGAGTAATTTACATCCACATCGATCACTTCCACATCAGGTTTGGAGTCTGGTTTAGCGGAATCTTCACGCTTACGTTTTGCTAAGGAGGGAGCCTGATGTTCGGGGCTTGGCGTGATGCAGGCATCTTCTGCCTTGGAGTCCTATGAGAGGAATGAGTATGTTACTTTACTTGTGTCTCGACATAGATAGGGTAGAAAAGACGTACGTCGACATCGAGCACCTCAACGTTCAAAGTGCCCTTGGGTTTCGTCGAGCCTTCTCCTTTGCCCGTAGGAGAGGGCGTAGTTGACTGGGAATTGCATGAACTATTGAGCGTAGGTGGAGATATCCCTTGCTTAGCAGATATTTTCGATTTATCTTCTTTTTGCTTCGAGAACATCGCTTGAATGCCATCCTTTCTGTTCTTCACCGGATGAATGAAAGTTTCTGATTCCGTGCCAACCTTTCCAACCTCCTTCGGAACCTGGTAGCTATGAGAAACGAAATTAACGAGCACGTCAAAAAAGAGAAACAAGAAGAAACAGACCACTCCAAGGGTGATTTCTTATCGGAATACGGTTTCACCAGCTCACTGAGTTCGGGAGTCCATGTCTGCGAGCTCGTGTCGAGCCATGCTTTAATAGATGCCTTGTTTGTGAGTATGACGGGTTGCCGATCATGTAGCCAGGAAAACTCCTTATTGGCGTCAGTGGTCACTATTGCGAATGTCCACAGAGGCTCTTTCTGACCTAGAACACGGTGAGTGTAATTCAGGAGCGTGAATTCAAACTATTGATTACCTGTGAGAACAACAGAATCATAAAGTCCAGCAAGAAGCATGAGCCTGGACGCTGACTTATGTCGCGTATAATGTGGCAGCTTATCTCTGCCTTTCTTCAACCATTCATAATACCTATGCGACTGTCCAATCTGAGCACAAGCTTTCCATAGGGGATATACTGATCCACATACCCTTGACAGACCACAACGCAGCGTTTCTTGCCCTTCATACTGTTCCACATTCCACCGCCTTGGACTAGATTCTCTGACCGTGCGTTGGTTGTTTGAAGTGTAGGGTCTTCGAACTTGCTCCAATGAGGTACGACTCCCCATTTCATGGTATGGAGAACAAGTTGAGACTGCAGGGAAGTATTGTCTGTCTCTGTAGCTTCGTTATTCTCGTCGTTATCTGGTCTCAAATAGCGTCTTCGGATGACAGGGGCCATGCTATGAGGTGCGATATTGTATCGCGGGTGAAAGTGGTCTTGGTCAATCCAATCCTCGAGCTCTTCACCCAAAGTGTCGCGTATTTCTTGATGCTAACTGATGCTGAGTGTGCAGCATGACACCAATAGCTCTAGGACACTCACGGACAGTGCTAACGCGAATCGACCACACATAATGGATGTTAGACTCCGAAGTCAGTGAGGAGGAACAGTAACCAAGGTGGTACGCGGAGGCGGCCTAGTCACGTGGTATTCAAACTCCGCTCCCTCCCTCTCAGACCCAACCGTCACGGTGTTAGCTCGATATCGAGCTCATCGTTCCGTACAGCGAGCTCGCGACTTCCTTCTATTGCTTTTCTCCTCTCAGCTCTATGGAAGGAGCTGCTCATAATATTTTGGAGTCTGTCACCCAGCGAACTCTCCACGCCAACAACTTTGCTCGCTCTTCGACACAGGCCTCCCTCCTCTTGACTGACTTGCTGTCTCGTTATCTCACTCTTCTAAGCTCGACATGTGCAAAATATGCGCATCACAATGGGAGAGTACATATGACTCCATGGGATGCTCTGGCGGCGCTGGACGAACTGGGTGTCAGCACAGAAGAGCTGCAGGATTACTCGACCGGAGAAGGACAGGAGTTTCGCAGATACGGAATGCATTCTGGTAGAAGAAGAGGGGATATTGCGGAATTCAGGGGTGATTAACGCGTCCCGCCCCGTTGCAAGATCACTTCTAACTGTTGCTCGCAGCACATCTGGTAGAAGGATTACCACTCGAACGAGACCTGATACCGCTGCATTATGGGCCTTACGACTCGGACACAGAGATGGACGAGGATGAGGACCTGGAAATTACAGAGGAGCCTGTTGGCAGGGAGGACGATGTCATGAATGACATACAGAGGATTTCACATCAACCTTTCCTGCATTCCAGTCTTGCAGATCCAACAGCAGAACCATGGGTGCCTCTACGGACTCGACCACCACAACTACCACTATCACCGGTTTCAAACCCAGGTTCTCCGTCTCGAAAACGACAACGAATAGATGATTGGAACCCACCTTCTCATGTCCCTAGTTTCCTACCCCCCTTCCCCGTCACCCTCACTCCAGAGGAGGTTCCTGCTCAAACTACAGCGCCTCCTGAGAAACCGTCGGGATCGATGGCCATGCAACCACCACCCTTAGCTGCGACGAACCGCCAGTCCACCCCATTATCACTCACGACCGCGACGCAAGCACAACAGTCACAAACACAAGCAATAACGATACAACCTTCATCGTCCGATTACCTTACACGCATTCCTTACTCCCAATCATCCCTAGCTAATGTTCCCGATTGGCATCTTCCTAAATCATCCCATCAGCTTCCTAAGCCGCCTGAACCACCCCAGCCGATGGCGACCCCACAAACATTACCTTCGCTACTGAAAGCGTACCATCACATCCTCACTCATAGAGTTCAGCAGCCCCATCCATCTACCGCCCCTTCGGCCTTGGATGCTCTCAATCAGCTTTCGGCTTCTGCGACCCCTCAAAGACATAGGGCTGCAATGGCTATGCTTCTTCTGATACAGAATGAGACGCGTTGGGAGCCTGGTGACATAACTTGCTCTCCAGGAGTCCCACGTCTAGCTCCTATTGGTCCCTCGTATCCAATACCTGTCGGATCAGGTGGCAAAGAAGAAGTAGGAGCAGCCAATGGTTCGTCAGAAGCAGGGACCTCGAAGCTACCCACAGCGTTTTCCCGCCCCGTCACAGCTGCAATGAGCAAAGCTTCGCGCCTTCCAGAGTTATCGAGGTACATCCTCTCTCCAGCTGTACAGAATCGCGCTACGAAGCTTGGGCATCCGCCTATCCTCACCCGTGGTGACAAGAAGCTTCACTATGGGCACGGGGTTCCGGCACCCTGGAATTCAACGCGAGATACTACGGCGTCGAATACCACTAACGCCTCAGCCAAAGGAAAAGAACCTATGGTTAACGGCAAGGTTAATGGCCTGGTCAATGGGAACCAGCCTGTGCAGAAAGATGAAGGTCCCAAGCCTGTCCTGCCAGATGCAGTGATGTACGCGACGTGGGATTACCAGACGAAAAACTACAGGGAACCTTTGCATATACGTGGGCACCGACATGGCGGTGGAGGGGGTGGTGATGGTGGTGGTGGGTCAAGTACCACTGAAAAGCCAACTATCACCCTAGGACCCAGTCGGATGAAGAGCGTTAATGCCAAATGAACTGGGTTTATTGTACCTAGCTCAAGCACCGTCGTGGCTTATATTGCTTTCGCCTCCATTTTACCATATTCCTGCCAACATAATCAGGGCTCCGGTTCGCGGATCCGGAATTGGACTGTTTTCTTTGGACTGGAGAGACAGCCTTGCCTCTCTTGCGTGACTACCCCTGCTCTTTATCCTCATTATCTTCTCCTGCCATCATGCACTTTTCGTCCTCATTCTTGTTCTATTTACTTCGCTGTATCTCTTTCGCTTCGCTTTCAAAACACTCATATCGGCCCCATTCAGCTTTGTAGTGTACACATATTCTCATATCCCGCAGTACCCGTCAACGCATGACCACATTGCACTACCACACAGACATACACAGACATACTGTAGTTGCTTCTACCTGGTTCTGACAATGGACACCCTGTCAAGGTCCCTCAATACAAAGGCGCTCCTTCCATCATCTGAACGGATCAACTCCTGTAAGTGGATTCTGGCACCGAATAATTTTGATCCAGCCACATGAACGGGGTACTATTTCGCTTGGCCTCCGGAACTGGATTTTAGCTGCTAGTAGTACGACCTCACAGCGTCCGGGACGTCTCTCAAGACTGGGATCCCTTGCTGATTGATCTTCGCGGTAGTCCAGTGACAAACCCTTGAACGAAAATCCGAACGATTAGGTAAGTAGTCGAAGCAAACCTAGAGGCGACCATCAGGACGTCCAACAGACGAACAGAGGATTTGCATAAGCTTGTCATTCGGAACTCCGACTGAGTCAAAGTCCATACAGGGCCCTCTACCAATCCACAGAAAAGCAACACAGATCTATGCCATGCGTTCATATGGAGGATTTCCGCAGGTTACGGTTATCATATCCCATTCAAGATTTCAGGAACCTCTGCCACCAGATCTCGAATTCGACACGAACCTGACCCGCTCCTCTGGCACAAGTCAGTCGACAAGGATGACCTTCTTTGTTCGAAGTCGAAAGATCTGATTGGATCCAATTCCTAATGATAATCCTCTGTGGGGGTATTACCCGGCCTGTCAGAGCGGCGAGGTTAACGCTGCTCTAGATCTGGGTCGAAAGAGAGGACCGTTACTATGACTCGGAACAGTTGTGCCACATAAACTGGCCTGCTTATTCGGGCCTTGAACCAGCATGATGACCAGCAGCTGTACTTGGTCTAGCCATAAAACTCCTGGGAGGTCTCATTGATGCTGCTCTCACTGAGTTCAGGGACCGGGTTCTCGTCTGAGTGACCCACCGGCGACTTATGGCCTTACCAGAATTCAATGGCACCAATCTTAGGGCCCCCGAAATCCCGAATATCAACGATAACTTGCTTACTTGGAAAAATCGGAAGGTTACGACAGACCCTTGTAAGGATCGTGTTAAGCTTTGTGCAGATCTCGTACTATGAATGGTGAGTCCATGGACCCGAGCCGTCTACCTCATCATGGTGGACCGTGGTTGGCTGGCTTCTCGTAATTTACACTGCTAAATTCAATTCGTCCGACCTTCAGGTCGCACGCCGAGTATTCTTCTGACGGCAACGGCGGGTGGCGATTGGCGAAAAGAAGACTGAATATTGAAGAAGCCGATGCCGTCACTATGCCTCGTCTTTGTTGGCAACCCAAATTCACTCACTAGCGTTGCACGGTAGTTGCTTTCCTGTTTCTTGAATTCCCGTATTCCACTCTAGCTTCTCATACTAACTTGAGGGCGGACACCGAAACGAACCCCAAAAAAACCCTCGTGGCACCAGTTCATCTTGTCTATCTCCATAAAAGGTCGTCTGATACCGAAAGAAGTCCGAAATCTTCTTTCGCTTGCTTCAAACCCCCTTACCCTCTCTTATTTCTGTACTTCGTGGTGCTGAGCGGACGTGTATGCACAGCGGGCACAAATAATGGCTCCTCCTCCGCCCCCTCCATACAACGCAACAGCAGTGCTAGAGAACTTTGACAACCCAGAGTTCTATGCGAGTCATTTGGGACCTTACCTGATGGGCCTCTGCTTTCAGTTATTCATGATGGGTATTCTCAGTACGCTGTTTTCCCTCTCAATATACCTCTACGGTTCTGATCCATGAACGTTACTCAGCTCTGCAATCATGGAATTATTACGAGGTGAGTTGGATTTCCTAATCTAACGCTGAAGATCTGAACACCCATACCGGCTGTGTAGCACTTTACGGACGATCTACCTCGCCATAAACTGCTTGTTGCCTTCATGTTTTTGAGCGGGGCGTTTATGTGCGCTACGGATATCCACATGATGTACGACTCTTTCGTCTCGGGGTTTGGGGACCTGATTCGGTGGGACAGTGTGAGTTCTCAGCCCCGTTGTCTTGCACTATACCCGTCTTTCTCTAACTGAACCATTTTACGTTAGTATGGATGGACGTTTTAGTCAGAAAACCCTCTTTTCTCCGCTCGTTTATTGTCTGATCGACTTTGCTTGCGATGTGGCAGCTATGAACCGGCGTGGACAGCTCTCATTGCCGCAGTTTCTCAGTGCTTCTTCCTTTACCGCTGCTACGTCTTCACCAGATCGAAGATCATTTTAGGAGTTGGGATCTTATTGATCCTACTAGCGTTCTCCACTGCATGTGCTGTGAGCGCTGGACTCCAGGGTGCGGGGCATTACACGTAAGCGCCCATAGTTCTCACATGAAAAAACGAATCCCTAATCCATATGTATCCCACTTTTCGTTACTGCAGGCTAACTGCGGCGGTTGTCCCACTGGGAGTCCTATGGTTAACATCGTAAGTGCCACTCAGCGGATACTAGGCCTCAGCTCGATTAACGAGAGATATCTTGTAATCAAGAACCGCTGCGACAGATCTGCTACTTTCCTTCGTGCTGGTGGGTTGGATCGATCGTAACTTCAGCTCCGGAGACTGACCCCAGAAAATCAACGGACATTATAGATCAGTCGATTATGGAGCGTTAATACCGAATTCGAAGCGTAAGTAAATCTCCAACACCGTAATCGATTTATATCGTGAAATTGACGTATCGATGCAGGACGGTTCGTTCATCTAGCTTGTTCAAGATATAGCAACCTCGAGACTCACACGAGATCTTTGACCTCGTCAATACTAGGAGCGAGTGAGTTGAACCTAGTCTCCCTTGAATCTGTGACTGATCCCCTCAATTCATAGCTCATTAGCAGAATCATTCGACTGTCCTTCGAAACAGCCGCATTCACCACAGTTGTCGCTATCGGTAACCTCGTAGCTTCATTCTTTGCCAAGAGCAACACCGCCCATCTCTTCTGTTAGTCCTGGATCTCGCTGTTTCCCCGTCCTCTCTTTCTCTAAATGAAGTTTTGTCTAGTCCAATTTATCATCGGGAAAATGTACAGTCATTCAGTCATGGTGACTCTCCTCGCGCGCAAGGTACTGCTTATCATTCTGTTTGGACTCTACGTCCCGGGGCTAGTGTTGCTTACTGCTATCCTCCCTTAATCTAGAAATTCAGGCGAATAGAGCCTCGAATAAAGTCTCTTGGTCGTATACCCACCCGTACTGAGGACATCGGTTGCAGCATTGTAAGTCTCAGCCTTA
The DNA here is from genome assembly GCA_002718315.1 of Agaricales sp. HM26-F1. NCBI lineage: Eukaryota > Fungi > Basidiomycota > Agaricomycetes > Agaricales > Agaricales sp. HM26-F1. The sequence goes on from NIBX01000147.1 coordinate 729,639, forward strand.
AAGGCTTGGTTTTGCATTTCAGACAACTGAGCGTTACCTCTTTTTCAACCGCAGGAATTCAATCACGATATCACTAACGAGGGAACCGTTACGATAACCAAGGTAAAACAATCCTATTTTACTGATCTCGACACCCGATTGAGCCCCCATACCATCCCCTCATAGTCCCAGATGAGCGGTGAGGAGACCCGATCAGAGCAACAACCGGGATATCTCGATGATGACATGGAAGGTGGCTACAAGATGAAGCCACTCCGATTTTCGTCATCTGCCACCCCGCAAGAGTCGAGAAGCGACCGGAAATCGTTGTAAGAACCCCCGGCAGTATAGAAGCCTACTACTTCCCCATCTCTTCTCGCATTACAGCATCCTAGACTACTATGTCGTCCGATCTCCCGTCTTCACGTTAAGCCTCAACCAGAGGACTCTTGCTTTCATGTTTTTACTGTGCAACTGTGCGATCTCTCTTGTATTTTCCTTCTGCTTTTCATCTGTCGCTTTCCAGTTGTACATTGCTTTGAGTCGATAGACTTTTTTTTCTTGGACGATGCCCTCTCACGAATACACGGCATACATGTATAATCACCTCCATTGCTTGTTTGTGTAGGAACAACGGGCAGATAATAGATACATTGGATTTGGATTCGCTACAGCACACAGGACCACCAAGTCGTATACACGTAAGAACGAGGGTTCTTTACACCCCAGGGGCAACTCTCCCTCCCAAAACCGGCACCCTTCCTGTCGCCTGTGACTTGCCAAAAATCACATCAGTAGCAGCTTCAAGCGCAGGAGCCGTATAATCGAAACTAGCCACGTAAGCCACATCCTCCACCCCGTCTCCACGGACGCCTACGAGGTCATACGGTGCGCAGCTAGCAAGTACAACGATCTTCCTCGCCGTACCCCGCGATGCATGTGCACGGGAGATAGCTTTGAGGTAATTCACCTGCCAAGCCGCACGATCTGCGTTTCTGGTGATGAAGATCACAGACTCGTATTTTTTCAGTGCCTCATCGACCTCAGGAGACAGTTCCACATCGTCAGGAGAATAAGAAAGATGAAGTACGTCGCCTGCGTGGTTTGAGAGAGTGGAAGCGAGCGAGCTGAAATGCGCGCCAGCCGTGTTCCTGATCTGACCGTCCTTGGTCAAGAGCACTTCGTCTACTGCCCTGTTGATAGCTTGGTTGACCGGTGTGAGCAGGAGTACGCTGCTGCTAGTGTCGAGAGGAAGATACTGCTTCGGGTCTTGGATGAGCGCGATTGTAGCTCTGTAGGCTTTCGAGCTTAGTAAGGCATGCTCTTTCTTCAGGGATTGGAAAGCCTCTGGATCGAAGGTGGAGTTAAGCACGTCGTCCCACGAGCCAGCGAAACGGTCCTTGAGAGACGCGATCCGCTCGCTACTCTCACGCAGCGCATCCAGGGACAACTCCCCCGAAACCGCAGCATCGACAGCCATCTCAACGGCACCTCGCTGTCGATCCATGGTGTGGCATATCATAGCTATATCCGCGCCCGCTTGTAGAGACATCACAGCGCCCTTCTGCGATCCATAAATCTCCGCGACCGCCTCCATCTCCAAACAGTCGGTAACGACCACACCCTTGAAGCCCAGCTCTTCTCGTAAGAGATCATGGGAGATGATTCTGGAGAGGGAGCAAGGGGTGTCGTCCCCGGTGATGTTGGGTAGAGCCATATGACCGGTCATGATCGTCGCGATGCCCGCATCGATGAGAGCGCGAAACGGGACGAGTTCAGTGTTGGAGATGGAGGGTTTGTCCTTGAGGATGCGGGGTAGCGATAGGTGAGAGTCGACGTGCGTGTCTCCGTGGCCAGGAAAATGCTTGGCCGAAGCGGCGACGCCGTTCTCTTCCAAACTTGCCTGGACTGCGCGCACGAATGAAGTGACTTCTTGGCTCCCTAAGAGAATAACGTCAGTCCTATGCGATGCCAATAACAACCATACAACGGATAAGCGGAGCGTACCGTCACCAAACGAACGGACGCCTGATAAACATATACAAAGTCAAGCTCAATCGTTCTTGGATGGAGAAAAAAAAAATCGACTGACCGATAACAGGGTTCTTGGGCTCCGAATTGATATCTGCGACGGGAGAATAAGCCCAATTTATTCCAAGACACTTCATCTCCTTTGCACTGGCTGCGGTGACTTGCTGGGTAAATGTAGTAGATCCAGTGGCAGCTAAGCCCATAGCTCCAGGGCTGATGGAGGAAGAATCGCGTCAAGAGGATGGCCAAGGCTAGAGTTCGTAACGAAGATCAACCCACAATTGGGTTCCGACCTGGGCAGTACTAAATGCAGAAACCAGACCTGTGTACACAGATAAATTTATTTTTGTAAACACAGTTTCAGTGTATGTACGCCTATGCTCACCATTCTCTTGATCTATACCAACCATCAAGGGCCTCTCATGCCCTGCGTCCTTCGCGATCTGCTGCAAGTCCCTGATGAGCTTATGGACTTGTGCTGGGGTCGAATCTGAACATCGGACATTCAGTTCAGTTTGCCCCGTTTGTGTAAGCAATACTGGTGAGTAGCTCACCTTGCAAGTTCCTTTTGAAGAGGATAACGTTCCCGACGTAATGGTCCTTGATGAGCACCTTTACGTCCTCGCTTGGCTCAGGACCATGGAAGCCAACGACGAAATGCTGACAGTGATAACAACCAAATGAGTTGGATCGTCGAGGTCGAGTGAAGTGAATAGAAGAGGACCTGGCCAATTTCTCGCCTGAGCTGCTCGTTAGAAACGCTCATGGTTCAGTAACAGGTAGATTATGGAGTAATGGCGGCAAGAGGGGTGTTTAGAAAACATCGTGATCCCATCCTCGTCGTTTGAGGGAAAGAGCTTAGAGGTGAGCTCCCGGACCGACGGTCCGGGGTAGTGGCAGGAGCACGCGTCGATGGTGCCTCACTCGTAGTTTGAGTTGTTGGCTCTGAATTTCGGAAGCATAAGTTCCTCCAGGATCATTCACAATTTCCAGGGAAATTGGGGCAGTAAACAAGAAGGTAGAGTATCATACCGACTTCTTAGGGAAGACAGGAGGAACAAATCTTGAATCCAGCGCACCCGCCCTTCCAGCGACATGCCTCGCATCTTGATCATCATAAGAAATCCCAAACGTCTCGCGAAGTGCCTCAATCCTCTCTTTCTCCGTCTTCACAACCCTCACCACTTCAGTACGAGCGCCCACAGTGCGCTTGACCATATCATGATCAAGAGTGTACCTCCCAACATCTGCCCTCTCGATATCCTCTTCAGACCACTGAACACCCTTCTCACCAGCACTAGGTAGCATCTCTTCTCCCGTCTGTGGATCCGCAAAGAAATACCGGATGCAAACCATGATCCACCAGAACCGCTGACAGGGGGAGGTATTGATGAGGAGAGAGGCGTGTTCGAAATCCGCAGACTTGTATTCCGCCTCTGAGAAGATCGCAGCTGATTCCCATTCCTGATTTCTACCCTCCTTGAGTGGACGTTGATATTCTAGACGCCACCAGGTGTTCCCTTCTGTGGTAGTCCCCGTTGAGCAAATGAGATTACATTGAAAGATATGGAAGGATAAAGTACCTTCGTGGCCCTGTGGAGTGGTTATCCTTCGCACTCGATGAGCCTCAGTCGGTGAAGCACCCCGTGCGACATTCTTCTCGTCGTCGGACAATAATATAGGCTTAAAGAGGCCAGTCACACCAAGCCCCACATCGACAAGGTAGGTCTCATCGGCAGGATCTCCAGGTATCTGTACGAACAGCATGATATGCGCACACCGTGTCATCTGTTGAAGCGGTACGAGCACGTCTTCTATCTCCCCAGCACCGCTGTACGCACTGGTAGAAGAGAAGGGTCAGCGAACTCATGCGTAGCAGTACACAGGGTAAGAGTAGCTTACTGGTATCCGAGTCCTTTGAGGACCTCCAACAGGAGTATATTATGTCCGAAACAGTACGAGCCTCCTCGACGTTCCGTGACGAACCACTTGAAGGCACCCTCAGGCGTAACATCCATGAAATGTTCCGGGGTACTGCAAAACGTAACAACATCGTGAGGATGCACATTGCATTGAACAGCTAGAGCAAAAACACAGGCACGAATGACATACTAGTGTATAGCGGTGGTATCGAAAGGGAAAGTGACCAGATGCAGAATATTGATTCTATGCAGATTCTTGAGTGACGGTTCTGGTAGATCGTCCTGGTCGATCTTTGCCTCGAACCGAATCACGGTGAGGTACTGTGCGATCTGGGCCTTGGTCAAGGCGGACGGAGAAAGAGGGATAGGCTTCATAGTGGGTAGAGGCTAGAGGTTCTGGCGCTCGAGTCTAGTGAGTAATTCTGATGGTTCAGAAACGTAGATGTGGTTCGGAACAAAGAAGAGAGGACTGACCATCTTAGATATACGATCGGCTACGACCCAATTGCTCGAGTACGCTAGTACCTTGCGGGCAGCATGGTTTGCTCCGAGGCGATTTCCTTACTAGGTTTTTGGGTCCGGTTTCAACAATCAGGAGCAGGGGTGGCCTCTCGAGGTAGCGGACGGGCTATCGGGGTCCCGTCAGACTTGACTCGAGTCAGCCAGGCGCAAAGGAATGGCGGTTAATTCGTTCAAAAGGCGTTTGATTGGGGAATCGTAGAGCAACATGCATGGACGATTCAGATGTTCGAACTCGAGTCGCGCAAACGCGTTTGTGCATCTAGCTATAGGAGTATTTTAGTGAAGAACACCATTTCTTCACTCTAGTGTCGTCGTTGAGTGGTACAGTAGAGTATATTCCTGGCCAGCCAATTGGTGATCGTAAAGAGCAGAGGAACACAAACCAATCACTAGACCGGCCCGCTAACTGTAGCCGATCAATTCTTGTGAAAGTGATAAGACGAAGTTGCTCAGATCAAATTCCTCGACTTTACTTTCTCTCAACCATCTAAAACGACGAACTGCAATGGATCGGTTCGAGACGTACCAAACGCCTCTAGCCAGGTATGCAGACCTGCTATCTTAGCTTTGGTTCTGTTGTTCTTACGCGTTTGGTTCCACTACCAGTCGCTATGCCAGTAAAGAGATGGCACATCTCTTCTCCTCTGCTGTATGTTGCATGATCTAAGGGAATATTCTTCTCGAGGTCAATGACACCGGTTCTATTCGCCCACCTTAGAAAAGGTTCTCTACATGGCGGAAATTATGGCTCAATCTCGCTGTTGCCGAGAAACAGCTGGGTCTCAATATTCCAGATGAGGCTATTGAGCAGATGAAAGCCAACCTGGTCTGGTTACCCCGTTGGTTGAGGGATCAAAAAGGGCACTAACAAAAATGTTTTGCCTCTAGGAGCTGACGCCGGAGCAGTTTGACATTGCAGCTGAAGAAGAGAAAAAGAGAAGACACGATGTTATGGCGCACGTCCATACCTTTGGACAAGTCGCTCCAGCTGCCGCAGGAATCATCCAGTACGCTTTTCTCATTGTAAATCTAACCTCTGTCAACCTTGAAGCCTTTCCTAAACAGCGCCGGAGCCACTTCATGCTACGTCACAGAGTATGTTATCCCCCGTTTTCCAGGTCTTTTGTCGTCGCTCAGTTGAAAGTGGTTCCTACGTTCAGCAACGCTGATCTCATTTTCCTCAAAGAGGGATTGAACTACCTGATCAAGTCACTTTCCATTCTTATCTCGCGACTAGCAACCTTTGCGAAGCAGTACAGGGATCTACCGACTCTTGGATTTACGCACTTCCAGCCGGCGCAGCTGACGACAGTAGGGAAGAGAGCGACTTTGTGGATCCAAGTCGGTTCCGTATCCATGTCCTTGGGCTTCTCTCATCTTTTTTTCTTTGCTAGGAATTACTGTGGGATCTGAGGAACATCAAACGCGCCAGAGACGATCTTGGTTTCCGAGGCGTCAAAGGTACCACCGGAACACAAGCGAGTTTTCTGGCTCTTTTCGACGGTGATCACCAGAAGGTGGGCCTTCTAGTTTTCTCGACACATTCCTTCTTTCTCCCAGCTGAGATGTCTCTTGCTCCTCATCTAGGTGGAGGCTCTGGACAAGCTAGTGACCGAGCTCTCCGGGTTCAGCTACGCCTACCCAGTAACAAGCCAGACCTACTCCAGAAAAGTCGACATCGACGTCCTGGCGCCGTTAGCCTCCCTCGGAGCCACTGCCCATAAAATCGCAACCGACATCCGTCTGCTCGCGAACCTCAAGGTAACGTCTTCTAAAATATTAAAATCAAGAAAATAGAGGGAACCTCGAGTTCTGATTGATGATGATGTGTATTACAGGAAATCGAGGAGCCTTTCGAGTCGACCCAGATCGGATCGTCTGCGATGGCGTACAAGCGGAACCCGATGCGCTGCGAACGAGTCTGCAGTCTTTCCAGACATCTCATGGTTTTGCACCAGAATGCACTCATGACCTCCGCCGTGCAATGGTTCGAGCGTACCCTGGATGATAGGTACCACGCTCCTCTCACCAATACCTCTTCCTTACAACACTCCAAGCTAACAGAGACCTCTACCTCTGAAGTGCCAACCGCAGAATTACGATTCCCGAGGCCTTCCTGACGGCTGACATCGTGCTTCACACCCTGCAAAACGTCTCGGAAGGCTTAGTGGTCTATCCCAAGGTGATAGAAAGGCGGATCTCAGAAGAGCTCCCGTTCATGGCTACTGAGAACATCATCATGGCCATCGTCAAGAAAGGCGGCGATAGACAGCAAGCTCATGAGAAGATCAGAGTAAGCCCGCACTTTACTCACTCAGTCACTCCCATTCAGCCAACGCATGAAATCCTGATGAAAACTCATGGTCTTGTATCGCAGGTCCTATCTCACGAAGCAGCTCATCAAGTCAAACAGCTCGGACTCTCTAACGACCTCATCCCCCGCGTAAGGGCAGACCCGTACTTCGATCCTATCCACGGCGAACTCGACCAGCTGCTCGACCCGAGGAGCTTCATCGGCCGGGCACCGGAGCAGGTCGATGCGTTCCTCAAAGACTGGGTGGAGCCGGCTCTGGATAATGAGGAGAGTAGGGAGGCAGTTGAGAAGAGTGTGAAGTCGGAACTGAATGTTTAGATCTAGGCGGGCGTGGGAGCATCAGCAGTTCTGGGTGCGGTGTATGGTATTTTATTGGAGGAAGTTTGAGCCAGCGTAGATCTCGTTCCTGCTTTCTGAAAAAATCTGGTCGACTTCCCTCGGTTACTGACTGAGCTATGTGTGTCCTCTTTTTACCCCTACTCTCGTAGGGAAAGAATAGCCGGTGCTGGATGAGCAGTCCCTAAGTTCCCACACTGATGATATCGACACTTCTTTCTCTCAGCATCTTGCAACTGAGCTCAAACACGACCCTGGTTTTCTCAAGCAACCTCGTCATTCACCCTAAGCTGAACATGACCAGAACCTGATTTATTCTGAACACAGCTGCGCAGATGCCGGGCTGAGAACTCTGCAGTAGATGTGTTTCAAGCTTCAAGCTTTGAACTTAACCTCTTCTCGATCCTATATTAGAGAATCGGGCTGATAGACAAGGGCTCTTGCGAATGGAAACCAAGATGAGAGCACCCATAGTTAGAGCAGTTAAATGTTTCATGCCCATCGTCGAAAGCTTGTCCAACCACCCAAAAATCTGACTCGGCCGAAAAAAACTAGTCATCACCGCCTCCATTCACACAAACGCCTTCGATTCTTCAAAGCTTCAGGGCTTCTCATCTCGCGAGCGCATGTACCTAGCACTCATGACCATCCAGGTTGCGAACTGGGGCGTGGCGTCCCGTCGAGGCTTTCCATACGCGTCCCGTACACGGATTGTATAAGAGGTTCGAAATCCTTAGCTTTGAATTCGAGGACCCATTGTTCTACTCTCTGTGACCTGCTAGATTGAAACCGCGTCAGACAAAACCATGCACGTCTCTACTTCTGTCTTGTCTCTTTCCTTCGTTCTCTCCTCTGTTCTGGGCGCGATCGTACCCGCCGTCGAGCCTGCGGGTCACTCTCACTCCACCCTCTCTCAAAGTGATGCAGTAGTGCAGGGAAGGAACGAGACCATAAACGGGGTTCTCACCTATGTTACACTGCCCAAGGGAAAGTTCGACCCGAGCACAGCAGTGCTTTTCTTGACTGGTGAGATAGAGCCCGGTACCTTACTTGTCTGAGAGAGCAATCGTGGATGACTCGGGATATTGTTAGATGTTTTCGGTCTCCCCTCTATTGACAGTCCTGTGAGTTATTTTTCATCCTATGCTTCGACCTGTTGAGAAAGGGGCTGAAGATGTTAATTATTAGTTGTTGGTGGGTTCACAAGCACATCGTCTGGATAAAGAGTCGACGACCTCATATTTGTTCACCGAGTTAGGCCGACCAATGGGCGGCGGCAGGCTTTGCAGTAAGTTTCGATCTGATTTTTTTCCCTATTATTGCCTGAAAGGATCTTGTCATTTATAGACCTATGCGCCTGATTATCTCAACGGTGACGCTCTTCCCATGGGTGGGAACACCACCGCATGGGCAGTCAACCACGGAGAAGCACAAACCACACCGCCCCTCCTGGCGGTCATCAATGCTCTCAAGGCTCGTGGCGTGAAGAAAATAGCCGCTACTGGATACTGCTTCGGAGGTAGGTGAATTTTAGCTGTGAGTCTGCAAGTCCATTGGATCGAACAAATACCTCGTTGCTCGATAGGACTGTACATCACTCGCTTGGTGCAAAACAATACTGTCACCGTTGGCAGCATGTCCCACCCATCCTCGCTGAACGTACCTAACGACTTCATACTGGCGAAGGCAGAATCCAAGGTCCCTGTCGAGATCAACAACGCTGAGCTGGACACCGGGTTCACACCCGCCGTCGCAGCGCAGACAGACGCTGTTATGGGAGATGGTCAATACAAGCCTGGATACCTTCGCAAGCAGTTCGACGGTGTTGGACATGGGTTTGCTGTGAGTAGAGCCTATCTGCTCTAGGTAATAATAGTCGCTGACAAGGTTGCTCATCCGACATGCAGGTCAGAGCGGACGCTGTAAGTGTATCTTTCCCAAGATCAAAACTTAAAAATGAGAACTGACGAATATGCTTGAACAGACCGACCCGGTTCAAGTCGCTGCGAAGCAAGGGGCTTTCGACACCACGCTCGCCTTCTTCAAAGCTCATTTGTAGTGATAGATTGCGCTTCTTGCGTACGGTCGTGTTTTGTACGGGTACTCGCAGATCTGTAGGATACAAGACGAATGAGATATCGAATCGCCTCTTGAAAACTAGAATCGAGTTTTTTCGTTGGGTTGACCGAGTGCCTATATCGAGAAAGACGCCAGGGGCAACGAGACTGTGAAATATTTTCCATGGGAGTTGGATTTGAGAACGAGAATGGATTGACAAAATATAGACTCTAGAGAAGAATGTAAGGAACCACCGACCCATCATCTCCTCGAAGAAATGAAGCAAGAGAGACAATATTGGGTGCTAAGACGTCCAGTCGTTCAGGACACGGCTTGACACTCGAACGGCTGCGTAAAAAAAGGCAGCCATGAGCAACATGGGGAAAAATCATAGCCGTGTCGCCGCACGAAGGAAAAAGAAGGAGCAAGGATGAGTTCGTATATATAGGTGGAATTTAGGGCAGGTTCGAGGGCACACTGGCGGCCAGTGCCCGAGGTTGTTGTTGGTCCTCTGAAAGGTTGCATTCGGCAAACTAGATCTTGCAGAACTCTCTACCTCCAGCACGCTAGCCCATTCTTCCTTGAACCTTCTATCGAGCTCTATTCATTCTGCCCATTCCTTCATGAAGAACTGGATACTGGTGCGCTGTCGAATATAGCTAGATCGAGACTTGGCTATCCATTTGATCCGCATGGATTCAGGAGCACCCATGAGGAACGACCATCGCCTCCATCTGGGGTTCGTGCCGTGGCTACACAATTCTGTGCTATATAAGCCATTGACCCCTTTGAACTCCTGAAAGATCAACGTGATCTCCAACTATCATGCCCTCTTACTATCTTTGCGTCGACTGTGGTGGCTCCAAAACCTCCGCTGTTATTGCTGACACGGAAGGCAACATCGTTGGAAGGGCGCTCGGGGGCCCCTCTAACTTTGCTTATCTCGGACTGGACGTCTTCCTCTCATCCGTATCCATCGCGGTCTCCAACGCTCTCAAATCGGTTACTTCACCCCCTTCGATAGAGCCAGTATCCTTACCCCCACCAGAGGGCGTCACCTTCGCCAAAGCATGGTTTGGTGTATCAGGGGTTGACTCTCCTGCCGCCGCCGCAGCAATTACGCCTCATCTCTCGCAAATTCTAGGAATTCCTGAGGGACCAAAGCTCGTTGTGGCCAATGACACTCATCTCCTCGCCGCCCCAGTCCGTCTTCACGCCGACATCCACCATGCCGTAGCCGTCATCGCTGGAACAGGATCCATAGGTGTTTCGTTTAACCTAACACCATCAGGAGAGCTAGTGGAGTACGGAAGAGTAGGAGGCTGGGGATGGATGCTCGGAGACGAAGGAGGAGGAGCTTCCGTTGGAAGAGAGGCCGTCAGACAAGTGCTCCAAGCATGGGAAGTCGCCACCCTTGACCAGAGGGAGGTGGACAGTGTTCTAGCTCGCAACCTGTTGAAGCTGTACAAGATCGACTCCGTTCCGGATATTCTCGCCCTCATACACAGGCCAGATCCTCCCGCTGGAGCGACTATCCCTCGGGAGCTAGATATCCCTGACACCGCCCCTCCACATCTCACCCAAGTGCGAGAGAAGCGCCTCTCTAATCTCTCTCCGATGGTCTTCTCCGCCGCTTTCGAGCACGGAGACCCTTTGGCTCTTGATATTCTGCGCACAGTTGCGGACCAACTCGCTGCTCAAATATCGACTCTGCTCGCTGTACCGGAGAAACCAATACCCAGGAGGGTGATTGCGAGCGAGGCGGTGCTCTCGTTCGGTGGATCGCTCGCGCTCATCGACACATACCGTGCCCTCATACTCGAGGCTCTGGAAAGAAGGGGCCATGTATTCAAGTATGTCGAGCTGGTTGACGATGCGGCTGCTGTTGGAGCTAAAGGTTTGGCCATTGAGGGCAAGGCGTAGAGGTATGTTACGCGCTCGTATTCACTGGCAGTATCAGGATGATTACTGATTATTGCCTAGAAGTGGGATTACTTACGAGTAGAAACCAAGGGACTCCGACCTCATCTAGTCGTCCTCATGTACTCAGTCCGCGATTATCAGAATAAGTTGACATGCAGCCCCGTTGATTTTTTAGGTCTCTTGATATATGGAAGCCCATTGATCCTCAGCTCCGTCTTGTACCTTGTTGTCGAATCTGCAAGAAGATCGCCCACTATTCGGCGCAAGTATATCATGTATACGATGTACTCTCTTGAAAAGTGCCAGAGTGAAGATGCAGCAGCAGCATGGCTCCGGCTATAATCGCTATCAAGTTGGCAGTCACTGAAGGACCATGGATCACAGATGCTTCTTATCTAGGATCTCCCTTTAGGTATCGAAAGACAGTAGCTCTATCCTCCAGGAAGTCGATGCTGTCGTGACGCTCGTGTTAGGGGTGAGATCTCAAGGCGATTCGAGGGTGCAGGACTGGTGCGCGGTGAATAAGTAGGTGGGATTTCCTTTACTTGGTCAGATTTCGCTATTCAGGACAAGCTGGCTCGCAAGCAGCCATCACAGCACATCTGATAGCTCTCATTGCTTTCAGTGATGGGATCAAACGCGATCACATGATTGCCACTGAAGATAATGGGTGCCACTCCGACCCTGAACTCACAATGTGGTTTCGACCACAGCTGCACAACTTCGTGGAACAAACGCAGTGCAAAGACAAAGGACTTTGTGAGTCTGCATTATGATTGCCCATCAAACTAGGTCACGCACTGTAAACAATGGGAGGCTACAAATACCGATCCTTCCAGAGGATATCTTCCTTCCATAAACCTCCACTGGTGTAACCATCTCCCCTCCTATTCCTTGCTACTTATAAGCTGTGCCTGCTCGCAACCTCTTAATCTCCCTCTCCCTCAGCTCTTACTACCACCTGCGATATCATTCTACCTTTTGATCACGCGAAACCATATTCTCACCAGATCTCAACATGTTCTGGGATCGCAAGGAGACCCCTACCCGTTTCGTAAGCCTCGTTTTCTGGCTAAGATCGCCTCCTACTCACTTGCAACCTCTGTTCTGTAGATCGACGAGGTTGCAAGATATACGATGGTTCAAGACTGCTGGAACCGATATGTGAAAACCGGGGTCGAACCCCCCGAGATGGCTTTCTTCATGTCTCCTAGTAGAGTAGGTTTTTCTCGACTCATGTTCCAATTCCGTTCAGGTGTTAACTTCAACCACCGTACAGTGTGCGAGAGTCAGAAATTTTGAGGTTAGTAACCGCATTCGCAGCGATCATTTTCATCCTTCTGATATCATTCTTTTTATTATCACAGGATCTCAGAAGAGCCCTGGACGATGGAGATAGTGACTCCGTTATCTATGCCGATGAGCTCGAACTTGCGGCGCGCAAGCAATGGGGAAACCGACTCAAAAGGACTATCTCGGCGGTTTCTCCCAAGAGGCCTTCCTTTTCCAGCCCTCTACCTACCTTAGGACTGACGAGATCCACTACTGATCTATTTGGTGTCCTCAAATCCAACAGAAGGATAGTGCTGCTACGCAGCCGCAGCTCGCCAGTAACCCCGACTGGAACGAGCATCGTCTCTGGTAGTTCTTCAAGTAGCTACGGTACCTCTTTGTCGTCTACCCCCTCTTCCCCCACTCCTTCCGAACGTCGACGGAGATTCCGTCCGCTGTCTACTCCAGCGTTCCCAGGGTTCCGGTTCCCTATGCTATCACGGTCTTCTCTGCGTTCATCGACATCTACTTCCTCATCTATTTCCTCTGGATCCACTACTCCATCCACTCCCTCAAAGAAAAACGTAGCTTTTAACGCTACAGTAAGTTTCTCTCCCTCTCGCACATATACTGTAGCTTCTCACACACATTTTCCAGACCAAGCGCCGCCGTACTTCACGACGTACCAATTCAACGCCTATCGTCCTTCCTTCTCAGCAAGAGAAGTTTTTGGTGACTCCTGAATCCGCTCCCAGGAAGCAACGAAGGCAAACTTTGGACGGACAACAGCGACCTTTCGTCCCTCTTCCAAAAATCTGGGAAGAGAGATCTTGTGTTTTGAAGAAGGCTACTCTACCTAGCTCTTCTCCCCCAGTCATCCGTGCACAAGAGACCACGAGCCCTCTTCTAGTCTTCGACCCTTGTCTTCGGACTCCCGCCTGTTTCTCCAGCACCCCTTTGACCTGGGAAGAAGTCCGGTCTCTTCCTTGGCCAGCAGCCCCGACGCCGCCCAAACTATCGCGGCCAATGCCTACTCGCAAACCAACGGGGATAGATGACTCGGGGGCACCCAAACCCTTCGGACTGTACGATTGGTGTATGTGGTTTTTGGTATTTTCCTGCTTCGCGACGGCATTTTGCGCTCTCGCTTGCGTTGGGATTGTATATGCAATTTTCTCCAATAAATTCACTTCAATCCTCTCCATTCTATTTGTTTGGCGCCTTTCCACTGTAGGCGTCCACGCTGCCAGTGCTCCAGACTTCTCCTTCATCTCTTTCTGATTTTTCTCACTGTTCTCTTTTCATCTCTGCGTCCTCCGCCACTGCGACGCCCACTCTTCACTTGCTCACATGTATTTCTCTTGGGTTGTTACTGGCCTACTGCTCGGTTTTGCGCTCCCTCTTCTCTCCTCTTTTTCTTTGACTCTATTATGACTGGCACACGCTCTTTCATCTCTGCTGTCTATTCCCGGCTCTGCGCCGGCTACCACATTCATTCAACTACTCTTTTTCTCACAGCTATCACGCTCGTTTTGTCTCACTCTTTTTCTGCTTTGCTGCGATAACGCTAGGCCTCTCTGCTTCTTATTTCCGAGCATGCTTACACCAACAGTCATCCCTTCTACTCCGCGTCTGCCACTACTAATCTTATACCTACGTTATATATATATATTCTCATCGCCAGCAACAGATTCCGGTTTGTTGTGACCTCAAGAGCTCCAGGCTGCGAGCTCTCTTCAAACGTGACGAAAATCAACAATCAAGTTATCTCAGTCTGCAATGCGACATCAATGCAATATCACAGCTTGAACTAAGAATGCGACGCGACTTAGAGTTGATTCTCCTCAAAAATTTCAAGACGCGACCAGGATCACGACCGTCTCGTGACCGTTCCACTCTAAGCTCTTCCACAGCAACGTTCATCAACAAGGCTAGAAATCGGAAGTCTTAAGACCTACCCTCCTTGCACCTATTGTCTATTTCTGCCCTCCAAAGACTTGGTGTCACCGGAGTAGCTTGCCCACCTATCAAGCCCGACACTGCCGAAGCAGATCATGAGCTCTGATACCACTCAATCCACCGGAAGCGAGCTGGGCCCATCTTCAAACGCCTCTAGAGGTCGAGGACGAGGCAAGAGCCGTGGTGGGCTGGGCAAATACCTCAGAGCCCGCGGTCGTGGCAGGGGAGGTGCCGGACGACCCGCTGAATTCCATAAACGCCTACTACTGGAAGGTGAAGACACAGGTGATCTCGACGAGGAGGAAGCTGCTGCGATCAAGGCTGAATTGGCAAGGAAATACGGGAAGAGGGGCTTGCAATCTAACGCAGACCGTTACGAAGAAGAAGAGCCGGAGCTGGGGTCCGATGGTATGTGTATATCTTTCACTACTTTTACGTGTTCCATGAAATATATCTTATAGGGGAGCCCATCGTCGAACCAGAGGTCGATCTCTCAGCCTTCTTAGAGAAACAACGACATGCCGAAGACGTGGGGCACTCCGTTATACCAGGAGACCAAGTCGACGACGACGACATTGATCACTCTCTTGCTCATCTTTCCCTTAACAAAAGTCCTGCAACTTCCTCGAAAAAGGGCAAAATCGAATCCATCGAATGGGACCATCATCTGGAGGAAATGCGTCAAGCCAAAGAACGTGAGGAGGCTAATCGAGGTTGGTAGCCTGAAACTATGAACATACGAATATGTGCATTCTTAGCCGGTATCCAGATCTCAAGTCGCGATTTAGAGCTAGAACTTCGAAATTGGCCTCATCAAACACCTCAGGAACAATCACCGCAGGCAGAAAAATACGTCGAGGTGCGTTCTTCTGTTTTCTCTCTCAACCATCGAGGTTTAACTCCATCTTACACTTAGACGACACCCGCACTCAAGCTCCACCGCTTCCTTTACCTGATGACGCACCAGCTCAACCAGATCCAAATTCTAAGGCAGCTATGGAGGATTTCCTTGATGATCTATTGACATAGTGACAAGCCTGCCTTGTAAGCATTTCTTATCTTGCATGTGGGCTTTATATTTAACTCAAATACTGGGACCACAGATCGCAGTTGCCTTCCAGCTCATCCTCCCTCTGGAGTGTGGATTTATGTTGACCTAGCTAAAGTACTTTCAATATGGTTCCGAGCATATTGGCAGGTCATCTATCCTACTCTTTCCAGCAGATGAAGGACTGGGAAAGCTGCGAACGAGAAATATAGTTCTCCTCGCTCGTTTACTACCGGTCGCTGGTCGTTTTCAATTGACTGGTGGTTCTGGGATCGTTCTGGCATTGGTTTGGCGCCACCAGATCTCACAGATTACTCCTCCCGACCAAAGCAGCGCGCTGGCATGTCCAGTCTACCTTGCGCTCCTTCAGGGGACTAAGAGCTAAGTGTTACGGGTGTGTAGCCTGCGCATTGGCACCAAGGGTCCACCTGGTACTCTGGATATTTGTAGAATACTCAGGGGGAACAGAATCCTGTCTAATGACATTCGTTGATATCTTTATATCTTCCCTTAGCTGCCGAATCCCGTCCATGTATTGGTTGAAATGTTGGTCTACCTCGCGGCGCAGCTCAAGAACCTCACCGTGGATTTCATCACGGATATCGTTCAGGAACTCGAGAGCGGACTCTGTCTTGCTTGCCTGAGTAAAGCGGGGCCGTATGGACACAAGCCACTCCGCTAGCATGCTACCCAGCCCTTGGGACTTTAGCTGGTGCGTTTTTTTAAATTTTTGCTCCCAGCTTGAAGTAGTTGGCCTGGACCTGGGTGATGGAATTGCAGATGGATTCGTATCGAACAGGGGTTCCGAATACAACGATGATGTTATGAAGGTGTGTGGGTGTGCTGATAGAGAGCGTGGTTCCGTGTTCTCTACGGATAATCCCCTCGAGGATTGGGATGAATACCTGGGTGGCCTGGAATATCTTGCGATAGATCGTTCTATTCTGCTGCTCTTGATTTGTGACTGAGGTGGGATGGACAAAGTATTGGTAGACTCTAGAGTACAGGTTATTGTGGCCTCTAGGTCATCAGAAGTAGACGTTGATGCGTCTCGGGACCCAGTAGGATTGGAAAGGGCTGGTGGGAAGTATGACAAAGATACGGGCGTGTCCCAACTGCTTGTGGAAAACAATGAACTATTGGCTGTTCCTGGAGGGCTGTCACTTTCTGCTTTTGAGCCACTGATATCAGCGTCAGGGAGACAGGAGGTGACCGAGCTGCAGCTCGAAGAAGTAAGTACCACTTCCCATGGAGCATAGACAAGACGTTTCCGTCTCTTCTCCGCAATTCCCAGAGACTCCTCGTCCCCACGGTGAAGCCAACTGCGAGTACTGGGTGTGCTGCTCAGGCCTAGATCGACCGCTTTCCTCGCTGGAGCCTTCTTCCACCCCATGCTACATCTTCTGCTTAGAAATACCGCACCTATAGCAAGAAAGACGTTGGCCACGATGAGAACGATGAATGATATTTTTATCCCTTGTTCTGTGGCTCTGTTGTCAGAGGTGACGGATGGATAGGCATTGGCGACGGTGTCTTCGAAACTAGTATATATGGGTCCAGGAGCAAGAGGGGGAGTAGCGCTGAAAATAGTTGGGGTTCCGTGGAAAGCACCCGAGTATGCGCTTTGCTCGTGCGTGGAAGTCGATGATACAAGCATAGTGACGGTTGCCTGACTCTCTTCTAGTCTAGAAGGACATAATAACCGGTGGTTGTCCATGGTTGTATAACTGGGGCTATGGGGTAAATATTCCCGAAAAAAATCGTCGAAGCTCGAGTTTAGACGACTGACCTTGAGTCGCACGGGGGCATCACTAAGAGCTGTGAGGACCTGAAGGAACTCTGGCCTCTTCGCGATCTACCGCTACACCGTACTGAAGTAGTGAAGACAAACTTACACTATGAGTTATGGCAATATGAATACCACCATTGTAATAGCACAATAGACACGACATGGAACAGGTGGAAGGTATCGAGAAATCTTCCATCTGGCAGTACCGGTGAACAAAGCGAGCTACCTCCTCATTATATGTGATTGACGCCTTACTTAACATGTAATTTAAGGTTTGGCTCAGTTGATATCTAGAGATGCAATGAGTGAGTGTTTGAACCGCATTTGAGGAGAGTAGTTGAGTTGACTCGGACCGAATTGATAACCACCAATACTACTGGGTGCAATATCGTTGGAGTGATGAACTAGAAGAGAGAGTGACTATGCTCGTCTTGAAGAAATTTGAGCAAGCGACACGGAAGAAAGCGCATTGACTAGACGAATCATGTAGATGTCGAACTGGTGTCCAATGAGTGATACTGGTGGGCAGTAAATGTCAAGAATATTCCGGAACCAACGACAGCTCCAAGAAAATCCAGTTAATATTGGGAGCTGTATCAGTGGTCTCAAGTAGATTGCAATAGTCTGCAAGCGAGACATCATCGCGAATTGCTGTAAGCCAAGAAGATAGAGAAGAACAAGGGGATGATCCTCAGGAGAAAGGCACAAGGGGAGATCGGAAATGAGACGATCGTTAACGCGAATCTGACAAACCCGAGTACAGGGACTATACGATCAGGGATAACGGCCCCGGGCTTTGGTTCGTGATAGTAATGAATATTGTTGTGGTAGGAGTACTCAGTGGACTTCACAGGCCTTCAGAAGATTAAGCGAGAAGCTACAGAGAGTCGGGACCAAGGAAGCCCCAGCAGAAGTGCTCTATGCCGTTACGTGGCTACACAATTGAGGCGACGCTCAGCCACCCTAAGGCAAGCATGATTTGGAAGTAACTCTTTAGATCTTGTAACAGAAGAGCGCCAGTGAGAAGTAGAGCCTGAGGAAAACATACACCAGATATGCGTTTGTATTGAGGCCCACCAATCGTGGTCAAGAGTAGGAGAACAGCGATTACCTAAGCTGCTACAGTTCCTCCTGGACCCATCGTTGACGCAGCTGCTCTGGCCAGACTTTGCCTGTTGTCGCCGTACATATATTTGTCCAACATTGCTTCTAGTTCTCAGAGAAGTCATTTTCTCGGCTTTCTCGCTTGACTTGATCAGTTTATCACTGCTGAGGGCCACAATGGAGTCGCTACTAAGTTTGAGGGCTGTTCCGCACTTGGCTCTTGGAGTCCCTATATAACGTCATACACACAATATCGACAATAAAAAAAGGCCACACCGTTTCCGCGCTTTCACTTTCTTCATTTTACCTTCACCCCCCTCTCTTTCCCTCTAACGTCGCCCTTGTTCTTACGAACTGCCTACATTTGAACGTCACGCAGAGACTTGGGTTAGCTCAACATGATCGCCCTGATAGCACCTATTCTCCTCTTCATCTCTTTCCTCATTCTGCTTCTCGTGTCACTTTCTCTGCCTATTATCAAGACCATCTATCTGTTCAGGCTGACGGCCGACGTGACGGAAAGGGTTACGGGTGCGAACGCGCAGGGTGATGCTACGTTTGGTGTCTGGGGCTACTGCACAGGGACCGCTACAGTCTCGTCAGTGATTTGTTTTTCTCGGGAGCTTGACTCTGGACACTGAAGGACCCCCCTCTTGACAGTGCCTTCGGGTTTGACGCGAGCCAGGCTGGGGAATGCACCAAGCCCCATCTCGGATACTCTTTCGACAACGTCGTCGCCCAAGCTCTGTATGTCACACCTTGTGTTTTCTCCTTGTCCTTTGTTTTCTCATAACATCTATTTTTGCTGTCTTCAGTGGAGTCGATCACGACTTCGATGCGATCAACAAGGCTCTCACCGGAGTCCTCGTCTTGCATCCTATCGGTGGGTCGTACCTTATCACTCGCACCGCCTCGGACTTATCCACCGCACTGGATAGTCTGTGCACTGACGTTTGTCACACTCGTCGTCTCTCTCTTCATCCTCCGTCGCGGAACCAACGGTCTTACTGCCCGTCTACCTTCGCTGATCACACTCGGATTCGCCGTGGTCACTGCCGTTCTGACGACGGTGGTATTTTTGGTCGACGTGATCTTCGTGGCTATCGTCCGCTCGAGTGTGCATAGATTGTCTGAAGGTAATTTGACACTCGTATGGGGAAACGCCGTTTGGATGACGCTGGGCGCGACAATCTCGACTTGGCTTGCGATTTGTGGGGCTTGTGGTGGTGTTGTCATTGGAAGGAGGCGGTAAGGTTCTTTTCTCACCCCTTGGAGAAATATTTCTCACTTCGATATTGCAGGTCTCGCACCAACACTGAGAAGTTCTAGGCTCTCGACTCGATGACGCAGACTGCGTCACTTGAAGAGACGAATCTCACGGCCTGACCACCCTTAGAAAGAACTCGGACACTTCGGACTAGCACCATCTATACTAAAATATTTGTCCCACGGACTTGCTACTCCTTGTATCTTGCACCATTCCTTGTATCTAACTTGCCACCTACTAGAGGCAACAGCTACGGTCTAATCGTCAACTGTACGGACAGTTCCATCTTTTATATCTGTGCATGATGTTCAAATTCAATGATTCTGAACGAAACGAAGCCCCTATCCCAAACCTGCTATAAATATCCCATAAAAGGCAATCGATGACGTGCTTCATGTGCTGCTGTGCACGATTACTTCTGTCATGCCTCTGTGATGTACCTCCACCGCTTTCTCAGCTACTTGAACCGAACTACAATGTCGAATCCCAAGAACATCGTTATCGTAGGAGGACACGGCAAAGTCTCCTTGCATCTCTCTCGTATCCTGTCTAAAACACCTTACAACGCGACGGTCACATCTCTCATTCGCGATCCATCGCACGGAGATGATATCCAAGCTACTGGTGCTAAACCTCATATCCTATCGCTCGAAGACGCGTCTATTCGTGATTTGACGAACGTGTTCCAAGAGACGAAGGCGGGTGTCGTGTATTTCGCCGCCGGAGCGGGGGGGAAAGGCGGTGAGGAAAGGACGAAGAAGGTAGATTACGAGGGTGCGCTCAAGGTGTTCGATGCAATTGAGGGCGTCAACGAGGGAGAAAGGCCTAGGTTGATCTTGGTTTCTGCTGTGGACGTAAGGGATCCAAGCAAGGTCCCACCTCACTACGTTTGTTCTCTTTCCTTTCACTATTCCGCGGCTTAGAGGGGCGGGCTAACCTCCACATATTGAACAGAACGAAGAGGACTTCGAACGGTCTAAACAAGCTTGGGCTGCGATTGGCACGTATTACAAGTACAAGCTCGAAGCGGACAGAAACCTCGTCAAACGAACTGCGTTCAAGTGGACTATCTTACGCCCTGGCAGGTTGACACTCGATCCTGCGACTGGGAAGGCATCCGTCGGTAGAACTCATATCACTACCCCCATTTCGGTCAGTGTCACAAATATTACTTTGAATCTGAAAGTCCCTGGTGTGTTGAGTAATGGCTGATCGTTTGCAACAGAGAGAAGACGTGGCGATTGCACTCGCTGGGCTTTCAACTCGTGAAGATGCGTCTGGGCTGGCGATCGACATTGTCGGTGGAGAGACGCCCATTGAGCAGGGATTACATGCGACCATCAAGAGAGGAGAGTCAGACTTCCTTTGGGGATGAGTGGAGAAGCTGCGCTGGAGTCGAAACATTGCAGATAATAACCATTGTAGGATACAGTGCCAGTGAGCAGGAACGAGCGACCAAACTTCTTGGGGGATATGCCAACTTCAATGAAAATCCAGCGAGTCACGGAGACTGTTGAGAGTAAGAAAATGCTCGCATATATTGAAACAAAGCATTACGGATACAAAGCACGATATATATACACTGTGTACCACTTCTAGAAGCCCTGAAGGAAGGGAAGAAAGGAAAGTCAGTACAGTCGAAGAAGAAAATTGCAGGAAAGGAAAAAGTCAGAAGATAAAAACTGTCGACAGTATATGTAATTAAGACAGGGATAACTGAAAGCCTTAAAAGGACTCATCCTGCGAAGAAAGAAGGACAGAAGACACTTACTAGGAGGAAGGGCAAACACGAAAGTCTGGAAGAAAAAGCGCAGTGCTTATGTCAGCGAATACTACGGGGTTCTTGGCTTTGATGATGGCTGTCCAGTGTGAGCGCATCGTCCCTGTTACCAACCTGTTCAGTCAACGTCCCATCTTTCTCACCTGAACGTCCTTGTACTGCTATAATACTCTGCCAGCAAACTGGATAACTCCTTACAACATTACTACTAGACTCAAGTCTAAAATCTACCAGTGAGAGGCCCTTGGTGAGTCTGGCTATATAATCCGGTCTATACAGCTTCCGTGACTTCTGGATAGCCCGAACACCCTCAGTCAGCGTTAGCTCTTCGACGTGAACCTAGTACTGACGAGACCTGTTTCTACCATAGCATCAATCCTTTTCATGGATCATCTCAAATCTCAGGCTTCAGCAGCCACGACTACCGACGAATCTGCTACGGCAACACTTAGCCTCTCTCAAGCCCTTCTCGAAACGGATAATGTTGCAGACGTAAGCCCATCTATTCGTGCCATGTTTCTTTTCGCTGAGCGATTACCAGTCCAATATCTTCGTTGCAGCTCAACGTGGTGATGTCGCCGTCATCCAGTCGCTCATAGAATCAGGTCAAGCCACAGCGAACGACCGTGATGCTCAGAGTATAACACCTCTGCACTGGGCGGCGATCAACGCCCATCTTCCGGCATGCCGCTATCTCCTTGAACAAGGAGCAGAGGTCGATGCGCTAGGTGGCGACCTTGTCGCTACCCCGATGCAATGGGCAGCTCGTAACGGCTACCTCTACGTGATCCAACTCCTCATCGCACACAACGCCGATCCGAACATTACGGATGCGCAGGGGTACAACACGCTGCACCTAGTGACCCACTCCTCTTCAGTCATGCCGCTTCTCTATCTATTGCACCAACCTATCAACGTTGATGCTCGGGATTCTCAGTGTCACACAGCACTGATGTGGGCTGCGTACCAAGGCGATGCCTTGTCCGTAGAACTATTGCTTAAGCATGGGGCTAGTCCGAACACCAAGGATGACTCTGGCCTCACACCACTACACTGGGCCGTTGTCCGGGGTAACAGGGTCTGCATACGCAGGCTCATCGAGAGTGGGGCGGATGTTAGCGCTAAAGATGGGGAGGGACGTACCCCAAGGGATATGTCCGTAGAGCTGAAGAGCCTTGGACCGTGGAAAAGAGCCCTGGAAGAGGGTGGTATGGACGAATACGGTGTGAAACACAAGAAGCCTCTGAGCGATGTGAGTATATTTTTTGTTCGGGTTCTTCACTGGTCTCTGATAAATCGATCTTCCACAGCGAAACAGCAAAATCGCCATCTTTGTCCTACCCACAATTGCTCTCTATGTGATCTTCAAGACCTTAACTTTCTTCCCCTGGTATACCGGCATAATACTCGCGATCGCGGAGTTCTTTGGAATGCACCACGTTTGTCCCATCTGTTCCGTCTTCGTTCCTTGTACCTTAACAAATCTTATGCTGTATAGGTGGTAACACGGGTGTTACTAAACAAATCTACATACACGGATAGTGTTGGTCAGAGTCCATATTTCGCCGGGATCATCACTGGCTCTATGATCTGGGTATGTTTCTGCTGGATTACTCGACTCGTACCAGGTACGTTTAATATCCTATGCTTAAAGAGACCAGCTCTGATCCGTCGGTGTTGTTTGATTAGAAACCTCGGACCATGCCTTCAAACATCTTCTATTTGGTTTGATATTTGGCCTGTGTGCCTACAATTTCTTCCGGGCTATTACTGTGGATCCTGGTACTTGCCCGAAACCAAATAGTGATGCTGAACTCAAATCCGTGCGTACAATCTTGCTATGGTACTCAGGACCTGTCAGACTGACGATGAATCTAGATCATCGAGGAACTGGCTTCTGAGGGTCGGTTGAACGGTCAAACTTTCTGTATTCAGTGCATGGTACATCGTTATCTGGATCTCACCCGCGAACTTCATGTGTTTACGCTCTTCTAGGCTCGTAAACCCCTTCGCTCTAAGCACTGCAGAATATGCGACCGGTGTATAGCCAAGAGTGACCAGTGAATTATTTTCCGTGTTTCAGTTTGCAAAGCAGAAAGCTGACGACGATGGTTTAGTCATTGTCCTTGGGTGTGGAATTGTATCGGAGCCAACAACCATAGGCAGTTCATCCTGTTTGTGATGACGCTGGTCGCTGGAATCGCTTTGTTTGACTATCTCACCTGGGCCTGTATGTACCCTCGTTCCCTGAGAATTACTCACTTGGACTCATCTGTCTTCCATCAGATTTCTCAGCGGTCACTTACACCAGCGATATACCGCCATCATGTCCTCTGCCAGAAGACCTGTGCTCTATCACTTCCACAGACCCATTCCTCGTCTCCGTCACGTTCTGGGCCACGCTGCAGTTAACATGGACCTCTGTCCTCCTGGCTTCACAAGCTTGGCAGATTGCACGACAGCTCACCACGCTTGAAGTTTCCAACCTTGGTCGATACGGCTTCATGGGTGGGCGTGGGGCTCTCACGCAGCGTTCGCAGCACTCAGGCGCGCAGCTTGGTAGCGGGACTGGAGACCCACTCGCGAGCGATCAGCTCTCTGGGCTATCTCCTTCTCCAGGACATCATCACCACCAAGGTCCATGCGGTGGTTGTGGTAGTGGTTTCCTGATGAACCTCCTCGGTCTGGACAGGTTTACGAAGGGTAAAGCTGTTGACGGGTTAGCCAAGGCTAACAAAGCGTCTAATCCGTTCGATATGGGTGTCGTGGCGAACTGCAAAGATTTCTGGACGAAAGGGAGCGAGTTGGGGGTTGAGTACGAGAAGCTTTACGATATTCCCGCTGAAGGATTCCACGAGGCTAGGAGACGGAAAGAGATAGAGGAAGGTGTTGATGATGGTAAGACCAGGCAAGGTTTGTTCATGCGAATGGGCTTGCCCGGGTTTGGGAGGTCTCGGCCAGGGTACGAGCCTGTCAGTCAAGTTTGAACGAGACCGCAGGGATTACTCGACCTCATTCTCTTCTTGCTCGTATGAGCTTACACCTTGACTTCTTGACTACGAAGGTGTATGTTCTTCTGTATTATTTCTTCATGTCAGTTCCTAATGACCGCGCCGACTCCACGAATTCCTTGACGCGCTATTTATCTATCTATCCATATCGCAATCACGTACTCTATTATGCCTAGCTTGATTACCTTCTACGAATATCATGGTAATGCACCAACTCTTTCGTCGACTGATCATAATGTCGAGACGATATCACACCCAGTCTTCCAAGGTATACATCTATGGCAGTTATACCCATGCACGAGCGGGGACATACTGTCTCCGACCACCTCGGACCGCAGAACCGGCATATTACGGGTTTGACTTATCTTCTCCACTTCCTCGACGATGAGGCCAGGCCCAGAGGCTCTGTTAGAATCTCTTCGGACTCTACCTTCGCACGACAGGGTGGCCTATCTTTCTCAACTCCTAAAAGATATCGACCGCCTTGAACTCACTCAGGTCTTAGCGCCCCTCGGAATTTCCAACACCAGCTGCAGTACTCCTAGTCCCTATCCGTATGGAACCACACCAGAACAGTCCACGACGAGACCAAGCAACCCAACTATGGATGATTATTTTTCTAGTCTCCCAGCAGAGCTCATCCTGCATATCGTCTCCTTCATCTTGGAACCTTTGGATCTGACAAGGCTGTTGCAGACGAACAAGAAGATGCTCAGGCTCATCAATGGGAGTTCCAGGATATGGGAGAGGTTGTGTAACTCCTGGAGTTTCATGCCCAACCAAGGGGTGATGGAAGACGGGCTTGCGAACAGCCTTTCCATGTCTGGGACGCCTTTGCAAGACGAGGAACCGCTGGAGGAGATGGAGAAGTTTGCGGATTTACCTCTCGACCCCGCACTCGAGTGGATTACCGCGCGGAAGAGAGAGCAGATATCTCGTAGCCAAAGTCCGGCATGTCAGGATAAGGATACGAACTACTTCAGGTCCAAGTTTGTGGACGAGTACTCTATTCGTGAGTAATTGTGGATCCAGCTGGATGATCCTCTAACTGATTCCTCTGCGTCCCTCCCTCTCAGAACGCAACTGGCGCAACAGGGGGAGAGTACTACGGTCTCATTTACTCTGCAACTCGGCCTCCACTGTGACCTCCGCTGCCCTCTCCGAGAGCTGGTTGGTAGTCGCTTTGGCCAATGCCAAGATTCATGTCTTATCTGCCACAACGGTATGCATACTGAATTATTACTATTGGTCGACGCTAGGGCTGAATTTCTTGTGTCCAGGGTATTCTATCAAGAACACTTGTAGGCCATGACACCGGTGTCTGGACTGTCTGGCTTATCAACGCCGGGGGCAGACAGCGCAAAGACGGATACGAATACGAACCACGGGACTTCATGACGCCCAAGGAGCTGAACGATGAGGATAGAAGGATTGCGAACCTAGGTCCTTACTTGCGTAAAGTGGTCGGTATACCGGAAACTGAAGCACTCCGCCATTCTATCCCTGAAGACGATCATTCAATGCGAGAGAGCGAGAGATTTCTAGATTCGGACGGAACCGACAGTAAATGCTCGGTTTCTGGTGGGTTCGGTCAGCCCAACGCGCTCGTGCTTAGCGGGGGATGTGATAAAGTGCTGAAGGTGTGGGATGTCAGGACTGGGTAAGCACTGTATGCTTCGGGACTATACAGTAATTCAATCTTGCTCACTTCTGCTGTAGATATTGTGTTTACACCTTGGTGGGGCACGCTACTACTATACGGTGTCTTGGTGTCTTGCCGCATACATCCTTAGCGGTCACTGGTTCCCGAGATGGCGTGGCCATTGTCTGGGATATCAAGTTGGGTAGGTTGGTTCGGAAACTTAGAGGTCATGAGAGGAGCGTGCGATGCATCTCAGTCGACTGGGTTAAGGCTGGCTATGGGCAACGCGATCGAGGGATGAAGAGAGCGATCACAGGAAGTTACGATTCTACGTGCCGCGTGAGCTAGCTCTCTTTCTAGCTACTTCAGACTATCGTGTTGACGGGGCTTTCGCTAGGTCTGGGACCTGGATACAGGCGACTGTTTGCACGTCCTTAGAGGGCACGTAGCTGACATATTCTCTGTTGCGTTCGATGGTGCTCGCGTTGCTTCGGCGGGCAGTGATACAACTGTGCGCCTCTGGAATGCAAATACCGGGTTAGTTCTACTTATTTCTAAGACGCGTTACACTTCTCATATAACTCCTGTTCAGAGAGTGTCTCGCTATTCTAAGTGGGCACACTTCACCGATATGCACTTTGCATTTATCATCCACGAAATTATGTAGTGGTTCGTTGGATGGTAGAGTCATCATGTTTGATCTGCCTCCACTTCCACCGCTTCCGGCGGGGACATGCGACAATGCCAGCTCGGAATCAGAGGAGACCTCCAGTTCCTCTGACGCAGCATCACAAACGAGGAGGCGTTATCGGTCTTCACAAGGTAGTCGAACTTCCCACCCTGATCTCATTTCCCCTCAAACCCCGTACTATCCCAACGCTCCTCCGTCCCAACACATGGCCCATACTCGCTCTATGCTTGAGGATCAATTTCGTAGATCCTTTTCAGGTCTTGCCCATCCCAACTTTTCGATCACGTCTCTTCAATTTGGCGGCTGCGATAGCTTCAGGTTTTTAGTGACCAGCGGTAACGACGGGCTCGTTAAAGTGTGGAAGATACCTCCTGGGGTAGACAACGAAGATGAAGAACGCCTCTCTGGACCTGGTCCCCCCAGTAACATATTTGGCCTGTCATCACCTTCCCGACAGGGGAAGGAATTCAAGGACTGGAACAAGGAGTGTTTTATTAGGAATCTAGCTCCGAACCCTAACGATGGGACCGTGCTCGTTGTTGATCAAGCGGGGTTCGAGCGTAGGATCAACAGTAATCTGACGAGGGACGAACGAATGGACTCTGTGTACAAGGTCGTTTGGCGCAGGGGAGTATGCGCGGTCATGGGCAAGGTGAAGGGTAAGACTGTGGTTGAGATCTGGAGTTTCCGGTAGGAGAAACCAAGAGTAACGCGTTGCTTGGTTCTGGGATTTTTCTGATGATTTAGTGAGAATCCTTTGTCTCCCTCTACTCACCATCCTCCTCTGACGCTGGTCTCTTCAGTTCTTATATATGACATTGTTCAGTATTTGTATACCCTTGCGAAAACAGCAGCGCAACACAATTTCTGTATTCTTAGAGATCGGTGTTTTCTCGGATATCTTGTGCTTTGCTCAAGGCTCCCGGTCAGTTCACGGGACCTTGTTTCCTGGAGATCGAGAATCCGAGAACTCAAAATCATGCTGGTTTGCGAGGCATATATAAAGCAGTCTGAAAACTCGTCTGTTCTGGGAACTGAATTGCTACCCATGCTTGGTAAATCGGGATTTTCGGCGTTCTTTGTTTTTTTCTTCCCGGTTCTCGCTGGCTCTCCAGTTGTTGCCGTGCAGGACGTGCACGCCCCCGCAATGCGGGTGCACAACACCGATCCTCTTATTTTCTATCATGGTCGCTGGGATAAGAGTCCTGGAACTTGGTGGTAAGCAGTGATCGCTCTTATTCCGCAGTAGCCAATCTTACTTATGCACTCTACAGGGCGGGCTCAGGCTTCAAATTACACATCCAAGACCTGACCTCGATTTCTCTGAACCTCGGACCTGGGACCACCTCCCCCAATGCGTCCGTCGGTGTTTCTATTGATTATGCCCCTTTCTTCACAGTCAATATGACAGAGGGTGCAAACGAAATACCGCTTTCAGGCGGTCAGGACATCAATGCGACCTCGAAAAGGACAGTCCTTCGAGTTAACGTCGAAGGGTGGCAGAACAATAGGGTTCACCTTGAGTCAATTGATTTGAACCCAGTAAGTCGTACCCCTTTTGCTTCTGTGTTTCGACTGGGAACCTGAGGTGATTATTTCCCAGGGTGCTCGTCTCTTGCCCTACAAACCGTCAAAGCTCGCATTCCAATTTATCGGTGATTCCTTATCTGCTGTACGATTGGTCCCTATCACGCAAAGCTTGAGATCAAATGACAAGTTTCTCATGTGTAGGGCCAATTCCTTCCTCTTGGAATCGATCAAGCCTGGCCTTTCCTTGTCGGGGAGAAGTTCAAGGCGGAGCACGCGATCAATGCACAACCTGGTGCAACATTGACTGTAATGCGAACCACATCTCGAGGAATAGGGTAGCCTGCGTGCTGAATATAACTTCGCGCAGGACATGGTTTCGTATGGGAATGTTCATGGGGTGTCGTTTCAGTTTTTCAGGGTGAGCATTAGTCTCATTTTTGAGGTGTGCACTTTTTGAACATGATTGCTCTCGACTTGGAAGACCGAAGACACAGGTAACTGCTCTCTGTTGATTTGACTCTTTCTATACTTCGAGGGCTGATCAGGGCTTTTTTTTTAGGATATTACTACACGACTGATCACAACTTCACAACACCTTGGAATTTCGCTCACGACCATCCTCAGCCCACACACCTCGTCATCCATATTGGGTGCGTTGCTCGCTACTAGAAGTCACTAAAGCCAGCGCTCTCATTCGGTGTTGCTTCAGAGCAAACGATGCTTCGCACAACGTCACCAATGCTGACTTTGTTCAGACCTACACCCACTTTCTAGGTCGCCTTCGTACTGTCTATCCCCGTCAGCCCATGTTTGTCTTTACACCAGTGCGTGCCTTCTCTTGATTTGGTGCGGAAAGCCTCCAATTTTCTTATCACGTTAGTGGGGCTGGCCCTCTGCGGATGCTCCAGTATCATATTATTACGACGGACAGTATCAAGTCGTCGTAGACAATCGGTGAGAACTGAGTTTAGAGTCGGTGACTTTTTGGCTTCAAGTGCTAATGGTCTGGGTTTCTTCTCAGAAAAAAATTGGGAGACCACAATGTATTTCTCGTGAACACTACTGGATGGGTAACCTTTGCGGATGTTTTTCCTGAGTAGGTTCTTTCGGGTTCACATATTATCCTTGGGTCGTGCTCATTGGCATTGTGCAGCAATGTACATCCAGACGTGAATGGCCACGCGAGAATTGCTGGTCTGTTTGAAGACTGGTTGGTGAAGTGGGGTCTCCAGCCTGAGGAGCAATGGGAAACCTTAATCTGAAGAGATGCCAGTGATCATTCAAAGAGTTGGCACTGTTCAGTGCTTCCAGTTGGGCTGCGCGAGTAGGTTGGTGGCAAGCTAATATGTATTTGAGTGTATATACAACCCATGAATTCCTTGCATACCTTTGACTCTGTAACTGGCTCTGCAAATCGGTCTTCAGGAAATGATTGACCATGACATTGATGGTCTGGATTTTGAATCTTTGATGGCGTTAGTTTTGTTTTGTCTGACCAAACAATGAACACAGCAACCCATTCTGACATCAACAACTTCCAAGTCCACAGTGACGGAAGGGCTACATGCCCGATAAGCCTCCACGCAATAAACATTCCTCAGGCTACACTCGCCTCGACGACGACAACGACGACGAAGGGACTGAATCTGGAGATATTCCGATGCATCACGTCGTGGCCACTTCTTCTGCTGCTGCTTCCAAGAGACGACCCGCGACACGACAAACACGCTATGTAGACGACCCAGAAGAGGAGGATGCTTTGCTGGGTGGGCAGGACGATTACGATGCTGCTGAGCAGGGTCAGGAGGTGGCAGCTTTGCCACGAAGGCAGGTATGATAGGTCCTGCTTCACTTCCAGAGTATAGTCAAGCTAATGCTACGCGTTTCGCAGCCGCCGAAAGCACAGTTACTGAAGCAACGTACCAATACCAAAGACAAGTCAAGGACTGTACCTTTTAGACCACCGGGTCGGTCATGATTGAGATTCGCTTGAAATTCGTACACTGACCGCTCCTACAGATAAGCTACGGAATTCATTCCCTCCGAACACTGTACGAAATCAAAAGTACAATATGTTCACCTTCCTCCCACTTGTATTCTACGAGCAGTTCAAGTTCTTCTTCAATCTTTATTTCCTACTTGTTGCACTCTCACAGTTTATACCCGCACTCAAGATCGGTGAGCAATGGTTACAACCTTGGTCTCCCGCTGCGGTCATTGATGAATCTATAGGCTTCATACTAACTTACATCGCACCCCTCGCCTTTGTGTTGTTCGTTACGATGGGCAAGGAGGCCTACGATGACTACAAGCGACACCAGAGAGATCGCGAGGCCAACTCACAGAAATATCTCATCCTCGATGCTACGCCATTCACTGGCCAGTCTGCGCAGCCAAGTAACCTTTACACGCGCTCGGTCCCCTCTTCAGCCCTGAAAGTCGGAGACCTAGTCCATTTGGAGAAGAATCAGCGCGTTCCAGCTGATATGGTCCTGCTGCGCACGTCTGATGCCTCAGGCTCTTGCTTCGTACGAACAGATCAACTTGATGGAGAAACGGATTGGAAACTCAGGATCGCGGTCTCTGCTACCCAGAAACTGGAGACGGAGAAGAGTCTGTTATCTCTGGACGCGGAGATTTACGGTGGGCGATGTGTTACTTCTGCTTGTCTTGGTCACTCACTTCTGTTGATTTTCCAGCTGACGCCCCCATCAAGGACATCTACTCTTTCATTGGCACTTTTACCATGAACGCACCCCCTAACGAGACAGAAAATGATGTACCAATGGTTCCTGTGCCCACTGTATCCCCTCTCACCGCAGAAAACATGCTTCTTTCCAACACTGTACTGGCCGCGGGATCGGCTGTGGGTTTTGTGGTTTATACAGGTTCAGAAACGAGGGCGGTCATGAACACCAGTCATCCGGAGTCGAAAGTTGGTTTGTTGGACATTGAGATAAACAATCTTGCCAAGGTACCATCGGTATCACCTCGTCTCTTGAACTTCCTTTGTTGACCTTTGCGGCAGATTCTCTGCGCAGTCACTTTTGTCCTCTCTCTGGTCTTGGTAGCTTTGAATGGCTTCAGGGGGCTATGGTATATTTACGTGTTCAGATTCCTCATTCTATTCTCTTCTATCATCCCGATCAGGTGAGCTACGTTTGGACACGTACCTTCCCCCTCGATTGACCAGATTCTAGTTTACGGGTGAATCTTGATATGGGCAAAACTGTATACGCACACCAAATAATGAACGACAGCGAGATACCCAATACCATCGTCCGGACGAGTACCCTACCAGAAGAGCTTGGGCGCATGGAGTACCTTCTTTCTGATAAAACTGGTACATTGACGCAGAACGGTACGTCCCTTCTTAACAACACAATCGATGGGATACTCATGAGATTGGCCCTAGAAATGGAGATGAAGAAGCTACATCTCGGCACAATGTCTTTCGGATTCGATACCATGGATGAGGTTGCCCATCAACTGGCTGTCGCTTATGGCGAAGGAGCCAGTAGGCCCATTATCGCTGGTGCAAACATATTTACTAATGAGCTCTCCGCAGATCACTTGAGGCAGGGTTCTGTCACTGGCGCACAGCTCGCTACAAGAGGAAGGAGGGACATGTCCTCACGAGTTCGAGATGTGGTTCTGAGCCTAGCGCTTTGTCATAATGTTTGTTTTATTTCTCGATCTTGTCATCAAGAGTCCTGATTTTGAGTTTCTTCCGTAGGTGACACCTGTGAAGAATGACGACGGTACTGTGACTTATCAGGCCTCATCTCCAGACGAGGTTGCCATCGTGCGTTGGACAGAATCCATCGGCCTTACTTTGACCTTCCGTGACCGGACAAGGATGACACTGACTACGCCCTCTGGTACCGAGCTCAACTTCGATGTTCTTGAAATATTCCCCTTCACTTCAGAGTCCAAGCGCATGGGCATCATCGTCCAGGATACCTCTACGAAAGAAATTCTGTTCTTGCAGAAAGGGGCCGACGTTGTTATGTCCAAAATCGTTCTTCGTAATGACTGGCTTGAAGAGGAGACCGCCAACATGGCCCGTGAGGGACTTCGTACCCTAGTCATGGCACGGAAGAAACTCAGCGCTCAGGCGTACTCCGACTTCAAGCAAAGGCACCACGACGCCAGCATCAAAATGGAAGGAAGGAATGAAGCCATGGCCGAGGTGGTTCAGGAGTATCTGGAAAGAGATCTCGAGTTATTAGGACTAACAGGCGTCGAGGATAAACTCCAGGACGATGTGAAATCTACTCTTGAACTACTGAGAAACGCAGGTATCAAGATTTGGATGTTGACCGGGGACAAGATCGAGACAGCACGGTGTATCGCTATCTCGACGAAATTGGTAGCGAGGAATCAGTACATCCACGAAGTTGCAAAACGTAAGCCTTATTCTCAGCATCATCAACACTATCTCAAACACCTCCCTTCTCTAGTCAAGACTGCTGATCAAGTTCGAGACGAGCTGGAGTTCCTCCAGTCAAAGTTAGACTGCTGTTTGGTTATTGATGGCGAATCACTGTCTGTGAGTACTTTCCAAGTTCTGGTTTTGCTGCAGTCCCCCCTGATCTGCGCTCTCCCTAGCTCTGTCTTGAGTTATTCAAGAAAGAATTCATTGAGATCGCCACCAAGTTGTCCGCAGTGGTGGCCTGCCGTTGTTCTCCCACTCAGAAGGCAGATGTTGCACGCCTCATCCGTAGCCATACAAAGAAGCGAGTATGTTGTATTGGGGATGGTGGTAATGATGTGAGTATGATACAGGCTGCAGACGTTGGTAGGTCACTTCTTTTCTCGATCACGACCGGAGCTAAACCCTGTACGATTTTCTAGGCGTCGGCATTGTGGGCAAGGAGGGCATGCAAGCTTCGCTGGCCGCAGATTTCTCCGTCACGCAGTTCAGTTACCTCACCAAGCTACTACTTTGGCATGGGCGCAACTCCTACAGACGCTCCGCAAAGCTCGCTCAGTTCGTCATACACCGCGGGCTGATAATCTCCATCATGCAAGCCGTTTTCTCAGCCATATTCTACTTCGCCCCGATTGCGCTGTACCAAGGATGGCTCATGGTCGGGTACGCTACCGCATACACTATGGCTCCCGTCTTCTCTCTGGTTTTGGACAAGGATGTGAATGAGGACTTGGCGTTGTTATATCCAGAGTTGTACAAGGAGCTGACGAAGGTGAGGATACAATCGATTAGTTGTGGACCGAGCTTCGTTCTCACGCACCCTACTTCCCACAGGGGAGATCACTATCTTACAAGACTTTCTTCCAATGGTGTATGATCAGCTTGTACCAAGGTGAGCTCCAGAACCAGCGATCTCGATCTTCTCCAGTTTTGACTCCTTGTCATTGATAGGCGGTGCCATCATGATTATGTCCCTGGTGCTCTTCGAGAACGAGTTCTTGCACATCGTCTCAATATCCTTCACCGCTCTTGTGCTGAACGAACTCATCATGGTGGCCTTGGAGATAACGACATGGTAATTTTCTCCCTCGTAACCCTTTGTCAGTCGAGCCTCATATTCTATTCCCCCCTTAGGCACGTCTACATGGTGGCCTCAGAAGTCGTTACTTTGCTAGTTTACGTCGCCAGTATAGCATTCCTACCTGAGTATTTCGGTTCGTCCTCACAAACCTCTCCTGCTAGATTCTTCCTTGACACTTTCATCCTTGCAGATCTTACATTCGTAGTCACTCTTGGTTTCGCATGGAAAGTTGCTGTGATCGTTGCCATCAGTACCCTTCCTCTGTACATCATTAAAGTCATCCGTAGTAGAATCGCACCAGCAGCCTCTAGTAAACTAATATAATTGAGTACTGTTGTATCTCATTTTCTTCTCTTGCCGTCATCGCAACTCGTCCGCCAGTGAAGCTGTACACCTTCAGTTTCCCACCTGAGGGTCGCTTACCGATTGAATAATCTTCTCAACCTCAACCTATCTGCTACTTAACTGATGACGTCTTTGGAACTTGGGAGATAATTCTTAGGGCGCGAGGGAGGTGTGTTGAAGGTGAAGTTGTTTGAGATGGAGTCTCGATGATGGTAGTAGGACAGTACTATGTAAACAGAGAAAAGACAGGGAGATGGAGTTGATGCAGCTCAGTACCGAACGATGACACTGGTGACTACGAAGAAATTCGAGAAGAGAGCTCAGGTAGTCTGCTTATGCAGGACTAGGGCTGTGGCTTATGGTAGAGATGAAACGAAACGAAGCCGAGATGTGAATCGACGAAAAAAAAGAACTGAAGGAAAAGGAAGAACAAAAAAATTTGATCCCACGGACTCATGCAGTCAAGTGACTAAAATGCAGGCTTCAGCTTCCGCCGGGATGAGAAGAAGGCGAACTAGCGTGCGCAACGAACTGATGCTGAGGATTGAAGAAATGTCCAGCAGCTGCGCTACCACCAGCCAGACCTGGTGGAGGCCCACCGTGCTGAGGACCATGGTGGTGCCAAGGATCTACGGCTGAACTGGGCGTCGAGGAGGGCGGGCTACCCCATAGGTTCGCAGGTTGTCCCAGAGGCCTAATGACACCAAACGGAGGTGCAATGCTCCAGGGCGTACTACCTCCAGTACCAGATCCAGAGGAAGGTGAAGGACCATTAGGAAGGCTGCTCCTTGGTACAGGCCCAGGAGGACCGACGGGAGCTCCCCACCCTTGCCCTACAGCCGCTCCACCAACCACACCACGGTTCCTAGCAGGACTAGAGATCACGACCTCATCGTCGTCGGCTGCAAGAGCTGAGGAGCCCAGGTGTGTACCTTTTGGTGATGGTGAGCGCCGGTTCGGTGATGATTTACCAGAGGATGACTCTCCAGGCGCAACGGTTGATGGACGAGCGATAGGACGAGCGATAGGACCTGGTATGATGGCACCGCTTCCCACTGGGCCCAGAGGTCCACCGACTTCTAAGACAGAAGCACGACGACTGGGGCCTGCACCTGAACCGGGGGGCAGCTGTTGCTGCTGCTGCTTGGGCGGTCCAATAGGGGATGGAAGAAGCCCTTGCGAGGAGCTGGGCTGTTGTTGTCCTGGTTGTTGCATCTGTTGCTGAGAAGGCCCACCCAGTCGACCGGAGCCAGAGGCAAACGCTGCTGGATCGGGGAAAGCTGAGTTAGGAAGGGAGCCGCTGAATGAGCGGGAGGGTCCAAGACCAGGAGCGTGACCAGGAATAGGGCCAGGGCCAGGAAACCCGTACGGAGGACCATGGTTGAAACCCATCACGCGAGGCGAGATAGCATTGGGAGATAGGTTGTTCAGAGCACCTGTGAGACCGTTGGGATACATGCCTCCTACATGAGGTGGATGAATTGGATGATGGGGAGGTCCAGCTTGTTGCTGGGACATTGTAGAAGGAAGTGGGTGCTGCTGTGGCTGAGGAGCACCCTGCGGCTGGGGTGTGGTGACGACAGCTGGTCTGGATGGCTGCTGCTGACGAGGAGCCTGTGAGCTGGGACCCGGAGAAGTAGGCGAAGCAACATTGAGGTTGGCAGGCTTGTTCAGGATCTTCTTAGGCGTTTGAGCGTTCCGTTGAGCGTTGTTGGCACTCGCATTATTGACATTGCGAGCAGCAGCTCTAGCATTTTTTGCCGAAGCCGCTTTCTGTTGCTGCTGGGCTAAACGTTCTTTCTCTTTTGCCTCTTTCTCAGCCTTTTCCTTGGCTTCCCTTGCTTCTCGGGCCTCCTTCGCCTTCCTTTCCCTTTCTTCTCTCTCTTTCTCTTCCTTCTCGCGTCGGGCTGCCTTTTCAATACGCTCCTTGGCTTCTCTCTCTTCCCGTAACTTTCGCTCTTTCTCCTCCCTCTCTTTCCTCTCGGCTTTGAGTCGATCCTCCTTCTCCTTCTCCTTCTTCTTGCGCTCGGCCTCGCGCTCCTTCTCCTCGGCCAGGCGCTTACGTCTTTCCTCCTCTTTACGAGCCTTCTCTTCGTCGGCCAATTTCTTGGCCGCTTCACGACGAGCTCGTTCCTCCTCACGTTTCTTCTTCTGCTCTTCTTCTAGAAGCGTCTGCTTCGCCTTGAACGCTTGTTCACTAGCTAAACGCTCCGCTTCACGAGCTTGACGCTCTTCCTCTTTCGCCTGTTTCTGTTGCCTGTAAACCAGAGAGAATCAGATTTGCCAGTTGGATTCAATAAGGATGATAGCGACGGACTTCTTCTTATCCTTCTTCTTCTGGTTTTGAGACTGCTTCTTCGCCTCCTTCTCCTTCGAAGACTTCTCCTCATCTTCGAGTTCCCGGAGGAGTTGAGCTTGCCTCTCTTGAGCGACCTTCTCACGATAAGCATGTAGCACTCGCTGCTCGAACATCCGAGCGGCGAAGATGGAGAACATGCGTTTGCCTTCTTCCATCTTCTGCTCCTCCGTCATCATCTAGAGAGAGAGGACATATTGTCAGACGGGTGGTATCAACCCAATGGGAAAGATGAAGCGCTACCTCTTCCTCATCATCCTCGTCATCCTCATCGTCTTCATCCTCATCTTCGTCGTCCTCGTCACCTTCGTCATCCTCGTCGTCCTCATCTTCGCTATCCTCTTCTACATCACCGGCGGCTTCCTCTTCTCGCTGCATCCTCCTTTCGGCCAATTGCTCCATCATCTCGAGGAACTTTTGGCCGTCGTTCTTAAGGAGGTCATCAGCTACGGTGAGGATGTTTCCTGGGCCTACAGACAAACCACAAGGCTTTAGCCTACAATGAGAACAGAGATATTTCTGATGCTCCTGACCTGTCACTGTGAGACTTGTACCGAGATTGAAGCCTCCGTAGTTTCTGGCAGGAGGCGCCTTTCCATTGACACCTTGCTTAGGAGCGTTGGTGGTGGGCTGTGGGGGTACAGTGCCCCTGCGAGCGGTTTGAGGATGCCGCTTCGCCGGATCGGGCAAGTTAGTAGTAGGATGTGGATGAGGATGGGGATGAGTGTGCTGTCGACCATCTATATGCACGGATTCTTCTTCTTCGTCTTCAAGCTCTCCTTCATCGAGCTCCTCCTCCTCATCGTACTCCTCTTCATCATCCTCCTCATATTCGTCCTCGTCTTCCTCTTCGCCCGATCCGTCATCGAACTCGCTCTCCAGATCACCCTGCCCATGGTTATGAACCGGCTGCTGTGGCTGGGGAGCTTTGGCCTGCGGCACACCTGGATGGTGACCTGGGACTTTTCTCCCGTTGGCTGTGATCGGAGAATTGGCCACAGGCTGTTTAGAGCCAGGAGGCCGTTTAACACTAGGTGGATGTTTGACATGCTGAGGATGTGAATTGGGATGACCAACGACGGACCCGTTCTTGTCTAGCTCTACAGAACCTGGGAATGGACCTGGACCGGGTGGAGGCGGAAGAGTGCCCCCGGAAGAGTTGTATCGTTGTTGGTAGTTAGCGTACTGTTCGAGCTCTTCGTAGTAAGCTTCATAAAGAACTTCAAGTTCCTCCTCTATCGCGTGCCTGTACCGATCGATGAGATAAAAGGAGGTAAAAGTTAGTAAGGCGACCGCGTAAAAGAAAGAGAAGAAAAATCGAGAGAAGGCTGGAACTGACCGCTTGCGCCCACAGACGGCACAAGAACAAGAATGCTTCTGCTGTTCCTTCATCTTCTTGAGAACGGTGTCCTTCTCGATCCTGACGAGTTCCCGACGCTCTTTCTCTGCCAGACCAAGCCAAAACTCTTTGATTCGCTCTCGCTCTTCGACGGAACTGGTGCTCCAAATCTTTGAGTTCCCAGTGGCACTCGAGCCAGCGTTGTTGGTCCCTCCTTTCGATCCTGCACCGTTTCCGGCTCCTACGCCTGTCCCTGCTGGTGGACGTGGCTTCGGTGGAGGAGGTGACGGATGGTGCCCCGCTCCTGCCCCGTGCTGCTGCCCTTGCTGGCCAGCTTGGGGACTGTTGTATAACGGTGCTTTGGAGGCCGCCCGGCGAGACTGTGTAGTGGCTGCATTGGTAGCTGTCGAAGCGGCTGATGAGGGAGGGTAGGCCATCGGTTGCTTGCCGGCAGCTCTTGAGCTGGGCGGCGGAACGTTTCTGTTTGGTTGCATGGACGTCGTCTGGGTCACTCTGTTCAGACCAGACAAAGCGTAGGACCCAAAGAAATTTTCGTGAAGAGATGGGGTCACTGAAGAAACAAACACAAAGTCACTGAGCCACTACTATTTGCGCGTTACTCAATTTTTGTGATAGTCTTTCTAATCGGAGGTCACTAAGTCACTCTGCACGCCGCGGGCTTTGATTTATAAAACTCCGTTATGCGGTGGCCGGGCAATGCCGGATTATGTAACAACATTACTAAGCCACTTAAGCCGTCCCAAGCAACCACTGATAAGACTCTGCGACGTGAACGTTGATCCATCGACGCGAATCGATCTCCCATTTGCTTCTTATCGAGTCCTGGAACTCAGGTTTACCACCCTGGTCGATGACACCTGCTGTGCTCCATTGACGCCATTTGACCTGCTGGGCGCGATCTGAGTCTGGTTGGAGGGTGCCGCTAGGATCGGTTTGCCGACGCACGGGCTGGTGGAAGAGCGCACTTCAGCGACTTAAAATCCAGAAGAAAATGGGAAACAACACTCACCTGCTTGAGCTCCCCAACGACCATCTTATCAACTAGAATCATGGGCCGAAGCTTCTCCCTCAGCGCGGCGTCTACAATCGTCCGGTTCCTCTTCCCTGTCTGCTGATGTCTCCTACGATATCCCTTCGGAAGGAAGAACATCTGAGAGTCGTAAGGAGACGGAAGAGGAACGACAAAGAGCTCCTGTTTCTGAAGGAGCTTCAACGGCTTCAGATGCTCTTTCACCGAAGAGGCAGCTTGTGTAGATGAAGTTGGTGCTGCTGCTGGTGACAGCGGCTGCGACGGGGCACCGCCAGAAGTCAATACTACTTCTGGCTCTGTGTACTCCGTTGGCTCATCGCTGAGAGCCTCAGTATACCGAGGGAGCTTCAGTTTCGCTTCGCCCCCAAGTTCGACCTCTTCGTCGTCACTGGTCGCTGCGTTGAAAACGATTCTGGGGCCTTCGTTGTACCCAGAGAACCAACCACTGCCATTTGGCGTATGAGGATCCGGGGTAGCAGGAGCGGAAGTCGTTGTACTGCTACCGCTATATTCGGACGTAGGCGACCTTCCGTCATAGAGCGAGGGCGTGTATAAAGGGATGGAAATGGTGCGTGTGGGAGAGCGGACCTGGATAGGAGAAACCGAGACGCGTGGGGTAGCCGAAGTAGGTGTAGATGTAGAGCCAGAGGATGCAGAGAAGCGGTGCACGGTAGGGGAAGAAGAAGACGAGGAGGAGGATGCAAAACAATCTGAATGGTGCGAATCGGAAGAATATGAAGAATAACGTTTAGAAGACATGTGCATGTCGTGGTCCTGCCCAACCCCGGGCTCGTCCAATGAAGAAAAACTATCCAAGTCCAAAGTCGACTCGGGTATATCAATACCGTAGGCAGCGAAAGAGTCAAAAGAAATAGAAGGAATTGTGTCCGTTGAATCCGAATCCGAGCGTGAGTGAGAATGCGAGAGCGAAGGTATGCGTGACATGATCGCTGGAAAGGCTGGGTTGCTTCCTGCTCTTCCTCAAGGTAAGTTAGGGGTTTCCGTGGTGTTTGATATAATGCTTCCTGCTACGAGGGTGCGCTGAGGAATGCAGTCTTGTGTGGTGGTAATGGTTGGCTATGAGGATATGGCGAAAGTGCATCTGCCTGGGGATGAGTGTCGTTGGCGTGAGTCTCCGAATCTGGGAGACGGTCGAAGGCGGGTGAGAAACGAATGGCTAGCACGGGTAGTGCAAAAGAGTGATGCCCTCGAAGGCAGGCCAGTATCCCAAGTTCAAAAGCCGGAAAGAAGTGAAGGTGATGGCTGAAAGAGAAAGTCGAAAAGGAGGCGATAAAGGGGGAAGAAGGAGAGGAGAAGATGGAGGTGAGAGAGGGGCAGCACCAACAACAAGAACCGACGTAAAGCTGCCGCCACAATATTCAAAATAGCAGACCAAGCCTTTGGGGCCCTTTCTTTGTCGAAAAAGTCCACAATTCAATTGGATCGGGCTTTGTTTGTGATGGAGCTTATGGCGCAAAATGTATTTCCAAAGGAGGAGGTCCCCCACACGGACCACACTGTTGGAACCTGGCCACAGTCGCCAATCGCACGGCTACACCAGGGATCTGATGCGAAATTTGATTGGTTCATTCATTTCTTCGGGCTTCGGCAGGACAGGACTGATCCAATCACTCTGAGGTATGAAGCGAGGACTCCGAAGGAGAAGGACTGTTTATCTTGATTGAGCTCGAGGATCCTCACCAAGATGCGTCCTGTACTGAGTAAGCTCAGAAGCTCTATGGTAAGGTCCTAGAACCAGCTTGAACTAGACTTACCACGATATACATTACCCAGTGCAAATTGGCAAAGAGGATTAGCGCAAGCCTGACCTTTGTCATGATACTCGAATTTGACTTGAACGCGAACCCCAGTACAGGGACCAGTAGATCTCTGATGGGGCGCTGTTAGGCGCATCACATGTACGCAAACCTTGAAAGTTTCTTCTTGATTGCGCCGATCCAGACGAGGTGAAGTCTTTCTGCTTCGCCCATCTCATGGTATGGAGGAATCAAAGTCACCTCTGAGGTAGGTGAAGCCGTGAGCTAAGTCTGGGAATCCCTGGAACGGAGAAAGCTTTTGGCTTGGGACGCCAAGTGTGCCTAGATTGTCCATTGTGGTGCCCCAGGTACGATATTGATGTATCTGAGCTGATTTCGAGGATCTAAGGAGTGCCGGTATGGATAATGCGGGTGTACCTGAGTGTAGTTTCGGGTCTCGTCCTTGGAAGAGGAGATAGCTGAGATTATGAGGGACTGCCGTCCTCGCATCTCTGGTGTGTCATGGCATAGTTATGATCTACGTGCAATATCTTAGCACCGGCTCAGCGAGGAGTGTGATGGAGAACACGAATTGTAAATCGATACAGCCTTACACCAGGTTGTGACTAGAGAGTCTGATGCATGTTGAGCACTAGTATATAGACGCATTGACGCAGAGCTCTAGGGAAGAGGTTGATCCCCGCGTCCAAAGGAAGGGGAATCGTTCAGAGGTTTTGAAGAGAATGCACCCGTACACCATAGAATAAATTATGATAGTATGGAAGAAGTCGAAGGATAGTCTATATCGCTGAGGAGTTGACGGAATTGAAAGTCGCTGGTCACCTTTCGCAAACGTAGATCATCTTCAGTACGCCGGGCCGGATTTTGATCGCCTGGGTGTGCGTGAGTCCAATGCTCCCCATGCTCCCTCAAGTTGCACTGGCACGACCAGAGAAGTTAAATACACTCGACATCTCATTCGAGCCTGCCCCCTTTGCAAGGAGATTACTGTAACAACGTGCCGACATACCTACAACTTGTGATTTGGCAGCTTCGTACTGTAGACCTTGATGACTCATGTGTGCGGACGGTTGTGACTTCGATATGGAGGCTATCGCCCATTTCCTCCGTTCTTCTGACAACTGTGGCTCTCTCCCTCTGGTTACTGCTCGAGTTCAGATATGCGTCCTACATGAGTACTGCAAAACGACTTGGCGGCATTAGTAGCTCTTCAACTACTCTCCCTTCGGCACTTCGAATCGCGTGGCGCGGAAATCGACACTCTCCTGGAAGCTTCAAAGTGGCGTGTCGGACATACCACGAGAACTCTGGCATTCGGTCGATAAGTACTTCTATCTACCCTTATCTAGAATATCTGAGAGTCGGCGTATCCCTAGGAGTTTCTCCGTGTTCAGCGCAATGGTGCAGTCCAGTAACCCCTCACACTCAATAACTTGCTAAATCTAGAGGGAGGTCAAACCTTTTGATCCTTGTGGCAAAGGAACTCTAGAAGCACTGTTTCATAGATCGGTATTCACCTGTTGCTCGAGCCACACAACAGTGGCTCACCGATCTGAGCGAGCAGTGGTTAATGAATATGCTCTTGTATAATATAGTTATGATGCTACTTGGCATCTCCCTACTTCTACCAGTATTCAACACTTCGGCTTCACTTTGAATGTAGAAGACCTCTGCGATCTGGTCGGCTACCGTAAGTCGCCTGTGCTGTCATAGATTTTGAGCTTGAGAAAGGCGCGAGATCGTCTTCATGGGTATCTGAAAAATGCGTGTGATGAAGGAGACCAGAGTCGAAAGGATTATTCCACCTCTTCTCAGTCTCCAGAAGGCATGACTCCGATGCATCCTGATTATTCATATCTTGTAAATGGGGTGCTTGTATCCTCTGGCGTTCCGTGAAGCAGGTCCCCGTAGATCAAATCGAAGTGAGTCGTGACACTAGATCATATTACCGTATCACGCTTGATCACAACTTCATCATATCCACGAGTTCACACTCGCCACAACCACCGTCTCGATGATTCCAAGGCGACAATCTCTCAAAATGATGCATCCCCCCAGCCTAAGGTCACTTGTAGCTTCAAGCACTCGATTCCTGGGTCTCAACGACTGTGGCGAGGGCCACCAAACCAACTCAAGTGTTCCCTAGCTTCAGTCCCGTTGTACTTCTCACCTCCTCTGGGACTGAACGTAGTCTCGCAGCTTTGCGCGTGCATAGACCCTGGCTCGTGCATTAAAAACCTCCTACTATACAGTCATTGGACTGCCTCCTGTTCCTGATCCTGCCCCGGGTTCTAGCGGCTAAACTTGGGAGTCATACTTCGCTTCCAGAGCTCCCGAGGTCGAAGTTTATCTCCATCTCTATTGCTCTATTCCAAGGGTGTCCCCTCTGGACCAGCTTCTGTGATGAACGATTACGTCTTCTTGCTTGTAAATCTACCTTTTGCCTCGAGTTCTAACGCCCCGCCGCCGGCTTTCTCGCATCCATCTTTGGGATTATTGCCAGTAAACGTTCAGTTGAGACCGTGTTTGTATGCGAGTCCAGCCAGAGGCGGTACTTCGAGGGGCGTTCATCTTGAGTACGTACCCTGCTCCACTCCACCCCCTGTGGAGGTTTTACCAGCTTAGATCTGACTGTACCTTGGCCACCAAGCGAACGCTCGAATAACCAATCCGAACGATAGGTGAATCCTCCCTATCTATAATCACAATCCCTTCCACCTCTCGCTAAGGCAAGTGTCGACGAGTTTAGCAAGTTCTCTCCGTCAACGTCGAACCCATGAGGCCTCCCAATACAAGTTGAAGCGTCTACGCTTCCAGTATTTGAAGACGAGACGATTCGAGAGTGAGATGTATCCCCAAACAACCCGACGAATCGTCGATTCAAACGGATCCCTATGCGACCAGCTTTCCTCCTTGTGTACGGCCAAGATCGTCGAGTTGGTAGCCTTCGCCACTGGGCGATATTCTGCCCATCCCCTCCCTATACCGACATCACCAGTCCAGATCAGCTTCCCGACTCCTGCCCCGGAAAACTCGTTCACGTCGACGGCATACATAACCGCCCTCAGTGGGCAGTGGAGTACAGGAGGGGCTACACGCTGAACAAGTCGAGGATTCTGCAGCCATATTTACTCGGCTACCTGCCTGGTGGCATACTCGTGGACGTCCCATCACCTGGGCATCTCGACTGCAAAGGGCCCATCGATAGGTTCGAATCTATCGTCGCCACCGTGAGGCCGCCTCCAGCTACTTCTCGCCGAGGTACTCCTGTGAGTTACTTCAATTCTTCGCGATTCCCCTCCCGCCACTAACGTACCACTTCCTTTCTGTAGTCGGATTGCCAGACATGGATCGAAGACGTCGCGGCCTCACTGCTATCCAACGGATGCTTACAAGCTGAGGCGGGGTACCTACGAGCCGTATTTCAGTCCGCTCGGGGACTGAACGCAACGTAGTTGCTTTTACCTAGAAGGTCGCAAGGGTTGGGCTCGGGTATGGTTTTTCGACACAGGATCTGTGTTGATATCGATGTGGCGAATGAGCTCGGTTCACGCAGGGAATCGATGTGATGACTACCGCACGCCTCACTCTTTCTGCTCGTTATCGTCCTGTCGCTTCCTTCTTTCGTCTGTGACTATCCCTCATTATCTACTATTCACCCCATCACTTCCCATGTACAGTACTCTCGTCCGGTAATGTTGTTGTAATGTTGTAGTACTCTAACATGTCGCTGTATTCATTCCTCTCGCTCACGCAGCATGGATCCCTCACTCAGGTATCCGCCACATTTCAGATGAAATCCGAGATATGTTATGATATGATAAGATGAACCGAAACAGCCGAGGAGAACAGATTAGAAGATAAAGGTTTAGAGTTGACTCTGCCGTAATTCATGCTTCTGACCTACATGATCGGGGAGCGACATGAAT
The DNA here is from genome assembly GCA_002718315.1 of Agaricales sp. HM26-F1. NCBI lineage: Eukaryota > Fungi > Basidiomycota > Agaricomycetes > Agaricales > Agaricales sp. HM26-F1. The sequence continues at coordinate 774,131 of NIBX01000147.1, forward strand.
TTCTTGGGTGCCTAGGTACACAAGTCAACTTCTCAGAACGGAACACGGACTGGTGGAAGAGGGGATTGCATTGCAAGGTTTCGGCTGCGAACTGGACGGAGGAATTTAGGATTATTAGAGATGTGAACTCAATTGGCTCGCCACAACGACGAAATCTACTGTAGGGCTCTATAGAACCGAGTTTTTTTTAAGTCAACGCTCTCTAACTGGAGTACGTATTGATACTGTGGAAGAGTAACTCGTTTGTAGACGACCTCGTCCATGGAGCTGCGCTACAAATAAAGCCGTTGGAGCGCACCGAGACATCGATGGAATAGAGTGCGGAAAAGGTTGAAGGACTCCTCGGGGCTTGCAGGAATCAGGATCTGCTATCGTCAGATACAAGTTGCGGCTGTTCGATAGACGTTTCTGAGCTGTTGAGCTAGGCTTCGTGTGGGGTAATATGTGTCTGCGACTTGAAGGTCTAGTAGTGTGAGGCGTTGTATACGGTTGTTCAGGTTGCATTTGGGTTCAGCTTGTGAACCAGAGCAAGAGGTCTGAGACTGCGCTGAAAGCTTTCGTCCCGAACCACAGGTTTGGGCGACGAAGACCTTGATAACAGCCTGGGGCTTCCTGGCGGGGAAGGAGTAGGACTTCGCTGAATGACGCCTCTTGATTGTAGGCGTTCGACAAGAACCAGTGCTCTCAAGCCACGTTCCCCGGCATAGCGTGTTTTACGATCTAGAGGAGACCGAGGAGTTCCAGGCTGAGATCCTCTCGCTATGCTACCGTCAAGGAACCCCCCTTGGGAACGCTTAGGAGGAGATACGACGACGAGAGGTACGCTAGACCGGCTAGTAGATTGAGTTCTAGTGGATCTTGACTCAGAACCTCGCTTGATGGTTGGCTTGGAGGGCATTAAAGAAGGTGGAGGATTAGCTAGATGATGAGATTTGTGCGCTTGATGTGCCATATCAGTCTTTCTGTCGACAAACGCAGGCGTTGGTGATGTTGAGGGTGAGGACATGACCTAGAGGACACTCGGCAGATGAACGCGACAGAGAAAGTGATGTAACAGTATAGCACCGGGCCGGATGTAGACGCCTGGAATTCATCCTAGGTATCTCTATAAATTTCAATTGCCGTCGGTTCTCATCACCAGAGGGACAGTAAAGCTTATAGTCTAAACTGATCCCATGAGCTACCAACGTCTACAGACAACTTCTCCCTCGCGAGCAGTTTGGAAGATGAAAGCTAGGTCTTCAATCAAGTTCGACCCCTCGTGACGAGACAAGCACTGTTACATACTACTGGGACAGACTGGGCAGGTGTGGAAGGGAAGGTTACAAGAACATCATGATGACACCGGATAGACCCACAAGTCGGAGAGCCGCCCCGTGTATACGACCGACGTACCTAGATCGAAACAGGCGATCTCAGGCCAAGGCACTTCGGGTGTAGGCCTAAGATCATAATCCACACTCATAGCCTGAGAAAAGTGGAGGCCACTACCACTACTAACACTACTAGCGCTACTAACACTATCATCATCGTCACCGTCATCGTGGTCTTCGTCATCACCACCACATTTCTCTAGTACATCAGAGTCGCTGTTCGTAATCGTTGACTCATATGTGTTAGTAGTTGGTTTGAAAGTTGTGGAGTGTCGCGCTTCTTGTAAGGTACCGACTGTGGTGTCAGTGGGAGGGGGGGCCAAGCTCATAGTGCGCTTGTCGTTGATATCACGGAGGACATTGGAGTTCGGGAACAATTCGTGGGAGATCCAGTCACCTTGGGAGCCTGTTGAAAATTGTAGAGATTTATGGATGCTGAGAGCCAAGCGTGTGGTCAGAATACTTGTGGCGGCATGAAAAGGGCTAAATAGCGAATGAATAAGCAGGGAGATGTGGATGGTTTCAAGGTGCTGACTTACCCGTAACCAATCCACGGGACGCCAGTCGAGGACTGAGGGAAGATTGTGAGTAGCTGTGGTCCGTCTTGAGAGTATGATGAAACTTACTGCACACATTAGTGTATTTAGAATGAGAAGGGCGGTGACTCTGCGATCATAGCAAATTCCGTTGAGGATCATTGAGTTCTTAGTAATAATAAGAGATGAACATACCCAAAAAACCACACCAAGTTTCCTGTGAGGAGGACCACCTCTAGATTCGGTCTACCATCCTGCCAGGATAACTGGTATCTGTGTTCACGGACTATATGGAAGATCCTGAACACAGCGAGGCCAAGTAACACCACCTCGTACGCTGTCACTGAAAAAAAAAGTGTGTTGAACGAGTGGCTATTCCATCAGGAAAAGCGAGGACACAAACAAGGTAACCATTGTGCCCATTGGAAGCGACTTCTGTAGATTTGACAACCGAGTAAGGGTGCCCAAGTAAATTCATCTTCACCCACTATAGGAATATGGTTCGCAGCATGCTGTACATGGCCAGCTAGGATGACAACGAACGCGGAAATCGAAACCAAGAACAACGCGAAATTGATCATAAAGACCTAGAGCGCAGACAACCCGTATTTGATTAGCATTGGTCTTGTTAAGGTTCATTAGAGAATGCACTGGACCCGCAGTCACATATGGGTCGGAAGCGATGACTCGAAATAAATCAGAGAACTGACTGGTCGAGAGCACCTGTAAAGTGCGTAGATACGGAGCTGCACCATGAGTTGCACCGACCAGACGTTGACTGCGCCGCCTATTCGCATGGCGGATTCGTAGGCCATGCATCTGTGAAAAATGAAGTAGATCAATTAGTCAGATCGACGTCTAGGAGGAGGTGGGTGTACAGCAGTACAGCAGAGAATTATAAGCACTGGCGTACTGACGTTTCATGATTCACCCGTCGCGTAGCCAGCAGATGAGACTGTAACACGTCTAATAAGACTAGAATGATTGTGTAATATCGTATCTGTGGATAGCCTGATTGAGAGTGTGGATGCGAAGTAATTCCATTCGAAAGACTCACCCATAGGTATAATATCTTTCCTAGACGACACTGCTGCCTCTGGAGTGGTAAGGTGAAGAAACAAGGTTACTACTATACAGTGCGGCTTTTGCTTGAGCGCGAGCGTGAGAATTGAGACCAACCCAGAAATATTCGACCTAATACATTAACTGGCGTATTAGGTGGCGCTCGGTTTGTTGGCCTCGACACGAAAACACTGACCTCATCTGCCAAAGTGAGTACTAGCGTAACAAGAGCCCAGAGCAACGATGGTCAGACCAGTACTTAAACGAGCTTCAAGGTATCAGGGGGAGAACAAGGGACTGACAATAGTTATATAGCAGCACGGTGATTGAAGCAACTGAGAATCAGATGAGACATTGGTGATAGGGATTCGGCAGGCGGTCCTGATGTAGATCAGGAACGTACCGGCAGTAATCGAGGGACCGAAACTTTCTTCCCGAGTATTGTTTGAGGCCAAGGAAGAGATCGTGAACATCCTCGAGTGCTAGCAGGTTATGCCCATGAAACCGTCTCTAAAGTATATAAAATCCAGAGTACGCAGATTCATTGCACGAGGTGAAAGCATCGACAGTAGCAGGTAGTATGAGACGACTGCGATGCCTGTGGGTATCAGGCACTATGCTTCATACATCCGAGTCAGCTTGCGTATTCTGGTGTTCGATGGAATCGCGCCGAAATTAGCCTTGTTCTTGCTATGCAAACTGAATCATGGCACGTTAAATATGGGAGTTGGGGTAGAAACTATTTATGTTCGGTCGTATCCGCACAAGTCGATGACGGGTCAAATTTCCAACTGAACTCAGACTGGTACACGGCTGTAAAACCTGTGCTATGAGATCGAAGATTTTGACAAGATCAGAGTCCAGAAACGTAACTTCGATATATCCTTCCACGAGCCAAGCGGCGTGGGAAACCTAAGTTTGCGTACCGAGTCTTGGTGTCTTCCACTCGGACATGCGTATCATGCAGTGTAAATGATTGAATCTCCCACAAAACATGGGTCAACAATGGGAAGTTCCATGAGCTGAGAGCTGAGGCTTGAGGTGTATGGAAGACGAGCTGAGAGGGCTGAAGAGAATGTGTAGATAGCGAGAATAGGCGGTCCCCCTCAGGGCGATTAATTCGAACTTCGGAGTTGGAGAGGCTTCTGTGGAAGGGATGTACAGTAGCGCGCGCTAGTAATCCTGGGACAATTGACCCGAACTCACAGTCCTGTGGGAAGAAATCAGACGTTTTGGGATGTCCACGACATTAAGTCTTAGGACCCAGGCGTAGTTTCATTGGTTGTGTCTAGTTCAAGGATCCAGCCGGAGACTAGGCTATCCAACGGCAAGGGGTAGTTGCTGATCGACTTTCAAGTTGTGATAAAGAAAGGAGTAGGAGTTCGCTCGGGTAGAAACACAGACGTTCGGAGGACATAGAAGGGGACTGGCACTCGAGGAATGTAAAAGGATGGACGTGGCAAACAACAGATGTATGTAAACAGACTCAAACAGATCAAAAATCTACATTTTCCAGCCAGAAAACGTGGAAGCAGTGATTTTGATGGCATACACGCTGTAGTAGGGACGATGCGTAGCTTCCGAATCACGAACGTACGGTTGACTTTCACCTCCATCTTCCACCCCACCTAATCTACCCTTTCCTCGTTGCTTAATATCGACTCCGCCTCTTTTCACTATCGTTCAGGTATCCCAGCAACTTTAGGGTCTATCACCTACGGTTGACTCGGATCCCCTCTCTGGGCACTGCTGTATCACCCCTTGCATCAATAACCACCTTTCCTTCATCGACGTCTTGAAACCATCTACCCATGCCAGCCGACTGCCCAATCCTAGTTTGGATGCTCTCGTTGAATCGAGACTATGTCAAAGAGGTTCAATTTATACTCTCATTCGGCGAACAATTTGCTCAGGATCTATCTGGCTCCATCAGGAGTACGACGACTGCTATAAGGTTGTACAAGAGTGTGATCGGCATACAAAGATCAACTACAAACCTCAGGACCCAGACACCTTTCGTGAGTCGCCCATCACAGACGTTGTCTCTTTTCTATACTCTCGAGCGAAATCCTGGCGGAGAGGCTGAAAAGGAGTGGCTTCTCTTGTGGCAAGCATCGCATGTATCTATCTGTGTTATTGACTGCGCCCTGCTGTTGTGCGCACGGTCACCTTCATCTTTCGTCTAGCTGCAGGCCCGTTGCATCTACCCAATGCCTTCTTCTCTTCTATCTGCTGTCATTGTCTGTTTTTAACGCCCTCTTCTCCAGGTCAAATCATGACCCAGATGCTTCCGCTGCTGATGATGCGCCATCGACGGATACCACGCGCAAAATGGGAAGACCACGTCGCTCCCAACGGCAAGCACTGGATACAGCAGGTCAGACAATTTTACCATCCACAAAATCTTACACTCCCACCGCGCTCGAAGCTTTCGACTCACTGTTACGGCGTTTGTAGTCACCGGACGATATGCCGCCTGACAAATTTTTACACTCTATGATTGGGTATCACCTGAATTTCGAGAATTCACTTTGTGGTATGGCGATGACGCAGGGCACTCAACGCCGTGTCATCAACATTGGGCTGGGAATCAAGCAGGTTGCGACAGAACCACGAGGAGTGTCAGTGAGTACGTATGCTGAGTCACTGGCTCACAAAGTAAGCCCGGCCCCTTCCTCGCTCCGAATTGACTCTTCTGCTGATCTGTATACTTTGCTATGCAGCTTACACCCAGAGAGCAGGCCATGATGACCATGGATCTCGGCGACGATGTCGTCCTCCGAAGATTGTGTATCATACTCGCTCTGAAGCAAGCATACATCAAAGCCATCGGTCAACCACTCGGCTTCGACTGGTCTCGGCTCGAGTTCGACGTGCCGGGAGAGAAAGCTCAGGGCGATGGACATCCCTTGCAAGGCTGGGAATTCCGCATTTTCAAGGCGACTTTAGGGGTGGTGAGGGGTGATAAACTGGTGGAGGAGCAGTACCAGTGTGTGACCGCGTTTTTCAGGGGGACGAAGGAATCAACATTCATCTGGCATAATACCACGAAGGAGTTGGAGGCATGGGTGCAGTTCATCAACATCGACCAGATGGTCAAGGTACTGCCTAAGTTGACAGCGTAGAGTCTAATGTGCCAATTTCCTTGTCTCTTCTTGTTCGCTGGAAGAGCTAAGGAAATTGCCTCATTAGACTCTACGCAACCAATGGTGGTTCCCTTTAGGAATACCCTACACTCTCGCCTTCCTACCGCGACCTCACTCAGTCGTGCTGCTCTCATCTTGATTCTATACCTCTGCATTCAACCAACAGCCATGTTCACTAGTCTTCTCTTCCCAGCTCTATGTACCATTTTCATCTTTCCGCTTGATCTCGCTTTCCGCAATTACATCTGTAAGTCTTCTTTTTTTCTAATGGTCTTGTATGAGTACTGATAGTCATTTATGTATTCTGAACAGCCTCTATCGTGTTTCTAGTTACCTCAGAATCAGATGCAACCTCTTGGACGGGCTCGAACCAACCTATGCGTGATGTAGGGACACGATCACCACCTACACGAGGACATCGTCTCCTCATCACGACCAAGTCTAGGATTATTCGAGGCCATCGAAGGGGTTCGCCTCGTGCCACTCCTTTCACGACGCGGTTCTCTCCACACGTTCTTGTTCCGATTCCTCTTGCTTTCACTACCATCGTCATCAGTATTTATCCCCACCAGCTCTTCTTGCCTAGTTGGATATTCTGCACCTGTTCCACCACGCATGCCCTTTCCCCCTAACGACTTGGGTTTCACCCGAAGCAGCGTCCTTCCTAGATCCCAGAAAAATACAATCTAGTCCCTCTCCTGAAGATACCCCCCTCTAGATTGAAATTGCTGCGAAATACATATACATTATCTTGTTTTCTCCTTCAAATTCAAAGTGGACAATTATTTTCTATGTCTACCCCCCTTTCCCATTTTTTCTTTCAGGCGTTCATACTATTGGGGCGTTACTTGAGGAGTTTACATCGATTGTTTATCTCGGATGGACTCTTGTTTTGGCTGTTTCCTAAGCTTCTCAGTTTTTCTATGATATCTCCAGTACTCGTAAATATAGCACATCTTTATTAGATCTAGTAGGATTCAGTATTCCCTCTCGGCTACTCCTTTCTGCTTGTACGAACTCAGTTGTGATGTATTACTGTCTTATAGCAACACAATATTTCATCTCGTGTCTTTCGTCTTGTTACCTTCGTACTACGAGATCCAACGAGCACAGACATCAAAGTTCCCAGATACTTGAAAAACTATGCTCATCCCACTCAATTGCAAATATTCCACTCCGAAATGGGCTATGAAGATATTGGGAGAGTACGTCGCTCGTGAATATGAAGTTCTACAGATGTATACATACGGTACAACATGTTTGTCGCAATGCTAATGAAAGACTGAGATAGTCTGTTTTTTGTTGCCTTGGCCACGCCGGTTTCCCCTCACAGTCCGTAACGAGCAACAACGCTCGTTGTTTGGCTAGGATGTGATCTCAAATCACACTGGGATCACACTGGGATCTCGATCATGACGAGGACGAGGCACCGCCAGCAGCGTGAGAAACGTCTTTCGCGGCATCCGATTTCGTTCTCTTGATCGCCGGTGGTCCACTGTTGCCCCTTGAACCGACATCAGGACCACCATCGGGTTCGACCGCCCTCTTCCTCTTCTCGCCTCGTTCGCCGTCGTCAGCGGCGGCAGCTCCGTTGCTGGCGCCGTTACGGTGTTGACCGTTACGATCGCCGCGATGTCCGTCACGGCCTCCTCCACCGCGACCTCCTCCACCACGACCACGACCTCCACCACGGCCCCCACCGCGTCCTCCTCTGCCGCCTCTCTCGGAGGTCTTCGCAGCTAGGCTGGCAAGCGATTTAACGCGCTCGGAGTGAACGTTCTGGGCTTCTTCCCCTGATGGGAAATATGTGGTTTAGTGAAGCGTCCTTGGTATAGATAATAAAATGTAAACAGAGGCTCTGACCTTGGGCTCGACTCCAGGTCGCAGTTCTTCCACCGATCTCCTTGAGAGTTTCGGTCACGAATTTGTAGTCGGCGTCATCGACGGCCTGGTCGAATTCCATGTAGCCGCAGGTGCTGCCTCGTTGGAATTGAATGAAGGGGGAGTGCTTGAAGTGCTCTCGCAGTAGGCCCTGGGAAAAAGTAAGGAGGTCAGTGACGGCGCATGAGGCTGAAAAGGAGAGAGAGGGTAGCTACCTTCAGCTCGGCAAACCTGACGTTGCCTTCTTCTCCTTCCTTGACCTCAAGATCGAACTTGAGAACCGAGCCATCGACGTAAGGGGCAGATTTGCTTGCGCTGCCCTCCATCTCAGTAGATGCGGCAATTGCCTTGCCTGCCGTTCGTACACGCTCAAGGTGGGTGGATTTTGCCTCTTCAGCTGTGAGGGTACAGGTATGAGAGTACAGGTATGAGAATACGTGGAGGAAAGCGAACGCATGAGAGAGGGATAAACGTACAGGAAGCAACTTCCCAAGTGACTTCCTTGTCGTTGAGCTTGGGGAATTGGCTCTGAATGAAAGTGAGCTGTTCATCCTCTACTTTGCCATCGAAGGCCAGATAGCCAGAGGGGAGGCCGCTGGAATATTTGATGAACGGTGCTCTCGGGAATTTCTCTTTCAGTGGGAGCTAGACGACGACATTCATCAACCTTAGATAGTGGAGTACAGAAGAGAGAGAAAAATAACAAACCTTGATATCCTTGAAGCTCACAGATTCCGGTACATCCCCCTTAAACGTCCACTTCAGCGTCGCGCCCTCTACATGCTCAGGGATATCTTCATCTTTGATTTCACCACCTTCGTGGACACGAATCTTCTGGCCCATGAACTGAAGGTATACCTCTGGCTTAGGTTGAGCTGACTTCTTCCCATCTTTCTTGCCTGAAGCTTGCTCGGGTGCGAAAGCATTGAAGCCGGTTCCGGGATCGCGCATGTTACGACGGCGGTTGTTGGCTGCTTTGCCTGATAAGCCCTTTTCCTTAATTTTCATCTCACAGTATGCGTCTCTATAGCGGGGCTTTTAATCCAAGATAACAGAGTAAAGAAGAGAAGGGAGCGAACTTCGACATAATAAGAAGCTCCTCTCCCTTCCAGGTTGGTTTTGGGTCGGCTTTCAGGAAAGCCTCAGCGTGTTTTATGTCGGAGAATTCTGTGAAGACAGATCCCTATATGAACTTATGAGCGTCTGCTGAGAGGACGCAGAGCCCCAGGGAACAGACCTTAAATTTCTTCTTGTCGTCTCTACGCATTCGTACACACATGACAGGTCCAAATTCTTCGAAGTAGGCTTCTAGTTCGTTTTGTAGGGTGTCTGTCTCGTCCCCGAACCCTTTCTAGAGTTAGGGTATTCTACTATTAGCCTCAGTCACGCAAGATCGTTGTGGAGTTCACCTACAGCATATATACTCCGCTCGAAGCCTCCCGCAGGCTCTTGAGGTTCGGTTTTCCTCCGCACTTTGGTCTTGGTCTCATCAACCTCCAACTCTGTGCTATCTTGTAGAGACTCGGCGACCCACGACACGCCAAACTCTCTGAATGGGCGCATGCGCTTGAACGACGCAATGGTTGCGATAGATATCCAGTGTTCTGGGTTGTTCGAGTAGGCAGTCCATAAAAACCTGGTTAACGGACGTAACCAGTAAGTCAACCTATCGAGTCATTTTGACGATATACTGGAAGACGCACTTATCGTATGGAAGATTCGTGTTAGAAAGGTAGAATTCAACTACATTAGTTCGTTAGTATCTGGAAAATGGAACCGCAAAGACAGATAGAGGTTTTTCTGCTCGACTCACCCTGCTTCATCGCTTTGGTTTTTTGTGAGTCTACAGTGGAATCGCCCATGACTGCATCTGGAACAGGTGGTGCCGCAGGAGTAGTGTCGACGCTCGATTCGGCCATGACAGGAGAGTGTTTTCGCAGTAGGACAAATGGAGGTTGAGTTCCAGAGGAGTTGGTGGTTCGAACGAGGTCACGATCTCCAGTGTGATTCCGAATCGAAGATAACCATGTGCTCGGTCCGGCGACTAGGGGAGAGCTCAAGTTGAAGCAACTCAAAGATGATATCTTTGCCTTTACATGCAAGCAGATAATATATTGTCAGATGTATGGGATACGGTACAGATAGATGATAGACAGAAGCCTCCGAGTCAATGCGAAATTAAGAAATTGTTGAGAGCAGTGCGTAGGCAGAAAGTTGAAGTACGGACTTCGAGTTGAGAGACGGATGGCTATTCTTCGACGTGCTGTTTTTTCTTCTTTTTCTTGGGTGCGTCGCTCTTCGTTCCAGGTTCTGAGTCAAGTCTGATTCGCTTCGCCTTCTTCTCCTTTAGAGAGCCGTTTGCGAGTGACTCCTCGCTTTTCACGGCCTTAGGTAGTGAGTGTGATATGCTACTCGGCGAGTCTACTCCGGCTGGTTTCATGAACGAGCGAGACATCCTCGAGGCAGAAGATAGAGTTGCAGATGAAGCCACTTCGGCAGAAGTCCTCTGGTCTGCACCTGTCTTCGTAGAGCCCACATTCAGAAAATCGGGCGGCGGTGCGTCTGGTGCGAAGCCAAAGATTACGTCTCTAGAGGACGTGAAAGCGGACTTTTCGTTCTGTTTCTTGGGCTTCTTGGGAACCATGACATTTTTACTGGAAGACAGTGATATGCTTGAGGGTCTGGCGTACATTTTCCCCTTGGGCGGGGAGGTATCCGCGTCGGTGGATGGTCTGGTTGGTTCCTAAAATGGATGGAGACGAGAACCAGTGAACTCAGAGATTGTGGCTATCACACTAGAATGAGCATGGGTTGAACAACTCACCTCCTCATGTTGGTCGCCCCGAACACTGGTTTCTTCGCCCTTTTTGTTGAATGTCCGTCTGCCATTCGGTCGAGATGAAGGACCCGGGCCATCTTCAGAGCTCACAGAACCACAAATAAACGGCAAGTAAGACGTCTCGCATGTAACTACCTGTCTGAATATCAAGGGCGGTGAGGAGAAACGACGATCATCGACGACAGGTTAGATACGCACGCAGTATCATCTCGGCTCCCACTCGTCGCGGGTAAACCCCAGGCCTTCCTGACCTCTGGAGATACTTCCCACTCCGCTTCATCCTTCACAGCGGCCCTCTCAAGTTCGACTCGCTGTTGCTGTTGCGAGTGTTGAGCCTTCTGCATAAACCGCAGACTGAGGGTTCCATTACTCAGAGTTTTCGGTGTGGATGTCATGATGCTGAAGTCCGGTCTTTTAAGAATCAACTGCTCTTTCGATCGCTCACTTTCACTAGAGCCCTGAGATATGTCGATTTCGCGTAACGGTACCCTAGATTTTGGTGCTTTCGAAGAAATGTCGATGTTGTCGTTGGACGGCTGTGGTAAGGAATAAAGTTGATCGATGGTCATGTGGTTAGACGCGACTCAATGGACGCGTCCATCTCGCCAAACACGTCTTCTCTCAGTTTCCTTGTTATAGTTACTCCATATATTCCCCTACTTTTCCTGTATAGCCAAGAGCTGCTTCTATTGAGCCGTTGCGCCCCTTCAATCCTGCATAATGACGATCCCTCTATCAGCCACATTGCACTTCGGTGCTGCCCGGGCTAACGGGTGTTTTCATTGATGGTACCCAAGTTACATCTCAGTCCAATGAACCTCAGTCTCTCGGTCTTCAGGGTCTTCGTCAACACTAACAGGGAAGTCGTTGTAATACAGTATTGTATTGCATTGCTTCGAAGGAGGTTCAGGTTCATCATCTCAGCTCGATCATTGTGGGGATATTTTCCGCTTGTTTGAGCCTTCCTATCTTTGGGCGCCTGCAGGGTCGCGTCCAACGCCAAACTGTTTGACAAATCTATACGAACTTCAAGCAAATGACATCGAGCTTGCGATGTTTTGTTCTTTCTCTTTTCTTCCTACCTTCTACTCATCCGTCAACCAATGGAGGCAGCACCTACCTTTCCAGATGTTAGCCAGATGTACGCATTTTTTCTTTCTATGCTCCTCGTAGCTCTTGGCGTGTGCTCATGCTCGATTTTAGAACAGGGCCCAACGTGAGAGGATTCTGAGGGGACTTTTTCCTGGCCATGGTTTCTGACGCCTCTCGGTAGGTAATAGGGTACCAGCTAGGATCTGCACTCTATGGAGCGTTCTGCCTCCAAGTATGTACGTGTCGTTCTCTTTCTCTTGGCATGAGGCCTCCACCAACTCACCCTTCTTTCTTCAGTTCTGTACTGGATAAGATATCCACTCGACAGACAATGGTTGAAGATATTCGGTGAGTGCTAGTCAACGAGCAGATTTCTCTGCGACCCACCGTACTCGACAATCACTCACGGCGCTGTTCATTTCGTTGCTCAGTTGCATTCCTTCTTTTTCTTGAAACTGCACATATGGTAGTGAACATGATTGGTTCATGGAATGCTTACGGGCCTGGATTTGGACAACTCAGTACGCTGAGCAGTATGTCGTGGACCTCGGTGGCACAACCTATCGTCTCTGCGTTCCTCACATCCTATGTGCATACCTTCTATGCGCATCGGATATGGAAACTCACGAGACAATGGGGGATATCGGCGATGATCATGCTCGTCAGTTGAGGATCGTCTTCTTGTGGGCAGAGTCCAGCGCCAGCTAACTTTTTTCTCTTTAGTTTACCCTCGTCCATCTGGGCTTCAATTTGGGTGTGGCCGTCACGGTGATTATTCCTACTATCAAGTAGATCAGGGGAGGTTCAAGGAACTCAATGAAACCCTTGTCATATTTTCTTCAGAATCTAGGAAATGCTGCGCGTGCTTCATCCCTCGGTTCGCTACGCGATCTAGTAACAGTGAGTAAAGTAATCTTGAGCATGAGTGCTCGAGGGATATCAAAAATACTGACTTTGTCTCAATATTGCAGGTGTTCCTCGTCTGTGTCGTAGCGGCCGATATCACTATCACAGCCAGTAAGCATCGCCCTCAACGACCTGCACTACGTAAACTCATTTCTTGAGAAGCCCTAGTATACACGCTCCGAGAGGCTTCGAAGGAGATCGTACCAGGCAGAACAACGACCCTTGTTTCACGAGTCGTCAACATGACCATCCATACCGGTATCCTTACCACACTGGCAGCCATACTGCATCTCGGCCTCAATTACCAGCAAGGCACCCTCTGGTACTTCATTCCGTGAGTCTTGTCCTGCCCCTCCGATCCCTTTCTCCCGTTCATCCTGGCTGATGAGTCTCGGTCTGATAGGTACAACATAGCTACCAAGCTCTACTCAAATACCGTTATGGCTAGCCTCAACACACGTCCGACACGTCGTCCGATCGGGGAAAGCACGACTCAGCACGATTCAAGATTTTTATGGAAAGACATGATTGACGAAGAACTGGCTGCGATGAACTTTCGCTCAAGCGTTAGACACGAAAACTCGGATGACGATATTGGGCGGGAGAGCCACGTCCTCCAGATACGCAGAAGGCACAGCAGCAGTTGGCATTCGGAGGTCGCGAATGAACGGTCCGAATCGCGGTCGAGGTCATCGTTCACAGCTCATGATGTCGACAAGTAATCTGTGTCTGCAATTGGGGTCCCGGTGCACAGTGCGTGATCCTTCTCCTCTTATCTGATAGTGACTCAATACATGGACTGGCTTTATTTAGGGAGAGGACCCTACTGGCAAAACTCCTGCTGCGCCGGCGTTACTTCTTGCAGCATATCTATTTAACAGCGTCTGAATCGAAAACGAGGCGCCCCTTCGCTCAGCGTAATCGCGACCTCGATGCCATCGCAGCCTGCACGGCGATGCGGCCGCTGCGATACGCTATACAGTCCAGCGTCCCAGGTCCGGTCCCAGGAGGCCCCAGAACGTCGGGCACATCGCCTCGGCTCCTGATAATTAGTTGTCAAGACTGTCGACTCAGAGACCAGCGCCCATCACGGACTGCAAATCTTATTCTGAGGACGTGACAGAGATCGTCCCGAGCCCGGGGTACAGTAGGGCTGGGTTGTAGTAGAACGTAGAGGATCCATCACTACGTAGAACCTCTGATTATTGTTCAAAGTAACGCAGTGAAGTACAAACTGGGGTTGTAGAGTTATCGGGAAAGTGCTGGAATTCACAGAACCGGCAAACAAGTTGCGTCCAGAACCGGCCAGAGCGCTGGTGGTCGCGCAGGCCCGCAACATGGATCAGCAGACCATGTCCACGCCTTCCATCTGGCGACCGTTGGGTAGAATTCCACTGATCTTGTGTCACTCATTCAATGCGGAGATCTACACTCACCATCATGGTATTTACGTCGGACTTTCATCTTCCTTCTTCCAGAAACATCACGAAGTCGAGTCCCAGCTCTCATAACGCTTTGAGCTAGACCGGCGTACTGCCCTTGGAAGAAACAAACCAACCACTCTCTCCTGTTCTTATACTTGGCTCGGGATGGCTCCTCATGATGTCAACGCGCAGACTGCTGTAGATATGGCAAACGCGAGGAAATCAACCTCGTTCAACGTTGAGGTTGTTCGGGATTACTTGCACGGTGAGCGAACTACGTTAGTGAGGAGTGGATAGTCAAGGTCTAACCCACGGTTTCTCGATAAACGAAGGTGGTCGTGCTGAGTGGGATAACAGGGAGAAGATCTTGCAGGTCATACTGAACGAACCTACGTTCGGTAAGAAAGACCGGTACGTGCAGCAAATTGCGCATGCCCTGGATGGCCCGACGGTTTACAGTGCTGTTCCTTAGATACTACAAGAGCCGTGGTGAAAGCTACGATCGCATACTGTTCATGACCAACCGTATGCATGAGCTCAAAGAGGTTCACGGTTGGACGGAGCGAGAGGAGCAGATAGCTATGAGCTTGTTGGACGAGCATCTGGCAATCCACCTTCATTATATTGGCAAGCAAATCCTACCTTTCGTTCTCAAGGGCGTGGTTCTTATTCGTGTCATAACTCCTCAGCATTTGAACCAGTTGTGAGGACGCAAGGCTCGCCATACATCCTTGAGAAGTATGGGAACTTGATTGCCAAAGGCGGTATCTTAGGGTGTTATCTCCAAACCGAGGTGGGCCTAGTCTCTGTGAATTTTACTATGCTTCATCTCACCCTAGACCGCTTCTAGCTCGGTCACGGCACGAACGTGAATAGGCTGGAAACAACTGCGACGTACATCCCAGAAACCCAAGAAATCGAGATTCACTCTCCGACTTTGGCTAGTACGAAGTGGTGGAGTGGAGGCGCGGGAAAGACTGCAACCCATGCCGTCGTGCAAGCTAAGTTGATCCTCGGCGGAAAGGACATAGGGCCTCACTTGTTCTTCGTGCAACTACGTGACTTTGGTAGGTGTTTCCATTCATATCCCATGATGAACCGAAGATTTCATCCCTGTTCATTGATCGATAGATACCTACAAGACGCTGCCAGGAATACATGTCGGCGATATCGGTATGACGCCTCACTTCTTCTCGCGTTTTGTGTCATTCTCTGGTCTCTGATTCTTGATGTAGGCCCTAAGTCTATGGGAGGACTCGCGGCGGACAATGGCTTCGCTCGCTTCGATCATGTCCGGATACACAAGAGACAGATGCTTTCGAAGTTTGCTCAAATTACCGATGACGGCAAGTATATCAAACCCAAGCACGATAAGCTGAGCTACGGAGGGGTACGTATCTTCTCTTTTTCATATGTGATCTTTTTAAAGTTTAAGCTATTCACCTTACTAGATGTTGTCCATTCGAGCTGGGTAAGTCAATTTTCTAGTTAAATTAGATGAACCCCCGCCGAATGCTTTCTTCATAGAATGGTTACTACTGGTGCTTGGTTGATCGCAAAAGGTTGGTCCTTCGCGATTTGTGTGAGAGATAAGCTCCGTTTCGCTTAACAAAAATTTAGCTGCCACCATCTCTATTCGCTATGCCACTGTCAGGAGACAAGGAGAGATTGGACAAGACGGTCTGGAGCGTCAAGTTCTGACCTATCCACCCGTGTTCCATCGCATTCTCCCGATCCTCTCCCATGCCTACGTATTTTTCTCCCTAGGCCGCGATTTGGTAAATGAATTCAAACTACAACTTCCAGGATCCTGGCTCTTGCTGACGCTCTCCAATTAAATTAGTCCAAAGCGTTCGAGAACATGACCCAACGTCTCGCTCAGAACGACATGTCACTGATCTCCGAGATACACGCCATGACCAGTGGATTGAAAGTCCTGGTGACAACTACCGGGATCCAGGACTTGGAGATCGCCCGACGCTCAATGGGAGGTCATGGATACAGTGCTTTCTCTGCACTGGGCAAACTCTACGCGGAATACGTTCCCAGTGCTACGTAGGTAGTTTCGCCATTGGTTTCTCATTCTAGTTTCACTCTGACGCTCTCCGCTCTCTTTTAATTCCTACCAGCTACGAAGGGGATAACTTCGTTCTAGACCAGCAAACAGTCAGAGGAGCTCTCAAGTCTCTGAAGAACCTCCAAGCATCCAAAAACGCTTCGACTACCCTCTCTCCATCCTCAATATACCTTCGTCTCTTGCTCGACCCCGCGGCATCAAGTACTCAACGACTGCGGTTCAACGATTCTACATGGACTACCGTAGAATCTGTAGCTCTACTTCTAGAATGGCGAGCTGCTTTGATGGTTCAAGAGGCTGCTCGGAACGTTGAAGAGCCTGACGCCAATGTGAACAATCGGGTGGCTAAGGCTGTCGCAGAAGCCTTTGTAGCCAGCCAGATCGTTGGTTTCGTCAAGAATCTACGAATGGGCGATGCAGAGGCTAAGGTCGTTACAGATCTCTATCGATTGGTACGTTCTGGACTCTCACTTTCCCCATCTTTTACCCCTGCATTTGTATCTGTAGCCCCATTTTCCCCCACTCCATCTCACTTGGATGTTGGGTGCGATGTTGGGTGTTACCGGTGTTATACGATTTGAAGAGTGATACTAGTGATACTGATACTGATGATGTCTCTTTTGCTCGGCAGTACCTCCTCACGACAGTTGAAGCATCTGTTGCTGATCTCCTCTCGTTTGGTGTCGTTCTTTCTGACTCGACCGGGACCAAGGACGAAACAAGAGGACTGAGATTGGCCATCAAGAAACTGTGCATCGAGCTCATACCGCACGCCATCGGGCTCACCGACGCCTTCGGTTTTACAGATTGGGAGTTAGACAGGTATGTATTCCAAGTCTCTTCCTTTTAACCTCATCCTCTTTCCTGCATTCTCCGAAATTCCGTGTATGTACTGAGCTCTGAGCCGCATTTCTTTCTACCAGTGCCCTAGGCGTCCATGACGGCAAAGTGTACGAGGCTTTGTGGGAGAGGGCTTTAGCCAACCCGCTGAACCAGAAAGATGTTCCAGATAGCTATCCCGTATGTCACTCTTTCTTTTCTCCTCGCGGAATGTCCGAGGGGTATCCAAGTCCCAGGAACAACTGACTGAGGCTGGTATTGTGCCCTTTTTTGATAGGTGTTCATCAAACCGGTACTGGATCGTGGTCGTCGTCTTGCTGGGGTGGCGAAACTCTAGGCAGGCGAATCATGCCACCTCTCTATCAAGGGGAATAGATCATCTAGATGGTTTCAAGGAGATGACCCGTTAGGCTCGTTTTGTCATTGCATTGTTCAATGTTACTCTCCCCACGGTGCCGCGGTGTCCATTAATATCTGTGAATCTGACAATGTTTACTGGGAAATGTGTACCGCTTCCTTTGTAGACAAAAGACGACCTTGGTGTTTCTCGTAATTGTAGAATATATATCTCTGGTCTATGAATATCATGTTGTAGTCCCTCGCCTTTCACGCTGTCAACAGACAAACAGTTCCCGGTTGAACAGGAGGGGGTATCAGATATCGAGAATCACTGTATGCTAGTGTAGTAGCTCCAGTTCAAGGAACGATGATTAGCGAGGTGCAGATAAATAGACGAACAAGGGTCTCAGCAACAGCAACGAAAGCAGCACAGAAAAATTTGACGGAAAAAAGATTGTCCGTAGGTAGGAAGCAAAGTACTATGACTATGGGATATCAAGACTGTCAAACAAGAGACGAAGAAAGCTTTTGAAGCCGCGAACAAGGAGCAAGGGGCAAAAAGAATTTTTTACGCCTCGGAGTCGCAACTGTGCTTCGACGAAGCAACGGACAAGAGCGACCCCCAAGCAGGTAAATCATACAGCCCAGGCAACTCATCCCACAACTTCTTTCTCTCCCTCTCAAACCTTCCCCTCGCATACCTCACACACTCCCCACACACCGCAGCGGCGTACGATTCCCAATCGATCTTGAACCCCAACGGATCGGCGGCCTTGGGCGGCAGATCCACCAACCAGCGATACCGAGCCAACGTGCACCTGACGCGGTCTGTACACTCGTAGGTGGGTTGGGAGCCGTAGTCGTGGTACGGGTTTCCACCTGGGGGATTTTCACGGAGGAAAGAGGTGACGTGGTGCGTGATGAGGGGAAGTTTATCCCGCACTGTGAGGCAGAGTTGGACGTCTCTTCGATCTTTGATTTTATATGAGAGGAGAGAAGTGGTGCTTTCGGTGTCTTTCTCAGAGTCGCTTGGAGTGTAGCCGTTGCAGATCTGGGATATAGTGAACTGGGTGGTGCAGCGGTATAACAGCGCGGGTAAGATAGTTGAGAGGTTGTACTCTCGAGCTAAATTGAGGAGGTGAAAGAGTTGACCTGATGACAACTCGAAAGCGTGCTTATGAGTGCGCTGATCGTGGGCCTCGAGGGTAGAGGGGAATTCAAGTTCCAAAGTAGATACGGCACATCGGAGGAGGCGCTCTGCCTTGTACTTGGCGCTCTGCCTGATGAAAGATTCGATAGCAGCAAGCGTGGTCAACTTAATGGGTGGAGAGCTACTAGATAACACATTCATCAGTATTCGCATTCAAAAAAACCAAGTCCTAGAGATGAACGTAGAAAAAAAGAGAAACTAACCTGAGATCATGTAGCGCCTCGAGAAAAGGTGTCATCTCGTCGGTAGACTCATCTAAATCGATGATAGGACACGATTCGTACGTCTCGACGTCGCGTTCTTCGGCAACTGCACGAACATTGTCTCTGAAGACAGTAGATTGCAGAGACAAGACTCCGGCATAGGCTTTGTAGATGGTGGGTGATTGTGACGAGCGGTCGAGGGTACGTAAAATAACGTTTCCGTCGTTGAACCAGACATTTGGACTGCGAGTAGGTTCGGCGGCGTGTGGTCGCAAGACCGGTAGAGGGGTCAAAGACACTGGGCTTGATGAGATGGACGTTCCAGGTGTCTGTACCATTGTACCAAGGTCGAACGCCGACGATATCGATGAAGCAGGTGAGGATGAAGGGGATGTTAGGAGCATTTGTTAGAGCTAGAGAAATGTAGAAGTATCTCGTCAGTCCAGAGATTTGAACATCGTCGCAGGCAGGCAGCAGAAGGGACTGACGTGGGAGATTTCGATGAGTGAAAAATGTGAGAAGAGATGGTGTAGCGGGGAGAGAATACTGTTTGAACTAGGAACTTGGACATCGTTGAGGGAGAAGGAATTTATAGAGCTTTGAGGTTGACCGTTCGTTCGGTTCTTGGGGAATTAATGACGAACCAATATTCAAAAGCCAAGTTCCTGGGTTTAGGCCTTAGGTCCGATCGAGATCGGGGTATTTGTGGTTAGTATGATCATGTGACCCAAAATTCCTTACTGCTTTAACTTGCAGCCGGCGGTACCTCAGAGTCGAGACTCATGTTTCTAATATCTGATTCTTAGGCGAAGGGACAGACTCGCGCTGGGTCCATCTCTACACATCTATGGAAATAAAGAAGCATTTTACAGGATTGTATATGATCTATGAATCATCCACAATATGGTACCAATCGACTTTCCCTCAAGGCTTTGCAGGGCTGGACTGCTATCACAACGCTGGTACAATCTCTGAGGGAATCCATGGCATCGATTCTTTATCGATGAAATCATCGAGCCTACACACGTCTGGCGAAATCGTTCCCGTTACTCGTCTACTCCGACCTCGCTCTAGCACTATCGTGAAAGGGCTTCACTCAGAACCCTCTCACTCCACGAGCGCTAACACTAAGGAGTGAAGATGAACTGTCTAATGCTGCCAGTCGAGGATCGAATCCTTGTATGACATCACACGGTCCTTACTCCACTTCCTTCACCTCCTTCGTACAAGAACCAGATCCTTGGCTTGTCGTACAGTCAAAAGCATCCGTACCATGCTTCGCAGAGAGAAACTACCATCCCTAGTACTCTAGACGCAAAGGCCCGTGAAGAGCTCCACTTGCGGATGTCAAACATGAGGCAAGAGGCTCGACACGCAGAGGCCCAGTGAGAGGGATAGGTTTCAAAGGTTCCCGTCTACTGGTGTCGAGCTCGGGAGCACAACAGTTTATCTTAAGGGCCGAGGCTGTAAGGGGAAATACGAGAGAGCTGGTATGACACGGAGGCGTCTTATTTGGGGTATTTGCGTCCTCTTCGTAACTGCCGATGACTTGCAGGAGTTCCGTTTTCGAGGTTTTCAATGTAACGACCATCGAAAGCGACCACCCTCTATCCGATCGTTAGAAGCCATTGAAAAACGACGAAAAAAAATTGTAGAAGCCAACGCAGTTCCCCTACCACCGTAACGCCCAAAGTTCTATACTTACTATAACATCATCACCCGCATCTTGATTCATGAGTTCCAGGAGAGGTACTGCAACCGTACGATCATACAACATTCATACTGTACCACTACTCGATTACAACAGGATACAACAGCTGTGAGGAATAGAATAGCAAAATAAGATAGTAAAGCACCGTAAGAAACAGTCCAAAGTAATCCAACAGCACCAAGTCCTGAGACAATAGTGAACATCGCTTCCCCCTTCCACCTATAGCCTCGAGGCCGGAAGAAGCTCAACCCGACCTAACACGTTGCCACGGTTCTTGCCAAGGGACCTTTAGAATATTGAATATCTCCCGTTCGGTCTGGGAAGCTACGATGTTTCCTAAGAAGTGGGAATTTGGAAAAGTGACCGGTAAGCAAGCCTGACCCACATAGTAGGCAAGTATGAAGCCCTGCCGCTGAGGACAACTGACCTTTGTTCGTCTTCTCTCGCCGATCTCTCGGATTACGAACGACACCCGCGTACAACCCTCTTTGGTTCAGGGAATAACCCATCTTGTTGGCCTTGAGACGCATAGCGCGGTTGAACTGAGGTAAAGGGGCGAAACGGAAGAACAGAGAGAGAGAGAGAGAGAGAGAGAGAGGATCAGCTACTATTCGCAACGGAGCTATCCTGTAGTAGGCAGACAAGCTGAGATTATTACTCACGATATCATCACCCTGAATGCAAGCCAGGTGATCAAGATGAGCTCTGCGGCCACGGAGTGAGATGAACAGGGTTTAGATCGCTTACCGTATAATACAACAAAGCTGCGCCTCGGCACTTCCAGGGTACCATCAGGATATCCAATCTCCTTCTGCGAGATTCAGTTTCCGGGAGCTTGCAGAGTCCACGATAGCAGCACTCGAGGGCGTTCATGTCCTCAGGAAGGGATAGATCCTCCGTCAAGATGTTGGCGGCGTGCAAGTCCCGCCATAGACGATTCATAACGCCTACATGCAAGTGGGTCTCCTTAGTACTAAATCCAGCAAGAAATACGGGGAATACATAGATGGAATGATTCTGACCATAATGAGTTCTTCCATCGTCTACAGGGCGAGTGATGAGAATATCTATGTCGCCACAGTCGGCTTTGCCCCTAAGAAGCAGTGTAAGCTAGGAATAAAAAGACATGAGCCGCGCTGAGCCTTACCGTCGGTAACTTCCCATGATGTCAACCGTGAGCTTGTCGTCGATTTTCAGAGCTGAAAAGAACAGATATTAACACCTCCAAAGCTAAATTCAGCGTCATCAGCCATACCTATTGGTTTGATCAATTCATATATTGCTCCCGCCTCATCGCGAGGCATTCTCGAGTTTATATCTGGAATGAAATATTAAAACCCACCGAACAAGTTCATGAGATGTTCTCACCATCGTAAAACTGAAGACCAATCTCCTGGCTTGAGGATAGCCTGATACCAAACTTGCGCTGCTTCACGTCGTCTAGAGTCCGGAGGCCGTTGGCATACCACTGCATAGCAATCTTCTGGCCTAGAGGTACGGGTAGTCCATCAGCTTAGCCACGACGGGGCACACATCTCAACCAAGGAAAGGTATCGAAACAAGCTCACCAACACCGTAGATTCCAGTGAATACCTTGGCAACCTTGACATCTTCAGTATTCTCATATTTGATCCTCTGCAATCCACCAGTCTCGATGATTTCCATGATCTTGCCGAGGGAAGGAGGTGAGCTGATGGTCACTCTAGGCTGTAGCAGGCAAAACGTACCTTCAAAGCAGTCTTCTCGCCAACGCCCTGGATATCTCGAGCTTCCTTTAGACTTTTGATGCGCGTAGGATGAGCGAGGATGCGAGGGACGGCTGTAAGAATGTTCAATAAGCACGGTCATGTCAAGAAAGTTCGTGGAACTTACATCGCTGATAAGCTAAGGCTCTGAACCTGTTATCGGCACCAGGCTTACTCTCATGAAGCTTTTGGAGTTCTTTCAGCTATGGGGATAGAGATATCTATGAAATCGAGATTTACAAGTAACCAAGAGCCTCCTACCTTATCAGCGATATCCTGATTGGGAGACCGCTTGGCGTTCGGTTCGAAGGGCTTATCGCAGGTCCAACCCTAGAGATGCAGAGAAACAAAGTAGGAGTGGTTAATCACTATTGAGATGTGAGGTGACTGGCGTGGACTTACTCGCTTAGCGGGAGCTCCACGAGGCTTCTCATCTTCGTCGTCAGTGTCGTCCTGGCCGTAGTTTCTTCCGAGCATGGTATCTTCATCGTGCTCCTGCTGTGCCTGTGCATAGAACTCGGCCAGAGGATCGTCGCACGCAGCTGGTGTGGTTCTTTGACGCTGGATCTTGGAGGAGGAAGCGACAGGTTCGGGCGATGATAACCGCAGACTAAGTTCATCGCCACTACTGTTCGCTGGAGTAAGAAGCTGAGGCCTACTAACCGTCCTTTCAGTGGTGCTGAAGCATGGCTAGCAAGCAAGTACTCACCTGGAAATTTTCTTTACGGCTGGCTCGTCGTTGTCGGTCTCGGTGTCTGAACCCGATCTTTGAGGAGGCGGTGGCGTGCTTGATCGCCTAGGTTTGACCGGTGGATGCTTACGGTATGAGATGATCTCTGGCGTCGGCTCTTTCTTCTTCCTTATCTCGAAAGCAGCGTACTCGTTACAATCGGGGAAAAACTCGGGGTGGTCATAGGCCTTGGTACCGTCCTTGCGCCTCGGAGCGGAGGTTACGCCGTTTGCAGTCTCACTAACCCACTTCCAGGTAACAGTGGGTACATGTTCTGGGATCTCCAGTATGGAGTTGATTCCAAGTCGTTTCGTGACGTTGGACTCGGTTCCTTCAGCGATGATATGAGTGACCGTGGTTGGGTCATAGTCTAGTTGTACGGTAGCCCCGTGTCTGACGAGCTTAGGAGCGCATTAGCGAGGTTATGGTGTGGATACTATAAAGGAAAAATTCACTAATTCAGATCGCTTCCTAGAGGTCTCCGTCACGCCATTGAAGTCTTGTGGACAATAAAAGAAGACCTTTCCTCTCAGAAAAGGCACTTTTATGTCAAACTCCCCGTCCTCCTTCCGCTGGAAGATGTCTAGAAGGAAGTCACGAAGAGACATCCCGTGATATTTCGCTCTGATCTGCTTCTCAGTTAGTTTGGGTTTGACTTTTGTTCGCGAAGCTTGTTTAGCCACTGGTGCATTTTTGACGGCTCGAGAAGTGCTCGAACTACTTCTGGACGACTTTGAGGCGTTCAGAGGCGCAGAGCGACTCACTGCAGCTTGAGCCGGGTGAGACAGAAAAGGTAAAGGGGTCCTCGTAGAAGAAACTGGCACCGCGGCGGCAGGAGCGACCTTCGATTTGCTCTTCTCCTCCTTAGCGACTTTCCTTTGATTAGTGGAGATTTTGGATGAAGGTCGACTGTTCAGGTCAATCGGGACCATCTTGAGAGGCGGGGCGGGATCAAACTTCACGATAACTGGCGCATCAGTGGGGACGGCCTTCGATTTTCCCTTCTCTTCCTTAGATGTTCTACTCTGACCAGTGGAAGATCCAGAGGAGCGTGTCAGGTCCAGTGGGACCATTTTGAGAGGCTTTACGGTTCGCTGTGATTTACTGCTCGCATGGTGGGACGAGTTAGTTTGTTTGGCGGATGACTAGGGAGTAGTTGTGAACGTCATTTCTAGGTATCTCGATGGTAAAAGAAAGAGCTACTCACGCTTGTTGATAGCCTCTTCTGAACGACATGCTTCTCCTTCCCAGTATATAGAATTGTTATCTCTGGAGTGGAGGAGCTATTTTCCGTGAACCTGTGGGAGGAATCAGTCTGTATTCCCCAGACATCACCAGAAGAAAATACGATAGTCTTACATGCTAATATCATCAGACTCTGGGACTTTTTGAAGATCGTCAACCTCCTGCGCCTTCTCGTCCTTCTTGAGCCTCTTCCTTGGCGGATCATCCACGGGTGAGGCCGATCTCTTCGAAGTCACAGGCTTCTTCCCACCGAGCGTCTCTTTCCTAGATCCTTGATGAGAGTCATTTCCTAACCTCTCACACACCCTAACAAACGCATAGATGGAGTCAGACGCGTTCAATGAACGTCACGTATAGTTCGCGTGGCTAAACCCACCTGATAGATGATGATTCCGCGATGCTGTGAGTGACCGCGTCTAAGGTTGTGGCGGGCGCCCTAGACACTGCGGAAGTGCTTGCACTCGCGTTCCCCCGACTTGTGAGATAGTTAGAAGCACTGAGAATGGTGGGGGACGGGTTTCGAAGAAGTTATGAGACTTGGGGACCAGCGTCGCGTAAATAAATAGGAGACTGACCTCTGAACCAGGGGTTTCTCAGTTTGCGCCGGCATCTGCTCGCGCTCAAGCTCCTCCATCATCGCGTCCTGCGCAGCGTAAAATTCCTCCTCTGTCATCATCTTGGAGGGAATGGAAGATGGGGGGATGGTTGTGGTCAGAGGACAGGATATAAACAAGCGAGGACAATGCTCTCAAACTGTCCTGCTACCCAGCCGAGATTCACGATCACATGGCTCTCGTGTTATTTCGGCCGCCAATGTCTCTGACTCTTTTTCGAACTCCGATAAGGGCTCGGTTGCAGCAATGGAGGGGTCCAACCCTACAGTCATTGTCCTCCTGCTCGGGCAGTGTTCGTCAATGATCCGCATGGTCCTATAGTAGTTAGATCCTGAGATGAATGACAGTTGATTGATGAAGACAATGCGGGAGGATGGTGTTCAGCCGCCTCGCGGGTAGACTAGAGAGAGGCAGCGACGCGGCAAAACAAAACCATACTCCGGGTCACTGCCAGAAACCCAAATCGATGTGGACGTAAAAGCCTAATAGTATTCTCAGCAATAAACCCATGGACAAGAACAAGGAGTAACAACAAGAGAGAGAGAGACCAAAAAGATTACAGTACCTAGACCTACAGTACATAGGGACTCAAGTGAGTAAAGAACCGGATAGTGATATTGAGATGAATGATGTACACATGGTTGACAAATCAGCGAGAACCGAGAGGTGAGAGATAGATACCGACACTAGCAATCAACGAGAGCAAAGACCGACCAACGATAGCAGAGATAGGAGAAGAAGCCCGTGTATGAAAAGGAAAGCATGTAAAAGAAACCCGAGAGCGAATGATCCTAGAGCGAAAGAAAGAAAATTCAGTCCGTTTATTTTTGTCGGCGTTCCACTAAAAGTTCGAAGTTTAGGCTTTCACGCTGCCTACCACACTGACACCCATGCCGACGCCGGTTGGACCTCTACCCAACTCGACGCCGACTTTCCAGACGAGGCCCATCCCCAGAGGCAGGAGAATCTCTCTCCATACCTCCCGCCTTCGTCTTCCCTCGAATATTCTTTGGCTCCTCTCCCCAGTCTCGCCTTCAGGTCCGAAAACATACACTCCGTTCTCGCTCCAGGGCGATTCGCCATAGCTGAATGCCAGCCACCTGGACTGAAGCGCATCCCGAACGAGCTGATAGGGAGAAGAGCACGAGAAAGAAGAATTTCCCCAAGCATCATCATCGAAAGAGTCGTAGATCGAATCTCTTCCATCGCTGCCGTCGTCAAAAGAGCTCTCAGACGAAGACGAGGAAATCTCGTCTTCGGAGAACGTGCCAGCGAACTCATCAGATTCGTATGTCTTGCGATCAGTGCTTCCAAAACCGCCATCCGGGATTATAGTTGGCTTGGCACAGTCGAAGAAGCATCTGACATCCTCTACGCCTTCTTCGTCGAAAACGTAACGCCATACGTCGCGACCGCCTCTGTCTAAAAGAGCAGCCTCGGCAACACGTTCCGTGGGCCAGCCAACTCGAGCGTCGTGAACCAAGTCCCGAACGCGAGCTTCAATCTCGAACAAATCCTCTTCACCGTCCTCAGCGTCGATCTGTGATGGGTCCAGCTCATAGGCTCGGAGGAGTCGCGAAGAAACAGTGAGCGATTGACAAACAGCCCGGAGCCTACGGGTGAGTAACGTAGAGGTCCACAGAGATCTGTAGTCAACAGATGTCGAGGAAGAATTGTACGACGGGGATGAGTCTCCGATGATGATAGGCTGAAGGTTGCTAGGGGTGCGTGGGCGGGAGGAGTGCCGCAGGCGAGATTTGGATCGAGGAGTGGAACTAGTTCGACTTCTTGATCTCCTAGACTGGCGACTGTGGGATCTCCTCCTTTGAAGTGCAGCGGACTTGTCTTCTTCCAGCCAACTCTTCCAGTTTGGCTTGAACCAGACTCCGTCGTCGGTAACTCTGGTATGCCAGGAGAGCTTAACAAGCTCTTCGGCAGGTACCTTGCGAAGCTGCGAAACATCACTCGGGGTCAAGCCACCTATACGACAGAGCAGCCGTGACATCATTGAGCCAGAGGCATACACGTTCGGAGGACTAGGGTCTGTCATCGGACTTTGGAGAATAGCACGGTGAAACAGCGGTGCGGTGGTGTTGTGGGAAGATAGGAGGTGAGAAACTATGTCAGCTGCGCCAGTGGAAGATCCGAACAGAGTCACGGAGCTCGGAGAACCACCAAAAGCAGCAATATAGTTTCGTATCCAGATGAGAGCCTGGCGCTGATCGTGGAGGCCTGTACCAAGCGTGCAACATGAGCTCAAGGAACGGCGAATGTGAACAGTCGATGTGCTAACCATAGTTGCCCACGCCAACTTCGCCGGCTAATTCATTGTCTTCTCTGAGAGCGGGGCTTGCCGCGAAACCAAACAAACCAATCCGATAGCTGACCATGAGATTTTAGAGAGGGGCATCCAGATCAAGCAAGATGGAAGGCATACTTGATGGTAACTAGGATTACAGGTTTTCCCAGTTCCGCGCTTTTTTGCACAAGGGCACCGCCATCGTACGCCCAGCTGGAGCCTGAGCCGCGGTCACCTCCACTACAAGATGGGTGAGATGGAGAGCGTCAGTATCGAGCTATAGTGGCTTGTCGTAAAGATGATACATACCCGTGAATCCATACCATGACAGGAAGCTGTGGCGGGAAAGGAACGCCAGCAGGGCAAGTGATATTGAGGTTAAGACACTCAAATTCGTCTTGCGAAAGCTTTGAGTTAGGTATTAGGTCGTCGGCGGGAGAACCAAAGAGCTCTTCTTCAACTGTCTGGGACGTCTGAGGCTGGGGGCAAATAGGCCTAGAACGATCAAAACGAATGAATTAACCGGACTAAGCTGCTGGGAACAGTGTACGTACCCATAATTCGATGCGTCGGTATATGGAGGGTACGCTTGGAACAGCGTAGACTGCCTGAATCTAGTAGGAATCGAGCCATATTTTATACCACGAAACTGGTGTATTGGGCATTCCGGAGTTGATTTCGGATGCAGAATGCCAGTGAAAGTAGTGCCCAAAGTCGAGTGAACGACGTGAGGCGTGTTGTGCATGGGGGCAGCCATGAGGAATGGCACCTGGCAGTGGGGGGGAGGGGGACTAAGGGTGATGGTGGTGGTAAGTGGTTAAGGAGGCGAAGGGGTCAACAAGGGACAACATAGTGAGCATCCGGAGCCAAAATAAACAGAAGGTGAATCAGGAGCGTCAATAGCATTTTCCACTCTGTGTACCCCGAAAAGGAAGGTAGTGGCTATGCTTGATGTAATCGATGAGGCGAGAGAAGCGTAATGGGCCTGCCGGAGCATGTCGGAACCAAAGGAAGGATCATCTCAGGCGGTGAATTGGCGGCCTTTCTTGAAGAGCAGAAAATGAATACCAGTGACTTGAGCAGACTAGCAGGGGAGGAAGCCGAGGAGAGACGGCGTAGCAGAAATTGCAGGAGAGAAGCACACGTAAAGAACACACAGGCATAACTCGAGGGACTTGAACAAATGTGACTTGAAGAGATAAAAGAAAGCCTGTATATTAGAAAGAAATAGAATGTATTGTCATTAAACAACAGCCGCACGGAGAGGTGAAGATAGCTGAAGAAGAATCTAATGACAAGTGAAGCCGTCCTGATTCACACAGGTATTTTTACCAATGATCACAAGCCAAGCTCGTCTGCGTGTGGGAGTGCAGTCGTATTACCAATGGCGACGAATGTTGGTTTGCTCTTCACCAGCTCAGCAGCAGCCTGTAGAGGTAATGTATCAGTGATCGTGCCAAGTATGAGAAACGGCGATCGACATACCTTG
This sequence comes from Agaricales sp. HM26-F1, assembly GCA_002718315.1. Lineage (NCBI taxonomy): Eukaryota > Fungi > Basidiomycota > Agaricomycetes > Agaricales > Agaricales sp. HM26-F1. The sequence continues at coordinate 802,892 of NIBX01000147.1, forward strand.
GAGAAGCTTGACGCATTTACGGCATCGAAAGAAGCAACAAGGCCAGCAACACTGGCATCCTTGCCCTGCGATACCTTAGGACCCAATGTAGCGAATAGTCCCTCTCGTCCCTCTACAGCGCTGGCAGAAGCGAACTTGGCCTTCGCAACGGCAGATTTCAGGGCCTCTTCAGAGATGCTCTTTCCAGAGGTAGCATCCTTGAGAGCTTTCACAGCGATCTGGCCAGCCTGCTTGACGCCCTCTGGTGTCTCTGCCTGAACGAGCAGGCCGAAAAGAGAAGCGTCAGAGTAGGGCAGGTAGACGGTCTGGACGGAGGAACCCTCTGGCAGGGATGCAGCCAGGGGGGAGAGGCCCTTTGACCATTTGATCGAAGGTGAGGTGGAGAGGTGAGCGTTGAGGACAGCCAGATCACTCGAAGGAGCTCCAGTGGTACCGAAACCAATGAACACGGTCTCCGGGCCACCGTGAGCATCTACTCTGGTCTCTCCGCCGTGATAGCTGCTAGCCTTGGTAGTGGAAGCAGCGCCAGCTGAGACAGAGCCAAAGGCCTTCTCAACCAGCTTAGCAAGAGTCTCCTGGGAGATACCTGTACCGAGAGCAACGAGGTTGCCTTTGGACAGAGCGGAAGCGGCATACTCTCTCACGTCCGCATGAGTGAAAGATGAATGCGAGGACGCGAAGAGGGAGGAACCGAGCCCGTTGCGGAATGCAAGGCCGTGGGCGAGCTCAATGGCGTTAATGGCGGGGTCAGAGTGGGCGGCGGTGGAATCACTCTCGATTACTGGGACGACGTATTCCTCAAATTCGTGACGGGTAAATTTGGCGGAGGTGGCGAAGGAGGAGAGAACGTCGACGAAGAATTCCCTAGGGGCGCGTATGAATATTTAATTATACAGGGGGGGTATAAACTGAGGCAAAGCTAACTCACTCGTCTCCACGCAGAAATTCAGCGGTCAACGCCAGATGCTCCCTCGACAGGGTAGCGGATAATACACCACCGTAGAGTTCAGCCTCTCTCACTGTCCCTAAAGCAGACCGCTTGGCCGTGCTCTACGTTACAACAACGGTCAGCATGAAAAGTCCAAGAACAGAGGGTAAAGAGATCTAGGATGAACACAAACCTTGAAAGCAAAGTTTTTCAGAGCGTTAGCAACACCAGGCTTGGTCTCATATCGGCTGCCAGCCTTGAAAAGCAGGGTAACGGCAGTGGTCGACTGGTTGTTGTCTACAGCGGCAACTTTGAAGCCAGCAGCGTCGGAAACCGAAGCGAATGAGCGACGTGCGATACGCGTCGACGCAGTGCGCACAGCCGAGGTTCTAGTGGCCAGCATCTATAGAAATAAAACGCAAAGGGAGAGTTTTTGTGATGGAGGTTGGGACAGGTGTAAAACGGAAACGGCCTGGTCAAGAATTATTTCGCTGCCGGGAAATTCCGGTGATGCGACCGACCACAATATTGAACGCGCCTGACCAGTGACGCGCCTCGTATTTCAAGACCCCGTCACAACTTCTCACAAGATAGTAAGTAGGTTGGTATATAACATTTGCAGGCCAGTTACAGAGGTACCGTAATACGAGAAATAAAAAGTGGCTCGTGGAGAAATGCAGGAGTTCCAAGATATGGGGGAAAGTGGAGAACAACGTCGAACATTACACTAACGCTACAGGCAGCACCATTATTGTTGCTTGTACACCTCCTGAAAACGATAAGTTAGCAGAAGTGTTGCAGAAGCAGAGGAACTGGACCGACCTTGATCTCAGCATCAAACTTCTCTGCAACCTTCTTCCTCTGAATCTTCTGGGCAGCAGTTACCATCCCGTTCTCTGGTGTCCACTCCTCCTCAGTCAAGATCACAGCCTGGAGAAGTTCCAGAGGCTTGAAGGCGTTCTTCTTCCCAACTGCATTGCACTCCTTCAGAATTATGTCGTTAACCTGTTTCTCCTTGACGAGCTCTTGCAAGCTAAGAGAAGAAAGGTTTTCGGGGAGGACCGCACGAAGATGTTGTTCGTGAGGGATAACGATAGCGAGGGGCTTGACGGCATCGGGCGTCGCGTGTACACAGAGGTTGGCAACCAAGTTGCAAGACTTGTAGACAGACTCTAGGCGTTCGAGGGCAATATACTGCATCGAATTGTGAGAGTTGTTTTATAACACAAAGCAAATACTAGAAACATACCTCTCCGCCAGAGAGCTTGACCAGGTTCTTGATCCTGTTGAGATGAATCAGCTACTGGGACAATCAACATCCACAGCGAAAGACAAACCGGTCAATCAGGGTCAATGTTCCATCGGCATTCCACTGCCCTACATCACCCGTCCTCAGCCATCCATCCTTCGTGAAGATAGAATCGTCGCTGTTAAGGTCAGGGCGCTTGTAGTATTCCTTGATGACGGAATTACCACGAATACAGACCTCTCCCTGGGGAGGATTGTTCGTTGAGAGGTATCCAGCCTCAGGGACGTCGAGGAACTTGATCTCGTTGGAGGGGACTGGGAACCCAACTGCGCCGAATTTGGTGATCTCGGGAGGCTGGATGGCACACATCCCGCAGGACTCAGTCATTCCGTATCCTGGCGTTAATCATGATCAGAGGGCAGCTTCAGAAAGAAGCAAAGCACGAGTAATCTACCTTGGATCATCGTGACCAGAGCAATAGAAAGGAATTCCTGAGTCTCCTTGCTCAGAGCAGCACCACCGCTCAAAGCCACCTTGAGTCTTCCGCCTGTAGCAGCCCTTACGCTACTCATGATCGTACTATCCGCAATTTGGGCAAGACCAGGAACACCAGACTTCTTGACGCTGTAAGCCCCATTGAAGACGCTCTTCCTGACAGCACCACTGCCATGGATCTTGCTCAGAATTCCTTTCCTGATGGTCTCCCAGACAGCGGGAACTCCGGTCATGATGGTGGGCTTGAACGCGCGAAGGTCACCTAGACAGTTTCGCACGGACTGGTCTGTCAGTGTCTTGACCCGACCATAACCTGTGACAAGGCCTCCGTAGATCATGTAAAGTTCGACGATGTATTCGAGGATGTGGGCGAGGGGGAGATACGCAATGTAGCTGTCCTCTGTGGTGAGATGATGCCCAAGTAGAGCTTTGATAGCTCCGACGGAAGCAATCAAGTTGGAGTTAGTGATGCAAACGCCTTTTGGAGCTCCTGTACTGCCAGACGTATACATGATGCAAACAAGGGTGTCCTTCGTGGGGCGACGTTCCTTGAGAGCATCTGCGGGATGGTCCTTGCCCTTCTTTCGAAGTTCGTCGATAGATAGGACATTGAGGCCTTCTCGGACAGCCCGGATTTTATCAAGCACGGCAGGTTTGGCCTCGCCGTCATAGATGATATGCTTGATAGAGGGCGTTTGAGGAAGGACATTGAGAACTGTCTGGAGAAGATCTGCGTTCGTGAAGACTCCAGCACAGCTGGGCTCGTTGAGAGAATGAGTGAGCCCGGATTCGCCGAGCGTGTCATATGCAGTAGCTATGGGGGTGGAAATAGTCGCACAACCATGCGACATGAGCTGCCAATTTACACTGTGAAAAGACGACACCCCATAGTCAGTTCACGCGACTAGTAGTGCTAGGGTGAAGGACACACCTCGTCGCAGCATACACGTTAATGACGTCTTCCTTCGTAATTCCAAGAGCCAGAAGTCCCCTAGCGATCTCGGAAGTTGCTTCCTGGAGTTGGACGTAATTCAAGTACTTGTAGTCGCTGAGCTGGAAGTACTTCCACAACTTCTTCTCCTTGACTTCCTTTCCATCGACAAACTTGGAGACTTCTTTCTCCTCTTCAACCATACGTACGACATCTCTCCACCCGATAGCGTCCCTTGTACCATGAGTCCGGGCGGCGTAGTCAATAATATCGACAGTAGTCTCGATACCATCCTGAGGAGAGGAGACCAGCTTGTCTGAAGTAATGGCAAGGCGGCGGATGCGACCTTCGCCAGCCACGTTGTCGCCAGGGATTTCGACAGATCCTTTACCATAGTGGCTCGCTTTGAGGTTGGTCTTTGGGGGAGGCATAACGGAACAAGAAAGCTTGGAGAGGGAGAAGGGGTGTACAGTACGTCACTCAAATACCGACAGTTATTACAGAATTATAGTGATGAAATACTGATCGCGTCTGACTGGATCACTAATTGCCCGCCCCTCCGACTGAAGTCGCTTGTTGTTCATTCACATTCACCAGTTGGACTAGCCCGGATCTTGCTTCGTTCGAGCTGCTCGTGCTGCTTCATAAGTTCACAAGACAATAGCTGTCGTGCTAAACCCTTAGAACGTTTCTTGGCCTACTACGCTTGGCCTAGGCTTCGTCTCGTATCTGCTCAGCGTGCTCTGCCCAGAAGCGATGGGCCCCGGCGTGCGAGGAGCGCGTTCCACGCCTCTCACCGCTCTTCTCCCGACATCCTCCATGTGCTCTCAGCCTGGCACCCGTTAACTCCCATGGCGATCAAGTCTCCCAGGCCTGATCCATCGCTCCAGATCGTGATGATCTGCGCTACTTTTTTTTCTTCCAGAGCGAACCAATCAGCGAAGAGAGTGGTATCAACAGATTCATCGATAGCAGCTATCCTTGGAAACTATATAGGCCTACCCTTTCACTCACGAAAGGGTTCTAGTCCCCCCTTCTGCTTCCTTTCTCCTTCTCTCGGTTTGATGGCTCGTCTTCTCTTTTCCATCCCGTGAGCGCGAGATGACCTGCAATAGAGGTTTTCCACGTTCATTTCAACGAAAACATGCATCGAGGGCGTTGCAGACACGCACCTATTGCCTGGAAACTTTGTGCCTCTTCTGTGACCTTGACCCTCGTTTTTTCACGAAACTGGCCCCCGGCGCCCTGATCTTAGCAGTGTAAACCTTGATCGTGAAGGGTGCGATTGCAGGACCAACCGTGGTGTAGATGTAGGAACAAGGCATACGTGAATCGCACATATCGCGCTGGAGGTACGTGTTCGATGCCTCGACTTCATCCCGAGTTGTCAGGACCTCACGATTTTCATAGAGATACGGCCTCGTTGGGAAGCTTCTACCCCGCATTATTCATGAAGGCACGGATACAGTACCCACTGCTGTAGGTCCACATCGACGACCGTAGTTGCACTCTACGTCATGGACACCCACAAGAATCACTTACTACGTACAACAGTATACAAACGACTCTCGGCACGTCCACTGGTCGTAATCTATACAACAGAAATTCATTCCTCTTGTCCCCCTTCTCTTTGGCTTCCCGCGCTTCTACTCTCTTCCCCCCATTCAATGTGGTTACGGCCTGTGTGTCACCAATATGTAGTTTATGGGCCGGTCTGTCAGGATTTAGCTCGAGTCCAGGAAAGATCCGATGGAGAATGCCTGCTGGCTGAGGAGGGCTCGTTCTTTCACTTGAATGGTTTCTCTACCAGGTACGCCCGTGTTTCCCTGCTATCGCCACTCCATTTACACTAGCTCTGACCTTGGGAGGATCTTCTTAGCGCAACCTCCGGAGCTTGAAGTTTGAGGGGAGCCAAGATCTGCGTCCGGATTTACGCGATATGTTTATTTCGGATGTGAGCGGATACCACCCCAACACGCCTACTCGGCGTTGTGCACCACTATCGATGGCGAATCCTCTCAGCTCTAATTCACCGGAATTGGCCATCAAATTTCCTTCCTCGGAATTACTCCCTTTGGCATCAACCCCTCATCGATAAGATCCCTCCGACCAAAACAGCAACACCTGGTTTTTGAATGAATATGTCCTCCTCTCCCGTGAACACTCTATTTCCACGACGACAGTTGGCGGCGGAATCGCGCTCTAGTACTCGAGTTGTCAACTGGTCCGTCAGCGATATGTCAAAGCCTGCAAGGATAGGAGAAGTTCTGGACGGCCTTTGTTCTGATCTAGGCTGTTCTTTCTCTCACAGTCCCGGCTACCGTTTTCTTGCATACCAATAAAAGTCTGGTAGAGAGCCCTCGGCTCGACGACTGTACAACGGTTGCCCTTAGGTGGCCTCTGGAATGATCCCCAATGGAACTCTAAGATAATGGATGGCGTCTTCTGTGAGTCATGATGAATCTACCCAATTTCTGTGTTATCCCTTCCTTCTGACTCGTGTTTACTACAACAGCAATTCTAGCCGAACGACCTTCCTGGATGTCGATCGTCCTTCACCCCGTTCCGTGCAGTTGATATTTTTCCGCTACTGCGGTAACTTCCAGACTGAACAAAGACGATGACGTCCTCATCATTAATACAACCTAGCATCCTTCATCCTAGACGCAGCGACGTTGCAAGCAATCGCGCACTAAAAGGCAGCGCCTCCGTCTACTTTCCTAGTCCCTTTGATTTCGCGACAACACATGAACACCTTGGGCTCTGCAAGAAGCCTTCAAATCTCCTCTATTTCTTATTAAATAAAAATAAAAACAAAACAAAGCCGTCAATCAGAAGGAAACGCAGTCAACCCATGCTTTTAGGTTTCTCTCATCAACTGCAAAGTGCCTCGAGGCGGCGACCCGTGACCACGGCATCATTTCTGTCTTCGGAATACGACCTTCGACGCCTTTTTATTCCATCTCTAATTTCAAACGTTGGGGATATATCGAACTCTGTGCTAGGGCTTGGGGCATAGAAGAGGTGGTCTTGTCGTTTTATCTGGACTGCCGGAATCGTCTTCCTATGGATCTTGCGAAAAGAGCGAGCGATCCCCAAGTTCGAAGGACTGACGGCAGGACGCCCTTCTTCCATCACGGGAGTGAAATATCAGAATAGTGCGAGTCCTTCTTTCTCATGCATGGAAACCTGGATTCTCAGGATCGTCGATGGATGGTTGTAGCAGGGCTTGGGACTGGAGCTCGTCATACATACTACAATTTAAAAGAGTACGTGTAAGATGAACGATGAGTAATGTCATTTCCCATCCTCTGATTGAGCTCGAGTTGATATATGTGCCTCTCCTTTCAGGACTGGCTTTTCAGAAAACGGGCGATATAAATTATTCCGGTTTACGGTGGAAATTAAACGCTTCTTTCTCTAGACCTTGCGCCCGAACGGATATGGTATGCGCAGTCCGGCACTCTGGTTGGGGTTGGTACTTTGCGTACCGGCCCTGGGTAATAGGAGAGGAAAAGGTCCTCACCCGGTGAACAGATAAAAGTCAAACTGCGTACGTATCGCCTAAGCCCGTGCAGAGATAGAAGATCATCTCTTCGGCAACGTTGGCGAACGATTCAGATGGGTTTAGACCAGACATGGTCAGGCCGAGATTTCCCTCATTGTCGAGATGAACACGTGTGATGCTAGCACGAACTACGGTTCTTTCGATCCGCTGGTAATGCAACGGGTAATTTCCTGGGTAGTGGGAGGAGTGGCAGGTAGATGTGGGAGGGAATATTGGGTGGGTTGGGGTGAGGAAGTGGGAATTCTGTAGATGAAAAAAAAAATGTGCAGTGTATTCTGAGTGGACTAATGAAGGAGCTGGCTGTAGTGGAAGTGGAATTGGGGAAGACCCAGGAAAAATGAAAGTGGAGAATTGGAATACAACGTGGGCGGATATCGGGCCAGTCGGCATCACTTTGGCTCGCCTATAACCCGAGGTACAACTGCTTGTCTCTTTCCCTTTCCCTAATCACAACCCTCCCTCTTCCCTCCCTTATCGTAAATGCCCTCAATCCTCAATCTCAAGTTCAAAGTACCTCTCTTTCCCCCGCTTCAGCGACGCTGCCCCCAGAAATTTTCTCTCTGACTCATGCTTGTCTTCCACATTTCCAGGGAAACAAGTCCTTCGTGCCATTCAGCAACCTCAACGACGCAGAATCACTCACGAAAACATGGAAGGTTCGTTCGATCACACCCTCCAACAGTCTTTTCATTTCCCACCATCTCTCGACGTTCCCGGCCCAATATCTTATCTCTCTCCAGGTCTGCACAAAGGTAGCGAGCTACCTCGAGCAGGGCCAGCGACTTGAAAACTTGAGCTGGAGATTGTGGCATCTCCAGAGCCTCATGGTCGACTCAGACAACGCAAAATCCAAGCGTGAATTCAAGAAATTATCCAAATGCATGAGCGACAAGCTCGACAAGGAGAAGGGCAGGTACGGGCTTTTTCAGTCTAAACCCTTCGCCCAAGTCGCCGGCGGCTAATCAAACATTTCATTTTATTTCACCGACTTTTATCTTACGACGCTTAGGAATATTACTGAGCTCGAAGCTCCCGATTTCAAGAGAAGTGCCTCCATCGACTTGATCCAACAGCGGGCTGTGGAAAAGGAACGTCACCGAGAGGCTAGCCAGAACGCTAAGCCTGGAACCATCACCCGAATGCAGTTCACTTTCAGCGTCGATCAACCCATAGCTCCCTTTTCCCCCGATCCAGTCCAAAAGCCTGACTTGAAGCCCTCCCCCGAGTTCAACAAGCGTGTCCGCGCTCATCCCCTCACCTCCCATGATGACATGGTGACAGACGACGAGGGTACCCACAATACCACATCCACCTCGACGAAAGGCACTTATCATTTTCCCTCCATCTTTTCCAACGATTTCGGACCTGCCGCCATGCTGGGCTCTACTCCCACTTTCTCCACCAGCATGACCTACGGTGAGGATATCTCTTCTACCTCTAATGATGGGTTCAGCATTGCACGACCCACTATCGAGTTGCCACTCGACGAATTGATGACCAACGCTGCCGACTCCCCTGATTCCTCTAACTGGATGAACTATACCTCCGAGCCTACCGTTGCCCCAGTCCACACCACCGTACCCCCTTCAAGCGAATCATGCTTCCATTCTCAGCCCTTCCAGATGACCCAGACTAACGACATCACCATGCACAACGGTTCTATCTCAGCACCCATTCCCGGTTTCGTCTCCTCCGCCAGTAGCAACGACAGTGATGAAGATAGTAACGACAGCGACGATGAGGACAGCGAATACGAGGCTAAGCCCCAGACTCATCATGATCATACCACTACCTCTTCACGGGCCTCGCACTCTCGTCCTGTCGTGCATCAGCGTCGGGGTAGAGGCGCTCACTCGAAATTGTCGGCTAGAACAGTCGGGAGGTCGAGTACTCCCACTGGTCGGGTTCCCTTGAGCATTCGTACGAGTAACAACAGTCGCTCTTCTGGTCCTAGCGCCACAGCGACGAACAGTACTTCTCGCTCGACGGCCATCGTCTCTCAGAACAACTCCGCTCCCGGGGGAGTTAAGGCTGAGTGCCAGAACTGTGGCGCCACGCATACTCCTCTCTGGAGGCGTGGTCTCAACGATGAGTTGAACTGCAACGCCTGTGGATTGTACTGCAAGCTGGTAAGCTATCCAAGGTACCCTTGCGAAGGTTCTAGTCCTCATGGTTTTCTCCGCTTCAGCACAAGCGACCTCGTCCCAAGACGATGAGGAATGGCAACGGCGAGACGCGGGCTCAGGCTACCCCTCGCCAGGAGCAACATCACCATCATCATCCACACCCACCTGTAGATGTTGCTGCTATCCCCAGTAAGCCTTCTTCTGGTTATTCTTGGAAAACGGCTGACTCATGGGACTTCAGAACCGGCACCTCCCGTCACTACCGCGGCACAGTGCTACAACTGCCACACCACCGCTACTCCCCTCTGGCGCAAGGATGACGAAGGGAAGACCGTTTGCAACGCGTACGTATTCTTCTTTTTTCTCTCACATGTGACACCTGTGGCTGACTTCGGTAACCTATAGATGTGGACTTTAGTCAGTTCTTCCAGATAACTCACCGAACTCCTAACCTCCTGACACCCGTTTCTTTTCTCTTCACAGCTACAAGCTCCATGGTTCCGCTCGTCCTATTTCTATGAAGTCTGATGTGATAAGGAAGCGTTCTCGCCACGATGCTAGGCGTATCGGTAACACTGCTGCTGATACCTCCTCGGTCAGTCCTGGTGCGAGCCAACGCGCATCTCCAGTTAGGGAAACTTCGCCCACTCTGGCGCCCGATTCTTCCACCATGTCATCGGTCCTCGCCTACGATTATGACCTGACAGATTACCGCTCTTCCCAGTCCGAGCTCATGGGAGCACTCGGAAATGATCTTAGCCACTACGGATCCCAAGGGATGTACGGTGTGCAGTTCCCTGGGCCATATCACCCGGACCTCATCACAGCGTATTACCCTACTCCCCCCGACGCCCTCCCTTTCTCTACTTCAGGATTCGACTCGTCTTCTGAGGCAGAGAACTCGGCGGTGAGCCCGAGATTAGGGAAACGACGGAGGATGAGCTGTGATTCTGCATCGGAACCACCTTCTTCCGCCGTGTCCTACAGCTCGTACAATTCGGGCTATTCCACATCTTCCTCAGCCTCGCACTCACAGCGTTCCTCACTGGATATGACATACACCGGTTTCTACGGCGGGCCACCTCTGCGTGGTTCTAGCAATGCTTTCTGGCACCCTCCCATGATGCCTCAGGCGAACTCGGACTCCCCTAGCATCTTCCACCCTCCCATGCTCCCTCCCACTGAAGACTCCCCAATGGACTTCCTCCACCCGCCTCTCCTCCCTCACGAAGAGGATAGTCTTTTTTCCACCTTCCTTCACCCCCCAATGACTCTCCCTGAGGATTCATCTCCTCGAATGGACGTCATTCATCCTCCCATGTGGCCAACTGAGTTCGAGGGCTACGACACTAACAGCACGCGTGTCTTCTAAGTCATCTTTCACACTCGGGTACTCCCCGTCATCTGTTCTTGCATTCCACCGCCCCTTTCTATCTCTTATCATTATTTCTTCACTCCGACCATCGAATTCCACCAATGAAATCATAGTTTGAGCGATGTGCCTGTTCTGTATATTTTTTTTTGCATGTGCTGACTCTCTGCACCGCTGTCGTTTTTCATATCAATCTTTCTCACGTTTTATACCAATCATCGGCTTGGACTTGATTGCAAATGCTATCTTCCCATCCTCATTGCAACACGACCCACTCACGACCTTCCACTCTTCTTGACCCTGCTCTCAACGAGCTCTCGTTGTAAATGTTGTAATTTTCATCCCTCTCTCGTTCTCTCTTTATCACTTTGCATTCGCATATTTGCTGTCATTCTTGAGCATGACCTTGTTTTCAATCACTGTTATTTCTAACACCAGTTGTCCATCCACCACGCCCTTTTCATCGCTTTGCGTTCTTTACTCCTTTTCTTCGTTTCATCTTCATCCACATCGTATTCCCGCCTTCTCGTACGATTAGTTGGCCGCTGTCTTCGGTGCCTCCTGGGGAGGATCTAGCACCGTCATACCGACCTTTCACCAAAAGAGTCATATCCGACTCACACCTCCCCCTCCCCTTAACCCATCTCTTGTACTTCTGTTATCATCACCCTCCTGTCCATCTCCCCTTCCTCTCTGCGACTGTTGTACTTGTTCCCCGCCCATTCGTCGCTTTCCTTCACCTTCCTTCTTCTGCTCACCTTCCTCGTTACCGTCTTGTTGATATCCTCTACAAACATATAACCCCTACCCATCTTTTCTCCCACTTGGTTCTCTCCTCGTTCTTCCTTGATCAAAGGAGGACTTCCACGATCTGTAACTCTTGAATTCTGTTGATTAAACCCAAGCCCCACCTACTTATTTATTAATTATCTCTCTCTCTTATATCCCCTATCCACATCTTGCCCCTCTCGCTCCAAATCCTATCCCCATCAAACACCCTTCTCATCGACCAATTCATACACTCCATAAATCACGTATTGTTTGTTCCGGCACCCCCACCTCGCGTTTGCACTCAAATTTTTCATGTATGGATTGATCGCTTGTGCATCTCTTTGCTAGTTGCTATCATCATTTCCCCCACATTTCCCGTCCAGCATTTTTTTTGTCCAGACCCACGCTATTCCTTAGTTGCATTCGTTCATCGTTGATGCACGCCCTTATCCGCACCGCAAAGGCTGCTTTTGAACTTTTTATCATCCTTCCCCTTCTCCGACAACCATTCGTCCGCCGTCCCCGATATTTTACCTCGAATATACAGTAGAAACGCAATGTGTAGATATAAGTTGGCAGCAGTACGAATATCATAACGTGTAAGATGTGCTCGACGCAATATATATTCAGCCTGAATGAGCTAGGATCAAGAATCGCTCCGACTAGAAGAAACTTGAGCTGGCCGCACAAATGCTTGGTTTTTCGATCCACCTAACCTTAGGGGCATGCCTTCCGTATTTCGCTGGTGAGAATCATGATATTTCATCTGGAGGGGTACATGTACAACCCATGAATCAATTCACACATAGAGTACTGACGTTAATAAACCCAAGTTTCATCGCGATTCCAAGTTTTTCACCAAGCACATCACAGAGCCATTGGGGTGCAGTAAAACATGATTCCATTGGACTATCGGAGAGCCTTTAGAGACAGCAAGACGATACAACGAGCAAGGTCAAAATCGAAAAGTAAGCGGAGAAAATACGAAGATGATGCTGAACTGGAGAACAAGTAGCCACAGTGGACATTGGATAGCAATTGGATCCGATAGATGACTGAGAAAAGCAATGATGGGTTTCATGGATGTGGATTTAGATCGAGATGTGAAAAGAGGAAGGCAACCTGAGAAGAAGACAACGAAACTACGGCAAAATGCGATAAGAAGGACGGTGAAATGAAACAGAGCCACAGCGCAGCAAAAAGAGATAGAGATCATAGTATGGCACAAGGTGATACGAAGGACGGTGAAACGAAATATGGTGAGAGCGCAGCAAAAAGAGATAGAGGCCATAGAGGAGAACAGGAGAAGACGATAGAACCAGCTCCATTGACTTCAGCTATCATAGCTATCCCGATGAGCCATCGGGCCTTCGACAATATTCCTGATATCCAACTTTGCCCTCCCATCGCCCCCGTTCCCATTCCCACTCGAGCCGGAATAGCCAGAAGTACTAGTCCTTCTACCATCATGCCCGCTCATACCAGGCCCCACATGACTATGACCACCGCTCTCCCCGTGCCGATGAGAATGCAGCGGCGGAGGAGGCGGAGGAGGGTGAGGCCCAGAATTCGACTTCAACGGAGCCAGCTGAATGCGACCCTCAGAGTTAACCCCCGGCCCAGAAGTAGAATACGAATTATTATACGACGACGACGAACCAGGACCAGGCGACGAGGTGTGCGGTCTGTAGCTGTGGTTATAAGAGCCACCGTTACTCGCAGATCCGTTGTTCGTATCCCAGGATGGCGTAGGCGAGTACGTGGAGGGTACAGCTGTGGACCCGTTGCTTAGAACTGAGGTTGCGCTGCTAGTAGGGGGAGAAGCAGCTGGAGCCGAGGGCGGTGGAGGGGGAGGGGGAAGGGGGTGTGCTGGGTGGTGGTGCTGGACTGCCGGTGGTGGAGGTAAAGGAGGAGGCGGTGGATACCAATGAGGTTGGGGATTCAGGGGAGGAGGAGGTCCTGGCGGTGGTGGATGAGAGTACGGGTACGGTATTCTCGGCGCAGAAGAGTACGTGGGTACAGCATGCCCTGGCGCAGGCGACTCGCCTGTACGCGGCTGAGACTGCTCTTGGTCTTTGTTGAGACCCGAGCCTGTGACCGGTGGTGTTGAAGGAGCAGGATTCTGGCCGGACATAGGAGGAGGAGGTGGCGGAGGAGGATAATCAGTGGGATAGCCGTGGTGTGGATGAGGTGAGGGATGAGGGTGTGAATGGCTATGGGGATCGTAGTAAGGTGGAGGAGGGTAAGCCTGAGGTGGGGGAGGCGGATACATATGGTCATAACGCATAGGGTAAGGCGTTGAAGTAGGGGGTGCATGAGGGTGCTGATGTTGATGAGTAGGGGCTGCATGCGCTGCCATATGAGCATGGTGAGCATAGTACGATTCGTAAGACCAGTTCGCATGCTGAGGGGGGGCGGGAGTAGTATAAGGAGAATAATGGTGTGGAGGGTACGAATACTGTGGAGGAGGGGGAGGTGGGTAATAATAGCTTTGGGGTGCAGAAGCGGTAGGGTGTGAGGTAGTACTGTCAAAGGACTGTGGAGCGGCGGGGGCCAGATTTGGTGGAGGGGGAGGGGGATAAGGCGACCAAGGCACAGCTGGGCGGCCGTAGGCAGCGGCTCCATTTTGTGAGTTGGACTGTGCATCGTTGCTGCTGCTGGGCCCTGGGTTCTGTTGTTCCATAGGTTGAGGAGCTCCCGAGGATTCCGCTTGAGACCCAGGAGGCGTGTCACTGCGAGTAGCACCAGGAGGTGGAGGGATAATTGGTTGACCATTCCTCGAATCCAAGGTGCTCGTGCCCCATCTGGGCTGGGTTGATTGGTGAGAATCAGGATCCTCCTCCTGTTCGGCGTCGCCAACTTTGCGCCTTTTCCCTGCTCGTCTATCTGTATCAATTGAAGATCGAGAGGAGGCAGGTGACGGAGGTTCATTATCATGCGAGAATTGCCGGTCCAAGGATGTTCCTCCTCCGTCACCGGCACCCACAGAAATCAACTGCACATTCTGTGGCTGCGGACGCTTGCGAGAGCGTATGTCCTTGCGAATGCGTATCTTGATGCCTTGGTCTGCTAATGAGCATGAAAGGGGAGTAGATTCTGTGAGCGCGTGTGAGTGACGAGGAAGTGCACGAGAATCACACGCAAGCGTACCTTCCATTCCTGGGAACTTCTTCGCTGTGAAGACGTAGAATGGAGCTGAAAAGATAGATTTGCAGTGCCGCACGGAGTTACTGGATCGAGAAAGAACACTTCAGCGTCAGAGTATGGAAGAACGTGCCAATAACGCTCACCCCACGATTTCGTACAAACTGAGTTTCAGTCTGTAGCTTCCTTCCGTCCTGACGCTGAGATCAGGGAAAACGAAAAAGCCGACGTCCGCATTATCAGCGGAATCTGTATCACGAAGATGGTACAGAGATGATACGACTGAGCCTGTGGTGCATTTGGTTCTCCCGTCCTGCACAACGTGCACTTTTTTCAGAACAAGACAGCTGTAAGTGAAAGACAATGTCGCTACCTTTAGCCAGTGCAGTTCAGTATCGTCGTCTGGCTTAGCCAGACACGCGAACATGAAATAATAGGGATTCTGCAAGAATGCCGCTGGATCATGGTTTGCCCTTTGTTTACAGTGAGTACGACGATGCTCGATGCCGAAGATCGCGAGCGATTGAAATAAAAGACATACGATGGGTCGTTACTGTCCGCTGGAGGATCGATTACTCGAAGTTGGATGATAGGAGGAGGGTCGATAGGTCGTCGGTCAGCTGTGAACCAGGACGGTGGTCATCAGTCCCCCCATTGCTTTATACGCTGTGCTGGCCATTGCTCACCTTTACCACCAACACCACACATCCTGGCCTGCTTAGGCTCCTGACGGATGGTCAGTTCATACTCCCTCCTTGGATGAGGACCCGACATTGGACTTGAAAACTCAGACTAGGAGAACAGCGAGGGAAGCTAGGGCGTGATATAGCGGCAGCCACGATGTAAGAAACTTATAGTCAAGTTCCCAGTGCTTGGTAACCAGTCCCAGGGCAGTTCGGTACCAAATAGGAACAAACAACTCTCCCACTTCTCGGGTCACCTGCTCAGACTGTCCCCATTTCTTGGCTCATGTAGTCGAACATCTCTCGTAACCATCACACACCTCCCGTGATGATCCATGTACCTGGTTCCATACTTCTACATCAATCCTTCCACATCCCTTCTCCGGCGTTTCTTCATTTTCTCACTCCCACCATTCTGGGAGAACCCATGCATAAACGGTGCCTATAAGGACACCTAGATGATGCCCTCCAACGCCTATCCCACGCATTAGCTGCCTGGCTACCTTTTTGAGCTACTTGCTGCGAAAATTCCTAGGCTTTGTCACACACAAAACTCCCGGCTCTAGTCCTTGATCAGTCCAGACCTCGAGCTCGTAAGACCCTGTGGAACGCAATCCGAGGCTTCTCAGTTACAGCCCCGATAACTTTATGGACATCTGAAGCACGATCTGTGACACCCAAACGGCTAACACCAAAACTCTGGCACATCGCGCCGAGGTACGGAATCACCGTTCCACAGGCTTTAACCATAAACCACCCGTTGTAAAGGCGTCCGCGCTTTGACGGAATCCCAGGAATGCAGCAACCCACTTACGGTACGCCGATTAGATCGAAAGGCAAAAGCTTTTAGACGCCTTTCTCAGGGCGACTGCGTTACTAAGAAAGAACCTAATGGACGATACCCTAGATAAGGTTAAGTTCAATCGAAAATCGGCTTGGACAAGCTCGAGATGGAACGAGGACGAGTATCAACTCGTCAGCACCAACGAAACCTAAAAGACCAGGTGAAGAGATCCTCACCTTTAATGGGGGAGGGACCCTCGGATTTGGGAACCGAAGACCGGTACAGCATAATAACGCGCCTAGAGAAGAACGACAAAGTTCGACCTTATTGGACGGGACGCGAGAAGGAGCTTGAATGAAGCCTTCTCACCAGGGAATGGAAAAGAGACGGATAAATAGGGAAGGGCTGAACCGTATCAATGGAGCCTCCCCTATTCAATGCATCATCTTCTCCAGTCATCAGATCTTTGGTATGAACCAAGGACCCAGGTTGACACTTTGCGAGGATAGGTCCAGCGTTTAGCTGTGCGAAATCCGGGGGATTGAGCCGGATACTTGGGTTTTAACAGGATCTAGCCACGAACCAGACCCCAGATAGACATGTATTTGCTTGTACATGCGCGGGACGATCTACTGTTCTCCATTGACGTGCTTGACGGCTGCATGTGTGACTAGGAAAGAAGCAGCGCTGACCTCCGGTCAAGAACGTGGTTAGAGGGAGGCGATGTAGCCAAGGTGCACCTCGGACACTTGCGGATCCGCAACGGTCAGAGGCCTGCAGAATGGCCTGGAAAAACGAGGTCATTAGCTGCTGGTTCCATCCTCCCTAGCATATAAAGCAAGAAGACCAACTTTACGGTCATGAAGCCTTAATGTGACGAAAGAACACCCTAGAAGCATCCAGTAGACTATACGGAGGGTGATAGATGGCACCATATGAAAAGATCTGGGGATGCAAGTTCTTCCCTAGTACGGTGCTCCGCGCAGCCAAACCACATACCTTCTCGGGAGAATGCACAGCATGATCTACGTCAAGGCACCTGTACCTGCGCAGTCCCGATTCGATGTCCATGTCGCCTTGACGAGATCGTTCCGCTGTGAAGTGGGCCAAAAGCAGCCATCTCTGAATATGGTTTCGAGCCGGAGCTCCCACGTTACAGTGCAGGGTGGAAGAAACATCAAAGAGGTGCACCATACACACTCAGACTGTCACAGCAGTTAGCACAGCAAGCCAAATACCCCAATCTGACACACCAGTAGTATCTCCACCAAGCTAACTGTCTGCGAGTTGCACCCGCTGCGCTCGCTATCACGTCGAGTGGAGGACGCCATAATGCAATCGAGGAGTTAGATTGGGTCCCAAACACACCAAGTATTTCCCCCGATTCAGAGATGACACGCAGCCTGTTAGTAGCACGGAACGCTCTCGGACTGAGTGCCCGGGTGACTTGTGACTTGCTGCTGAAGTCAACCAAAGGAGGAGTAATCAAGCAGCTGCAGGTAAACGGTCGAAAGTCGGGATGTTGCTCGTAGTCGCTTCAAGCAGGGTTTTTATACGCTTCGGCTGCTGTTATCGCACTCCAGAGCCCTCAGAGCCAGGTAACCGGCCGTCAGAGTTCAAGCAGGGCGTTGGAGTACAGGACTATAACCGTACCGAACTCCCAGTATGTGGCGACGAGGATGCATCAACTTCATCCAATGTGAGGAATGCCGGGATGAAGAGTATCCATGATAGGACGTAAGTCATGAGAATCATCATTCATCAATGGATAAGTCGCTACGATAAGGGGATATAATCTAAAACTACAGAAGATGAGCTCGAAGATACGTTGAAATCATAGTCAACACGTGCGAGAAGAAAAGACAGTCCACTATTCCTTCCTCGTTATGCCAAAAGTACTTCCATTCACAAAAGGCGGCTAGCAAACAAGGGCATCATCATCATACCTAAATAAAGAGATGGTATCAGCGACAAGATACTCCGAAATCCATGAGACAACACAAGGAGAGAATAGCAAAAGATCAGCGAGCCGATGTAAAATATCATCAAACTCCCCGCTCCCATCCCCTACTTTTGTACACGAGAGGACTTTGGTGTAGGAGGGGGCATGTTACTTATGTCCGCCCATCGGGGGTTCATCACAAGAAAAAAGAGAGGCACGATAGAGAAGGAGAAAAAAAACGAGCAAAGAAAGTACGACTAACCTGCCCATATGCGCCAGGGGATCACAGTGATCACATTCTAAGGAAAAGAAAAAAGATTAGTATGCGGAAAAGTCATAAAATGGATAACAAGAGAAGAAGGAAAAAGGATCAGACAAGGCTGAAATCGATATGGGTACTCAACAGAACTCGCAAGGAGTTTCAGAATGTGGTAAAGTATGGTTAATCGGTTTGATCATCACAGTACAAAGCGAAAGTAATAAGAGAAATCAAGGGTGGAAACTTACGAGAAGGGACTGGCCTAGACAAAAGAAGGACAAGGCATTGTGGTGGTCGAGAGAAAATAAAATCGAAGGCACGTGGATCACAGTTTGGGAATTTCCTCAATGCCAGCTGGGCATTTGTTGAGAATCCGATGCTGAATCGACCAAGTTAGATCGCCACTGCAATAGACAATATATGCAGCCTCGTTTTCGCAGCATCGATGGGGTAGTTTTGATGCAACGTTGGAGCACTGTGGTGCTCTAGACCGGATCTACTACTACTCCGTTTGGTAGTCCTACCGGCCTATCAGTCGGGGTAGTCTCCAGATTTCCCGGCATCTTTCAGTCGAGCGCATAGCAGAACGAGAGCTTTGATAGTGGGGAAGCAATATCTTTTCTCAGTCAGACAGGATCTAGAATATGGACAGCCCTAGCAATCTGCTGGAGCTCATGGATTGCAAAGCTAGCATCAGTATATCTAGGTATATCAAAGCTCACACGACGAGACCACAGATATACTCGTACAGTGACCCGTCCATATGTGTCTAGAGAGAGCCTACTTGAACAGACCCTTTCGCTGTGTATCTGTCAGACCGTCCAGCCATTCCATCGTGATTCTCTCTCTCATCTCTGAACATGTTTGCTGGGAATAGTTTTGGGCCCTGGTGCTCTTGGTGCTCAGTTGATATCACGGCTTCCGATGAGGATACAGCGGTAACAAGAGCTAATTCGGTTGCAGAGGAGACAAGAAAGAGAGCAAATGGCGCTGAGGAGAGATATTGAGAACACCTAGAGACTGAGGAGTCTTGTTGGGCATCGGGAAAGTTGGGATAAGACGAGACTGGCGAGAACGATATGAGTGGGAATGAGCAAGCTCTGTCTACTCTCCGGCTTGTCCTCGACTGACTTGGTAGTGCTCAGCCACGTTTCTACGATATGAACGGCTACGCGTTGGAGCTGTTTTGATGCTGCATAAATGGTGATTTAGCGAAAAACTGAATTGGTGCATATATTGTCTAATCCAAGATTTGGACGTCGAACAGTTGGTGATAGGTAGAGCTAGCTTAAAATTCTCAACAGAGAACGTAACTTAGGGTCCACTACAATACCTAATTGGGTTGTAACGACTGGAGTTCTCGTGACTCACAATTGTCAGCTTCAATGCCCTGAAGCGTACGATGGAACAAGAAGAGTTCGTAATCATAATCATCAGCATCCTCATACGGATAGCACAGCGATATATGTTCTAATTAAATCGAAGAGGCCGGATAAGATCCAAATCCTTGACCTCTATCCCCGCGAACGACCTTGAGAACAGACCAACATGAGTTAGCTATACACATCAACACAGGTCCTCGTACCTGTTCTTTATTCGGCGACTTTCACGTTCGTGTCTCAGGTGATACTGGTATAGCAGATACACGCAATCTTTAGCCTTTTGAGAAGTTGAGTCAGTAGGAGGAAGGGGGAGGAAGGGGTGAAGTAGCTTACGACGACGAACAAACCCATTCCCACCGCATTGCGCCACCTACGAACGAGATATAAGGCACCAAAACAAGAGTGGTAATTCACAACGACCTACCAAACCGGGTCGTACTCTGTTAGAGTCAAAGAACCACCGAACAGCGTGGCTACGGCGTGCTTCATCCCAAGGCGTATATCACTGAAGAACCCACGATGAGCCCACATCGAGGGATCTACGCTCCAGCGACCCAGGTTGGGAAGCGGAACACGACCGGCAATAGGCGGTTTCACAGCCAAGAACTGCCGGAGGAGGAAAGATTTGTTCGACAAACGCAGCAAGAGCGAGCCCATGAAGCTGGCGATATCTGGTATGAGCAGAGCCTCAGCAATGGTGCGCCCGACGCTGGCGCTGGTCAGCCTGATCGTTCGACCTCTGCCGTCACCGGCTTCTTCTTCATCGCCTTCGCGATTACCCCGCCCTGCATCAGCGGGGTCTTCCTGCTCTGCTTCCACCTGTATCCCGACGCCAAGCCTGAGGAAGTCTATTGCCCACTCGAATCGACGGGGCGGATCTTCCCTTCTGTGTTGAGTATGCAGCAACCAGTGTTCTAGTCTGGTCATGTAACCGCGATAGATGCGGCGCAATATAGGAAATACAAAGGCCCCTAGTAAGAAGGGTGATGGTGGCCAATTTGAAGACGCTGATGGGTAAGGGGGGAGTTTCAACATCTGCTGAGGGCGTCCCCAATAATTGTTGATTCGAGTAGCAACGGGTTCTATTGGCGATACGGTTCCCCATGTTATCCCTAGCATCGTGAAGGCGCTGAACGCAACGAGAGGTGTACGAGCAAGGATGAGGGAACAAGGGATGAGGGGTAGGTTGAGAAAAGCATGCCAGGGCCAGTTAATAGGTTCGTCTGTGAGGATAATGTCGAACAATCTGCGTAGGATGAGCGAGATCAGAATCCGGTGTAGTGGTAGTAGCGGTGGTGTTCACTCACTCTTGCCCGACTAGACGTCGGATTGCATAGGCACCATAAGCTGTGCTCAGGACGTACATGGCTAGAAGTGATTGCTCGTCAGCCTCGCTAATTCTTAAAAGAGACCAGATTGGACTCACTGACTGCGAATGAACCTCCCACCAGAGCGACTGCAACGAGAGTCACCTTCCTACCGAGCTTGCCCATGATGTTATCAGCCGTGGATAGGACCCGAAAGACCATCGTTTTGTCGCTCTCGACCTCATACTTAGTGCCACATTGTGGACACTTTAGGTCGTTCTGGGCCATCTCGCCTTCTTTGGTCTCGATCCAAGTGAGCAAGCATTGTTCGTGAGCTATGAGGGTGCCTGCGAAAATCACTGAGTATAGAACAGAAGTGTAGATAATCATTGACACACACATGTGCATGGATGTATCCAGCGCTTGGGATGTCTTTCCGGCTCTGTCAAGGGTTCGAGCAGATCCAATATGAACAGGCAACAGTAAGCTTACTATCATGGTGTTCTTCTTCCCGACAAATATAACATAGTTTGACCTAACGGGTATGAGCTCAACGCTGCAGCAGAATACGGACTAATCTACCCTCAGATCATCGACAGTTGGTACTGGTCGTGGTGGAGGCATGTATGAACAACGTAGATAGAACGGCCAGTGATGGTGAATGGCCGGGGTGGTGAGAGGAGGAACGGTGTCGTGACCGATAAAGCGCGGCCTTGAGGTGAGGATAGCCGGCGAGAGTAAACAAGAACAAACAAATGATGTCGACACCAGATCTCTTGTGGTTTGCGATGTAGTGACCAGTGCCGTCATTTCTCTCTGTTCTCTACCACGTACTCTCATCACAATCACCATTACACCTATGTCACTAGGAGAAGGTGCGGAAATCCAACACTTGTTGAGAGCGCATTGTGAGCTAATGGCATCCACTCATCGATCCAGCCGATTCCAAATTTCCTGGTTCATACTCTCCAGGACTAGCACCATCTCCAACGGTTGAGAACCCAGGAGGGGTGAGTGAACAACGCGTCGTAAATTAAGCAGTATCATGTTCTAACGGAGCAAACAAGCTAGGTTTACCCCAAATCCGATCCATGTGGTGAGAGCAAGTTTATTGGTGCACCTCGAAAACGATTCTCATTACCTCACTAGCCGCAGTAACGCCAGAGTAATGGGTCCCCTGCTTGTTTAGGCAATCCGTTTCTCATGCACAAAGCGTTCGGTAATCTTGATCACGCCCTCGCGGAAGTGATATCTCTCCTCGAGAACGAGGAGAGCGCGGTGAGCAACAGCGAGTCGGAGAGTGATATGCTACGGAAGCTAAGAGGATGGAGGGATGAGCTGGACGAGATACGAAGCCCAGGACGGAGGCTTCCACCATCCAGAAGTCACTCCCACAGCAAAACTCGTTACGAAGAGGGAGGCATCTTTGCGGACTAATTTCAAACGGAGAGGATAATGGAAGAACGAAAGAAGAATATTGTATTGTAAAGGGTTGCTGAACGTAGAAGATTGCATTTCAAACCATTTGGTACCTTGCATTTCGACCGATGTAGATCGCAAAACATGTCCGGACAACTCGGTGGTGTTGTACAGCGATTTATAGTTGCGGGTATCGTGTACAGTATACATAGCTTCGTGCGCACTCTATCCTTCCCTGGCGATAGTAGGCTAGTCGACCTCCAGAACAGTTCCACGCTGCACGCTGCCCCATCCTATGGACAACAATACCTCAGTTATCTGCTTCGAAAATACGAGGATGAGAGTACTCACCAACCAATCTCCAGTGCTTCTCAATCCTTCTGGAGAGTGCAACCTTCTCGCCAACTTCCGTACACGCTGGGCTGGTCAACTGAATCTTAGCGAGATCCTCCTTAACGGAGAGCACTCTTCCACCTGTCGAAGTAGACCCGATATTGATGAGAAGCAGCTCGTTCTTGGAAAGTTTAGAGACCCTCGTAGTTTTCTTGTCCTCTGACTTGACACCGAGTAGACGACGTAGAAGGAACAGGGATATTTCCAGTTCTGTGCGTACATCCTCAATACCCATTTTTTCTCAGGTGGCAAGAACATAAAAATACTCACCAGTGTACACTTGAGGAAGTTGTCCGACAGCACCGAGCACTTGACCGACCAACCGATCAGCTCTGCACAGTGTAGGGTCGATTCTAGTCCCGACACCAATGAGCCCACCAGGGACTGCGAACTGCAGATGATTGTTCTCGGCATTCAGACTGAGAATCCTGCTGAATATGCTCTGGCACTTGTTTCTACCCTGAGCATCCTTCGTCACGATACCGGGTCTTATCTCCACCTGCATACCCAGGCGAAGGACACCAGTGAGCAGGGAACCACCAGCGACACCTCCCTTAAGCTCGTCGATCTCAGATCCTGGCTTGTTGACGTCGAAGGAACGGATGACGATAAGCTTGGGAGAAGAGGTGAAGTCTCGAACTGGGATTGGGATCCGTTTTACGATGTATTCGTTCACGGCATCAATGTTGTACTTCAACTGAGCGGATATAGGGACGATCGGAGAGTTCTCAGCGACAGTTCCTGCAAACCGTAATCCAAGTCAGCAGGCAATCATCGCGGATAAACAGAGAGGATCTCAAACCTTTCACAAAGGCAGCGATACTCTTCTGATGCTCCAGAGCCTGACTCTCCTTGATCAAATCGACCTTATTCTGCAGAATGATAATATTCCGCAACTTCATAATCTCCACAGCGGCCAGATGTTCACTGGTCTGAGGCTGCGGACACGTTTCGTTACCGGCGACAAGAAGCAGAGCGGCGTCCATGACAGCAGCACCATTCAACATGGTAGCCATGAGAATGTCGTGTCCTGGGCAATCGACGAAGGAGACGTGACGGACGAGCGACATGCGGCTATTGCACCCAGGTCGTTCACAAGGTGGATGGTCTTCCTTATCGGATTTGAAGGAACGGTAACAGCCCGGTCGTGGGCAGGCGGCGTTATCGCATTTGTATATCTGGAAATGGATGAGAGGATGAGTCAGTCCTCGCGCGTCTTTTCAAGTTCAAGATAGAAAGGCGGAAAAGAAGGGATACAGGGTAGACTTTTGCTTCCTCGGAGTAGCTGCACCTCTCTAGGCATCGTGACATCGCAATATAGAGACTGTACCTCCACGGAAGTCTTTATAGACAGATAGATAGACGGATGGATAACCCACCTTTGCATTAGCGTATCCTAGCTTGATTGTGATATTCCTAACCAGCTCGTTCTTGAACCGCACAGTCATCACACCCGAGATCGCTTTCACGACCGTAGATTTTCCGTGGGCGACATGCCCAATTGTACCTTCACCAGCTCATCAGTCAAAGAAAAAAACGATGTGGTAAATTCCTCTCAAGACAACTCACCCAGATTGATTGTAGCCTAACAGCGCTATAAATCAGCTCTATACCAAGGAAAACGTAGAACATATGGGTCACACACTTGTTTTGATATCACCTCTGGCGATAGAGGTGTAAGTTGCGAGGGATCTATGTCGATTTCTGCAAATTCTGGCTCAATATCGCCTTCGACCTCATCGTCGGATTCCTCCTCGTCTACGTCGGCGGCAGGTGGGTTCTTGGGAAGCGTTTCTTCTGCGGACATTTTTCAGCAACCACTGTTTGGCCAAAGTAGTTTGTGACTGGGTGGGTGGAGGAGCACTTTGTTAATGAAGGTGCTGGGTTTGGCTAACAGTAAGAGATGGAACTTCGCGACGTGATCAGATGAGATAAAAGTATTGATGCCTTTCTCCGCGGCGAGTCAGTGTGGCAGAGTCGCTCTCCCTGCTAAAGGATCTCAGTGCACATAGTGGTTCCCGCAATTCAAGTCATGTCGGTGAAGCCGCATATGCTATCCATACGGAAATACAAGCTATACAATACACACATAGTAAGAAAAAGTAAGGTAGTATTTTCGCTCCATATATCAGACGTGTATGTCCCCTCAAGCATTCAGCTCATCCTGGACATACGGCTTCATAAGCAATGGGAGCTGACTTCCTGCTTTGGGGTCTGTCTTCAAACTGGGACGTTGTACAACACTCGTCATCGTCCTCACAACCTCGTGAGCAGGAACCGCAAGCTCAAACTCAAAGGACCGGATAAGAGTGAATAGGATTGCTTTTGTTCTGAGGGAGGGAGGTCAATGCGTCTGACTGAAGAACGAAGGAAGTTAGTGAGCACTCACTCGACTAGACTGAATCGGTAGCCTATACAAGCTCGTGGGCCACCGAGGAATGATAGGGTATTGAGAAGACCAGGAATTTCGTTCACAGCATGAGGTAGATCAGACCATCGGTCAGGTCTGCAAAAACCAACGTTAGTGAGAAAGAATCTCGATAGGCAGAAAAATATACCTGAACTCCTGTGCATCCTCGCCCCATAGAGACTTGAGTGAGTTGATAGCCAGTATAGGAATCAGCACCGTGTCTCCCTTTTGCAGTCTATTCAAAGCGAACAAATCGAGATCAGCGCCGACCAAGAAAGAAGTGAAAGGACATGACAATACCTGATTGAATCGTGGACTTGTCCATGTTTATCAGTGAAGGGTTTGGAGACAGGTATTATGTCGTCCTCCATAGCTTCTCTGACGGTGTTGGGAACAGGATTATAGAGACGCAGAGTCTCCTTTAAGACGCGGTCCAGATATGGTAGGGAGTTCAGTTCGTCCATTGTGGGGTTCTGGGTGGGTACTTGTAATAGCTCCTCCCGTAGCTTCTTTTGGACCTCGGGGTATTGTGCCAGAGAGAATAGGGCGTAGGCGGTAGCGGTACTGCATGGAGAAGTCAGCTTTCTGTGACACGCAGACTGGTATGGCCTGAGAAAAGTACCTGGTTGTCTCATGTCCAGCGAGCAAGAAGGTTGGAATTTCTGTCATATTCTGATGAGCACTGGAAAATTTTAAGCAATGCATGTACGTACGAGCCAAAACATCTTTGTCAGATAACCTCTGATGCTCGGGAAGATCCTGAGATAGATTGGCTCGGATAAGGACGCTCAAGAGGTCTTTGGCACGAGTAGAGCTCTCGTTCAAAGAGGCCTTCTCCCCTTGAGCGTCTTCTTTACTCTGCTGGATCAGTCGTCGCCCTAGATTATCCATGAGGGACTTGGCCTTGTAGACTTCTCGGCCGCGTTTTGTGGGCTGTAACGAGTGATGAGAGAGTGGTGTAGGATCGAGTATCTCGACTTACAATGGCTATTGAGCTAGGGAAGATGCTCTGAAGGAATAGTAGGAGAGGGAAGGTTATGGGCTGTTCAGGGCCGAAGAGGGTGGTGAACGCTTCTGTCAGTTCGTTAGGCTTCTCATCGAGAGCGTTGAGTTCGCAGTTAAAGCCTAGGCACACAACATGAGTGAAGAGGAAGCGGAAGAGAAAGCCCTCAAGTCGTACCTGCAGCCCCGATCACATCTAACGTGGCTCTGTTAAGCCCAGAGAGCACGTCGATCCTGGAGCTTCCCTTCGCTATTTGTCGAGACCAGAGATCGCGCAACTAGCGAGGAACAGAGTATGAGTCGCGAGACTGGACGCACTAACGACAGAGACTCACTTTGATGGATTTCTCCACGAAGATTTCTGTGAGTTCCCTTATCTGGGCTGGGCCGAAAGCGGGATTCTGAGGGGAAGGCAGTAATGTTAGCAGTGCGGTGCGATAGTGGTTGTCTAGCCCTATATACCATGATTCGTCGCTGTGAGGAACTTGGAATTAGAGGATGTCATACTGCCAGTATAAGAGGAGCTCGTACTTGATGTTTATGTGTATCCCCTGAGGTTACAGGCAGGTGATGAGAATGAGATACAGGCTAATCGAATGACAAAGGAGGTACATGCCTTCAGCTGTCAAGACACCTATAGATATTCGTTAAGAGTTATATGGTGTTTTAGGAACTGAGGCAACTCACCATTCCCAAGAACACGACCCAATCCCTGACGAGCTAGGCTGGGTTTTTGATACTGGTAGCTGTTCATGAGAACATGATTGAGGACCTTCAGGTCCGTAGTGAACAGCCTCCGAGACTGGTGCAGTTTATCAGCTGTTGGAGGATCCAGAAAGCAAAAAAATATATACGCACTCCGAGGAGCGCTGAGATGCTGAACACTGGACCATATTCTTGAGCCCATTTGCCGTTTAACGCTTTGTTGTTCTGACGGTTCAAACTATGTTAAGAATTCGCAGAAAATACAAGCTCGGGGGTACCCACCGGTGAGCTCAACTCCCGAATTAGCCGCATATGACCCAGGAAGAAACCAGCGCCTCTAGGGCCTTGCAGATCGTGCAGTGGGCTCGTCTTATTACGATAAATCGTTTTCGTCAACCAGTAGAGAAAATATAGAAGTACTGTGACGCCGAAAGTGAGTGGGAGCTTGATGAGGGAGTGCATTGTCGATTTGGTACATTTGTTTTGGTATGAAGACTCTTTATGCACGGAGGAGTGGGTGTGGTGTAATGGCTGATGACGCAGATGTGTCCTCCAACCAAGGTCCTGTGCTTTCCTTGCTGCGGCCTTTTCGACGTTCGGTTCTCACGAGTACCCGGAAAAGATACTGCGCATCGTTGTCGTTTGAGCATCGTCTGAGCGAGGAAGCTTAGCCTGGGGCCCTTGTGTCAATCTCAGCATTGGCGAAAGTTGGATGATTCTGATGAGTGGACGTTGAGTAGCACGTGCCGATCGCCACAAAGACTGCGCTCACATTGTGCGACTACTGGACTGGACCAAGATTGACACCAAGCCAATAGAAATTCTGGGCGATACTCAGTACTCATGGCTCAGGCTGCGCAAATCTCGGAGACTTCGTCTACTGCTGTCTAATCTCGGCCTGATCTATACTGAGAGCTATCTCGTGCTAGATGATTTCGTCGAATGAACTTAAAGGATGCTTACTACTTCTCGATCTATCGAGGGGTCAAGTTCTCCAACGGTCTGCTGCCTGCATAAGGCTCATTTATGCGCCATACATACCCTTAAATCCAAGGGTGCACTCCGGAAATGGAGCGGACACCCCTTCACAGCACATGTTCTCTGAACTCTGAATATCTGGTATCGTGGACCCGGCTTGGAAGCATCTCTCTCTTACTCTGGCTTTGAAAGGTCGCATCGTATCAAGAAGCTTATATGTACCGGCTAGGTTTTGCTTTCCTCGATTCCTGTCATGGGAGTCGTTTGGAAACATTTGAATACTTGTACCTCTCCCTATCATCTGTTCTTGGCTGACCAAAGGAGGGCACGCTCTTTCCGTTGCAGTATCTCAGTCAATCTCAACGGAACTCACTGCCAAAAACTACACCTCCGAGGTCTTCTCTCCTCCGAATATGGGTACCTTACTGCTCTCCCCCAGGTAAGACATGGGTCCAGTGATTGTGCTTGAGCTACGGGATATCAGTCGGAGCATCACACAGGCTGGGGATGGAGTGACTTTGCAGCTACGGATCCTGAGATTCTGGGTTAGAACAACATTGATTCGAGCAGGCATCCATACGCACTCTTGAATTGATACAAGATCCCAAGGATGCTTGCTCCGCGATATGACCACCCACTTCAGCTCTCTCCATGCATTCCACTCCAAACACACTTGTCCATCCATTAACAGTGCCTACTCTTCCGCACCTCCTCCCCTCTTCTTCCTTGCTATTTTATGTGGTAGCCAGTAATCAGAATCATGCCAACAATATCTGCTTCTGCTTCGTCCTTTAAGGTCTATGAAAACGCGAACACACCGCAAATTTCTCCAATGAGCGGCGCTAGCAATAGCTCATACCATTCAAAAGTGTCTAGATGAACATGCGATATAAATCATAGCTAGATTCGTGGTGGACTGTGGACTGCGTTGCAATGAGCTCTCAGCATGCATAGAATGATCCGCGACCTTGCCGACACCAGAGCCACGGTCCGAACCGGAGACTTTCCCTCTGCCACGACTGCTAAGTTGCTGTATTTCTCCATCCAGGTCCAATCCAGGTCCAGCTTGCGTGCAGAATTCTGGGCTGGTACCTTCATCTTAACTCTATTGTGCACACTAGAAGCCTCAAAGTTCATCATGATTCTTGCTTCACCCTGGACCGTTGGTTCCATAGCACAGCACAACCAAGGCCCTTGATCTGTTTGAGAGCGAGGTATGTACTCCGCTCTGCGATCAGTAGGCTCGATCCTGCTCGATCCGTCGGGATCACTGGCAGAATCTCCATTGCTTTGTACTTTTCTGCTTACAGCAAGGTGATTTCGAAACTACTTTAAGGGCGAAACCTTTTCATTTTTCCGCCCTGCAAACACGATGCCTTGTATATCGGCTCTCCACACTTTTTCCAAGTGTTTTGTGCATTTCTTGCTCTGGTTTGCTGTTCCTCTCCGGTGCGGTGCCGATCCCTGAGGTCCACATGGCAAAGATTTAAAAAATTAGACTCGGCTGAACGCGCATCGGAACTCGGAAGCAACCTTGGGATCTTCGGTCGACCCGTCTTTTGGATATAGCAACAAGGTAGGCATGGTGGTATAATAAAGAGCGCAGGACACCAGTCAGGGATTTTTACCCCGCTTGTGATCCTTTCTCTCTCTTCTTTTTCCCACCTATACCTGCGCTGTACGAGACTGCTAAGCAGTTTCGTGACTGCCTCGGTTGTTGTACTTTTCTCCGCAAGATGCAAGTGGCACTTGCCTTCGAACCTGATCGTGCCCAAACTGCGTCGGATTACCTACGAATCGCCGCTTGCACTGTATGGGCGTTCGAGTGAGTATCCTGCACGATTCACATCTTGACGCTCTAGTTTTTAAAGTTTCGATCTTCATTTCAGGTATCTCCAGACTCTGGCTGGTGAAGTCCGCATCTACAGGGCGTAAGTAGCGTTTCTACCATGACATCCAGCCCTTATTCACGGTGCTCTAATATTTCGCCTCCTAGTCAGCGCCCATGGAGCATGACCATTGGTTGTAAATTATTCGTCACAGTACGGTATGTTGCTCTTTCCTCACCAAGTGGCGTCCCAGAAATGACATATTTCATCGTAAAAGGTATTTGGCTTCCGTGGCTTTGATCACCTCCGCCGTAGGGTATTTGGATTTCCCATACTGTTCAACGTGGTCCACTCAACCCAAGGCTTGTGTACCAGATTCTTTGGACATGGATACAGTCAAGAGTTTTGTAATAACTATCAGAGAGTCGCCCCTTTGTTCAAGGTCTTCTCTGCACTGGCGAATCAGGCGGTTTTTCTCTGGCGAACGTATGCGATATCGGGGAGAAGGAGATGGGTCTTGGTTACTTTAGTGACCGCCTACACGCTTGCACTGGCTGTAAGCTTTGATTTCTTCAACCCGGTCCTTCCCCGGTGATACTCCTGCCGTGGCTAAAGGCGATCTTTCTATCAGGCCCAGTTCTTCGCCAACTCTGTCACCATCCGTGAGTGCTCGGAATACCCTCTCCGTCTAGCAATCTAGACTGACCACCTCACTAATAGCTCTCAGCTCAAGAGACGTACGAGACCACTTCGATTTCCAATCTTTTTTTTTTCTTTCCACTGAACCCATGATAGGGGAACTGTCTTGCGGCTGCAAAGCCGCACTGGCGTGTGGCGTTCGTCTTTTACCTGGCAGCGATGTAAGCAACTCCAGCCCTCCCTGCCGAGGCGGCTTTTCCTCAAAATAGACTTTTTTAATCTAGGTTGTACGACTTCCTTGTGGTGGTGCTGTCCTGGTATTTCCTGGCCGGGGCATTTAGACTGTCCTGGTCCGATATGTTCACCTTTACTCAAGCTTTGGTGAGTTCTTATTTCTTTGGTCTCGGGGTAATTTGCCTGATACGAATACCTTGGTATCCAGCTCGCCGAGGGTGTGATATAGTCAGCTTCACCATCTTTCAGCCCCCAGACCCATGATCTGAATTCTCTTTGTAGCGTCATGCTGGCGACTTTTATGAACGCTATCAACCTTGTTTTCTTTGAGCTCCCTGTCTCCACCCCTGTGCAGGTAATCGACGTGATTCATCTATCGTCTTCTACTATTCACGAAAGTATCCATCTCTAGGGCATGTTCGCGACACTGGGTATAGCGGTGACTTCACTTGCAAGTCAGCGCATCCTTCTGAATCTCCTTGGTCAGTAGCATCTTCATTCTGCTATTTTCCCTTTGACTCGTCTTCTCACTTTGTTGTCTGTAGATCCCCAAAAGAATCATTATAATTCTCACCACAGCTCTAATTATGACAAACCCACTGTTACGCGTCCGCTGAGCTTCCGGCGCGAACTGGGCTCACAGTCTCAAGTCGAGATGGATCGGGTCCAAGTGCGAGTTCACGTCGACGTAGAGAGGGACGGGACGCTTGCTGGAAAGAAAGGAGCACCTTATAGTCCTGCATAAAAGCAGCGCCTGAGGTGCATTCTGTTCTTGTCTGTATTTTCATGAAATATGGTATAACCTCTTCCTTACGCCCTCACTGGATTTACTCATCTTCGTTCGTTATTTACACCCCTGTACCCGAACCCCTTGGCCTTCATACCCATTGTGTTACGTGTGCTTCGTTCCTCTCCATTATGATAGGTCGTAGTTCCACTGTCCCTCGTTTTACGTACTGTTTACCAGAATATTGACGAATAGAATGAATCCCATTTGTTTAGCTCTGGAAGGGGTAGTATGTCGAGCATACTAGGTGGTAGACAGGGTTAAACAGGTCTAAGAGATGCTTGATCTATATTGCGTAAGGCGTAGATGTGAAGATATGAGTACAATTGACTATGCAAAGGGGTCCAGAACAGATCACGAAGGGAGAGAAAACAATAGGAACAAAAGGACGAAAAGATGGTTTTGAAAGGGGGTCAGTCGTCGTCGGAATCGAGGTCCACCATCCCTTTCTTCTCTTGAGGTGTGTCCTGTGGAGGTTTGTCCTGCGGCTGTTGAACAGGAACAACAACCCCTGACCGAATCTTTGGGCCATCTTTAGCAGCACCCAGTCGAATGGTGGTACGCGTCTCCGCAGCGTTCCTCAGCTCCTCCATCTACATCATGTTATTTTTGAGCAATCAACACAAGCAGTACCAAGAGAAGAACTAACCGTTTTGGCCAGACTCTCAGCTTTAGACTCATTCTCCCTGTGATCTTTTTCTAAGGCACCGAAGCCAAGTCCTTTGAGCGTCGTAGCAGTACGTCCTTTACCCTTGCCCTTCACTGACTTGGCAGATTCTTGTTCTTTCTCCCTCTCTTGGATGATATGTTCTCGTGCTCTCACCACCGCCTTCATTCCTCGCTTGTCCTGTTTCAGAAGCGCATCCATAATCTCCTTGTCCTTCTCTGCCAAGCTCTTACGAGCTTTCCGGTTGGCTTGTGTGTTACGGAAGCTATCAGCAGAGACAATATTTCTTGCACCGCCTGATATAACATGACCAGCAACGACATAGGTTGGACCGCCTGTCCCTTCAGAACCGGAGGGCTTCAAGCCCCACTTGCGAGAGGGATCGTACTCCGATTTAATGTGCTTGGCCGAGTTTGTCATTCCAGAGGTCCTGCAGTAATATGTCAACACGAGAGGTCTATCTGAGTGGTCTAGAAGAAGCCAATGGTTTACCCTGCTGCAAACTCTGGCCGACTGGCTCTCTTCTGTTGAACGGCGGCTTGAACGTGCCATTCACATACATCTCCGCCAATGCGTCTGTCGCACCAAGAACCACACCGTTTGCCGTCCTTCTTGATGACACCGCAGTGTCCCAAGTCTTGGGATCGACCTATTATAATGATTGAATCTGCGGACTCAGGCGTGACGGAGAGTATGTTGTTGATGGGATGAGGATTGTCCCCAGACCGCTGAGTGATACATTAGCCCAAATTTTAGTGATGGGGATGAGGGGAGTAAGCCTTACTGTGAACGGTTTGAGAATTCGAGGGTTCAGGAGAGCTATGACATCCCCCTCCTTGACTTTAGAAAGCTTTTCAAAGGCACCCTTGCTCCCACCTCGGTACAACTTCCTCTCTCTCCCATCATCATCCTTGACCTTGTCGAATCCATCAGACTCGAACAGTAGTAACGACAGTAACGCATCTCCACGAATGACGGCTTTCCCGCCAGTCATAGACGATGTTTCGCGGTTCGCGAAGTCTACCAGTTTGAAGTTGACATACTTCTTTCCAGAAGGTTTCGACGAGCGGGATTCTGTATCATTGGGTTTCTTCCTGTCTTCATCGTCATGGCGCTCCACAGGGGCAGGAGCCTTGGATACCTTGATGGGTCCACGCTCTGCGACCACCGCGATTGTTACGAAATCCCCAGGAACGGGCACCTCGTACCCCTGCTTATTGGAGAGTAACCGGATGCATGAGTAAAGTCGAGCTGGGGAGAGGTAGAATCTCCCATAGAGATGATCTGAGAACTCTTCGTTACTAAGTTTCCGCGAGCTGTGATCCACGTTAGGCTAGTATCATTCTCGAACACGAAGGAGAACGCACGCAAGACGTATACCAGAGTTCGGTTCCAGCTTCTCGAATGACGGGTCGTCAGGCGGCGCCGTAACGTCCACAGGGCCAGGTTCAAAGTCTTGGACGACGACCATGTTTTCATCGCGTTTAGCACCAGCTTGGTGATGAGGTGGTGGTGATGCTGGCTTAGCTAGAGGTTTGTCTGAGAAAGATGTGGTCCGAGAAGAAGGGGCCTCTTCAGATGAAGCATCCGGCGTATGAGAAGTAGAAGCGAGCTTCTTGAGATACCCAGAGGGCTTCGGATCGTCTTGTCTGCCTCTCAGTAAGAAGGAACCTGAGGCTGAGGAGCTCGTCGATGCTTTGGCGTTAGGCTGGATGGTTGCTGCCTTTGGATAACCTAGAGACCGCATTGGAGGAACAGGATCAAACTTCTTCTCATACTTGCGCTTCTCTGAGGACCAGTCATTATTCAGTACATAAAAGCTGATATAAAACGCACCTACTTGGTGAAGGAGTAGCGGGCACGAGTTCATTGTCTTCTCTCTTCCGCTTGGGTGAGCTTAGTACCGGTGGGGGTGGGGCATTCTGGGGGTCAAGTTGAGCCTGCAGAGCAGCTATTTGCCGCTTGATATCATCTTGTCGGCGTTTCTCTTCTGCAGCTATGCTGGAATTCGAGTTCATACTGGAGTTATGGGTCAGGCGTCGTGGCTAGCAGCATAAACGTCGAAGGAAGTTTCGTTCAACAGCGCTCAGCGGCGCGTTCCAGTTCCGGACTAAACGTGACATGCACGTGATCGCGACTGAAATCTTACACCTAGAAATTTTCTTGGAGACAGACATCGAGAAGCAACAGCAGCCAAGAAATATTGAGGGAACGCCTCGAGATTTGAATACAATTAATGGAACATAGATACAGCAGTAGTAAGTGACTATGCTAATGAAGATGGATTCATGGTCGTTGCCCTAGCCTGCAGGCAGCTGGAATGGATGGAGCGCAGTGTGCTTGCTGTCTATGACAACAGCCAACAGAATTCGAGCAATGCCAGTTCCATGGGTTGGACTGGTCTGGCATGACCAGAGTAACTCTGTGACAATCGAGTGCTTGCGCCAGCATCTAGAAGGAATAGAAATCAGAAACAGGGACTCTACCGTATAGCACGGAACAAAACGCACAAAGGACCGCACAGAAGAACCAGAGGGTCCTCCTTTTCGTGCACAGTAATCGCAAAAATCCCGTCCATACGCGACCTTTGTTCAGCAGTAACCCAATGAATAGAAGCAGTCTCTATAGACGCCAGTAAGAGATGCCATGCCTCGTTCGCGGAGTGAAGCATCGTGTTCATCTTCGTCGAGACTTTCTGACCCTATGTGGAATACCGGGCCCTCTATGGTGCCTGTTCCTCTCTCTGACCTTGTCCAGAACCAATCTCCACTGTTGCATATCATGCTGATTAGGAACGCCTTTGGACCCGACCCAATCCCGTATAAACTCCACGAGGAGCTCGTAAGGGCTAGATGTTTGAGCAGTGCGTAGCCGGAGGGTACTGAGCCAACTATGATTTGACGATGCCTGAGATGAGGAAGGATGTGAGGACAACAATGATGATGATGTTGGCGGTCGAGGCATAACATCATCTACAGGAATTGGTGTTGAGGTTGATGAGGTCGACCTATTGAGCTGCGAGTCGGAGTTCCACATGGGCGATCCTGTGCCTTCCGCTTCCATGAACATAGCAAGAGAGGTGGCCAATGTACCACGAGATGGTCGAATGGAGAGCTCCTTCATCCAAGCGAGTATTACGGGCACTTCAGTCTCATAGGACGGCTTTCCGGCGGGAGATGGAGCCACACTGAGGAAGTGCAGATAGGACAAGAAGGTGCCATCTGTAGGAACGAGATGAGGGTATTGGAACCTTGGCTTGGGAGCATCTGAGGTGAGGATGCCCTCCTGCTCCACGGCGCGTGAGAGTAACCCTTGGCTGAATTCCAAAGGGCATGGAACATCGAGAAGAGCAGGAAAATTCCCTGCAAGGACTTTCAGGAACAGCTCTCGAGCTGTATCGCTGGCCCTCTTGCCATCCCAAATACCAACCCTGTAATCTTTTACCCCGGTTTCAGGGTCTTCGACTAATGACTTGAGGTCATCTACGGCATCCACTCTCCTGCTAATCACGGGCGCATCGAATTCTTTTGAACGGAAGGGGTTCGCGTGCCGTAGAGTATACATTGCTAGGTGGAAGTTCCCTTTCACCGAGTCATCCAACCTCGCAGAAAGCCTTGCGCTGCGCAAAACAATGTCGAGTGTTGTATGATTTGAGAGGACACCGTACAGGGGTGTCATATAATCCCACAGCTTGAATACGACATCTGGCCTGTTCATGCGAAGAAAAGCGACCATGATCTCATTCATAGCTATCACGTCCAGAAGAACAGGAGGTCTTCCAATCGTTCTTTGCGGGGCAGGTAACCCAACGGTGTCACTCCGACTGCAGAAGGCTTCAAGGGTAGTAATGGCAGTGTGGTATTCTCCAGCATATATGATAGCCTGAAGACCTGCTGTGAGAGCCCGGCTGTCAATCGAAAGTCCTGAACGCAGTAGGCGCGTCCAATACTTGATAGCTAGGCGTGGGACCTGGCGAACGACAAGACCGCGGATAAGAACGGTGTAGGTAGCCGTGCTCAGTTGGAACTGTGGGCCAGAACCGAGTCGCTTATGTCTGTTGAACATCCTGACGAACTCTCGGACTGGAACGGATAAATCCCGCACTGCGACGTGGAGAGCGGTAGTCCAGTCGTGGATGTCGATAGATGTTTTGAGAGGGAAAGGGTTGCGCAGGGGTTTCCCTCCTGATGTGGCGGGATGTTGAGTAGGAAGAGTTTTGCTGGAGGAGGAAGAGGAAAGGGAGGATAGATAGTCGAAAGCGGAAGCGGCGTTGGGATGAGATGCAATCTTCCATGTATTCGCTGGTTGTGGGAAACCGGCATGAAGTTGGGGGAGGAGGGGAGGTACGAGGCCCTCTTTCGATCTGAGTACCTCAAAGGTTTCCTCGAAGTGTGCACGATCCAAGAACTTGGAGTACGCTCGTAAGAGGCAGGCGAGTGAGGATGTAGATAGATTGCATAGCTCGGTTTCCGACCGGAGCAAATGGACGATATGTGGTGTTGTACAGCGCGGTTCGAGGAGGCTGTTTATGGTCTGTTCCTCTAGCTGAAATCCCTGCTCCTTCATGTATGCCATGAGGTTCCCAACCATTGCTTCGGATGATGGAGAAGAGCTTCGCAGCGTGGAGAGAGCCTGCAGCATGATGTTACTATGCTCTGCGTTGGGGTCGAACGCGATGAATCTTTGCACGACTTGACGCAAAGGTAGAAGCAGCCCAAACCTGGCTAACGTCACTGCCGCCATGATGAGGAGAGAGGCGTCGCCCAGTCGCTCTGCGGCATCGACAACTTTCTGATTAGCTTCCTCTGGCGTACGGGTTCGTAGAGAGACGAGGTGAACGAGAGCCCATGTTGGCAGAGAGTTCAAGCTATCGTCCCAGCGTGCATCCTTGAACTTGCGATATTCCTCGAGAGGTATTCCAAGCTTGGTTAGTTCATGCGAGAGATTATAGAGACTAGTAGCCGGGCCTCTGTTAGATGTCAAGTGAGTTGCAAGGGGCCAGTTCAATTTCCTGAGGAATTTGAGGGCACGGCGGTTCATGCAACTTTCTGAGGATGTGGCTGTGTCGTCCAACAAGTGATCAGAGCACACCTTTTTCTCTCTCTCCCAGTGACTATCATCATCAACAGCGACGCCAACTATGAGGAGAATCCTGTTCGTCTCTGGCTTTCATCCTGCAACACGAGCTAGGGATCTCGCATACGAATTCGAAAGGTACATAAAATACAGGCATAACTCGTACAATGACTGGTAGCTCACGAGCATCCTAGGTATGGACCTCTAGTGCGATGCGACGTTCCAGCCCCACGAAACCCGAACGCAAGCTCCAATCCGTAAGTTCTCATTTCGACACTATCTTGTCAACGCCGAGGAAGCGACGCTATGGCCGAATGGGAGAAGAAAACGAAAATATCCGTGGTAGCAATACATGCTCTGGCACCGTCGTCGTCGATTTTTGCCGCGTTTTCGCTCTTTTTCTCTTGTCACGACGAGACCGTTTGCCACGATGCCATCTCCTGCGCCCCGTCTCGTCTCTG
The DNA here is from genome assembly GCA_002718315.1 of Agaricales sp. HM26-F1. Lineage (NCBI taxonomy): Eukaryota > Fungi > Basidiomycota > Agaricomycetes > Agaricales > Agaricales sp. HM26-F1. The sequence goes on from NIBX01000147.1 coordinate 840,433, forward strand.
TCTTTCCTTCGCTTTCCCACGCCTTTCGAAATTTTCTACAAAATCCGCTTCTCGAACGATTTCGCTCAAACACCGAACTGCCAGTTATGCATTCGTCGAATTCAGGAGTCAACGCGATGCCGAGGATGCCTATCATGATATGTAGGTCCCCTTTAACCTTATTCCTTGGAGCTTCATGACCAAACATCGACGTCATACAGGCACGGGCGTAACTTTGAAGGTAACCGCCTCAGTATTCAAGTATGTTGCCCACTTTTTCCTTGACAATGCTTCTTGATCTAACTATTTGTTATAGTGGGCCAAAAATCCTCCTTCGTCCGTATGGCGCCTCAATGACCGACGAAGTCCTCCGCCTCCCCCACCGCGCCGCGAAAGGTCTCGTTCTCCGCCCCGCCGTCGTCCGATCGACCCTCGCGATGTTCGTGATCCAAGCACTATCGCCGCACCTGCTGCTGGAGGCCGCGACTACCGCGATGCTCGCGACGTTCGTCCTGAGCGAAGGAGAAGCCGTTCGCCCATTCGAGAGAGGAGAAGAAGCAGATCGCCCGATCGAGGGTATCCTCCTCCAAGGAGAAGTATGTCACCGCCGAGAAGGGATACGAGAGATGATAGGGACAGGCCCAGAGATCATCACCGTGACCACAGAGACATGAGGCCCAGGTCACCTCCACCTCATCCCGCTGATCTGGCTGTTAGGGATATGAGGAATGGACACCGCGATGGAAGGGGCGGTGGCCGTACTCCACCATACGAAAACTAGGCATTCCTGATCATCGTTCTTGACGTGCTGAACAGTAATCCAGCCACTACCCACCCTTTCCCCCTCTCCATATATTGTCGTTTTCGCTTTATTGTTCATCTAAACCGTTTTTGTCACCTTGAGTCCTCATATTTTCTACCATGTTTTAAGCCGTATATCTTAGAACCCGAATAGAACTTGATCTTCTTGTCACCCTGTCGCTGTGCTAGAGATTGCTAAAACAGCAGCTTCGCTGCGAATTGATACCAAATGATGTGTACTCTATGATTTTATGTTGGACAATAATAATCGTAGAACTGACGGTGCTTGATTCGCCAATTGCCTCTGCAGACTCTTTCAGTCATTAGTAGTACTCATTACCTCCAGCTAGAAATTCTAGACGACTGGTTGGGCAGTCTAAGACTCTAAGAGCCTTCGCCATGAGCCTGTCGGGTAGTACATAGCAGAATTATCCACCGCTATCAAAGCAGCTTTGGGCGTGGAGGATTTTGACGAGATTACCAGGGAGCACATGTGGAACATGTTCGATGCGCTGTAAGGGCACCGTCGGGATTTCCATGGCGGGATCGAGGGCATGAAACATGGAGCAAAACTCAGGCTCTTCGACGACGGTAAAGGGTAGATGACCCTTTGAACTTTGAGATCCAGAAAACGGTCTTTAAGCGGAATTGTCATGTATAGTAGACATAATTTCCACCTTGTAGAAACTTTGGGTAAGAGTGTTGATGGGAGAGCAGGTGAGAGAGGTTTGGGTGAGGAAGGAGATGGGAGAAGTTGGACTGTTCAAGGGTATGCTTATATATTGTGAGTAGCGGAGAGGGAAAGCGAACAAGATAATGGGCCAGTAGTGATAAGTATAGACAATGTGTTAAGCCACGCAGGTTGTGTAAGACGTGCAGATAATGAGGATACGTCATAGCTCCGACGGAGTGATTTGTCTCCATTGTTGTCGAAGGCGAGGACGAGGGGTGAACATGATCTAATGTGGGAGAAGTATCATGGCTGGACTAAATGGGGCAACTAGCTGATGTTGAGATAGTCTGACGACTGCAAGTGCGACCATGGGAACAACCTGAAGTCGTGAGGAAGTTTCTGCGTTTAAGGTGTGGTCCCTGCCGAATTTGACTGGAACCAGTAGTACACGGGCGCGCGATGATGCTTGGGAGCGGGGTGCCATGCTTATCCTGACAAACGATACGAAACACTTGCAGTACAGGTGCAGCGCATTGTGAGTTGGGTGAGCGACTGCAGAGTACTACTCTCGCATCGAGAGGGTGTCTCCCAAGACGAACGAATCGATGGCCCTTCTGGGTGTGGGTGCATGGATATGAGCGATGCTAGAGACAAGGCCGGGATAAAGATGACCTGTCATACACTGCCTGCCAACGTCGCCGGTCTGCAGCTCAACAAGAGAGCGTACTTTGGCATCCCTCACCAGGCTAATATTCAAGCAGCGGTTAAGAACGCGATCTTTGAGACGAGCCAGACAGGAGTCGAGATTTGAGTAAGGATGCCGCGCTCGACGATGTGGATTGGCTGGACGAGGACGAGCCCGGTATCACACCAGTATGCATCCCTCGTTGACAAAGTTTCGCCCGCTCCTTGAGCTTATATCTGGCTCTCTCCCTCTCCCATTCGGTCTTGGCATCCTGCGTCATGGACTCATCAGGCTCCAGAAGAGTGAGCCCATCAGAGAGCCCATATTTCTCCTTGGTCTGAGCTATCTTCCGGCTCTTCTCTGCCTCGACTTTCTTCACCTCTCGGAACCGCTTCCGAACCTTGGAAGACAAGGCGTATGGATCTGCGTTGTACTTGTCGGATACAGACTGTAGAGCCTCGAGACGAGGAATCTTGACTGCGGTGAGGTCGTGTTGGGCTGCTGTGGATTTTTCTAGAGCCGCGAGAGGATCCAAGTCAACTTTCCTCGGATCCGTTTCTAGATACCACTGTAAGTCCCTCTGCAATCGATAATTAAACTAGCAAGAACGTACCATGAACCGCAAATCCACCGTTCTCTTCAGGGTCCCAATCTTCGTCTTTCTGTCTAGCACCAGAAGTCACCACATAACGCGTGTTCTAGACGATGTATTCGATCAGATCAGGGGACTATTGGAAGCAAAATCAGAGGGAACCATACCTTTGGATCTGTCTCTATCTCGAAGTACCCATCGCAGAGATGGCATTTGCAACGGAACGAGAATATGGGTGTGGAATAGTAGTTTCCCACTTTCTTCTTCTCGGCGTTGTAACGAACACCCATTCCAATGTGGTTCTGGCATGTCCCGCTAGTAGGTCAGAGTGAGCTACGTCTCGAGCAGAGATAGTGAGCGAACGTACCACCAGATGTTGAAAGGCAGCTCGAAACGGACGACTAGGATACCCTGATCAATCTTGTGGGCTCTGCTACCGAGTGCATGTTTGCCTCGATATGAGTTCAGACTCTTGTGCTTCTCGCCATCGTAGTCCGGTGGGTAATATTTATTGAAGCCTGTGAGAGATGAGAGGAGGTGGAACGTGAGCTGACTGAGACTGACTGACCTTGCATGACGGCGGTGAGAGGGAAGGAGTGCTACTTAGGTAATCGCGGTCCCTTCTCCTCAGCGAATTCAGTACTCAACCGTTCATCTCTGTGCAGCCAGCTGGTAGGATTCGAGAATCTTCAGCAGACAATTATTTCCTGGTTTTGGCGGTGATTTCGCGGAGTCTTCTCTATTCGTTCACATCCCGATTCTTGAAGCTGGCGGATTTTATCGTTACACCATGGGTAAACATCCTGGCACTGTCTTCGGTTCGAAATGGGTCATAGGAAGCTTCCTTTGGGGAACAGGCCCAACCATCGATTGGATGACAATTTGAACCTCTGGATCTCCAATATCCGATAGGCGCAACACCTTGGCGGCCCCTCGATATTTCTGTTCGTTCAAGTTCGTCTCTCCAGGATCACTGGCCAACGATGGACGTTCAGCTGACCAGGGCATACCCTGGCAAATCCATAAACCCGAGACTCGCGCCCTGGGTCAGGCGTCCATAAAGCTCCCAGCATCGTATTCATAGCTCTTGATGGGGAGACGGCTCAAGCCTTTAAGAGCGGAGAAGTATAGTTTCTATAGTACGTGCAGCGCTAGCGAACCCCGACCCCCTCAGCATCATCCAGGCCCATCTTTGCAAGCGCCACAAACAACGTCCCGAATTTTTACCGTTGGTCAGGAGAGCCTTTCATTCGTATTTCCGTCTGGATTTCCAGAATATTGCTTCCGTATATATACCCAGGAATCCGAAGGGACTATCACCGCTCTGCATCATGCCCCCTAAGAGACACCTCTTACTGCTCCGTGGTCTTTACGCTGCTCTACTCTTTCTGGTTTTTCTTCCGGGTACGGACGCCATTGGTCAGACCAGATGCGTAGTTCTCTCTGCCTCAGAGAAGAACGGTTCTCTGTTCTCTGTCGTGGAAGATGGATCTGCTGCTCCCATTCTGGTGTCTGCCGATGACTGGCCTGGTGTCCACCGTGCAGTCTTGGACTTCCAGACAGACGTCGAGAGTGTCACCGACATTAAACCTACTGTATCTAACTTCACCGTCAACGACACATCTTCAAGCGAGGGTATCCCGTTTATCATCGGCACTCTAGGGCATTCGTCCTTGATCGATGACGTGGTCAACAGTACCGGATTGGATGTATCAGCATTGGAGAATCAATGGGAAGCGTTCATGGGACAGGTCGTACAGAACCCTCTTCCAGGAATTGATAGCGCCTATGTTCTCATTGGGGCGGACAAACGCGGTACTATTTATGGGATGTATGACCTGTCTGAGCAATTCGGTGAGTATCGAGCTTCAGAGTCATAAGTTGATATAGTACGACTACAGCACTAATAACTTGCTGGTTTTCAGGTGTTTCGCCGTGGTATTGGTTAGTGCTCTCTCTCTTCGAAAACAGACGTCGTGCTCAGTTAGATTTAGGTGGGCGGACGTTCCAACAACCAAGAATAAAGAACTTTTCATACAACCCTCTGGTTGTTCTCATGGCACTCCAACAATAAAGTAAAAGCCACATCTACTTGCCCCTCGTGAGCATCTGACTGATACTGAATTCGGTTCCCAGATATCGAGGAATATTCCTGAATGACGAACAACCTGCCCTCCAGAACTGGGCTATGGAGAAATTCACCAACGGAACTGGCTCTGTTCCTTTGAACTCTCCCTTCAACTCTAAGTTCTACGCAAAACTGTGAGCCTCCGTATTACTGGTTCAGATAGAGATGGTTCAATCTCTTGGGAAGGTTTGAACTGCTGCTTCGATTGAAAGCCAATTATTTGTGGCCAGGTACGCCTAATTATCTCAAATCTGACTTCCTGCTATCTCCTGATTAGCCTCCTATCCGTGCGTGCAGCAATGTGGGGAAGGTCGGTATCCCTACTAGACTAACCTTGTCGTATGATCGCAAACTTGAGCTCTGCTAGCGCTTTTGCTGTAGACGATCCTCAGAACCAACCACTCGCTGATTACTTTGGAATTGCTATGGGAACAAGGTTTGTCTGTCCAGTTTCCCTTGAGCTTGAGCCAAGCCCAGTCCTAACCTACGTGTAGTCATCAAGAACCTATGGTGCGCATTCTCTGGCACATACTTCCTTGCATTCAGCGTACTGAGCCTGGAATATTCAGGCTCGAAGCACACCTAACGAGTTCTCTATGATTACCTCCTCGCCTTGGAACTACGCGACCAACTCCGAGCTCATCTATGACTTTTGGGTCAACGGCACAGAGCGAGCAAAGTCAGTCATGCGGAGATCTCGCTACAGTTCACCCTGTTGACACCAGGCTCAGGCCCTACGAGACCGTTTTTACTATCGGAATGAGAGGAGCTGGGGACCGTATGTGTCCACTGGGTTTCTCTGCTGCTTGACACTCATCGTGCTCGAATTGGCAGTGCCCTTGGAAGATGCTGGTATTGAATTGCTGGAAAAGATCATTGCTGACCAGAGGCAGATTCTCACCGATGTCTTCAACGGTACCGATGTAACCACCATACCGCAAATATGGACTCTCTGTAAGTCTTCCACCTGTCGCCCCGGTTAACTATGCCTCATGACTTGAATAGATAGTGAGGTCGAGGGTTACTACGACGATGGACTCTCTGTGCCGGATGATGTGATTCTGCTCTGGGCGGACGACAAGTTAGTATTATGCGTCTCCATCAACGCTCCATCTGTGTACTCATACATCATATAGCTGGGGCAATGTTCGGCGTTATCCAACTACAGATGAACGGAATAGGACCGGTGGTGCAGGTGTATATTATCACGTCAGTCTATTCAAGTCCCATGTCTCCCAACTTACTGATTATGGACAACAGGTGGATTATGTGAGAGAAGTTACAGCACAGCACTCCTCTGACTGACGGTACCGACCTCTAGGTTGGTTCCCCCCGTGACTACAAATGGGTGGCTGTAGGTACTTTCGCCCTCGTCAATTCCCGAGGCTAACGTACCCTTCAGAGTAGCCAAATATCCAAGGCATAAAAATTTCCCACCATCCTATGCATGGAATTTCCCTTTCTGATCGTTAATGCCTATATTTCTTAGATGTACGAGCAGCTTTCCCTCGCTGTGGATCGCAGTGCAACTAGCCTCTGGATTCTTAATGTCGGAGACCTCAAGCCATACGAAAGAGAGACCGAATTCTTCCTCACTCTGGCATGGAACTCTACGGTCTGGACCAAGGATAACCTGAACACGTATGTAACAAGCTGGGCTGAAAGAGAATTTGATCTCTCCCTCCAAGAAGCAGAGCCAGTGGCCGAAGTTATAGCGAACATGACCAGATTCAATTTCCGCAAGAAGCCGGAGCTCATGAACGCGACTACCTATAGTATCGTGAACTACAGAGAGTCCGTGAATCCCCAACCTTTAGGGACTCGATGTGCTGACACCTGGAATAGAGCTGATACCATGCTCGAGGAATGGATTGCGCTCAATGAATCGTCCACAAAAATTTACAGCAGCCTTCCCGATTCCATGAAGCCAGCTTTCTTTCAGACAGTGCATCACCCCGTGCAAGCTAGCGCTAACCTGGCCAAGATGTGGATTGCCGCTGGGAAGAACAACTTGCGAGTTACCCAGGCCCGGTTGAGTGCAAACCAACTGGCAGATGTTGTTGAAGACAGTTTCGGAGTGGTTAGCGTGGCAATTGTTCATCTTTGAAATAAAGATGCTGAAGCAGATTTAGGACTATGACTTGGAGCTGGAATACCATACAATGCTGAATGGAAAATGGGATCAGTAAGCAGTCGGCCTCGTTTCCACCCGTCTCAAAAACCTGACTAGGCCTCATTTCGTTAGCATGATGGATCAAACCCAGTAAGTTTCGAGAGAATGAACACCTCCACCATCCTCATCCCCACTACCCAGTGTTGGGTACTTTTACTGGCAACAACCCATGGCCAACTCGTATGTGATAGGTCTTGTTCAATGAGGTTTGCTCACTCACTCATCCTTCATCAGGATGCCCATGATTTCACGAGTTCAAGCCCGTAAGCAGGCATTGCCCGGTCCAATGAGAATATCTCCTGAAGGCACGCTTGGGGCTTGGTAAGCCGCAACCCCGCCCTTCGCAGCCACTGTACTCAACAATACACCAGGCCTGGCGATAATCCCAATCAATGTACAGACGGCTACAATTGCGGCAACGCCATGGTCACATTGGACTCTTTCAACACTTTTGGCAACCGTTACATCGACGTCGGTGCCGCTGGTCCGAATCCCTTCACATTTACCGTGAAGAGTAACACTAGCTGGTTGTCCATCACTCCTGATCACGGCTCCGTGTCCCCTTCAGAGCCAGAGCAGAGAGTTTTGTTTAGTGTCAAAGACTGGAGTTCCATTCAGGGAAATGCCACTGCTCAGATAGTTTTCACCGCGACGGCTAAAGGACAGCCCTCAGCTCAGGTTTCTGTCAACTTCGTTGCTATTCATAATGTGGTCCCGGGTACTTTTAGCGGTACGCACTCTGCCTCTAAGAGCAGCTCATCTTGTTGATTCTGTTGTGATGAAGGGTTTGTCGAGGGTGATGGTGTTGTCTCTATGGAGGCCGCTCATGCATCTCGCAATACCACTGTTTCGGGTGTAACATGGACTGATCTCCCAGGATTTGGAAGAACGCTCTCTGCTGTTACGCCCTGGCCTAGGATGGGCAACGATGGCAATAACTTCACAGCGGGTGATGGTCCCAGCATGTGCGTCGCTACCACAGTTCATTTCTTGGGGATTACTACTGACATGAAGTGGTCTGGACAGAGAATACGATTTCTACACCTTCAACGACATGGGAAATGGCACAGTTCGGGTCCAGACGTACATAACGCCTACTCTCAACAATCAAGGCCCTTCCAGGCCCATGGGCGTAGCACTCCAAGTAGACGACGAACCCATTCAGACGAGCCACTTCGTAGCTGATAATTCACCTGGGGGCTACCTCCCAGCGGGCTGGAACGACTACATAGCTGACAGGTGATTGGTTGCTTTTATATCCATGGGTCGTCATGAAGCTTTAGCTGAAGGAACCCCACTTCTGCAGTATTATGATGGTCTTCCATACGTTCAATGCCAGTCCAGGCGCACACATACTGAAGGTAGGGAGACCGACCCTCCTCTACCTCAGAGCATCATTTTAATGCCTCCCATAGATCTGGATGATCGAACCAGGTATCGTGATACAGAAGGTTGTTGTCGGTGAGCCCAACAATTTACCGGGGCCGTACTTCCTCCACCGCTGACTGGGTTTGTAGATACAGGTTCTTTGAAGCCTAGCTTCCTGGGGCCACCTGAGAGTATTCGCGTATAAGTGGTCGTGTTGATTCACGCAGTCCGATGTGGGGGTGGACTGAACTTTACATCTTTGTTATGCACAAATTTTTTACTGCCGTCTTTGTATGCATTTATGCTTGAACCTAAATGCTACCCATCCACGACCTCACGCAATCCCACAAGATTCTGCCAAGGTGCCACTGGATCGAATTCTGAAGTGTATCAGGTGAGGCAGTCAGGAAATGGTCATTGGAATTAGTATTTGGAATTTCTACACTACGGTATATGATACAGGCGAAGAGCGAGGAGGTCAACTCACAGTTTCTACTAAAGAGTCTATGAACTGCCATTAGAGTACAACTAGATTATCCCAAGGCACGAGGGGATAGTACGAAAGGACCGTAGAGTGATCAGTGTTCCGAGATGAGTCCTTCTGAAAGAGTTCGGTAAGACAAAGGGATAGTGGAATAGTGAGAGTAGAAAGGACAGAGGTTATCAAGGCCGGCCTCCGCGAGAACGAATGAGCGTCAGCACAGGAAAATTTGGGAACAACGATACCTGAAAAAAGGAGCAAAATATGGAACAAATATCGAGGGTAGGATAAAAAGAATGCGTCAGATGAAGAAATAGGGCGACCTTCTAACCAGTAGGACTCGAGGTGAGAATAAACTGCAGGGGATAAAAACGGAGCAATAACAATAAGAGTGAGAAACATAGCGTACATGCCGCTACCGACGTCACCAATGGAACGAGTATGTGAAGGAGGAGTGCATGCTCGAAGGGCTAAATAAGGCGAAATTAAGATGTCTAGACACTCCCTTAAACATGGGGGAGAACGAGCTTCTCCTTACGCTTGAGAAGCTCCTGCCCATAACCTAGGGGGAACTGGACCCTCGGTCACAGAATGATACGAATTGGAAGAGTCCGAGTTCTTCTCACGCAGCAGGTGTGGTTTCTCCTTGCTGCTACCTGACGATCCTTTACTACCAGTAGCACCATTCCCAGATGTTGCACCGCTGCCACTCCCAGTAGCATTGGCACTGGCGCTCACGTAGTAGGAATCTGAGCTCGCAGAGATAGGGATTGGGCTGTCCGTTATCGGGCTAGTATCAGACTCATCCTCTAGAAGACTAGGCATGTACCCTCCTGGACCAGGGGAGATGGGAGAGGACGTGCGAGCGGCTGAGTAATTGCTGTTGTATGGGTGTATGGATGAAATGTTCAGTGGAGGAAGGTTGGGTGGAGAAGGCGTGGATCTTGCCCCACCTCCTTGCCCTGTTGAACCAGACCCACCAGGAGCACGGCTGTGAGTGCTCATAGTACTAGTTCGACTAGGTCCTTCGCTAGAAATCGACTGATCCGTCGTCGACGCCAAAGTCGGGGCTCTGGTCGGAGGTCTGGTCCCACCCGCACTGACTGAACCACCGCTGACACTTCCAGTTGCGGTTGACAGGCTGAGCCCAACACTGGCCAGACTAGCAAGACCGACGCTCCGAAGACTTTGGGATCTCCCTCCGCCACCTATGCTGCCATTTATACTACCGCCAGCGCCAGGACCCAGCGAGCTGAACCTCTCTCGCATGCTTTCCGTAGAGTAAGGCCCACTCAAAGCAGATTCGTAGTCCCTGAACGTGTTGGAATTCGTGCTGCTGTAGATGCTCATGCGCTCCCGAGAGCCTAGCGATTCGATCGTTGACATCCTACGAACGTATGATCCAAGGATCCTGATGTGCTCCTGTGGGTCTAGCTGCTGAGTAGGGTCGCCAGAACCCGGACCACCGTATTCAGACATTTCTCCAGGCCTGGCGGCGGCTGCGAAATTACCGGCCAACCTACTTCCTGGACGATGAGGAGGCCAAAAATCGGCTTCATCGTCGCCAGAGCTCTCAGAGGCGTCCTCCTCATCAAGGTCTGGGTCATAAGGATTGTATTCGTCTGCTTGCGCATAGTAGGCACTGGAGAACGGATGGGGGATAGATAGAGCTGCTCGTGTATTGGGAGGAGGGGAAGCTGGGGTCGATGAAGAAGAGGAATACGTCCCTTCTGCTGAGAGATTGGACCTAATCCTGGATCTGGTACGTGGCAGCTGTTGCCTACTGTTGCCTGACGAAACCAAGATAAGCCCTTCGTCCGTCTCTCTCGTAATCTGAGCCACCAAATTGCGGAATTGTTCAGCAAAAGCATTGAGCTGCTGCTCGTCGATCGCACCGGGAGTATTCGGTACACTCGGTTCAGATTCCCCAGAAGTGCTTAGACCCGGTGGAGGGCTAGCTGGATGTGTATGGTCGGGCTGGCGTGGCAGTCCGGCAGGAGTATCTCGATCGTCCATATGTTCTTGGTGCGAAGTTGAAGCTGTATGGGCGCGCGATACACGCGAAGAGGACCTTGAATGCTTATGTATTCCCATGGGTGGCGTCGTGAGAGGTGCTGCGGAGCTGGTGGAAAGAGGTCGAGTGTACGATTGGTACGTCGACTCTGACATGTTACTCGTGTGCCTGAGGGCCCGCGTTTCTGAAGGCAGCGCTAGATTACCACCAGCGATGGCGCTGTCCGAAGAGGAAACAATAGATCTGTTGTTGGATCGACGACATAGGAAAAGGTACGCCACCTACAAATCAAACAAGAGGGCTGTGAGTAAGCAAAGATGAAGAGGACCCCACGTGGGAAATAAGACTAAAACATATCTAATCGGGAAATGGCATCAAGAGATGGGAGTGAGAACAAGACTTACAACGAGGCATAACGTCAAGACAAGACGTAGGACGCTCAGCCCCAGCCAGACACCCCAAGTTTTGGGATGACACGTCCCAGTATGCGTGGGCCATACCAGGTCAACGTCAAGGTGGCATCGCTGTGATTCTCGAGATCTCCAGAGGAACACCAACACGAAATTAGCTAGTGCCGGTACGAAGAGCATAGCGGAACCCGAGTACTGCAAAGCGCTCTGAGCGAGACGCAGGTTGGCGAAGGAAACCCCCTCTTCGTGAAGGTAGCGTTTCATGGAATTGGAAAGGAGGGATGCGGCGAGGATGAAAGTGACCGCCAATGCTGAACAGACACCCAGAGCAAGAGCAACGTTATGGCTCTCAGGCGACATGTACGATATAAGATACCTAATGGTACCGTACAAAGCCCACAGACCTAGGACACCTTGAACAACGACCATGAGGATGAACGAGCAAGAGAGGGCGTACCTAGGACTGCCTCAAGGATAACCTTGGAAACCAGAAGCCTACGAAGCCCACGGGCAGTCGGCCTCGAAGACGGCAACCGTGTAGGCTGCTCTTCATTCCAGAAGAATCTCGACTTGCGCTCCTTGTCTCCCATGCCAGGCCGTTTCTTCTTCTTCTGCTTTCTCCGTTTTGTTCTTCGCCGTTCAGGTTGTCCGTCCGAACACTCTGCACTGGTACCAACGCTGTAGGCTGCAGCTGAACCACGACGATGAAGCAACGGCTGTTGCTGAGAAGATGCCGCGTCGGTGGAAACGGAGGTCCTCGTCACAGTAGAAACCGTGGACAAATGCTTTGAGTGATTTGCCGCAGAAGACGAGGGAGAAGAAGGGATGCGAGGCGATGACTGAGCATGAGAGCTAGTGGACGCGCTAGGATGATATAGTGAACTCGAGGCATCTGGGTTATCTCGACTGCTATGATGCATCTGTTCACTTCCTCAACACGGGTGAAGGAGCGAAATCAAGAAAGAATTCAACCGATTTCAAAATCAAAAAACACAAATTATGCGAGATAATTAGGTAATCAATATTACCGGCTCAAACACGAACTGAGCTCCCTCAACTCTTCCTCTGCCAGTCCCAAGTTGCCTATATTTTGCCGACTGAGATATTCCAGCACCTTCTTGTTCTCCTCAGTAGGTAAACTTCGTGTGCAAGAAACTGTATATGTGTGTAACAGTCTGTCAATCAAAAATCCTGTCAGCGCCAAAGCACTCAGTGGAGGAATACCAAACAAACCTTAGAACCCTTTCCACAAACTCGGCGTCCTCTTCAGAGTGCTCGCCATCCTGACCATATGGGACTGGTTCTATTAGTCCTTGGATTATCTTTTTGATGATCCCTCTGGACTCAAGTGCCTCCACTGTCCGTTTAGACGTGTTGACAGAAGCAGGTGAAGCCAGATGCGACTCATGGGAATTCGCATGAGGCACCTGTCCAACGCGACCGTCCGACGGGGCAGCCCCATCTGATATCACTTCCGTCGGAATAAGGAGCGCATTCAGAAGGAACACCATCTTCCTTCGTACTGTAATCTCGGAGTCTAGAGAACGGAACACTCAAAGTCAATCTAACCGTTTTAGAGAGAGTGAATGAGAGATGGCCTACCAGTGACAGCTGCGCCTAGTCCATCCCACATTTCGTCGTCTAGTGCATCCACGGCTTTGCTGTTGTGCTTGAGCAGTCCCGAGAGTGCATAAAGGGCCTTTGATCTGATCGCACGGCTCTCGGAAGAGGTAACAAAGTGTACAACCACTGGTAGGGGCGAAGGAGAGATACCCAGATACTAAAGGCAAGAGGAAAGTATGAAGTTAGATTTCAAGATACGGGAGAGGATAAATACAGAGAAACAATCAATAATGCCGGCCAGACATTTATTGAGCATTAATGAGCAAAAGACTTACAGCTAATTGCGCCTTGGGGTTGTTCTGTAAGGCAGTCCCAATGACCCAGAGGACCTGGGTGATAATCGACGTCGTAGAATCACTAGCGTTCAGCAGTTCTTGTAACGGGTCCCACATCTTCAGAGAAGTAATATCTAGAGTCGCATAAGATGATATGATTTAAACAGAACGTCTTTTCGCTTACTATTTGCGTTGTCGATCTGCTCAATCAACTAGAAGTTATGACGCCCTGATCAATACAAATAATGACTAGAGAAGAAACAAACAGACAAACCATCTCGAAATTATCCAACGCTTCTACCCTCTGATCCTCACTCATACTCCTATCCACAGCGACACTTAACGCCTCCTTCATCAACACCGCATCACTCTTACCCAGAATATGATCTATAATCCCAGGATCTAAATCCTGCCTCGGAGCCACCGGACCAGATACCGTCGAGCCTGAGCTCGAGGGGTCCGTAGACTGATCGCCAACTGCGGTGACGCTGGTGTGGGTGCTAGAGGAAGAAGCTGGGACGGAGTTTTCGACAGACCAACGGAGTAGAGATTCCATGGTTTCTAAGAGTTTTCAACAAGTGGTAGAGGTCGAGATGCAAGCAACAAAGCTAGTAGTTACGTTCAAGGGAGAGGAGAAGCTGTAGACAGTTTAGATTGATAAACAGACTAGACTGAGAGCTCGCGAGACAGTTCTAGAGGAGGTGAAGCAGAAAGAATAGTGGTGAAGATCGTAGAAGAATCGGTATCGCGAACCTGTGGTGTGTCATAATTTTGACGCGGTCATGTGACATCCACGCACTCTCTTGATCTGGCGGGGATTTCTGATATATGTTTTTGTTTGGCGTTGTCGACGGATGCACTGTACAATAACTGAGCACTGAGTCTGGGACCTTGACTGAAATATTTTGGAGAAGATGCGATTTATTAAATGCTAAGCCAGGCCTCGCACTCTCCATCTGCCAGAACTTGAATGACCCGGTAACGAATTTTCTGATATGTTGCTAGCTTATTCGTAGTTCGCATTAGCGTTCGAATTTATGTTATATGATGAGAAGATGTGTATAGACCGTATAGATTGTATCTCCCTATAACTGAGAGGAAGGAAGATGCAACGATGCCCATCGAAGGGGAGGTTGAGTTCCACGCGTGGTAGCTCCCCGGACCGGTTGTCTTCAGTTTACAGCCATCACCAAGACTTGTTTTCTTCTTCGTCTCTACAGACATTTCATTGATACATGGCCCCCTTTGACCGCAGATTAGGTCTCTCTGATATCTCAGGCTGGGCTTCATCCCCCCCCTGCATCTGTGATCATCGATCAACTCTCGGGTTTCTCGGAGGCAGAGATAAATAACGAATGAATTCTTTTGCCCAAAATGATCTACAAATCCTGGTATAGCACATAGCGAAAAGGCCCTAAATCTGACGAGTGACTACTCTACCAATCCGATACCCACTCCAAGCGTCGTCTACGTTTTCCATGGTCTCTTCTGCGTCGTAAAACTGCTCCTTAGGCTCTTCATCCGACGGTGTAGGGACGATGACCATCCCTTCTACCTCTTCGTCATCAGCGCGATCATCTGCGACCATAATATCTTTGTCTAGGCTACTGCTCTCTAACCCTGCTAGCTGGATCCCCTCTGAGTCTGTGCGATGCTGCGCCGAAGCCTCGGAGTCTCCAAGTTCCTCGACGTCTCGGACGACCCGAGCCAAGAGGTCATGCTTCATTCCCTCTTGCTTCTCCATACCGCCGGCTATCTGGTCTGGTCTCTGATTCTCACTGTGACTCTGAGCATCGCAGGACATCGACGAACTGGACTCCGCCGTTTCGGATGTTTCTGGTAGTGCGGATGCTAAAGCCGGGGGTGCAGCGAAGCCGGTGGGCACTGGTTCCCCTTTTGCGTCCATCGATGTTGCCGCAAGGGAGACTGAGACTGTTCCGCTCTCCTCTGCCTCTTCCCGCTCGGCAGCTGCTGGCACATTGTCCACAGTAGACTCTTCTGGCTCCTTCGCACCCGATCGTTGAGCGTTGTTCCAGGCGGCTCTGCAGATGCGTTCGATCCGCTGGACCTCCTGTTCCACGACTCTGACGAGCACCTTCCTCGCTTCTCTGACCCTCTTGATACCATGGCTCTCCACCGCGTCCAAGGATATCAAGACCTTGTTCAAAGCCTCGATGTACGCATGAAGCGCAAAGTTCGTGGGCGTGTAAGCCAGTTTAGCACTCTCACCGTGTTCCTCCCAGCTCGGCTCCATAGAGTTAGAGTCAGAAGATATGTGCGAACCCGCGGAAGTAAAGACAGGCACAGGCACAATTTGGTTGTCGGTGTGTGACTGTGATGAGACGGGAAGAGAGTGCGATGATGCGGGAGGAATGAAATCGATGACAGAGGGGAAGGTGAATGAGTTTTTGAGGTAGTGGATGGTGTGGGCGATGGATCGGATGGTGCGGAGGGCGACGTGCGCTCGATAGAGGGATTGGATCTTGCTTGCTGCTTCCTCGAGGTCGGATTCGCTGGGTACTGGCTTTGGGCACGAGGTTGGCTTCACTGACTCCAAGCTGCTCGAAGGCTTTAAAGTCGTTTCTTCAGCCTCGGAATCGAACATCTCTCGAGGCGACACTGAACGTCCTTGACGAAGCTGAGAAAGTAGAGGAGCAAGTCAGCTCCATTGCATTTCTTCATTCTATCGCGGAAAAGACTTACCATCTGCTGCCTCCACTGCTGCTCAAGCAAGCGACGACGCCTCAATTCCTCTTCCTCTGCGAGCATCTGTCTCCTCCATTGCTCCGCCGCTTCAGCTCGTCGCCTCTTGGCTTCTTCCTGGGCGACAAGCCTCCTTCGCCAAGCTTCCTCCTCAGCGGCGCGGCGCATCGCTTCACGTTTGCGCAGCTCTTGCTCTTCGGCTGCCATCTGGAGACGAATTTGCCTCTCTCGTTGCTGCCGATAGAGATCTGCAGCTGTCGGGTGTCGACCAGAGTAGTATTCTGATGGATAGTACATCAACATGGTTCAGCGAAAATTTAGACTCGAGAAGTTGTTCCGTGAATAGCTTTGAGAACGATGCCCACAGCATGTAAAAAAAAAATCGGTATATATACAGCATTTACAGGAAATGTACAGGAAACAGCGAGAAATGGACAGGAACATTCTGGAAATATTTTGATGAATCTGGAAAACGCTGATGGATGCCGAGCCTCGGATGCTCCGAAGCCTGGGAGGCTAAAAGGGGCGGTGTGGCAGTGCAGCTGTGTCACGGATATGAATACCTGCCAATGACTGAATGAGAATCAATTTTTGTTAGCAACCCTTTTTTGGTTACGGGCCCGTTGTGTGACCCACTCAAGGCTCTTTTGTTTCTTCCACACTTTCACTCACTTTCTCCCTTCTTCACCTTCGACAAAAGTCTCCATTTTATTACCCACTTTGCTTCGCTTCCTCGCCGTTTCTCAATACTTCGCTCTCTCGCTCTCTGAGTCTCTATATCAGCCATGTACCAACACAACCCGTCCCAGTATACCGAGGTCTATTATTCCACCACCAATTCCCCAAGTCCCAACTCTACGGCAGGATATACCCCTCCACCAAGGTTGCAATCTCATTACCACCACCAGCAGTATCTCAGCCAGCAGCTTATGCAGCAACAGCAGCAGTTCTACGGCTACAACGCCGGTTACAGCACTGCTGAGGAGGAAGAAGAGGAAGAACGCAGGCGTATGGCAATGTACAAGTTCCAGCTCGCAAGGCTTCAAAATCATCGAGAGTCCAGGAGACAGGTGGACTTGTGGGTTAGCAAGCAAGCTGCTTCGAATCCAGTTCACAATGTAAGCATGCGCTCGTCAGCTTCTCTCGTACTGTCGCCGGCGTCTTGTTTGAAGTTCGAAGCTGACTGACGTTTCTGCAGAACTTATTACCACCTCCCAGTTCGCTCCCTGATTCAGAGCCTCTAGTCTTCTATTCCACACCCTTTCCATCCTCGTCTTCTTCTTCTTCCACCTCATACTCTAGTTCTCCCATCTCGCCGTCGTCGTTCTCTTCCATTCCCAACGCTATCATCTCATCACACAGCCCAGTCTACTCCTCACCATCATCAGGCTCATCGAGTTTCATGCCTGGTCTGCCTCCGGCATCGACACACGTCGGACGCAGACACGCTAGGCGATCTAGCTCCTGTAGCTCTTCTTCCTCCAGCGACAGCAATCCCAGGACAAGACACAGCTCACTTTCGTCGATCCCAGAGGAACCTTGAACGGTTCGCGTTGACTCATCATAGATATGATGATCTCCGTTTTTTGAGGGATACCTTGACGACAGGTACAAGAACCAACAACCGCAGCAGAGCGCGGGCAACGCAATCCGAGGCAACGCACCCTCGTCTCTTCATCACTTCATTTCTCCTTTTCCTACCCGAATCAGTGACCAGGCAGACACGGACCTACGTTTCACAAACGACCGGTGTATATACAAAGCTCTTTTCTCCTCTTTGCTCTAGTCCTTTTCTTATTCTTTTCTTATTCTTCTCTTCCTGAATCTATCTATGCCTACTCTACATACTCCATATTCCATATCCTGGTCCTCCTCGATCTATTTCTCCCTCCGCCCATCGCTTTACCCCTTCTTACCCCATCCGCCCCCTGGTTCGGTCTCGTATGTGGCTTTCCCGCGTTTTATCGTTATCTTCAGACCTCTGCGTGAGACAGAGCTTTCGATCCCCTCCCCCCCATAGAACGGGGCTTTCTTGACTCTTCAGCCTCGGACGCTTTTTTTTCCTCATCCTTCCCTGAGACTCGTGTGGTCTTTCGTCTTCTCTTCCAAAAATTCTGATGATCCATCTCCTTCCGACGCCGCTCGCAGACACGATGACTGGTTCCTTCTCTACAGCCGAGTGCCGTGCTAGCCGTTGTCTTCGGCGGCTTTCGTTAGACAGTTTGGTCGCAGTCTCTTGTTCTTTTTTCTCTCTTTTTCTTGCCATTCACATGCTTTAGGCTGCCGTACTGCATGACTTGAGACTCACCTTATGCCATGCATGCTGATGCCCTCTTCGAATTCTTTTCTTTGCTCTTCTTTTCTTCCTCTTATCAGTTATTGCTCCGCTTCGAATATTCTATTCCAGATTTCTTCCCCTTTTTTTTATGATACATCTCTGTATACCGATATCCCTGGTGGGCGCGAATAATACCATAATACCATTTTTCTGTCATGTTACGAGCCCAAGTACTGTGATGAGAGGCTTCGATATCGCTGGATCCGCCGTGACGTAGATGCGTGGATACTAATGAACGCGGAGATAGTTCCGCGTATCGACGGATGGGGGTTGGCTGGAGCTGATGGTACGGAGGTTTTCCTGACCTAGGGAGATTATCACGAAGTTGTTCATTTTTGCGTCACCAATGGCGTATGAGTCTGCACCTCGATGCTTCATCGAAGTATCGGTTTGTTTTCACCTAGTATAGCGGTTGTCATGCATTAGCGGGATATACTATTATACATGAAATCACATCGATGTAATGAATCCTGAGATCACGGAATTTTTCTATTCTACGGTATCCGAGATGTTGCAACGTTGAATCCATATTAGTGGTGAGTTCACCCCGCTGCCGCGAGACACCTCATCCCATGGCCATTCTTGTGAGTTTGAAAATACTAGGGTGGGGTCATGGTCAGGAGAGCTCTTTATCTGCACATGCTCTTACACACTGATGGACCAATTTTGAATAGAACTGTGCTCTGTTTTTTGGTTGATATATTAGAAAGATAGCTGCTCAGCAAGGCTTATTTGATGCTGTTGTAGGCTGATCTATGGGAACACCATCGCCGTGCCAGCTCATCTCCAGATGCGGATTGTATGCCGTCGTAACTATCGGCACACTATCCGAATCGTCGTTACCGATTTCATCCAACTCCGGAAAGTTTCGGTTCTCTCCTTAGATGGGTACAGGGACTCTAAGAGATCTGATAAATGATCAAGATGATGAACAACTGAAAAGGGTCTGGACCTGATGATGATGTTGAGCGGCGATCAATGATCGAAATTGATCGATGACATTGATCGATAGCCATGCCTAGTGCCCGTGTTATCATTTCCCCCTTTTGTTCATAAGTTCATCCTCGGTGATGGGAGTTGCCGGCTCCCGGTACCTCCACACATCTCTAGCCACAAACTCTTCTGCAGAATCCAACAACTCCAATACTCTACACCTCCAGTGCGATGATAGCTAGAATGTTTATCGACCGGCTTACGATGACTCTAGTATTCTAGTATTTTCGATTCTTCAATAGTTCTCCAGCCTACGCTTCTGCGGATGAGCTTACAGTATTTGACTACAGTTCTCATCTCAAGATGAGCACACATCTCTGGATTTTGTACGCCCTGACAAACATAACCGCTTGTTCTGACCCTGGAATACGGTTGGAGTCCTTGCCGTAGCTAATTCATTACTCACGTAACCTAGCTCTGGCAGGTGCCTCCCAGTTGAATCTCCAGGCCTCCGGCATGTATCGCTGGCTAGTTTCCCAGTTCCTCAACGCTTTGACAGAAGACCAATGTATCGGGCTCGATCAGGTTCACAATGAATTCGGCTCTTTGCTATTTCCTGGTTCTTGGACATATGCAATGACCGATGTACCAGGGCGAAGGTGTTTGTTTATCTTGTAACGCTGACTCGATCGGTTCTACTATGAGCCTGCCTCAGGCCACCTCTTATCACCGTCAAACCCTTTTTGTCTCAAGGCTGACGGGCTCCTCGATGCCGAGCTGGTGGACGATGATTAGATTTTTTTGTTCTTGTTGAATCCGAGAGGAAGATTCATGACTCTTACGGAAAAACTTCGATATTTCCTGTCCATACAGTACTAACCAATTGCAACATTAGTCACTTCAGGTCGTCCTTTGGGACAAGACATGAAGGACTCAGCCTCTCGTAAAGAGCGGCGATAGTTATACTCCGTTGGGTCGACAGCCCAAGACCCTGGAAGAATCACCACGAAGCTAGGCCGTTAATGTTCACCTTGAAGATCTCTCGAGGTTGGTTAGGATTGGTAAGTAGGACCTTTACTTTTTCCGTTCCTGAAGGAGATTCGGCGCAAGCTTTGGGTCCTTACGGTAAGCCCCAAACTTCATTCATATTCATGTTGAAAGTGGCACTCTTTTGCGATCGAGGGCCTCGCTTCAGTCGAGACACAGAAGCCGCAGCGTTTTTGAACGGGATCGACCTCTGTTCAGAGGGCCACCTACATGGGCGCCTCAATGGCGCTAGAGGATCTTGCTGAACATCACTTTTCCTCCCAGGTACTGGTATTAGTGGGGCATTTCTATTGCCCTCGGCTTATCCCGTTCTCAAGCGACTGCGTCGAAAGGAGACGATATCTCCTGGATCGTGACAGGGAATCGCAGTATTTCTGAAGGCTGATCATGCCCGCGCACGAATCAGACCTGCCCCGTAAATCGTCGACCGTCTAACCTAAGCTTCGAAAGACAAACGCGCTTCGCTCAATTGCGATGGTGTCTACCCCATCTTCTACAATGTGTAGTTCATGACTCGAACACCGAAGCCTTTTGAGGTTGAACTTTAAGTAGGAAGTAGCGACCAAAGATCTTAAAGGATACTGTCTCGATCAATCTGCCCCCGTGTATCTTTGTATTCAATGCGGCACAGTGATCTTTCTTCTTACCTCGGGACTACCCACGGGCTCGAGGGGCTTCAGCCAGTAGAATTGCCGCCGGTTTGAGGGTTTCCCTACTCCTCCTCCCACTCACTCGCTATCAGGACAGGCGGTCATGGCTATGGTCACATCAGCTCAGCCTATATTTTCCCTCAGGTCCGAGACTTCTTTGATAAGATTTCCTGGGAGCTCATTGAGACCTCGTGAGCTCGAACATCCACCAAGGCGGAATGTTCCAGCTGCTTCTGAAGTCAGGTCGTCCGAATTGTGGCGAGCACATTGACTCCTTCGTTTACCTATGATTGTATATGTGATCGAAGGGTCCCTGCGCCTCCTTCTACATCGCAAATCTCAAGTGATTCATCCATTGAGTTTCTCTCTAACGTGGTTCGCGCGTGTATTGGCACGTAGCCGACTGACCGAAGGTCCATGAAAGCCTCATTGTTGTGGTCTATAGTAATGGGAGAAATCCACTACTTATTTGTAGACTTGATTCCGAGGGGAATTAAGTGGACTCTAGATGTCGACACTGGTGGTATAGTAAGAGGCGGGGGACCTCTTCTTCACGACGTTCTCCTTCGGTGGTTCGGAATCAAGGGTCACACACATACTAAACTCCACCAAACGGATAAGATTCAATGAGGTGAGTAAGAAAAGTTTAAGTAAGTTTACAATATATCACAGGATAGTATTAGTGGCGAGTCGTTTTTAGAGTGCTATAGTATTATAGAGTGGTGTGTAACGTACAAGAGGAAGATGCGAAGGAAATTAACTGAGAGTCGATGATTAACGATCGACTGGGGTTAGCATGGCATTACTATCTATTGGCTGTGGGGATTTTCCCTAGACAGAAGATTCCTCTAAGGCAACTACCCTGTAAGGTTGGACCAGACCAGCACCTCCCGACTAGGAGGTTCTCATGTTGGAGAAATCCCTCGAAGCTCCAGCTACTATCGTCGTGATGGACCTATCAGAAGAGTCGGTTTAGTGTACAAGTCAGTATACATGGCCGCGGTCTCAATCAATGTATAACGCAATAATCTTCCTCACCGAACGCCGTTGGAAAATGGTCAAGCCGTCCGAGAGTCGCACTCGTCCAGTGCAATTGTAATAACCCCACGCCTCACCGTGTTCGGTAAGAGTCTATAGTTTTCATGAGTTTTCAGAATCACAACGTCATTCGGTTATGACGAGATAACTTGGTTATCGAACTTACTTTAGCTTCGAATGGTACGTGTGAGATCGAATCGTGCTGCGAGCTCGATCCTGTGAGCGTCTCATCCGCCGACTGAGGACACTCGTTAATCAATAACTGCAAAGGCTGGCGACAGATGAAACCAGGCGGCTGGGTGGACTGTAATTGAGCATCTATGTCGTCCGTGAGGCAAGGGACAACCTGTATCCGCAGAGAGACGACATCCCATCAGCTTCTCATGGAAAGCATGCTCCAATGATAGGGATTTTACTTACCATGAAGCTACCCTCCCAAAGTCCGTCAATGAGCCCCGGAGTGTAGAAATCTCCTAGCCTAGATGCCGCAGTATTACCGTAGAATTCACGGTCGTGAGAAAGGCTCCTGGAGGGATCCGTCCGCACATAGCCGGCTAGACGGGTGAGATCGGTCAAAGCAAAGTTGGCTGGGAACGACTGCAAGGTGTCTCCAGGAATTGGCGCTTGGCAGCTATCGAAAGCTTTGAGGTCAGCGAGCGAAGGCCGCGCCTGAGGATTAGCGATCTCGTCGTCGTTGTACTTTGGGTATTGCAGTGGTATGGCTGAGACAAGTACGAAAGTGAGAAGTATCGCTGAGGAAGATGGATGCTTCAGTTGAAGGTCGTCGCCCTTCAGATCCGCTTCCTGAGATCGGCCAACTGAGCAGCTGGCCGCGGCTGACGAGAAGCACTAGACACGAAAGCGGGTGAGCTAAACTCTCTCTTTCTGAATTAACCTTTACAGGGCGTACTACCTCGGAGCCAGGGACTATCGCAGATAAAGCGATAGGATGAAGATATCCAAGTGTTTCTTCCATCCACTCTGGAGTTTGTGCGGCAATAAAGGCTAAACGGTGTGCCGTATGTGTCTGGATCAAATTTAGGAGGGAAAATCAATGACTTACTTCTTGACAGACATAGAGAAAGAATCAGGAGCCCAATTCGCTGGATTTCCTCTGAATGAGCCAGGGTAGTGCCACGGCAGACGGAAACGATGTAATCAGTGACACCAGCAAGATGAAGGTGCCATTCGTTGAGACCGTCGCTCTCAACGATCATTTTGAGAATCGTCCAAAGATCCCCGTGTATTGTCCGGGGATTGAGAGAACGAGCTCGCACTCTCCGAAGTACAAGGAATCTCTGGACGAGCTCCGTAGCCAGAATCGGATTACGCGGCAACGCTGCCCATCGTCGCTCGATAGCAGTGGTGTCAAACTTGCAACAAAAGATTCTAGCGAGAAGACAGTGGTCGTTGGAGGCGCAAAGAGCATGGCGAATGGCTTTGCTGGTTCGAAGAAGATTCACTACATCAGTGGGAGGCTCGAATGGTGAAGAGCAAGTGGTCGAGAATGCGATATGTTGGAGGATTTCGCGAGGGAAAGTTTCAAGACGAGAGGACATTGCTGGAGTAGTAAGGGGTTCAAACGTTCAATTTTTGAGACTGCTCGATATATAGGAGGAATGTAAAACCATAGGAATATTAATAACTGTCGAAGGCAAACCCCGCCACTATGAATTGCCAGCGGGTCCATCGAAGCCATCCGTCTCTTGTGATAACTGCAGATTTGAGTTGTCCGATCGAAACACGGAGGAACGGTTTTCAATCTAACATAATCAAAGTAACAGAATTCAGCCCCGCGTCAAAGCAGTAAAACTATAGAAGCAATGAGTCAACCATTCAGGGACCGAGAATCAGCTTAGTCGAGAATCTTTGATACCGGCCGCCGAGCTATCTGTAACTATGAGTGTTGTCGGTGGGCCACATAATCTCAAAAGAGGATGACAGGATTCCGAGCCAGGGCGTAATGCAAGACTGAAACCGCCGTTCATGTGAGCTTTGCATGGTGAACAGCATCCGTTCCTCGGGCGCTACCCATGTTACGATTATTCTCGGGGCATGGGAGAGATGAGAACGGGTTTACGGAATATTGCGAGAAGCCATCTGTGCCATAGCATCTCCATCAAGGTGGGTTCCAAGGATCAGAGAACGTAGAATGCCACATGTATGAGACCTTGACGCCGTTGCACCACAGGCCGTGTACGCAACGCTACGGATTGAGCTGCGTCCATTAGCAGTTCCTCTTTGAAGCGCAGATTAATAGTTGAAAGCAGCTCGTGTACTCCATGCATGTTCAAGGAAGATCGGGCATCTGACCGCAAGACCACAACACGAGTTAGCGTGAGGGTATCTCGAAGATAACCCGATCATAACCTACATACGTACTCCATTCTTGGGCCCCGGGCCACTATGGTAGTCACGTCGATTGTCATGACATGGGACCTCTCACCATCGTCGATTTCGATCCATACTGGTGCGGATCAGCCAGTCCATAGAACCAGGTAGGTTCGGAGTTTAAGAAGTTGTCCTGCCTTTGGGGGCGAGATACACCACGAGTCATGATAACACCAACGCTTACAAACCGAGTCTACAAGAGAGAAATACTTCGACCTGATCCTTATAGGACCATCTACAATTCTAGGAGACTGATCAGCGCCGTATTAGACTGGAAAGGGATGTCCTTACTTTGCATGGCAGCGACATCAGAGCTCTGGACATAGTCCTCGAACTCGGCAACCTTCTCCTGGAGCTCATCCAAAGAGACTTTTTCATCTTCGATGACCAGAGTAATCTGGAGCTTCTTGATACCTGCAAGAGTTTTGTCGTAAGATTTTTGGTCTGTAGTGAGAGTATTCTATTATCTTACCATATCCGATGGCGACCAATTTGCTGTTACCCCAAACCAGACCATCCTGCTCAATCGAGCGGACAGAGTCTTCTAGAGCCTTCATGTCCGTTTCGTCGTCCCAGGGTTTGACCTCCAGCGTGACGACAGACTATGATTCACAGTGTGCATGAGGACGCAGTCTCATATCATGTTAAGGGAGAAGGGACAGACCTTAGCGATAGTCTTAGGCTTGTTTGCCTTCTTTGCGTTGTAGGCGGCAACACGCTCGGCCTTGATCCTTTCGGCCTCAGCATCATCTTCTTCATCGGAGCCAAAGAGGTCGACATCGTCATCGTCATCGGCGGCGGCAGCAGGAGCAGCCTCAGCCCCTCCTACAAAGGCCTCACCAGCCTTACTGGAGCCGGGGAGAGTATCAAACTCAGCGGTGTAGGACTTGATGTGGTTGTACCACCGGGCTGCGTGGGGAGAAGACGGGGCCTCCGAGAGGAGCTTGAAGAGGTGGACATCAGCCTGAGAAGGAGTGTACCTGTAGAATTGGAGTTATTGAGCGTGAAATGGATATGAGATTCCAAGATAAGAATTCAGAAAGCCAGGTAAAGAAGTTATCGGCATGCTTTGGCAGCGGTGTCTAGTCGCTTCTTGGAAACACGGACCATAGCAATGGTTCATCATGATTGAACTTGTAACTAATGCTCACCCTTCAACGTAAGACCTGGTGGCGAGGTGAGTTTCGAGGCTGGCGACGTTGACGGACATGGTGATGGTTGAAGATCAAGAAGATGTTTTATCGAGATGAAGGGTAAAATTTTTGGAGATAAGAAAATCTGTACGGTCACCTGATGATCACAACTCAGATCAGTCCGAGGGTCAGTAACAGTATTTACGTAATCGTAACTGGCTTATTCCTCGGAGTCCACCTCGAGCTCCTTTGATCCACTGGACATCTCCAGCTCTAATTTGCGGCGTGAAACGTCCTTGTAGCCGTGACACTGTACTTAGAAGACCCTAAGCGACTTGCTGAGCTTGAAAGCTTGTACTATCACCTGTATTTTGACTTTGACTTACCGAGTAATGCACTGTCGCTCAAAGTCGATGGCAATTAGTATGGTGGCGGTTGTAATAACGCAACTGCTAAGTCCTTCTCAACCACCCCGCAATTCGGCTAGGCGTTTACCACACTTATCATTGCGGGTTTGAGGTTACCTTCTGAACCGACACGCAGACTATACCCCCTATACCAGCACTTGCCTGTGTCTGCATATGATCTACGTTGTGATATGTAGGAATCAATACCTCACCAGGAGTAACTTCCAACTTTTCAACACCTCGTTCAACAAGAAATCGAATCGCGTTCTGGTTGATTCAGTGTCGGGGACGGCTGCCGTCAACTTGATTTAACCTGGCGTAAAACCCATTGTCTCAACCTCAATATCGGTCGCCCAGGGCCTGTTTTGACCTCGACTCTTTCGATGTTGAATGTTATACCGTGCTTCCGTGTACTTCTATTTCACTGCTCGGGCCCTGCAGGTCCCCTTGGCAAATAATCATCTATTTCTAGGTCACTCCCCTCAAGACCCCCGCCTTATATGAATATCGTCCCCTCTTCTTCCTCCCAGAGCCGACAACTCGTGCGAGCAGATGCTGCATGTTCAAGTCTCCGTTAACCCAAGGGTGTGGTATAACCAAGGACTGTTAACCCAGGCGATTGTTACGATCACCGTCTCCCACGATAGTATCAAGTCCAGAATTATTGGTAGACCCTTGTTCAAGATCACTACCTCTAAAATCGGATGATTTCTATAATATTGAGCTGCCGCTTTGAGCTAGATGTACTCCTTCGAAACTTGAGATAAGTCGGTACATGTCTATCGGGAGACCTAACCTGCTCTTTAATCCGTGATTAGCTTGAAGGGGACTTATCTTCCTACCGCAATTTACGCTTCATTGACCGATGACTTGATTAGAGTCAACTGCCCGTGTTGCTTACCCCTCCATTGGATACATCGGGCAAACTACCCTCAGACAGAGGTATCCATCACAATTCACCTAGTTCCCTGGATTCTGGGGTATGCTGTAAACAAGGTTTTTCAATCCTGTTCATCCTCCACGTCCCAATCAGTCTGATGAATATAAGGCACACCTGCGTGAACTTTCCCAGGGATCGCACATTCGAAATCTTCGCATACAAAACTCTCCTCTCACTCCGCCTATGAGAACGGGGAAGGCTGAGGTGTGAGGGCCAATCTCCGCCCTTGGCCAGCGACCTGTCGTGCCTCTTGGCAAAATATTGTATGACATGCTACAGCTTCGCGAATCTGTAGCATACGGTTGTATCATATGGACTAACCAAAGCAGACACGCCTTTTCCCGGCCCATCTCTTTATGGAGTAAGGCCCTGAGTGCAGAGAACTGAATACGTACTGAGGCGATTAGGTTTTGCGATTCAGTGTAAATTGCTATGAGGCGAGCAGACGAAGGTTTGGGTCGCACTTAGCACATCCTGTTACTGAGCCGCGTGAAAGGTCTAGGTCCTTCCCAGAACATCGAAAGCATCCGTGCCAGAGATTAGGTTTAGCCTTGTTGGCCGAGCAGCAAGAACAACAACATCTACTGATATGCCGAGGCTTAGAAGAAAGCGGTAAGGTCCACAAAGGTAGCTGGTGTACTTAATGGACAGAACACCGACTGGTCGCATAGGTCAGCGATGGTGTGAAAAATGTTGAACTGAAGGGACTTGAGCACAATGGAAAGGGCGAGACCCTCCATCGTATTGACACGGCAATAGCAATTTGACTCGGAGCTAGAGAAGGTGAAAAAGACACATGCGGAGGGAAATCTAGAGAACTAAAATCATCTGGCTTCGTTCCTGAGGCTCTTGGTAATGGAAAGCAATATCTGAGGTCTTGCTCTCAATAGACGCCGCGTAGGTTGAAGATCTTCGCACTCTTTTGAGGTTTGATAGCTATTTATCTGCATCAGTAGACGGTGTCCGCTTGTTTTGCTCTGGCCCCATTCCTTGGAGATCAAAGCAGTCATTGAAGGGAAACTAAAGAGCTTTCTAGTCGTGGTGGTCATCGTTCGAGGCCAAGATGGTTCGACGAGCAATGAATAGCTGATATAGTGGGTAAAGAGTGTCTAAGCGATTCCTTCAGCTGCTGGGAGTACTGCATTCCCATCCCTACCTATAGAAAGGTAGAGTATTAGTCTCATGGTGCTCGGGATCGAGACGGTTATATAATACGCACCACTGTAGAACTTCTCCAAGAAAGTTCTCTTGCTTAACGCCTCGTTGGCACGTTCTCTCTCCACGTTTGTCAGCAAACCCATAACATGGTCTGGCGTTTTCCATTGATTCAGAGCTTCTTGGTAGTCCTGCCTACTTTTGAGCAATAATATTTCTATAGCTTTTGAGTCGGTGACGTAGCGATTGCGCTCGAAGTTAGCCCTGATGGAGTGTCGAAGCTGAGAAACAGGTACTGGGAGAGTGTACATAGAGCATAGCTCTGGGGCCTTGAGGAGGGAAGAGGTGAGGACCATCGCTCCACCCGGTCAATTGTAATCGTGAATATTGAGAACATACAGCTCTGTACCACTCTCGATAGAGTTGGATGACCCGCTGCTTAGCCTCTGCAGGGCTACTAGACACACGAGTCTTCTGTGCAAGCCGAGCAGGGATGGTGTGGGCACGAGAGAACGTGCTCATGGTTGTCGACGGCGTAGGAGGTTAGAAGGAGGACTGTTTGTTCTTGTTTTACTTAGGTAAGCAGACCCGCCATTCTAATCGCAGCGCACTGAGATTGATAGGCGCACAAACTAACTAACCCCACTCATTCTACTTCACGTCCTAAGTCCCATTTCTTCACATTCACGATGGTCAGAGGAACCGGTACGTTTGATACAATTGTATTTGCATAATCCTAATGATTTATAGGCAAATTCAAGCAGAAACGAGGAGGCGGTCGAAGCTTCAGGTGCGTTCTCTTCCTTATCTCGCCTAAATCTTCATCTTTTAATCGTAAACGCATATTGCAGCAAAAACATGGTTCTCGATGAGAACGGGACTGCAGTCGGTGTAGACAGACGCCGGTGCGCTGAACCGTAGTTCAATCTTCCGAGGAGTTCACTCAGATTCCTTCAGTAGCCGCAAGGAAGACGTTGAAGAGGACTCTGACGAGTCGGATGATTCTGAAGAAGAGGAGGACGATTCCGAAGAAGGATCCGAAGAAGATTCTGAAGAGGAAGATAAACCTGAGCTCACCCGTGCAGAGCGTAAAGCCCTCAAGAAACAAGAGTCGGAGAAGAAGAAAGGCAAAGCTGCTGGCAAAGGCGCATCGAAAGGTGGCGACGCCGACGCCGACGAAGATGATGATGACGAGTTGATTAACCCCAACCATGTCAAACAAAGTCTGAATATTTCCGATCTCAGTGCTCCCCGGGAATTATCCCGAAGGGAGAGGTAGGACCTTGTCCCTGTATTCAACCATAGTAAACTGATCATATGTTGCGCTGCTACAGGGAGCAGAAGGAGAAGCAAGACGCTAAGGATCGTTACTGGAAGGTACGTGTCATCTTCCTCCCGCCACTCTTCCGGTGCTGACTAGTATTCCTCTTTCAGCTCCACGTCCAAGGCAAGACTGATGAGGCTAAGTCTGACCTCGCTCGACTAGCCAAGATCAGGCAAGAGAGGGAAGCAGCTCAAGCTAGAAGGAAGGCGGAAGCAGAAGGTAGGCCCACTGATCTCAGAATTCACTGTTGGCCGTTGATGTAGGATTCTCCATCAGCGAAGGCGAACGAGATAGAGGCGAAGAAGCAAGCTGCTGCGTCTGGGAGAAGGATATGAAACTCTCTATCCAGTCTCTAGGTATACTGGTGTTTCTTCTTATTTCCAACACGATGAGGCCAGGCAAGAAGATATTTTGTGTACGTATATCAATGACAGATCCCATCTTTCATGGCTATTCCCTAGTTCACCCACCACCCCGTCAACATGTTTGATCATCGAATATGTTTGGGTCTTATCGACTTTGAACAGGTCTATCTTGAACTATCCCCGTCTCACACTTCGGTCTTCTCCTTCCTTTTCTATCAATAACTTTGAGCACCCTCAGGTTGCACCCACCGATGCTACTGGCTATGCCCCCAGTCGGGTAACATCACGAAGCTTGCCTCAATGATCAGTGCACCGCAATACCCTTATCCTGATGAACCTTTGTCCCAATTAACTCCCTTTCCGGAATAAGGCCTACCCGTGGATTTCTCCCTATACCATTTGGTTCAGACAATGATGCAGTCATATGGCTCTCCAGAGCTCTCTACGAATTTCTAAAGCTCGAGAGACAATTGGTTTCCTAGATATTTGGCGTATCCATAGCCAGATTGAAGCTGTTTCACGAAACTTTGAGTCTGCGCATTCCGTCTGGTCTCCCGTTTTAGAATCGGCAAGTTCAATCAACGTTGGTGGTTGACCAACGTCGACCCGCGAGGTCGTTTGTGTGTATGCTTCTCTAACCCAATATCTCTGTCATCGCATCGCGTTAACGCTCGTCATCATATAGTACCTTGCTACTCAGAGATGGGTCCACTGGTCTCCGTCACAACTATGATGGAAGTCGAAATCTCATGGATCACATCATTCTCATTCACTGCAAAACGTATATCATGAGGGTGTAGACGAGTCTTTAAGCTGACAGGTCCAGGATATTTTTCCTCTGCCATCCCACCAGCTCTGGTCAGTTGCTAGCGATGAACTCAGCCCCTCAGTCGATCCCTGTCCCCACCAAGCTCCCAGCTTTTGACAACACTCTGGGCGCTCTGTTCATCGGTTTTGTGGTCTCAGTCTTGTAACTTATCACTTTCCTATTGGTAAAGAGGGTTCTCTCAATCCATTTGCGTCTCTTAGGCTATACGGGGCCACCATTATCCAGTCCTTCATCTATGCGACCTCTGGTAGGGCGCAGTCAGATAAGATTTGGCTCAAGCTTCTTGTTCTTGTTGTCTTGTGCGTGGATTTCGCCGGCTTGCCCTTCCAAATCATGCCATCCCTTGATCTAACACGCAGCCTCTTCTAGTGTGAGTCCGGCTAGGCACTACTGTTGCGACGCATTCCTAAGGCTGTTCCACCGAGCTTAGATACTCGACAGCTTGAACCAGACCTTCCTTTGTTCGGCCTTGTATCGCTTCTTGATCACCGACTTTGCCTCGCCCGCGGCTCTCATAGCACAATCCAACGATGCTCACAGGTAATCCAATCCCGAGGTATCTTTGATGCAATTTCTGATGTCCCATATCCCATTATGTAGGATGCTAGGGCCGGTACGTGTCAAGTTTGTCTCTTAAGGCCATCAATGAGGCCTCATTCTCTTCCAAAGTATCAAGGGATCGTGGCAGTGAGTGCAGTCGAACTGCCAAGTTGTTCGCGCATTAAACAGCAATCTACAGGGCTTGACTATATTCTTCGTGCAACTGTAAGCCTACTCCTGTTCATTGAAATCGAGGCTGTCGTCCTGAGGGCAATCGGTAGGTTCTTTAGCTGGCGCATCTGGGCCTTTCTGAGGCTCCATAAGAAGAGTTACGCCATTCCAGTCACAGCTTTAGTATGCCCAACCCGCTGCTCTCTCGATGCTAAATGCTTACGCTTCGCTTAATGCTATCCAGGCTGTCACTCTTTCACTCATCAATTTTGGTTCGTGTCCACCTTCGTGATGATGATGATATTTAGCTCACTTTATATGCTATAATGACAGCCTCCTGGATGGGTGTGTACTTGACTGCTACCGTCCGTGCTAGTTTCATTACTCACGACTAATATTTTCCAGGGGCAATTGCCCTTCTTGAACGAGAGCCTCTTGTGTTCTTTGGCCAGCATGCCCCCGTGCGGCTGAAGGTGAGCATTTCGAAATAGTTGAAACCCTGTACTGGATTGACCCGTGCATCATGCGTCATAACCTAACAGACATTCTGGCTTTGCTCTACCTTGAGTGGTCTCGCAGCAGACTTTGTCATCATGGTGACCACGAGTACGTTGATCAACAGCTGTTTCGAATATGGAATGTGGCCGATCGCTTATTTTGACTCCTACTACAGCTTATAGCCTACGAGAGGCTCGCTCTAGCTTCAATAGGCATGTCACCTAGCGGTATACATCACCTGTTCTAGCAGTTCTGACCTTTACCCAGGTCCAGAAGTAATCAGGCCATCACGGTTCTATCCATGTTTATGTTCAACACGAACCTTTTGACTACGTCAGTAACTCTATATTTTCGATGGTGTACCCTTCCAGATATTCATGGATGGATTAGATTGGTCAACGTTAGCATGCTGGTCACTGTACGCTTTCTTCTATGACTGCAGAAGGAATGAAATTCTTACTAAATATCTGGTTCTCAGTTCTTGGTTTTACCCGGTACAGGTATCTGGGCAGGAATAGCGCTAGTCGATATGAAAAGTGAGTAGTCATCCCCGCCCTCTTGATTAATCCCTGTCTGAATGCATAACAACAATGAACTAGTTTTTGTCAATTCGTTCCTCGCAGTGTGAGTCAGAGAGGCTGCTCCTGTGTTGCTCTTCAGCTGATATGTTGCAGATTGAACTCACGAGAGTACCTTCGCGAAACATTCAACGAACAACCCACCTCTCTCTACAGTGGATCTCGTACAGAGACCAGCGTGGTATTTAACATCAGTAGAGATACAGAGAAGCTCGACGCTGTACCCTAAGGTCGAGGACTCAAGTGCTCAAGGTGTGGGAACGACCTCAGGAATGATTCCTGTGTACCACTTCCGATGGATATTTGTTATGCCCTATATATGACGCGTACGTATGACTAGTACTAAAACATATTTATTCCGAATAGATGTATAATTCATTCAAGAGGAAACCAGCAGTCCGCGAAGCCTGAGATCCTGAGATCGAACTTATCCACTCAGTTTCCTCCAGTCCACCTATATACAAGAATAGAAGATCAGAAGACGACATTACGAAGACAGACAGAGGCTTACACAGCGGGTCCAGGGATAGGATAAGCACCGGTGTCTGGATCATACACTGTCAGTCAACGGCCCAAGGTATATAGTCGAGAGAGGTGGACGCACTGGTGTATACATCGAACGCAATACCGGGGGTGGTTGGCGTATAAGCACCTGAAACATAATAGGTTAGAAATTATTAGCACGGAAGCTGAACTTATGCACCTGGGAAAGAAACAAAAGATGTTGGCAAAGCTGTTCCGGACCCTGTTACTTCAATCTGAATACAGGATGGATAGAATTGCGCTCCAGGGTATGTGTACGCTGTACAATCTGTATGAGACAAACCCGTGTGTTTATTTTTAGGAGAAGAGCTCACCGGCGTGAAGAGCGATACTGAATTTCGGCGAAACACAGTAAGCAACGAGGAGAAGTGACGTAGCTATAAGACCTACATCTCATGCCTAACGATATACTGTCCCGCCTTAAGCTTTGGTGGGATAGTGAAGGTGTAGATGCTCTTGTTCGCAGTAAGAATGTCTGTTGCAGCCCATTTTCCGGATGAATCTTTGCCAGATTCGGCAACTTTGAACCAAACAGCCCTGCATTGGCAGGAATCTTTCAGTGAGAAGAGTCCAGATAATAACAAGACGAGGATGCCAAGCTTACGAGGTACCGGGCGACCACTTGGTGATATCGGAGGGAGCACGCGCCATATAGGTGATCATTGGTCCCTGTGAGGTCAATTGACGTGAGGACAGCTATTCCCAAAGGGTTCAGAGACTCACGACGTGGCTGTCAGGCCAGGTGGTCCAGTTAAGGCTAAGCTTAGAACCTGCAGCAACAGTAGCATAGACAGGTGCCGGCTTAGACCCAGCTACACCACCGGCAGACCATCCGTTACATTGCAGGCTGAAACAAGAAATAAAAATGTCTCCAGCAAGTGCTGTACTTCAAGGGTGGTGCTCACTCTATCAGAGTCAGATCCTCGATGGGACCTAGTGATGTTTGGATCAGAAAAGAAGATATCAAGGTATGAAGAACGAGAATACCATTCCCTGGAATTTCGCGAATAATCCTCTGTGGAGTTGGGGTCTGTTTGAGCTCGTCAGCGAGGCATAGAGGGCAGCAAAAACAGTCCATGGCGTTGACATACGGTGTAAGGATCCTGATACGGGAGATATCCAGTCCATTTCTGTGAACCGCTGGTCACTTCCTGGACATAACCATGCCCAAGAGCACCGGGGAAGAAAGAAACAGCAACGGCGAGACCAAGGTACACGGCTTTCAACATACTGCGGGTGGATTCAAGAGATGTCCTGAGGAGGTCACAAACAGTAAATCCTAGATTATATACCTCCATTCCCGGGAGCTCAACCAAGGCCCGAATCGTAGCTGTCTTGGTGTAAAGATGCAACATGTGTCCAGGGGAAGAGGTGAACTCAAGATTTTCCTGTGCGAGGCATATTCGCGACGTTGAGCCGTTGAATGAGTGCGGTGAATGAAACAAAACGCGTTTTGAGTCTGCAAGGGTGGTATGACGAACTAGCTCAGAGAGACGGGTAATCAGAAGTTCCGAGAATTTTGAGGTAATTATCCACAAGAGGGGATACCGAACTCGAGCTATTACCACGAGTTACCACGGCGACTGGACTTCTGATTCTCTCGGCGTGGTTACCCTCAATTGCGTTTCACTGGACGCAGCCGGTGGGTGGCCGAATGGACAGGACAGTAGGGCGAGCACGGTTCAGAGGAAGGGTTAACGTTTGAACAAGTTCTGTTGACCTGCCCAGCAAAATATCATCCAGAACGCGACATAAATGATGACGCTAAATAATCTGCTTCAGGACATCAGCAAACATCTGGCCCCAGCTACTTAGTTTACACAAACCACTGGGCCGCAGGTACACAAGTACAGTCTCGTGCTCCTCTTGAGCATCCGAAGAACGACCGCTTCCCGGACCGACGGGCAGCACAGGGCTTTGACAGCCGGCTATTTGAGGGCCGTTCACGGATAGATGTTGGGCGTTACTTGAATCCTCGCGTGGGTTGAGGACACAGACGTGATGACCGTTATCGTTTTTCCAGCATTAGGGCAGTAAACAATAACCCGGCGGCAATAATTTCCATGGCCTGTCGAGGCGCGATGAGTCGTCATACATTGTAGATCATGAAGGCGTAGAGCTTGGCTCACTCCAGCGAAGATGCAACCAGCGTACCATGCACGGGAATCCCCGATTTGAGCGAGTGCTGCTGCCACGGGTGCACCAACCAACGACGCGATGCCTGCGGGGATGCACGCGACTCCTAGGCGAAACCTTCAAGAGATACAAAATGTTCAGAATCATGTAGACTAAGAAACGGTTGACTGCTTACCCTGACGATTTCATATCTGGATCCCAACATAAAACAGCAGGGAAGAAAAGAGCGTATACTGTTGCCAACGTTATTGATGACCTTGAAAGGTGTAAATAGATAAAACTCACCACCACCAGAGAAAAACCCGTAGAGCACGCAAAAAGCTACAATAGAGGCAGTGTTTGTGCAAACGAACATTAAAATCGCTAGTACGCCTAAAAAGTGGTCCCATGAGTGTTGTGAGCAGAAGATGGAGTGGGAGTTGCTTTACCACTGATAATCGCGCAAGGAATGCTAGTCTGAACAGGACCATATCTGTCTCCAAACAGGTTGGGAATCACCCTCCCTACAGAGCTACTGAGGTTCATAATACCGAGCAACCACCCAATCAGCCCGATAGACGCGTTGGTCTCCTCCTTCGCAAAGAGCTGCACGTTGAAGATAGGAAAGAAGAGGCCGAGATTGAACGCGAAGCCGGAGAGAACGGTCAAAGTATACGAAGGCTTTTTCATCAGCCGCAAGAGGGGTAGAGCGGGCCGCTTGGTTTCGAAGGCATCGGAGACTGGTACCACACGGGTGGCATTGGCGGGGTATTGGTGCATGAGTAGATTAGCAAGGACTAGGCAGCCAAGGCAGATATAACCACCAATGCGCACGCCGTTCGCGAATCCAATTTTCCCGTTAAAGAAATGGGAAAATATAATCGAGAAGAAGAATCCGCCTAGTGAAGTCCCTGTTGTGATAATACCCTGTCTGAAGCGTCAGACACCGTAGCAAAGCAAGGATTGAAACGATCTCTCATACCATTGCGAGAGCTCTTCGTTTTGTAAAGTGGTTGGCAACTATACCAGCGGAAGGCATGAATAGTAATCCAAGACCAAGGCCCATACAAACGCTCTGACTCAGGACTATCTGATAATACTGCTGTCGCTGCGCTAGAGATAGCATGAAAATGCTTGGGTATCATAAGAAACCGCTGATTGTAACTTTCATCTCAGAATCCGGGCGTACCTGAATAGAAAGATAGTAGTGCCAGAAATAGCCAAAAGATGGAAGCGACCTGTGTCAAGCCTGGGAACAAGAGTGTGAGCGTTGAACCCATGTCGACTGCAGTAGCAGGACTGACAACTTCCCAGACAACAGTCCTAGTGAAAATTGTATGAACACTTGGATAGACCCTATCCAATTGATCTGAGAGGCAGAATGATTCGAGAGGTATTCTGTGGCATAGAATTCTGCCATGGATCCAAACGACGTGGCGACGCCAACCATGGAGAACTGGACCAACCAGGATCCAGCGACTGTGATAAGTTATGTCAGAAAGTTGGCTCCCTGAGCAACGCCTCTATTCACCCGTTGACCAGCCTCTAATACCACCATCAGGGGGAGGTAGATCTTGCTGCAGGGTAAATGCACTAGCGACAGGCCTATCCTTTTCCCCGTCTTCGCAGCTTAGTCCACTGGCAGGATCGTAGTTCAAGATAGACGGCTGTAGGGAGATTGACTGGGTTTCTCCATGTAGCCTTTCTTCCTGATCACCTAGGTGCTGTGGATTCAAGGGAGTAGTACTGGAGACGTGGTGTATGTTTTGTTGCATGAAAAGCTAAGGACTCTTGGTGCCAGCGTTGTAATGAAGGGAGAGGGTAAGATAAGGCTGAGAAGAACACTCGGTCATCAGCAAACTCCTGGTCAAAGACACATGGGAAGCAAGTAAGAGAATCAGGAACTACTACTCACATGGACTGGATGCTTCTCAAGGTGGAAAGAAGGATACGACAGATGGGTGCCTAGTTACAGTAACCGTGAGGCTGCTGCCACGACTATGTGTGAAAGAGTGCCGCTGGAACCCAAGACAGGTTTAGAACATCCGCTGCTCTTCGTCTGGGATAGACCGAGAATCAGAGTACTAGTGGCACAGAGTGAGCTCCAGTGAGAGAAAGGGATCGTCGGCGCCGGCGCTATGAAGGTTTCTGATCTAGTACTGTATTAACAGCTCTGAACGCCGCAGAGAACAACCAGGCCGACGTTAGTCTGACGCCGTGACAGTGAGCTGGGAAAGCAAACGCGGTCACGTGTGCGGTTTATTCATTCATTGGGCCGCTAAGCACTGTGGTTTGATATGGCGGCGGCCATACTGCAATTTTTACTGATATATTCCCAGCTGAACTAAGGATGAGTAGGATGCGAGAAGAAAATTACAACGCAAAGCGGAAATACTCGTATATAAGAACAGTGGACGAATAAGACTTGAGAGCTGGAGGTGAGGGAGTACATGAGGGATATGACGGCAAACACGGACATCAAGGTCAAGAGTAAGGGACAGTTTGGGGCGAAACCAAGAAGGTGCAATATAAGATTGGTCGATTGCTACACTCTCGGTCATGCTTCATGCACCTCCAAATTGCTTGCTCAGTTGTATCGGGGTGGAACCCGTGCGCCTCCAGAGCCAGGTGCGATGGGTACACCCTTGGGCGGGGTCAAATAGCCTGGCTGCCCATGCCCTGGTTGCCCATAGTTTCCTCTTCCATTGCCCCAGCCGCCTCCCATACCACCGTTTTGGCCATAGTTGCTGCCTCCACCGCTGCGGCCGTCAAGCGGCTCGTACGTGCAGTGCTCCTCAGCGCCGAAAACTTCGCAGTGCTTGACAGTTCCGATGGGAGTAGGACCAACGATGGCGTGGGCCAGAGCGAAGGAGAGAGCAAATGCGACGAAACGTGTGTAAAGCATACTGAACAATTTTCGGGAGTTTAGGATTTCTGCGGAAAGATGGGCGATCAACTGGAATAGTTATATACACTTATAATGCTTTAGGAGAAGACGGAGCAATAGAGGCTGACGGAAGCAAGGTGTTGTCTTGGAAAGTATGCAGGTAGCCAAGCGGAGGCGATGAAGGGGAATTTCCGTATGTGTTTTGCATGTCAAGTCAGGAACAGGAGAGGAAGCAAATTGAGCTCCGAGATAGAAATAGCTGAATACACCGGGGTTATGTGGAGGATTCGAGGACAGAAAGAAGTCGACCTCGTTATGATTTCAAGGGCGGGAGGCCGTTGACCATCATTCTAATTCATCTTCGTCGTCGGTATCCAATTCATGAGGGGCATCAGCAGTACCATCTCCCATGAGGTCGTCTTCAACCATGGACACCACCATGTCCATAGCAGCCTTAGACATCCGTGGCATAGCTCCGGGCCTCATGAGTGGGTGTTTTGCAGGATCGAGTTCTCCCTCCTGTCCTTCCTCGCCTCCTTCCTCTCCACTATCCTGTGCTTCGCCTTCGGAGGCTGAACCGTCCCTATCGCCTTCCGAATCCGAATCCTCAGAAGACGAGCCGTATCCTGAGCTCCCCTCGTGAGTGTTGTCGGTGTCTGTATCATAGTCGGAGTCCTCTGACTCGCTGCCAAGTTCCATGTTGTTAAACAGGGTCCGAGTCCCGACCGCCTGAGAGGTATCAGGTTTCGACGCGTTTGTAGCCTCTTTTACACTGCTGGCTCCGTTTGCCAGCTGACCCTTTCTCACGCCGAATGACGCCTTGAATTTGCGCAACCAGTCGCGGATTGCGTCTTGCTCTTTGCCATCAACCATACCGAACTCGGTCTCTATCCCTTCATCCTCAAACTCTTCTCCATCCTCGCTTGGTGGTGGTCTGCGTATCAAGTAAACGGAGCAAGTACGCCCTGTAGCACTGAGCATACGCAAGCCT
Source organism: Agaricales sp. HM26-F1 (assembly GCA_002718315.1). Taxonomy (NCBI): domain Eukaryota; kingdom Fungi; phylum Basidiomycota; class Agaricomycetes; order Agaricales; species Agaricales sp. HM26-F1. The sequence goes on from NIBX01000147.1 coordinate 879,211, forward strand.
TCGCCATGAAGATCTTCTAGAGCCCAGAACTCGCAAGGCTTGCTCTCGCCCCAAAGGATGCCCTCTCTCAGGAACCATAGAGTACCCGGCTTAGCCGAGCGGTAAGTGTCGACACCTGCAGACTCGGAAAGCTTCGAGCAGAAAGTAGATGTGGATGGCTGTATGACGGGTTTCGTGTGATCTGGTAGGTGAGAGAGGAAAGCTTGTATGAGCGGTAGAGATGGGCTAGATTTTGATAGGAGCACGGCGTCGGATGATTGTGCGTGCTCGGTGTATTTGAATACAGTTGTTGGGTTTGCATCCATCCCAAAGATGATCTGAGGATTCGACGTGTCAGGCGCTGCTTTCTTGCCCACCTCTGACACGTCCGAACTCATCAAAACCACAGTCCAATGAGGCTTCTGTTTCCCTTTCGTAGGGAGGACAAAAGCGCGTCTAAGAGACGCGACTGGTATGCTTGATTCCAGAGCCTCTGAAGTTGGGTTGCAAAATCGGATAGAGGAGCCGTAGATAGTAATGTCGCATTTCTTGCGTATTGGAGAAGTTACAGAGACAGAGTGCAGCGTGTACAGTGGCCTGTCTTCTGGATCAGCAACAACTGGAGTATCGTCTACTCGTTTTCTTTTATTTGAGGACTCCCCATTGCGACCATCTAGAGGAGGATCAACGTCCTCATGAGATCTCTTCAGCTGCCTAGTCTGTTTAAGCTTGTATACCTCCGTGGAAAAGGCAGCCTGGTTGGTTTGCCATTCAGCTAGAGATATCTGCTGAGTAGCCAAGTCGGACGGTTGGACGCCAGAAACGAAGCGGATAATGTTGTCAAGGATAGGACTGGCGTCTTCGGCGATACTGCGCAGACTCTCAAGTTGAGCTGCGAGCAACGGTGGGAGATTGGAGGATAAAATGGTGATGAGATTGGGTTCTGACATGATGGTCAGAGGTACGCAGGTAGACGCGTTCGCGTTGGTGGCGGTACTTTCTGCTGATTTATGTGAAGATGAACGATGATAGTACTAAATTCGTAGTTCGTGTGCATAAAACATACAGGGCCTCATACATAACAACGACTGGTCGTCGACTTGTATGTGATCGTATAAGAAAAGAAAGATATACATCAAGGTGACGAAGGGGTTCTAGTCCATGAAAAGACAGATCCAGAAAATATCTCAAATAAATCATAGCTACGTCCATCTAGGTGAGAACTGGTCCGTGGCAAGGGATTGCCAGAAAAAAGGAAGAAAGAGAGATGTCCGGGTTCATTGGTTCATAACATTGAAGGTGTACTTGGGTGGAGGTTCGGTGGGATGATCTGCCATTGATTGTGCTGAGGACTGTGCAGCACCTCCTTCTCTCATAGTTTCCATCCTACCCTTCATCTCCGCTAGCCTCTGACGAAGGACGACGTTCTCTCTCATTGTGGCGTCAGACTCATCAGCCGGAGCAGCTAGAGTCGACGGTCCCGCAGCCGACAGGAAAGCTGCAGGAACGGGAGGAAGCAACTGCGTCGATGCGCCATCCGCCAGTGACTCGTCCCTTGGATCGTTACTCCAAGGCGACGTGAGCATCGAGTGTCGAGAACTCTGACTGAGTCTTCGGCTGGGAGGAGGTATGGGAGGAAGCTCTCGCTCCCCTGAGCCTGCTGACTCTGGCCCGTTATCGTCCGAGTAGCTGGGTACTTGCTGACCCGCTAGGATAAGATCGAAGGAGCTCCTGCGACGGAACCGGCGACGACGACGCATGAATCGCTGGACCGCAAATACGATGGCGGCGAGAACCATGGCGCCAAGGATGGTACCGACCACGATGCCAGCGATGTTTTTGCTGCTTTTCTGGTTGACATTGGGTGAATCTGCCTGGTCGCTCGGTTGCGATTGAGCACCACTGAGACTGCCGCTGACGGAGAGGCTCCCTGTCAAAGAACCACTGGATTGAGAAGGTTGCTGGCTGGTGTTGGTTGGTGGGGGCGTCGTTCGGGTGGTATCTGTGGTGCCGGTGGAGGTGTCAGTAGCAGTGCTATCGGTGGAACTGACAGTATTGCCTGTTCGTGTAGCAGTGTTCCCAGAGTGCTGACCCGTTCGAGTGTGAGTCGATGGCGATTCATCTTCATCCGGTTCGTTCTCGTCTGGCTCATCCTCATCCCTAGATCCCACTGTTCATCACCACGTTCCCAGCCCACATGGCAAAAGCAAGTTTACAAAGACTCACGGCTCAGCTCTCTCGTAAAATCGTACTGGTATGCTTGCTGCGGTTAACCTCCTCATTCTTCCTAGGATGAGATTAAAAGGCAAGATGGCGTTCGTTGGAGAGAGTCAGAGACAGAGGACCCCGAGTATTCTTTTGCTGTGCGGAGCGTGTGCACGAAGCTGCTCTGCCTGTCACGGTCTGGTAACGACATGCGGGCTTGGCCTGGGATAATAGAGCTCTTTCCGGATAAGCTGTTGCATTGATTAGACTGCGATCACGAGCTTCCTTCGTATCTGTTCACCGAGGGCGGGAGCACAGACGCCAGCACGTTTTACCATTAGGATACACTGGAGTTTACCCAGCCCGTGGATAATGAATTACCAGTGGGAGACCGTCTCGAAGAGAATCGCCGAATAAGCCCGCCAAGCTATGACTGGGTCAAAAGCCAAGGACGGTGTTATCGAGTCCTTCCATCCTCGAAGATTGCCGAAGGCTACTGACTGATACAAGATTCTCCAAGACCATTGCCGCGAAAGTATCGCTATGGCGGATATAGGCGGACTGGAATTCGTCTGAATGCCAAGGGAATTGAGAAGAATAATGATTATTTCTTTTTTTGCTGGCAAAGAGTGTCCAGGAGTGACTATGTATGTAGCAAACGGAATCAAGCCTCTGCCAGTGAAATAGGTGAGATAGACATACGATGTACAAGCAGATAGATAGTACTCTATAGCGCGTCACGGATTCGTGACCGTGAAAGTGTACTTGGGAGGAGCCTCTGCGATCTCGGTCCCAAGATTGTCTGAATGGGCTGCATGGGATACCAGGCTCGCCGAAGCATGATTGTTCCGAGTTGCTCTTAGCATAGCAATCTCCACGTTCATCTCTTCCATCTGTCGACGAAGCGTAGAATTCTCTTGTTCCAAAGTCGAGGCTTCTTGTGACGCGTTATCGGTGCTGACCCCTTCCGAGGACCGATCGAGAGCTTTCTCATGACGATGCGGCCGTGCATCCGTCGTTGTGGAGGCAACTCCTTCCCATTGCATATCCCCGTGTGACAAGACATTTCTTGAGGACTGGGATGTATGATGGGTACTAGTGGCTGTTTGACTCTCTGCGTCCTCTTGTGGCTGAATAACCTCGGGTACCGGGTCGGTAATGAGCACGAGAGAGTTCCTTCTGCGATGCGGATGTCGCCGACGAAGGATGAACCAGACAGCACCAGCAAGTAGGAGGAATACGATGCCTCCTGAGACTGAGCCGCCGATGATGGCTGCCCGCTGTTTTGGGTTTGAACTACCGTGTTTCACAGAATCACTGTCTTCACTGTGAGAGATATCAACGTCGAAGCTGTTGCTAAATCACGAGTAGCAAGAGAATACTCACTGTGACCTCTCGTATATCATTATGGCACTGGAGAGTATAATGGGTGAAAGTTCTATCAAGTTCTTGGGATGAACATAGGGTAGTTATAAAACTCAGATGAGTTCAAAAACCCAGCACCCGGATTCGTGCATCGTATTCGCACGACCTGCGGAGGCGTCCGCAGTCATCTTTAGCTCCTTTCTCTCACAGCAAGGGAATTCCCTTTTGCATGTTGTGTGGTGTGGGAATGCGACGGAATAGAATAAATTCAATGATGAAAACTGCGTAGGCTCGCGAATGGCCCTCTTCGCAGAATATCGAGAGAACTGTGTTCAACGCAAAGAGATATCGATGTGTTTTCTGACCTGACAAGCAAGCCAGGGACTGTACAATTCACATGAACACAGATCAAGAGTCGGGGGTGTAGGACAAGCCGGAGTCGCGATGGACGCGTCAACGTCGGCTTGAGAGATCTGTCACGGTCACGAGTCTTTCAGTTCCACCTGACAGTGATCGTTCTTGCGGAGGTTGAGAGGGCCAGCTTCTCTATCTTCTTTACCACCAACCACGATGTCCAGCACTCTACAATACACACCTATTCCAGAGATTGACGTTGTAAGTGCACTCTCGGTTTCGACAGCTCCATCCATTGACCTAGTCCCAGATCCATAGTGAACTTCGTGCCGGGTATCACTCCGGTAAACTCAAACCACTAGCGTACCGGAAATACCAGGTAGGCATACAGCTCGTTTTCTCTGTCTACCCATAAATTCCTAAGCCTACGCGTACCATCTAGCTGTTACAATTGGCCTATGGCATAAAAGAGAACACAGACAGGCTTCATGACGCCCTCATTCACGATCTCGGTCGTCCACCCATGGAGAACGACTTGTACGTCATACCGTATTTATCTGCCATGAGGGGATGTTGTTGAGGTTATCGTCCACAGTCTCGAGATAAACGCCACTTTGGCAGAGATCAAGGATACCCTAGATGGATTCGAATCTTGGGCCAAGACTGAGAGAACTCCATTCAGCATCAAGTACTCTGTGATGCGACCGGTCATCCGCAAAGAAGCGAAAGGGTGAGAAGTTCTCAGGCCTACTGTAGAGTCCTAAGGATCCACGTTAAACTGGAGCTTGCTTTACAGAGTAGTGTTAATCATCTCCCCCTTCAATTACCCCATGTTTCTGGCAATCCCCCCTCTGGTACGCCCTCTAGTTTTTCGCATGTAATACTCGTCTGACTGTTCTCGCTACCACAGGCAGGGGCTATTGCAGCTGGAAACTGTGTCCTGTTGAAACCTTCAGAGCAGACTACAGCCGTTTCCACGCTTATGACGGAGATTCTGCACAAGTATCTTGAGAATGACTTGGTTCGGGTCGTTAATGGAGGCATTCCGGAGACCACCAAGGTACGAACTTGATTTACAACCTAGTTCGCTTGCTTCTTCTCTCATTAACAATCCTCTCAGCTACTGGAGCTTCAGTGGGATCATAGTAAGTGAAACTTATTGAAGGATTTTCTCTAGCTCATGCACCTGTTCTAGTTCTTTATACCGGTATGACCAACATATAACTAGGATGATCTTGATCAAAATACTTAGACCATATTAGGAGGAGAAAAAGTCGGGAGGATTGTAGCTGCAGCTGCAGCTAAGCACACCACGCCTGTTACTCTAGAGGTTAGCGGTGTCATCATCCACTTTGCTGAAATGTGTACCCTGACGAATGCACCGTAGCTGGGAGGTTCGCATCTCACACCTTCTCTGAAGCTCTCCCAGTTTACTTACGCACAATAGGCAAATCACCTGTGATCATTGACCCAAGCTGTGATCTCCCCACCGCTGCCAAACGCATCTTGTGGGGAAAAGGAATCAACGCAGGCCAGACTTGTGTCGCTCCTGATTATATCCTTGTCCCAGAGAACTACAAGGAGAAATTGGTGACAGCTCTCCAGAAAGCGTGAGCTAAACAACCATGCTCTCAATAATCGCATCTAAGCTTACGCTTTCTTTCTAGATACGCAGAATTCTTCTCTGAAGTCTCATCGTCCTCTTTCACACACATCATTTCCGAGGGAGCGTATGACCGTATCTCGGGCCTCATTTCTGAGTCCAGAGGATCCGTCATCCTCGGTGGTCTTGCTCACGCTGATAGATCTACAAAGTTTATTCCTCCGACTGTGGTCGACGGTGTGAAGGGGGACGATTCGTTGATGAGGGAGGAAATTTTCGGACCGGTGTTACCTATCGTGACAGTAGCGGATGTGGACGATGCAGTCAGGTTCATCAACGAAAGGTAATGTTAATCTGGGCTACCGAGCTAGCCGGTTACTAAATCATTCTTTATAGGCCCCACCCACTGGCTTTGTACCTCTTCTCAAGAGACGAGTCGGTGAAAAAGAGAGGTGCAGTTCACCGTTATCATTCACACGGCGCTCAACTCACACATTTGCGCCAGTCTTGAACAACACTCACAGCGGTGCTGCGATACTCAATGAAGTCGTAGTCCACGTTGGAGGTACGTTTTACACATATATCATCCGGACTATAAACTAAAATCTCCTCGTGCCCAGTGCCTGGTCTCCCTCTTGGAGGTAAGCGAACATATGGATGGATATGACCTCCATGGCGACTTAACTTCTTTGTTGGATAAGGTACCGGAAACAGCGGCTGTGGGTATTCCTCTCCCGATCAAGGAGCAAATTCTAAAGATTCTTCTGGTTTGTAGATGGCTGCCACACTGGAAAGTACACTTTCGACACGTTCACCCACCTCCGAAGTTCTCTGGATTCTCCTAGCTGGTGAGTCATTACCCTCTTGAATCCAGTGTCGCATTTTCTCCGTAGCCTGAGCATCCGTCTCGTAGGGTTGATAAACTACTCGGTGCTCGGTACCCACCATACACGGTAAGTTATACCCTTACCTAACAACATGTTCACTGTTCCTTGTTAATACCAATATACCCTCTAGAACTCCAAACGCAAAGCCCTCGCCAAGCTGGCTCCCAAGTTCCCAGCCAAACCAACAGGACCACCGGTTATACGCGCTCAACACAGAGCCCGATTGTGGTGGGGAAATTGGCTTATTCTGGCGGCTGTCGCCGCTGTGCTAACCAAGAATCATGAAAAGATACCTTTCGTTGCTGGAGTGCTGTCGTATCTCGGGTTGAAGAAGTGAATCTGATGCGTATGATTGCGGCTGCATGCTGTTGGGTTTGGTTGAGGTCTTAGAAAGGGTTGGGTATGTATATTTATGTATGTATGTACTCGAGTATTTTACTAGCTTGGATACTATAGCCAGGTAGTACTTTGACTGCCCCGTTACATTGTCACTACTGTCGAGCATGATGCGGGTTTGGGCTGAGATCTTTCTGACGATCCTGCCTATTGTTTGTGCTCGTTATGTCAGCGTCGTATGTGGGCGAGGGCCTTTAAGTTTGAGGCGTCCAGTGAGGATTACAGTGCTACAATATCCTAGGGAGATCAATTGATATTTCCATAATAGTGACTTTGAGTGACGCGTGATGTAACGCGTGCTAGTATATTTGTATCAGCTGACCGCGTCTAAAGATCTAATGGATTGAGCTGGTCTGCCCCGGTCTGCACTTCAGAAGTTACAACCACCAAGATCTCGCTTTCCACCTTCATTATGACCAGCACCGTAGATATCCCAGACCTGCATCCTCCAGACGACTATAGCCATCGATTCTTCATTTGGCACGAATGGATCCAGGTACCTCTCCACCCTAGTAACTTGCTACTCTCATTTCACCACCCTTAATCCATCTTATCCTACACTGGTTATAAACTGCTCTACTTATAAGTTAAACCTACCAGGCAAATGGACCGCTTAACGCAGAGAACGTTTTTGACTACTTCGCGACATCTATGTTCTACGATAAACAGAGTAATAATCAGGTGCTGAGGATGCAAACGATGCATACTGGTGTTCCGCTTGTGAACGAGGCGGAGGAGTTACGGTACGCAGGTTTTTTATCTGTTGTTGCCGGTGTTGCACGCGTTGTTGCTAGTTCTAAGTGATTCTCATTGTTGCTTGCCTTGGGTTTATATAGGCGGTTCACGGGTGTGGAGTTTGCTGTCGTCCTTTCTGATCCCCCAGGGAGGTTCATCATACATAAACGTGAACGAATATCTCCAGACGAAGGTACGTCCATATCGCCTCACGATTTTTTTTGCTTAGTCTTACTACGATAACGCACGAATAGTCCGACCCCTCGCAGTCTACTTCATCATGAACAATAGGATCTACCAGTCTCCAGATCTCTACACCATCCTCTCTAACCGACTGGTACGTATACGTCCACGTACTCGTACCATGATCCATCTCGTTTTATTCAACTGCTGTCTCACAAAATTTCTGTGTAGTTGACCTCGTTGAGCGCACTGCAACAGACGATGGACATGTTACGTCGTAAGTTGACTCCTACTTGTTCGTTCAAAAGGTAGCTCTGAGAATATGTTCTCTTTGGTAGGACACCGCCCAGATTACCTCCCTCGCACCGGGTTCATGTGGCCTGTAAACGACAGCGCCACTAGCGAGGACCCGAAGAAAATCGACGAGATACAACAATCAGAAGATAACACTCAGGACACCACACAGTCCCCGCTGGAGAACGGGAAATCCGACGAGTACCCGCTCGCGGGGGGACCGAAGAAGCAGCAGAACAATATGCTGATGTTGAACGCTATGCGCACCACCGCTGCGCATTCGAAGCTTTCGACTTCGGCTTCCGCTACTGGTGCTCCTGGGGAGTCGACTTCGACATCAGGGGATACGCCTGCTGCGACGGCTACGGGTGCTCGACCGCCGTCTATGACTCCTGCGCCTACTTCACGGCAGGGTACGTCTGGTGATACATCTCAGGCCCAAAGTACGTCGGCAGCTCCGGAGGTGCCTGCGAAGGGGGCTCCGGGGCTGGGGAAAAAGAAGAGAAAACGTGGGTTGCTTGGGCCGCTCCTCTTGGGTTAGGTGATTTGCTGATTTTTCTGTGATAGGTACTTTGCCTACCCCGGTTAGTTGAACAAGGGGGTTGAGGTAGTCTGGAGAAGTACGCGTTAATGGGTGGGCTCTGTTGTCGGACGCGGCCTGTCTACTGATACATTGGACCATCCGTGCGCTTGATCTTCCTCCTTGGGGATCGTCTCACTATTCCACATCGAGACGATTCGCCTCTTCCCACAAAACTGATAGGGTGTATATAGTAATATATCTTGCATTGTACGGATGAATTAGCTATCAGCTATCGTGCACCGACTCCAGGCATCAGCTTCCCTGTGAGCCAACCGAGAGGCGTTGGGATCCCGCCTCCGCGGCTGCCTCCGCCAACACCCAGTGCCAGAGGGTTTGCAGAGGCAAAGGACTGCTTTCGCGCTCTTGATGCCTCGGCAACTGTTGATCTTCAGAAAGAAGGCCCACATGGAGAGAGAAATAGTACCGACCTGCATTGGCTATCTCCTCGCCGTTCGTCTCTAAAACTAGGCCACCTTGTATGATCTCGGCGAGTATGTGGTGTACCTTGAGTAGAATAGAAATAAGGATCTGGAGCAGAATAGATGTCACGCTGTTGCAACTTTAGACGCACCTCATCGAAATGGAAAACAAGATCTAGTTCACAGACGTTCTCAAACGACCTGTCAAGAGACTCTACGAACACCTGAAGAATTGATGTTAGCATTGAAGTCACAGTAAAGGAGAACTCTATCACCTGTATGAGATCCAATATCCCAAGCTCGCTCTCTGCACTATCGACCACAAAGACGAAATAGAGCGTAGCGTAACTCCGATAAACGACCTTCCATCGTTCGTCCTCTTCATCCTTCGGAGTCAAGAACGCCTCTAGCTCGGGTGCGTCTAGAAAGTTGCACAAGCCTGCAGGGCGAGAACATATCAAGGAGAAGATCTTCTGTACTAATGTATCTGACGATTGTCGAAGGCGGGTATAGAACTTGGTGAGTCTTGGGAGACCAGAGTTGTTGACTGAGAGATATGGCGAATTGAGCAATGTGTAATGGATGCAGAGCGAGGAGACAAACAGATAAGCACCGCGTGTATCATTACAATGTTAGAGAGAAGTCTTGTTGTGAGTTGGAATGGAGAATTGACTCTGAGGGGATGGATGGATGGAATGAGAGTACTTGACGGCAGTGACGGCCCGCTTCTTCATCGAAAATGTCTACTCTCAACGAGTCCAAGAAACGAAAACGAACTCAGGACTCAGAGTCTTCGAGTCAATCTCCTTCAAAAATCAGAGTGTCAACCCTCAAGAAATCCACACAACCTCCAGCAGAACTTGGTCCAGTCCTCGGTCAGTCCTCACATACTCAGAGAGCAGTTGAAAGGGCAGGCATCGCGAACTGACCTGCACTTCGTATCCGGGAATCTCTAGTGAACTACCCAGCTCTCGAGCCGCATGGGTCGACACCGTTCAAATGCTACGCCGCTGAGTTCGCAGGGTCAAAGAGACTGGCAGCTGCAGCTTCTTCATCGAAATCTACCAAGAAGCAGAAACGGACAGATATGGACGTAGATCAAGACAGTCCGGACGACGAGCCTGATTTCCATGAGAGATCGACTATCGTCGTCGGAGAGAACAAAGAAGTAGAATTCGTCACGGATCCTTTGGAAACACAGGCAGCGAAAGCACAGTTAGGTTGCAGGTGAGATTACATCTTGATACTCTGAGAACAAGATACTTAAGGGTAAATGTCTATACTAGATATTTGATAGGAATACATAATTCTCGCACTGGCAAGACCGTATTCCGCCCTGCTCCTCTCCACCTCGTCACACGGACAATAAAGGCACACAAATCCCTCTCAACCGGGGAATCTACCGTTCCGTTAGGTTACTCAGAAGCTCGCACGGCTCTGGGGCAGAGCTTCGGAACGAAGAAAGCACAGGCCGCTTTAAGAGCAGCAGAGAGGAACAAAGTCGACGTGAACGCCATGAAAGACGTGGTTGGCTATCTGCAGAAGGGGATAGAGGCGGGTACCGTGGATTTACCAACTGAGGGTACGATTCGTGTTTCTTCCCGTGTTCTGTTTGTTTTTCTTTGTGGCTGGACTCATCTCTTCGTGTTTATCTCTTTATCAGAGCAAGCTGCGGAGACAGCTGCATCTGCACGACAGATACCCCCTCTGAACGAGGACGCCATCACTCCGGAAGACGTCTACCCTCTGCACTCCATCATACCCGAGGTCGAATGGAACGCAATCTCTATCAGCGAGATGCTCGCAGATGGTCTCTCCCTTGCCCTTCGCATGCGTACCTTACCCAACGCGCGTTCGGAATGGATAGGCGATCGTATGAAGCAAGAGTTCTCTGCTGAGAAACCTAGGAAGAAGAACTTGTACGTGCCGATGCTTTTTGTTTCCTCTTTCTACTATGGAGCTAGAAGATTGAACTGTCGTTCGTTCGTCCGATAGGAAAATGATCTATTACATCGCCGCTCTCTTAGTCTTCAGACGCGTAACACGTACCAAAGATATCGACCATGACAGCATCACGCAAAAGATGGAAGGCATCCCTAGCGTTGTCGTCGAGGGTATGATCAACCGATTCATGGAGGTTCCACGTTCAGGATCCAAGTAAGTTATCTTTTCTTTTGGGTTTGCTTGCCACCAACCCAGCGTCTGATCGTTGACCTGTACTTCAGGTACAAGGCGACGAAGGACAAGCAGAATCTGCTATGCACCTACATGTTCGCTCTCTGCCTCAAGGTGGATCAGTTCTACACGGATACGACCGTGTTGAGCAGGGACCTCGCCTTGGCACCCGCTAGGTACGCTAGCACCCCTTTCTCAACCGCGAGGTCATTCACTGAATTGAATCCTGTTTTTTTTTTTTTTACTCTCCAGTGTCAACACGCTGTTTAGATCCCTCGGTATTCCTTAGCCTTCCATGGTAAAATCAAATGTTTCTGATCCATTTCTTCTTTCTTTCTTTATTATAGGCTGTAGGATTGTGAAGGTCACCGAGAAGCAGCGGTTGACTCTCGGGATTCCTGAGAGCGAAGCGGAAGTTAAGAGAGCGCAGCTTACTTGTCCGCCGAATTTCCCGAAGCAGCGGATTAATAGGAAGGCGGGAGGGAGGGGATGATGACGATGACGATTTGACTATCTACGTAGTACAGTATTTTGTGCGAGCTCTTTGCACCTCAGCCATTTGGGTTTCAAAGAATTCGCTACATCACTCTGCCTTCTCCCTTGTTCTTTGTAAGGGGTAATCGCGCGCCGGTGTTTGTAACGATTGTCTATCCGGCACAGTAGTAGTCGACAAAAGGGGCTACACTATAGTACACTAGTACAATACCTCATACCAAAAAACTACCAAACCACTCCGCAAGCTCCCCCATCTCTACCACATCCAACCCTCGGACCGCACAGACCCATCCGTCAGGGCGCAGAACCACCGCCGCACCCACATTCACATCAACTCCGTACATCGCATGTGCCTTTCCCTCTACGTCGAAGAGTAGCTTTCCTCCTACTTTGCCTGTCCAGTGGAACCCGAATACGTCGTATGAGCTGAAACCTGTTGTGCAGGCGATCGTTGTCCAGCGGAATCGGCTGGGGTCTTGGAGGAGTGAGAGACCTGGGTGAGTATGCGATGGTGTGATGGTGGTGTTGGTGAGGGCGGTGTGTAGGTTTTGGAGGAATGGTTTGGTTAAGCTAGGATTTCCTGCGAAAATCACAATGCTGCACGAATAAATGAAGATTGTGAGTGAGGTGGATCTAGGACCAGTGTAGATGACAGCCAGAGCTATGAACTCACTGGAACTTCGCTTCATTCTTGAGGATGGAATGTAGTCGGATAGTATCGCCTGTCCTGGAGCCAGGAAGGAGTTACACTTAATTACGAAGAAAGGTGACTTTATCTTGAGAACGGGAACCTACCCTATCTTTATGACCTGCGCATCTGGCCCTCGTTCACCTGGGTTGACGGTTGCGCGCAGAGAGACTTCTACGGGCATGTTTAATCTGCTAGTCGCTATTATGTGCAGGTGTATCTCAGGACTTGTTTTCGTGTACTAAGCGGAATTCTGAGGGTGAGAGACGTACGGTAAGTGATCCCTTTTGTGTTCGTGTCAGCGAAGTGAGGATGGTGGATGGCGACGTGAAGTAGTGAACCGCAGAGGAAACTCACCCAAGCCTAATGTGAACGCTTGCATATTCATGTCACTAAACCACTCCGTTAGGATATCCCTAGGAGAGGCATTTTGATTCTTGTTAGCACACTTACTAGAACGAAGAAAAATGGCTATCCATTTACCTAGGCAGCTCTTTGCGTCCCTCGAAACGAGGGGGATAGAACCCGGATATCAGGTTGCTGATGGTCTTGTCGTTGTCTATTACCTTTTATCATTTAGTGTAACCTTGGGTTGATGATGTTCAAGGGGTGAATACCTGCTGCACAACAGGCCGACGTTCTTCTTCGTAAGAATCAAGAAGAGCAGATTTGGCTAGGCCGCGTAGGCGTAGCTATGGTCCGAGCAGATAGATCATCAGTGCGTTGATTCAGAACGGGGATCAAGGCACTTTAAAATGCTCACTGCTAATTTCCAGGATAGGTTCACGGCGCTGGTGCAAGGGAAGAGGTATTTATTTTCGTGTCAGCCTGATGAAAAATTGTGCGGACTCACTCGTGGACGCCTGTATTGAGGCCCTGAGCTGAGCCAGAAGAATGAGTATGACATGCGTCACCTGCCAGAAAGATGCGATCTTGGGTGAAGAAGGTCTCTGCGATCCGTTGACCGATGCCCTAGCGACATCAGGGTTAGCAGCTAGTACTTTGAAAATGAGGGGAAAACCAAGCTCACATAGAGAACGAACCAATCTACAGAGATCCATTCGATCTTGAACGGCTTCACAGCCTGTTCCGCCTCATACATGGCAACCTCCTTCGTAAACCCCTCTGCTCCTCCGTATTTCTGCATCAAGGCATCTGAGAATACGTATCCTATCCGCGTGTAGCCGTTGTCGATTGGGCACCACAGAATTTGACCGTGAGTTGGACTGTCGATGCTATTGAGGTATCGAGAGTTCGGCATGTCTATATTGACGCGGGCATCCATGCGCACCCATTGGTACGCAGAGCGATCACCGATGAAAGGGATATTCGAGAGCTTCCTGACGGTGGATTTGCCACCGTCTGCGCCTATGAGATATTTCCTGTTATCGTGTCAAAATCCAGCTTTTGGAGGGTGAGATGTAAAACACTCACGCTTTAACTTCGTACGTCGAACTGGATTCGGAGCCAACGCGAAGAATACGGGTAGTAACAGGATACTCATCCTCGGAACTCTCGTCGATAGTGTAGCTCTGAAGACTGCACAGTTTGTGCACTCGAACACCTAGATCGAGCAACGCTGCTTCTAGTTGTTGTTCTATGATGCGTTGACGTAGATGAAAGCTACGCAAGCGTATCCCATGATTCAGCCAGAGGGAACGGGAGCGCAAGGTAGAGAGACCGTTTTACGCGTATTTGTGAGCAGTATCCCCTAAGAATGACATTAAGTAGACACACATGGCGAGAACCAACTATTCTCAGACCTAGTTTATCCATCCTTGACGCGTACATATAACCACCTGTCAATCTCTTCCCACTATCTAACCTGTTTCAGCAATCGCAATTCCACGGAGAGAATGAGAAACGGCCTGGAAACCTCACGCCCTAAAATGTAATGAGTTGGTGCTGACGATTCCTTCCTGCAGCATATCTGTCGCTAGACCCAACTGATCGAGCAGTTCCATGGTCCTTGGCCAGAGCGTACATGCGCGACCGTACACTGGTAGAAGGGATTTATCATCTTGCTCTGTGCAAGACTATCAGGCCCTCCAAAACAAACTGAGGTGGGAGAACTCACCTATGATGTAGGGGGTGCATCCGAACTTAGCGAGTTGTACAGCTATCAATAGGCCAACTGGGCCAGCCCCAACACTGGAAGATATCCATTAGTGTGAACTCGTGAACGACAGTTTGAAGTTAGAATCAAGTTCCCCCATATAGCTTTAGGAAAGAGATCAGGGTGAAAACATACATGATTACGTCCACTGCGTCGCTCATCGATATCGTGGTATCAGGGGAAGAGAGCTAGTGTGCACATAAGCGTTGCGCGTTAGCTGAGACCCACGCCGTCTAAACTCGACTGGGAGTAGACCGACAGGGGGTAAGCCCACGCGGATCAAACACAGCTGAGCCGAGCCGAATGTGATGACCATAAGGCTAATCTATTTTATCCGCCACCGTCAAGACCACCTCCATCCAAGTCCTCGATTTCTCATACTGCCTTGACCTCTCACAGTCATGTCGCCTTCCTCACCGTTAGAGCTACCCTTTAAGTCTGTGGATGGCCTCGATATCTATGTGGATGTGTATCTCCCTGAAGGAGCTAGCAAGGATGCACCAGCGCCAGTTTTGCTATGGTGGCATGGTCAGTCGATTTACCAGCACTGTGAAGGCATGAATTTCTTGTGGCTCACCTAGGTTTGTTAGGTGGAGGACTTCTGCAGGTGAGCAATTCCACTGGTTACTTGGTGCTACTACGTCCCACGCTTGACGGCTCTCCGAACGGGATCCCTAGGGAACACGAAAAGGTCTGTATAAATCCCGTGGGTCATCATCCTCTCACTCATAAGGACCACTGGAGATCTAGGCACAACACCACACCTTTCCCGTGCCGCAAAGGAGCACAAACTCTGTGTCGTCAGCGCGGACTATCGTCTAGCACCTCAGACCAAGCTTCCTGAGATCCTTGCAGACTGCGTCGATGCCATCCGATTCCTTCGTTCGGAAGCATTCGCAGCTGCGACCGGCGGAGTCACAGACCCTGTGAACAAACTCATCGTCAGCGGCAGTTCTGCAGGGGGGTTTCTCTCGCTGCTCGTCGGAAATGGGATCGGGTTCCCAGAATCAAACCTTGAACCGGTTTCACCGCCTGTGAAGGGTATCGTCGCGATATACCCGATAACAGATCTGTTGGATCCCTTTTGGACGACGAAACAGCGACCAGTTTCGTATATGGAGTCGGTTATCCCTGAAGAACGTGTTGCTTCTTACTTAGACCCTGAAGCCCCGAAGACCTGTTTCTCTGCGCGCGATAGTCCAAGAACGATTTTCTATGCTTACATGGTTCAAGAGTAAGCGTTCCACATCCTCAGAATAGCCAGCACTCGACTCACTAACCTTGCTTTTTTAACCTCAGGGGTATCCTTTCCTCGCTCCTGCTGGAGGGAACAGGTATACCCCCATCCGCGTACTCGGTAGCACCTTCGTTGAAGGCAGGAGGTATCAACATACCACCGACGTATATCATTCATGGTACCACCGACGATAAAGTACCAGCCCGACAGTCCCAGGATATTCATAAAGTTGTTTCCTCTCAGGCGGGAGTTGTCTTTGAATACGAGGAACGAGAGGGGCTCAACCATCTGTTCGACACCGAAGAAACAGAGCAGATGGTTGGAATGTATGAGTTTATTAGGAAATTTTGTTCTTGATCATCAAAAGAGTATTTTGAGGACTTGGAAATGTGTTTCTCTCGAATTGTAATGTAGTATATGACTTGATTGAACCTAAGTTGTGAGGATGTAGCGGTTTCTAGTAGACACAAGGGAAATAAGTGTAGAACATTAAACCGCCCTAAAAGGGAGCCAATGCCCTTCCAAGGCCTCTAGAACATCTGGAAAGTTATCCGAACGAGAGGTACTGGCGACTACAGACCCTGTTACCCAGTCAGGCTCCATAGAGAACCCAAGTTTCTCACAAAGCTCGAGGAAATCAGATCTTAGAGGTGCTCTTATTTTGACGCGTGCCTGTCTAGAGGGTCCGGAGCGTAGGTAACGCTGTAGCAGATCCATAGATCCGTGTTAGCAGGATTTCAACGTCATAACGAAGGGCATACGTTGAAGGAGAGTTCATGAGCGTGAAGGAACATGCGAGTTGGAGTGGCAAGTTGGTGGGGAGTACGATTGTATACCTCCTCACCCAGGATTGGTGCTAGAAAGGAAACAATGAGTCACCTTTCTATGTAGACGAGGTACAGTAGCTCTACCTTTCAGACAGTGGGACAGGTGAACGCGTAGCTGATGCTTTAAGCCAGTCAAAAGACCTAACTTGACCATGCTCATGTTCCAATCGTGCTGGTAGATCCTCAGGTCGAGGTCTCAATGAGAACTAGAAACACTAACAGATGTACGTATGACCTCCCACTGGGTCGAAGCATGCTTCCCTTGGCCTTTAGGTGCAATAGATACCCGTCCGTCGTCGTTGAGTAGGGGCTCGTTTATCTGACCACTGCTGGATGGGAGTTGTGCTCGACAGACCAGGGCAAGGTATGACTTTGTCACTACACCGTCGCGAAATTGATAGGATAAATCACGAGCGATTTTCGCGTTCTTTGCCAGAACGAAACAGCCTGTGGTTCCTTTATCCAGGCGGTGAACAGGGTAAGGCAGTTCTTTCAGTTCAAGTCCCACACGCAACGCTGAATATTCCATTTAGCAGGTTGGCACAGCACAAAATGAGAATATTTCTCCACCTTCAAGGATGTCACTCAGGCTCTTTCCAGCGAAGACAGTACTACCCTCGACGTTCGTCCCCGGCTCTCTGCGATTTGCAGACTGAGATAGCTTCTGGCTGCTACGAGCCAGAGAAGAATCGTGGTTGCCAGCCTGAGCTATGAGACCTGGTGGCTTGTTCAAGACGATGATTCCCTTGTCATGGTAGAGTATCTGCCTCAGGGTCGAATGAAGAAAAGTATTGTTTACGGATGCAAGTCGCATTCATGGATGGTGGAGGTGAGCAGGAGACTGTCGCGTCAGGCAACGCCGAGATCCCCGCGGATTCTATCCTTGATGTAACCCATCATCATCCTGGCTCATCCTGGTTACTTACTTCCTTCATGCAACTCCCATGTTACTGGTGGACACAGCAGTAGCTGCAATCTGTTTATCCTGCTCTTGTGTTCTCTACTACAATCGATCTGGCGATACGCGAAAACGTAACACAACCGCTAGGCGAGCCTACATCTTAAGAAATCAAGTCACACACTCCCGACTTCTACCAGCGGAATCCCATCATGTCTTTACCTACCCAACACTGTCATTCCTACTCTCCCTGGACGCTCTGGAGAAAGGGAATCTCGATTTAGGCAAAGGCTGGATATTTGGCTACGGTGGAACATTTGGAAGGCTTACTGGTTTACGGTCTGAGCCCTATGTTACGCATCAAGCTGGTCATTCTATCTCTGGTATATCAATCAGAGAGAAACTGGACCAGGTCCTCAGGGTTCATGGGTCTATAACTCATGACCCAGTGTTTGAAGACGCGTGGATGATGACTATGCCCGCTCTACTTGGGTACGAGGGGATCAACCCGCTGACGGTATACTTCGTGTACAGACCGAACGGCCAATTTTGGTGCGTCATCCTCGAGGTTAGTTCAACTGAGGTTATTTCCACTTGTGTAAAAGGTTGAGTAGATACACAGATACATAACACGTTCGGAGAGAGTCATATTCATATTTGCGAAGTAGGAAAGAATCAAGACACGGTACCATCTCCGGGGTAGGTTCGACAACCTTACGATTCAGACTCTTGAGCGACGTTCTTACTGTCTTGCTCTCATAGCTATGACTATCAATGGACGTTTCTCAGAGAGTTCCATGTCTCTCCTTTCAATGACCGCTCAGGTTTCTACACCATATCTGTGCAGAGCCCGACCCATCCACCTGCTTCTACGGCTACAAGCCATGATTTACTTCCTCCTCCCTGCCCATCTGTCCGTGTTCATGTCCACGAGTCAGACACGACAGTGTCCCCAGCATGTCCTGGTGCTCTCAAGCTCGCAGCGACTCTTCGAGTCAAAGCATCCACACCCATGTCCACCTCTGCTCTCCTATGGCATCTCGCTCAGACGCCATTCATGCTGTTCCTCTCCATGCCTAGAATTTTGTACCAGGCCTGGAAGCTGCACTATCAGAAACGCTTGGACGTCTATTTACGCCCTGATCCACGGCCTTCGGCACCTGATTGGATTGACGATGCAGTGGACGTGCCTTTGGATTCCGGTATGACAAGAGCAAGTGGGATTGGCATTAAATGGCAGCCAGAGACGATACTCGAGGGAGTTGCTAGGCGTCGGATAGAGGAATATCTAAAAGAACGTGCCCAGGAGACTGGTATCCAAGTTACCCTGGTATGCGGAGATCCATCCATTCCAAACAAGACTTTCACACCTGGAGAACGGGACACTGGCTCGAAGGAGAGAAAGAAACTACAGATATCGTATCTTTCCCCGCGATTCTTTGCTATCCTCTTCATGGCCCCATCTGCCGCCCACGCTCTCCTCCTCGGGGCCAAATCGCACCATTTCTTCATACCGTCGTCCGAGGAGCTCTTTCTCGATGTATTCTCACTTCCTCCATCCCTACCTAGTGATTCGACGGCATCATTGCCAATATCTTACGCTCAGCAACTCCGCTGTCGTTCCCTACCCTCTGAGCTACTTCCCCCTCACTTTATTGTGCCTTGCATCCATCCTTTGGACCGTTCTGGGCTATTGAGCTCCACAGTTACGGTCGTTCTGTATCGGATGTTAGATGTACTAGAAGAAAGGATCTTCTCCCTTGCGAAGGCAAGAATCGTCCAAGGTGAAGAACCTTGGAAACAATGGCAAAGGGCGGCACAGGTGTATCATGGACCTGTTTCTTGATTTGGCGCAAGCGCTTGTCGAGTTTTTGTTATTACTATTTACTGGGACTGTTTGTACTTTGGATCATTGCTGTGATAGCCTTTCTCGTTGTTGGATTTTGTGTAGTTCTAGAATTTAAGCCAAGTCTCATTGTGTTTCAACATACGACCTTTGAGGTCCTGGAGCATTGAACACGAGACTAAGCCACATCAATTCTGGGGAGGGGGTACGTCACGAAAGTTTCTTGCGACAATGCTTATAAAATTGTCATAATGAGAAAGCATGGGTCACAGCCTTCCAAAACCGATGAGATGGTGGAGCTCATTCCCAACATGCCAGTTGCATTGAGATGAATAACAGAGTAGTCCCTTATGACCCTCAATCAATACAAGATATTGTATGTTACATTAGGACAGACGAAAGGAGACTAAGGGCAACGCTTGCTGATCCCCAGGAAGACTGGTAGCCATAACCTCCATGCCTGGAATATCAAGTTCATCGGTCCATCAGAACTTGCAGATCAGGCTCAAGGAGAAACTCACCCGTAATTATACACCACCGGTATCTTCTCTTCTCTTTTCTCATGAGAACGGCTGAACCACTCTACCTCAAGCCGAATCCCTCCCTTCCTCGCAGGTCTCAATCCGCAGCCCTCGTACAGGATGAGAGAACGGACGTCCTCGATGGTAGGGTTCTCGATTCCCGGAGGCGCAAGCTCAGGTGCGAGTTCGAAACCTCGTTTCAAGATATCGGCGCTCGTTTCAGGACGGGGAACAGGGTACCAGTCGTCCGCGTCCATAATCCCTCCCACGATGACCTAAAAAATTTACGAAAATAGCTGAGTTCATTGGAATGGAGGAGGGAAGGGGAACCAGGAGTATGGCATTAACGTACGTCACCGCATCTTCTTGGAATGATATATGTAACAGGACCTGTAGCGCTGGTACTGCAGCGATCGAAGCGAACCCAAGGTGCTCGAACCACCAATGTTTGTCCTCGGATAGGGTACATATCCTGGTCTTCTACACCCCCTAGGCGACGGGCACCCAGACCTGCGCAGATAACTACTGCGATCGGAGGTGCTAGCATCGCAGGCTCGCTGGGTATAGAATGACTAGATGTTTCGTATATAGCGGAACCACCTTCGATAAGGTCGGTGATATGATTGATATGGGCCTTCACGAATCTGCCACCATTTCGCAGGAATCGAGAGGAGAGATAGCTCAGGTACGCGGGGGTATCGATAGTGAGCGTCGTAAACTGCTCTCCCGAGAGCGACCCAGGGATAAGCTCCTCGTCTGACAATAGCCTATGCTACGCTCATAGTTCAGGAGATCAGATGCGGCTTTGGTGTAAAAAGATGGGACGACCTACATACATCCGGCATCCAGGTCAATGGATGAGGTATAGCCCCGTCCCGATCGTATCTCGTATGCGTCAGCCTGAGGAAACAGTGCTCTGCTTCGCTACCAGGAGCAGAGAGATCCCACAACGTCCTGAATGTTTCTTGGTCCAATTCTGTTCATTCGATAACACCGACGATCAGAGGATAGACCGTCGTCCACCAACAATCACAGTACGAAGGCTTACTCTTCTGGCGCTCATCATCCTCAGCAAAGCTTATGTGGTCAGCTCCGGCCCAGAGGCTAGCGTATCTGATGGATCTGGGATCTGTTAGAAATTCTTCTGCGACGATTGTCACGGCAGCGAAGTCGTGTGCTTCTTGGATGCGGATGGCAGTCGTCAACCCGATGACGCCTGGAGGAAGAACCAAAGAGTGTCAGTTCTGAGGGCCTTGTGTACGAGCAAATACGTGCACCAGCTCCTACCACTACGATGTGCTTGCGACTATCTCTGTTTTCCATGTCAGAGAGGGATGAAGGACTCAGAGACAATGAGCAGAGCAGGCGGCCCGGCCCTGTGTAAAGCCTTGATTCTATCCTCCCATCTCCATGGCATGACTGAATCCAAACAAAGCCAGCGCGCTAGTTATGTAACACCAAAGTTCTGGTATCATAGGCCCTTTTCACACTCCCAGAGCGTCTTCTACGGTACAGCGCAGTGCTGTAGGACGACCATCAGAGGTTGAGCTACCGAATCCAACTTTCATGATGCTTCACTTTGCTCTTATGGACTGGATCACTAGCTCATCATGATGGGCCTCTCCAATTCGCTGAGGATGCGAAGCAAAGAGCAAGACTAAAGGCGCCTGTGGCACTCCTCCCATCCATCTCGATCCCGGCGTACACATTGGACAACGAATCAAATTTATTGATGCTTCTCGACGCTGCCAAGTTGAGCCAACCAATCGTGGTCTCTTAACCTCACGCAAACCCTGCTTTACTGAGCACAGCTGCCTAACAGCCAGGCCAGCCCCTTCCCCATAATCGGGATCTGTCACAGGAATCTGTTGATGATGATGATGGCTCTTTTTCCCAGCTGGCTATGTAAAACCAAGGTGTCGCACCTTCATAGGCTTTCTTTCACTTGAACTCCCCCGGGTCGAACTCTCCCGCTTTCCTCAAAGCTCCCTGGCGAATTCGCACTTGGGCTGGCCCCTTCTGTTCTACTCGTCCTTCGTTCAGTTTTCGCATTCTACTGGTTAGAAGACTCCTAGGGGCCTCTGCTGGACAGCCGTTGCCTATTTGCGGTTGCGAGTGCCGCTTTGACTTTCGTTTGACACTCGCCAGTTTTCTTTCCCTGTTCCCTCTCCAGGACCTTCAGAATTGCGGTTATTCTAGCATTATGTATGACGCTGGCGACTTAGCACATATGTCCCACAAATGGAAAGAGATGGACCAGCAAAATTCGCAGGGTCATGGTACGCTAATCTTGGCTCTTGTTCGATGGATGCGCTCATCTTCTTCACCATCCATTTTCAGACGGTAGTAATTGGCACAAGGGTATACACGGTCTACTCGGACCCAACGCCAATGCCGTGATTTTTGCTTGGGTTTTCTTACTTTTGATTTCCTCTGCCTTTCTCCTCCCAGTCTTGATCGCTACTTTCCTACTCGCGAAATCTATTCGGAAGAGGTTGCCAACTCTGATAAACATGTGTATTGTAAGATGGTTTATCAACCTCGGGTGTAGGGGAACTAACTAATCATTCACCCGCAGATCTGGTTCATCTCGGGTCATATCTTCCTTCTATTGTATGTTGAGCACCACGACTGCAACCCCTCCAGAGTTTTGTTGACCATCATGCTCAGGTTTTATGGAAACCAGATATTCACTGGCCACCCGAGTCGCGGAATCTGCTTGGTCCAGGCTTCCCTGAATAATGGAATTCTGCCCATGTAAGTCCCCAGTGGTAGCAAGTAGATGTAATCCAAGAAACTGATTCACAATTTTCCAGGTGGTTCACTGCTCTGCTTATGTTGGTTTTGCACGTTTGGTTGAACCTCAAGCGACCAGCTCCTGTGAAGAGAGCGTATGTCATCCTGGTATAAAGGAACCTCCTCATCAAGGTCGATGATCCTCGCTGATCCTACTTCCTTTCCCATAGATGGTCCTACTACCGTATTTCATGCTCATCCTCTGGTCTCTCATCGCATTCTTCGTGAGTTCCTCAAGCATATGTCTCCTCTCGTCATTCTGTTTGGGCTCATAGCCTCATCGGATGATAGACCTTGATTCGCTGTGATGACAAGGGTAGTCATGATCATAAACATACATGCTCGCAATTCGCCGACAAGCGCTCGCGTATGTTCTTCTGCTCTTTGACAAGCTTTCACGGCCATAATGCGATGTACGCTACTCTACCATACAACATCATACCGTCATTCACCAACGAATCCTTCACTCCAGAACTCAAGCTATGTCGATTTACACCGTGATAGTTGGCGTCACTGTCATCGCTCTGGAAAGTATGTATGATCAGCATCTAGAGTATCTCATTCCCTGAATTTTATTTGTTTGCTGAACAGGTCACCTCGCGTACGCTCTATTCGTATTCTATCGAGCTACGCGCAAGCGGGGTATGTCCCCTGGTATAGATTTGGGGCTCTTGCTTCGGATCGTCGTATTTGGAGGGTACATCTCTGTGCTCGGTTCTATGTACGCAATTCCACTTGCACACCGCTACCGGGACTCATCGACGAATTCCCACAGCATGGTGATCAGCCATATCTGGGACAAAGAGACCCTGGTACCAGATATGTACGCGGCCACTTGTCAGTCAGGAATGTTTTGCTATCTTTGTTCCTCTCACTCAATCGGCATTTTTTCTCCGAGCAGTGGGCATCATGGTTTTCATCATCTTTGGTACCCAGCCCGTGAGCCTTCGTTTTTCTCCCTATAAAACCCCCGTTTAACCCACTCCTCGAGGTAGGACCTAATCCGAGTCTGGATATTCTGGCACAAATGGGGTCCGACCAAAGAAGCGCAAGCAGACGTAACACAAGCCGGTGTGGCTCCTATGCTACGGTCACCCAGCCTTAAGTCGCAAGGTCACGATGATCTCGAAGCCCGACCCTTGCGCACTTCGTTCACGAGGGACCTCATCGTGACAGAGGTTGGACCGCAGGACTCGGTGTCTCGTGTGGGGAGGGGCGCCTCGAAGGACTTTAGTGTGGCTGGGGAGTATTATGAGGAGCGTTTGACGGCTCCTGGTGCGACGTACATGCCGGGGAGGTTGAAGAGTCATCATCCTGGATATTTTTGATGCGTCTCTTATACAACTGGACAAGAGTTGAAAGTTGGGTTCGTGAGGCATGTGTTGATGTTGAGAGACGAGCTGCGTGAAGCGGTCGTGACGACGTTGGTGTGCTTCGTCTCGCCCTGCTGCTCCTTTTCCTCCTACAAGGCACCTCCTACGTGATTTAGGAGCTATTATGTACTGTTAGCATAGTATTTTCATCCCTCATAGTCGTCGAAACTGTGTTCTAGTGTGCAGTACCCATACAACGTCCTGATCACCGTTGTATGTGGCTTACAGTACTTCAAATCACATCGAACATGACCGGTGTCATGTGCTCCACACCAACGAGACTCGGAGTACGAGACTGTGCGAGAGTACTTGAATCATTTGGCTTCTTTGCGAAAAATCGACTCGCGCCTTTAGTTCCGTGAACAGCAATGAAGGCCCGGCCATCTGTGAGGAACTTGAAGATCAAAATGGTGTGCAGTTCACTGGTATTTCGAATCTGGCTTTTGTATGGTCTGATCTTGCAAACCCAGTTTTGATCCCTAAAAGCGCCAAACTAGCCTAACACCCTCGAGGAGTGATTTCCTCTTACATTTTTGATTCAGGCAGTAACGAGCAGTCTCCAAGGCTGATGCAGGCAAATAATAACCCCCTCGCACCCCAATTCCAACCACAGAATGGCACAGCCGCGACTCTGAAGACACCGTTCCCTACCGTGCCAGCCCTAGCCATCCCACAGCTCATCGCCATTCTATTGATTATACAGAAGAGCTCGCGTTTACTTCGTCTCGCCTTCTTGGTAGCCTACACGACATATGGCGCGCATGTCTGTTTCTCGGGCTGGTACACCACTGGGGACGAACTCCAGGACTACTCAATGGGAAATGCAGTTTCCATGCAGGTCCTAGTTTATATTGCAATTTTCTGCTGCTTGGATGACAGTGCAGGGCGAAAGCAGGTTATAGATGTTTTCCGACATGAAGATGACGCAGGAGAAAAGATACCACCAGCCGAACGTGGATTCGTTGCTAGAGCTTATTGGGCTTTCTCTCTGCTACAGTCATCGAGATTTGTGGGATGGAACTACCAGGCAAGTGATTCTGCGAATACCCTCACTGTGCGAACTGACCAATATACCTACCGTTAGGTCAAGAACGTTCCTAGGCCGAGGGACTATGGAAAACTACGCTTCATCGCGGTGTCTGTCCTCCGGTGCATAGAATATTTCCTCATCCTTGACTTTGGGATCTGGTACCTCCATCGCCCCAACTTCACCTATGGTCCAGGCGCTGCTTCCATCGCTGACCAGCCATTCCTTGAGAGGTGCCTGACGGTGTTTGTTGAGGGTGCTGCTGGATACTGCACCATCAATCTCTATTATACAGTACTTGGCCTTGTTTGCGTCTCCACTGGCGTCAGCGAGTCCAAGAGGTGGCCGAAGCTCTTCGGAAAATGGAGAGACGCGTACACGCTCCGAAAGTTCTGGGGGTGAGTTGTTCTACCCTTCCTTGCTTGTCGGGCCCTCATAGGGCATGTATTCTTTCAGATCGACATGGCACCAGATGCTTCGCAGAGTACGTTCTCGATACCATTTCACTGTCTGTAACAAGCCAGGACTAACAGCATGAATGCATAGTTCATTGGTCCCATCACATCTTCCCTCACCTCGGCATTGTCTGTACCCCATGGGACTCGGTTCTCCTCTAACTTCCAGCTCATCATTGGATTTGCCCTCTCCACCGTCGTACATGTATCTGGAGATGCATCAGTAGGAACTCCATGGAAAGAGAGTTCTGCTATCTTCTTCCCTATGCAAGCCTTTGCTATCATGTTCGAAGACTTGGTTATCGAGTTGTTCAACGGTGGTAGGAACAAACCGAGTAAATTAGGACGCGATGGCCTGATGGTAGGGAGACTTGTTGGTTATGCTTGGGTGTTCATGTGGTTCGTGTTTTCGCTGCCTTACTTCATCGATGCGCAGATGAAAGCGAGGGTAGGAGAGGCGAGGGCGATACCCATAGAGTGGAGTGTGGTTGAAAGATTGATGAAGATATAATTATTACTAGTACCTTGCCCCAGGACTCGGTACTTGGGCACTAATTTACAGACTCGTAGAATTTCGTAGCATATATTTATTGATAAATCGCTTTGGACCTAGAGAGCAGCGCTCAGCTTTGAGTACTGAGTTTCAAGTCCATGACCACAGGAGCAAGCGTCATGTCGCGGTCACGTCTTTCTGGTACCTCTTTCCTTCACCCACAGTAAAGCAGATTTTTTTTATTTGCCCTCCCTCCTCTGTCTCTCACGTATCTCCAAGAGCTAGATAAAGCCAGATTCAAGCAATGGCTAGTTCAGCAAGCACTTTAATCAATCCAACTACCCAAATATCCATGTCGTCTCCAGTCACCAACGACCCAGCACCTCTCATCGCAATCTTGAGGTCTCTCTCACAAGGCTCCCTCGTGGCCTGGAACCTCTTCACATCACTCGTCTCACTCGTATTCTCCCCGCTCTCAGTACTGCTATATATTCTAGCGCCAGTTATAGTCACAGGTCAAATTCTCCTTAACGTCCTCGTTGTATGGCCGTATCAGCTTGTGACGGGACTGTTGGACGCGGTCTATCCCTTGTATGTGTTCGTCGGCGTTAGCTGCATCGTCGGTGGCGTGCTTGGTTTTCTGGGAAGAAGCCTTGCGCTTGGATTGGCCGCGACTATCATGAATGCGCCGATGGACGTACCGGATGACGCGACTTCAACCGCAGGATCAGCAGGCCGAGTCAAAGAGGAGGAGATATGATTGCTGGTGGGCTTCTTTTTTCCAAGCCTTACATCTTGCTATTTCTTATCCATCGGGCAGATTCTAGTGGAGGGATAGGACAGTTTCTTTGCATGTGTATCTTTGAGCTGGCCCGTTGTGGTGTACTCTGCATTGTTTGTATTATAGGTGCGCTACCACAACTTGCTAGACTCTCACCGGTCTCCCTTGACATCAACCTCGCCACTCCTTCCTAGGGCTCCTTCCGTGTAATATATTATCTCCCGGTCTTGTTCCCTGACATGGTGAGAAGCTGCTGGTCAGCTCGTTGCACCACACAGAACGTCATCGTCGTCTCTGTCGTCATCTGATCACTCGACATCTTGTATTTTGACCACAATGGTCTCAACCAAATCCGAACTCCTTGCATCTGCAAAGTCCTTCTGCGATACGTTTGCTGCGCAGAAACCTGCGCAAGATACTCTCTCTCACTTCTCCTCTACCCATCAGTGCGTCGTCCTGGAACACGGTCTTCCCGATCTTGCGCCATTCCTAGGTAGACCTTTCTTGAGCCTTGGTGGAGTCAAAGAATATCTAGAACTCGTGCAAGAACACCTCTCCTATGAGAATATGAAGTTCTCAGAATACACCGTGGACGTGGAGGCGTCTAAGGTCTGTGCCAAAGGGACTGCTAGATTCAGAATCAAGAAGAATGATCAGAGCTGGGATGAAACATTCATCTATATGCTAGACTTTGATCAAGAGAGAAAGGTGACGGACTGGAAGATTTGGGCGGATAGCGGCGCGCTTTTCTTAAGCTTTGAATGGTAAACCGGTGGATTGAATGTTGGTATTGCCCTTTCTTCTCCAGTTCTTCTACTGAACACAGACCCTAGGCTTGTCCTGCAGTACCCCTTGTAAGCTAGTGTTGGTATACAACCCTCATGAGGACGTCAAAAGATATAATGTTCACTCAAACCAGTCCGGCTTCAGTCAAGGCCAGAAGTTGAACATCTGAGCACGGAGAGCTCCCTCTGCCTCTTCGAGCTCCAGTTTGATGATATCGTGTGCATAACCCTCTTCCTGACCCCCCGATGACACCCCCCGTTGATCGTGGGACTATGTACCTAGCGAACGTTCCAGACCGATGGGTGCGTGTTGCTCCAGGATCGCCTTTCTTCATTGATTGTGAGCCAATATTGACCTCTTTTTCTCAGGCGACCTTCTCCTCCTGGCGACTTTATGATTAAGAATACGGATCAACACTTCTTATCTTTGCGACGCTGGCCTCCTTCGATGCGCTGCCTGCGATTAATCAAACATTCTGGTCCAGACTGCAGTCTCGACACCTCTTCGTGTGACTCAGTGCTGATTCTATCTACCAATCCAAGGCCTAGCCCGTTTTGATGAACATGATCATCTTTCTCTAACATGTCGTTTGTGCTATTTTCCGCACAGAGAGGGCTTTATATCTTCGTGGGGGGTCTCAACCAGCATTGCACTTCAAACTACCATGTTTGCTGCTGAGAACAACTTGTTTGTGGTTGCATCCATCGGACTCTCTTTACTTGCTACTCAAGGTCAGTCCTCATATATTCTTTGGACTGTAGGCACCCTTTCATCATCGAAATTTTCAAATCAGTTCTGGCCTCCTCTCGACAAGACCAGACATTTCCTCTTCAAGTCCGACAAACCTCCTTCGACCCAAATGATGTTCCTGAGGCCTGTAAGGGCAGCTGCGACTCTATAGTCAAGTTGATCAACGTGAGCTCACAGAGTTTCTTCTCATCTTATCTTTGCTTAGACTGAATAAATCCTATTGACAGGGTCAATCATCTTGTACTATCACCGACCCCAAATGTCTATGTACTCAGGATACCGTGACTAGCATAAGCCAGTGCTTTGGCTGTTTCGTCAACCAAGGAGGTGTAAACTCGGAAGATATCGAGAAGCAGAGCGAACAGTTCATTCAGAGTGCGTGTCTTTTCAGTCGCATCTGTTCGTGTTTTTCGGCTGACCCCAGACAGCTATCGAGGAGACTTGCGCTCAAAGCGGGATAACTCTCCCATCTTTCTCTGTACCAGCTCCGTCGGGTAGCGCGACTTCGAGCTCTTCTGCTAGCTCAGCATCGCAGTCGCCTGTTGAAGGCAGTGCACTGGTTAGTTCTATCCCTTCCATAGTCCCTTTTGCCTTCGTTGTACCGTTGTTTGTGGTCGCTACACAGGTAGTCAGTCTCTTGTGAATGTATCCATTCATCGTACAGTACTCCATCTCTTCCTCATCAGGCCCACTGGGCGTCTCTGTCTTGCCCCATTCACCCTCTGTCTCTCTCTGTCTCTCTCGCTTCCAACTATCCTCGTTCCACCCCACCCAGTAGCACAAAACCAGTCATACGCCATAACATGTGCCAATCGATTCCGCCCGTATCAGTGTACGAGAACTCTGATATGTGACCTCCAGTGAGGAACATCCTCTGCAGAAGATTTATGAACGTTTTCTCTCTAAGCGCTCTTCCATCTCACATCATCGGAGCATCAAACGCCGCTTGGAATTGAACTTTTTGGGCACGGGTACGCCTCATTCTGTTGGCGATCGCTGCAGGGCACGACATCCTGCAAGTCAATCATCTGTGGAAGACTCATTTTTGTCTCTTCCTTCTCACATCGCGGCCTTTTATTCTACCCGCTCGTCACTGCTTCCTTACTACTTTCGAGAGAATATAAGCCAGTCATCTCCTATAAAGTATCCATCTGTGCCTAGCCTACTTCGGAGAGCAGACATACTAGGGCGCCACTACTCCAATTTCTGTGATACATAGGACTGGTGAAGCCATGATCGGTCAAGCCCTATCAGACGCTGTAGTGGTACCACAACTCGTACGGTTTGCCTCTGATCTCTCAGGATCAGTGCTGGAATTGACGCTACTTCCAATCTTTACATCTACTAGACTCAGGGTATGCCTATCCATGATCACATTGTACATCCATTGAGCTGATAGGACTCTCGACTTACGTTTGCTGCAGAACAGATCGACGGTGCGTGAACATCCAGGGATAAGAATCCCTTCAACTCAGAATTATATATCACCTCTGCAGAGTATCGAGAAGCGTTCGATGTCTTCGATCGAGGTTCGTTTCCTCTTGCTCCTCATTTATCGGACTGTGCCTTCCTTATCTGCATATTCGACACCTAGACAAATCTGGCTCTATCAGTGCCCCTGAGATCTACGCGGTCATGCAAAGCCTCGGACGCACCCCCACCCCCTTTCAAGTTGCAGAGATGGTCAAGCAGATGGATCTAGATCAAGATGGGGAGGTCGACTTCGAGGAGTTCTTAGTCCTTATGAAGAAGGATTTCGAGAGGGAGATAGCTGAAGCATGTCGCGATAGAGAGGGCGATGCGGTGATGATGGAGGGAGACCAAGGAAAATACAGAGAGGCGATAGCGACCTTTGCCAGCTTCGATACAGACGGTGATGGCAGGGTGGATGCGCAAGAGTTGGCGACTGTGATGAGCGGTATAGGTAGACGTTCTGTTACTTTTCTGCGGTAGACCACTTTTACTAACCGCGCTGACGACTTGTCTATAGGAGAGAACCTCAAAGACTCTGACATCGCACAGATGATCAAAGCAGCGGATGAGGATGGTGACGGGAGGGTCAATTTCGCAGGTACGCTTGTCGACGAGCCTTTCTCTACCGTAAAGTCTGATCTCTCCATCCATGGCGCTAGAATTTCAGAAGGTGTGTACGACATTTAGTCAAACCCTTGAGATAGATGGGCTGATAAGTCGAGACGTAGATGATAGGAGCAGTTTGAAGATAGAAGATCCTTTCACCGTGGCATTGGCTTGGTATTTTCCCGTTATCTGTACTTTTATATGTCTACTTTGGTATAGTTATCACGTATTTTGTGGAGTATACACTCGACTTCATCTGAGTATATGGTTTACAATGAAAGGTGGCTAAGGGCTATCGAACGTTGAATGTCAGTGACAGAGCAGACTCAGCTGGCACTACCGATCAACAGGTTGACTCTGTACACCCACCATCTCGCTGGGCGAGCACATTTCTATCCATCATACTCTACACTCTCAAAGCTGCTGGCTAGCTCTAATATGCACCACCGCGATCCTCAGTTTCCGCGGATCTATTCAAAGCTCATCGCCCATCGTAGCCTACACGAACGCGAGGGAATAGGACTGGGTTCAATGCACAACCTGGTTGTTGGCTCTGGAGGACAGACGAGGCTCTCATCAACCGAGATTATCGAGGCAGCGGGAATAAACCCTGTAGAACCGGTTTCAAATGTAGAAGGGGTGGCGAGTGCACCTGCAAGCAGTCCATCTACTACAATGGAACTAAATCTCAGCTCTTCTGTGACGGAGCCCACAATTACTGTTGCTGCCCCTTCAGCCGAATCATCAGCCTCCTCACCGTTTAACCCTGGCAATTCTACGTTCAAATCAAGGCCTCCACCTTTCTACATTGGCATAGTGCTAGGTTGTATCGTTGTATGCGCGCTCATTGCTTCTGTAATCGCTTGGTACATTCGAACGCGTCCGCATCGTCGCAAGCGATCCATCGTCCCTCCATGGGCCCGAAACGTCAACTCGGTCGGCACGACTACCACCTTTGGTACGGAGAAGCAGAAAGCTCGCGATACGCTCGTTGGCCTTGGGATCTTGATAGACGAAGAAATTGCTGTATGGGAACCTAGAGGTGATAGGGACGTCGGAGAGCCCAAACATGACGCCTCGGGAACATATAGTAATACTTCCGACCCAACTGCAGCACTTCCAGGCGCCTCTGATTCCCACAATGCCCTTGGGTTTATTCACGTCAGCCCGCCCAGAGATGGCATGGGACCTTCGCCAACCAGCCATAACGGTACCCTTCAGAGCCTTCCTCAAACTGGCCTGGGACCGCTCCAAGTGACCAACATCATGTCTGGAGAACGTTTGTCTCCGGCTAGCTCCAACCTCTCTGCGAACGTCGTCAACACAGGAGTCGTCAATGCCAGTACGTTCAATAACCCGCACATGCTGCATCCTATAATCAGGACAGACGAATATGGGACTCCTCGTGAAACTCTTGGTGCCTTGAAGCCTCGGTACACCACAGTCGCTATCGACAATTCGACTGCGGCGAGAGAACCTGATCTTCCTAATGCCTTCAGGGCGGCGCGGCAAGTTCCTTCACAACCTGTTCATCGAAGTTGGCTCAAGAGCACGTTTGATACCCTCTTCACTCCAAAGGCACAAGTAGACGAGGATAAATTGACACCAGCTCCTCAAAGACATGTACCGGTAGCGGCGCCTCCTTTGCTGCCCATCCATCAAACCTCCGAGGATATCGAGTTCGTAGGCGGCGATTTGGTTGCTCCTCTTGAAAAACCAGCGAGGGCCTGCACTCGGAAGAGGGATCGTGGCAGGGACTTCCAAGTCGGGAGAATGGGTAGACCGGTGCTTCCACAGCGTGCCAGCAGCGTCTACTCTACGGCGTCCCTCTCCAGATGCTTGACCCGACGGAGCGTAGGAAGCTTCTCCTCAACAATCTATTCATATTACGGGTATCCCAAACCTGGATCTTTCCGGACCAAGTCCTCATCCTCCTGTAAGAGCTCGACTTCTGTAACATCTAGTACTGCTACTTCCAGATGCACGAGTTCTGAAACCGCTTACCGAGACGTATCGCGGGAATCCAGTATGGCACGTACTATTTCCAAGGCATCATCAAGAGCTTCTTCTCAGCAGAGCAGAATTCCTAGAAGGTCAAAGCAGACGCCCTCTAGGCATGGTAGTAGGGCTAGTACGAATTCTTGCTCCAGGATACCCATCCGCTCTGGAACGAGGAGTGCGTTATCCGTCCTTCGCTCAATGCACACTCTGGAAGAAGGGTTCGCTAGGAAGGCTTTACTGGAAAGGAGAATGAGGCTCAACGCACTGAAAAAAGGGGAGAAGGAGTAGCGCTAGTATTACAGCTAGTTTACAAGGGGAACGATTGCATAAATTACTGTCAGTCTGCCTTCTCCGCCCGTATAGTGAATGGATATCACACACACACACACACACGCGCGCGTGGATGCAGTCTGCTCGAGCCTCAATTGCACAATAGCAACGACAATGATTGTCTTAAGACATCCCGTCTAGCTTCTCAAGTTATTTCGCGTGGACGACTGCCCTTGTGGGCCTGGTAAGAGCTGGTGTTGCTGCTGCTCATAGGTACCCACCTCACCTGCATTGGAGAAATAGGGCCCCCAGTGCTCGAGCCTATACTCATGGTAAGTCATTGTCCATATCCGGGCGAGAGGCAACGCACTCGTATCCAATGGGTGCATTGTTCCAAACAGCCATGCTGTTCGAATCAAGCATGCCTCCTTGCTGGAAACCACCACTGCTCATCGGAGGTGGCTCACGCGAGTAATTGTCGCTATACACCATACCAGACTGGTTCCCTGAAACAAACATCAAACTTCTATCCTTTGAGGATAAACGGGCCCTACCATAGTATGGTATGTCATCTGTCATACCGGGACCTGGTGGCTGCATGGCGGTTTCGGAATACGGCTGGTGCGTCAGTGGTGGTTGATTAGACCACATCGCGGAGGACTGGTGATGAATGGTAGAAGGATGGCGCGAGAAAGGTTCGGGCTGCGAATAAACGGGCAACCTGGCGAGGTCCTCAGTGTGTAGAGGTAATGATGATTGCTGATACAGCTGCTGTGGTGGGTGTTGAAGATGCTGGAACTGCACTGGTACAACTTTGCCTTCTGTAGGGGCGCTGGACATGGAAGAACCTGAAGACGGTCGACTCGATACTCTCCGGTTAGAAGCGAAAACTCGAGGCTCTTCGGTGCCTTTGGAACCAGAGGCTTGATGGCTAGGAGATGACCGAGAAGAAGAGTCATTCTCATTATCTCGAGATCGTTTGTTACTCGGCGAGGGCATGGGAAGGGGGATATCTCCGACTGCTGCCAGCTCACGTATTATGTCCCTAGAGTCATATTGAAGAATCAAGGAGAATTTGATCATGAAAGGCAACTGAGCATACCATAGTCTTCCAGCGATTTGCCATCTAGAAGGATGCTATCAGAAACTACTCATCTCAATACATTTCACAGAAAAAAGTGTCTTTACTTTTTCTCCAAAAGTTTCAATATGTCCATACACCTATGAACATCGCGCATATCTTGAGTTGGGTCATTATTGATTCTCGCCCTCTTGCCACCCCAGATATTGAGAAGTAATACGACCGCGGCTGTGAAGACAGGGATCTACAGACAGGGTATCAAGACCTTCAAGCTGATATGTGCATCACCGAAGAAAATGCTCACTTGAATATGAGAACAGACAAGTTGACGGGAGTTTCTCCTCAAATCGATGATGTGACTGCATGACCTCGCTGCGTTGATACAGATAGCCAAGGCAGAGAAAGAAGGGCCTCGAGGCGATGATATCAATGGGCGATGAATCAGAATCTGAAGGTAATAGTAATGCGCATATAGAGAGACAGATTGAAGGTGATAGATATCGTTCTCCTTTTTTGTTTCCCAGCGCACTAATCGACCAATGAAAAATCTGTAATTGAAAAACACAGGGGGTAGAGTGGACGTACAGTGCTGAGGAATGGTCTCGGTCCATTTTTTCAGAGCAGCGTCTAGCCCAGCGACAATATTAGAGTCGAGGTCTGGATCGACAGCCCCTAAGCACAGTTTTGATTTGTCGACGCAGTACTGAAAATTAATGAGGACACATATACCGGGACTTATGATAGACAAAAATCTTCACCAAAGTGCGCAGAGTCTGGGACAATATTTGGTAAAGCCTAGCGGAGCATATAAAATACTCCATTCTAGAAGGTACACCGGGCGGCTGCTTCCATGCGAGGTTGGGATCTGGATGGTCGAGGTATTCATCATCACATTCCGCCGGTAAGCCAATGTCGCATCTAGGGTTATTAGTATAAGTATGAATAGAGGATAAACGATAAGGCGAGTGACGGACTCCTCGTCGAGGTTATTACAAGGGCGCCCCGCTACAGAGCTGATGATTCTGTCAAAAGTGATCAAAACCCTAAACAAATGAGAATTTAGCAAGGGAAATAGAAGAAAGAAAAAGAAGAGAGAAGATAGGCTTACCACCAAGCCCGTTTCCACAGTTCTTGTTCTAGAGTGGTAGATGGTCTCGAACCGAATGTCTTCCAGCGATGTAGCCCAACATCCTGCATATGGTTAATGATGAACGTGGGGAAATCAGACCGAAAAAAATCTAAGGACCTGAGCAAGACGTATTCCAATACCAACCATGGTCCAACAAGCGTGGGGAGCGGAACTGGAGGTTAAGAAATGACATGAGAGCTAGACGTCACCGTGTCAGCGTCAAAGCTGTAAGTGGGAAAAAATGAAACTGGGCCGCACACAATATGTTTGTAGTTCGTATAGAGTGACGGGCTGCAGCATCGTCTTTCGAACCAATTGGACTTGATCAAACCATTTCCAGCCGGAAGAATGGGTGGGCGCGGTAGGTTCAAGTAATACTCTCGTGTCGTCACTATATCGGGAGCCAACAGCGCAGACAAGTAAGAGCACTGCGGCAAAGCCTTCGTCCGTGTGATGTAAGCCTTCCGAAATCTTTCTCTCTAAAGATGGTCGATGTAGTAAGGGGAAAAACGTGTTGATATACCGGAAATAGAGGTCAACCAAAGAAGACATCAAATCATCGCCTGGGAAGGCAAACTGAGTTGAGGCAGAGCATTGACTCGGAAGTGCGGACGTCGTTGCTTCAGGTATCAGGTAAGACGTCTCTGAGCTGTGCATTAGCTCGAATACAGGGCGCTCGAGTTCCCCAGGTCGTAGACTCCTTTCGTACTGCGACTTCAGGTCTAGAGCATCATTGACTAGCATGGCACCGCTGGACTCTCCAAAAAAGCGGCGACGAGGTCGATCCTCAGCCGCGTTAACTGGCATAGTCTCCTCTTTTATCTGGACATACCCGCAACGGAAATCTGTAATCACTCGTTTGAGCAGAGTACCACCATCTTGGGTGGTATCATTTGCATGTTGTGGGTCTGCAAGTCTGAGCTCAGCGGCAAGCTCAGCGGTTGGTAGAAGCTAGTATCAATCAGCAACAGCAAGGAACCCGAGAAAAAAAAACTGAATCCTACTTCGTGTAGCAAATTCTGTATCTTTTCTACTCTGCTTTCCAGGTTTTCCACGTAACTATAGAGACACATGGGTAAGGGACTATGAAATCCATCTCAAACCAAAGAGACAAACCTCTTTGGTGGTCCGCGTTTCTGAAAATCGCTTCTCGTGAGTGACACTGAACAAAAGTGCGGTAGGGTAAGAAGAGTAGTAGAAGCACAAAAGCACAGAGGAACGCCGTAAGACAGATAGTGCACAGAAGTCCGCTTGCATGAGAACTCTTCGGCCTCTATAAAGTATCGATCCAAAAAGGAGCCCCATAGGCGGCCGCGAAGATCAAAAGGTGACTAGAGGTCTTGAAAAAACGAAGTCTCGGCAAGGATACAATCTGATGATCAATAGTGGGTAACAAAGGGTGCTCTTCTAGCCTCTCGTTGCGGGCTGGCAATGGAGATAGCGTGGAGAAGGCTCGCGTCCCGAATCGCCATAAACCATTCAGCGGAGCAAAGCACTGCCCCTCCAAACCCTAAACAATGGCTAAACGGTCACATACCTTAGCTCCCCTGACGTAAGTACAAGCTAACTCGTAGGTTTTGCAGTTAGTGCACCTGTTTCCAGGCATTTGTCCTCCATCACCTAGAAAGGAGTGTCAGATATTTAAGTTTGGTTATCCTCGAGATGAGAGACGCGCTGGTATCAGCAAGCTTACATCTGACTAATATGGGATAGCAGATGTTGCTATGAGTTTCCTAGCTCATATAGAGAAGTAGAACTACGGCTGAAACGCACTCTTCTTCTGTCGACAGGTGTCACAGGCTCTCTGCACTTTGCGCTTGCTCGAGAGTATTTTTCGAGGAGCCTGATAGTCCTGTGAACCGTATTGGGGCTCATCGTAATCCTCCTCAGCAGAAGACATAACCAAGTCGTGGTCCAAGTGTGTGGGAGGATTGACTTCGAGAACTGAAGACACTGAAGTTCGAGTATTGTCAATGTAAAGATTCTCAGTCTGGAGCTGACGACACGTGCAAAATTGCCGACAGAAGCTTTGATGGCCGCGGATCGCGGAATAACATGACGAAATGAACATCGTGACACCTACGTGCCCACTACTTGCATCCGTCATTCAGAGTCGTGGAGGACCTCAAAGTGCTGCAGTTATGTCGACGTCGGCTGGGCGCTGTTTACTTCAGCTCCGCGACCAATACTTACGGCTCTCACCATGCTCGAGGCTGCTCTGTATCCGTATCACTTGGTTATGCATTCCTCCACTAAGTTACCGGAATCAGGCACGATTCAGATGCATTGCGAGCTGGCAAAGAGCGCCTGCTGTTTTGGGCTCGGATTAGTTATGAACCCATGGCCATAGCGAGAATTTGGAAGGAGTCCCTCCCCTCCAATCAAGGAACGGCCAATTCAGCCGCCGGCCCCCTCGAACGATTTATCGTATCAGTCTCTATCAGTCTACACCATCCAAGGCACGAAACCGATTCACAACAGACCCCCAATACTCTGTCAACCCCAATGACACCCGAATTCAGTCATTCTTGCACTGCCGAATCGCTGGGCTGCATCTCCGCACCATCAAGCCTGATTCAAAAACTCGTGGATGAATAATGAGATGATCGCAATCGAATAGGTCAGCGCCAGCTAGGATGCAAATTGACAATTGTGCAGATCTTGCAAGATATAAACTTGGACTGGGTCGTCAAGAGATTCACTGGTACGAAACAGTATATATTATGCAACTTCAGTCAGGACTCGGGTCTATCCCTCCTCTCATATCATGCGTCAATCCACTCCTCGTAGAACTGCTATTGCCTGCCTTAACTGTAGGAAGCTCAAGGTCAAGGTACGTCTGATCGGCCGCATCTTACCCACGATTCAGCACCCAGATCCTCACGGGCACTTCTTTGACTACCGCTCAGTGTGTGACCAAAGGCTACGACGAACCATGTACCAAATGCTCGAAGCACAAGCGCGACTGCAAATACGTGCCTGTTGCGGAACAGTATGCTACTCTCAGGGATCCAGTAGGGGGCGAAACCACTGTCGCTGACCAGCCTGGTCCCCTTCTATCTCCTTCAGAAAAGCACGGCGGTTCTTCCTCGCGTACACCTCCAGTCAACAATCCCCTTGAGTGCACGAGCTATCAATATTCGTCTCCGGGAAGTCTCAGCATGGATCTTATGGTGAGTAAGTCCTGTCCTTATGTACGATTCGCCCACCGACTCAAGTCAGACTGTGATTATGTTCTCTCTCCCTACAACGAACGACAAGCAAGCTGACGGCTCCACGTCTTTCTTACCCCCTTATTGTGGACCGGAGGACCCTTCTCCACCTTATCCATCACTAGAACGCGCATCCCACCTTCATTCGGCGCACAGCCGATCCGCTCAGCGAGATAACACGGGGTGGGGGACAGAAAGCATATTCCACAGGCAGCCGACTCTTGCTTCGGTGTCCTCACTGTGCCTAGAATCGCCGGATGAGTCGTCGTCGAGGTCACCATTCCCCCACTGTACAGACGAA
This sequence comes from Agaricales sp. HM26-F1, assembly GCA_002718315.1. Taxonomy (NCBI): domain Eukaryota; kingdom Fungi; phylum Basidiomycota; class Agaricomycetes; order Agaricales; species Agaricales sp. HM26-F1. The sequence continues at coordinate 917,551 of NIBX01000147.1, forward strand.
CCACCAACCCTCCTACCACAGGCTCCTGAATATCCCACGCTGGGTCATTTCCCTGGGCATCAACGTCCGTGGAGATCTAGTGACTTCTTGACCCAGTCGGAAGAACCGCTCTACCATTGTAATTACGATGAGTCTGGATCAAGCAGGCCAAACTCCGTGAGTTTAGGTTTCTTCTTTCTCCCTTGATATCTCCTGGGGAAAACTAACCTCAAATTAATACTTTAGGCGTCATTATATCCACACCAGGGTCACCAGACAGGCTGGGGAGGCTATGGGTATTGAATATAATCTGCAACTCGAGCATTGTCATCTACTGTAGTATATCTCTTTCACCCAAAGGGCTAATTTTTCGGCTTGAATATCTAGAACATCGTCATATCCTATCGTCATATCGCGATAATTCTATCCGCCGGATATCACGAAGCGCTTTCAAATATCACGTTGACCTCGCACAGTAACGAGCAAAAATACCATCATTTTCTGCAAGAGACATCGTGGAGAACGATATCCTCTCGACACAGAACAATGGAAACGTGCCCAGATTGTACCACGTTATCGCGAAGACCCCTTTCATATTTCACGGTAGCGCGGTAAGGCTACTAGCACCCAATCCCGACGATAAGTTGGTTCTTATATTCGAGACCCAACCAACATGCGCCTGGGCAGACAAAGACAACCTACAGAGTTTTGCAGCGCTAAAGTAGTACCAGCTGATCATCCATTGAAGATGATGAACGCTCAATGTGCAAAACCGCGATCTCGAAATCTAGTGTGTAGTACTCCCCAGGGGGTGATAGCTTAACCTACACAACAGTGCCTCCCATCCTTCCGAAGATCTTACTACCCCCGCGTTTCCGCGAGATTCAAGGAGCGCTCTGTATTTTAGATCAAGACCTTTCGACTGATGGTATCTCAATGACGTCGAGAAAAGGAGAAAACTGTCTGCAGTCTATGAGGCGAAAGCAGAACCGATGCCCTCGGGGTCAATGAAAGTAAACAAACTTGAACGATGATTCATACTCGCCAGCTGTAGAGTAGACGGGCGGGTAGTATTATCTCCCGAAGAAACTCCAGTTCAAAACTACCACAGTAACCAAGGGAAGTCCGACCAAGATCTGAATCTCCGCTTGAAATCGACGAACAGTCCGCCGGGTCGAAGATCCAGCATCGTCACTGCTCCCAGCGCTAATCTGAATGTTCGCGGATAAAGAGCAAAACGTACAAATGATTCGACCCCTTCCGCCGGCTGCGAAAATGGATGCAGTGAACGGACCGAAGCACTTCTTGCGTACCTTGACTCGCCGTGGGCGATGAGAATAGAGAGACTGATGCGCGTACCCTGGTTGTAGGGACCGACATTGGGTGGTGTAAGAGCATACATCGTGTTCGCTTGCGCTAAGTTGAGATTTTATCAACCTTCTCTACGTTCAGGATGAGAGATGGCAAAGGTCCGGAGCGACTAAAGCCTGGTCGGTCGACAAGCAAGGTCCAGATACGTTGTCACACTGTAATCTTACGAGAGGAATCTGAGCTGCAAGAAATTAGCGATGTTAGAGTCTCTCCTGTTTGCTAGTACAAGGTCATTGGAATACAAAAAACAAAGGAAACAATGCGTGAGAAGTCCCCTGAGCACCAGTCAAGCTAGTCAAGGTTACCGGCGCTATATTTTGACTACTTGCAGATCTCTCTTGCGAATAACTCGGGTTTCAATGCAGTACTAGTGGAAGGTCCATGTATCGTTGCTATCACAGCTGAGGTCGGTTGTTCCGCTCTGAAAAGTCGGTAGGAGTTGACAGATCCATGGCGCTCAACAGGAGAAAAAAGGAAGGTGTCGTAAGATTATGATTGCAGCATCGCCCGCAACTCTATCGTAAACAGAGACTGAGGTCGACTAGGTTCACCGAGCTGTCGGATTCGAGGCTAGGCTATTCCTAGAGGCTCTGGGCAGTATATCGATTTCCAAAACCATTGCCAGGAGAGAAGCCTCTGCCGCGAGCACGATAAGTGTCACAGCAATAACAATCCAACCAGCCGTGACAAAAGGTCGGCCAAATATTCTATCCTGACTTTGCCCGACAGTAGCAAGAGGATGTCGGTAGCGAGGATCCTCTTTATTTGGAGGCTCTCTATCCGCAAAGTCGTGCCGCGAGTGTCTAGAGCGGAGGAACGAGATAGCGAAGAGTAAGATTGCCAGGCCGGCAAAGATTAATCCAACTGGGTTGCCAGAGTTATGCCGGTTTTTCCAACATAGATAGAGGAGAACATACTGTGCGTGAACCGCTTGTCAAAAAGACGAATGATGGTTAAAGCATAACCCAGGTTCCCAATCGCAGTGCGACTATAAGCACCATGGAACGTTCTCTGACGAGCACGTATCTCCACCATCTCATTTATGTCAGATGGGTTGAAAGAATTGGCTCTATGGCCTCTAAGGATTGAAAGACGTCAAAGCAGAGAAGAAAAGGTATCGCAGTTTGTGTCATGCCTATATCTATGCGAGCGTGGCGACATTTGTGGTATCGATTGCGCCTTCGTTGGTATTTCCTGAGCAATTGAGCAGACGAGTTCCGGTTAAGCAGTCAAGCTATAGTCAAAGTTCCTGATCCCCTCGTGGCTTTAGTGCCGGATCATTTGACGCAGATCACGTGCCTCAACCTGAGGTGCTTAATTTTTTGGCCTGATCCAGGTCACCTCCGCCAGTCTGAGTCTACACAGTGAGTTCTTCAACGCTCAAGGATTCCAATGGTACTGGCAGGATGTACAATCTCGTCTCGAACCGGAGCTGCGAGAGTGCTCTTAAGGTACTTATTCTGCAGCAGTGGCAGCACAGTTGGGTTTTCTAATACGCGTTACCCAGGCAGAATGGTGTCAACGCGAGATTGTTCTCGAGCTTGCGAGTGCGTAGACTAAACTTTTCTGATCCTGTGGAGGCCAAACTCAGCTTTACTTAGAGTAATTGCACTCTGCTGCGGCCAAAAACCACGCCAATACTTCGATATCCTGTGCCTAGTATTCTTGCTGCTTCCGCGTCAAGAAGTTACTTTTGGTCGTCCACACCCAAACCAGCGGAAAGTAACCCAGTAGCTGGGTCAACACCACCGTCGACTGTACCAGGTCAAGCTGTACCGGCGTCAACGCTCGACTCACCAATTACGGATGCCATTGTCACCACTTCGGCGACACCAGATGTTCCAGTTGATGCTGCGACCGCTGCCACGGAGGTAGTGCCAGTAGCAGACGCCCTAGCGGATTCCTCTGTCTCCTTGGCCAACACAATAGCCACCTCCGTAGGTCCACTACAATATGGGGACTTGCATGCTCTTGGATTGACTTCCTGGTGGCCATCCGGAATCATCAACTGGTCTTTCGAAATCATCAACACCACAACTGGCATGCCATGGTTCTGGACTATCGTGGCCGGAACTGTGCTCTGGCGTATAGTGCTTGTACCCTTTACAGTGGAATCCCTCCGCAATTCTGCCAGACTTCTACCTCTGCAACCTAAAATGGCAGCTCTCAGGGAGGAAATGAAGGCCGCTAGGCTAAGCACTGACTCAATGGCGATGCAAAGAGTCGCTCTGAAGAATAAGAAGGTGTACGACGACGCTGGAGTTAGCATGGGTAGCATGATGCTCATGCCGTTCATCCAACTCCCTGTCAATCTGGGTATCTTCTTTGGGGTCAGAGGGCTCTGTAATAGCGTCCCCCAGCTCAGGGACAGCGGTGTAGCTTTCCTACAAGATTTAACCCTGGCAGACCCCACGTATTTACTTCCCGCTGCCGCCATTGCTACTATGAACCTCCAGATATATGTGAGTTTTCTTCCCACGACCGATCATGCATTCTCATTTTGACCTGAAAATCAGCTGAGTGCCCGGGATATGAACTTGGCTGAACGTCCAGAAACGGGCCATATCATGAATCTTTTCCGAGTACTTACGATTGCTGGTGCATGGGTTATGGCCTCTTTCCCCTCTGTAGGTTTCTCAGTTCACCATCGTTTGCTCAAGTAGATCTGACTGATACTCATAGGGTCTTATGCTTTCTTTGTTCGTCGGTTCGAGTTTCACTGTCGCTCAGACTGCTCTTCTTCGGATGCCAGCAGTTCGCACCGCTCTACGGATTCCAATCGTCCCAAAAGAACAACAGAGCAAGTTACCAAGCTTCATGGAAAGTATCAACTTTGTCAGGGGATGGTACAGGGACTCTATTGTATTGGCAAAACATCAGGCTACACAGGAACGACAGAGAATGGAGCGCAGGCGAAAATAGAGGGCTCTAGGGCCTAGGATGGTGGATATTTATTTTACGCATAGATAATCGCATATGTAGCTTTACTGTTACCCATTAATCAGCAAACTCTACTACTCATATCTACCTGAGTAGCCTTACACAGACGCAAAGGCCAGGGGCTCGAGCTCAGGTATTACAGAGGGGCGACATACTTTGCGAGGAAACTTGCTTAGCTAAGCCACACATCCTCTCCCGACCAGCGCAGCTACAGCGCCTTCCACCTCGGAAAGCTCTTTCATCCCAGAGCATTGTCCTCTCATGGTATTTCCACCAACGCCGGTGATTTTGGCTGCCGCTGTACCGACAGAATCTGCGCCTGTTCCTGAAGATGAAGAGTACTACTCTTCTTGGTCACTCTTTCTCGTCTGCTTGCTCTTGATACTGTCTCTCTGGACCTCGTACTATCTGCAGATAAAACGGATTCGTGCGGTACATGAGACCGTGGTATCAATATTTGCGGGAATGTTTGTCGGACTGATAGTGAGGTTGGCATCCGTAGATATGGTCAGAGAGATGTTGGTACGTCATTATTCCTCCGAATAATCACCTGGAATATCCTTTTTAAGTTCTGGGCCATTGCAGACCTTTAAGCATACGTTGTTTTTCAACCTTCTGTTACCTCCGATAATTCTGAATTCTGGATATGAGCTTAAGCAGGTATGTTTCTCACACTCGTGCTTGAACAACTTTGATCTGACCTTGGACCAGGAAAACTTCTTCCGCAACTTTGGATCCATTCTCGTGTTCGCTTTTTTTGGAACCTTCATATCTGCTGTAGGCGTTGGGTACGTGTTAACTAACTCATTTGTTCCTATCTCTGACTTTGTTACAGAGTCCTGGTTTACGTGTATTCTGCACTAGGAATCGAATCTCTTAACCTCACGATACTGGAGTGCCTCATCTTCGGCTCGACGCTATCAGCGACGGATCCTGTGACAATACTGGCCATCTTCAACCAGTATAAGGTTGATCCAAAGTTGTACAGTGTAATATTTGGCGAGAGTTTACTCAATGATGCTGTCAGTATCGTCATGTATGAGTGAGTGCTCATACTTGTCACCTTCCAGAGAACAGTCCCTCAAGCTCATTTCCTGTTCACAGGACGCTGAGCAAGTTCAACAATGCCGAGGTCTTTCATCCTGGTGTTGCAGGCGTCTTCCATGGAATCGGTATCTTCCTTGCCTCGTTCAGCGGTTCCCTGGCCCTGGGGGTCATATTCGGATTAGGAATGTCACTGCTCCTGAAGCACTCGTCTCTCAATCAATATCCGTCCATCGAATCCTGTCTGGTCGCACTCGTGGCTTACACCTCTTACTTTTTCTCCAACGGACTTTCTATGTCCGGCATCGTGTCCCTACTTTTCTGTGGAATTACGCTCAAGCATTACGCGTACCATACCATGTCCCGGCGAACCCAGAGGACGACTAAATACATATTTTCTACCCTCGCCCAACTCTCTGAGAACTTCATTTTTATCTACCTCGGTCTCTCTCTATTCACTTCAGCCCCCACCTCGGTCAAAGTTGGCAGCTATGTCAAGCCACTCTTGATAATCATCACAACTGTCGCTGTGATCTTCACGAGATACGCCTCTGTATTCCCCCTCTCAGAAGCCATCAATCTATTCCACAAACATGCACGAGGCCAGAGACAAGAGGAACTCCCCCATTCTTACCAGATGATGCTCTTCTGGGCCGGATTGCGTGGTGCTGTCGGTGTTGCCCTTGCTGCCGGCTTCAAGGGAGAGAATGCTGCCACGCTGAGGACAACAGTTCTGGTCGTCGTTGTGCTCACCGTACTCATGTTTGGCGGTACAACAGCACGGATGCTCGAAGTATTGGGCATTCGGACTGGAGTAGAAGACGAAGCGGCGAGCAGTGACGACGAAGATGATCGCATGAATCGACTAGGTTGGCATGGCAGAAGGCGGATGTCCAACAGCCGGTACAGTGGTTCTTGGTCAAGATACATGGACGAGGAGAGGCATACGCTTGACCCCCAGCACTCCTACGCCCAAGCCGCAGCTCGGCTTGGTGCGCATTACGCTCCAAGAGGATTCCCCCGAAATCAACAATCTTCCCCCCAGAATGCAGAACACGGGCACGCCATCTTCTCTGCCTCCTCCTCAGATGACGAATCTGATATCGAAGTTCTCCCAATGGCACCAACGTCTCATCCGGATACCTCGTCTCCTCACGCAACTGAGTCACGAAATGGAGATATACCACAGACTGAACAAGATGGCAAATGGTTCCAGGCCCTCGACGAGCGATATCTCCTTCCTTTATTCTCCAATGCTACTGCTAGTCGGACGTTCCACGCGCGACGGCAGAGACGCGGTGGGAACTCCGGACAGAATAGTCAGGGAGGAAGTCTTGCTAATACTCCACCTGATAGTGACCATGAGGGCGATGGTCAGGAGGCCAACAGTCCTCTACACGATCATCAGGCCGCTTCAGCCAGAATAGAAGAGAGCAGGTACGAGAGGGGATTGAGAAGCCCGGTGATGAGGTCACCTAGCTCAGGGGAGGATGTACGGTCATAGTGGATCTACGGCGATGGATTTCATCTCCCGCTACTGTGGTTGTGTGGGGTTTGACGACTTGCTTTGGAGATATCTAGATTTTATACTTGCTCGTTTCTCTCTGTAATTGTTCTTTCCTGCTACCGTATATACACAGGCTCGCCGTTTGCATCGAGCTCCATGATAGTATGTGATTTTTTGGCCTTGAGAGGCTGTTTGCTTTTACACGATTTTCCGGGTGCTACAGTGGTGCGGGGTAGAGTGGAACCAGTACGGGCGCTTCGGTCACATTGAGCGTTCTCAACCCCCACCATCACTGTTGTCGTTCAGATTCTTCAAAATAGTCTCTTCTAAAGTTTTCTTCCTATCTTGCGCCTCTTTTATTCCTAAATACCGCAACTATAAGGATTGCGCATGCACTCTGCCGACGGAGGAGTTCTTGAATGTGATAGCTTCCATGGCCTCCTGAACTATGCATATGGAGGCTACATCTTCCCTTGGTCAAACCACATTCTCGTCCCGGCTTCCGTATTCACTTCTTCTCGCTTATCTTTTATGACGAAGATTGACCACAACACGGGCCTCTTGTTTTGTTGGAGAGTCCGAGTTTGCGGATATCTCAAGTGAATCAAGGGCTCCTACTTAAGAACCTAATACTCCTGGCATCGATTCCTTCTCAACTTCGTTTGTTTTCCCCACATTCTATTTACTTGCGCACTCTCTTGCACTTCTCCTCGATATACTTCAGAGCCTCTTGAACTTTGATTATCCCAAGAAAATGGAGAAAATGATTCGTCAAGCAAAGGAAGAGGGTTCTATATCTTCGATCTTCACGTCTCTCAATGGACAGGCAGCGGAACCCTTGCCACAAAGGTTCAGCGATCTCAAGAAGGCTATTTGGAACGACGGGTTGATTCAGACTTGGAACGAGGTTTTGAAAGAGCTCGATCTCACAACCAAAGATATTATCGAACAAACTAGTCAAGGTGTCGATGTACGTCAACCTTCCACTTTTTCGTTGACCACACTGATATTCATATAATCATCTATCAGATCATCCCTCGTGTATCTTTCCAGATGCTTGAAGCAGGCCTCTCGAATGAGATGGTTGACAAGATCAAAAAAACTGGGACTGTGGTTGTCACTGGAGCTGTTTCTGTAGAGGTGAGCATTTGGACTATGTCGGCCGCCTTCGGTCCGCCTAAATCTCCCTGCGGCACATTACTCATCTCTGGAGCTCGATTAGCAAGCTCTCGAATGGAAGAAATCGATTGGAGAGCATGTGCAGAACAACAAGGATCTAGTCAAGGGTGAGTGGTTCGACAAATTTATTTGTCCTTACCAGTGCCTGAATTTTGTTTTCCCTGAACCTATACAGGATTTCCTCAGCATGATATCCAGGTTTACGAACTCTATCATACCAAGGCTCAGATTTCAGCACGTACCAATCCTGCATTGATTCAAACTCAGAGATCGCTCTTGTCCCTTTGGCACGCTCCCGAAGAATTATTCTCAGAGATCCACTTGGGTACGCCGATCTCATACTTCGATAGGGTGAGGATTCGTGTCCCTGGCGACAGAAGCTTCGCCTTGGGCCCTCATGACGATCTTGGAACTGTTGAACGTTGGGAGGACCCTGCGTTCAGGAAAGTATACGAGGCCATTCTAGCAGGAGGTGATAAGTGGAGAAGCCATGACCCCTTCAACGCCGAACCCAGACTGACGAAGAGGCAGCAGTTGTATCCTACCCGGTAAGTGTTCTTCCTGTATCATCTTGAGGATTTTCCCCTCTAATCGAGACATCGTCTTCCAGTAACGAATGTTCCGTTTTCAGGCCCTTCCAGGGCTGGACTTCTTTATCGACTACGAGTGCTGGGGAAGGTACGCTGCAAGTGTTCCCCCGCCTATCCCTGGCGTCCGCGTACACTATCCTGCGACCATTCTTCCGGCCTCGTGCAGGAGCTGATCCAGCCTCGTACAATGGCGACGACTGGGAGCCTGATCTGGAAGGGACTGCCTTCCCTGGCAGTGTTCCCGGAAATACCCAGGAGTACAACCACTTGACCCACCCTCACATGAGATTGAACCAGACCATGCTATCTATCCGAGACCTCCAACCTGGGGACCAGGTCTTCTGTGAGCCACATTGGCGCTAACACCTTTTCATGATCTTCGCTGAGAGGACCATCTTCCTCTAGGGCACTGCGATGTTATCCACGCTGTCGAGTCTGTGCACGGCGGCACGGGTGATGCCTCAGTCCTATACATTCCTGCTATTCCTCTGACCCCACACCAGTGAGCCATGCGTGCTTATTGCCTAGACCCCCACTTATTCTCCTTCCTAGTGCGGACTACCTCCGAGACCAGCGTGTTGCATTCCAACAGGGCATCCCCCCTCCGTGAGTTGTTACCCATCAATCAGCATCATCGCGTCACCTCTGATTATTTGATCATCACAGAGACTTCCCTGGTGGTGAAGGAGAATCCAAATTCATAGGTAGAGCTGGGGAACCAGACGTCACTTCCCAAGCAGCTAGAGTGGTCTTGGGACTTTCGCCTTTCAGTGTGTCCGAAGGCCTGAACGCTGCACTCGTCCAAAGGGCGAATGCAATCCTGGGCTATTAATCTGAAGCTGCCTTGGGACGATGATAGGGTCTCACTGCCGCATTGCCTCAGTTTGTAAGATTGCGACCAAAGATAATATAGTTACAATTGGGCCCACCGGCTGCCGTTTGTGTGCTTATGTAGGAATAACGAGATGGATGCAAGTGTCGAGTCATCGGAATCCTCGGCAAGAATTGCACTGTGTTCGAGAGCCTACGGTAGTACGAACGAGAGAGCAATAGAAAGAAGCAGAGCTGTACTTGAGCACTGACTTCGTTCAGACTCTAGTATCGGAGACGCGTACGAGCAGCAAAGTCTTTGGATCCGACTCTCAGAAGAGACAGACCTCCATCCATCTTTGTTGATCATATTACGTAACGCTACTCTTGTTCTTTCGTTCAGACCTCCCCCCAGTCCAGGCTCACTTCTCTTCACTTCGTTATGACCATCTAATGTCCCAATCTCAAGACTCCCCTCAGAATTCAACCGACCATTCTCCTGAGATACCTGGCCTCTCTCTCAATATATCTCCAACGACTAGCAATCATCTCCTTCTCCCACTCCCAACCACCTCTCCATCCGCTTCTGGCCGAACATCATATGTATTCTCAGATTTCGTGACGGATGGAGTACATACGGCTTCAGAATCATTGCCTCCTGAGGTAGCGTCTGCGGATATCTCTATATCAGGTGTGTTCTGGCGATAGTGCGAATGCACAATAGCCTCTGCTCTTGTCATCTCCAGATCATCTCATTCTCATCGTCCATCTTGACTGGTGTAGTGGATCAGACTTTCATAGAGACTCCTTCTGGGCCAGCAGCCAGGGAGCTGAAGCGTATTCTTGATGTCAAATTTGGCGTTGGCCCGACTGTGCGGTCCCCTTATGCGATCACTGCGTTCGTCAATCAACACGGTCGGCAAACCTATAGGATCGGGTACGGTCTCTGTTCCTTACTCGTTTGATTCTTACTTACATCCTGGTCTGAAGACGGAGGGAGCAAGAGGCACCCGGTGCCAAATCTGCTTCCATCGAAGCTCAAGTCTTTTCGAACACTACCCCCTCCCTTTCCGCCGCTTCTCGTGAGACGCCCGTAACGCAGTCCCCATCAGCATCAACCTCCAGCAAACATGGGAAACGCGCTTCACGAATCAGCGTCCACACATTCCTTCCTCAGGGTAAATGGAGCGGGACGTCCACTAGGCCACCAACCGCCACTGCCCCACCACGAAAGCTCCGCAAGACCAGATCCAACTCCGATATGTTTGGAGAAGCGAACTCTGTTGCATCTTCCTCCTTCAATTCTAACACCCTTGGGAGGCAACACTCACATAGTGTTACGGAAGCCGATCGATACGCACCTCAGCAGTCTGGCGACTCTGAGACTGATGAACCCGCCCAGCCCAAAGCCAGACCCAGACCTACTCACGACTTATTTTATGAGAATATGGACTGGCTGCCTCGACCGTCTCACAGATCCTCACAGAAGTCGTGTAACGCGAGGCCGTTCGGACTCGGAATCACCTATCACTCACCTTCCCAGAAAGCAGAGCTTTCCGATTCTCTTGGGAAATCCATTTCAGGCATTCCCCCTCATTTTCTCCCGATACCGACTGATCGAAATCTACGGGAGATGCAAAGCTTCGAGAGCGTGTTGACTGCCAAACAAGATGATCCCCAGCCAGACACTGGGAAGAAGAATTTTAAGGCAAGAAGAAGATTGAGAGACAGTGTCCCAGCCGCTTTCAAGCTACATAGGCAGACCTCTGTGGTCCATCTCAGTCAGAAATCCCTGAAACTCTCAACGGACAAGGGTCTACCGCAGGTCCCGTCTGATAACTTCCCCTCTTCACCCGAATCATCACCACGCTCGCCTTTAACCCCGTTAGCTCTAGACGGTCCGCAGACGTTCCAGAAACCACCTTCACCTCACCTTTCATTATCTCCCGCCACCATGATGCAGACAAGGTATACCACAGAGATTTTTGATCTTCTCCAGACATCTCGTGGTGTTCCAATGTTCGACAACCTGATTGACGACCCAAATACTGTCATCAGATTATCTTCTACAGAAGAGGACTTCGCACGCCCCAGGGACGATCCAAGATTTGTTATATGGGGAGAACTAGAGCCACAGAAGGTAGCTCGAACAGGGACAGATCACGCCACCCACTCTACCACGGGGAGTAGCGCAGCTTCCAGCATATCCAGGAAGCGTAGCATGCGATCTAATGCGGCTCTCAGCTCCAAGTCATCCGTGCATCTTTCTTCCTCATCATCATCATTATCCAATGTTTCATCGACGGTCAGCCAGCGTGTCATAATTGCCGCAACGATTGAACGTTGGATCGCCCAGCTGACATCCGAGTTGGATTACGACGAGCTCCTCAACTTCTTCCTCACCTATCGTACCTACCTCAGCGCTGTGGACTTATGTCACCTCCTCATTGCTCGCTTCCACTGGAGCCTCGAGACCAGTCCTATCGAGAATATTTCGTCAGACGCAAGTAGCAAATATTACCGTGAACGTGTTATGAAAGACGACCTCTGCCGTCGAATTGTTCGATTAAGGACATTTGTTGCTATCCGATATTGGGCTCTCACGTTCTTCACCATCGATTTTCTTCCAAATCGTGAACTTAGGTTGCTCATAGCTGGCTGGCTTAACACGCTAATGAAGGATCCTGTTCTGAAAAAGTTCCAAGACGGTGTGGTGAGTATATATTTCGATATTTGGTTGTCTTCATCCAGAAACTCACGCGATGGTCAGACCACTGTTCAAAAGCTGCGCAACATCTTCAAGGAATGTCAGAAAACCCATGTCAAGACTGGCAGCAATGGGAAAGCACCGGTTTCAACGTCCTCTTCAGCAGTACTGAACCAGGCTTCTTCCTCTCCTCTCACTCAAAGTAAATCTTCCACCGAATCTACTCTTTCCATTGCTCCCGAAGAGGGCAAATCACCAGGAGGCGGAGGATCAGCGTCATCCACGCATGTGCTTGGGGAGAAATTTGCCGCAGTTGTACGCGACGCTGAGACCACTCGCCGTCGTCAGCAGGAGCAGAAAGATGCAGAGGATACCGATGATCTTGATCTTGATTTCTTCCCTGAAGAAGGAGGAACCACCAATGCACCAACCGGTTTCTACGGAGGGTTCCAGAGTGATCCCGCCAACGCTCACCTGAGCGCTGCAACAATGGGAGCACTCAGAGGACTTGGTGGGGGCTCTACTAGGCAGTCCATGGCATCCGATGAGCCCATGCCTACTCCTTTCATACCCTCTCCCGTTGCTATGCCGATCCATCATAGTACACTGTCTAGAGTGTTCGTGAACACGATTGGACGGCTGGGTCGATGGAAACGAGTCCTTAACTCGCGTGCCAGCGCTACTTCTCCGTTGAATGGCATGTCTAAGGAGCATGGGGAGACATCTGGTCCCGACGGAAGAAACACACTCTCCGCTTTTGATCTTGAATTGACGGCATCGAGGGATCTATTGGCGGTCAATGGCGGAGTGGAACGCTACTTGCAGCTCATTGAGGGCGGGCTCTCCCCTCCCAACAAGGGCTTGGTTCGCGAAGTCCAGGTGCCAGAAGATCGAAGCACAAATGCGTCGAAGAGCAGCAATGTTCCTTCAGATGTTGTGGACATTACCAGGAACCAAACTGTCACAGCTCCCGTATCAGATATTCCTTCAGCCGAGCTTGCTGCTGTTGCTACCCACCAGGTCGTAGCAGAGCAGCCTGAAGCTGAGACAGAGATGTCATCACAGCAAACTACACCAGTAGAATCGAGTTTTCATTCGCCTTCTACAAGGCTGCTGAGCCCCACAGAGGACCAAATGGAAGAGACCTACGAACGACCGGTGTCTGTTGCATCGTATCACTCCAGTGGCTCAGAGGATTTCGGTGTACCCGTCAGAAGTCGTTTTCAGCCGAATACGCCTTTTAATTTTGACGTGGTCTCTATTGATGAGCTTGATTTTTCCGATAACTCGTCGGATGAAGGTCCTGCCAACCCTCCAGGCCTCAACCGCCCCCCACGGAAACTTCCACTTCGGCGAGATTTCGAATTCGTGCAGCGGGAGAGCGTCTCCTCTATGGGCATTATCTCCAGAGATTCTATCGCTTCGGACACATCGTCTGCCCGCTCTTCTGTCTCATTCTCCCAGATTGATATTGGTGTTGGTGGAATTCAGCCATGGCAGATGAATGCACTCCTCGACTCTTTGAGCAATGACGAAGAAGACGGCGACGTACGGACCGCTCTGCAGAGGTTGGAAGGAGAGATCAATCCGAAGCGGCAGCTAGAGAAAGAAGACAAGGTGAATGGTTGGGTACGGAGCATCCAGAAACGAATGGCTACCGGTGATATTGGAGACAACACTCCCCGATTCCTCTATGGCTCAGACGACGAAGAGGAGATTGATGAAACCAGTAGCCACGCAACTGATGGCCAAACTGAAAACGGCTCAGATAACGGTTCGCAACTGCTTGTCGAGTCGCAAGACGATATAATCGATCTCGCCTCTACACCTGTGGCACTTGCTTCCTTCCATACTGCTACTATGCCGCCATCTCGAGGGTCAGAAGGAGCTAAGCAGCCGTCTCCTGAGGACGCTGTTCCTCTTGAGATCTTGCAGAGTAGGGTTATAGCGGACGAGTCGCCTCAGCCGGTCCGTTCTCAGCCAATAATCCGCTCTTCTCCACCTTCCAATAAGTTCGGTTTCGTTGAGGCTCCCGCTGCCCCAACACACTACTCCATCGTCAGACAGTTTCATGCTGACGTATTAGCGGAGCACTTCGCTATGATAGACCGGGAGTTGTTCATGGGGGTTCGGTTCGAAGAGCTCGTACTCGGAGACTGGATGAACTGCCAGGAGGTAGATGTCACTGACTGGGCCCAGTTCTTGAAAGACAGGGCTAGATGGAAGGTCGAGGCTCGATATCCAGAGAAGACCAGTGCTTTGGCCGCTGTCAGAGCGAGATTCAACCTTCTGGCGAACTTTACTATCTCAGAAGTTGTCTTGACGAGGCCAGCCGACAGGGCTCTGGTGGTCAGCAAATTCATCAGGATTGCTCTGGTAATTACCCATTTTTTTGCCCTCTTCTCACTGTAATTTTATACTGACATCCGTCATCCAGAAATCATATACTCGCAACAACTTCAATGCACTCGTAGCGATTATGTGCGGCTTAAAGAGTGATCCAGTGCAGAAGGTCATGCGGCGGAGCTGGGGAAGACTGACGACAAGTGACTTGAGAATGTTCAGCGATTTCAAGGAGTACACGACCAGTTCCGACAACTTCGGTCTGCTCAAGCAAGCCATCGATAATATCGCGAATGCGAAATCGGGTGATCCCAGTTCTCGAGCCTCCGTTGCTGGCGGTAGCGATATCCCCAAGGTCGCCAAGTCACCAGTTGAGACCAGCCCTCACAAAGTTGCAGCCTGCGTCCCGTTCATCGGTGCGTCGTTACTACCTACCTACTTCTCTCTGAGACCTGAGCTTAACTCCTCTGTTTAGGCGTTTACCTTTCTCAGCTTTGCGAGTTGAGCAAACTTCCTGACCTAATTGACCCCACCGCTCCTGAGCAAATCGTGGGGGTCGACCCTGAAACCTCCAATTTTGATTCCCCCGCTCATCCGGAAGTATTCTCCAACCTCGCACCTCTTCCGCCTCCGATCCAACTAGAACCGTTGATCAACGTGCACAAGCAACGGATGATCGCAGGGGTCATCAAGTCCCTTGTCACCGGCCAGCACTTGGCCAGCAAGCTCCAGTTCCCAGTCGACAAGAAGCTATTCCAGAAGTGCCTCAAGCTCAGGGCACTGGATCAGGCTGGACTGGACAAAGCTCTTCAGAAGTACCCCGATTGAATGGCCTCTAGCTTTGTTCTCACGACCGCTCTCCCTGATGTTATTGGTGTACTGTTTTCCTGTGTAAAACATTGGTTTATCACCTGTTCCTTGGCTGTGATCCTTCTCCCCCTTTTCACTGTTTGGCATGCGACGTTTGGGTTTTTTTTTCTTGTTTTGCATTATGTTTTCGGCCTTCAAACTTCAAGCTTCATCGCTCTTTTCTTTCTTTCTGGATTCTCTGATCATGTATGTGATGTCGACTCACGCCGCCTTTTCCTTCAATTTTTTCCCTCTTCCTGTTGTGTTTGACTATCCCATGCATCTCATTTCTGCAGTAACGTCTTTACTCCTTTTCTCGTTTACATATTCCTTTCTCTCATCATGTCCCAATGTTCTCGATTGTTGCACATAGACGTATTTATATAGGCTGTTTTTTTCGCGAGATCTCATGCAGCGCTACGCCGCAGAGTCATGAACCCGTCTTCTAGGCCGCCTGTGAACGAAGTATTAGATGACTCGGTGCAGGATATAAATCACTTCGGTTCGGGTGTATTCAAGGCAAGCGAGTCATCGTGATAGCACATTGTCCGAATTTATATATCCCAGATCTTCAAGTTACTGTTTACCAGCACCACCCGGATGTACACCACAGATCGCCTCATACTCAGGGCTTATCAGTCCGATGACTATGAGTTCCTGAGAGGGATGACGAACGAGTCTATCGTCCAACAGACAACAAACCGCACACAAAACAGACCTTTTACTTCATCCACCTTCGATCCAATATTAGCCAAGCTCCAATCGGACTACTTCTTCGCTATCATCACTCTCAAATCCGACCCAGAAACGCGCGTTGGCTATACCCTCATCAGATGCGGTTCTTTACTGGATAGAGATCCTATGAGTGTCATGGCTAAGGATAGGAACGTGATGTACGGGATCGCTCTGGCGCCTGCTATGCATGGCAGGGGCTTCGGGGGCGAAGTGACAAAGTTCATGGTCAATTGGGCTTTCAGGATGGGTGGGGTGCACAAGATATGGCTAGGGGTTTACGAAGGCAACGATGCAGCGATACATATTTACCAGAAGGCGTGAGTTCTTGTTTTTATCTAGCATTGGCCAGAGCTGGGCTGACCAGCGAGGTGCATTAGTGGCTTCGTAACGGAGGTAATAAACAGGAAGGATAACTGGCGGGATGGCAGGTGGTGGGATACGATACTCATGGGAATGTTGTATGAAGATTGGGTAAAGGATCCCAGATATCAGGCAGAGTAGAGCCAAACATTGATATCGACCGGTACCGCTGCAACAGTGCTTTACAGCAAGTAAATCTCTCGAATGTTGCAAGGGTTGGCGAGGAGAATCGCTGCTGCTGCTGCTTCAATAGTATTAGTAAGGGTAGCTACATAAAGCTGGCTGATCACAATAGTTTATTGGGCGAGCGAAGCGAGTCCAATATCAGGTGGCCCTCTGGAAAACACTCGCACGTGATTTGAGCGAAAAGCTTTGCCCAAAAAAGGAAAGAGCACTGGCTGCTGTTGCTCAGTGACTTCAATACGCCGTAGTGACACTGTCAGTAAAACTCAGTGATCTCGTCAATAAGGCTTAGTGATCTCGTTAGTACAGTACATAAAGCGCGGTGATGTTCAGTGATGTGGACATTTTCTCTGAATACGGTAGAAGCAGTTGTTTGTTCTTACCAACCCGAACTACAAACAGAGCCTCAAGAGGTATCACAGTATCTGAGGTATCTAGGACTCAGATCTAATATGGGCTAGCTATTCTCAAGTCCGGGCACCGCGCCTACTATCATTCACCGCCTTCAAGGTATTTCTTGTGAGATGCCAGTGCCAGTGATAGCCGCAGCATGGGGTGGGCCCGGTTTGGGATTATGAGAATCCTCTTTGTGAAGCATCCCACTTAACATGGGCACGGAGGATGCAACTTGTGAGGCCTGAGGTTTTATCATTATATACTACCATGATTATTACAAGTCGAACTGTGACTCGGAATAGAACAACTCGGCCTCACATTAATGTAGTAGGCTTGCTACTCAGATGATTATAGATTGAAACTCCAGGAAAAAATATAAATTCGTTCGCCCACATCCAGGGAACTTTTCCCTGGGACCATATTATTCCATAACCTTTGGATTTGATTGAGGAGAGTTCGAGCAGCATTGCCACGAATTGCACTTTGATCCTGCCTTCTGAACGCGCCTTCCTCCTGGCAGATGTCAACTCTCCTCTCTGTTCGGAAGCTGGAACAGAAGATTTTCTCACAATGTTCAAACGGGCCATCATCTGTTCACAATTATATTCATCGACTAGCAACATAAACAATTTCATCAACAACCCAGGTACGTCCTCCTCTACTCTGAAAGTGCCTCACTCAAACTGTACGAACTGGTCCAGATCACGACCGCATTATTCCTCACGGATGCATTTGGATGAGTTGACCTCCCAGTCTGTCCCGTAAACATTTGGTCCATGGAGGGTAGTCCCTTCCCAACTCTCGATCCATTCGCCAACCTTCTCGACAGGGTCATCAGTGCGAAGGCAATACGTGCCCGTACCCTCGATGCTCCCATTCTGGTGGTGGGTCGCATGTTCGTTGTCGAACCCTCCCTGTTAAAAATCAGATATGTATCAGCCTTACTCTATGGCACCCCTAGAACTTATAGTAACTCGAAGCAGAAGGGACTGACGATCACGGTGTCAACACCTTCGAAAGGGCCATCGAAAAAAGGAGTATAGAGGGCTATCAAAGGTAACTTGTGTTAACCAGGTTCGATGTGCATGATTGACACGGTGAGCTTACCGTATGCCAACGAAGCGCTGATGTCTTCGCTCTTCACCTCCAGGTTGGTCGGGGTAAGAGTAAAGGAGCAAGTATTGACCCTCGGTCCTTTATTATCAGTGGGGCATTCGGCGCGTTTGTTGACTGAGAAAGCGGCCACTGCCGTTGCGAGAGTGGCGAGAGCGATGAGATTCTTGAAAGAGAACATCTTTGGGTGTCTTTACGATGCGATAGGCTCGAGTGTTGATAGGAGAGAGAAGTAATATCGATTCCTTTGAAAGACACTGGCTTTTGTAGTAGTGCCCACCTTGGTCCCCTGGCTCTTTGAATTGTTAGTGCGCAGTCTCAAATCAGCGGTAGGGTGTTCTTAAGCTGCGGAAATTGAATAAGAATGTATGAGGGTGTTTGTAGGATACTGGGCGCACAGATTCCATCGATACGTACATTGAGTGTCAAAGACACCTACGCTGGTCGGAGATGATTCCTGAAGCACTTTAAGCAGAGAATTGCGGTTTTCTCTCTAGACTGTGCGAGGCATGAGGATGACCCACACAGTTTAGATCAAGAATCTGATCGACCCTCTCTTTGTTTGTCTCCAATCTAACAAAAGAGCCAAAACCGCAATTTTCTGTGCAGTCAATATACGTATACGACAGAAATTACAAGCACACGTACGTTATGCTAGCCACCAATAGAGGCTTGTGTTCCACGTTTGAGATGTCGATGAGTCCCTTCCTTGACACGTATACCGTCCCCAGCTGCGGAAAGATTTCTGATGAAGCAGTTGCGGGTGCCGGAAACTTTGAATTTCGTGGCTGAATAACAGCACTGAGCCGACTGGAGGTAACGTGGATCGAGAACTTTCGTCAACAGATTTTATGAAGGTGCGGTAAACTGGCAGGCATGCAATCCCCAGGCCGTTGGACCAGGCGATGCATCGCTTCGAACTTGCGAGGGTCGCATGTGAAGCCCAATCATATGCTGACTGAATCTAGGCTCCTGGCCCGGCTGGAAATGACCGGAAGCTAGAGGTAGACCGGCAGTAAATCTTGCAACACCTTTTGAGAAACGGACGAAGCGAACGTGAGGCTCGCTGCCGTTGATACTTCCTCTCTGAATTGAAGTGAAAACCCAGAGTCATAAAGTCATTGTCTAGACGATGAGATCCAGTCTAGTGCTGCTCGCTAGATATGACACATGTCTCGATATCGGCGCCGGCGGTATGTACGGCCACGACAAGAATATAGGACATGCGAGATAATCTGTAGCGAGCGTTGCTGAACAATTGTCCGATGGGTGGCTGAGTAACATAGAAGGCAAACATAGAACTGGTTATGTATCTCCATGTCAGCTGCGAGAGCAAGGACTTCAAAGAAGGTTGTCCCCTAACGCAGGCATTCAGGTGCCATCCTTGGGTCAACACTTGCGGTGGTCATTGCTTTCTAGGTAATAGGCCGAGAAAAGTTGCAATGGAAAATCGGTGGGTTGTGGTGTCAGCTGAGTCGTGGCAGTCTGTGGAGATAATGCAGATCTTGCAGACGCAGTCTATCATGAATCAAATTGGATAAGAGATATCAACGCATAAAACATGGATAAGACTACTCATTGACGTATACTCTCAGATTCCGCTCTGGTCTTCAGCGCAATCGCCATCGCGTCGAAAGAGTACTGTAGATCCTTTTTCATCAGCCATTTAATGATGTAGGCTCCGAATCCATTGAATTTCTCCTTCGACTCGTACACTGTCTTCCCCTCTTGGCCCAAAGTCAACGTCTGTCTGCGAATGGCACGGAGAAACGGTGCACTGGACAAGTTCTCCCATTCGAGGGTGTAATTGTCACGGCTACATTGATGAATGAGCTCGACAGGGTGCGTTTTCTGCATGAACCTTAGGCGACTGTCGTCCATTGTGGCTGGGATGTGCGCCGTCATGAGGAGATAAGCACCTGGCCGGGGCGTTTGGTCTCCCAAAGGCGTTCGACCATTGCTCTCAACTAGGATCTGCGAGCGACTGAGATGTGTTACTAGAGTGGAAGTTTGAGAAGGCCCGCAAACCCTCACGTAAGTGGGTTCCTGAGTAGCGAGTTTTATGAGCATCACTAGAACAAAAGAAGATCGAGCGTTTGAGAGCACTCACCATTCGCCATATTTATCAAATTCGTAGAGAGCCTGCCAAACAAGTTCTATGGGTGCCTCAATGACTGCAGAGGCAGAGACAGTTATGACACTGCCGCTTTCGAAGTTAACGCTCATAATAGTGGAGAGAAACAAGTTCAATTGTCAATTGACAGTAAGAGAGGAAAGGTAATTTCATCACACCACATGGTACCTCCTTTTGGAGGCTGGAGCTAAAGCGATTACACTATGTATAACCCCCCCATACAGGATAACCCCCATACAGGAGGAGGAAAGTATATTAATGGTGGATCATTGCAAGGTGTGCGCAAGATAGCATGGAATACTGGACGGAGAGGTCTGGGGATTGTACCGAGAATAGGGGATTGTAGTATACTCGGGAAAATATGTGTACGAATCTGTGCTCTAATACCTACTGCTCGCCTCGCTTTGTTTTGTTTTGCGTGTTTTTTTTTTTTTTTTTTTTTTTTTTTCTTCTAATTTGTTCACGCAGAAATACGATATTGAAGCTAGGATGCAGTATACAGCATTGCAGACCGGACAAATCGTTGAGATGGATAGCGCGAGATAATAGGAACTAACGACTACAATGTAGTATCAAGAGGGAATTGCAATTCTCTTCAAACGGCGGCGAAGATGAACAAATCAAAAGGCACATTTTGAAGGAGTGTGAGCCGTTTAGAATTGAATACCCTTGCCAGCACCGAAGCTACCGAAGTCGACGCCTTTACCAATGAAGCCGCCGCCAGGGTAGCTACCACCACCGTAGCCACCCCCCTGACCGCCGCCATAGCCTCCACCCTGCCCACCGCCGTAGCCTCCACCGTTTCCTCCACCCTGACCAGAGCCAGGGGTACCGGAACCAGGTGTACCTGAGCCTGGGTTACCGGTGCCAGGATGACCAGATCCAGGTGTACCTGAGCCTGGGTTACCGGTGCCAGGATGACCAGATCCAGGAATACCTGAGCCTGGGGTGCCAGAGCCCGGACTGCCAGAGCCTGGAGTACCGGAACCAGGAGTACCCGAGCCAGGAGTACCAGAACCGGGATGACCAGACCCTGGAGTACCAGAGCCAGGAGTACCAGAACCGGGATGACCAGACCCTGGAGTACCAGAGCCAGGGTTACTTCCGTAGCCCGAGCCAGGAGTACCAGAACCTGGATTACCAGTGCCAGGATGACCAGAGCCTGGAGAACCAGATCCCGGAGTGCCAGAGCCTGGGGAACCAGTACCAGGATGACCAGAGCCAGGAGTACCAGATCCTGGGGTGCCAGAGCCAGGATGACCAGAACCAGGAGTACCTGAGCCTGGAGTACCCGAGCCGGGGTTGCTACCATAACCTGAGCCTGGAGTGCCAGAGCCAGAGCCGGGATTACTGCCGTGGCCTGAGCCTGGTGTGCCGGAGCCAGAGCCAGGGTTGCTGCCATGACCCGATCCTGGAGTGCCAGAGCCAGAACCAGGGTTGTTGCCGCCATGGCCTGAGCCAGGGTTTGTACCGTAACCACTACCAGGCTGGCTTCCGTAGCCGTTGTTGCCGTTGTTGTGGGACACGGCTCTCGACTGCATCTGAGATAGGATGGATCGTTAGAACTGTGATATGCGTTGATCATTGAAGAAAACATACCACTGGGACAGAGGCAACAGAAGTCGCGAGGGCGAGGGCGACAAAAGCAGCGGAGACACGCATTTTGGATATAAAGAGTTTTCGAGGTATGAAAAATTCCGAAGAGCCTTAAAATGGATATGAAGAAGAGGAGAGGAGAGGAAGGAAGCGAAGTGAGGAATTCCTTCTACAGACCATCGAGCTTATAAATGCTGAGAGTCCTGGAGTTGCCAGAGCCGAAGTCCGCCTGAGTCCAAGGTGAGTCGGCATCGTACCCTACTGCCAGTGAGAAGGAGACCGTCGTGAGATAGGAGCTGAAACCTAGTGCTCGTAAAGAATGAGAACGAGATCTTGAGTAACGAGGTGATCACCACTCAAAGTAGGCTCACAAAGCTTTGTTACTTGATCCACGGAAATTCATCCTAAGACTGGTGTTAGACTCGATATGTATGAAGATGAACTGGAACAAATACGGACATACTCTCTAGAGCATGTGTGGTACCTGTGACCGAGTAGCCCGCAAAGAGTCGATCCACGTCCAGTTCGAGACAAACGAAGGGTCTCCTGATTTAAAAAAATCCTAGCTACCATTGTTGTGTCCACAACAATGCAACGAGACATGTCAGGAGGTATGAGATGGAAAATGATCATGATTTTCCATCGAGAACCAAGACCATTTAACGTCAGGTCTAGCGTAGCGAATTAACGACGAGGTGTAGAGGGGGTCGAGCGCCGAGTCACGACGATTCTTCTACCTGTGGGGATGGATAGAACATAGCAAAGGAGATCGAGCGAACGAGAAGATTGAGAATGATGTCGTCCTAAGACTCAGAGTCAAACAGCAAAAGAATCATGATCATGTGAGTGAGCGAGAAGAGCCTTCGGGCTAACGTCGGGCTGCAACCAGTCACCAGATACAAGTTAGCAGGAGAGTACCTCCGGCCACTTACATAGTACTTGGCTGTTACGCCCATACTCCCGTTCTCAGGCTGGTGATGAGTTCCGTGCTCAAAATCGACGCATCCCCTCTGAAAATGTATCCATCAGTCTTAATCCGTGATTCACCACTGTGCATAGTCGAATAACGTGGAAACTTGGTGCTCGCAATCACAGAATTGACGCCTTCAAAGGGACCGCTCCAGAATGGAGTATAGAGCGCTGAAAAGTAACGTGAGCACCACTTATGGCACAAGAAAAATCGACGAGCTTACCGTATCGCAAAGAATCGCTGATGTCTTCGCTCTCATCACTGATTGGGCGCGGTTTTCGTGAGACCGTCGCAAGGAAAATTGGATCTCATGAGACTCAAAAATCTGGCGAGACTATGTCTCTTTCTCGATAGAACATTATTATCTCGATAGAACGTTATTATCTCAACAGAACGCTAATATCTCAAGAGAATGTTATTATCTCAACAGAACGTTATTATCTCAACAGACCTCTAATTTCTTACGAGATTTGTTATTTCTCCCTTGGTTCTCATGAAAACTGTTCTTGAGCGAAATTCAGAAAATCTTACAAGAAATCTATTTATTGCAAATATTCCTCACAGCACCAGAATACACAAGTATGCAACGAAAATTATAGTATTATAAATGAAGCAAAAATTCCATATACAGAGAGGGAGTCTATCTATGACGATTGAACTTGCCATACCATGAGCTTTCCATTCCGCCATCCACCACACCATTGACTCGCCGCCCGTCCCATCCTGCAAGCCTCCAATGACGTCAACCGAATGGTGTTCGTACTAGAGTAGAAGAGTAATGAGATTCGAGAAATGGATCTATAATACATTTGATAGCTTACCAGTAACCAATAATCAAACAGACAAACCAAAGGACCAGTTGTATGCTGCAGGACGAAGATGTCAGGCTTGCATGAGGAGTGAAGAGAGGTGCGTTACTTACAGCAAAGTGGCCAAAGCAGGCCGACGTGTATGAAACAGCTCAAGGTTCATAGGAGGCGTAGCAAGTCGAGAGGACAGTGAAAGACGGTGATATGGTGGCAGAGACGAGGTGTCAGGGGGAGCCAACCATAGTCCTGTAATCGACCTTATCCAAAATCGAACCAGCAAATCTGGCGTCGAGGAACTCGGAAAAGGAAGAGATCGGGGCCTTCTTGCTATCGTGCCAAGAAGCGAGCTGGACGAAGACGAAGAGGGGGATGGAAAAGAGGCAAGGGAGGCAAGGGAGGAAAGGAGGGAGGAAAAGGGAGGGAGGGGAAGGGAGGGATTGGTGACAAGGATGGAGCGGCTCTATATATGACGTGCTGGAGGGAAGCTTGTGATTAAAGAATTAAAACTCCGATCAGCCAGAGAAGCAGCTCACCTTCCATTCCAGGCTCGCAACATCATCAATGTCTCGGAACTTTGGAGGAGGCTTGTCATGTGGTCATCCGGAGTTCGCACCGGACATCCGTACTCGGTTTTTCTGAAATTCTTCGAAATTCCCACACAGAGTCATTTACTTGTTTCGTGACAATCTTGCCAGATATGGAGAAGTCTCACGAGAAAAGTCTTGATTCTTTTACCCTAACCTGCATTCTCGCCATACTCGAATTTCTCGTGGTAATCTCACGAATTTCATGATGATCTCGCTATATTCAGAAGAATCTCGCGAGAAAAGTCACGGTTCTGCTACCCCAACCTCGACTCTCGCGAGAACCCTCAAGTCTCGCCAGAGTCGATTTTCTCGCGATGATCTCGCGAAAAGTGTGCCAAACCAGTGATGCCTTGACTCCCAAGTTGGTCGGTGTCAGAAAAGAAGCCACCACAGCAGCTGCAAGAGTAGTGAAGGCGATGAGATTCTTGGCTGAAAACAGATTCAGATTCCTGGGGATGCAGTGGGCTCGAATAACGATAGAATTCGGATATCGACTCTCGCTGGTGGAGGCTGGTTTTTGTAGGTCCCGGAGAAGGATACTGCGCAGTGTCAAGCTGGCTAAAGCACTGGATGAGCGGGACAGTATACTTGGGCTACGACGAGAAATTTAGACGAGACGGGGGATCGTTGTTTGTTTGAGCGGGCCTTGATGTTTCCACAAAGGTTGAACGAGGCTGGAGCTAAACTGACAATGTTTTGTCGGAGTTGACCCTCTATTTGATACTACTAGTATATTGCATTACCATAACAGGCACAAATACCGAAGGAGTGACATTCCATTTTTGAACTCTCTGTTCGAACAGTTAGCGGACAGACCGAGATGACTTCAAAAAATGATCACTACCTTCTTCAGGTGTACGGAAAAGTCAGAGATATAAGCGAGCGTATTGAGTTGCGGATCGTGGCGTCGACTTGCAGACGAATAGAATATAGCTGACGTATACTGTACTCTCGAATCAAGACTAAGATATCCAATGGAAAAGCTGCTAATGCGGTTCAATCCTTTCCAAGAACTGCGGCCGAAGACTGCTCGAGCTGAGAGAGCAGTTCAAGGTAATTATAGATCCAACGGCAAGATGTAGCGATAATTTGCTGTTTCGGCGACATAAGCCTTCCGCGGGAGGCGCTACCCCCTCGAGTCGCATTTGGGATTTCTATCGTCAAAATTTACACCTGGAGTCTAGTGTTGAGCGAACGATCGAAATCGAAGAAAGCGGTGCACTTACCGCTTGATCCTTGCCAAGAAGCTTAGTCTCCCAAAGCAAACTTTACGATCAACTTTGAGTGTGATTAATTTGTATGCCGATGTGAAGTCTGCTGCTGAGCCGAGGAATATTAGCGGGTGACTGTGCATAAGTCTCTGCTCAGGGTAACGGGTAGTGTGTAGCTAGAATGCCTGGGAGTGGTCAAGTCAACATGAGACGTTTGGACCTCAAGCGGTTCTGGGGTTGTAGATTTTTTCTTTAGCATCGTTCGCAGAAGGATGCTCAAATAGCACACGTCAGACGCGGTGCTTACAGAAGGCTACACTTACTTGACCACGACCCAGAGTCATCAATGCACGGTTGATCGATATTTGGGAGATAGCTGGAGGTTCGAGTATCGCCCAGTTCTTAACGGCCTATCCGCCGGCCCTGCCACTGACAGAGCAAAAAGTCGGACAATGCGCTCGTTGCGCAATACTAGCTAATCCCCTTTTTCTGCGGACCTCCGGCCTGTGAACAAGAGAATCAGTAGGACTCGCTAGTCATTCCATCCAAGCGCGAAAGTAACTTAACCCTACCACATTGGACCTCGCCTCTGGGCCCACCTTCCAATCCCAACCTTATCCATTCCTAGAAACAGAGTCAGCACATGTTCCTCTACAAAGAATCCCATTCACCAGAGTGCCTTGAACACCTGCGGTGCCCTGGCCTTAATATACCTTATTGTCTGATGAGTTGATTGGATATGTTTGCGAGCAGATGAGAAGATGGGTTCATATCCATCCTAGGAAGTGAGAAAGCAGTACAGTTCTGCAGCCACAGAGGGTTTCACCCACAGTTTGTGTGGGTGGGTCAAACTTAAAGCTACTCCTGCTCGGCTCTCCGTGCTCGCTCGATAGAGAGAATACTGGAGAGAGTAACTTTTGTCTGCTTTGTATCGATCTCCCTCTGGTGGTTGGGATGATTCGTGGAGTTGCAAGACTGAGCGTTTACAGCATTAGCTTGCTGGGGTAATTCTACACAACACGGTCGGGGCGGGGGTGGTAGTTCTTGTCATGTTATTATAACCAGTAAGCCGCATTACAGTAACAGAAGAATGGAACCCAGCTCGCAGCCAGCGCAAACATAGGTGAGGGTCTCGGAAAGACTAGAGGAGTCTAACTTTAAGCAGGCAGGACAGGACGGCGAATCCTACAAACTGGATGTCAGCTGGCGGGTCCACCTGCACCTCAGCCTCAGAGATGATGTTAAAAAGGGATAAACGCACATACGACTATGCAGACTCGGTCTGAGGGGGTAGAATTCGTGTTTCCTTGGGTAGTACTGCGCTTTGTGTGCTCCATGGGTCCACGTCTTGAACACCTTCCGTTCTCACGGTGGGTGGACTGGCAGCTAAATGCATACGCTCCGTCGGATCTTCGACGCGTTCCACGTCTTCGTCATAAATATAATCGTCGTCCAGAAATTCGTGAGTAGAAGGACCATCATCTTCAGACAGACGAACAGCCCCTTGCCTCCGCAGAGATTTCAGTCTGGAAAGGGATACAGTTTAATGGATACAGAACCGTCTGAAGGACATATAGGAAGACGCACTTGACGGACACAACCCGTTTGATAGCGCTAGCCCGTCGATACAGGATGAACAGGAAGCATAAGACCGCTATAGTTATGGGCAATGTGACAAAACTCCCGCCAATTGGTTCTGGTTTTTTGCCTGGAGAAGGTTCTGAGTCGGTCGTAAGCTCCTGGAAGAAGGTCGAAAAGAGTATGGATTATTGATCATACGTGCCAGGGATTGGTGCCATATGAGGTTGATATGAGGAAGAGGAGGCGTACTTGGGAATGCTCAGGTGATCGGAATACTCCGAAGAGTCCGATCTCGAGCAGACCAAAGGGGATTACCATTTTAGGTTGTTGATTCTGGGCCAAAACCTTTTTCTCAAAGACCGTGACATTCATGTGACTCCCCCGTGACTATCCACTTCCTCCCACTTTAAACAAGACTCAGGACGTCGAGTACCCCATTGAGCACCCTCTCCTCATCGTACCGGCTCATCTAGCTTTCCAAGCGTATTAACGACCCCGGATCTTCATATCTTTACCAATTTTCCCGCAAAAATACCATGTCCAGCCCCCAGGATAAGGCTGCTGTGCCCGCCGTAGGCATTCCAGGTCTCGAGGGCCTCAACGGCTCGGGTACACTCAGTGGGGAGCAGCTCATGACGGTTCTACAGAAGCTAGGGATAACTTCGCCTGTGCTGAACAAGGTATGTTGCAAGAGTCGTCCTCCTCCTACACGTGCATCGAGCGTGACTCCTTTGTATCACGTCTCTCCCTCATCACGTTATGCCACTCCCTATCCTTGCACTTTCAAGAGCTTGAGCTGATCATAAGCAATGTTTTCTTTGACGACGATAGCTGGCAGGAGAAGGGGGAACTATCAACGACAAGGACGCCGCTCAGACTCTCTCCAATTTGGCTCAAGCAGGCCACATCCACATCCCCCTGGGTCTTCCTGGAGTTCCTGGAGCTCCAGAACCAGGTCCTTCTTCTCATCCTCGAGGACCCCCTAATCTTGGTCAAGGCGGACCAAGTGGTCCCATGAATCTCCCTCCCGCCCCGATTCGAGGTGGCCCAGGCCCGCAGCAACCCCCGAAGGAAGACATCAGCGAGTCGATTGAACAATCACCACCTAGTTCTGAGCCCTCCAAGCTCGCCAGCAGTCTGCGCCAGAGAGGAACCGGACGTGCCGCTATGGGAACCGATGAATGGGCAAGACAGAGGAAAGACAACCACGTTCGTAACCCCCTTTCTTCGCTCTGGTATGAAACCGACTAAATTTGATTCCCTCTATAGAAAGAGGTCGAGCGCCGCCGGCGCGGAAATATTAACGAGGGCATCAATGAGCTGGGAAGGATCGTTCCCAACGGGTCCGGCGAGAAATCTAAAGGAGCTATCCTTTCTCGCGCGGTTCAGTATATCCATCATCTCAAGGAGAATGAAGCCCGAAATATCGAGAAATGGACTCTTGAGAAGCTTTTGATGGATCAAGCCATGGGCGATCTTCAGTCCCAGCTAGAGGAAGTCAGGAAACTCTGGGAGGAAGAAAGAGCCAACAGACAAAGAATTGAAGGGGAACTCGATTCACTCAAGGGTAAGAGTGGCGGTGGTGACGATGCAAAGAGGAAGGCTGAAGGCCCCGACACTGACAGGGACGGCAAACGAATGAGAACGGATTGAAATTTTATCACCCCTGTAACGATGCACAATAAGTCTTCGCGACTCATTTTTAGTCCCCCTACTCATTTCTTACTCGAGGTACTCTCCATCTCCTACCACTGTTATCGCTTCTTTTCTATGATACGTTTTGACTCGTTTCGTTACTCGTGTATTATCTGTATAAAATTCCCTCAAATTCTAGCTTTTCACCTTCGAAATTTGTGAGCACTGCAGTACTGCAGGATCGTAAACCCGGCGCTTGATTTCATATCTTAAGTATTGGCGCCACTGACCGATGGATTGTAGCGTGCAGGAGTAATCTCAGCTCTAGTTTGACTTTAGTCTCCTCGTATACGTACGCAGAAGATAGTCCCAGACTTACAAGGATCATGAAGTACGTACCTCAGAAAGGGAGCAGAGACTCGTGGTAACTCAGTAGAGCCAATCCAAGGTAGACTTCGATCGCGACCAACTTCGAGAGGGCGCACTCCGAAGCTTGATGATGTATGAACTTGATCCGCTACTATCACAGCAAATTTCTTCGCACTTACAGCCTCGGAAGGGACCAGCCTCACGACGTAAAACGTCCAACCTTACACGATACTCGGAAAACCCCATTAAGTTCGCGGGGTAGATTAGACAAGGGGGCACAGTGACATAGCATGTACGTACTGTGCATGGCGGACAAACGTCGGTTAACCGGCACCATATCCCTGGAGATCGCTGGAAGAGAGCACTGTCAACTGGGCTTCTCGAGGCCTTGCCTGGCGGCTCTGCTCGTGTTTACCTTCCACAATCTCGACGTCAGCTTCTTGATCACTAGCTTATTTTTTCTTTGATTTCACCTCCTCCAAGCCGATCTCCCACGGCCAGTCCCGTTTTCCGGTACCTACTCGAGCTTCGAGGCAACTCAAAACTAGCCACGATCGCTAGCTATCATAAACGGGGTTAATGCTCTCGTTATCCAGCTTTGCTATGATCTCATCTCTCTTCTTCATATTGTCTACTGGTGGCTAAACCCGAAACCCTTTTACCCAAAGCTAAGGCGGTCTTCGAAGACAGTCTTTTAGTTGATTCCTCGAGGTCCACACAAACTCCTGACGGTAAATAAAGCTCCTCTCAAACCGTGTGTTTCGGCGCGAGCTTTGGCCGCTTGTGGCTGGGATCATAGAACACTAATCTTCCAGGGGACGAAGAGCTCAACAAGCCACTTTTTCTTTTTTTACCAACCGTAGGTGACTATGGGGATCCTCCGAGCTCGTCCCCTTGGGTATCCTCCTCGCTTATATCCTTGGGGATCGTTTTACTCCGATTGTCCAGCTTCAACTAGCGGCTTATGTGGATTTCAGGTCCAGGGCCACTTTCATATTCATCTCATTGCGTCTTGGCCCTCGAGAGAATTGTGACCCAGACTCGGTACCACTCTACATATGCGACGCCTTTGGCACGGGGAGAGGAGGCTTGAGGCTCAGGCTCAGCGCTCAGCTTTCTCACAGTGCCGTATGGTCATATTGATAAGTAGTCGCAGGAAAGAGGGCACATGTACCAACGGCCATCCACGAATCGCACCTCCAAGCATGAAACTGTAA
This sequence comes from Agaricales sp. HM26-F1, assembly GCA_002718315.1. Classification (NCBI taxonomy): domain Eukaryota; kingdom Fungi; phylum Basidiomycota; class Agaricomycetes; order Agaricales; species Agaricales sp. HM26-F1. Next base: position 947,766 of record NIBX01000147.1, read on the forward strand.
CAGTGGGTCTCATCGACTTTTCATCGTAACATTGTCTGACCCACTTACAACACAGGCGGCCTCGAAGTATCAATATTCCTTCTTCAGGCGTTTCTCCCTTAATCTTGAACGAGGCCTGCCTCCGTTCTCCAATGGCCACGATTCCAACGTCCAATGTAGTATAAAGCCACACCCCGAATTGTAACAAGGGCGTGAGCGCTGAATCCATGGAATCAATGCTATGGCATCAAGTCCTTTGACATGAGAGCGAGTTGGTCGAGTCCATAGGAGAGTCGTTTCATACGTATAGATCGTAGAGCTTCTTCATATGCAGATTTCAAGTTCTCAGCTCTCGGTAGGCCCTCGAAACCACGACTAGGTGGAATGTTCGGCTTTGTGGGGTGGCTATCTCTATCGATCAATATGCAGTGCTCACAAATTTTGAAAGCAGGGCCCAGAGTCGCAAGGGTATCTTTTCATGAATATTGTTCCATTCCCTGCGTTTCAAGGGTGGGTTTCCTTCTATTGTCTCCCATCTTATATTCGTTTCAACCTCAGATTTCTACAGCTGGGATCACCATTCTTGACGAAGGATCAAAAGGCCACTACCAAAAGCGGACTTTTCTGATCGATTTACATAATAATCCTCCTCTTTCTCTCTGGATGATACTCACGATATCATCAATATCTTGAGAAGAGTTTGCTCTGTTCATCCCCATGCTCTCAATGGGTGCTATCAAATGCTGTGACTATAATTCCTGCCCTCATACTAGTAACGTTGCCCCAACTTCCTCTATTTCGCCCTCATTCAGCAAGGAGAGCACTAAACACAAAGTCCTGTGGCGTATCTCACAGTACTTGCCAGTGCTGGCTAGTAGTGAACGTTGATCATCCGCAACGACCTAAACCTTAATATTTGTCATAGAAAATCACAGTATCCTCTGCTCAGTCCACGCTTATTCCTTAGATCGGGCGGCCAACCTATCATAACGAACATTTGGTAATGGGCCACGCCAACAGGGTTCGATCTTCGAGAGGGAACATGGAGCCTAACAATACACGGGCGCCCTTGGGATCTACCTCAAGCTCCGAATGCAGATGTTCCTTGTAATTTTGCTCCTAAAAGCCCTAGGGATACTAAAGGGTTTGTCGTACTCGAACCCTCCAAGAATCTAGTGTTATCTGCACTCCTAGGTTCTGACCAACAGCAATCGCCCGGTTCACGTTCAGGGTCTTGCGATCATCAGCGATTGTGTTCCCGCGATAGTGCGTAAAACGATGTAGCCCCTTTGTCCCTGCATTGCTAGTGCCAATTAAGCCACTATTTGCCACCTCGTAATGAGCCGGCTGGCGGGCTCGTGGGGAGATCTGGATCGGTTTTTTAGGGATGTATAGTCATGATCGAGTTCTTCCCTACATTTCGGACAGTGTTCAAATTAGGGTTTTCAGGTGAGTATCGAATTAATACACCTGACTACTGTTGGGGTCGTAGTATTCGAGTCAGCAGGAGGATAGATGCTGACCTTTATGTAGAAGAGCTGCAGTCTACGAAACATCAGGCTCCTTCGACTTTGGTGATGGCTTTCAGTTATCAAGGAGGTAAAACACTGGGGTACAGGTCTTTCAGAGTTGCAATCTCATTTTCCTTCGCAGAGCCGTTGACACAGACGTCGGTCGAACTGTGCATATCATGGTACCCTGAACAGGAACAAGGCGTGCACTACATGCATCCACTCTCTTCCCAAGGCGAAGAACGTTGTATTTTTCACCCTCAACGGCACCTGAAGACTAGATAACAAGCTCTGATTTACCTCCTCAGGAGTGTCACATTAGGACCGGTAGATCAAATCGTAAGTGAGCGTACAACGATGCGTACAGCGTCCCGTCACGCTGGGACCAGATGATGCTCTTCCGTATTCGATGCACATAATTTAGACTGGATCATTTACTACCCAGCCATTGTGCATGCATAACGAATTCTTGATTCATGATCGAGATCTCGGGGTGTAGTCCCTTTTGCCTTCCGTCATGAAGGATAGCTACCTGTCGTGCATGCCTCGTTCCAAGGACGATTCAATCGCATCGAGATTCTGTATACGTAGCACGAGCACTATAAAAGGGTAGCCCTCAAAGGGCATTTCCCCAGCCCTCAGCATACATCCACACCGAGAGCGTTGTACTTGCGAGCCCCAACATAATCTAGAAAGCTATCATCCTCTATCCCTCTGGCAACTGAAATGTCTTCTCAATCCCAGGTCACACCTATTTTGCTGTGTGTCTGTGATGCCTCCGGACGAGCATTCTAATCTATTGGGTATAGGAATACTACTATTACCATGCTGGTCAAGAGAATCAGGGAGAAAATGTCCGAACGCCAAAGAGAACGCCCATGGCCTGCACTTTCTGTCGCGGTGAGCACTTGGTTATTTGCGTTAGTGACGGGACCTTTTTGCTTTCGCTTACTTTTTGACTACTTTAAGGTCGGAAACTAAAGTGTGACGGTTTACGTCCTTCGTGCGGGAATTGCAACCGTCGCGGATATGTTTGTGCGTATACCCCTGTGTAAGCTTTCATGAACTTCCTGGAGTGTGGGAATGATATTCATAGATTATTCTCGGTGCTTACCAGTAACTCTGGGGATCAGCAGCGCGGCTAGGTCTCTATGCTACTAGCTTATGGGCGAATCTGGAGCAATTAATATCCGTGTATCCTTGAGTAGATAAAGTACTAGTTCCGTCGTTAATCTCTCGTGTTTTTGTATATCGATTAAGTGCTTCGCAGCTAGCAAATTCAACTTTCGTCTCTACGCCACAAGAAGCCCCCCTCAAGTGGTTGTTTCCGACCGAGGTAGATCATTGACCGGCCCTAAACATGCGCACATGCTCATCAAAAATTTCTGTGTCGCTCTGATCGTCACACTAATCTCTGAAATCAACCTCCATTATCTCAACTAAAATGTCCTCCATCGGAACTCTTTGGACCGTCCCCATCCAAGAAAAGGGCAAAATTGTGCGTAGTAGAACCCCTCAGTACTTTCGACATGTTAATCAGATGCCTTTTTGAACCAGATCCGTGCAGTGGCAGCTTACGGTGGAATCGCTCTCGACCTCCCTAAGGAGTACAAACACTTTGAGGATAACAAGAAGCCAGAGTTCACCGACAAGTTTGCGCATGGAAAGATCCCTGCGTTAGACACCACCGATGGATTCCAACTCTTTGAGGGTCTCCCGATCGCCCGCTACGGTGAGCTTTGTTATCGATTGATTGCTGGCTGTTATATCCCTTGAGATGAGAGTATCCTCTATTTCAGTTATCCCTGTCTGAAAATAAAACACTGTCGATACCATGAAATTCTGATTTCCCCTGCTTCATCTCCCCCCTTTTCCCCCGCGTCTCAACGACTTACTAACTTTCAATCTACAGTTGCTGGTCTCGCACCAAACTCGGGATTGCTGGGAACGGACGCGAAATCTGCGGCTTTGGTTGATCAGTGGACTCATTTCGCCGAGAGCGAATTTTACACCGCTGCTCAGTCTGTTTTCCTGTTGGTTCGTGGGATAATTCAGCCATACAGTCGTCCTGTAAGTTCTCGTGTCAAGGAAAATTGATCACGGCTCATGATTTCCAGCTTCAAACTTTCTTCACCGATCGCTACGTCAGGGCTCTGAACACGCTCGAAAACCACCTTGCCACTCGAACCTTCCTCGTTGGCGAGCGTATCACACTCGCGGATATTGCCCTCGCTGGTTTTGTCGCTAGGGCTGGGCAAGTCTCCTTTGATGCGGAACAGAGGGCCAAATTCCCCAATGTTGTCCGCCACCTGGAAACCATCACCAACCAGCCCAGCCTTACGGACATCTTCCAGCCCCTCGAACTTGTTGACAAGGCCCTCCAATACACTCCTCCCGCTAAGGAGAAGAAGGAGCCCAAGCCAGCCGCCGCCCCCGCCCCCAAGGCAGAGAAGAAACCCAAAGCCCAGGAGGACGATGACGATGAGCCATCTGTACCTGCTGAGCCCAAGGCCAAGAACCCCCTCGACGATCTACCAAAGTCGACCTTCAACCTCGAGGACTGGAAACGGGCCTACTCCAACAAAGACACTCGTGGTCCTGGTGGTGCTCTCGAGTGGTTCTACGAGAAGTACGATTCCGTTTTCTTGCAGCTCAAATCTGAGGATTGACATGTTTGATCTAGCTTTGACGCACAGGGCTTTTCCATCTGGCGTGTCGATTTCAAGTACAACAGCGAGCTCACGCAAACATTTATGTCCTCCAATCAAATCGGCGGTTTCTTCAACCGTCTGGAGGCTTCTCGCAAATACCTCTTCGGCTCCGTCGGTGTTTTGGGCAAGACCAACGACTCTATCATCTCTGGTGCGCTGATCATGAGGGGACCAGATGTCAAGGGTGTAGTCGATGTCGCCCCTGATTGGGAATCTTACGAGTACACCAAGCTGGATACCTCCGATGCCGCCCAGAAGGCCTTCTTCGAGGCTGCTCTGGCTTGGGATTTAGAGATTGACGGCAAGCAGTGGGTCGACGGCAAGAACGTTAGTCTTTTCTTCTTCCAAGCACCCGTTAGACCAATTTTCTAACTATCTGTATTATAGTTCAAGTGATTCGTTATCATCAATATGTCTTGCCCCCCTTGCTCCCTATTATTTAGTCCGATGTTTATTCTATCTCCTCTTATCCTGTCTATTTTCCTTGGTGCGTTTGTGTAGAGTAGAGAAGAACCACAATGAATAACTGTATGTAGATTCAACCAAATGGGGCTCTCCCTTTGCCAAAAATACCTCGTGGGCATTGCTTACAACGATCTAGTTGTAGAGAACTGAACGTGAACCTGGAACCGTTCACGAGACGCGTTTCTGAGAGAATAGTTGGTCATATGACCGCACTTAACTCGACATGGACGCCCATCAGTCTGATTTGAATTTCATTCCTCTTCACCTCCGTCTGTATGATAAGTCACCATGAAAATTCATGAGCAGCTAACGACCTTGACGCTTCTATTCATCTTACGAACTACACTCGCTGCATATACCCTTGTGAAAGATTACTCCGGTAGGTCTGCTCTCCAACACGAGGGCAGCGCGGGAAACCTTCATGGTTTATCTTCCTCCATTGCATTCTAGTTCATTTCTCGACCTCGCGAGATCCCATACTAATACATATACATTCCACCAGGCCCCAATTTCTTCGATGAGTGGAACTTCTACGGTTACTGGGACAACTTGACTCTCGGTAAGAGCCGCCGTGCTTGCTTCTTTCATGTCCCTGGGAGATTTGATTTACCTCAACTTGGGTGGAACTGCTGCAGGCGACGTCAACTATCTGACTAGAGAAGACGCCACTGTGCAAAATTTAGCGTATGTGAATGGTGCTGGAAATGCCATACTCAAAGTGGATAACACTTCGAATGTGCCCTTCAACTTCAAGCGAAACTCAGTGAGTTCTGCGTATTAGTCGATGCTTCTCACTGAGCCTAATCAATGGGGTTCTTCCCGCGATCCTTTAGATACGTATTGAATCCAAGCAGTCATTTCCTGTGGGGAGTCTCTGGATCATTGATGCATTGCACATTCCATTTGGGTGCTCCGTAAGTGTCATTAGCCATAGGATCTCTTCGTCTATGAACCTCTTAATAATCGTGTAAGTAGGTTTGGCCGGCTTTCTGGACTAAGGGTGCCGGGGTGGAATGGCCGTATGGTGCCCATAACCCTAGCTGTCGAATATGTATGCTGCGACTGACCTGCTGCTCTCTCGTACTCCAGGTGGTGAAATTGATGTATGTCTCTTTCAATCTGCTCCGCTATATGGACTCTCGTGATTGAGAACCGTGTCCTCAAGATCATCGAAGGAATAAATCGGGTAGATCCATCTGCTCCTCTTCCTGACCGACCTTCTTCTGACTGTGAATTGTCATACACGAATCTGGATTCTAGTTATCGAGAAACCAATATGCTCTGCATACGACTCCAGGCTGTATCAAGAGCCATGTACCAGGACAAATTGGCAACGATTTTAACCCAGACTGCTCCATTCCAGCTGGTTGCGTTGTCGGTGAGACGAAGCCAAACAGCTATGGTGCTGGTTTCGCTCAAGTTGGTGGAGGTGTGACGGTGACCCAGTTTGACGTTTCTGGCGTCTAGTGAGTCATTTTTTGGGCTCTTGACCCACCATCTAACCCCTTGTCCTCCTGAATTCACAGTATGTGGTTCTGGAGCGTACGTGTTCCGCGACTAGCTTCCTTGCGCTATAATCAGATTTCATATTCCCTAGAGGAAGGACATCCCGTCTTCTATCGCAAGGCCTGTGTCGAATTCCACAGTTGATACCTCCGATTGGGGACCTCCGAGTGCGGCTTATCCCGCCAATGGCTGTAACATAGCCCATTATTTCACTCCACAGACTTTGGTGCTCAATATCGCGTTATGCGGCAATTGGTAAGTCTATCCACCGTTGGTTGTGAACCTAACTCTGGTCACAAGAGTATGCTAATCACCAGTTTGAGCAGGGCTGGCGTGCCGTCCATATACGCCTCAACCTGCGGCGGAACTGGACCAACAGGTCTATGCGTATGATGCTATGTTCCTCCACTAGAGAAAGCACTCACTGACGGCAGCCCTTTGTCCTTTCAGTATAACGATAATGTTATTGGTCCTGGGAGCCCCAAATACGATGAGGCCTATTTTGAAATACCCTATATCAGAGTCTATCAGGTGGACGCGCCTACGTCGTCCTCGTCCTCGAGCTCTTCTTCTTCTTCGATCAGCACCACCACAACTTCAATAGGTGTCACTGGCTCCGGCGTCCTGTCAGGAAGTGTAACAAGTCCGACTCCATCGAGTGCTGGTTCTCCCGCTGCCCATGTCATGACATACGGGGCTGTAGTTGAGCGGCTCCATCTTCTAGGCACGGGAGTGGTCCTACTCCTTTTTCTCTGACAGAAACCGCAGTTGGATCCTTTATTATGCTTATCTATAGCCGATTATTTGTTTGCAAGACCGATCACACACGGCGTACTGTTTTCATTATCGATCACCCTCAGGGTTGTGCAACTGTAGGGGGAAAAGCCTAATACTCACTTCAAGAGACCGACTGCCCAATGACCACGTCACCCGATTGCTATGGGCCGATGGGCATAACTGGACACGGGGATCTTGTCGAGGCAGGCATCCGCTCCAAATGGAGTTTTAGTTTGCACCCCTCGTAGTTCTATGTCTCGTTAGCTCTGTTCATCACGCGCATAGGTTCATATTTTAACCTTCTCGTCTAGCTCAGCGAGAAGTGACTGGACATTAACCGGCTCCCAAGCTGAAACTGTATTTCCCTTACTCAAGCATAGTAGGCCTCGCGCGTGTTCTGTTCACTGCACGGAGAGTATACATAATGAATCACTGTCGCTTCAATTATCATGGGATTTCTTGACTGCGCACGATGATAGTTTGTTTGTACGGTGTGTTTTGCTGTGGTCGTTGGTTAGGTCATCATCATCAGTCTTGTTCTCCCATCACTCGCACTGTGAAGCACCCTTGAAGCTCACCTAATTCTCGACGTTTCGTCTTCAATTTCGTGACGCTAGCTGGTAGAATGGATGCACAACTCTACCTTGAGACTGTAGTCACCATACTCCTGAGGTCAGAGATAGCCTTTACACCGGAAATGCTTGGCAAACTCACTCTGGCGACAACCAAGGGTGATTCTATTCGTCGCCTGTCGTAGATACCTACTTCGCAGCCTCTACCGTGATCTGCAACAAATTACAAGCGATGCAACCCCCTCGAGTTATACAACGCTGGATATCATTTCAGACGAATCCACCACTGGTTCTAGCCTCGAGCTATCCTCTTTACCAGCACCAACCTCTCAGCCAGTCAAGCCAGTCAACAAACTCCCACTACATTCCACCATCGCTCGTGTAGCGTTTTCTGCATGCTTCTCAGAATGCTGCACCATGTTTGCCATGCTTATGTGCCAAGGCATGGATCTTATGAACCCTACGTGAGTATTAACTAGCTGAAAGCGTTCAACTAGTCCAGCCTCACCTCTTTCTCCTTCATTTCTACCTCTGATTGCTGACTGGTCTCTAGCATCCGACTTGGCAACTGGAGGACATCGCTATTTGCCCTCTTGGCTCTTATTCTTGTCTTAATACCTCTCTCATTGAGCTTGGTACTTACTGTCGACGGTTCCTCGGCGACAGCTGAGCGAAAGACATCCGTACTTCGCTTGCGATTACTTGTATACCTCCTACCCGTGGGAGTCTACCTCTACGCGTTATCTTATATCCCGCTACCCTCAGCCTTGGTCGCCAGTGATTTCATAACTATCTCTCTGGCCAGGCTCATTGTAATTGGCACCATCATCCTTGGTATCCTCTCAGGATTCGGCGCAATGAGCAACGCGTGCCTTCATCTCGGTCTGCTCGCTCACTCCCAGTGGGTCTCTTTTCCTCAGGCCTGATACCCACTAAATTGACCCACTCTTCATTGAAACTAGTTCTGTTCCCACCGAGAATGACTTTGTTTCCGCGGAGCGATCTCTGGCCCAGATCAAGAGCGACCTCGAGATGAAGAAGTCAGAGCAAAAGAAGCGAAACAAGAATGTTACCGTACGTGATTCTCGTTTTAATCCACACGAAATTATGAAGATCTGTTGGGCCCAGACTGCTGAGAGTTCATCCTGGCTATCTCGGGTAACACCCTCGTTCAGGGGAGATGACTGTGGGTCGCTCATTGATGGTAACGCTTTCATGGAAGAATCTCGCTAATGCAAGAAAAAAGATCAACAAGAGATTGCCGGACTAGAGGCGCTGGAGTCAGAAATGACAAAGAATGTTGAACGATTACGAAAAAATCGAGAACGAGCCAAAGCCTCTCGTACCTGCCTCGGTCGCCTCGCTAATCAAGGTGGAAGGGTTTTCGCCGTGTACTGTGCGATTCGGATTTTGTCCGTGAGTCAATCTCTATCTCATTTTCGCTCGAGCACCGTAACTCGTCCTGATTGTGGATTCATTGTTAAACAGACCGCGATCCACATTGTACTCCCCTCAAAGTCCGCCTCCACAACAACGTCAGACTACATCGCACAGTTTTTAGCCACGGCGTTGTCTTTCTTTGCGACGGTACACTTGACCTCAGAGACTATAGTCCATGTTTCCCGACAAATAAGCCTGGGTCTTGTGGGTGTCATCATCTTGACGAGTATCAGGCTCGTGCTCCGAGGTGTCACAAAGGTTCGTTGAGTTTATTAAGGGGGTTGGGCACATTTACAACCAGTTAACTCTTTGACAACAGGTTTTAAGAGTTGCTAGCAAGAACCTCGCCGCGTCCCTCATGATCCTCCTGTTGGCTCAACTGATGGCAAGACTCTCCTTCGTGTCTGCGCCACGCTTATTCTCACTTGACACTAGGGCCTCTACCTCATCGCAAGCATCGTGCAGTTACGGACCACGTTTCCTCCACCAGTCACGGACATCGACCGTAGTTCTCACGATACCCAGAACCTCTTTTCTACTATACCTGCCTACGATGTGTTTGGGTCCTTATTCGATTGGACTTTCTTACTCTCCTCCATCGTAACTGGGCTGGGGAAATGGGGTGCATCCAAGTTTACTGATTGAGAGTGGTTGCTACAGCTTGTTAGAGTGTACTACTAGTCGAAAAAATACAATTGATACAGTCTAGACTGCTGCTTGTGCATGATCATATTATCCCAGTCTCGAAGGTACCTTGCACAGGGTCTCTCTTCGCCAATCACCCTTTATGAGGTGAACATTGCACCTCTTTACACTGTACAGCACTTGTTTGTCCTCCACAAATACCAGACGCGAGCTCGACTCTCGCTGGAGACATTTTGTCTACTTTCTTCGCAGCCACACCCTTGGTTCCTTATACCTTGGAGAAGAGTTTTGAGCAGGACAGGTTGGACTTCCCACAATACCTAGAACGAATCATGAGTCTTGAGTCCAAGGGCGATCAACTGACCAGATATGTGGGAGAGGAAAGGTTCTATATAGTTCATCTGAATCCGCGTCGTGCCAATCCTCCATCGAACTTTTCAAGAGAGAATAAATCTATTAACTACCACAACGCGTTGACAATTGTGCCCCTTCAAAAATTCTAGAATCATTGCTCTTGTATGTATTGTCGAAAGTTGATTTACCCACCAGCAAAAAGGAGCAAAAAGAAATCCCAAAAAAGGACGCCGAACCTCGTACTAAGAGTTCAAGTATGAGGCTCTCTTGAAGATGTCGACAATCTCGTCTTCGAATCGATATGACTGTCGTTCGTGCTTCTCCCTGGTTGACCGGTTGACACTGGCCCCATAGCTTCTACTCGGATACCACTGTTGTAGTACACAGTTTGACGTCCGTTGTACTCATTTTGCTTGTATTATACACGTTATAAATATTGACCTGAATTTCATTCTTAAGAGCGGGAAGTAGGGATTGTTATACCCAGCGAGTGTGAGCATGATATGGTATGGAATCTCGCTCACTTGGACTCCAACGTATCAATGGATATGATCAACTTTGGGTCCATGCTGCGCTGGAGATACTTTGAGAGGAGAGTAGCAAAAATTCAATCTTCTTGCGCTTCGCTTGAACTCGATTTACGGGAGAATAAAATTAATATTTAATCCTAAAAAGAAAATGTCCCCAGCGAGAGTCGAGCTCGCGTCTGCACGGATCTGAGACATTACGTAATCATGACGTCATGTTCCACAACGTGCTGATCTAACCACTAATCTATAGGGACCGATATGTGTGTGCACAAGACATCACTTATAATACCTTGTATCGTTTGGGATGAGGAGATGATTCCTCTGTGGTACTTCCTGGATATCCCCTATTTCCTCATTTAGACGAGACATGTTATGCACTAGCAAGCTTTCCACCTGAACGCATTACACTTCTCCCATATGCATCACCTCATCCGCCCATATGTAATCAACTTACGCCTCGTTCCCTCTCTTTTCTCTAGATCTCCGCTTGCTGGCTGTACAGCGTACTCGACACGTCCATAAGACCCATCTTGACGAGTTTCAAGCGATTCAGTTTCCTTAACACCGCTTGACGTCTTCACGGGCTACAGACAGCCCCAACTCCTCTAAGTGATCAGATTTCATACTCTCTCTATCCTTGCTCTTCTCTATCCTTGCTCTTCTTCACCAAGTATAGCAGAGTCTACTCCTCTCGCGCATCATCAAACCGACGGACTCTTCCCAACACATTACTGCTAGCTATAGGTATTCCACCACGTCTCGGTGTGGCACCAGATATCGCCGCCCACTCTCCTCTCAAAGTCCTGCAAGTTTGTCCTTCCAGCATCCCTTACATCTTATCTTCTACACCTTATACAACGCCTCGTCCACGATGCACAGTCAGAGCCTATGCTGAGTCCCACTTGTGCAGGCCGCCTTCTTTAATAAACCAGATTTCAAGGTGAACCAGGACTCGCCATCTCGCCCTTGCCATGCTCTGGCACCTGCTTGGCGTCTCCTCCCCTGATTCAATGTTACACTGCCCTGGGGGCCAAAGTAATACAACTCATCGAAGGGCATACTCTCATCCAGTGCTTCGAACAATCCAACACTGGTTATTTCGTGATGAGCCTTTCTAAATGGCTCATAAGTTCGACATAATAATCACATTTCCCAATACTCGGGGACGAGGCGCTCGTTCTCCTTCTAACCCTCACATAGGTTTCGTATCTCATTGGGATCTATCTACTCAGTTCCATGGCAGACATCATATACAAGAAATCTCGTCTGTGATCGCTAATAGTCTTCCTGTCGGATTTGAATGACGAAGAGTAGTCTTAGCCTCCTCTGGTATATTAGTACCGTATTATGTTTTGTGCTCCATGTGTGCAGCCGTCTTCGCATTGTCCGCTACTGTGAGCTACTGCGATTTTTAGCCCAATTAGGCTAAGGATACGTACATAGTACGTCCCAGGCCAAGTAGGCTGCTGTGATGTTAGTAGTTACAGTGATCTTCAGGTGAAGCTTTCCTGAGGCCTGAGGGTTCCTCTCGAGTAGCTGCCCATACTAGTGCTACAATATGAGGTAAAGAGGACCATACATGAGATCGTGTGGTTCTGCATTTGCCTATGTCACGTATCTGCATCTGCTTTTCAAGAGGGTAAATGATTGAACACAAATAAAGATGATAAATTACATATCCCGCCCTAGATAACGGGGGAAAGGAGGGACCAAGAACCAGAAAATGGAGCTTGCCATTATGATATACTGTGCATGGCGAGAAGGGATCAAAGTAACCGAAGGGGACGAGAGAGAGCAGGAGATTGGAATTGATAGGGAATTGGAAGGGAGAAGGGAGATATGAAGAGGAGACGGATGCGAAGAATAGAAACGAAGTAGAGGCAAAGAGAGAATACATGGTCAAGATCGTGAGTGAGATTGAGTTGAGTGTGAAAATATGAGCTGAGGAATGAAAGGAATGACCAGTATACATCCGAGTAGAAGAACCGAAGCGAAACGAGAAAAATAGAGCAAGAAAGAACCGCCAACAGCAGCGCTGACACCAAAAAGAACACCGCGAGGACTGAGGAAAGAGCGAGGTAATCAACCTCTTAGCTTCCACCCATCTCCCTTTCTACTAACCCTCCCTACTCCTCCGAAGCCCTCCCTGACAACAATCCACAGCCCTGTGCAGCACACGATGTCCTTGATCTCTTCAGCGGTGAGCACCAACCCTTCCTCTCCACCTCCTGTCGCCGAATCCGCAGCATTGAACGGCACTCGTCTAGCTATCGAGCCACCAGGCCCGATACTCCTCTTGCGGCACTCAACTCTGTCTACCGCGATATCTGGAAGCGGGAACGGGACTTTGAGCATCGACACGACTTTCGGATGATGCGGAGTCGGGGAAAGCGTCCCGATTTTGATTCTCAGCACCTGTTCGTCTTTCAGATTCTCCTGCTTAGGATGGGTTCCGTTGGATCGCGACTTGGGAGGAGAGAGACGCCGGACTTTGACTGTGCATGTCCACGGTGTCTCCGAGTCCTCTGGGTCGCTGTCGTTCCCATCGTCTCCTGGCGAATCACCTCTGCCGCCATCATGAGTAGCGGCACTACCTGTCGCACTGACCTGCGAAATCGTAGACATGCGATTTGCTTTCTTCCTCTCCCTCTCTTTTTCCTTGACGGCTGCCTCATCCAACGCAGAACCAGTAGTACCGACCGACATAGCGGTAGATGTCGAATTAGACGGGACGAGCAACGTCGCGCCAGGCGTCGGGGTCGCTTCACCACTGGCTGGCGAACCGGGGTAGATCGTACTTCCCCTGCGACTAGCATTTCGACTCCCACTGGGGCTTCCAGGAGAGTGCGTTCCTTTGGCTTTCACGGCGCGTTTACGTTTCCCGGCTTTACCTCGCTTCCACTCAAACCGTACTTCGACGCCTACCCCTGCTGTACCTCCGCCTCCTCCTCCAAGAGTCCAATTTGAGCCGGTCCCGCTTCCACTGCTGGGAGCAAGTGTCCGACTGGATTCACTCATGTTCAGTTTACCCATCATGCCTCCTAATAGACCGCCCTCGTTGCCCTTCAACCACCGTCTGACATGCCAAACGTACATGATAGGCCGGCTTCCCTGAGGGGGTGGGTAAACAGCGCATGAAAGCGCAGGTTGAATGCCTAACACGGAGGGACGGAGCATGGCTGCATTGGATTGGGCTTGGGTCTGATTTGCAGAGGTGGAGTTCGGTGTAGGGGTAGGCATATTTGAGCCTGAAGGAGGTGGGGAGGTAGGTTCTGTGAACTCTAAGCGGGATGAAGAGGGCGAAGGGATACTAATCAGTGAGTGTCGTTTTGAGAGGTTGGATATCGCAGAGAGGCGGGTAGGCGTGGTAGTTGTGGAAACATTGGACGACGTCCTGACGTGCTGCATCGGTCGCGGAGAATTTGTGGGCGTCACTTGTGAAGAGGAAGACATGTTCATAGGGCTGGAAGAATCGATAGCATCCTTCTTTTTGAACAACTTCCCGAATATGTTCTTCTTGGCTGTCACTTGAGCGCTAGATTCCAGCGGTGGTGGTGTAGCGATTGTATTCGAGTACGGTGCATGAGCATGTGGGTGATTCTGAGGCTGATCGTCCAATCCTGCAGAGGAGAGAGAAAATTTGGACGACGAGGGCGTCGCGTCTGGTGTCGCAGCGTTGTTCGTCGCAGAGTTCCCCTCGGTACCAGGGGCGGAAGAAGCACCTCCTCCCACGTATGGATGTGCCTTCCCACCACTCTGCGGGGGTAACTGTAAGCTGTTTCGCATCGGTGGAAGACCATCACTGGCGCTTCCTTGAATAACAGGAGGCAGCGTGCTGATCTGGCTCAATCGATTTTGGGCTAGGTTCACACCGTCCCTTCCGCCTCCCGAACCTGAAGAAGTGCTGTTGGCTGTAGCAGCTGGCCAAACTTCAATGGGCTCTAGAATCGCCAGATCCAAAAATTCCATTCCGCGCTTTGAGAACTTTGCGATCCTAGCATCTGTCCCCGCGTCGACGATAACATTCGTGAGAACATTATGTGCTTGGAGACTGTAGAGCGGTATAATCATCCGTCTACCTGACGCTGTCGATGACGTCGTAGCAGTTGAAGATATAGATGTAGTTGAGGTATAACCGTTGTAGGAAACTTCTGAGCGATTCGACGTTACGCGCGTCAGGTCTTGACCTGATTGACCTGGATCTGATGAGAATGCGGAGGAATCGAGAGATTTACGGGTGCCCCCGTCTAAAGAGGTTGGTTGGGAGACACCGCCTGGGGGACGGGATTGGGGTGGTACGAGTTGGACTTGGAGATTTAGAGGATGGTTGGATTTGGAGGGAGGTGGGCGGACGAATATGAACGTCTGAAAGAAGCAAAATTCATCAGTCCTGAGCTCAGAGACATAAAACATAGAGAAAAGGGCCAATTCACCTCACTGGGACCCTTATCCTTCTTTCCCTCCCTTTTCTTCACACCGAGCTCATCCAAGTCGCATCCTTGCTCTGCGCCGAGCTGCTTATCGTCGTCGTCATCGTCGTCCGGCGTGAATGGTGTAGTCTGCACGACTGATTGTCGGGACTTATCGTTCGAGATGCCGCCGGTAAAAGCTGCTGGTATGAGGCTCGAGAACGAAGAGAACATCAGATGCGAGTAGCCAGATTTCGGAAGATATGATCCTGTTGTTTCCTTCTACAGTGAAGAAAAGCCAGATTGCTTTGTACGTTGCTGAGGAGGAACAAAGGAAAAGTAGCGAAGAGAGAGAATGAGTGGCCGTTCACCTTCTCCGGCTTTATTGGAATTTCGTAATCAATCTTATTTCATCACCTGAACTCATTTTCCCTGCGTCACCGTGATCCCAATTTCTTCCATCTTTTTCAAGCCAGCTTGGAAGTTCTCCCGCAGTTCTCGATGCTCTAGCCAACACGAGTCTCTTCTTCTCTTTGCTTGATACCGCAGCTCTCAGCGTGGACGTGGGCTTCCAGTGACTGCGGTAGAGTACATTCTGCTGAACTCGAAACCAAATCAAAGAATGCAAGCGCCGAGCGTACCGTATCACCGGCGAACACAACTCTATACAATTCCAATTGCTTTAGCGGAGACAGTCATCGCCTATGACATGACGCCCTAGGAGCAATTCGAGCTTGGGAACCATCCCCGGATCACAAGCGACGCGTCTGCTACATCGAGAAGGTCGTAATGGCGCCTTCGTAACCCTCGACGTTGACCGTGATCATCTACTTCGATGTCAAAACTTCGACACTCAGCAGCGAACAGATTTTTGTTACCAACACCCAGCACTTGTTCCTGTGAACCCGTTGATGCAAAGCACACCAAGTTGCGCAGCTACTATCTTCTCCATCCTCCCACAAGGCCCGGAAACATGATGAACCCTACGCAGTAAACTCATGTATTCTCGGTACGGACAAACACGAAACATATGCATTTAGTTACGCTGTTCGTGCGCGGCGACTCCCTCCAGACTGTTGTTTGAGGGGGTGAATACGGATCTATTTACCGGTATAGGGACCCTGACCTTCCCGCCCACCGTCGCCTTGACTGTAAACACGAACACTGTTAGTGCTCGTCGCTCCGTATAGCCAGGACTCAGGAGTCTCGAATGGTCTGCGTTATATAGTACGTAGCAAAAGACTGGGTTCATGTCTCAAGGAAGGCTACTCAACTCCTTCAGGAATGGGCTACCTGCCTTCCATCCTCACAATGCGTCGTAATTCTGCGATTTCATTGCAGTTGACAGTAACAAGGACCATCTCTCTCTCTCATCTCCGAGTCACACGTATCTGGAGGCTTGAAAGATTTTACCATGCCCCTCGGCCACCAGATTCACTATAACTTGCTGCGGTGTTGGATTGACCACCACGGTGCTGAGGCCCCTGCAAGTCAGCCCCCTTACTGCGCACTCTCTCTCGCTGCGCATCACATCCTCATATCGATACGGATGGCCCGAGTAGACCTTCGGGATGAACGATAGAGGACGAGTGACTTGGGACGCATCTCGGCGCTCTTCCAGCTGTGCCTTCATATCTCGAGAAGACTACACAGCCAAATGACAGGGAGCTCACCATGACGACTTGTCTGTGATAGCCTGGGACGCCACGAAGGGACCGCCCGAGGACGTCATTCAGACCTCTAGGGAGCTAGAGTCGGCGGAGCTCGCCAGTTCCTCGTGAGGGGGTTAGAAAGAGCTCTCTGAGAGCTCCCTTGTCGGTCTCCCAAGAGATCATCGCGTTTCCCACACTCAGGACGCAGTTCCTCCTGGCCTGTCCTACACTATAGATAGTGAATGTACTGGCTACAACAGCTAGCATCTGGCAAACAAATAAACATTTTTCTATCCCTTTTGAGTACGATACTATCTGCCAGTGAGAGCTAGTGTGATCAGGTGTGTTACCAGATACTCACGGCTCTAAGATGAATCATCAGAGTCAACCTCCATAGCACACCCTTCCGACGAGGCCACCTCGTCCAAGTCTGAATCCGAATCGCTGTGCTCTTCCTCGTCATCAGAGCTCCGAGTCCCTGCCGCCCTGACCTCCGCCGGGACAGTGATTGTTCGTCCGCTGGGAGCAACCTAATGTAGAGCGTACCGAGAGTGCGTGAGGGCATGAGCGAGAGGTAAGCCTGTGCTGTGTGGACCTTACCCTGCATTTTGACAGCTCAAGACGCTAACGCAGGGATGGCAATTTCGGGCGGGGCGACAGCTGTCTCTTTGTCTCAGCCTTTCTTTCTTCCCTTTCTCTTCCCTCGTTTTTGCTTCTCTGCTCATTCTCTTCCAGTATTCCGCTATGGATCATTTTGCTCTGTCCAACATCCTCAGTGAATCACCAATGTCTTCACCAGCCTCTCAACCAGCCAACTTGCCTGGCGGAGACGACAATTTGGAGGAGGAAAACGGCCCCACTCTATCTGAAAATGAGGACGACCTAACCAATTCGCCTGACACCACGTCCAACAGCCAGCAAACAGCACCAATCGCCTTGAACTCGAATGGAAAGCGAACTGCTGCAACAGCAAATCTTGTTGCATATGCAAGTCATCTGGGACGCAAGCTTCGGCTCAAAAAGGAGCACCAGGATGAGCTTCAGAGCTTTGCTGCCCAGGTATGTTCCTCGCTGGTTTCTGGTTTCTTTGGATATGTTACCTCGTCTTTGGGCTGAAATAAAAAATCCAGCCTCCCAGCGAGCAGCTCCTGTGGATCGGTGCGCAGCTTCTCTCGTTCAACGAGTTGCTTAACACAGGAGGCACGCTCTCTCCCGAGAAGCTTGATTTTCTCAAGGTAAGCTCCTCCGCTGTATGGGTTGACCTTCTCAATGACACCGGATTATTGCAGGGCAAGATGCGTGAGCACGGTATGAACATCACATACCAGCCCACTCTTCGGTCATACGATAACGACGCATCCTTAATCCCCTCTCTCGAGGCAAGTCTTTACGAATATTTGCTTTTGAGTCGCCTGCTCATGGTTTTTTGCGTCCATTATAGAAGTATCTTATCCAAAATCGCACCTGGGGTTACTCGAAGCAGCTTCAGGATAATCAAGAAGCTCGTAAGGCTCTTTTAACCTACGCTGCTGCCAACTTTACTCGATGGAAATCGGACATCAAACGAGGGGTGCGTCTCCCACAACTTGGCTGCATTCTCTTCGACTGTATCTCTGAGTTTGTATGGCGCAGATCCAAGAATCTCTTGGCACTTACGACTCAGAGGCAGACATTTATCTGGGAAGTAAGGATATCATTGTTCTCACGAAGCTACTCCTCGATCCGAAGACCTCTCCCAAACTCACCCTCTCCGTTCCTCTGATGAGTCGGATCGCGTTTTTGGTATTTCATACTCTGTTCTTTTTGAGGCGAACTCCAGCTGATTTGAGCCCTTAGCGTTCTTGTTATATCGCTTTCATGGACAAGAACACACAACAAGTGGGGAAGGCATTCTGGCCTCAGGTGAACAAGCAGCTCGCAGCAATCTGCGCAAAATCAGCCGATTCAATCACACTGTAAGCTCCATCCACTCATATTTTGGGCCACTTTTCGTGCACATCTCATATGGCCTTATAGTGTGTTCGCGAAGGCCTTGCGCAACGATCGTAAGATGTTCGGCGAGGTGGTGCTTGTGGATACAGCTGATACTCATTCCATCGATGTAACATACCCCGCCGCTACGTGATTCTAGGGCATATATTCGTTCTGCTCTTTCCTATCCTTAGTTTAATTCCCCTCATGTTCGCACAACTTCAATACAATATCTGCAATTTATTAATCTACCACAAACATTGTTTTCGAGTTGGATGAGCTCAAGGGGAGAGGGATAAAGTGCTCCAGGGGAGCAACCACGGAGCTCATATCGTGAGAGCCCAGGAGGTCGCCGCGAGTGAGGTCCTCAGCATGATATCTCAGGAGCACCTTCCTCAGCTCTCCTCAGGGCATGATATCTAACGAGGTCATAGGAGTACCGATTTCCCGCGCCTGAGGAGCTCTCGGGTGGATCCTGGGAGGTCACCACCGAGACCCACCGGGATCCTCAGAAGGCGCTCTTGATGACCTCCTGACCAAAGGGCTGTGTAGGACCTCTTCGTCTGAATAGCGATACCCCTCCCTCTCAGTACCCTAGAAGCTCCTGAACCTTCGGCATCTTCGTCACACGTCTCTCCCCTCCTTTTGTGAAGACTGCAGCTCCCAGAGTTATCTATCAAGTAACGGATTTCTCGGTCTACCGGGATACCTACAGTCCGACTATTCGCTATTCGGCTGGCCTTGCCTTGCTATATGTCATCTACACAATTACGACGTCGACGTAGTAAAACCGATTCCCACCAAGTTCAAGGGCGCCCCTAGGAATCAAGGTTTACTCATGCCGGGTGATGATCTCCAGAACAGACCAGGTCGTACGATTTCAAGCTCTTTGTTCATAGATCCCACACCTAGTCAAACCTTATACCTTCCGGGTCATTCAAATCGCCCTGTCACCCATTCCCGTTCGTTCGTGGCCCATCGGATATCGATACCGGTGCACCCAGTGGAATACTCCATCTACACTTCGAATATGACATTGCCTATATCATATCGCCTGCACCATGATAAATGACCAGCAAGTAATTCACCCGTTCACCAGTCCGGTTCGGGTCGAAACGCTAAAGTCGGTAGAATCATCAATTTCTACGATACGAATACACGTATCATCTTGAAGGCTGCAGCATCCGAACTCGCGAACGGGATATCTCAAGTCTTACCGCATAGAGTAAGAACACTCACCAGCCTAGCCAATTCACCATGCGCAATCGGTATCACACCACTTGGCTATTGAGCCTCGTAATTCTATACTCCCAATGCCATATTACGCTAGCAAATTTGCCGTTTTCTGAAATGACTACGACGAGTAAAGATTCTCGGGTGCCTCGCTTTCTCCTTTCCAGGAACCGGGCCTAGATGTGTGAGCGGAAGAACTTAAGCAGCTGCCGTGCGATGACGAGGAGCTAGGGCTGGATGGCTGTATCATGTATCACGACTCGCCGTACGCGTCACCACGAAAGCTGGGTTCAAACCCAAGCCGAATGAACACGCCAGTACGTGGAATAAATCTCGAATTCACCTCATCAAAGTTAAGGAAATCTATAGGTGCAACAGTGAGAGCAAACACAAAGAATATGTACACGCAAAGAAGGTAAAACAGATTTTTACACTCGGAGGTGAGAAACTTTCCATCATTTACAGCGCAGATCTCATCTTATCGCTACATCAGCCGTCAGTCACACAACCAAACGAAAGAGAGATAACCAGACAGCGAAATAAGACAGGAAGAATCATTTACTGAGCACCGTCCTTCTCAGCAACGAATTTCACGAGGTCGACAACTCTCCTCGAGTATCCCCACTCGTTATCGTACCAAGCGATGAGCTTGACGAAGTTATCGTTCAACTGGATACCGGCGCTGGCATCAAAGATTGAGCTGGCGGTGTGACCGATGAAATCAGTAGAGACAAGAGCGTCCTCAGTGTACTCAAGGATGCCCTTGAGTGGGCCATCGGCAGCGGCTTTGATGGTCGCCTTGATATCCTCGTACTTGGCGGGCTTCTCAAGACGAGCGACGAGGTCGACGACGGAGACGTCGTTGGTGGGGACACGGAAAGAGAGGCCACTGGAAACGCATATAAGCGGACAGCTCTACAGGCCTGGTGAGAATATACGTACGTGAGCTTTCCGTTCAGCGAAGGGATGACCTTTCCAACAGCCTTGGCGGCACCGGTAGACGAGGGGATGATGTTACCGTTAACACCACGTCCACCACGCCAGTCCTTGGCAGAAGGTCCATCGACAGTCTTCTGGGTGGCAGTGGTAGCGTGGATGGTGCTCATGAGACCCTCAACGATACCATACTTATCGTGGATGACCTTGGCAAGAGGGGCAAGGCAGTTGGTCGTGCAGGAGGCATTGGAGATCTAAGCGGTATGATGTTTGTCAATAAAGCAAGCGTCGAGGAAGAGGGCGATACATACGACGGTGTACTTAGGGTCGTAGGCATCGAGGTTGACACCACAGACGAACATGGGAGCATCGGCGGAAGGAGCAGAGATGATGACCTTCTTGGCCCCTCCCTTCAGATGAGCAGAAGCCCTACACAACACAATCAATCACGGCCCCAAGAAGCATCAGGACGCATAAGAAAACTCACTTGTCGATGGTGGTGAATACACCCTAAAGACCCAAGAATCATCAGCTTCGACTCAAAGAATCACACGAATCATTGGGCATCCGAATCACAGGCTTCTCTAGACCCGTCTAGAGTGCTCTCCGGAGCGCATATAATAAGGTTTCAAGATAAGATATACTCACAGTCGACTCAATGACATAGGTAGCACCGGCCTGTCCCCACTGGATGTTAGCGGGATCGCGCTCAGCGTATACGGTGATGGGTTTTCCGTTGACGATGAGTTTGCCGTCCTTGGCCTCGATGGTTCCCTTGAATCGGCCGTGAACGGTGTCGTACTTGAACATGTAGACCTAAATATGACAAGAGATCGTCAGCGATTCGGCCATATATTGCGCCTGGGAGAAGGCGGATAGCTAAGTTCGTGGGCAAAGTGACATACCATGTACTCGAGGTCGATGAAAGGGCTATGATAAGATCATGTATGCGTCAGAACCAAGTGCGAAGAAAGAAAAGACAATTTAAACGGTGCAGGCAACAATAGATCAGATAAGCAAAGAAAATTTTCACGCTCAGAAAGGGAGAGACTGGAACAACAACAGCAAAATGCTGGAAACAGAAATGAAAGAGGACAGAAATAAGAAATGAACAAGAAAGATCCTCACTCGTTGATAGCGACGATGTTGACGCCGCCAGCCTCAAGGGCATTCCTCAGCACGATACGACCGATACGACCTAGGTATGATCATCAGCATAAGCGTACGTGAATCTCAGGGAAAATAGATTATAGGACGCTCACCGAATCTACATTTCCATACCACCCAATCGGGAAGAAAGAGAGAAGGAGGACATTGAGCATGTCTAATCGTCGAGTTTGATTGGATAGTAGAGGAGCTAACCCATTGATACCAACTTGAACCTATGGCCAAAGGAAAGAATATCAGTATCAGTATCAACTCCGCCAATATGAGAGCGACGACAGGAAGAGGGATCATCGTCATCGTCAGCAAGAGACAAATCGAAAGAGGGCTCAATAGCGGGGCTCAACAAGAAAGCGGCTCCATGTTGGCAACAACGACGACCAGGAGAATAAAGATAACAATGAGAGAGACGCGTACCATGATGGATGGACTTTAGTGGGATGAAGGTAAGAAACAAGAGGAGGGATGAGGAAAATCCTGTTTGGGGATTTCGGATTAGATGATATTAGATCAGATCACAAGATCTCTCTCAACTTGTTGGGGGAGGATTATGATTATCACTATCTCTTTTTATACGACTTCAAATTTTTCTTTGATATTTTTATCTTCTCGGCGAGGTCGAGTCAGTTATTTCTCATCTGCTTACTTAGCAAGACGGGCAGAACAGCTTTGTAGCTGCTTATTGAAGTTAATCCGGTTTTCTATTCATTCCGCTCGTCTTCAACTCCAGCGAAGCGAAGATGATGTTTATCCACACAATTCCACCACCGTTGCACAACTCCTATCGCATTTAACCATCCCGCCATCATATCTAATATCCTTTCTGGGAACACTGCCGCAAGTTTTACCAGGTCGTGGACGTGATGGGAAGGAGCTCAAGGACGATAGCGCTATACATCTCGTCGCGTCGCACCACGATATCCCAACAAGCTACGAACGGTGGATGCTGTCCAGAGAACCTACTAGTACAATACCGCAAATATTACTGGATATCCATTCTAGATGACACTGCACCTTCGATGGCTGGGCTTCTTCTCGGGTTGACTCGGGTATCCTCTGTGGGAGATCTTATCTGGTTATGGTATCTCGCTACTTCCATGATCCCCTTCGCCAAGCTTAGGCCAGTCTACGATAAGCCCAGCTCAAGGCTAGCTAGCGTTCATCGATACGAGATGCAGCCAGTCTCAAATTAAATCAATGATCTACAGTGCTTCGAATCTAGACCAAGTCTATGAAGGCTAGGATGTGTATGTGTAGGGTGAACGCAAGATGCACGTTGCTTTGTGCCGCATGAACTCGATTACGCTTAGGTGGAGTCCGTTGAGTACCTCCAGTTCTGACTCGAACTCAAGGCCCACTGGAACGTTCTAAAATTGATTGAAGAAGCAATTTCACCAGCGGCCAGCGCCGATGACAAGATGAGAATACAGGCTTGTGCCATCGTTACGCTGCTGTGTCATCTACATTACTGTTGAGACAAGTAGCGTGGGTTATGCTCGCCGTAATCTCCCTATAGCAATGGTAGAAACCATTTACTAGATGAGGTAGATGAAAAGATGGACATAGAGAACCCAATGAGTAGATGCGAAAGATACTATGATACAACGGTGGTTCCATGATCCAACACTATCCAAAAAAGAAAGGGAAAAACATGCAACAGAAAACCAGACAGAAAAACCAGTATGTACTCTTGAACCGAAAACTACTCAATACCAGGCATCTCATAATCCATGGGCACATCCTTCCTCTCCACCCAAATCGCGTCCTCACTCCCCAGATCCACCCCCTTGCCACAATCCAGTCGTCTCCTCGACGGAAGCTCTTTCAGCTCAACCGCACGCGTACTAGAGCGTCTCTGATATTGCCATTCTTGACCTGGTGGCCGCTGTTGTGGGGGTTTTGTCTCCGTTTCCGACCCGAGCGAGCATTCTCTCTCCGGAGCGGCCTCACTATCGTTACGAACAACGACGTAATGCTCCCCGTTCCAGCCTACGAAATCCAGACCCTTGAGCCATGTAGCGACGCTCTTGGCTCCTTCCAGCCATATTTCGCTCTGGATCTGGTACTCTTGATCCGACATCGTGGTTGGCGTCGGTCGTTTGGCTGGTGAGTGCAAATGCAGGAACGACAGAGACGGAAGTGGGGTGAACGCATACGCGAGGTGGTGCTGTGAGCAAAAATTGGTCAATCAGATTTGTTGACTTGAATAGAGAGAGGAAGATGCCTACGAGCGGAACATCACACCCCGCGACACACAACCTCACTGCGCTGACGCACTCCGGAATGCGTCTGACAATATCTTCCACCCCTGACCTTGTAGTCTGACCCATCCTTATACCCAACGCTCTCAGGCCCTTGAGCCCAGGAAGCACGTCAAGCACAAGGTCGAATGGACAGTTCCCAAGGTCAAGACGCCGCAGACGACGTCTGTTACGGACGAACCGCGTGACAGATGTGTAGAGCGCCGTATCTTCGTCGTGCCCGACGAGGAGGAAACGGAAGGAGGTCAGGGAAGGCAGCAATGTATGCGTCCATCCCGAATCCGGCGTCCACTCAGAGCCATCATTCGCTTCAACGACATGATCGCTCCCGAAGAGCACCCTGGCCCCACCAGGATCCTCAAGCACACCATGAAGCGTCAGACTCTCCAACCTCTCCGCGTTGATCACTCTACTGAACACAAACCCACTGATCCTGGTATCCACGAGGTCAAGGCATTTCAAGTTGCCTATGGTGTGGCTCTGGAAGGCGGTGTCCCAACTGTGATTACGAGCTAGGTATGCCCCTAGGATGAGGTGCGTAAGCGTTGAGTGGTTGTTGTCCAGGACGAGACGGACTTCAGACATTGAGGCGAAGCCATCGTCGTCTTCCGCTCGCAGTGTGAACTTGGTGAGCGAGGTGAAAGAGGACACGCCAACTGCGTCGAAATGCCAGCCACTACCCGAACGCAAATCGTCAGTTTATATCCAGACACACAAGAGAACCGAGAAAAAAAAAACCGACATCAATCCCAACTTCCTGATCACTTTGCCTGTCCCTAACAACCCTCTGACCATCTCAGCTCTCATCTCGGGGTATCCTACCCACTCAAACTCTTCTAGTCTCGAAAAAGCATCGAACGCGCCTCTACACAAGCGCATCATCAAGTCGCACATATCGCCCTCCTCGTAGGCCCAGTGCAGCCTCAGGCATCTGACCCTGCTCCCGAAGATCGGATCGCTGCGGGCTCGATCGAAGATGTCTAGACAACGATTGACGAGGTCTGTGTCTTCGCTGAAGTGCAGGTCTAGAGTGTGGAAGATGATGCGGTGGGCTATGGAGCGGTGGAAGGAAGAGATAAAGAGCCATGTGCGGAGGTGGTATCGGGGGATGTGGTGGGCTATCCTGTCCCAGACTTCTAAGGGCGCACGCTGAGAGGGTGGGAGACAAGGCCGGTGTTGAGTCTGTTTCGTCATGATAGGAGAGTTAGAATTGATGTGGTTGAGTGTATTGGAGAAAAACCCTGACCTCTTTAAACCAGCGTAAATGAGAACGAAGTGACGATTGAGAAGGGTCCAGCTTCAGGACCGCCTCGAAATCTAGTATTAAATGATTAGCACCCCACGTTTCCTGCTTCTTAGAAGGAGGAAAGAACTTTACCTTGATTAGCACTACCGACCAAGGCTTCGCCTGCTTCTTTCCTCGCGTTTCCTCGAGCGAGGTAAGCTCGTTTGAGCTGTTCAGTCGACAGACCAGGCGTCTTGAGGTATACTTCGAACAGCTTCTCCACCTTGTCTCCGTACCTAATTCAATAAGAAGCCCAGTCAGTTACCCGTAGACACAGCCCTCCCATCGTTTCCGAAAGAAGATGAGAGCAAGACAGAAACGACAGCTTACTGTCCACTCTCAATCATCGCTATCGCCTGCTTGAATAGCAACGCCGCTTTGTCCAACGCACTGAGTGTACGCACGATATCAGAGCTCAGTGTCGTCAGCTCGTCGTCCGCATCCCTCATCGTGTATTGCCTCTATGTATGCACACAGTATGACAGAACTGAAAGTCGTATACGCTGGTGTCCTTGGTATCGTAGCTGCCCAGCAATCTCGCAAGATATAAAGAACGGCGAGTGAAGCGCTGATTCCTAGTCAGTCCTCCGCAGAACTGGGAGATATCGGTATAGTGCGGAGACAGCGACGGTGCAGCTGAGGCGTACCAGGTAACTGTGGGCTGCAAGCGTGCGAAGACCTGATCGTCTGGTGAACGATCAGAAGCTGTGGCGGTGCCGCCGGCAAGTATAACCGTTTAGGCAAGTAGCCTTCGAACCGGGAGCACATTGACGGGCGGGGCCGCGGCTAGGCTTGTGCTCGACCTGGCTCTAGTAGGGCAGTCACTGAGTTGGATAGTAAATCGGAAAATTATGTATGGTATGCATTATGGGACAAGCTACTCTAGATAAAACCCAACGCTACCCAGAATTCGGATTCGACCTCTCGAACCAGCCACACTTCAATACCTCCACTGCCTTCAGCCTCTTCTCAGGTGGATAAGCCAACAAACTGTCTATCAAGTCCACTAGATACGTTCTATCCGAAGATGGAACATCTTTCTTGGTCTCCGTATCAGCAGAATCGGACGATGCCTGGTCTGGGGTTGGGGTATTACACGGCGGCAGATTAGGCAGCAGCTTTGTAACATCCACTTTAGGTACGATGTTGAAAGCGAGTGTGCTCGCGTCTGGTAAATCTGTGAAACCCTAGGAAGAGTGGATGGATCCTGAGCATAAACAAATACAAAAGGACAACGAAACCAACTCACTGGCCAACTCGTCGAATCCGGCGTCCCTCTGACCTTGAATATACTCCAGGCCAGACCGATCTCGCCTCGAGTCGAGTCGAACAGTGGAAGACGAGTCCATTCGTATGTCAGAGCTTGTGGTTCATCTGCTCCATTTCGTGGCCACCTTGCCGGCCAATCGCCTTGCGTCGAACGGGTCTTACCAAGCACAATGAACGCTCTCTTCAACCCGTCCCCATCCTCCTCATCCTCCTCGTCCTCGCTATCATCACTCTCCTCCCCCATCCCAAACCCATCCCCAAAGCCAGATCTCAAGCTAGCTTTGAGAGGCCGGAAACACTCTGCGAGAACACAGCCCGCGCTCCAGAGATCCACGGCCCTTGCGTCGTAAGTTCGTGAGCCGAACAGCAGCTCTGGCGGCCTGTAAGGTCTTTTTTTTGTGGCATTTGTGGAGTGAGCAAGGTGTTTGGAAGGGAAGGGAGGGAGGATTCACCCTGTAGAGACTTCGAAATACATCCTTTCTTTGCGTTCCGGCCAAAGATCTTCCATCTCTGTCGTGCTTTCTGTATCCGTGGTCGCCTCCGAACCGAGTTGAGGACTGGAACTAGATTCCTCACGATACGCGATGCCGAAATCGATTAGCCTGAGTCTCACCCCGGCTCCATCACTCTCAACGGACCCAGGACAAGGGTCAAGAGACGCAGACCCTTGCTGGTGCTCTAAGAGAATATTCGCAGGCTTGATGTCCCTATGCGCGATAGCCCTGTCCGTATGATGTAAGTACGCCAGAGCAGCGAACAACTGGCGAGTTATCGATTTCGTGAGCTGAACAAACGTGTTCATCTTGAGATTCGAATTCAGATGTCCGTGGCTCTCTGAGGATTCGTGTGTATCCCCATTCAAGGATCCATATTCGTCTCTCCCATCCACACCCAAACGCTCCAATAGAGCGGCGATCAACGGATGCGGCATCGGTAACTGACAACCTTCAAGTGAATCCCCTGGGGGACTCCAAGGTGAGAACCACGGATCTTCGAAAAGTTCTTCTAATGAATAGGGGAGGTAGGGCATGCTGTAACTCAGCGTCGTGTGGATTTCATCGGGCCAGGAGGAGACAAAGGGTATGATCTGTCAGATTGGCCTACATTAGGAAAAGAAAAACGGGGAGGAGCTCAGAAGGAAAGGATACGCACGTTCGGATGAGAGAGCGTCCTGAGCAATCGCACTTCTTTCACGATATCATGCGGCTCTTGGCTGAACTCGCGTCTCATCGTAGAAGACTTGACGACAACGCATCTACTTGCTGCCTGAGGCTCTCCTTCGCAGCTCGCTCCATCGGTGTCGCAAATTGTCATCTTACGAACCATGGAATACGGTCCATCGCAGATGACCTCTGTCCCCTCCTCTCCTCTGAGCTCCATATCATAGTCAGAGTCAGATTCCGAGAAGTCATAGTTTCGTGAATCCGAATCCAGGAAGTAGGCCCTCGGACTAGAGGAGTATTGCCCTTCGTAGAGACTAGTCTGGCCGGGTATACTCTCGCTTATGGAGGCAGGTTGGCCACCATCAACATGGTTATCGTCATGGTCGTGGTCATATTCGTCAACATAACCCCCAGATCGCTGAAACACCTGACCATAGGCATCCAAGCTAAAACCACCAGCCTCCCCACGAGACAACCCACGATGGAACGAGTTCCGATGATTATTGTACTCCCAATTCCGAGTCGAGGGCCTCTGACTGGTGCTCGCGGTCTGCGGGCGAGGAGTAGCGTCGTCGTACGTGTATGGTGTACTGTAGCTGATATGAGAGGAGTGAACCCTGGAGGAAGAGGAGTGGTTGTCTGGTAGATTTGGAATGCTGGGGCTCGGATCTGGGTTGGAGACAGAGAAAGCAAACGCGTCTTCGTAGTGCATGGTATGAGGACGATTCGCGTTAAAGTTCATCGTCTATTAGCCACAGTATAGCTTCTGGTATAGCTTCTGGATATTTTATATCGCTGGATGAGGTATTTTGAAGTTTGGAGAACCAGTGGAGAGAAGCTATAGTAGTTGAACTGCTGTATTTTCTTCGCAATGTATGAGCTGGGCCAGATTGCC
This sequence comes from Agaricales sp. HM26-F1, assembly GCA_002718315.1. Classification (NCBI taxonomy): domain Eukaryota; kingdom Fungi; phylum Basidiomycota; class Agaricomycetes; order Agaricales; species Agaricales sp. HM26-F1. The sequence goes on from NIBX01000147.1 coordinate 976,494, forward strand.
GCGCCTACACCGTCGTCGACGGCGGCGATTGCAGCAGTTGACGGGTTACTTTCCAGATCGTTAGTCTGACTGATCTTAGGAGACGAGGGAAGGCAGAAGAGGCAAAGCCACGAGCGTCGTCTCGTGTCTATGACTTGGTTTTTTGACGTTCTCAACGTCGACAACGACGACGGCGACGACGACGCGCGCGATGCAGAGAGCAGTTGTTGGAACAGATATCTCGGTCCGGTTCAGCGGGGTTGATGGTCGTCTTGGGTGTCATGGTTACCACGACGTTGTCACTCTCTTCTTCGTTGACCTTCAAAGTTTCCTCTGCTTCCTGCGTCTCGTCAATTTCTCTGGCGTAGTACTTGTTCGGATATATTCCAACATCGAATTGGGTTATAACTTGCACGGCTCGATCATCTGTCGTACATAACACGGCTCTGGAGATCATGATGCACGTCTATTCACCGAGGCGGTGAGAAATCCGAAGCTAAGGACTAGCTGGCTACGTGGCATTCCACGATATCTGCTTTTACTTATAGTGCCTTGGAACCAATCTGAGCTACTGGCACACTGGTCTCCTATACTTCTGCGCAGCGAAAGAGATACACAACGAACCTTCGATACTACGGAAGGATAGGTACGTAAAATCCCATGGAGTAACGCTCCATCGTCCATTGTCCGTATTGTCGTATTGATCATTGAGGTGCATGTAGGATTTAGCATCCCGGATTCATTGTCGAGTGACCATTACCCTGAGCTGAGGTGTATAAAATACACCCTCTACTCGACTCCCAGTTCCCTTAGTGCCCACCTCTGATTTGCTTTTGCTCTGTGAGCGAGCGGTATGTTCTCTCTCTGACTTCCGTCAACGTACTACTAATGTGCTTACTCCGAACCTCCTTCAGACTTGGCATCTTTCGACCTCATACTCACGAACTTTACGCACATATTCTTATTGAACCTCGCGTAGTGGCTCGATGATCAAGACAAGCTGCAACGCCTTCCTTACCACGCTGCTGCTCCTCTCCCTCGCTCTGTCTGCAGTACGATATCATACATTGAACAGAGCTTGTATCAGGGATCAACAGCTCAGGAGCCACTCCACACATCACAATGCTTATTCGTCATCAAATTCGACTACCATGGGGCTATGGAATGGGCCACAACATGCTGCGGTATATTCGACTGTAGCTACACCGACTGCAGGCTCAGTACGGGATGGGAGAGACGCCTATAGTGTTTGTGAATAGACTGCACTGGTGTCCTTGGTTCTGTGAACTGCTGTGCCGTTTTGCGTTGTAATTCTAGCTGTATTTGTATCTCGACCTGTTCATTTTGAGCTTTATCCTGGATCCTGCTCCAGGAGCGAACATAAATATCCTGTCGAAATCCCACCTAATCTAATCTCTTGATCATTTTTGATCGTCGATCAGAATAATCAATGTAACCTGATCCGTTCTCTCAGCGATCACGTGAGCGTGGTTCTGAGAGGTGGGTATAGGTCAGGTTAGAAGAGAAATAGGACAGGAAGTCCTAAGTTTATACACAAAACAAAAGACCTTACCAGGATAAAAAGGGGACAGCATATGTGCTGAGCAAGAGACATTGAACCGAGAACACAGTTCTCGGCAATTCAGATCAGATGAACCGTTGAGAATGCAGAGACTGCTCGCATATAGAGGTAGAAAGCAAAATGTATAAAGCACAGCAGTAAGATTTAACGGATACAATGTGATCGAAGGTGTACAAGAGATATCGCAATAGTGATCAAGCAATAGAAAAAGCGGACAAGGCAATAAAAAGATCAAAGACACCTGAGAGGTGGAAGGAGTGTGAGCCGTTTAGAATTGGATGCCCTTGCCAGCACCGAAGCCACCAAAGTCGATGCCTTTCCCAATGGAGCCACCGCCATAGCCCCCACCCTGACCGCCGCCGAAGCCCCCACCCTGTCCACCGCCATAGCCTCCACCCTGTCCACCGCCGTAGCCTCCACCGTATCCTCCACCCTGACCAGAGCCAGGGGAACCGTACCCAGAACCGGGAGAGCCAGAGCCAGGCGTACCGGAGCCAGGAGTACCTGAGCCTGGGGTACCAGTGCCGGGATGGCCAGAGCCTGGAGTGCCGGAACCAGGAGTACCCGAGCCAGGAGTCCCAGAGCCAGGGTTACTTCCGTAGCCTGAACCTGGAGTCCCGGAGCCAGGCGTACCGGAACCAGGAGTACCTGAACCTGGGTTACCAGTACCAGGATGACCAGATCCAGGAGTACCTGAGCCTGGGGTGCCAGAGCCAGGATTACCAGAACCGGGATGGCCCGACCCAGGAGTGCCAGAACCTGGAGTGCCAGAGCCTGGGTTACTTCCGTACCCTGAGCCAGGAGTACCAGAACCTGGTTTACCATTGCCAGGATGACCAGAGCCTGGAGAACCAGATCCCGGAGTGCCAGAGCCTGGGGTACCAGTACCGGGATGACCTGAGCCAGGTGTGCCTGAGCCTGGAGTACCAGATCCTGGGGTACCAGAGCCAGGATGCCCAGAACCAGGAGTACCCGAGCCTGGAGTACCCGAGCCGGGATGACCAGAACCAGGAGTGCCAGAGCCTGGAGTACCCGAGCCGGGGATGCTACCATAACCTGAGCCTGGAGTGCCAGAGCCAGAGCCGGGATTACTGCCGTGGCCTGAGCCTGGAGTGCCGGAGCCAGAGCCAGGGTTGCTGCCATGACCCGATCCTGGAGTGCCAGAGCCAGAACCAGGGTTGCCGCCATGGCCTGACCCAGGGCTTGTACCGTAACCACTACCAGGCTGGCTTCCGTAGCCGTTGTTGCCGTTGTTGTGGGACACGCTTCTGGACTGCATCTAAAATAGGATGAATTGTCAGAACTACGAGAAACGCTAATGATTGAAGAAACATACCACTGGGACAGAGGCAACAGAAGTTGCGAGGGCGAGGGCGACAAAAGTAGCTGAGACACGCATTTTGGATATAAAGAGTTTTCGAGGTATGGAAATTTCAGAAGAGGCTTAAGATGGATATGTAGAAGATGAGAGGAGAGGAAGGAAGCGAAGTGAAGGATCCCTACTGCAGACCGTCGAACTTATATATGCTGAGTCCTGGAGTTTCCACAGTCGAAGTCCGTCTGAGTCCAAGGTGAGCTCAGCATCGTGCCCTGCTGCCAGTGAGAAGAAGACCGTCGTGAGATAGGAGCTGAAACCTAGTGCTCGCAATGAATGAGAATGAGATCTTGAGTAACGAGGTGATCACCACTCAAAGTAGGCCCACAAAGCTTTGTTACTTGATCCACGGAAATTTATCTTAAGACTGGTGTTAGACTCGATATGTATGAAGATGAACTGGAACAAGTACGGACATCCTCTCTAGAGCATGTGCGGTATCTGTGACCGAGTAGACCGCAAAGAGTCGATCGACGTCCAGTTCGAGACAAACCAAGGTCTCCTGATTGAGATTCCTAGCTATCATCCACAACAATGCAACGAGACATGTCAGGAGGTATGAGATGGAAAGTGATCATGATCTTCCATCGAGAACCCAGACCACTTAATGTCACGTCTAGCGTAGTGAATTTTGGTGACGACGAGGTGTAGAGGGGGATCGAGCCCCGAGTCACGACGGTACTCCTACCTGTCTGCAACGATGGGTAGAACATGGCAATAGAGATCGAGCGAACAAGGAGATGGAGAATAATGTGTTGGTAAGAGCTAAACAGCAGAAGAATCATGTGAGCACGTGAATGCGAGAGGTGCCTTCGGGCCAACCTCGGGCTGCAGCCAGATACAAGCCGAAAGCAGTAGTCTCCAGAGAGCACCTCCGGCCTCTTACCAGCCATGATGCATGATGCATGAGGGAACCTTCTCGTTCTACTACCAGCCTACACCAGCCTACTAGTTATTTGAAACCGCTTCGCCCGAGAAAACATTGAATCATAGCTAACGGGGTGCATAGGCGAAATAATGTGGGTAAATAAACATCGTGCACTACACTGATACTCATTTTTCAACTCTACTGGTATACACGTCTATGAGGACAACAGAACACTTCAATATTCTAATCCTTGTGGGTACACTTGGCGGAGTTGACCTCCCAATCGGTTCTATACATGTTGGGCTCATCGAGAGTGGTTCCCTCCCTACTGGTCCATCCCCCAGTGACTGTCTCCACAGGATCATTCGTTTGGATCCCCTTCTGGTGATGAGTTGCGTACTCAAAATCGATGCTTCCCTATTCAGACTAGGTAGAGATGGGTCCATCAGTCTTGCCCCGTAATACAGTATCGTGCTTGGTCAAATAATGAGAAAGGTGCTCACAATCACGAAATTGACGCCTTTGAAGGGGGTGCCCCAGGTAGTTCTTCAATGGAAGGTGCCGTGTTCTCGAGCGCGCTAATGTCGCCTTGAATTGAGGATTCTAGAGATGCCCTCAAGCGTTTTGCAGCAGGACACGGTGTAAGGATGCTCGTTCCCTAGAACCCTCCTATACTTCTCTACCGCGACTTCTAGCTTTGCTATAGCTTCTTCATATCTCCCAAGAGAACGCAAAGTAAACGCGAGATTTTCCATCGACAATATTGTGTCAGGGTGATTTTCTCCGAGTTTACGCATCCTTTGCTCGAGGAGGTAGTCGTTCATCTTCTCCGCTTCATGCAGTCTCCCAAGAGAGTACAAGATCGCTGCAAGGTTTCCCATTGATGTGAGTGTCTCTGGGTGATCCTCACCAAGTAAGCGTTTCCGTTTCCTGAGGAGTTCGACTTCTATCTTCTCCGCTTCGTCCAGCAGACCAAGAGAGTGCAAGTACGCTGCAAGGTTTCCCATTAATGTGAGCGTATCTGGGTGATCCTCGCCGAGTATGCGTTTCCGTTTCTTGACAAGTTCGACTTCCATCTTTTCCGCTTCGCCAAACCGCCCAAGAGAATACAGGGTACTTGCAAGGTTTCCCATTAACGTCAACGTTTCTGGGTGATCTTCACCTAGTATGCGCTTCCGTTTCTCGAGGAGTTTGACTTCCATCTCCTCCGTTTCGTCAGACCGCCTGAGATCGCACAAGGTCTCCGCCAAGTCGCATGATGCCTGAAGGGTGCCAGAGTGTTCACCCCCATATTCACGAGTCCATTCCAATAGTACGGATCGTCCCATCTGCTCAGCTTCGTTCCATTGACCTGATTCTCTCAATGTTATCACCAGAGCTGAAGCCGCATCTAGACTTTTTTCGTGAACAGTGCCCAAGACCCTTCTCCTTGCTTCCAAAGCGCTGCGTTGGAGGGATTCTGCTCGGTGCCATTGAGCACTTTGCAGGAGAGCACGGCTAAAGGACATGGCTATATCGGGATGATAACCGCTCGAGTTCGCTGAGTCCTTCTCAACGCACTGCATGATTCTATCTGCGTGCGGCGCAACTCGATATAGAAAGAGTCTATCATCTTCGTCGGCGCTCACAGCAGCAGTTAGCAGGAGAGGGGTTGGCAGATGATTGGGCACAATGCATCGCAAGCTATCGTGAACCAAAGGGTGGATTGAGTATAGGGCGGTGGTATGATCGAAGCGCATAAGGGACACGGTAGTCATTAAGGTCAATATTGGGGTCGTCCGCATTGTCAATGAGAATGAAGGAGGACTTCTTAGTATTGGAAAGCCACAGGACTGCGTCTTGGGCCAAGGAACCGACACCCTTGGATTTGGCGATCGCAACATAGCTTTCCTCAAGCGTCGTTGTGGTCGTAGCGTCAATGAAGAATACCATGGACGGGTCGTATCTGTATGAGAGGCCACGCGATCAAAGTTTAAGTAGCAGGTGGTGCCAATGGAGGGTGACTCATACCTGTTCTCTCTCAAAACATGCTGGTGCGTAAACTCAAACCCAATCCGCGATTTACCGCACCCTCCCATACCGGTGAGTAAAAATACTTTGCGATCCAAATCCTTGGAATCGAAGAAGCGCTTGAGCTTGGCTAACTCATCCTTCCGCCCAACGAACTTCGGGGAAGGTAGAGGACAGCGAATTAAAGCCCGTCGTTTGACGGTGGGTTTTGAATCTGAAGATCAGAACCAAAATCTATGAGTGTCGATGCAGGAAGTTAGATCATAGCACTATATCACCTTGGAGATGACCATCCTGATTAACGTTGACAACATTGTAGCTGCTGATATGTCCGCTGGCTGCTACTAATGATGATTTAGTATTTTCAGCGAGAACACAATCTCCAGTAAACAACTCAGTACTGAGTAGACGTACTTGCGTTTGCGTTCTGAAAGTTAATATCCATACACAAGGAACCCTTGGGTCTTGTAGCCGTCGTGGTTGATGCGGTCGTTGTAGGACTGGTGGTCGTGGTGGTTGGCTGGAAGAAGGCGAGGAGAACACGAGGCAAATACTGGTTGTCGTATCGACACTATCGTGGGACTGTGACTGTGTCCAGGAATCGCAAGATTCATGATCGCACAGTCCGACGGCAGTGACAGTACGCCTTGAGGTGAAGAGTATCAGACCTGAGTTGAGTGAATAAGATGCAAAGCGGACTGCCGACACAAAACTGGCTTTTGCGAGAGGCAGAGCCGTATATGAGCCAATACATAGGTACAGGCTCAAAGCTGCGGATCGAGGTCATGAGGGCACTTTGTTGGCTGATTGACCAAAGCAAACGAAGCTTGGATAGAATTGTCGAGTATGAAGAACCACCGGAGTAACAGGAGTGGAACCCTGTTAGGCCAGCGCGACACTTGTTATAAATCTGCGCATGTCGACTACTGGAGCTCGGAGAGAGGTTCGAGATGGTTGTTCCCTTTCGCTGAAGAGCGGGGGAGACAGCGGTGTTTGTGGCGAGCTTAAAGACGTCAAATCACTGCACGAACCTTTGCTCGAGCTTTTCCTATATCACGGTATGCTTTGCAAGCAATAAAGGTGCTGAATTCAGCATATTAGGAAGCTCCAGCAGCTTCTCATTTATCTGGTGTATCCCTGGGCACTTTTGTGCATCATTCCCAACATGACCTCAGGGATACCGAGCACGCCTAAAAGAGCGCTCACTAATCTTCCTCGTCGACCAGATTCAAGCTCGGTAGACAGTCCGTTAGGCAAAACTCATGAGAGATCGTTGAATTAAGGTTGAAGTGGGTATTGTGGGGACACCTTCGTTATTGAGATGACTGTCGTCCAAAAGTCCTTACTCAAACTTGGTCGAGGAGGAGGAACGGGTATTATGATTATGTAACGAGCGCTAGGCGCCTATCAGCGGATCAGTGATCGCCGTACCTGAGAACAATGACCCCTTTGTTCCTGCCATCACTATCGTCTCTATGGGTCCAGTCCGGTTATTGTCTCCTCCATAATGAATCTCTCATCCAAGGAAAGATGCCCTTGTACTGTGCCTTGTCCATAACAATAAACAAACACCCATATCAGCTCATTTTCTATGATTTTACGTGGCTCGGGCGGTCTGATAATTGCATCTCGGCCATCCGACCCTGACAACCCTGGTCGTTTATAACAAAAAAAGCACAGGCCGCTTGCCTCTCCTCATTGTCTCTTCCTTTCCCTCCTCTCCCTCACTCTCACGACTCTTTGAGTTTGTGGCCCATTGGCTCGTGCTTAGACCGGTCTGGTGATCGGCTGGTTCTTCTTTACTCTCACTTCCTTTGTGCCTGTCACTCAGCTTCCACGTTCCAACACTCTTACGACCCTTGACGGTGTTCACTTCCCTGCTCTCATACCTCTGAAAGACCTACTCGTTACACCACAGCTCTCTCGCTCTCACACTCTCTAATCACTCTTCACTCTTTACGGTGAACAACGACAACAAGGCTACGGGATAGCTCATCGACAAGACATCTTTCTCGACTCAATCTTTAATCACCACCCTAAATCATCTTAATTCTCAAACCTACCACCAAACAAGAAAGAAAATGTTGCCTCCTCGTGCTTGTGCGTTTATTTTCTTGAGATGTACCGCGATGGAAGAGTAACTGACTGTGACTTGTGCTCGTTAGACACTTTCATCGGTTTGAACATCGCCAGGGCGCTGAGTCTGATCGCTCTCATTCTAGTGTTTGCCAGCTCTATCGTCGTGGTCAGTCTTCTTGTCTTCCTTTCGCTCGTTTTACCTCTAACAACATCCTATACTTATTTAGCTGGTCCACGATGTTCAAGTCTTCAACGTCTTTATCAACACACCTCATGTTTCCACCGCCGGGAATGGTACCACCACTGGCAACGCTACCGCGGATGATGTTAATTCGATCTTGAACGGGACCGCTGTCGATAGTAGCATGGATTACATTCCGTAAGTGCCCATCTCTTGCTGCCTCATTTTTCTGCATTATCGAATGCCTTACTCATCCATCTCTGTTTTCTCTCGATTATAGAGGAAGCACCATCCCGAACCAACCTGCTGGAATCTTTGTTTCTGTGCTCAACCGCCTGTTGATCATTTTTCAAGTCATCGTGCTCATTCTCTCAGAGTGCAGTTGGCCCATGAAGTTCTTCAACCGCTACTTCCCTGTGCTGGGAGATGACTTTGGCACGGGCGCGTTGGGCGTTATCCAGTGCCTGTAAGTTCCTTTCCCCAATAATTCGTATCAATTTGGGGAACACTGGTATTAATTTTTTTTTGTTGCGTAGGATTGGTTCCTCTGTCCTCTCCCATCATGTAGACACCTTCTCCCTTGTCTCTGCCTTCTTCCTCTTCTCCGTCGGTTGCCTCAACATCTTTATCGGCCTCGTCTGGCGTCAACACGCTAAATCCAAACGCAGCATCACCTCCTTCCGTAACAAGTCCAAGGAGGTCCTGCCCACTTCTATCCCGAGACCTATGACACAGGCCTCAGAAGGCAGCGGCACCTTCGTCAGCCACATGACGGGCTCGTCCAAGGGCATGAGCGTGTACATGTACGATGAGAAGACTGGTCAGATGGGCTACGGACACGCCCATGGCCATCATGCTCAAGACCATGTCAGTTTCGCTCAGGAGCCCCGCTCGGACACTCCCTCCAGTCTGACTCATGCTCCAAATCAAAGCCACGCTGGCATGGGTTTCGGAAGGCAGGGCGAGAAGGCAGCTGCGTTGAAGGGATTCTTGATCAACAAGCCTGTTGAGTCGTTGCCCCGTTACGTGCCTAACCGGGGCTCGACTGCTTCTGGTTCAGAGTCTGACAGGGAGTCGGTCAGAGGTAGGCATGAGACGCAGTGATCTGGTGGATCACTGATCTGTGGTTGTGCCATGATGACAGGCATACTCCCGCCTGGAGGGGGATGGTGGTGACGACGGAGAAAAATGGACTTAGCCTTGGTTTTTTTTCGTTCTTGATGAACGACCGACCTGGGCTTCCTGCATCCCTTGAAACGAATGTGCTACGCATGGACACGCATCGTATTCTACGATTACTTACTCCCAACCTACTATGTACCAGACTCTGCGAGTACTTACCCCTACTGTATCGAATAGTATTATCTCCATCCTCTCCTTGACCGAACTATGAGAAGCAAGATTGGGCCCAGGACCCATTGACTCTGACTCACGCTCCTCGGTACCTTCAGTTGTTCCCAGCCCTAACATTGGTAGAAGCTACAGTAGCCTCCGAAGTCCCAGGTACAGTTTTTGCTAGTCCTTTCAACTAATTGAGCCCACTCACTGGTAGGTACGATACCGTAATGACGAGGCCATGACCGTGACCTAGCCATCTCAAGCTGTTGCGATTGGCGCTTGTTCCTGCCCACTCTCGTCACCTTGGCTCTACTAGACACAGACCTTCTCCCTCGTCCGCCTTCTACGATTACCAGGACTGGTCGATATCTCTAAACATGATCTCAAGCACCATAGTCAAGCTCATTCTTCAAATTCAGCGATCAATAATGGATTTCATGGCTCTCGGTCACCTTCACTCGACTGGCACACGAATGCAGCTCGTCACCTTGGAGAGCCTCTCGTACTCCTCAAATCCAACCACTCGGGCTGATTTCAACCAAGGACAATCAGCTGGATCATCCAAGCAAATCATGACGCACCGTGCACAGGAAATCTAGACTTCAGAGCTTTTGGAGTTTTCTGACGCGCGTTGCACCACGAAATGGAGTAACCACAAGGCATTCGACCTTCTCCGGATCCAGGACTCCATAATTCACTACTGAGAAGAGGTACGAATGAAATTCCTTCTGGATGGAGAGGCCCGTGGATGTGATGACGTTTGGGATGACATCAGTCTCATTCTACCTCTACAGGGCCAGGACTCTATATAAACCTCGTCTCGACGAACCGAGGATCTTCATTCTACCAAGAGCTTCAATTCAAACTTACAACACCACACATTCTCATCTCACACACATAACCCATTATGTCTTTCAACAACACTAACAACACCACTCTCAACGCTGACTCTATCCCAAACGTCACGGAGCACCACATGCACCGCGAAAACGAGCCTCTTCCCACCCACTCTACTCGTGCTACAGATTACAGCACCGACGCCATTGAGCGCGGTCTGCCCGGTGCCACTGCCACGGATACCACACATACCTCGCCGCCTGCTCCTCATCGCCAACATGAGATTAGGCAGCATCAGACTGACGGTCTCATGGATCGCCCAGAGTTCGCGTCTCCGAATTTGGAGGGTGCGGGCAACGACCGTCTAAACAAGGACGTGCACCACCATGAGGGCCATACCTCCTCGACCAACCCTGCGGTTGGGAAGGTCGGGTTTGGCGACAAGGTCATCGGTAAAGCACAAGAGGTTCGTTTTCGTCTTTAGATCTACCCTTACGTGATGCTGATGATTCTTTTGCGTATTTGCAGATGGCGGGGAAAGTCGGCTCTAACGCCACTATGCAAGAGAAGGGCGAGCTCAGGAGAACGGAGGGGAAAGCAGGGCTCGCTCACCGTGATATCTGATTGTCCTGAGTTCCTAAACTAAATGTTCCCGACAAGCATTTATAAACCCACACGAGAAGGACTCAGCAATAATTTGTACACCAACTCCTGTATTATACCATATTATGACCATTGTATCTGGTTCCAACCCACCTATTACGCGTTATGGCACTTGGACTTGCGTGTGCATGTTCACTGTGTCTCGAGAGTCGCCCTGATTCCTGAATTGACGTCATGCAGACATGTCCCTCCGAGTCTCCCAGGCTTCCAGTGAAGAGCGTCTCGTCTCATCTTGAACACCGACTTTGAAAGTCAAACACCAACCATGGTCAAGATCACAGCAACTCTCAACCAAACTCCTCTCGCCTCCGCTGAGAAATCAGATACAGTCGTTGTCGACGGCAACTACTACTTCCCTTCTAGCTCCATCAACGAGGAGGTCATGAAGTTGGAGAGTACGACGCAGTGAGCCTTACTTCATCCATAGGCTACACCGTATAATGTCGACGTCGCCCCGCATTGCATGGACCCAATCTGACAATATATGTTTCGCGCATATCATAGGACTGTATGTCCGTGGAAAGGCACCGCGTCGTACTATAATGCGCATACACCCACCGGGGTGATGGTAACTGACGTCGCTTGGTACGTTTTTCCTTGCTGGTGTAGTTCCGAGATGCTCTCTCAACTGATAAGGGCTACACCGTGATGTCACAGGACTTATCCTGAGCCAAAGGAGAAGGCGAAGAACATCAAGGGATACGTCGCATTTTACAAGGTGATTTCTTTAGTTGTTCATCGTTGCCCCCCCTTTCCTTGCCCTTCAAAGTCTTATCCTGCATCGGACGATCTGATGAGGTTATTTACCATTACCCCTTCCCTCTTCTAGAACAAGGGTGTTGAGATCAAGGAAGTGTGAAGGAGGACGTGCGAAGTCAACATGACATTGTCAGTGTACCACCAAAATGGTTGGATGTTGTGGGTGAACAACACAGAATTGAATGTACAGTGTGTGTATGCGTGTGTAATATAGGACGAGTTATTATTTTGGAGATTTTGAGAGCTGTCGTCGTCGTCGTCGCTGGTAGCTGCTGTGATGATGACAAGTGAGCATGGTAGCTTGTGGTTGCCCGCAGATAAGATTAGATGCGTGGAGTCCATCGTACAACCTAAATTTAGAGTCTGTCGAAGTCGACGATGACGACGTCTAGGCCATGCCCATTGCCATCTCCACAGGTCTTCTCATCCATTCTCAACGTCCGATCCATCTCCCACGGGCTCTGAACTATCAAAAATGAGCGATACCAGACAATCCACGCCGTCAACGCAAGCCTCTCAACATCACGTTTCCATTGGCCATAACGACCCAGTAGTGAGAACTACATCCACTTACTCACGCCCGGATTCTCCAGGACGCCGCGTACGCTGGCATCATACCCTTCCTTCTTCTCATGGAAACGTTCGAATCCTATCCATCGAAACGGATAAGAGGCACCACAACAAGGACAAGCATTCGGAGGGACAACGATACGGTGCTTTACCGAGCCTGTTGAAGCCGCGTCTGCATCCTACACACGCGGTCATAGAGATATCAGCTCCTCATGCAGTCGGTGACACTACTGATACTAATGAGAAGGAGAAAAGACAGGTGAAATGGGAATCTAGAAAGCACCGTAAGGGACGATACGTCCTTGCTCGTAGTGGGCTAGCTCCTCCCCATCGTGTAGACCCAGAGGAACGAGGGTCAGACTCTGAGGAGATGGGTGTGGCCCAGAGGAGACATACTACGATTTCGTCGAGTGTGCGACGACTGCGTCATGTTCTGCGAGTGCAGTGGTGGAATATAAGTTGGTGGGTCGCCTTCGTAAGTCCTGTCATCATAGCCCTGGAGAGTCTCTTTTATCGTTCTCAACTTGATGCACGCACTTGTCTTCAGTTTTTCACTTTCGGATCCATAATCTGGGTCCTAAACGGCTTCGCCGCGTTTCTCCCGTTTTCCCTACCTTCACGGTTCCAATCCGACCAGTCAACTGAGCGGGCGAAGACTCTCGCAGGATGGACTGCCTGGATCGGTGCAACGATTTTCGAAGTGGGCAGTGTGTTCGGTTTGTTAGAGGCTTGGAACCGCGGGCATGAGATCCTTGTGCCGCATTTTGTGGATCTAGAAAAAATCTCTCACCACCACCATGACGCATCTAAGGAAAACGCCGGTCCCGAGAAGTCTACTGAGAAGAGCGAGAACTCAACACCGGATGGCCATCGAAGACGACACGGTCGCAAGGTTAACCAAAAATGGATCTGGTTCTCGCTCAACCCCAAATTCTTCCGCGAAGCCGGTTTTCTAGCTGCGTTCTTCCAGTTCTGGGCTGCTACCATATTTTGGATATCAGGGTACGTATCATATCACCTCTCCAGCTCGTGCGCGACGTCACGGTGTTCCATAAGTATTATGAGACTGACACCAACATTCGACGATATAACATGGCAGGTTCACAGCGATACCAGCCATTCAAGAATCCATTTCATCTGATAACACCCTTCTCAACGGATCGTACTGGGTCCCTCAGGTGATAGGTGGCTCAGGGTTCGTTATCAGTTCGTGAGTATCGTGTGCCGTCAGACTCCTCTTCTGCTGCATTGTGATACCTAGCCTTGTCTTCTCTTCCCTTTCTAATACAGAACGCTCATGATGCTCGAGGCTCAAAAGAAATGGTACGCCCTCCGGCCTAGAGATCTGGGCTGGCAAGTCGGCGGTAAGCCCGCCCTCTTTCTTTCTCAAATCTTTCCGTGCTCTATGTATCAGGGTCAGAGCAGTACAGCTAACCAAGTCCTTTCGCCAGTATGGAACCTAATCGGTGGCATCGGGTTCACACTCTCAGGTATCTTCGGTTTCTATATCAAAGAGGAGACCGATTGGGCGGCGTACGAGAGTGCGTTGACGACCTTTTGGGGAGGTTGGGCCTTCCTGGTGGGGAGTATTGTGCAGCTTGTGGAATGTGGAGTTGAGATTGAGGTTTGAGATCATTGGTACGTTGGGCTGAGGAAGAGAGGGTGGTGGACTTGTAGTTTTTTGTACTTGTATCTTTGAGAGGCTGGTATGACGGGATGGGACGGAGTATTCACCACGAACGTGTATACCATAGGCATATATATGACCATTTCTTACAATTCTAACACAGTATAGGTGCTCCCAAGTTGGACGTTGGACTTTGAATTTGAACGCCGATCTGACCAAAGGAGCCACTATGCTAAATCTTTACTCCTGTACAGCAACACATACGCTGACGAGTCTTCGCCTAAAATGTACAGGGAAAGCAGTAAATTTAATCAGCTACATGAGGCTCAAAATCGAGAAAGCTGTAACATACCTCCGCCTTCGAGAGTAGGTAACTTATCGTGAGGGAACACCGAGACTTTCTGATCGTCGAACTTGTACCAATCTTCATCTTCCTCTTTCTCCCAGCTAGGTATCTCCTTCTTCGCACCCTCAGCACTCCCCTCTCCACTCTCGCTGGAAAGAGCCGAACTCCCCCGGTTGGTGAAAACGTTCCTCTTGACGAAACCGATGTAATGCCCCGAATCCGCAGCGGCACCTTTATGCGTGATGATCGCCACTAGCTCGTACTGCCCATGCACACTGCAGCCGGTATCGTTCTTCAGCTGGCCATCGACCAGCGCAGTGAGCTCCGTAAGCTCTTTCTCGCGGTAGGTCGACTCGGGCTGAAGCTCTGCACCCGCTTCTGTTTCTTCGGGTGCTTTTGGAGCGTCGGAGGCATCAGCCATTTCTACGTCTCCACTAGCTGATGGTTGAGCGGTGGAGGAAGAGGCAGGCGCGGAGGGTTTTTCGGCAACGACCTTAGTCCTCTTTCTGACTTTTCGTCGTTCGGCTCGTTCTTTTTCGAATGCTTTCAGCTTGTTGGCTACGGGCTCGAGCCTCGCTTTCAACTCGTCCGAGGCGAGCTCAGTAGCGTCGTAGGTTTCTGGGAATTTCACGCGGCGCTAATAACAATCGAGTCTGTCAGCAGAATTGAACTTTGAAAATATTGGGGGGAGGGCACTCGGTGTGTGGCTTACCATGATCTTTGCCCTCTTCCCTACATCAGCCCTCCACGCAAACCTCACCATGTGTACGGTGAGGTACTTTGGTAGTCTGGTCAGACGAGAGGTTTGTGTATAATCGGCTTCACGATTGAGCGTGGGGGAACGTTTGGTTACGGTTTGATTGAGGGACTGTTTGGTGTTAAAAGCGAAATTAGGCCAGTACAGCAAAATCAGGTTAGAGTGAAGGAGACGAGGAGCGAAGCAGCATCGGGGATATCTTCACAGGAGACTGGGGCAGTGAAAGGAATCTGGACTTACGTTCAGGATCCCGGTAGTCATGTAATTCGTGTTGATAGTGATGTTGCATTCAACTTTGAGTGTGTTCTCTTCGGATACCGAAGGCTCTTCGTCTGGGGCGTCGTCGCACTTTAGCCTACACAGAAGATTCCTCGTCAGATTAGAAAGTGGAGGATTGAAGAGGTGGAGGAGAACGCGTGGTGTCCAAAGACGCGTACATGCGTGCGGGATTGGCACAGAGAGGACACGTACGTTCGTCTCATGGTGCCCATCATGAATTGTTCAATGAACGATCTCTTTGGTCCATCACCACCTGGGAGGCCATCCAGAGTGCGGAAGGAGTTGACGATTTCTTGATAACATTCCTCCGCATCTGTGAAATGAGATTCAACCGCTGCTGACTGTATTGTAAGCTCCTCGAGAAAAAACCCTTACCCTGTTGAGCATACCCACCACCCATCATCATCCCGCTTCCCTTGCTGCCACTTCTATCTACCTCTGCAAACCTGGGCTGTACCCGTCTCAACGTACTCAAAAAAGAGCTTGGTGTGACAGGTTCAGTGGTTTTAGACATAGAGGAAAGGAGAGAGCGAAGAGACAAGGGTAGAGCGGAAGATGAGGCCGATGAGGATGAAGAGGGTGTGTTCAGTGCGTTTTCTAGCTCTGGAATTGCGCGAAGGGATTGAACGGTTGCGTTCATGTAGCAAGTATTCCCGAGGCTAAAGGTAGTGCATTTGAGCCAGTTTGCATGAATAGAGATGATGATTTGGCACGCACTTGGTCAGTCCGACTGGTTTGGCGAGCTATGAAGACAAGACAAGACGCGTCAGCCCACACAAGATATTGATAGATTTCGAAGAGAACAGCGACGCACTGCTTCAGCGAGCTCAGAGTCGCCCATATCTAAGTATTCTGTCAGTGCGAGTATGGAATTATATGAGAAGTATAGACTCACCCTCGAGGAATACGATTGGCTTCTCTGGTGGCTTAGGCAGCTCACCAGCAGCGCCGATTACCATGAACTGTTGCCCCTGTACGCAATCGCAATCAACATCCTAGTGCTAGACGCACAAGAGAAATACTAGACACGCACTTCTTTAGGTGCTACCTTCTTCCAGTTGGTATCATCCTTCAACATCCCACCTTTGATCATAACTTTCATCCTGTCGACAGGAATGCCAGTAACATTGTAGATAGCCTCTTTGAAGGCCAAAGGTGGAAGCTCTGGGTCCAAAACGACAGCATGGACTTTGCCTGAATGTTTTATGGAGACGTTGAGAGGAGCCATGTTGGTTTGGTGGACGAAAGCTGAAACGAAAGACGCGTCACTCTGTGAGGGAATCTACGCGAAAGTTTGGGAGCTGATGTGATGGCGGTCCGGATTGAGGTCAGTAAAACGAGATCAGTTTCTTGACTGATCAAAGTGACTAATTACCTAATATTACTAGGTAAGCAGACGTTTGCAATAAATAATTTATTAATAATTGCTCAGATAACTTCCGATGGGTGATCTGACGTCACGTACCAGCCTGCGGAACACGTACCTAAACCTTGACCTAGAACCACCACCTTCCACCTCAACCAACCGTCTTCTCGTCGCCAGCCATGACTATGTAGTTCGTCTTACTATTTCTTTTTGTCGTGTAATCATGCTAATCAGCCCAAATGACAGTTATACAATGACCTTCATGCTGCTCGCAGCAGAAATGGCTACCTTCTGTGTACTTGTAGCGCCTTTGCCTTACACGCTCAAGAAGAAACTGTTCAGGTTCCTCTCAGAGAGTGCGATTGTAGCCAAGATTGCCTATGGTCTGAAGATATCTTTCATGTTTGTATCTCTCATTCACGGCGATCAACTCGAGCAAGTAAACTCATTGAATTTGTTGTTCTGCATAGATTCGTAGCCATCCTATTCGTCGACGCTTTACAGCGTATGTTCCGCGCTACTGCGGATGCGGATATGGCAAAGCAGGGAGGTGGAGGAGCATCTGATGTTCGTACGGAAACTAACCTCGCAGCAAGAAAATTCTAGTAAGCCCCGTACACTCTCCATCCATAGCTTCTCTGCCGTAAAACGCGTCGCTGACACTGATTTTCTCTTTCTCCAGTTCTCAACGAAATACCTACTTGACTGGATTCTGTCTCTTCCTCTCCCTCGTTCTCACCCGCACATTCTACATCATCTTGGATTTGATCCATACCCAGGAAGAGTACGCAAAGCTAAAGCAGCAGGTATGTAGTTGTTCTGCGCCCTCAATGTTTGGTCTCTCAACACAAAGATAGATGAAGACTGGGTCCAAGTCGACAGCCGACGGTGCTGATTTTGAAGAACTGAGGAAGAAGCTTGCCGCTGCGGAAGCGAAGAATAGAGACTTTGGTCCGTACTTTCCCCCTTCCCTTGATTTTCTACAGCGGCTAACGCATTCATCTACTCTTCCAGATACTCTCAAGAGACAGGCCGCCAATCAGGCCAAAGAGTACGATTCCCTCGCGACTCGGTATAATGAAGCTACGGGACAGAAGCCTTCCGATAAGCGCAAAGATTAAACCCTCCGAGTACTACAGTGGTCTTGGGATCAGTATCTCTTGTTTTATCTACCTCTCAGGTTTGAGACGTTGGACTTGGGCCCTCTGTTTCGCATGAGTGCATATTGATAGTCTCTTTCAATGTTCCGGGTGTGGTAAAACTGTTACACTAGGTGTACCCCTCAATTTATTGGTCGTTCTCACTATGTGTGTTTCTGCTGTATGGTCTGGCTAGCATGTGGTTGTGCTGTCGTTTGAGAGGGCATAACTTAGTCAAAGGCCGTCATTCAAGTCACGATTTGAGTTAGTGTTGGTTGGCTCTTGAATTCGAGATTCGGGGAGGCTCCAGGGACAACACGATCACATGTCACTGTTCGGCTTCAGATCTTCAGACGCGTCCAGGACGCGAGCTGTTCACCAGAGGTGCCAGGGACAACGTGTACTTGAGCATGGTCAATCTCTCACTTGTAGAAATTCTTTCGAACGAGCTGTCCTCCTATGCATGGCCAGTCTACAGACCCTGCTGCGTTCTATGATACCCAGTTCTTGATATAGAATCTCCAGGCACATGAACAACAGCTAGTATTGATCACAAACTAAACGGGCTACGACGATCTGATGGATTGGTTTACCATGATGAGTCTGCGAGTGCTCTTCCACTCCTCCTTCCATGGCCTACTATAGCCCACCATATCACGGTTCAACACCATGGATGCGTCCCGAAAGTTTAGCACCTCCCGGCACACCATGGGGTGCCCCCCCAGCTGAACTTGATCGTGATACACAAGATCCCCCTGGCGTTCCGCCAAACGCACCTAGTCCTAGGCCATACCCATACGGCTACCCTCTAGCCCCAGGGCACCCAGGAATAGGATATCCAGCTGGACTTCCTATGTTTGGTGCACATGCACCCAACCCTTATCGTCCATATTCCTATCCACCCACAAGAATGGCCACTTTACCACCCCAGTTGCATCGGTTCCTCGAGATGAACCGAACCATCGATCTGGACCTTCTTAATCCTAGCTTCTCTCCGACCACAACGAGACTGGACTCGGGCCCACATCCGAGTCCGTGGACAACGTCGACGCAGCTTGGGCGCCCTCGTGTGTTGACGTTGGAGGAGCTGTCTACTCCAGCTACGACTCCCCCCGTTACCAAACTCAGGATCCAGAACCCTCAAGTACCCAGCTGGCCGATAGTCATAGACAACCTCCATCCCTCTTCCTTCTCTATCCCCATCCCAATCACGCTAGGTGACGTCCTTCTAGCTATCCACACCGCACTCCAGGAACGCATTACCCACCAAGATTATGCGTTATTGACTGAAGACCAGAAGGCGGAGGTCAGTCAGGCTTATAGAGATCGGTGTGACCAGTTGGGGAGGAAGGGAAGCCTGATGGAGGCTCGGAACGGGGTAAAGAGGGTTGATTATTTTTTGAGAGAGACGAGGTTTGTTGGACTGGCTTGGGTTGGAGAGGGAATTATGGAGATGGTGCTTGAGGATCGGGGCGATACTTAGTACTCCTTTGGACTGTTTGCTAATTCGTGCTCTGTACCCATATGCAGCGCCAGGCGTTGAGGTCTCTCTGAAGTGTAACGGAATGTAACAGAACTACGGTCACCATAGCCTGAGAATACTGCTACCTTTAATTACTAGTTAGGAACACATCGTCATCTCGTCGCGTCGTCGACCTCACTGCGATTCTCAAGTAGTCGATTATAGAGTAATGTTTGTTGTCTTTCATAATCAACGCCCTGATAAAAACGCCCTCTTCACCGCCCGCACAATCGACATGCCATGATCCACGAACCAGCCAACCAGAGACACCGAATATCGATAGCCCAAGGAGGCCAGTCAAGGCCGCTTATGGGCGTCAGAGACCATAATACGCAATTACACACATGCCTCTCAGATGTTCACGATCCAGACTGTGAACAAGCCGCAAGCCGGCGCCGACGGCGGTTCGTAAACGATGTATACGCTGAGGACTTGACATTATCGCGGGTTTCGAGATTCTGGTTGAAGGGAGGTCCAGCCTTTGAGATCTATCCAGCTCGCCCTCGGTGATAAGGGCTTCCTTGAGGCAGAGAAGCTCGGCAAGTCGTCTAGTGCATTCGTAGACGTCAACAACGATTGACAGGACAAGAGCTCTACGCCCAACGACAGGTTACGGGGTTATCTCAGCCCAATGCAGTGACAGCTATGCGTTACCATCGGAAACTGAACGCTGAGGAGGTGTCTTTGCCCTACCAGTGGAGTCACGAAACTCGGTACAGGCACTGGTTAAAACAAAGAGCCTGCATGGGCGTTGTACTTCGCTCAGCGTCGGAATTTTGGTTCACCCATACGGGCTGTGATGGTATTGCTGTTGCCTACAGCGCGTTGATCGTAGACTTGACTTGAAAGCGGGCAAAAAAGAGAGCTTTTGAATTCAGCAGCGGTTCAGTAAATGAATTCAGGCTTTAGCTGAGGCCATGAATACGTATTGAAAAGTGCAGGGCGTCCGATGTAGCACGGAGATGCTTGTAAGGAGTAAGAAGAGTGCTCCGAGCTTGTCGTTGAAGAGATATACCGAAGTTTCACCTTGACGTCCTACAGTATCGGAGAGGTGGAAAGATTTGCCAGTGACGGCATTGAGAGCATCCCAGTCCACGAATGGGTGGGATGAATGAGAGAACAAGATCGTAAGAGCCAAGATTCCCACACCCAGAGGAAGGTGTCGCCTTGCCAGCTGCTATAGAACGGATCTTCGGCCCAGTCTGTAGATTCTCCTTCAGGATATCCAAGATCATCACTGCCATGCATGATGAAGATGTAGAGCGGTCGTCGGTGTTGAGTTAATGAGGTGATTAGGGGAGTTGAGACCGAGAGGTATTCATACAGGTAACCATGCTATCGAGGCGCTGAAGATTTTGGCTTGAAGGTAGAACAGATTGGGGGAGCTGACTATGGGAGGCATCACCGCGTCAGCGTTTGAACTGGAGTGAAGTACCTAGAGAGAGCTCTCGGATCAGGGATCGATGATCGGCGCTTTTGATGAAATTTGTTCCGGGATCAAACTATATTCTCTACGGTTCCTTACGGGCATGAGGCCGGGGTCTTCTCCCGAGCCCAGTTCTTTTGCCCACCTCAGTTGTACGCGTACCGTCGCACTGTTTTACCTGATGCATACAGGAGGAAACTGTTCACACACAACCAAGATTGCTGGCTGTAAGGTCCCTGAGTACTATGTACGATCTCAGCTTGCCAAAGCAGCTGCCGGCGGATCGGCTTTCAAAATATTGGATTGGATTGATGAACCGCTGATGAAGATTTTTTTGAACGCCTGGTAAGATTCGTTGCTGATGGTGAGTTGATCTCGAGGACAGCCTTGGGCCAAGCTCCATGGCGATTTCCGTTTATTTGCGAACGGCCTATAAACTGCATGGACGTAGGGGATTTCAGGGGTAAATTTCCTTTCTTTTGCCGGCTCCATCCACCTCCTGCACTGTTCTCGTTTGTCCCCATACACGCTTAGAAGCTCTGCTACTCCTCTGTACTTCGAGTGTGACATCATCTACAATTCTGGTCACTCTAAGATTTTTGTGATTAGCTTCGAATTAGACTGACTATAGGTGCTTACACTCTTCTGGTCTTCTCGGGACAATCCGCTGATCATCTCTTTCTTTCTTTGATGATGTCTACCTCTCCATGTTTCGACCCATCTATAGACGACTTTTCTCATTCTCCCGCGTTTCCCATTTAGACACCTCAAAGCCTATAAATCTACCAGCTGGGCATTCTAGGTCGCACCTTGAGAACGAGTTCACCTCTAGCTAGAATCAATGTCACAACCAAGAAAGCGTGGACTCGACATTGCTAAACGAGAGCCTCAGATACGGCTTCGTTTCATCGTCGTAGGAGGATCTTTGGCGGGCCTTGCGACTGCCTATGGGCTGTCACTCGTAGGGCACCAAGTCTGCGTCGTTGAACAGTCGAATGGGACCGTTCAGGTGTGACTACCTTTACATCCTAGTACGATCGTTCTCGTGAACTGATTTCCCTTGTTTCTCGCAGAGCAGCAACGGTGTAACATGCCCACCGAACATGACCAAAATACTGAAAGATTGGGGATTGCAATCGTGGATCGATCAAGTCGGAACCAGATGCGGGGAATTCGACTTCTTAGACTGTAAGATCCCCTTCTCAAACTCTGCGAGGGCATCCAGAATCGACGCTGAACTGTGGATCTCTAGCTCTCACAGGGGAGAGAATTGGTACCTTGGACTTCGACCACAAATATTCTGGTAAAATCGATGCCGACTTCTATTTCCTCATGGTGAGCAGAACGATCTCTTCACCAACATATCGGCCCAGTATCTGACCGAAATACTTTCCAGTACGACGACCTGTATTACAAGCTCCGCGGCTTGGCAGAAAACGAGGGTGTAGAGTTCCTCTTCAACTCGCGTGTTACAGAGATCGATCCAGACGCGGTCGAGGTGACGCTGGACAGCGGGAAGCGGTTGTCCGCGGACGTTATCATCGGCGCAGACGGCATGTGCAGCGTAGTGCGTTCCGTGGTTAACGATGATATGTTTGAGATGAATGAGGACCATGGAGAGGATTTCTTAGCAGCAGGGTGAGCTAATCCTCTCAACCTTCTAGACGAGCCTGATTTCGCTAACCACACCACTTGAATCCGTTATTGGTATCAGGTACACTATACCTACTAATCTGTTGGCTCGAGATCCTGAGCTCCAGTCACTAACGAAGCCAGGGACTGTGAGTGTCTACTCAACAATTTTCCCTCATCAAACTGGACCTGATCATTTTTGTGTCTCAAAAAAGTTGTTGTACTGGCTGGGCGACATGTATTATATAGCCGGTAGCCTCGCCGTAAGCTCCTCTCCAGTCTCTGACGAGCCACAGCTTACTTTATATTCATTCCTCAGGGCCCAGATCATTTCTATCTGACGATATACACACCTATGGATATGAGCAGCCCAGATATACCGATAGACGAGGAATGGCGCAGGATTCAGACATGCACGCTCGAGAAGCTCAATCTGAGGAATGTCGAACAGGGAACGCTGCCTAAGTAATGCCCTAATTTTGCACATTCCTCGCTAAACATCGAAGTGCTCATAAGGACGCTTTCTCTAGGCTGATGAAGCTGTTAAAACTGATAGAGAACGTCACACCCTTGAAGTACGTCGCCAGATCGCATTTCGACAATGCGGTGGATGAGACGGCGACGCTGTGTTTGGTAGGAGATGCTGGTCATCCAATAATAGTAAGACTCCCCCTTCCCCAGTGACAGCTCCTACCTGTTCATGTTGAACTGAGCAACTTTCTCCTAGCCATACGCCATCCACTCCGCCGCACTAGGACTTGAAGACGCATCTACCCTCCTCCACCTCTTCGCGGGCATAGCCCGTCACGATCAAATACCCCGCCTCATGAGTGCGTACGAAGAAATCCGACAACCACGTTGGGAAACCATCCTCCAGGGCGAAATCATACTACGGGAAGAGCTCTCCTTACCTCCTGGACAACTACGCCAAGAGCGGGACAAGTTCATCGCAGGCCTGAGCAGTACGGAGATGGATGAGCAGGACGAGTTGCATTCCATGGTAATCTATGAGAAGACGCTGGCGCTTTATGATTATGATGTTTGTGAAGCCGTAGATGACTGGTATAGTAAGTGGGAGGCTATCCTACATCGTCCTCTGGAACCGTCGAAATCTCCAGAGGAATACCCTCCATAGAACGACACAGCGGTGAGGGAGGGGTCCAGTCACGTATGTATGAGCTGAGCTTTCGATTATGTATATCCGATGTAATATATTCTACGATAGCAAATTGTATGCGATACTGTATCCGTTAGTGTGAAGTGAGTATTATATATGAGCGCCAAAGTAGATTTTGTCAGTCTAAAGCAACCATCTTGTCTTCTGAGTCTAGCCGACCAGTATTGGGCGGGGTTTTCATAGTCGCATCCCTCCTCTTCCTCAATGCGCCTTCATAGGACTTGCAAACGTACTTCACCACACCCAGACCCTTCCTCGCCTTCTTCTCTCTCTCACCCCTTCCTCCGATTTGTCTGACTAAATTAGTGTGCAGGACTTGAAGGTCACTGAACCGCAGGAAAGGCGGTACAGCGTCGTCAGGCTGCTCTACTGCGGAAGAGAGTCGAACAATAGGTCTAGCACCGACGAGGACAGTGCGTGTGCTTCGGTGGGGTGAACTCAAAGGAATATGAGCGGTGAGGTCCTGAGGTGGGTACATAGCGACAAAGGTTTGCAAGTGGTCTACGGCAGCTGAAACTTCTTCACATCTGCAAAGAGGGAATCATCAGCCGAGATCACAAAAGAGCCAGAGGGACACGAGGGTGCACTTACCTCGACAAGGTCTGCATCATGGCGACATGCGCCCTCTCGATGATTCGAGCGCTGATCCTACTTGACCTCTCAAACCCTCTGATCAGCCCAGATTGACTCCTTTCAAAAGCGGTCCAATCTGTCCAGACACGCTTAGCCAATTCCAGAGCGACAGGTCTGTCCCTCTTCCAAGCGTTCGCACAACGTTCCAGCACCTCAACGTACGTCAGCGCGTTCGGAGCTGCGAGCCCAAGGGTGGCTGCCGAAGATGACGGCGAGGTGGCTGTTGAAACGTCTAAACTGAACGAAGTGTCGGGGTGTGCGAAAAGACTCTCGTAGAGTCGTTTGACTGTGTAGAGGTCCGAGTGGGCACTGTGGACTGATATGTACGCGTTGAGGAGTTTGGGTGTGATGGCTACTTTGCTGAAGGCACCTTCGGCTGAAGGGGGGGATGGTGTATTGCCGGTGTCGGCCAGAATCCTGTGGAAGAGCATTGCTGCTTCGTGGAGCAACTCGGCTCGAGTCTGTGGTGGATGAACAGAGAAAGAAGATGCCAGGTCGTATGAAGATGATTCAATGGAGGAATCACTGGACGTGGCCTGGTTGGCAGCGACTCGTCCTAGATGCTCATCATCAAAGGATACCTCGCTCCGGTCCTCTTGCCCAGCAGAAAGGTTCGATGATGATGCCGAGACGGCGTCTCCTTGAGCATCGCTGGCTTCGGCGTCGTCCCCTTCGACGATCCTAGTTTCGCCTCTTTTGAACGGAGGTTTGTAGGTCGCGTAGGCATGGAAGACATGAACCATAGCTTCCTCTGAAACCACTTCCTCGCCAGTGGAGACTGCGGATTTAACCATCTCTGCCAAGATCCACCTGGCTCTCCCCAAGTCACCAATCCTCTTCGTACCCTCCAACAGCGCCATAAACGTCCGACGATCAGGAGCAAATCCTCCGTTTTGCGAGGAAGAATCGCCATCGACTCTACGCTTCCCTTCCTCACGCATTCTCTCGACTAGTCTCCAGCCCTCACGGATCCACTGCTCGTCTCCACTCCTAGCGCAAGCTAGAATGATAGCATCGTAGGCCGCTTTACTGGGTACCATCCGATGATCCATGGTCATTTCAGTCCACAGATCCATCGCTCTTTCTGGTCCCACGAGGGCCGTCCCAGACAACGAGGGAGTATGCGGGTACGGTGTTGTCTGTTCCGAAACCTGTTGTGGGGCCTGAGAGCGAGAGGACAGTGCGTCCCCAGGAGAACCAGCGCCTGTGCCGGTTGGCGTGGGGGAGTACGCACACGCTCGAATCATCATAGCGTACATCCGTTCGTCTGGGACTGGATGGCTCACGTATCGCATGTGGCTGAAGAGATCCCACGCGTGTGTTTTGCCTGCTGACTGTCCACAGGATAGGAGGTGCGTTATGAGGGATGTGTAGGTCCGCATGGGTGGTGTGAGACCGCTTAGAGGTTCAGAGGTGTGTGATAGAGAGGAGGATGATGAGGATAACGGCGAAACACCATTCTCGTAGGCATGGAGAATCTCGAGAGCGGTGGTGGGATAAGATGAAATAGATATTGCACGCAGATGCGACTTGATGTGTAGATGGATCTGGTTTGTTGTTGGTTTTCCTGAGGAGACGACCTATCAATCAAGGAAATTTGTAGCGGCACAAGAAGACTAACCATTCGTCATGTAACTAGTGAGAACTCTCTCCGTGGAAAGCGAATCTCCTCTAGAGGCGTAGATGCTCAGAACATCGTTAATTTGCTGTTCGCTTATCTCTTGATTCGTACGCTGTACCTTCATTATGAGATTAAAACTTAGACAGAGTTCACTGGAGAACGTACCTTGCCAAGTTCCAAGGTTAACTCTGCAGCAGCTGCATCATCGGTGGATGCCTATCGTAACATTGTTAACCGAATTGACCGTACGATCTGTTATTTTGTGATGTGCTTACGGAGTAGCGAAATAATGCATTGAACTCCTGCTGCGATAGAAGTCCTCGTGTGAGCGAAAAAGCTGGAGTATCGGAGTCGACAAGAACGTCTGCTGAGGAAGAATCCAGTTCCAGTTCTTCCTCTGCCAAGGACAACGAGGTATCGGTGCTACCCAGTGCAGATGGAGATGATATAGATTGGGCGAGGTCGCGGGCTGCATCTAGTCTGGCGAGAAGCTGGTGTATCCGGAACAACGCAAGTCGATGAGGTTCGCTGGGTTCTATCGCCGCAGCGGTCCTCGCCTCCGGGGTAGCAAGACCAAGGCTCTGGAGGAGAGTGGTCGCAGAGTCGCCTGAGTCAACCTCCTCCTGTGTATCCGGAGCGAATCTTGTAGTAATATCTTGGATGAGATTCATGTCGCGCTGTCGCAAGGATATCGATTCTTCGGCTTGCTCAGGAGGCGTTTTGAGTAGCGGGGGTGATGTATCCTGACCCGGTATCACTACGAGTCCGTTGTAAAGCTCCTCAAGCTCTTTGTCCGTGAGAGAGAGAGTGGGCGGGACGTGGTAGAATTGCTAGGAAACGGACGTCAGTTTATCGTCTACCATGCTATGGAAGGAAGATAAAACGTGAAGCAAAATAGCCCCGACACAGAGGTTGAGAATAAGTTTGCCCAGGGTTTCGAGAAACAATAGTATAATTTCTGAAGAAATAGTAACTTACCTCGACTTTCTCTGCCTCAGCGATTTTCTCCAGAGTCTGGACACTTCGTTGGAGCTGTTCTGCTGCTGTCTTCCTCTTGCCCTCTCTAACAGTTATGAAGCTTGTTCTACGCTTCATCCTCCCTCGGCTGCTATATAAACCCTATCAACTCACAGGTCCACTTCCATGGAAATAATGTCGCTCACCCAGAGTTCTCTGCTGGAGGAGGGGGGAAAGACTGCGTTTGCTTTACGGCCAGGGCAGCCTGATGCAAACATCTTGAGCGGCTTGAGAGTATCGTGCGAGCTCTAAGAGTGATAGAAGAACAAGCAGACGTTTGCATGGCTCTCACAATCAAAGGATCCGCGGTGGTGGAATTCTTCGAGTGCGACTCTCGAAGAAACTTCTGGCGCGGGCATGTGACCACTGCTGGCTCTTGTTCTGATTCTGGTGTCCCAATCGTTCTCTTTCGTCCAACGTTCAATTTCTCTTGCCATTTCCCTCTGTCAGTTCTCTGCCTCCAAAAGCCCTTCTCCATCTTGCAAGAATTAGGCCACCTCCTCCTGACGCGCAACGGTTAATCAGAGCACGTACACGGCGCTCCGCCTGGCATATTACTCCGGTTTGAGGCAGGTGTGTCCGTGTCGTGCTGCTCCTGCGGCCTAAGACGTCTCGTTGCATCTCTACGGCGTCATGCACTAGCAACGTCTATGATCACGACCTGTTTCGGCATGTTCTTCAGCATATCTGTCGACGGTCTTAGGAGATCTACTGACAGTATGTTACACATGCCCCGGAGTGTTTGTCTGTAGACCTTCCATACCGTCCTCACTGCGATCGAATCTGAAATCAGTCTTAGGGTATCCCACCATAGACCTACCGAGTCCCAGCTAAAGCCTCGTGGACCTGCAAGCGTCGGGGATAACCTCAAACACTCCTGATTCATTGACATCGAAGACCTGGATACGGCCACCGATTCACTGGTGCTTGCCCCTATTCCACCCCACCACTCGTGTTACTCCTGTTCTGCAGGGGGTCGATGAACCACCGTCCTTGGAGACAGAAGGACTTGAACTTGGAAAGCCTCAGGATGTTCGGCATATAAAAGCTCGATTATCCAAATCAGAGATTCTTCACTTCCCTTCCCTTCCTCTCCTCTCATCTTTTGCATATCAATCGCAAGCCTCTTCAGCTTCAGAACACTTATATCCTTCATATTCTCCACTACCCGTATTCTTCAAAATGCGTATCACAGTTACCTTCGTCGCCCTCGCACTTGCGTCGTCCGTTGTCTCGATTCCAACGGTACGTCCTCTTTCATGATCAGTGACTGTTAGTATAGTCCTAACTGTTCCTCTTCCACCTCAGATGCAGTCTAGAGGCGTATCGCACAACTCTGGCAACAACGGTTACGGAAGCCAGCCTGGCAGCGGTTACGGCTCAAACCCTGGTTCCGGCTCTGGTACTCCGGGCTCAGGACACGGCAGTAGCCCTGGCTCTGGCTCTGGCACTCCAGGCTCGGGTCATGGTAGCAATCCTGGCTCTGGTACTCCAGGTTCAGGATACGGCAGCAACCCTGGCTCTGGCTCTGGCACCCCAGGTTCGGGACATGGCAGTAACCCCGGCTCTGGTTCTGGTACTCCAGGTTCTGGCACTCCAGGCTCTGGTCATCCCGGCACTGGTACTCCTGGCTCTGGCACTCCAGGTTCCGGTACTCCTGGTTCTGGCCATCCCGGCACTGGTACCCCAGGGTCAGGTACTCCAGGGTCAGGTACCCCCGGCTCTGGTACTCCTGGCTCTGGTCATCCTGGCTCTGGTTCTCCAGGTTCTGGCACTCCAGGATCAGGTACTCCAGGATCAGGCACTCCAGGCTCTGGTACTCCCGGATCTGGTCATCCTGGCACTGGTACTCCAGGCTCTGGCACTCCAGGCTCTGGCACTCCGGGCTCTGGCACTCCTGGCTCTGGTACTCCTGGTTCTGGTCATCCCGGCACTGGAAGCCCAGGGTCAGGTACACCTGGCTCGGGTACTCCAGGCTCGGGCTATGGCAGCAACCCTGGCTCAGGTTCTGGGAATCCAGGCGCAGGCTATGGCAGTAGCCCTGGCTCTGGCTATGGTTCCCCGGGATCTGGTACACCAGGCTCAGGGCATGGCAGCAACCCTGGGCAGGGCGGAGGATATGGTGGCGGTTACGGTGGTGGACAGGGTGGTGGTTACGGTGGTGGTAGCTACCCTGGCGGCGGCTTCATTGGTAAAGGTGTCGACTTCGGTGGCTTTGGTGCTGGCAAGGGCATTCAATTCTAAGCGGCTCGCACGTCTTCCACTTCTAAGGTGTCTTTGATTTTTCTTACCGTCTTGTCCTCTTCTTCCGCTTTTGAGTCACAGTTTCGATACCTTTTGTATACCTTTCACCGCATGTAACAATTAGTTTCCTTTGCATCACCTTAATCATTCTGCTTTCTTCCCTCACATATGCGTGTGTTCCCACTACAAGTTAGTGCAGATCGAACTGTTTTCATTATGTCTCACGCTTTCATTTTCGTTCGACATTTTTGCTCTGTTCGATGACGCCAATGACATGAGTGGAATGTACACTACTCTTTTCAATTTCTTCTTATCGCAACTTCGTGTTCCGTGGCTAGTTGCTACCAGCCGATCTTATTTTCGCTACTACATACGTCCCTCCTCTTGAACTTACCAAAGCTGCGCCATTCCTGTAACGAGCAAAAAGTGCTGCTGCTGATCCCTGTCCTATCGCTCCTCTAGAACCTACCTATTGCCACCTCTCAGACCAGCCCCCACTTTAATCACCCTTTCCACGTCCCGGCATGTCAGACTCCACCTCGTTTCTCTCGCCAATTTATTCTCTTCCGTTAGATGCCTGAGTGTCGAAGGAGAAAGGAGGTGTGCATTCGACAGTGTCAGGGGTGAGTTGTGATAGGGCGATGAGGCTTCTAGTTGACGAGAAATGTAAATCTTTGGTAATGGTAGTGCTGGATCCCGCTGCGTTTGCGATGAATCTGATTCGCAAGACGGTTGGATGTTGAACCGATCTTCAGAGACCTCATCAATACCATGTAAACATCCCTTGTACAGCTTTCCCCTGGTAATAACTAGACTTCTTCTCTCGAGAAGTACACTGAGGATAGGGAGAGGGAAGATGGTACGCCCGTGTCCCTTCTCATGACTCTGAATTTGTTCTGGTTCTTGATCGGTTTCTGGATCTGAAAGTTGAAGTTAGCGATGCGAGGAGAAGGGAATTATAATTCGGGATGGTAGCGTGCCTTGGTCATCCTCGGACGAGTAACGGTAATAATGAAATAGGGCGTGCGAGCCGAGGGATATGGTGGCTACGACGGGGTGATATGATGGCCCATCCTCGTGAGGCTGGTGGAGAGATGGTGGGAGTCAACTTCAACGACCCAAAGAGTAGAAGATTAGTAGATATGATAAAACCCACCATGATTCCCTGACCGGGTAGGTACTCATTGAGAATGACATGATTCGGCTCTCCGTGCTTCGAGCCTACGAAGATACCGAGGGCGCGGAGTCGTGAGATGATGTTTGGACTATTATTTTTGCACGATCGCAATCGAGTATGATATGTGAGCGAAGGGTAGGTCTTGAGTGAATTATACATGGGACTGACTATGTAGTAAGATACCCTGGCATGGGCTCTGCGAGAAGCGTTTGCTTCGCGTGCGAGATCGTGCCGCCTGGGTCGTCAAGTTAGTGTACTAGTCTCGTTCGTTGATGTAGAGAGCGGTTGGAATGTGAGAGCCTCCACTAACCAAGGAGTTGTAACCTATATGTCCATTCCCAAAGAAATCAGGCTTTCAATGTACATATCTGTAGCGAAAGATACAATTTTCTCACCGTCTATTAGCAAGATTCTTCCATTTCTGTTGTGGACCCTGCAATATCTGTCCAAGCATCCCTGAAGTATCAGACCTCAGATTCCCTTACACTACTACCAAACAGCGACAGACCTTAGTGGTGAGATATTCTTCCTCTTCTTGCGTTACAAAGTTTGGAATGTAGAACGCTTGGTCTGAACCTGGTATGAGATATTCATTGAGATCTGTGACTGTGTTTGTCGTGCTGTCATTGCCATTGGTGGTGGCTAGCGTTTGTTGCGATGAGGGCGCGAACATGACGATGATAGTAAGAGAACGGATCAAGGTACGTTGATCGCTTTGATCGGTGATCGGCAATCGACTCAGACCTACTTATGCACCTCTACGTGCAGAGAGCACTTGGAAGTCAACTCACTAATCATTAGCTTTTCTCCCTAGGACGCGCACCCAAGACAATGAAGAATGCGTGCAGAAGAATTTAAATTAGATAGCACATATATTAACCCTCAAACCATCTAGAGAACAGGCTAAAGTTCGTCTCGTGAATGCTCTGGTGGAACAAAACTCTGAGAGGTCTCCTCTGTAGGTAATTGCGTTGTCGAGGCCTCCTCCTCTGCCTTCCGTGTCTCCGATACCGGAGGTACATCTGTCCCACTCGGAGTCGGTGTACTTGTCGTCTTTGGCTTCGTCTTCTTCGGCACCTTTCTCCTCGCCAACTTAGCCAGATGTGTCTCGAGCACCTTCGCCCTCGCCTTCATCTCTGTCGTTTCGATGACCGGGTTCTCATACATCTTGACGGACTTTTGCTTCTCCACCCACTCGTTGAGCCATTTCTCATGGTCGATCAAGACCTTCTCAAGGTCCTGAAGTTCGGCACGAGTCCATTTGGATGGTGTATCTTCAGCCTCCTCACGAGTGAGGTTGGCCTTGGCCTCAGTGAGGAACAGACGAGTCGACCAGTTCCACATCTGACTCTGGTTGAGAGCCTTGGGGAATTCGGCGATTTCTTCGTATCGATGAATCACCGGAGCCTCTAGAGTTCTGGAGAAGCAGAGATAAGCCAGAGCGAAAGAGGGAGAACCAGCTAAAGACTAACTCTAAGATGCTACGCTTCTCCAGGAACTGAGGTACATCTGCATCATCACCCTGATCGTTCAACCAGTCGAAGAGCTCCTCCATTCTCTTCTCCATCTCTCCTCTCTCACTCTCTGAGGAGCATCGCTTGAATGGAGTGTCGGTGTTCTCCGGGTCTAGAAGATCCCTCATTCTATAGAGATAACTCTCGAAACCATTGCGAATATCCTCTCGACGGGCTTTGGCTTGTTCTTGTTTATCAATCTTCATAAGCCTGGGTACGATTGTTTTCGTGAGATCAAGAGAACCTGCAGGAGAAAGAGGAATACCAACCTGCGGTATGCTGCCTTCTTCTCATCCTGATCCATGGGAGCGAGTTTTGGAGACCACTTCATGTTGACTTTCAGTGCGATCACAGATTGATCAACCGATGCAGAGGGCTTGGCAGCGCTTGAAGATGCACTGGATGAAGGAGCCTCAGAGCCAGAAGACGATGATGACGAGCCAGAGGGTGTAGGCGACGCCGAGGAGGACGATGCCTCCGTAGATTCAGAGGTCGATTCAGAGGTAGGCTCTTCGTATTCCTCACTTGAAGACGATCCTGCACCAAGGAAGCTCTTCAGTTTTCCTGACACCATTGTAAGCACATAAAGCGAGGGCTCAAACAGCAATACCTACCGGTTAGGGACTCGTCTTTGATCTCTCCGTATGCATGCGCGTTCCTGACAGAGACGAGCCCGGACTCGGATAACATCACAGTAGCCTTCACCACAGGGTCTACGGCACCACGCTCAGTGAGATTGGCGATGGCCTCTGCGATGCCTACGAACTCGGCCTCAAGAATCCTCTCTGGGAAACCACTAGAGAATGCGAGTAGTCAGGGTACGTCATGTCATCAAGGTTCAATGGGGATATCTCACGTTGCTGGAGGTTCTGTATAATCCAAGAACAGGCTGAAGTCCTCTTTACGCTTAAAGGTTAAAGTTTTCTTTGTTCCTATCTTGGCACCAGCTGGGAAGATGGTATTGCTGATAGTCCGTGGACGTGAAAGAGGGGTGCTAGGAGCAGTGTAGTATGTTCCTTTAATATCGTAGAGTGTCACATCCGAGAGCTTGAAGTTCTTAGTCTTGAAACGTCCTGAGAGACCGGCACCATAGAGGGCGGCACCTATTAATGCAGGCGTTACTTTATTGTGTTGTAGTAAAATGGAGATAAACAAACCAAGGACAGCAGCTTCGTCAGCGTTCACATTATTTGCTATCTTGCCCCTGATAAAACCGGTTAGTCCCAGTTTCGCGGGCAAGAAAGAAGATCTACGCACTCTCCCACTACTCTCTTCACAGCAGCCTGCACCATAGGGATTCTAGTCGCACCGCCATGGAAGATGACCGAGGTGATGTTATCCTATGGTACCGTCAAGACAGTGTTGACTAGATAGGTAAGGTGTAACGTACCAGAGTTAAACCCGCATTCGAAATAGCATCCACAATAGGTTTCGCCCAACGGTCCGCAAGATCAGCGGAGGCAGCCTCGAACTCAGATCGCGTAATCTTGGACTTGAAGTCGATATCGAATGCAAGACTTTCTACCTGTTACGGGGCACAATTCAGCGTTCTTCAAAGAAACAGATCAAATAAGGATTAGTTACCGTGGACATGGCTTGAGTGTTTGCACTGAGGATTGCTTTCACTCGAGTCGTTTCCTTCCAAAGTTTAGCCATTCCTCGCGAATCCGTACGAATATCCTTCTTGTGCTTCGCGTTGAAATGCTCGACCAAGATGTCTCGCAGTCTTCGATCCAGAGCGTTTGCACCAATTGATCGATCATAGCCTGTCCCTGCCACGTTGATGACGGTGCTGGCTGCCGCTTTCTTTGTCTCTGGCGATGATGCGAAGGAGACTACAGAGGCGCGAACAGAGGAGGCTCCGGCGTCATAAATAACATGATACTCGGGGGTATCGAACGTCCTCGACATGGCGTAATTGACAGCAACAGCTGCACCATCGTTGATAAGCGTTAAGAGGCGTAGTCCCGAAATTTCTACAGCGTCTGCGACGGCGTCCCTCTCGAGCTGGGTATAGAATGGTGGAACAGTGATGATGAGGTCGTGAACCTTCTCGCCAGCGAGGGATTCAGCCAGTCCCTTGACGTAGGAAAGCTGCATGGCGATAAGTTCTTCTGTGCTCCATTCAGTCCCGTCTGATCCCTTGAGCCCTACGGTTCCTCGAATAGTCTCCATGACTTCCGCCGTGGATATGGTGGTATAGAAGGACGTGGCATCCGAGTTGTAAGGTGCGCCCTGCAGATGCTTGAGGCTTGAAAACGAGTCTTTTGGAAACCGACCAGCCTAGAAGAATTCAATTAAGCACTAAACAGGTATGACAGCCGAGGCTTTGTGATTTATCAGAGAATATGTACCAGATTGAACGCGTCGACACCAAATAGTCTGTCGTCTCGCTTCCAAGCGACGCTTGACTGTATTTTCCGTTTGGAGTCCTTGTTCAACAAAACGTCGAAGGGTACACCGGGCTTCATAAGAGAAGCCTTCATAAAGTCGGAGCCATAGTCGATTGCGAGAACGATTGCAAGCACGGACTGCGATAGAAACGAGAGTAGAGAAAGCAAGAACAGAAGCCGTCGAGTCATGGTGATTAGTAGGACAAGATGGTAAAGAGCATCTAAAGTATTAGAGCAATGAACGTCGACGTGTCGTAGCAGGAGCTGGACGTGGCACAAATTTCAGAAGGGTATCTTGGTCACGTGTCTCATTTCTATATTCTTCCAAGTTCCAAGAGGAGCCAAGAGGGAAGGAACACGATGCTCACAGCATCGAATACTAGCTTCCTTCAATACATCGTACAGGCCCAGTGTGTGCCCCGGTCAGCAAAAGTACAGAGCACCTCACTGCCAGCTCGGAAAGTCTCCACCCAACTCCTAACCTGATCTACTCGCAAAGCACTGGGCTCCTTCAGTCATTCATCGCATGCGCAACATCTAGAACTCGGAGTAATTCCTAGTGTCCAGTCAATACGAATCTCGCCTCTTTCGGAGTGCCCCGAAGCAGAACTGAAATGGGATGGAATTCATCTGGAGACTATTCTCTGGCTGCCCATGCAGACTCCAGAGGCAAATGGACTGACCCCATTGATAACCAAGATAATCCCACCAACAACTGCAGTAACTGTTATCTGAGGAACTCCAACCGGCTTATCGTGTCAAGCATGATCCATACTGACATCGAATACTACCTATGCTGTGTTAGATATGTGGAAAAATGGTCTGTCCCCATCTCGTATGGTCTCGCTTTGTTTTAACTCGCGTCCCAGGTCCACCTCTCCAAACCAGTTCCCCAGCCTAAATTCCTAGAACTCTTCTTCCTGGACAACCCAAGTCAGACTAAACCACAACGTAATTCAATTTGGATCTCCTGGTGTCTGTTCTGGAAGTCTATACCACCCTTTCTTCCAGGTATACGGCGCAACTAGTCTTGAATTCAACAAGCTTGAAGCCACTAATCATGCTCTATCAGATTAATTCTAGTACTCCAAAGTCCAGGATACATTAGCAGCGACCTATCGCGCTTCTCCCGCCGTTGTGACGATGACGTCAGGGCCCCTGGTGCCACTGTCGCTATCGTCGCCAATCGACCAACCAACAATGGACGATAACGAGTATATTCATGTACATCCAGACCCCGCTAGCAAACGGACTTTGCCTCGGCGGCGGTCTCGAAAATTTCCTGACAATACATACATTCCCATGGCATGGTCAGGGCAGCCACAGTCCGAAGTCGTGCAACGGGTGAGAGCTTTTTCTGACTCTATAGCTCCAAAACTCGTGGATCACTCAACAGCCCAACCAACAGAAACCTCCAGGCCTTTTGAATGCGCTGACGGGATTACTAACTCATGTTGCAAGCGACCAGTAATCTCGCTTGTTGAAATTCTGTACCCCAGAAATTTGATTCGGCTGCACCAAACGTGCTGTGAGTTCAACTCAGCGCGCGCAGGGGGGACACGTTCTATCAAACATTGACTGACTCAATCGTCTTCTTGGTACATGCTGAGCGCTGGATTCAGAACAAGATAGGCACGATCGTCGACGAGCGAACGTTCTCCTCAGGCGTCTCCTCGATAACAACTCAAGCTAGAAGCTTAGTCGGATTTTCGTTTCCTACCCCGTCCGTGCTTCGTCGGGCGATGGGTTCAGTACTGTATCAGTCCAAATCTATGGTGGGTCTGTTCACACGTAATTGCGACAGTTCGAGGTAGATGAACGCTTACATCCGCTCCCTCTTACAGTTTTCATACAGTAACACAGATCATCTGCATTTCTCAGCCAAGTTCCCACAGACGTCATAACGTACCATCGAATCGGCTGCATTTCTTGCTGAGCGACGGGACGGCCCTCCATCGCCTTGCACAGATTTCATGTCAAAATTGTATACGGGAAAGACCTCGAACAATAGACGTGTACTGTTGTGATCAGCTCCGAGAGTCTCACCCTGCATTCTCGCACTTCAGCCTGCGCTTTCTTGCTCCGCCGAGTTGAATTTCGGGTCCTCCAAGTCCTCCACTTGGACCTGGTCAAGCTCCGAATACTGTGCTCGCAGATCCAGCTGAGCAACCCAATGGCGACTGGAAGGATCTTTTCCTCCTGATTTTGACCCTGCAGAGCCGGCCTCCTCTAAGGTCCATCCATCCCTGTATATCCCTGTATATGACGTCATCCGAGTTTATTGCCTTGCCAGTCCCCACTCAGAATGTCTACGAAATACCACTCTTCATTGGACTGTTCCACGGAGGCAATACCGCCACGTCTCACGCAACTACACTCAGTCCAGCCGCATGTATCATGCGCATGCATAAGGTGTCATACGCGGGCGGTGCCACAGCAAACCACGGCTCCCCTAACCAGCCAGCCCATATTATCACCAAACCAGTCGGCCCACATCACTGGAGCTCATAACGATACGGCTACTTGATCAGGACAGGATACAAACGTTGCTAGCTCCAGCTCCAGCTCCAAGGGATACGGTACCATGGCGATGACCAACAAGCACACCTCACCTCGTACAGGAGCTCAGGCCCTCAAGCCTCGAGGTCGACTGTAACCTAGGCATTTTTCATCGCGTTTGGTATTCTACACGTCGATCTGAGTAAGGGGTCGCGCTCCATCCTGTCTCGCAGTCGTTGTAGCAGGTCCAACCTTCGCTCTTCTCCGCATCCCATGTCTAGCAATCCGAATCCGATCCCCCTTTCGTCCCTCCTCATGGCCTCAATCATACCAGATCATACCCTGAGACTAAACCCCGAAGTCAGGGCACAGTGTTACGGTTATGGTTTGCGACTGCGAATAAAAAGCCAGTGACGACTGAGCGGACACGCGTTACAGCGCAGGTGACAGGCCTCGGAGGCAGATCTGAGGTTTTATCTATCGAGATAGGCACGCCCTGCGCCTCATTGTCCTCCGTCTCGTACATATATAGGCCGATGGCACCGAAATTCGACACGGAATAAGTACGGGAAAGGGGAAAAGTCCTGAGCGGTCAACCTACTTGTCGTCGCGCTCATCCCATTGAACTGTACGCCGTGGGTGAAGGAAAAATAGATAGGCATAGATGATAGATGGATGAGCATGTACACGTACAATACGATACGTTACAATCTTTTCCTATTTACATTCCAAAATCCACTGTCCATGTGCAAAGTACAGTGCATATACAAAAAAAAAACATAACAGATCCGAGTCCATAAATATAAGTTAGGGAAGAAAAACTACAGTAAGTATATGCAGAGCGGCTTAACCTCCGAACGCATCACCACGAGACGGCGGGCGGGAAAAATCCAAATCAGAATGGATGGGGGAGGAAGGTGTGAGTGACCGGGCAGAGATCAAGGCGCAATTCCGCTCGCGAGAGATATTGGAAGACAGACTGAGAAGAAGAAAAAAAAAAGTACAGATATTATCGTATCGTATCGATAATCAGAGGGTTGATTTGCAGTTGTGGTAATCAGGTGTCGTAACAATGCAGAGAAGAGGCAGAGACAGGAAAAAAGAAGAGAAACAAGTAACAGCTAAAAGCAAGAGCAAGCTAGAAAGTGGAGAGGGAGAGCTCGGAGGGAGAACGTGGCCATGAGCGGCAGGAGGTAACTGCGATACGCTATACTAGTGCTAAGCAAGAAAAAGAGAGTAGAAACTTGATGTCGAAGAAGAAAGTCATAAGAATAAGTGCAAGATGAGCCGTTGAAAGTGTCATGCAATGCAAGGGTGGTCGAAAGGAGAAAAGAAAAATGTGGGTAAAGTAGAGAAGAAAGGAAAATGGGTTGGGATATGATGACTCGTAGCAATCTCTCAGGGTAGTAGGGTAGAGATGCGAAATTGCCTTCCCCTTATCCAACGTACACACGCCACGTCTATGAATGAAATCGGTTATGAAAGGAAGGGGGAAAAAAAAAAACCGATGCAGAAAGAGAATGAAGAAAATTTTGACAAGGGCTCTTCGTCGTTAGAAACCTCCTAGACAACCGCCGTCCGAATCATTGAAGCTCAATCCTGACATTGAGCTACGCAGAGTGAAGGACGACGGTGACGAAGGTGATCGTGATTTTGGTCTTCTGAGATACGTGATGAGCACATGTCTCAGAAGGAAACCCCCACGACGAAGAGCTTA
The DNA here is from genome assembly GCA_002718315.1 of Agaricales sp. HM26-F1. Lineage (NCBI taxonomy): Eukaryota > Fungi > Basidiomycota > Agaricomycetes > Agaricales > Agaricales sp. HM26-F1. Next base: position 1,014,821 of record NIBX01000147.1, read on the forward strand.
CCTGTCATCCGTATATCCGCTGCTGCCATTGGGCGAACGTTTTCTCCTCCTACGATTCGCCAGATTCCGTTGTTCGTCCTCCGGTGATGGTGGATGAGGAAGGAACGACAATGGCGTGGGAGTAGGGGTACTTGGACTCCCTTCCTCTCTGTAACCTGAAGAATAGGCGGAAGAGGAAGAAGAGGAAACAGGAATGACCAGCCCCTGGATATGATTCCTAGCTGGGTATGGAGCGTACGGATTGAACTGCTGGTGTTCAGAGGGAGGGCTATGCAACCCATCGCTTTCTTCCGACTCTGACGATGAAGAGGAGGAAAAGTCGTGGACCAGAGGCGGCAGTACTGATGGTGGGTTATATGTCTGATGTGGAGCAGAACTATATGGGGCGCTTGGCCCATTGCTCTCAACAGGGTGGGTATAACCACGAGAGAATGCCTTTGGGTGGCGATGATCATTGAGTAAAAGATTCTTATTGCATCGTGAAGACCAGTCTGCAGATGCTGCAGATGCGCGACCGGCGGCGTCCTCCAGATCGTAAGTCCTGCCTGGACATCCTCGCTCTGGGAGCGCACAGGAGTTTGGGGCTACGACGATAGGAGAACGATCATAAGAGGTAGAAGAGTATGCGCTGAAAGTTCTTGTCAAAGTTGGAGAAGGAGGAAAGTGGACGGCGGCGTGTGCGAGTGGAGGATGATGGTGAGGGCGGTAGGAGGAGGAGGTGGTTGGAGAATGTTTGAGGATTGGACGAGGCATCAGAGAAGAGGGCGCCGACGTTGTTGACGACGACGAGAAAGAAGAGGACGAGAAGACGCGAGCGCCCTGAACTGATTGTTAATGGATATTCATGGCGTTGGTGGATAAGAGGAGAGGCGTAGGGGGAGGTGAGGAAAAGAAAGGGATCAGTTGTGCTGAGGATTAAATAATATCTGACCGGCGAGCGAACCGATTGATCCGCGTCGCCTGTTTTCCACTCCGACGCTGTCTTTCGAATGAATTGAATCTTGTTTCTCCCGATGCAGTCCAATTGTGGCTGGCTCGTCCATCGCTTGTGTTACTCATTTCCTTTCTTTCTTCATCGTTTTTCTTTGTTTGCTGTATTCCGTTGTCCTGTTCTCCGTGTATTCTACTACCATAATCTATCTCATCCTTTCTTACCGTTTCCCCATCTCTCGGCCTCGTTCCATTCTCACCGGACCACGAGCCCATTTTCTTTTCGACAACCTCGCATCTCATGGCCAGTCCTCCTCAAGATCTCTTCTTTTCTTTCCCGAAATCAAAATTTTTCTTCTTTCGTCCAAAACAAGACCTTTCAGCGCTTGCGTTTGAATCGTTCTTCGTCCAGCTACTTTCCCTAGAACTCTTCACCTCCCACCCTTCTTCGTCCCTGATCACACCCAAGGAAACCGCAGCACCAGCACCACTTCCTGGAGTTCTAATTTGTGCTTCTAAAACTTGGCTCAGAGTTCCCTTGTTTCGTCTCTCCCGTCTTAATTCCCTCTGTCGCCAGTGTCTTGCTTAATGCTAAGAACCCGAGTCAATCCAAAGTCATCGCCTCCCCGGTCTCACCCGCCAATGCGCCAGTCGAGACTGGAACAGCACCAGAAATGGCTGTGATGTGTTCAAACGAGTTCCAGCAAACCAGTAGCCACTCCCCCAGCGGCAGGTTCAGCGCTTCTCGTTTTTGTGGTCAGCCGCTGGCGGCTCAGCGCTTGGAAATCGCCGATCTCACTCCTTTGGCTCTCGTTCAGCCATTTGCCGGAAGGCTCGACTAAGGACGAACTGTATTCAAATCTCCCGCACTCGATGACACCATCGGTACGGCTATCTGCCAGTGGGAAAAAGATACACATTCACCAGGTCAATTTAGTGCCATCACCACCAATCTACGTCCGACATCAAGAAGGAAGCAGGTGCTTGCTTCTTGTGTCCTGACACCTGAGAACCTGAAAGCTTCGATGGCCCCTCCTCGAGGTCATCTAAGGGGGCAAGCAATTCATCCTCGGTTCTCAGGGCACATAGCCAGAATCCCGGTCCACGGCATCCATCTACGACATCTAGATTCTCTGTGATACTCCCGCACCAGCCGCACTGATTCAGCAACTCCTGAACTACCCAATTCTAAACAACTCTCCTCGAGCTAAGGGAGTGTTCCGGCATCATCTCCCTCGCCTAATGACTATCGTCCTACCGCGCTGTACTGTGTGATCATCATATAGTACCGACGTTAGCCCCAACGATTTCTCCAGCAGTGAATACAGTTCATTGTCGTCCACTCGTCGTCCTCTTGGTTTCGTACCGCTCTCACCGGGATTTCCCACGTTCTACGCATCGTCCACCAACTGCCACTGCAAGAATGTAGGATCCATGCAAACTAACCTATGAGCCCTATCGCCACCTGCAACACCCTGCACCAGCTGAGTCGGTGACAGTGACGTCGATCCCACCTAGGATAATAGCCTCACATAAGCCATGGCGTACGTACACGGTACGTCTATCTCGCTTGGCCCTGTTACCTGTTCATTCAAAGTCTCAGAATGAACGGTGTTAGAACTCCTGCGCAGCACTGAGTCACACTGTTACCTAGGGTTACAGCATGAGTAAAGTCCAAGCCACAGCACAACACAACAAACGCTCGAGCCGAAATCCGACTCAGGCTGCTTCCTCTCCATTCTGTTGTACCAAGTCTCTGAAACCGGCGGTGAGTGGTATAATCGCAATGTTCCCCCTTATGAATGTCTGATCTGCGTTGAGCTGCCGCCACTGACCTATACTTCGCATAGATGCAAAAACCGGTCCTGTCTCGATCCGATTTCGACGAGCACGGGTCTGGTTCAGCGCAACGAACCGGCTCCACGTCACTAACAAGTGATCGAACTAAGGAAGGAGTAGCAGGTGAGCTAAGGGCGATGGGGAATCGCCTAACCATCCAGACCTACCAGTCTTCTTTCACACTGACATGCGCAACTCGAGGGCAAACTCAAAAACTCAGCTTCGAAACATCCGCTCTTCACTAGACTTCACAAACTTTCGAGACTCGAGGCCAATGGGATCAACTGACAGATCCAGTGATCATAAGTATATGATGATCGATGTATAGAGGAACAGAGACGTGGATTCGGATGTGGACTCGATACGGTATGATTTCGCACTGGCTAAATTGTCAGTTGTCTAGAACTTATGCACAGAGTCTCGCTCAGACCCATTCACACCTACCAGCCGATCCGATGTGGTTATTCTTGAAGCTCTTCCCACCTAACAGCTGGCCAGGCTACCGAGGCGGGTTCTTCCTCAAAGATCATCCAATGCGCTTCTCTTTCTTTGAATTCGCAAGGTTTCCCCCGGCCTACTACCGGACATGGTAGTATTACGACTCGGATGCATCACGGTCGGTTCTTCCACAACTCCCAACCCCAAGCCGTAGTCTGAGCCCCAAACCCAAACTTCCTCATCCATGCATCACAACACGGGAACGAGTATTATGGATCTATCCGAAGTTCTATATCCCACAGCCATCTCAATCATTCACGAATACACAGCACAGGCGATAACACTGACTCCCGATATCAACCCAAGGCCCAAGTTCACCGGCGGTTTGGTTCTCTTGATTCTCAGTGCGGGCTCTGGGCCTCTGTCAGCACGTTCAGGTGGTTAGTACGCACAGTGACATGCGCACAGACTGCCAGCTGCAGCTGAGCTCGGCTCAGTGTGAGGTTGGTCTCATGACGGCTTGGATCTAATCACTTCGGTTGCGGTTGCAGTGCGGCCAACGACGCACGCTCTCGGATCGCGAAGGATGACCAGGATATCCGGATGCCTCGCCACGACGGATCGGAAACTATATGTCGAGCCTTCAAGCCTCGCACGGGTACACCCCCAAACAATGAGTGGGCGAACCCAACAAAGCAGCTCAATCTCACAACCGCACTACGCCGTGCTCTACCGTACTGTACTGTGGCACAGCTTGTCGACGTCGACGTCGTACCGACATCTTTCTAGGGAGTAGTCAACAACACATGGACCAGCCACGTTTCTCTTTCTCTTCTCTTCTTTACCCATATGGTCGCCATGTCGAAACTCTGAATTGCATCTCCTGCGATACTAGCTTACGATCATCACAACCCAACCCTAGAACATGTTCGAAGCGAGGTTCTCGACACCCGTTGGATCATGGATAATAAATCAAGACTCGAGGTATTGTACGAAATGCCGACGCCTCGAGGTCGGGTTGGTGTACATCTCGACTGTGGCGAACCTTTGATGCACTGTGACACTGAAATTGGCGGAGGCCTGGTGCGTCTTCCTGGCGAGCGATTGCTGGCCGAGGCAAAGATGTTCGGGGTTAGGATGGTCGATGTGCGTCTTCTTCGTGTCTTCGGTGTTTCTTCAGTTGCCAGTATACTCAACCCAAATTTGTAACCACCAGATTTCTCTGATGAAGACCACCGACACCGAGTTCCCAGGTACTCCCAACACGCTCGTCAAACTGGCTCGGTCAAGTCACGGCCAACAGTTCACAACCTTCAAGTTTTTTTCTGCGTCTCCACCTCTCAAGGAGCGCTCGAATCAACAACCCTCGAAAAACTTTCGAGGCTCGATCTTCGCTAGCGCTTACACAGGCTGCCTTGATTAACAGCGAAGTCTAGGGCACTCGTCGGAAATTTTCACGTTCAACACTTTACGCCCGGCAATGACTTCGTAATAAGAACTGCTGCCGCATTACTATATGCTCGAGGAACAGCTTAGGAACCCCGTTTGGCTCGTGTATGTGGCAATATGTGTGAACTGTATTGGTCGATTTCTTTTCATCTTCATCTACCGAATGTTCGATGGCTTGACTGAGGTTATTGAAGGCTCAGGAATGAACCCGCAGTTACCATGCCACCATCCTGATAGCGTTCACCTGTGTGGACGAGTGGAAGACCACTACGAATCTCAGGGATTCAATCCCGGCTCTCATCTTCTCCGAACTCTTCTCGCGGTTCTCTGTGAAACCTACGGGCTACACGCTTTGAAGAACGATGAAAACGGAAAACCAGCCGCCTGCTCACTTGAAACTCCTCTTACAGACTTTTTTCCGGTGTCTAGGACCTCGGCCAGCCAGTTCATCATATTCAGTTATTCACTATCATCAGACCGAGACTCGTTCGTTCTCTCAACTCAACCTTTCTGATCCTCCCCGAAGATAACGATAAGTTATAATTAATCTCTTCAGGCACCTCGAGCTAGAGCCCTTTTGACCTGTGATCATGATCATCTTCAATCATATACCGACGACTCGCACGCGCTTTGATTTAAGTTTCTGGGTCTCAGTGGCAAGGGTAATGAGCTTGATAGAATAGAACGGACTAGCAGAGAAGCGCTGAAGTGTACAATACACAATGTGTAGAACGTACTATATCTGGATGGACTGTATAGGACGCTAGCAAACATAGATCGTCCACCCGGTGCAGATATCCGAGCCTAAACCAAAGCGATGGGATAAATTCTCGTCAAAATCGGGGCAGCTCTAGGAGCGTCCGAGACTGAGGTCGATGGTGTCAGAACTGCCTTGGTTTGAGAGTATATGAGTGAGGCGCTACGATGTAACTTGAAGGCGGGTCAGTCGGAAATCCAGAATTCGCGGTTCATCAATGCTGGGTCTGTTAGGATGCCTCCTCCGAGTTTCGCCGACGTAGACGAGACTATCTGCTTCTGATTTCCTACCAACTGTGTGCTCGCGTCAGCAGACTGCAGTTGATATATCGGTCAAGATGAGGTCCGAAAGCACAGGTGAGAAGGGTACCAAAGGAGTTATATCACTAGGCTATAACAGAAGGAAATCTCCGAGCGAGGTGTAAGTGCCAGTCTAAAAGTTGTTTCGAAACTACACACTGCGAGCTCCATTGAGGTCGTTCTTGATAAGTCGATTAGTTCTCTTCCTGTATCGATTGAGGCCGATATCAAGACGAGACTACCCGGCTGCGACTGCGTCCCCGCTACTGTGAGTCGCTCTATTGAGTAGGAAGTTTAGGCTAACTTCGGTAAAGGCCGAATCTTGAGCTTGAGCACTTTGGGTAAGATATCCATAATAAGAAAAGTCATAGCAGACAGGATATCATACCGGGTTGTGAATAAAGCAGAAAGTAATAGACTCGTGTTATCCCTAACCCCGATGTACTGAAGATGTGTTTTTTTCTTGCTGAGAACCTACAAGTGATGACAACCGTAGTTTCTCTGGGAAGGCATTTAAATCGGTGTTGACAATGATTTGTTTCCTCTTTTCTGAGCTGGGGAAATTATCGTGTAAAATGTGGATGAGCGATGCGAGAGGGTCCCATAATGAAGAAAGAAGGCTGTTCACTTACTCCTTATTGGGGAACCACTAGAAGCTCAATTCGCTCCCTCTCAGAGGCAAACAGGAAGGTTTGAGGAAGAATCCAATATGGCAGTGTCCAGCGGCGACTGTGGTTCTAGTCTTGAAGAAAGGATGCTCGCAAGGCAGAAGCCTCCTACAAAGCTCCCGCTCTGATCCTCTCTTAAGGCCTTGGCTGCCAAGCTTCGTAGTCTGGCACTGCTGCATCCGTTCTTTTAAGACGGGGATAACGAGAAGTTGAGCTTGGCTGATGGATGCAATGGATATAGAGTTGAGAGCTTCAAGTAGCTTGTTCTTGTGTTTAAGCTCAAAGCCGTAAATTGAAACCGGGGGTCCAATCCCAGAGGAAAGTGTAATGGACAGAGAAGCATCGAAGCATTCAGGGCTCTGGGCTTCCTCACAGTTGCTTCAATTGAGCCTCGACTGTTTATAAGTTAGCACGAAAGCTAGTTGCCACACGATGTAAACTTTGTTCGACAGTCCCAAGGGAGCATGTTGCATCGGTATTCTTGCCACCGATATGACCGAAACAAGGTTGACAGAAACTTCAATTGGGGAAGACCGAAGCTCACTAACGGACTGACTTCTGTAAGGGTAGACGTTAGAGGGCGAAGGTGAGAGCGAAAAGAAGAAGAGCTGGCAAGAAGGTGGCGAGAGCGGGATTACAAGGTAGAGAGAACGTCCGGGATGGTCCCCAGCACATGGCGTATCTGGATACAAGAAGAGGAGTCAAATCTTGAGGCTGCTTTCTCGCGATGACAAGGGACCGGGTTTACACTTTCGCCACGATGAATTGCATGACACGGCTAGTGTAAATGACAACCCAAGGTACCTTCTGTGTTTGTGGGTATCTGGGCCTTGTTTTTGAGCGCTTGATCGACGGAGTGACCCCCTTGTTTGTGTGTGTGTGATTCAAATGCCCGGTACGCAGCCAGTGACCACGGGGAGATGGTACTGGAAGGTTGAGCGGGGTTTCTCTAGCTTCAGAGCTATGGTGATAGCTGAAGTGAGCAGGAAGGGAAGCAAAGTGCGCTTCACTTCCTCCGGCCTCAGTGTTCAAACGATTGCTGGTATTGGGCTGTGCGCTACACAGCAGCTTCAGCTACTTCATGAACATCAGGGAGTTTCGTTCTCAAGATATCCATGCAGTAAGTCAGGAGTCCGCGGGATACTGATGACATAGCAATCAATGGCACAGTACCGTCGATTCCAAAGCAACAGCAGGGTTAGATGAGCAGCACGCTGACGGCCGTAGTACGATTGCGTTATCATCGCCAGTAGGACTTCAGTAAGTCTCCAGTTATTTGTAGGTGAGTTGTTATCCCTGGTTCTTGTCGGAATGGACTCGAGTAAGCGTAGTAGGAGCCTTTCACGTTGTATTAGAAGAAAACAAGGTGGACAATACTGGTCCAAAGCAGTGAAAAAGAATCCATTCCTTGCAGTTTACTGGCAGGCCCCTTGAGAGGCCTTGATATGGCGGTAGGAAGGAAGAGATGAGAGCCGAGTCAGCCGACAGGCGGCTACAGGCGACTGCACAATGCAGATCAAAGTCCGTCGTGATCCGCAAATGGCAGTAGCGCCCTGACGAGATCGCGTCTTTGCAGCAACCCTGCCAATTTCCCCGGAACTCATAAAACCAGCTTGAGCTGGATGGATATCGAATCACCATTGCTGCTTGCTTAGCACCATGATGCTCTTACGCATGCGGTCTGTTTTTCCTGCGGCTGCATTCGCTGTCGCTGCTGCAAGTGCGACGACCATCACTAGCGATTCATCTATCGCGTCTGGCAAATCGTTCGACTACGTGCGTAGCTCGTGCCTTTTCTCCTTCCTAGTATCGAAGAACTCACTTCATCTATGTAGGTCATTGCTGGAGCGGGGTGAGTGGATATTTCGGGCGCACAACAACTTCAGGATCTCAATTGCAAGTCCAGGCTTACTGGAATCGTAGTCGCAAACAAAGTACGTGAATCTATCTGTTCCTTTAGGACAATCAACTTAAACCTTCACTATTAGCTCAGTAATCAGGGTTTCAGCGTCCTTGTGGTAGAAGCAGGCAAGGATCTACCTGACAACCCAGGTATCTATGACGCGGAGAGGAAGGGCGAGTTGGCCAATGATCCTTCTACTGACTGCAACTGGCACTATGATGCCACTGCGGAGAATGGCACTACCCTGTCGGTCCAAATTGATTCAGGTCAGTACGCACATTTTTTTTTATCTTCAAATCATGGTAATCTCACGCCATGCAAAAAGGCAAGTGCGTTGGTGGCTCAACTTCGATAGTGCGTACACATCCTTACCTTTGCCTATTAGTGAACCTAACCTACTTAACCTTCGATGATAGAACGGTATGGTGTGGTACAGGTTAGCACTTCTCTCTCGCACTGTGGGGCCTCTTTCCTCATGAATAATACCCTAGGCCCACCGTCAGTGAAATGGACGCACTAGCTGGGTTCGAGAATCCTGGATGGGACTCGGCTTCTCTTATTCCCTACATGACTGCTACTGAACAGAACATCGGTATGTTGATTCCTACATATGACTATTTGCTCTATGCCTACTCGAAATAAACAGCTCCAACTGACCAGCAAAAGGCTGATGGTGCAAACCTGGATACCAGCGTACATGGTTTTGACGGTCAAGTCAAGGTGTCCTTCAGGGTATGTGCGCCCCCGAGACCATGCCTCTTGATAACTGATCATCTTCCTCTTACAGACACCCATGAGCGCGCCCGGTGCCCAAAGACTCTACAAAGCTGCTATTAACACCGTCTTTGGGATTCCCGCCTCTGCAGATCTCAGCAAGCGAGATGGTCGTGTCTCTTCCTCTACGTACGCCCTTCCTCCATTTCTCTGGATTGATATCCGTCCCCAATAACTATACTTACAATTATCCGTATAGTTCATGGTCTATATTCTGGGACGTGGCAGCGAGCATCAACCACCGTGCATCGGCAGCCTACGCATATCTCTACCCCAGCGACCAACAGCGCCAAGGCCTCACCGTGCTCACCGAGCACATCGTCGGCAAAGTCACCTTCTCTGGAACCAAGGCCACAGGACTGCAATTCGGCTCTCCCGACACAGGCGACCTATTTACAGTAACAGCCAACAAGGAAGTTCTCCTTGCATCTGGTACCCTTGGTGTAAGCATTGAGTTGAGCAACTCGCGCTGTCAACATTGAACATATCATCTATATTTATTAGACTCCTGCTATCCTCGAGCGCTCTGGAGTCGGTGCCCAGGCACTGTTGAGCTCGCTGGGAATCACTCCAGTCGTCGATCTCCCTGGTGTAGGCATGAACTTGCAAGATCAGCCAGGAACTAGTCTATCTGCCCTGGTCACTAGCGATGCGGCTTCGAACACCTCTCTCATCGACGGCGTGAGCATATTCTCTTTCGCATCTATCTACCTCAACCTGATGGAGTTTGTGCTCGTCCTCAGCATGTGCTGTTCGCACCAGTTATCGCGTTGCCCAACATTGATGATATCTTCGGCTCTGGTAGTTTCACTATATTGGTCCTCTCAAGGTCGTCCTTTGACAGCCCTTTCGCCTAGATGCGACCTCAGTTGCTCAGGATCTGCAATCCGGAGTCTCAGATCGCGCTGCTGCAGCCGTCGCAGCTGGTGTCCAAGCTAATGTCGAGGGAGCGACACAGATCTACCAGAGAGCTACGGATCTGATCACCAAGAGGTATATTTTATCGCTTGCTACACGGAGCACGTATTGAATCATCTTCTCTTCCATAGCAAGCAGCCTATTGCGGAGGTCATCGGTAAGCAGCTCTTACTCTACATACCAATCTTACTGACGGTCTTGCTTTGGCTCCAGGCGAGAGTTATCCATCCGTGATGACGACTATCTTTTGGCCTCTTACTCCTCTCTCCAGAGGACACATACACATCAACTCTTCCGCAGTAAGCACCTTCCTTTCATGATTCCTCTTTGTTCTCTTATCTCTTTCAAACTCTCCTTGCAGCCCTTCGCCAGACCAATCATCACACCACGGTTCCTCGCAGACGACTACGACGTTCAAACCGCCCTTAACACGGCTAAGAAAGCTCGATCTATGTATCAGACTGATGCGTTCAAAGACATTATCCAGGTCGTGGATGTCAGTGGACCCAAGTTGAACGCTACCGACGATGAGTGGGTGGCCTTCCTGAAGGATTCTTCGTTCGTAAGTTCTTTTCGTGCTTTGATGTCTGTTATCGGATTTTGGTCGCTTAGCATCGTCTTCCATAGGGTGCTTCTCATTGGCTTGGGACATCCGCCATGATGCCCCGTGAGTGGGGAGGTGTCGTCGATCCCGAGCTTAAGGTCTATGGAACGCAGAATTTGAGGGTCATCGACGCCTCGATTTTGCCCCTGCAGCTGACAGCTCACTCCTCCAGCATGGTCTATGCTGTTGCCCATAAAGCCGCCGACCTGATTCTAGGCTGAGTCCGTGGGGATAATACCTCTAGGCGCCATGAGCCAGCGAAATCCACCTGCAATGTGTTCAACTAACTTATGTCGACGGAGTACCCCAATCTTGACAACTATGCCCTATCATATTGTCTGGCTAGATAGTCTTGACCTTATTTTCTGTTCATCTTTTTAGGGGGTATAATATAGTGCGCTTAATCGTGAATGACATACGCTGTGGGAATAGATTGCTACTTAGCTAGGCTTTGAGAGTGTATGTTTTATGGTTGGCTATCGACAGTGGTTGGTCTGCCACCAATCCACGTGTTCGACGCGCCTCCTGGACAATTGGTCGGAGCCTGAAAATCCTGACTACGCAATTACTATCTTCTGAGCTCAATCTATCTATGCTTCATTCACAATAGTCCTCTCTATTGTTCGTACCCTTGAACCATTCGCTAGTCTTGTGTTTGGTGATTCCAATGAGTGATGACGAAGTACTCATACTCTCTTCGAGTCCACCACGTACAAGACCGCGAATGGTGAGCGTCGACTCAGATATCGAGATTGTCTCCGCTGGAACACCTCAATCTTTCGACTCAAAGAAGCCTGTCAATGCAACCGGATCAAAATATAGGGCTAAAAAACCAGGGTCCAGTACTACTCGAGTGGCCCCTGGCTCACCACAGAAAGCGACCAAGGAACAAAGAAACGCCGCAGGAGCATCAGACTCTCAACGCGTAGAGGAGGTTCCTCAGCAGCCTCAGCAGCAAGCAGTTCCAGTAGAAGACCCCATGACCGCTGCTCTCGCTCGCATTCTCGAAGTGGTGCCCAATGTCGATCCTACTCACGCGTCGAACCTCTTAAACCGCGCATTATTGGCTCAAGAACATCCCAGCGTTGATATAGCTGTTGTACAAGTGGCACACGCGTTGTTCGAAGACCCAAATTATCCCAAAGTCGAAACCAGTAAAGGAAAGCGTAAGGCAGCCGACGAAGTGGGAAGGGAGCAGAAAAAGGTCAAGGTGGACTATGGAAGCAAGGATCGACCCTTTACTGGTGGTCAGGACTATTACGAGCTAGCACTGGTATGCAGCTATTTACTGAGTCCCGTACCCTTCCTATCTGATATTCTAAACCTTTATAGGAGCGACTGTCGACAGACTTTCCTTATGTGCCCAAGCCCTTCATCCGTCAGCGTTTGGCGGGTAATAACATGCTTTATGCACCTTCGTTTCTCGCGCTACAAGCAGACACAAATTCAGAGCATCCCCCGTTCTTTCGCAAACAGAATCCCTATCGACCTAAGGGCAAAGGGGCAGCAATTCCTCTTGATCCTGAGCTTGAGAAGGAAATCGCCTGGATCCAGGAGAAACTGCAAGATGATGCTCTCCTTGAAGATAGTGCGGTTGCCGAGAAACTCAACGAAGAAGAATATGAACTCAACGGTGACGGCATCGAATGCGGCTGCTGCTTTACAGACTATCCTTTCGTAAGTATCCTCGAGTTGGTTCTGACATCGCCGTGGCTCAGCGTCCATCTCTTCGCCGCCTCTAGAACAAGATGATCCAATGTCCAGACGCACATCTCTTCTGCAAAGATTGCATGACACAATATGTTTCTACTCAACTGGGAGAACACAACACGAACATTGTCTGCATGTCTTCTAGCGATCCCCCTTGCAAGCTACCCTTCACATTCTCGGAATTGGAGCGTTTTATGACGCCGAAACTACTCGAGCTGTACCACAGAGTAAAGCAGCGGAAGGAGATAGAAGCCGCCGGCCTCGAGGGACTAGAAGAATGTCCTTTCTGCGAGTACAAGGTAGTTATCGAGAACCCGGACGAACGACTATTCAGATGTGAAAACGTGGAGGTCTGTGGGGCAGTTAGTTGTAGGCAGTGCAAGAAACCCGTAGGATCCCTCTACTCTCAACCTTACTTTGGTTTGACATCTTATCTTGATATGTTCAGGATCATCTTCCGAAAACATGTGAAGGTGGGTGGCATCTTCCTGTACCCTTTTCATACTCTGATGCAGAGTCCCAACAGAGGCGGATCTCGAGAAACATCTCGATGGGCAACATGCTGTTGACGAGGCTATGTGTACGTTAATTTTATTGCAACTATATCTCGATCTGACATTGGCCTGTAGCTCATGCTCTAATGAGAAACTGCCCCAAGTGCAAGAAAGGTCAGACACATGTAGATTACTCCTCATTCAATCTAAGCGCAATTCTCTTCAGCCTTCATCAAAGAATCAGGCGTAAGTCCTACTCTCACTGCCAAGCTGCTGCCCTACTGACTGATGTGGTTCTTCAGTGTAATAAGATGACGTGCCCAAGCTGCGGCACTTTGTCCTGCTATACCTGTAGACAGGTTATTACTGGCTATGAACATTACAAAGACAGCGGTGTATGTCTTCTTGTGCGTTTAGCGAGCGAGAACGATATCCCTTATTTTCTTTCCTAGCGACCAGATGGACCTGGGCAGAAAGGTCCTAGAACATGCGTTCTCCACGATGCCGTCGAAAAGAGAGCTGGTATTGAGGTCAGCGATACTCAGAATTTCGTCGTCGTACTATCTTACTGACCGTGGTGTTTCTCTTGCACCCAGGTTGAAGCCGCAGCGAAGAAGGCTCTGCAAGAGTACAAAGAGCAGCACCCAGACATGCCAGAAGAAGCTATCAAAATTGATATCAATGGCATTCCTGGTGCGAGTGGACAAGCTCAGGCCCAACCGCACTTTGGCCCGCTTCACCTTTTAAACAATGCTCACCAGGCAGCTCAACAAGGGGCTCAGCACCATTTCCACCATCATCACCATCATCACCAACCACTCGCTCAGTTAGCTCACCGTCTTGCACTTCCTGGATTTGGGATCTTCCAGCCTCAAGCCGCTCAAGCCGCTCCAAGAGCTGATTTCGTTAATTATTACGGAGTGCCTTTCCAGCTGGGTGCCGACGGCAGGTATCCTCCTCCAGGTCATGGACATAGACCAAGATGAAGTCTGCTAATGAGGTAGCGGCGCTCGCGACATTGAACTTGAATCCTTTTCTTTCCTCCTTCCTTTCTCACCCTTCCACCTGCTTATTGTTGTGTTGTTCCAGCCTTGGGGTATGATATTGTTGAGCGTTTCTGGTATGATCAATATCCTCGGTCCAAATCTATATGATACTATCAAGATTTTTCCTATATAACACAACTGTAACTTATGAATACCCACGTCATCATGGCCATCTACGGCGTTTGCGTACACCGATATTTGCGGCTGCTAGAACGAGAAGGACGTAGAAGATAGAAGACATTCACCCCCATCAGCACCAAGTCCAGCGATTCACTAAGCGTGCCCGGCCCGGAGGAATCCTTGAGCTTCCTTTCACCCTCTTCCCCAGAGTTCGTTCGATTCTTGTGACTTGAACAACCTTCCAAGCATCCTGTAGACTGAGCTCTCCAGACTGACCGTTGCGACTTAGAGGTAGCGGTCTAGACTCTCTGTGTCTGCCTCACTTCACGCAATACAACTCGGAGAGAACGAAAGGCGCATAAGCTCTTACCGTGGACTCGGACTCGAGTTTAAAATGCCTTCCAGGAGATGCCAGTGATTGTCTTCTTGCTTGTTGGCCCCTACCGAACCCTCATGGGAATGTCCAGCCAGAGCTTGGCCAGAGCCGTGGTCACCGCATCCTTACTGTCAGCGACAACGCTAGATCTGTATATCCATACCGTTAAAGTGGTGTGTAAACCTGCTGTATGTCTCCAACTACTGAAGAGTTTCCGCGCTCAGGCTTTTCGTTTTCCTTCCGATTTTCAAACAACCCTCGCTTCCTGCATTCGCGGAAGGGTATATGTGGGAAGTTTTGATGCTCTAACGATCGCGGGTATGGGACGATCAGCATTCACATAGATTCGTACCCTGCAGTCCTGTGGATGAATGCTTGTTTTAGAAGCTTTCGTCAACTTCTTCACTTCAGAATATTGCCTTCTTGGTTAGTTGTTCGCCTGGTTCTGAGCTCCGGAATGGTGTAGTGTTGGGACAGCAGTGTCCTTGTGCCGTACCCATCCATTACACTGGCGGGGGCATCTGACTCCGCCTCGTCTACCTCTGAATGAGATCGCCGCCCATTGTCATTGTTTGACATGAGAGTAACGATCCTCGTCCACTCATCTGCTTCCTTGATTCCCTTGTTTTTCTCCTGCTTCGCAGTGCCGCAGCTCGAACTAGTATGGTCAGTTTGCAAACACCTTTTTTGCCCTTACTAACTACCAGCGATCATGCATCATGGCTCATAAATCCCAGCTGGCTTTTGGTCCTGGGTCGTATCCTTTTAGCATCCATGTCCACATTTCAACTTGACACAATTTCTTATAGTGTCACCCATTGGCCGCATCATATACTAAAGACGCGCGCTGCTTCTTACCTGGGTCTTCTGTACGGAGCGCTCAATCAGTGAAGCAAGAAGAATTTTGTCCTCACTTAGCTTCTCCCATTGAAACGTGGAAGAATCAGTTCGCTTGAACTGCTGTATTTTCTTCTGAATTGTTCTTCGCCTCTCTTCGATGCCTAACTGACGGATCTTCCTCTTCTTGTGGGATCCTCGTGTCCCACGCGAGCCACTGATTTGTTACGAACACTGAACGAAAGTTAAACAAAACCGGGCGCTGAGAGACTAGAGTGGGTGTCTTATAAAAGGTGAGATATATTCGAAACTAACCTGTAGCTCCAGCTCCCTCTACAGCCAAGAAGCAGCTATTCCACTCTTTGACTAGAATGTTCTTACTTTCCCGAGGTCATTGTTCAACGTTCTTTGCCTTACTCCCACTGTGACTGATTCTCATATTGAAGTAGCCCCCGCCCTTTTCGCTGCCACTGCTCTCTGGGCCACTGTGGCTAGTGCTTCACCGGCACCAGCTACGGCCACTGCAGGTAAGCAAACCTTCCCAAGGACTATAGTGGAAAGACTGATCTCAAGTGATCACCCCGTCTGCAGCTTTCGATGCTGGTCTCGGTGGTGCTGTTTTCCAGAAGCGGGCTAAGGATGCTGCGCTGGACCATACAAGCGCATCTTGGATCTGGACCAACGAAGCAACCACTGTTGCCTCCCGCCCCTTCAGGTATACCTATGCGTCGACCACCGGTAAATCCGCAAGGTATGTTCTACTTTGTTTGTATGATCTCAATGGCTTTGAGACTGACTTGCTACTGGTTGATTCAGTTTCGCTGTCTGCCAGGCGACTGCGGACGACCATCTAAACCTGTACATCAATGGAGAGTACCTCGGATCCAACCCGAGTTATACCACAAGCAAGCGATTCTATGCCGACCTCCAACCCCAGACCAACGTTTTCGCAGCCAATGTTACCAACGGTGGGGGCCCCGCTGGATTCCTCATGGCTTGCAGGATTGTCTACAGCGATGGTACTATCGATTCTATCGTCACCGATGGCAGTTGGAAGACGCTGCAAAGCGCGCCTCCGGCTAATTTCCAGTCACCCCTCTTCGACGACTCTACTTGGGTTGCGGCAACTAACGAGGGTCTCTACGGCAGTGCTCAACCTTGGGGAAACGTCCCTAGCTTTTCCGACACTCCTCTTCCTCCAGTCCCTTCCTTGAGCACCTCTAGATGGATCTGGACCAGGGAGATGACCTCTTCTACTTCTAATGCTCCCCTCGGTTCTCGCCCCTTCAGACGTACCTACGGCTTCTCGAACAAGAAGGTGGCCAAGTACGCTACTATCCTGACTAGCGCCGACAACGTGAACTACTTGTGGGTCAACGATCTTCCCGTGGGTGCTACTCGCGGCTGGAACCCCGCTCACCGATTTGTCGTTAACCTTGCCGGTGCCAATTGCGAGTGCTCGGTTCTGTTTGCCATCGAAGGAGTGAACGATTCCACCGGCGGTCCTGCTGCCATCCTTTTCTCCGCTCAGATCATCTATGATGATGGGTCGTGGGACACCGTCATCTCTGACACCAACTGGAAGACCCTTAGGACCGTCCCTCCCGTCAACTTCATGGACCCGACCTTCAACGACGGTTCTTGGGAGGCGACCGTGGACCTTGGAGCTGTCGGTATTGCTCCTTGGGGCAATATCGCGATTCCCGCTATCTAGAGTACTCGGTATTCACGATTTATTGTCATACCTGCTCTTGAGCTCATACCCACTTAATTTCTGTCAAGCCTCGTCTTAACTAAGATATAGTACTATCCTTCTTATCAATGTTGTCCCTTCCCTTCATTGTTCTGTTCTTTTACCTTCTCTTCAAGGACGCACTCGTTTCCACTTTATCCTCCATCGTACGAGCTGTTTTGCCGTTCGTTGATTTATTCCTCTTTACATAACTTGTAATTTGTCTGGGCGTAAATCATGATGATGAATATACTCTCTGATCCATCCTTCGCATGTTATCTGGGTTCTGTGCCGGGTACTTAGCAGATAAATTGATAAACTCCAGCTCGTGCCCTGATACCTGAGCAAGATATTACAACTAAGGAATATTTTATACACAGATGTACATAGATCGCAGCAGAAAGGAATTGAAGTGGCAAGATGATGTTCTGTGGCAGTGAAAATGATTGGGCTCTTCCCTCTAACATCATCTACTGTGCTTGAGTAACGGCGACAGTCACCGTCTCGATCTAACTAAGCCTCCCACGTCTACCTTGGTACTCATATCATCTCATTTTCGAACTGGTTTTGAACTGGACACGATATAACGCTACTCTATGTCCCGGCGAAGCACGGCCAGCGGCGCTCATGACAAACGACTCTCAAAGCACAGAGTATCGGATGAAGAATTGTTCAAGTAAGTATGATACTGGGTTTGGCACGGAAACAGTTCTAACAATTGTCATAGTTATGTTTTGCGTGTCTCGTAGGTGGTTGTATGTGCTGGTTACTGCCTTGACTAACCCGGATCACTAGGTATCTGAGCTATCTGCTGGTACCGAAGACCGTAGCATCTCCGACAATAAGCAATACTACTCCGGAGCAGAGAGAACATCATTCCCGGCTCTCTGGAGCTATATCAAGCTCAATTTTCTCCATCGGAGATCTGTTCAAGGATGTTAGGGATGGCCCGAAGAGCGTCAAGTTTCCGGAGAAACTTGTTAAGGTACTGGAGACGAAGTTGCAGAATATCGCGATGGGCAAAGATGCTGGGTGCGTCGTATGCTCCTTGACTGTATTATCGACACTAACAGCTCTCTAGATTTTCTGACCAACTAGTCCGCCGGACGATGGCCAAGTTTTATGGGCACTTCATGGATCCAAACTTCAAGCGGCAAATCAAGGAGAACCGCAAGATTGAGGAACTCATCCTCATGTTTGCGACCGATGCTACTGCTGTGCTCAAGAAGGAGCCCTCCCTCGTTGGTGACGGTTGGAAGATCGAACTCAACAATCATATATCACAGTTCGTTCGGATGCTACGGCAATGCCTTCAGAATGTCAGCCACGTTTCGCCCGAACTCGCATCGAGGCTGGACATGTACAACGCCAAACTCACACCAGCTCAACCAGTATCATATGACTCGGGCTATGAAACCGGCTCGAATCGAGATTCCTTCGTAGTCCTTGGGAACCCAAAGATCAGCGGCAGCATCGCAGATATGAATTTGGTGAAGATTGTTGCAGATTTGTTCGCGCTCAATGATGTCGATGTACAGAGAGAAGTTGACCAGCTACGAGGCTTTTGCACTGAGAAGGCTGCATTGGTAGACCTTAAGGTATAGATTCTCGCTATTCTTCTCACTACATGCACTCACCAGTCCTTTAGACCTGTCTCAAGAACATCAATGCCGGCGAATCATTCCCGGCTCACAGAGAAGATTTCGGGTCAGACACAGCTTGGAATCATTGGCGGACTCTGGAGACGACGCACCTTCAGCAACTCATGGTAGCCATGGTTCAGCTTAATCCAGAGCTGGCCAAATCCACTCCCACCGACGTGCTCCCCAACAGACCCCAATCCATGTACTCACCTAGTGAATCTTCAGCAATGGCACGAAACCCCTCAGTCGGAAGCAGGCGGTCTCTCTACACCCCTTCTGATTTCAATCAAGATGCTATCAATGACGAGCTGGAGGCTGATGAAGATGTCCCTCTGGGTCACAACTTCACGTTTATACCACCGAACCCTAGGAAGTACTACAAACGGTTACTTGAGCTCTGTCTAGTCGCCGATTTGGAGAAGATGCTCAGCCCGGAGGTAGACGATAATGATGAGGTCTCTCTAGGAATATTATCCTCATCGCACATAGAGCTGCTCAACGAATGTGCTATGCGATGGCGGATAGGACATCCTTATAGAGCCGCTTGCTTCTTGGACCTGGTCAAACAGTTCTATGAGCGAAACGATGTACCGATGGAGTGCGTTCCTGAGGCACTACAGCCTATATCGAAGGTCCTTCAGGAAATGGAGATAGACAAATGGCCGATCATGGACGTACGTGGACTTGTCTCGTTTATTCATCTTCCTGTAAGTGATAATCATTCTTCAGGTCGACTATCTAGCTTCAGTGTACGGAAGCCTATTCAACGTCTTCTTGTCAAATCTATACCATGCTATGGACAATATACCCAACCTCAAACGCAGTGAAGTCGAGCCCTTCTTAGGTGTGCTGGATCACGTTCGCGAATGTGGGCTCCTCGATCGATTCGACGTGGACATTAGCGCACGACTGTCCGATGTCGAAGAACGCGTCAAACAGTTGGCTGAACAGGCCTATTTGCACAAACTACAGGAGCTACAGGCGGCTCCTGGTGTCAACCGTGCGTTACCCCTACTCTTCATGACTGATGAGATCGAGAAGCATGCACAAGTGCTCGACAAGCGATTCCCGGAACCACTCCTTGGGTATGTAGTTATTTTTCTGTCTTGGTGAGATCATGATGTTTATCCCACCATGAAGGCATCTGGATCTGGTCTCCCTTGTATTAGGTGTTCAGATACCAGCATTCATAGGCGAGCTGATATCGTCCAAGAAGCGCCTATTTGAGTCATCTATGAACGGACCTACGCCTGATGTACCCATTGAGGACGTCTTCACTCTTTACCGGCGAAGTAAGACTTTGCTGTCTATGTATGAAGCCTTCTGCCCTTCGTGAGTCCTTTTGGGATATCCCGCAAAGTTGAGATACTGACTGCTACTCAGCGGGACTATCGATTTTGATTTATCAGCATACTTCGAGCCGTTTGTGCGGCAATGGCTTCTCAACACTGATTCAAAGACTGGGGAATGGGTACAAGCCGTAAGTCACGGTTCTTCTCGTGCCTCAGCCAGCCTTTGATTTTTTTCTCTCTTTACAGGCTGTTGCAGCTGATAAGGTACGACCTAATCCACTATTACAAGAATGAAATCTGACGCGGAGAAACTCAGTTTGAATCAGATACAGAAGGTGGACACAGTTCTTCAATAGTCGACCTGTTCGACTCTCTTCGAAGCCCAATCAACTTCCTTCAGGATCTGAAGCTGTCAGACGAGTACCAGGATGCTCGTTTCCGTACCAGTCTTTCTAAGGTACAGTCCCTTGAACTGTATGTCATACTTCCGCACTCATGTTCGTTCTGCAATGATAGAGCGTCTCCAAAGCTGTCGAGCAGTATTGCCGTCGGATAGAAGAGTTGTTCATGGAAGAGATGTTCCCTCGCACAGTAGACTATCTCCAACCCCAGAAATCATCTGCTTGGATTGAGAAGGCGAGACAACTTACTATCACTGGCGACAAGAAAGTGGAACCCTTCAATTTCCAACCTCAATCCTGTGTCAAATTAAACAACGTCGAGGCCGCTCGAAAACTGCTGGACAACATGTATAACCAACTGGACGCAGATCAAGTTGTTGAGACTCTGCAACGTGCTCCTCCAGTACCCGAGAAACAAGAGCGGGAGAGGTTCTTGTTTACCGTGAAGGTAGTGCAAGCGGAAGGATTGGTACCACTGGATAGCAGTCCTTCTTCGCGGCTGGACACCTTCGTCACTCTGAGTGATGAGTCCGGGAACAGGGTCGCCAAGACGAGAACGATATACGAGACGCTAACCCCTCGATGTAAGCTGATTTACCCATACTCAAACGTACTTCCTGATCAACTAGCCTTTCTACTTCAGGGGAAGAGACGTTCGACATATCTGTCGAGAAAGCCCTGTGGCTCATGGTCAGCGTGCGGGATCGTGCTCTGGTAGGGAAGCACGATACGGTGGGCAGAGCGTACCTCTGTCTGGATCCACGGCGATTTGCCGATTTCTTAGCACACGATCTATGGATGCCATTAGATTCCCAAGGGAAAGTGCTCATCCGTGTGAGTATGGAGGGGGAGAAAGACGATATCCAGTTCTACTTTGGGCGAGCTTTCAGATCCTTGAAGAGAGCGGAGACAGATATGGTCCGCATATTCATTGATAAGGTACGACCGACTTTCTGTGGTTTCCTGCTGAATAGGTGCTGAGTAACGCGTAATAGATGTCGCCGTTCATTCGACAGTGCCTATCCCGTAGCGTCCTGAAGGCACTGCTAAAGGGTGGAAACAGCGGTCTAGATTACAACAAGGCCCTGGGGAACGTGCAAGCCCTTTATCGTTCAGCACTCGGGGGGTCATCCGGAGAACCTCTCATACCTCTGCCCTCAGACGAGAAATCCCGGGTCCGTCCGGAAGAGTTAACAGACGTCCAAATCGAGCAGGCAATCCTACCTCTATTCGACTACTTCGAGGCCAATCTGCAGACGCTCAATACCTATCTCAGTCCCACGGCGAAAGATATCATATTGTCGCGGATATGGAAAGAGATCTTGATCATAATAGAGGGCTTACTGATACCGCCATTGTCGGATGTGGGCAGTGACATGCGGCCCTTGAGCGACAAGGAGGTGGACGTCGTGTTCAAATGGCTAACGGTAATTCTAGCAGATCGCATGCATGCCTTGCCGTCTAGATTGTGCTAATTTTCATCTTTCTCAGTTTTTGCGTAATTACCTGCACGCTGAAGGAGAGGGACTGTCATCAGAGGATCTACACAACCAGAAGCATAGAGACGTCGTCTCTATCCGGCTTTACTACGACTGGAACACGTACGCTCATATTCTCTCGGAATTCTTGTCGTCTCACTCACCATCTACCTGTATAGCGACGCGCTAATGGAGGAATGTGTGCGGATGATGCAACAGAGTCTGAGAGCTTCGCCATCAATGAAGAAGAGAGCCAAAAGCGTGTACAGCCAGCGGAACTTGGGCACGATCAAGGAACGTAAGCGGGAGAAGAAGCAGGAGAAGGAGGTCAGCAACGAGGAGACTATCATGAGGATACTCCGGATGAGGTTCGTTTCTAGCTTTCTCGTCCAACGCATTTCGTACGTGTTATGTATGTGTACTGATTCCTTACGTATCGTGTAGACCTGGCACGGCGGAGTTCATCGCGCAGCAGTTGCAGATCACCAGCGCCATGCAAGCGGAGCGGGAAAAGCACGCACAGGAGAACGCGAAACGCAAGCTCTCCAGGCCTTCGAACAGACAGAACCTACCGCCCGTACCTCCTCTACCTTCATAGTCGGCCTTTTCCCCAAGGCCACTTCTTCCTTTTTCTCCGCCCCCACTGCGATAGGGCATCGTCGATCGTGCTATTCGCCGGACAGTTTTCCTTACTCACTACACATGATACCTAGTACCTATCGGATTTTATTTTTTTCTTGTTTCATTCCGCATCTCTGCTTTCTTCTTTTCTTTCTTTGCCTTTCTGTATCTCCGTGCCTCTTTTATCAAGCATTTTTATCCTCCTTGCATGAAAGTCGCTTGGAACCTCTCTTGGGATGCCTCTCTTATCGGCGAGCAGCTCAACGTTTTTTGTGGCTCGAGCACAAATTTGGAGTTGCGGGGAGGCCCATCTTCAATCTCACCCAGCATAAAGGTGTCTGAAGCATCCGTCGAATTGAGAGGAAAATAACTGGTTCTGTATGACATGAGAGTATACTAGTATACACCTCCGCATAAGGAGAGAAGTAGGGTATACCACGAAACCATCGCTACATCATGCGCTCTCCTACATAACAGAAAAAACATATCCTCGCATCAGTATAAGGACCAACGCAACGTAAAGAAGGAAGGAAAATAAACTCACCGCTAGATTCCCAGCCGTCAACTTAACATCCGCAGTAGTCTCATACCAACCCTCCTCACCATAGTTATCACTGTTAACTTTAAGTGGAACGAACTCGGCCTTGAGAGGGTCCCAGTGGAATATACGTTTGATGCCTGCCCAGCGACACCACTGTACGCTTTTCCATAAAGACACAAAAAAAGACGTCAGTGAAGGAATGATCGTAATTGGTTCGAAGAGGAAAAAAGGGTATTACCATCGCCAACAAGGCCTCGATGAGCCGCCTCCACCCTTCTTAGTGACGCGGACAACGTAGAGGTCCGCACCGTTCGCTTTCGTGCGATGGGCGTGTTCGACAGTTTTGCCCTGCTTCGTACCCACAGGTCCATGACCATGACCACGGTGCCGGTGGTCAGCTACACCCCCTCTACAAGCCCCAGCAGGTAAACACCTCGCATGGCGATCATGACGAGGGCTGGCGTCACAATCCTGCGATCCGATCGCCTTTGCCTTGAAATTAGGCCGATAAGGAACACGGTTTACCTCGTTTACTCTGCGCGACTCGGTGCCGGTGCGGTGTTGCGAGGGTGCTGTTGTCGCTGGCTTGAACAGACGACTTTGGGCCCCTCAGAGACGCGGTGGGGGAGTTTGACTGTGATCTGTAGGATTAAAAGAAGAAAAGGAAAAGGGTGGTTAGTTTCTTTCAGGAGCAGGACGCAAGAAAGAAAGAAAAAGAAAAGAGAGACGGAGAGAGAAAGAGGAAGAGGTGGGTGGAAGTCGTACCCAGTTCGCTTCCGACTCTTACTCTTGCTCGTATCGCTAGAGGAAACGAACTGCTGCTTGAACGTAGGCGACCGTCCAAGTAGATCATAAATCGCATGCATCTCCGCGTGCATGCTCAAAGGCTTGCGGTTGATCATCGTGTTGTTTGCCCCATTCACATTCAGAGCGGCAGTATTATTATTGGAACCGAGATGATCAGAGTCACTGGCTCTGGTGGTGGTAGCGTTCTCGAGATCGCTGTTGCTGCCGCTGTTGTTATTGTTGTACTTGTTAGTGCTGTTGCTGAGAGGACCGTTAAGTCGTGCGGCGTGCTGGTTGGTGCAGTCGTAGTGCGTGCGGTGGTGGTTGTACCCCGATGAGAGGACTTTGCCGCCTTTGACGATGACGCAGCCCAGGGTGAAGAGCATGGGAGACTGCGTTATATGTAGGGATAAAGTATGTCGTCAGTTTCGGAATAGAATAAATCAGATTTGGTATGTGTGTAGAGAGACTGTGCGAACCTTGGAAGCGGCCTCGACACACTTTGAGTAGTAGACTAGGTTCTTGGACATGATATGTGTATGTGGGTGCAGGAGGAGAGTTATGGGGAGAGAGAGGTAAAAGTTGGTAAAAGTCTTGGTGAGTCGGAGGTGGTGGTGGAAGAGGATAGTAGTCAGATAAGGTGGCTGTCCCATCTTGGTCAGAACTGAGATTCTGAATCCGATAGGTCTCGTTTGGCAGCTCTCGATAGGATTTACTGCGCTCAAGTAATACCTCAAAGTTTCAACGTTTCAACGACGTTTTCTCGATCAGTGTGGACTTCTCGGTGTTTCGAACGTCATAATTCGATTCATGGTTCACAAGCTACTGTATGGGCCCGGGAGCACTCTAAAGCCGCCCTAGTACACCCTGGGAACACATCTGCTACTTCGAACTGCTACAGTAATCCTGTTATAACAGCATTTTGGGTACACAGCATGGTTAGTTAGAGTTCTGTAGATTGAGTTATCGATAGGTTTCCGTGGCAGAACGAGGTAGCAACTGGTTAAATAAGGAAGATCTTTGAGATCTGTGAGGAAGAGTCGGTGATTGCGACAGACCAAGAAACTTGAAGGGCCTGAGATCCGTGGTTACCGCGGGATTTGATCGATTTGATCGCTCGTCATTAGTTCATTGAACTCTCCTCACAACGTCAAGGGTCTCTTTCAACGTTCTGCTCGTCGTCTACCTCGTCTCTCGTGAAGCCGAGCAGCTCTCTCTTCTCGTCATCTTACAATCCATGCATTCGAAGCTCATACACTGTACCAATTCGCCTATTACACTGGCCCTTGGATGAACTGACCGCGACCCCTTGTTCCATATTTGGTGTTACGTATCTGCAGTGCCTTTGTACTTCTCTTTGCCGAATCCCGTCAAGAATCTATCAACGCGCCTACGACGCGTTTCTAACCGAAACTTTCTGTGCTTCTTCGATGCCATCTCTCATCCCGTGGGATACCTCTGTCTCTTGCGAGTGTGCTCCTTACCCGAGAGGAATACACCTCAGCAATCCATGGACTATTGTCTCTCTGTACAAGGGGGCTACTGCTACAAAGGTCGCCACAGAACCCATCTCGGCGTCAAACCCGTCATCGTCGTTGCTCGACGACGCATGGCGTACATATCATTCTTCTAATTAGGGACACCATGGATAAGTGGACTTCCACATCGGGCAATCCCAACATCGTCTCGTTTAGAGTTCATATGATAATTCTCCGTACCTGCCTTATACTTTTTTTTTTTTATCCAATCTCTCTGGGAACCTCATGTCAGGATCTATATTGCCCTTGATCCCATAAAACCCTTACGACGGGTGAAACGATGTTATAGTTTTCGTTTCTTCACTCTTACCCCTCTTTCTCTTCTCACCGACATATTGGTACTTCTCTCTCACCCGCCAACCCTTTCCCTCCATCGTGCTCTCTAGCGGGTCTCGACAAGGCACTTTAGATCTCATTTACCCGTGTACGACCTCAACCACCCAGTGTACATCGTCCATCGTGCTCTCTAGCGGGTCTCGACAAGGCACTTTAGATCTCATTTACCCGTGTAACAACCTCAACAGTCGCGAGAGAAAGTCAGACCAGAACACCCACTCAGCCAAACGATGACATACCCCAACGCCATCTTCTCCGCGTTCGCCTTTCTGGGGTTCCTCTGCACCACGATCCCTCTGCCGTGGCATCTACAGGGTGAGTCCTACCCCTCTCTCTCTATCACATTCCATGACTCACACTAACTTTCTTGACCTTGATATGATATGTTAGCTTGGAACACAGGCACCTGTCTGTACATGATCTGGACCGCACTCGGTTGTCTGAACGTCTTCATAAACTCTATCATATGGAACGGAAACGCGATAAACTGGGCCCCGGTGTGGTGTGACATTTGTACGTTCTCTCCTCTCCTCCCTTCCCTCACACCTCCCACGCACGGGAGTGCTCTTTCTCACTGTCACTGACCCGTCGATTGTTTGACATGATATAGCTTCCAAGTTCATCATGGGCCTCAACTTTGCGATCCCAGCTGCGTCGTTGGTGATTAACCGACGTCTGTTCCACATCTCCTCTGTTACTACGGTGACCGTTACCGAGAAGGAGAAGCGACGGGGTATGATGGTCGACCTAGCTATCGGCGTCGGTATCCCTGTCTTTGGGATGCTCCTTCGTGCGTTAATTTTCTCTCTCACTTTTGGCTCTTTGGGTCGCTGATGAGTGTTTGTTGGTATGGGTGTATTTGCAGATTACATCAACCAAGGCCATCGTTTCGATATCTACGAGGACGCAGGCTGTTTTCCGGCAGTATACAATACGACAGTGTACTACGGTACTATGGTTCTCCTCAGCTATATCATAGCTATCGCATCGGCCGTATACTGTGGTCAGTCTCATTTCTCTTCCTCACCAACTCACAAAATCTTATATATACTATACACAAAAACAGTACTAAGCATCAAAGCATTCAACAAACGTCGCATCGAATTCAACCACCTCCTCTCCTCCCAACACAGCAGCATCACCTCAAACCGGTACTTCCGCCTCATGGGCCTCGCCGGCGTCGAGCTCCTCATCAACATCCCCTTCCTCATCTACTCCACCGTCATGAACACCTCCCTCGGCGTCCAGCCCTGGATCTCCTGGGCCGACACACACTACGGCTTCAGCCGCGTCGATCAGTTTCCTGCTTTGCTGTGGAGAAAGAGCAGGTTGGTAGAGGTGAGCGTGGAGACGCAGAGGTGGACCGTTGTGGGGTGTGCGTTTGTGTTTTTTGGGTTCTTTGGGTTTGCGGAGGAGGCGAGGAAGAATTATAGAGCTGCGTTTGGGAGTGTGAGTAGGAGGGTTGGGTTTGGTAGCAAGTTCAACTTTAGCTTTGGATTCCTGTCCAAGTCGAGGTTTGGGAATGGGTTGAGTGCTGGGAATACGAGCTTTGGGTATGTATATATCCCCCTCTCTCCTTCTCAGTTGGAGCACGTAGCTAACGAACTTTTCTCTCTACGTAGAGCCGGATTCTCCTCCTTCACCAGCCGCAGAGTCGCAACACCAGGACCCGTCATGGTAACCCAAGAAACCAGACGCAAGCACGACACCCTCCTCTCCCTCTCCGACGTCACGTTCGCAGACGCGGGCGGCGCACTCTCAGGCATACCACCAACAGATTTAGAGAAACAACAAGCTTCAGCATCAGCCTCATCCACGCAGACGAGGGAGAACAGATCGAAATCCAGCTCGTTCGGTAGATCATTCTCAACCAAATCCTTCCCTAAATCCATCACATCAACCACAATGAGCACAACAACGAGCACGGTAGACCGGACCAGCGCTATCACCGTCCCCGTGCTCATATACACACCGACCGATCCGTCGCCTTTGACTGGTACACTTGCGTGTCCTTCTCTACCGCCTGGGTTGACTTTGACCTTGGGTACTGGTAGATGGGAGGGAAGGGGAGAGGGAGAGGGGGAGAAGGAGCTGCCGCGTGTGCCGGTGGATTTTGGGGAGGTGGAGGGTGAGGATGGTGATGAGGAGGAGGACGGTGAGATGGGGAGGAGGAGGAGGAGTAGGGGTGAGTCTGTGTGTTCTGGGAACGTACGGACTGGACGTAGATGTGGACGTGACGCGTCAGATATGGTCTAACCCTCTCTCCTCTCTCCTCCACTTCCCTCCTTCACTTCTCCCCTTCTGTTGAACGCTTGAATATTCGAATTGTAACCGCAAAA
The DNA here is from genome assembly GCA_002718315.1 of Agaricales sp. HM26-F1. Lineage (NCBI taxonomy): Eukaryota > Fungi > Basidiomycota > Agaricomycetes > Agaricales > Agaricales sp. HM26-F1. Next base: position 1,042,690 of record NIBX01000147.1, read on the forward strand.
CCACCCTCATCACTCTAGATCTGTACTACATTAACCCGGCCCTCCTCTCCTCCTCTTCCCATTCTCTTCACTCAGAACTCTCATTTATTCTAACGTTTTTACATCACGTTCTCTCACGCTCCCTTTCGTCCTGTTGTTCCCTACCTTACGATACCTTGGACAGTCCCCCTCCTCACCCACACACCCTCCCTCCTGTTAATACCCTTCCTCCCCTCCTTGTTCACTCGCAACAACGCGTTCCTTTCTTAGTGTATCCATAGCTTACATTGTTCTTCTTGTATTTTTACTTTATATACTTAATTGGACTTGATTCAAAATCTCGCGCTCGTGCTGACTCGACTCGGATGTGGTCTGGAACTCTGGACTTGGCTACGAATGGAACTTTGGTTCTTGTTTTTCTTTGCTTACGCAGTGACTTTGTACATATATAGATTTTGTGAACGATTTCCGTTCTGACTCGGTGATATATCTACACTAGTACATGGACTTCCTGTGTGAGCTGCTGAGTAAGTGAGGAGGTTACTGTATCTTACTCCGTCTGGATTCTTCCACCTCCAAAGCTGGAAGTTGGCTTTGACAAGACGGTTCCGAGAACTCGGGTGAGAAGGACAACCGGAGTAGCCGGGCCACCGGATATAACTGGTTGACCTCATACCCCCAATCCCCCCTGCATACTCATCTCAAAGAGCTCAAACGAATTCCAGAAACAAAGCTACACGACAGAGCTACACGACCACGACAATCCACAAATGAGCTCCCCCGACGCCCCATCTCCAACTCCCAAGACGACGGGCTCCTGCCTATGTCGAGAGGTCAAATACGAGATCAGCGGGGAACCTCTCCACTCTGTGCTTTGCCACTGCGATAACTGCCAGAAAGCGAGCGGGACGGCGTTCCTACAGAATCTGTTCTTCAAACATTCGGTAAGCACATGCACAACACCCTTTCCCCACCGCCTCTATAGTTATAAACTAATGTATATACATATGTGTAGCAAGTGACGTTCCACGACCCGCACCACCACCTCCAGTGGTTCGAAGACAAGCTCACCACCTCTGGTAAACCCCTCCTCCGAGGCTTCTGTAATGCCTGCGGATCGAGCCTCTGTATCAAGCCCGCTTCTCCGCCAGGAAAAGAACCGTTCCTCATCGTATGTTCTGGAGGCGTAGACGACATGCATACGAAGACGGGTAAATGGCTGCCTACCGTCGAAGGGTTCACTGCGCCGTTTAAGAGGGCGTGGTTAGGTGAGATGAAGGGGGTGAAGACATTTGAGAAGGCGTTTAGGTTTAGGTTGTAGGGAGGTGTAACGTTTGAACTTATTCTGTGTTGTATGAATGTGCTTGTAGTCCGAGTGTCCCCTAGCTAAAACTCTTTTCCGTGTTCTCCGCGGACCGACGGCCCGGCTCCCCAGAAAAGGGGGTACATCCGGATACCGGTAAGGAGCTCCGATAAGGTCTTGTAGCTTTGCGATCGCACGGTGAAGGGAAACGGATACAAAGAAGGGAGCGATGGAATTCCACTTTCCTCAGTGACTTGTGTCGCAATTCCATTCTACACACACATTTGGCATGGCTTCCCAATATTTGACATCCCTGTTCTCTCTGGAGGGTAAAACCGCACTCGTCACGTACGTTCTCCATCTCCACCATTTCTACATCGAACGAACAAGATGAACCGACTCTAAACCCCACCTTCACCTCCAGCGGCGCAACCCGCGGAATCGGCCAAAGCATCGCCCTCGCCCTCGCCTCTGCAGGCGCAGACATCGTCCTCATCCAGCGTTCCCTCGACAACCAAGAAACATTAAACCAGATCACAGCTCTGGGCCGGAAAGCCGCTATCGCCGTCTGTGATCTCGCGGACAAGGACGCGGTGGGGGCTGTGGTGGAGAGGGTTACGGGTGAGATGGGCTATGTGGTTGATGTGCTTGTTAATTGTGGGGGGATACAGAGGAGGTGGGTGGTTCTGAGTCCTTTTGGGCTTGAGCCTTTTGTGCGTTTATGAGATGGAGGGATTGATGAATGGATGATTGCTAGGACGCCTGCTGAGAACTTCCCCGACTCGGACTGGGAAGAGGTACTTCAAGTCAATCTCAACGCCGTTTGGACTCTCTCCCGCGACGTAGGCAGACACATGCTCGAGTCTAGAGGAGGCGTCGCTGGTGGCGATCCTGTACCCCAGGGTGCAGCAGATGCTAATCCAAGAGGCCGGGGCAAGATCATCAACATTGCTAGTTTGGTGTCGTATCAGGGTACGGAACACTTCCCCTCCTTCACACACACCCCCTTGCGTTATTCTATGCCTAACTCACATCGTGATTTTGCAACTTATACCTTGTTTGTTACTCGTAGGTGGAATCACCGTACCAGCCTACGCAGCTGCCAAACACGGCGTCATGGGCGTGGTACGTACAACACACCACCACCCCCTCTTATTTCCTCCTCGTTCGTTTTGCATTTCCATAACTCATTGTTAAAACCTCAATGTGCGTAGATCAAAGCACTATCTAATGAGTGGGCGTCGAAGGGTATCAACGTTAACGGGTCCGTTCCTATCCCTCTCTCCCTCGATCTCTTGGTCTGACACGACAACCTATAGCGTCGCACCAGGATACATAAACACCGAGGTACGCATACTTATAAACACCCCCCAAACAAAGCCTCTCCCTCACATCCCATCCCACCAACCTAACCTACCCACCCAACTAACTCGCCTCTCACCCCCTCATCCTCTTACCCCCTACTCATCTCTCTCACACACACATACACACACACAGATGAACACGGCCCTCCTCGCAAACCCCACCCGCTCGCGCCAGATCCTCGAACGCATACCGCAGGGCCGATGGGGCCTCCCGAGCGACTTCGAGGGCGTCGTCGTGTTCCTCGCTAGTCGGGCGTCGGATTATGTTTCTGGGGAGACGATTGTTGTGGATGGGGGGTGGATGGGGCGGTGAGGATGTGTATGGAGATGTCGTTTATCAGGGATACAGGAAAGGCAAAGGCAAAGGAAAGAAGTGAGGAGATTTGACACGGGCACACCGTGTATGTAGGCATTGTATAGTGTTCCTTCAATAGGGTTTACTCTTGCGAAACACAAAGGTCGTGAAATCAGATTTAGATAAAAACGCTAGATGTATCGAGAGGTATAGAAGAAGTGCAAAGGTGTATATAACAAAAAGCCATGGTTCGATTCTAAAGTTCGATAACCACCCAAGAAAAAACGTAAAGTCGTAAAACAAGAAAAAGGGGGGAACAGATCTAGACTCCTCATTCACACCATCTAAACACCCATAAGCTCCCTGGAGAGCACGATCCTACCCGCCAACGACCTTATATTCGCATCCCCAACCACAACCTCGGTCGCATACTCCACATCGAACGCCTGCTTGATCACTTTGCAGATCCGCTTCGCCTGGCGTTCGGACCAGAAGTTGAAATTGTCCGGATCGCGGTGGTGCTGGTGCTGATGTTGGTGCTCAGCTTCCTCAAGACGCAGCCGTTCGATCTCCGAGGGCGCAAGGCAGGCGATAGGAACCAGGTTGGGGTCGTTGTCGAGGCAGAGAGGCACAATCTTCATGAGGCACTGACGCACGCTGTCGACAGTGAGCGTTTCTGGTTTGTCCACTAATAATAATAAAATCGTCCAGTCAGAATCAAGTGGGATCGAAGCACAAATGAACAACATTTACCATAAACTTCGAGGGGAGTAGACACAGCCATGACGTTGTATTTTCCATCGTGATGATAACGAATCTAAAAAGTGGAATAAAAAAAAAAGACGAGGTGAGATCTTTGGCATGGAGGAAGCGAGGCTGTTGTAAAGGTCTACCTCGTATTTGCCTGCGGTCCAGGGTAACAGGTCTCCCTTCAGCACCACTTGTCCGCTGTCAGAACTAGGGGCCTCATAGGCCGGTCGATGCAATCCGAGGGGAATGTCTCCGTCCCACTCCTCATCGTGAACTGGGGCCCACATCCCCAGAGAAGAGACCTTGGTCACCGTACTGGACTTGTTCGCTCCAACCTGGAATAAGGGCAATAAAAAAAAAAGAGAGCGTTCATGTCAGCAATCCGACTCGGCATCGTCTACAAAGCAATCAAAGTACCTTGTAGATCCCCACCCAGTCTCGACGTGAATGACCAGAAGGTGCCTTCCAGCTGACGGTGATGGGCTCCCCAACATGGAACCGGAAGGATCCTTGAGCGCTTGAAGCGATCTCGATCGAATACTTTGAGGTATCGTAAGATGAAAGATCGTTGGCGACACGGCTAGTAGTAGGAATTCAGGGCGCATGGGATCTTAGCATAATTGAAATCCATGATGGAAAAGTGCGAAGGTGATTGACATACGTAATGACCATCTTCTCCCGCGACTGTTGGAGAAGGACTCTAGTGTCCTGAACTACCTCTGAAATCTTCGGGCGGGCTGAAACATGGAGAAAAATGGGTTAGTGGGAGGCCCTCCGATGAGTCTGAACTAGAAGCGTACATTTGGCTAGGAACTCTTCGACGGCATCAGCCGTGTCTTCGTAGACCTTGTCGATGGTCCCTTTAACCTCACGCGCCACTCGCCTGATTTCCGGGGCATGACGAGGCGCCCGCAGCTCAAGAATCCGTGCGTTTTTGCTGGCTACGTTTCTGATGACCTTGACGAAGCCTGCTTCCTTGCGTAGAGAATCTCCGTATAGTTTACGCATGTGAGGACTGCGCATGAACGTCAGACATGTGTAGAATGGAACGCGATCGATTACTCACTTCTCCACCACGCAGAGGAACCACCAGTAGGAGAGATGCCTGATGACAGCCAAAGACACGGCTAGTTTGCTGCCACTGATTAACGCCAGTCCGAACCAGGAAGTCCCTCCGATAATCTCTGGGTTGTTGAGGTATCTGGGGAAAGTGTTCCGTCTCAAATGAATAAAAGTTCTAGCGAAATGAATGTGCCCCGAACGTACCGATAGATTCCGGTATACTCGAGATGAGCTGGGAACTCCTCCATGAAAAAGTCGCCAAAGAACCATCCTTCAGAGAAGAAAATTATTGAGTTGTCGAACAAGGAGAGATTGAATGGAAAGAAGCCACCAAAGACGCCGAGCACTTCATATGATTCTGTGCTAGCCCATATGTGTAAACCGACCAGCATCTAGTAACAAAAAGAGTGCGTTTCAACGATTGAGGCTAAACATGTACGAGAACGAGAGTTCACGTACTGCACCCAGAGTATGACGGAGAAGTTCGGTTCCGACGGTCCAGTTGTTAGGGATGGAGTACGTGTTCCATACAAAACCACTGAAGGAGACTGTGTAGAAGAGGAAACACGGAATTGAGCCCGGTCAGCCGTAACTCAGGAAACCAAGAACAGCTCTTACGGTATGTCATACACAGACTACAGTTGTAGAGGAATTTCCAATTGGTGAAGGCCTCGAGGACTGCACCTTGCCTACCCGCTTTGGAGGGGTAATGGTAATTCTTCAGATAATGGCGGACGAGGTACTTGCTCCGACTCTGAGAACGTAGCAAAAGACCGAGGCCAAAGCTGTGGAATAAGCACCATGCAAGAGCATGCACGAAGTGGATGGTGTGCATCGTTTTCTCAGAAAGACAGGGCAGGAAGAAGATGCCGGAGGCATAGATGACGATGATGATCAGCATGAAATCCGGGGCTCTGCAAGTTCGATTAGCTGCGTATACCACGAGGCGAAGGGCTGGCCTGAAAGAAATACCTGAGCCAGTCAACGTTTCGAAGGATGACAGGGTCCCGGCGGAAATACTTGGTGACTAGGTCATGTTGGCTCAAGGGTCGTTCACTTTCTGGGGTGGTAGGTTTGGGTGACGATGATGTAGATCCAACGCCTAGAGTGATTTCGACTTCGGTTTCGGTCTCTAGTTCCGATTCCGTGGCAGTCTCACCCTCTGTCACAGCAGGGGTGGGTAGATCCGTTGTAAGGCCGTCTGAGGTAGATGGGGAGCGGGAATGAGAGCTCGCTTTGGGAGTTTGAGCGACAAAGACAGGGACTCTCTGAGCCACCAGTTTCCGTTGCCCATAGGCTCTTTCAATGTCTAGAAATGAGTAGTAATCAATGAGCGTGGGCTCAAGGAATACCCGCAATGAAAACGTACGTGGGTTCTCAAAGAACACCAAGAAAGCGAACTGCGCAGCATGCCCTGCTAGACTGGCAAACAGAACTGCGTAACTGCCCGAGATCAATGACAAACCGTAGTACCCCGCGTAGCCTATAAAATTATTAGCACGCGATGAAGTGAGATTCATGAAGGACATACCAACGGAGTACATAGGATGAGGTGCCAGCTCAAAAACACCATCAAAGACCAAGGCTCCGCGCTGGAAAAATACGTCACCCCAATACCAGCCATAGTCTTTGACAACGTTATGAGCCTCAGTTTTGACCCAGATGTTGAAGCCGATTAAGGCGATGCCCCCGAGCCACCTGTGAAAGGAATCATCAATGTAGATCGGGTATTGGAAGGCACTTGACTCACCTCATAACATGAACTGAGGCAGAGAGACCTTCGGGAACCCGGAAGCAAGAGAACGCGAACATACAGTACGCCAAAAAGTCACTGTTGAGAGACTCAGAAAACACGATGCAGTAGGCAGCAGAATATTTTACTTTAGTAAAATTACGTCCACAGCCTGGCGAAAGAGCAGCCAAGTGTTGTATTCGAGAGGTAGATCCTATACAAACTATTCAGCTGCATTCATGACGCGAGGTTCATGAAAGGATCGCCGACTGACGTCGAAGGAGTAGTCTTTGCCCATCTTCCCTACTAACTGCTCTTTGATCCACTGTCTAACACGTGGAGAACGGGCCTGGTCGAGCCAGCCCAACTTGTGCATTTCTCTGACGATCCATTTCTTCTTGCTCTGTTTCGTGAGGACCCAGCCAAGACCTGCGTCATAGGCAGTCCGCCAGAAAGCGAAATATAACAAGAAGAAGACTTGTGCAGCCTTCGTTGACAGGTAACAGTACAACACAAGTTGTAGTCCCAACAGTCCGAGGCTGAGCACATCGAGGTGACTTTTCGCGTACCCGGGATGGAATAGCGTTAGGACATCGTGGGTGGTCGGTACAAGGAAGACTGTATAGATCTTGGAGTGAGAAGCGAGCGACGAATCATGTGGAACCGCAAGTCAGCGCTTACCCTGCCCGCTGGGAGTTTTGCCCCATACGACCTCATCGGATGTAGATTTACGAGGAGATGTATGAGTAGACGCGTCGCTAATCGTCGTCGTCGTCGCTGACTTTGTCGACGCCGCTTGTCTTTGGCGCAGGAAGCTCCGACTTTCTTCCATAGCTTGGTTGAAGTTGGGAAGAACTCGAACGAGAACCGTGTGGTACTACGAATTCCCCGTGAAATTTTTGAGCTGACGGTCATGTGACCGAGCCCTTCATAAATCACGGTCCGGGTCTTCAACTTTTTTTTCTTGCTTATTTCTTTCCGCCACTGTCCCTGTATCTTGATCCCCTCTGAATCCCCTTGAACGACACCCGTCGCAACGCCAGGACGAACATCGCCGTTATATCTTCTACTTTGGCAATATAATTGAATTCCCTTGTTTCTCTCGAGTGCCGCTACACGGGACGCGACTTGATATCGACGTCACCATCCCCTCTTATTCACTCATCTATCGACTTCATATCTCATCGAAGGTTGAGTTGCTAATGGAGGGGAAGAGTAACTATTATTCTATTATCTAGGCATTTATTTCGGCCGCTCTTACAATTTTCTTTGGAGTCGACCTTACGAGGTGCCAAACATCTTGAATCGAGCATTTTCAACCAGTTCCATGAATATCTTGTATCTTGTTAGCTATTGCCAGTGACCGGGACCTCCCATCTAGAGACACTATTTTCTTGGATCTCATTCTAGCTGCTGCCTTCAATCCATATCGTGACACCTTACATCTCATCGTTACAAATCAAAATCTCATTGAGGGCTGAGCTCAATCAATCCCTCATCGACGAAGACCTCCAAGCCAACAGTGCTCTAAGCTCACTTTGCCCATCGTTTCCTCTTGAAATTCGCGTTTCTACCTTTGATCCATCCTGTACAGACCCCCGAATCCTCCGGGATTATAGCAAACCTCGGAAACCGCGTCCGGTACATACTGGATCCGGGCGTGGCTGGGAACCATGTAGGACTTCATGCGTTCATGCCTTTATGGCTGCTTCAATCATCTTCAATTTGCTCTTGGTCGTTCACCGAGTTTTGATTTGTCACCAGCGTTGATTCCTCCTACCTAAGCACACAGGTTCCTGTTCTGCTCTGCGCTTTGGACAGTGAAGGGAAATATTTCCTACCTCTTTTCCAGCCCTCCTCGAGGCAGCTCGCATTCCGAATGACTCGCTGTCACAATATACGCTCCCAATACTCAATGAGTGACGATAAGCGACGATCATTACGCACCGAGAGCGCCGTCACTTCGCAAGTGTTCATCATCTTAGAATACCTAAATCTGCCTCGACATGTGCCCCACTCAATTAACATCGATAATCCATGAACGCCACCACGACTCGGATCCGGCTGTGGTGTTCGTCTCGGTGTGCTATGCTACTGTATTCAGCTACCGGCCGCCAGAGTCGGCGATTGCAGTGACCATGGCCCACGAAGATCTGAGTCTGACCGCATTGATCTTGAAAGGAGACGAAGCTTACAAGGTTCAGGAAGGGCAGCGGTACATACCACAGGATGATCAATTCTGGCACGGTGTGGCGAAGGCACGGATATCCTCCTATATCTTCATGCTGCTTCTTCAATATACTAGTGGTATCCCTGAGCAACAAGGTAGGATAGGCGAATCGGAAGCGTCACAGCCATGGATTCTGGAACGATTACATAGTAGGATGCAGGGACCGACTCAAACGCCGCCCTGTTGCACCTGCTTGGCTCTGTCGATTCCAAAGAGGGAACAAGGTGCGCACTAAGAGTGTTCATATCAATCATCAGTATAGTATGTAGGATCGAGATCTGGCTAACAGTGCGTAGCATCCGTTTACACCGAAATTTACGCCTCACAACACGTGTCATGGTATAGAGTAGAATATAGTGTCTGTGTTACTGAGGTGGCCGATCAAAGGACGAAGTCCCTGAGCTTCACAAGGTCCAGACTCCTAGACTCATCTCTCTCGGATATCTGCCCGTAGCGGTGACGGCGACAGGTTGCAAGGCTCAGCGCGGAAAAAAGAAGGGCAACGTTTTCCCTCAGACGTCACTATCCTTATCACGATTCCTTGCAATTCCTTCCTCCTAGTAGGAGATCGATGATCGACCCTCGGATAACGAGCTCCTTCTCCTCAAATGAAGCGGGCATTTTTACCTCTTCACCAGTTATCACCTTCGCCCCGGATCCACGAAAGGAGCGGGGTGACCGCATTTACAGGAAAGAGCACCTCGGAGGTCGGTCAATTCGGATAAAGCGACCAATATGTTTTTGATGGCAATATTTCATATTGATTCGGCGCCTTGATTACGACTCAAACACAGTCAATCAGATTAGCACCTCATCACATCTCATCACCCTGGGGAAATCTCTCATTGGTAGAGGGCGGCTCGCATACGTACCATGGAGCGGTGCTGAGACAGAGAGAGTGAAAGATCCGATTCAACGCTTTAGCTCGAAGTCCTCCACCGCCGATGGGGCTCTTCATTCATTTTTAGAGTACATGAACGAAAACAGCCTTTCCTGGTTTGCTCTTACCATTTTCAGCCACTTCTTCCTTTCCCTCCGATTTTCGCAAGGGCACTGGAAAGGGATTGGTCGAGCACTGACCTGCGGCGGTGATACGGGGCTAGTACTGCAGTTGGTGTAGAAGGCTGGTCCCGAAGTGATCCGCTAATGCAAGCCTCGCTACTATGAGAGGTCAGAGGGGAGGGTTCCTGGACCTGAGAGCACCTCCTGTGGTGAAAGAACGGGGAGGCGGCTCGTTCTCTATTGGTTTATCCCCTGTGACTCACTCGAAACTCAGGCCGCAGAATTACCGCAGAAGAAACCCGCTGGTTCTTCGCCGCGGTTCTCGAGGGAAATCGAACCATCGTGAGGCATGGTTCAGTTCGGATTCTGCCGCTTGAGTGCAATGAACGTAGAAACTGTTTCTACAATGCTGCGAAGATCATTCGCTCTCGATCTTCCGTAGTGGTATACGGTGCATGGATACATCACTTTCCAGAATATGACACGAGTATGACACGACAACGAGCCCACACGACGCTCAAGTGCTCTTGCAACGGGCGAGCTTCCGTACTGATCATGATCATGATCGAAGAATGGTGTATACCAAGTGTATACGATGTAAATTATATTCATGAACCTGAACCGCCGAGGTCGTAGCTATACGTACCTACCGCGCAATACAAACTCACCGGGCCATGCACAAACAATCCACATCTCAGCCCAAAGTGAAGGACTAGAATTCTCTGTATACATACATACGGATGTATATCGAGACCGGATGCGCAAGCTCGCCAAGACCCTGGCCTAGAGCGGCATAACGTACTGATACAGACTCTATGCCCATAGAGATCTACAGCTATACAGTCGCAGTAGATTTTTTACCCACGAACGGACGTGCGTCCAACATTCAGCCCACTTGGTGAGTTTGAATATGACATGGCAGCTGTGTCTGTCGTTTCGTACGATCTGAAAGGGTGCAATATCAGAAATCAGCACGGTCTCAATGTACGAAGGACGGATCTGAGCAGAGATTTCTATAGGTTGCACTGGATTAGCCCTTGTTGTCGTTGATGTAACTTAGGCCAGATCTTCGCGATGGATGGGTGGATGATGCACAGCCCAGGCCCGTAACGCTAGAGTATCGTAGCGTAACTGTATGATATTTTCATCAAAGCAGCTTCCTTGAGTTCGAGAAGGCGAGAAGCGAGGGGGGGGGAAAAAGGAAGAAGGATCTCGGCCTGATGTCCTGAACTAGTTCTGATTGTTGCTGCGTTGCGAGAAGCATTGATCTTCAGCAGAGTTTCGAGAATCCAAACATTCGAACCTAGGAAGGAAGGTGAGTCATGTTAGTGGATTCGGAAAGCCTCGAGGCAAGGGCGTGGCTCCCTAGCTACTCACATGAGATGATGATGTTCTTGGGAAAGAGGGGGGGTGCGACCGTGCTGACCATGACTTGGGAAGAACCCTACCCCCGAGCATACACTAAACTTGGTTTAGATCGTCATATTGGGGCCGTAGCAGGTTTTCCCGATAGATATCTCGATAGGACACTTGTCCTGAGGGAGCTAGGAAAAAGGCTCTCGGTCCTGGATCAGACAGTGTGAGATTGATCATGAACCTAGATCATCATAGTTGTGGGAATCACACATATGGTCTATCTGTCCAGTAGGCGACCGGAACGTCAGTCGTTCCTGCGATATCGGAAAGGGCATCCTGTGGATGGATCAGTCAACAGTAGTAGCGGTGAGAGGTGTATGAATACGAGTACCTCGGATTCATGAGCTTTCAAACTCTATCTGAACAGTAGCATCGAGAGTTCAGGATATTCGATCTGGCAACTTTTGAGAACAGCCTGAGAATTCAGTATGGAGCCCGAGTTTGAGCCGGTGGATTGCGTGTGTGAGTAGGAGTACACCTTCTATGGGGAAACCTGAGAAGCCTGAGAGAGAGAGAAGCGTGAACGAAAGCTGAGGTGAAGTGGGAAAGAAGCCCGTTTGGCTGGGATAATCGCCCGCTGGGCAAGGAGAGAAAGAAGCTCTCATGAGTTCATCCGGGTTGATGGGGAAACTGCGCGATTCGTGCACGGATACCGAGCATATGTAAATCGAATCGGCATATAGATCTCTGAGCCTGGAGATCTCGTGGAAAGACGATGATCATGATGACTTTTACGTTAGTGCCACAACCACGCGAGCGATGGATCTAAAATTGCAGAAAGGGGAACAGGAAGAATGATTTCACGGACTGTTTTTTTTTGCACAGGGTGGCAGCGACAGTGCGGAGTATTGGCAGGCGTCGTTGTTGAATGAAGGCATCTATGAGTCCGGTATGAAGTCAGTAGCTGTAGGAGGGTGATCGTGTATACGGTTCATGGTAAAAACCGGGGCATTGGATTTGCCAAAGACGTTTGTTCAATCACCAGGCAGATGAGGGCAGCAGGATCATTGGAGAAAGAGAAGTCGAGAAGCAAGAATTCCGTTTATTATCGAAGAGGCGGGGAGGTGCAGAAGAAACAAAGCAGCATTCCAGCAGAGGATGGTTGCCGCACGCAAGAGCTCTGGTAAGCGGAAATCAAAAAAGAGTAAATATGCAAAGATCTGAGCAACCAAACTCGATCTCTCCATTTTCTTCCGTTTCTGTTTTGACGCCTTCCGTCCGTTCATAGTTTCTATTTATTTCCCTCATATATAGCTTCCGCTGCCCCTGCCCTTTCCAGTTCTCATTTCGCCCCTCCAATGTCCACCAAATACAGTCTTCGTCCTGTCCCTCCCACTACCCATTCGCCGCTTGAATCTACTGCGTCTTCAGGCGACTCGCATACACCACCAGGCGATGAGCGGTTCTATCAATTCCACCCTCAGCCGATACCGTCAGGCAATCCACCTCCGCCACGGTCTTCTCGTCGGTCCTTCTCTCCCAGCGCTCTACGAGGTGAGTCAAATTACAAGCCATATGGCAGTTAGTCTAAACGACCTTGGAATGCTTAATTCATTTCTTCTTCCAGAACTAGATCTCAGTCAGTCCCCCGATACCGGGCCACGACGTTACCCACCACCACCCACGGGGCATGAGCTCATGGCGATGTTCCCAGCGGCAGCGCCCGAGATCTTCTCAGAGATAAGGCAAGGTCCGAACCAGGGCTTCTCGACTAGTGATTTCTTCCGTAGTCAGGAAAGAGCCTTCTTCGCAAAGTCTGGGAAGGAGGTTATCAGACTGAATGTGAACCTGGACGTCAGGACGATGGATGTCGACGCCGATGGTGCTACCAGGGCCAAGAAACGCCCACGTGCTAGCTCTTCATCGAGCCATAGCTTTTCCCGCCCTTACCCAAATCCACACACTTCCAACGCCACTGCTCTCGTCCCACCCCACCCGCCTAATCATATGTTGGTTGATCAGACCAATGCGCCTCCCAATGCCTCCACCGCTCCTCTTCACCCCATGAATGCTCGGCCAATGCCACCGCCACCACCACCGTCTTCAGAGCCTGTCCCTCATCACCATTCTCATTCCCATCCACATCACCCACCTCCCACCCATCACCTACCGCCGCCGCCACCCCCAGTTTCTCATCATGGTCCGAGAAGATCACCAGACCATCATCATTCAGCTCCTCATCCAGGACCTGGTATGATCAAACCGGAACGAGTGAATGACGAATATGTCGAGGACGAGTCATGGAGAAGACCGATGCCTCATCATGAGCGAAGACGGGCTGGCAAACATACCAAACGAGTAGTCAAAACTTGATCATAGAGGAACCTCAAACCCCATCCACGTCATTCCATCTCCCATTTTCCCCTGTGATGATATTTTGCCTCCGTCATATTTTTTTTTCTTCTTGGGTTATCTTCTGTTTCATGATTTCCTCTCTTTCGCCATGTGTGTTTTTACGAGTCTCTTCATCTTCGCCTCCTCACTCTGTTCCGTTCATCTGTCCATTTCCATTCATGCCATGCCCGCTGTGTTTACTACGTTCATCACTCTACACGCTATCGTATACTGCTCTTCGTCTTCTCGCTGTATTCATTCGTCGTTTCATGTCCATGCACACCTTGTATATGATAAAAAACCCACTTAGCATCGTTCCTCTATTATAAAACCTCCCACTCCATAGGGTGGTTGCACGCTTTCGAGTATTATCATATACAGTTAACTTATCTATACACCCATCCCTCGGTGATAAAAAGTCGGGTCGTTTGAATGAGCTCGTCCCATCAGGTTCACACTCGTATCGACCGTTTGATTTCAGAGTCGTAACTGTTCGAGCCCTTGTGAATTGGAGTTAGGGAGAAGATTTCCACGACCTGGCATCATGCGTTTAACGGGTTCAATCCACGATACCCACGCCGTCGTGTGTAACATTCCTCACCTCCCTCTCCCCCCCTGATGTCAGGCTGATCTGATCATGATCGGGCTCACTTACGCTTTTGTATTCTTTATCCGTGACAGACGAAAGCGAGAAGAAAGGGCAATATCCGAACCTCCGATGCTCCCGCTTGTATACATTTATTTTACTCTCTCACACCTGCCTGTGCGAAAATATATATAACACGAGTAACGCAGTTGGTTGTGGGAGTAGTTTAGATCTCCGATCTTCAGCTACTGAATTGAAAAAAATGAACATGATGTGCAAGGTACTGGAGTAGTCCGAGTGATCCGAACCTCCCGAGGCTTGGTGGTGGTGTTGTATAACCGAACTTGCCGTCCCCCGTTCCGTCCTGTTCCTGATTCAATCAACCAAGCCACGGTGCACCGACCAATTGACCGACTCTCAAGTGAAAGATCGCTTTGTGTTTCGTTTCGTAATGCGCAATAGCCTTAGATATAGCACATGGGACATCGTCAAATACTCACCAGGATCGACGCCAATATCGGTTCGAAGGTCCACCGTGACGTACTCGAGTAATGTATAAGAGAAAGCCTACGTACCTTGAGCGGCGATACGATTTCCTTTCTCCCATTATGACAGTATCAGCTAGGTGCGGCTTGGGCGTTAGGCACCATGTATGTCCGGTACGACAGGCTCGAGTGCATATAAGTAGATCTAGATCTGGTTCGGTTCTGGTTTGATCATCTACAAGCCAATGAACTGAGTACTGTCGTGTACGGTACGTACACGTACCCGTTGTGGTCGAAGGTCTTCAGAGTATCGGATAGATCCAGTTCTTGGCGGCCGGCGTTCCAACCCTGCGATGGAACGCAGTGGAACGCCCATCCGTCTCGCTCAGAGGCCTGGTCCGAGATGCGTGCTGTACATACAAAGCTGACGGTCACCTGCGAGTAATAGGTCACCCTGTCGTCTGAGTTCCTGGAGGATCCTGAACGGAGCGTCAATAGTAAGTAGGTTATAATACACTCTGTTACACTGTTAGAAGAGTCTGGATCTTACGCTAAGCCGTGCCGTGAATGTTATACCCCATCAAACAACGCTGTGGTGTACGTAGTCACCGCTCAGCAGCGAGAATCGATAGCGAGTCCTGTCGTGAGAAATCGCAGTTGCCGCACTTCGCAAGGCCATTATGTGATCGAGGCTTTGCGCAGTACATGATTCACTGGATGAAGCTGAGGATTTTAAGCCCGGCCTACCTCGCCTCTCGTTGGCCTTCAGAGAAACCAGTCCAAAGCCGAACACGAAGACTTCGAATCAGAGTGACAGATCGTGTTCTAATTCGAGTTCATGGATCGAAGCTTCACATATCCCAAGGAGAGCGTCTGAGGTATATGCCTTGCAGATCGAAGGTTTCGGTACGATGCTTTGTTCCGTCATGCTTCTCGATACCCCGCTGTGCATCGGAACCTATGAGATTCGGTTGAGGAAGGGCAAGAAGGTGATGGTGACGGGGAGTATCCATGCCGATATCAATGAAAGCAGTGAGTGGCTGTTTTCTGAATGGCATAGGCAACTCCGAAAGCGATAGAAGGGACGGGTGAAGGTTGCTGGGCTCATCCGCGGTTGGTACTCGGTAGATTGAGCGTGATTACCCTTCAGCGGGGAACCATTGGAGATCAGCAATAGCCGGAGACAGCAAAGCGCAGATGGAGGTTCCCCGGCCAGTGGCTTCTTGTGAGAGACCTGAACTAGTACAAATCGCCCCTCCCTTGGATTCATTATCGTTGTTCCTACCCATACACACCATGCCGAGGGCGGCGAAGGGAAGATCTTCAATCCCATATACGACCCTCTCGCCGAAGCCTCGAATCAGGATCCGGTACGCTTCTCCTGAGAAGCAGTCCAAGAAAAAACAAATTACAGTGGAGAACGGGTGCTTACCCTCTTTTAAACACGTCGACTCGGATGCAAAGCTCCTGGCAGAATGCAAACCGTCAACTTCGGGTCGTTCCTTTTGGGTTCAAGAAACCGTATGATAATGGAAAACGGTCATATGAAGGGCCTCATTTGGTTCTGAGTGGAGTTGTAACGCTCTAGTCGCCGATAACAAGGCGTTGGCATGCAAGAGTCAGGAGCTAGGGAAACCAGCTCAGCGAAGCTTTCCCCTCCACACCTATGTATACATTGAAACATCGTCAGCGCATACAGATATGGAGTTGGAGGACCCATGCTATCAGGATCCATCGTACCGTGTATACCGTATCGAATTCAGGATCGGTTTTAGAACCCAACAGCAATATGGCCAAGGATGAACATATGATGATCTCCACGGGATGGGCCTGAATGTCTATCTCAATCCTGGGTTCTCACGGGATACGGTCAGGCCTTCTTCATCCATTTAGATTCGGTCGATGGTTCTCGGCACGAGGCGATACAAAAGGCGTGCTAATGAAATCAGCGCGTTCCGAACACAAGTTAACTTGAGAAGAAAGAAGCTCTCAAACCTTCTTCTTTGGACGCTGTGGCGGCCTCGAGTATGTATCTTTTGCGTACCGGGAAACCAGTGCCAGTATGACGGGGAGGTAATCAAGCAGGTTTGCAGTCCAGCGCTCCGACAGAATCATCGATAAGACCTTCAATGAGTCGGTGAATGATTATCTTTCAAGATGTATGTCGACGTGAGGTTTTGAGGCTCGAAGGTATTGAGTGAAGATGACGCTGATGCCGATCAGATAACAGCACAATTGTTTTTGATCCTTGGATCTTCATAACACTGGGAGGAGCCTCCCAGCTGGCAATTTTGGAGTCGATGTCAGATAAAGCAACGAGTAAGTCTTCCCACAAATGTCAAAATATCAATTTCGCAGACTCACGCCTTGCCGAGCTGCGGAAGATATCGACAAGTCCGAGCCTGTGCTCTAAAACTAGACCAGAAAGGATTTACTTTTGACAGAACGGCAAGAACAGTTATCATCAAGACCGGAGGTTCTACACATGGTGTAGTGTGAAAGGTTTTTGAACCCGTTGAATATTGAACAACTCGTACAGGCGCTACTGAACAGATCTACGATAATCATGAACAATACGATAGATGAATAGAGGGATGGGCATCACACGCACCCTAGCCGAGGTACATACTCAGGTGAAGTCAACCGGGAGTATCGTCCAGAATCCATTTCCGTCGCTGACCGTACCGCGATTCCGAAAGAAATGATGCTTGAAGCGACTAAGTAAATAGTTGAGAAACTGGTAAATCGCAACAGCCTCAGGAAACTCCATGATCGACAGACAGGCAGATGATCAACTGAAGAGTGGTGCTCGGCGCAGCGCTGAGGGCTCTAGACTGATATGCATACGCATATATCAGATGAATTTAGCTCTTGACAAAACATTACGCTGGAAACGCTGTTCCCGCGGTCAGCGGTGAGAAGTTGAGCTTACAGTAAGCTTCATGATCAGAGTTCGGAAGGACTTGACGGTTGGGTTGAGAATGACAGGCCGACTAGTCTCGTCTTCTCGCAAGGGGCGTAAACTCCCCCTGGGTGCCTATCGTGCCATAGTTCTGTCCAAGAGAAGAAAATGATGTCAATGATAAGATCGAGAACACATTGGTTGATTTCGTGGGGAAAAGATGGGCACTGTGGTAGCAAAGGCTATTTGTGGTTGAACCAAAGCCGTGTTCCTGCACTGCTCGCTATTTGACTCCAATTCGATCATCCAAGCCTGCAGCCGGTAGCGTTGGTATGTTACCTCACGTCGAGAGCGAGAAGTTGGATGGAATGAAGATCTACCCCGAGTAAGTGCGGGGGCGTTCTAAACTGGGCAGCAAAGTAACTGAACTGGAGACATTCGAGTGCCTGGAATGCACGAGCCCCTTCTTGTTCGGTAAGAGTAATGGTCCAAGCCTCAGTCTGCTATAAAGCCAGTACCGCATTGACAACTTTTGATATGTGTCCTAAATGAGGTTCTGCGACAGAAAAAGGGTACATTGTTTCCTGAGCTTTCGGGATTCTTGTAGGAGCGGTGCCTCGAGAGGCTATAAGCATAGATCTGAAGATGCAAAGCATAATGGGCACTGTAAGTAGTTTGGTCCTCATGGCTAGGGATGCGGGGAAATACACTGGCAAACTGCAAGAGGGTTGATAGTCACGTTACTCGGCAAAGTTCGGCTTCTCGAATCGTCCTTCCGCCAACCTGTCTAGCTCATCGTTCTCGATAACATTCTTCCTCTTTCCTCTGATCCTCGTGCTCCTTGCATTGGTCTTTAGCCCTTCTCAAAGCACAAAAATGGTCTGTGTTACTCTTTACGAATCACACTCTCATCTGACCTGTTTACGTTACGATTCAACCTTTGGACCTACATGTGTCAACAACTTACGCCATGACAATATCTACACTCATCATCTATGCACCGATACCTCAAATACGTCTCCGTTCATCTATGTCTTCATTACTCAGTTAAAAGGATCGAAGAAATCGGGAATGGATAAGCAGATGGAGGAGAACATTGTTCAGTTTTGTGGCGTAACCAATGCATCGTGAGTTCTACGGTGATCTCGTGCTGCCTCGCACAAGTACTGAGCTACCCAAACTCGTTCTTATGAAAACTCTATCTGTATTCTATGAATCTACAGAACGAGAGACGCGCGCAAATACCTGGAGAAGTATAAGCGCATAGACGTCGCTATCAACGCTTTCTTCAATGACCCACCGCCTCCAAGTGCCGCTGGCGCACCATCCACGACCAAGCTGAATTCCCTGTTTGATAAGTACAAAGGTTTGCTGTAGTGCACTGAAACTCCTGGCCTCCTTCTCAGTGGTGTCACTCCAGATCCGGACGACCCAGAGATCAAAGTCGAGGGCACGATGCAATGGTGCGAAGACCTGGGCATCGGGCCTGATGATGTGGTGACACTAGCACTGGCTTTTGAGCTAGGCTCTAAGAGTTTAGGGGAGTGGAACAAGAAAGAATGGGTAGACGGTTGGAAAAGACTGGGGTATGTTCTTGCGTCTGTGCAATGACCTCAGTTCCTGGCGCTGAAGTGTGTTCAAACGTTTCGTCTGTAGCGCGGACAACATTGAGAGCATGAAACCCGTATTGAAGACGCTGTCGGACAAGCTGGCCTCAGATTCAGGTTACTTTCACAAGGTTTACAATCACACGTTTGATCTCGCTCGAAACGAGGGACAGCGTAGTCTGAGTACGCCCGTGTTCCCGTTCTTTCTTCATACCATTGGTAACGAGGCGTTTCTATAGCCCTTGAAAGCGCTCAGGCGTTCTGGGAAATGCTGTTACCTTACGGCCTGAAGGGTGGTGCTCTATCTCATATCCGGAGCGCGAAAAATGGGGAGGATGTTGACATGGACTCGGATGAGAGCGGGTTTCAAGAAGACTATGTCCAGTGGTGGCTCGACTTTCTCAATGAGCGAGGTGGTAGGGGGGTTACTAAAGATACCTGGCAAATGGTCAGTGCCTTCCTCAGTAAAACTATGAATGAGCGTATCGTCTCAAGCTGATCGCTGCTCTTTCTCAGCTGTTCGAGTTCATACGGACTACGGACTCGCGATTCATTAACTATGATATGGAGGGTACGGGTTTTCGTCTATTCCTCTCCACCGCTTCTGACCCACTAACGCGCCATACCAGCTGCGTGGCCTTCTACTATAGATGATTTCGTCGAGTACGCTAGAAAACGGTTGTCCTGATATCCTGAATTCTCTCCCTCGTGCCTGGGCTGGCGTATCTGTATTCACATTCGATCTCGGTATTGTATCGTATTCTTGCATCATCAACGCTTCCTTTCTCCCTACTCTTCTGCAGCATCTGGTCCGGACTGTTTTCAGGAGCAATAGTTGTGCATGCGACAAGATCAAGATACGCCGGGACCCAGTATCATATGGAAGCCGCTTGAATCTATCCAGGGCCAGGCCATACTTTGTATTGATGCTATTACTGGATATGAGGCCGACTTCATCTACGAGGACTGCTTCGTCGGTTTCTGATGGACCCACAGCGTTAGTTCAATGTGGCCTATGACTCTAACTTGGAAAGCACCGAACATTTCACAGGATCCTGAGAACTGGACAAGCTTCCGCCGAGATCGACCGACCTACGGACGAAGATACCTACGGCATATACCGAGGAATCCTTGCTTACCTACGTGCGAGACTTGAGAAAATAGAGCATCGTTCTTGGTTTGTGTTTCCTCGGAGGAACCACTCCTCTCTAGGTTGTTCCAAGTGTATACATTGAATTATTATGAAGATCGTCCTGGGAGCCCTATAGATGTAGTCAACGATATATAGGTCTCATACCCACGAAAATTCGCAAATCTCCGGACGCAGTGAAAAACAGTTTCTCCTCCGATTCCTTGAAGATCGTATTCATCAAGGCTGCCTTGAGATTCTGGATACTTCTCATGGAATCAAAATCGTCACCCGTCAATCCTACTATAGTGACACTATCTTTCGGAGAAACGAGCTCAAGGAGGATATATTTCCTCGGAAAAGCTGTCTACTGAGGTCGTCTCGCCTTGATGAAAAGTATTCATAGGCCATTGGTTGCGCCTGCCACGGTCAGTTCGGAGAACCCATGTGCAAAGATTGCAGCACTCGGTGGTGCTATAGATTTATTGAAGCCGCTGAAGGCCAGACTTATCAAAATCGACCAATAATCTACGTACCTCACGCGTTAAGCCAATCGGTAGATACTAGTACATCCGCGGGATCCCACACGTCTGAAAACTTGGTGACAGAATGTAGTAACGACAAAGGTCAAGGGGAGTCAAGGCACAGAATAGGAATTCGAACGGCTGCCCCGGAGAAACTTAAGAGCCTGGACATGCTCAGCAGCTTCCAGTGGATAAGAGAATCCGTCCTTTCGCCTGGGACTGAGTTGATGAACATGAGGAATGGTTGTCCAGGCTCCCGATACCTTCGCATGGTTTGAACATTGTCCTGGAAAAACCAATGAGCCATGAGAACGAGCCCACACGGAGTAAAATCAGCGTCCCTCAAGGCTGAGGATGCGGAGCACTAGCTCAAAAACGCTGCGTTGAGGACACCACCCAGCTTGTGGGATGCAGCGGTTCTGAGGTATACATGACTGATGTGCAGTCGCTTACCTGCTTGGTTTGGGTTGGGTACGGACGCCAACGCGATACATCAAGCCCTGTGGAAGTTATCTGGCCTAAGACAAACCGAACTGTGCCAAAAAACTTCCAACCGGGTACCACTGTATGAGCTAGAGCACGATAGACCATAATCAAGGCAGTACAACACAGGAGATCCAACCCCCTACATCTCACACATACATGAATATACGTATCCTTTCAATCCCCCTCCTAATAGATCTCCTCATTTTCTCAGCTCAGCGGGCCAGTCTCTCCTTCTCATCCAGCGTCCGTACGAATCAAAGCGTGGATTAGGAGAGTACGAGAGACCAAGTTGTGGGCTCGGTCGTCCGATGGGTACTGTGATAGATGCGGGCGTGGTTAGTACCTGTAGGTGCATCGGATGAAATCACCTACATATCCAACCAAGCTTCTTCGAGCCCATCGTTTCTTCCCAGTTCTCCCTCCAGCCACCATCTTTCCACCAGATGTTGCCTTCTTTCCCGATTCTACCCCATTCTTCGTTCGATAGTCGTATTTGTGTTCTAATCATATAGGTGAAAGAATGAGCGCAAAAGAAGGGTAGTAAAGGGAATAATGGAAATCGTACCGATCCCAAAAACGCCAAGTCTGGTGACGATTTTCTCGTTCCCTCATGTCGCGATGAGCAAGGGACTCCACAGTAGTTTGGTTTAGTATGACGAGGCGGCAATGCGTTGCATATAGACCGAGTGTGAAAACAAAAAACAAGCCAGATCTGTGAACCACAGTAAGATTGCTGAAATAAATAATCTTCAAGGAACAGAGTCATTTGAACATACAATGCAGTGATGAGTATCCATTGAGGGTCCAGGTCTTCCGTACCCCGGGTAGTGAGGTTACTGATCATAAGGCCCAGGGTAAAGGCAGTGTAGAGTGCTGCCCAGAAATTGAAGAGGATGAAGAACTAGAAGAGTGGATAGACGATGAGCCGAAACGAGGCTAGTACGAGGCGATTGGACGTACGCGATGATTGCGAGCACCAACACATTGACCAATCCAAGGACAATGATGATCGTATTTTAATATACACTACACAGAGAAGGCAGGCAAAATAGCCCATCAGTACGAAGCAAGAGAAGTGACGAGGCAGGGATAAGAACGCACCGTTCCGCAAGCACGGCAGTGATGTGCTCTGTACGGTTTAATGAAACCATCCCTCGTACAGTATCTGTATTCTGGTAATAATACAGGCGTCGTTGGGGGTCGTCTAGTGGAAATGAGAGAGGCGGTATGCCCGTTAATGTGGGACTGTGTCTGAGACTGGTACGATCTCTGTGAGCGTAGCGTGTGTGTGAGTTCGTAACTTGGTTCATGGCTTGAACGTGAAGAAGACTGTTCGTGACGGTGAGGGTCGTGTGTGTCAGCTTCCTGCGTGGGGGCCTGCGCGCTGTATGGTTCGGATGCGTAGAATTCCTGAGATGGAGGTGGAGGGACGTAGGTTGGGATAGGTTTGGGCGAAGGCTTGACATGCTGTTCAGAAATCACAGATATGAATTAGTTACGAGGAAAAGACTAGCAAAGAAATAGGAAAGAATAAGGAGAAATATATCAGGAGATAGTAGCATGGATCAACCCAGACTTACATCCTTGGCTTTCCCTGGCGGTGTCACCACGACCACCACATAACACCATAGCATCACCAACAAGAGTATAGAGTAGCCAACCAAGAGCCCTATTCCCTTGGATCTGGAATGACTGTGCTGCATGAAGGGTATGCATGTTCGCCCGATGACAACATATGAGGCGTAGCCTATGAGCAGTGCTGCGAGGAGGATGGTGATCTTGAGAGCGATCCATGGCTGCGGTGTGTTAGCTCTCTTGTCTCTGTTCTCGCGGGCGGTCTTGGCAGAATCGTGGATGGTTGAACATAGCGTTGGCGACGAAGAACTGAGAGGCGGCGACGAGGAGCCCATAAGTTACGTCGGAGGAGAGAGAGGACTGCGCTATGACGCTGATGTAATCAGCGCTTGTAGTCATTGTCGAGGCGTTCGGCTTGGTTTCTTCGGTAGAGCTGCCAGTGAAGTATCCTACGGGTGTATGAGATGGAGGTTGCGTTGGTCACTTTGAAGCCGGCCATTTGATTATATAAATCCAAGCAAAAACATTTTGCACGGGCTAGGTAAGTCCAGTGAGAGGATAGCGACTTCTATGAGCCAAAAAAAATGCTCGGTGTGAGGCTCGAACTCACGACCTTCAGATTATGAGACTGACGCTCTACCGGCTGAGCCAACCAAGCACATGCAGATAAACCATCAAGAACATCCATTATCAATATCATGAAAGAACATCATAGAGGCACGCAAAAATCTCCATGTTCTCATATGCATCCGGTCTCACTCAAAAGGCACTACAGACTTCAAAGAAAATCCGAACTGGGTGGAGTCATGCCTAACGGCTACCTACACCAGGTTACACCTGCTACGCCGTCCAGACTCTAGACTTCGGCTTGAGTTTGCCTTGTTTATTCACTCGTATACACCGCCTCCCAGCCTCCGGACCGTAGGATTGAAAAATAGAAACGCTCACAGGTCGCTACTTGTGCAATTCAGAATGTATCAAGGGATCCCTGTCAGAGGAGACCCTTGACTCTTGAGAATGGATGAGGATGATCGGATTAAGTGATCACGATATTCCAGGGAGGCACACCAGAGTCTGAACACGATTCCTCTGCGTGGAGGATAACTTCGCTGATTTGAGGGAGGTGCAGCAAGTCCTTAAAAGTGTGACTTGAAGCAGTACTGGAAAAAGAACGTGATATCCCGCATCCTCGGTTCCTGGTTGTGGAAGACCCTGACGAGATGCTGTGATCCATTTATAGCAATACGATAAGATTACCTGTTTTGGTTGAAAATGATCTGAAAACGGGATCAGCTCTAGCCATGTTGTGCTCGGGACTGCCATCTTCTGAACGCACTCGCAGCACGGGCGTCCCATGCCGGCGGTTGGAAATGACCTTATGATGTGCGATGCATCATATAAACCGCAAGGAAACATAATTGCCATCTCTTCCCCCCCTTCCGCTCGTTTTACCCTCTTTCTGTGCTACCTCCTCGCTCCCAAGCTCTGCGTTACTGTATACCCTCAAAGCGGAATACGATGCTTCGAGCCTCCGTTCTTTGGTTCCTTTTCCTGGCGGTTCCGGTCGTACAATGTCAGATAACCGTGGAATACCAACGGCAGAAGATGATTGAGATGCAGCTGGAACCTACAGAACCTGGTCAACCATACGGTGGTCTGCGTGCTTACGATCCTACCACACTCAACGCTCCTGCTCCCCCAAATCCTCCAACTACCGCCATTGCAATCAACCTCCTGGCTACTAGCGGACAGACTGGACTGTCCATCCCACACAACAACCCGTTTCTTGGTTTCTCTATCGAGATGTCTGTCTCTAACCAGCTGTGTAAGTGATCCTAACGGCAAACTGTGCCCGTCGTTCTCACAGCTGATGTTGACCATTTTCATCTACATCTTGATGATACAGTCGGGAAGAACAGGTATGTAATTTGCTCGAGCACTAGCATACATATCTCACTGGCAAGCGGGCCGTGTGGGATTCTCGAACCTGTGAAGCTGATGGTTTCTCTGGCAGTACATTCATTAACGTGCCTTTCTTGAATCTATTGGCGAACGTCGTCGAACGAGCTGGTGAGGTGCATATCCGCTGTGGTGGAAATACTCAGGAGTCGGCAGAGCTGGTGGAGAGCAATCCTGATGACCGGATGATCGTCAAGCATTATGAGCAGGGTGTTGGAACGGTGAGTAGCGTTTGCTTCTTGTGGTCAACTCATGGTCGTTCTTTTAAAAGCGCCGCTAGCGCTGGTCGACGACCGCACTCCCCGTTCTTCCTGATCCGTCGTTGAGCCTGGACGAACTTTGGGCGGCTAGGGCAACCTACATACTACCCTTCCTCGTTCTCATTTCTCTGATTTCGATACATGCACCTATCAACCTACTAATACTCATGAAAACTCTCAGACATCGTCGCCGCCAATCGACTTCACCATGGAACTCCTCTACACCATGGGAAACATATCCAGTCTTTTGCCTGGCGTCAAATGGTTCCTAGGTACGATTTGATTATATCTCTATCAACTTTCTTTTTGAACTTATTTTGCTTGGATAGGCGTCCCCTTCAATCAGACCAAACCGTTTAGAATGGATATCGTCCAGGCGGCGGCAAACGTCCTGGGAGACAAGGTACTGGCATGGCAAACTGGTAACGAACCTGATTTCTACGCGACATTTGGTAGGCGTCCAAAGGTGGGTATCTCGGCCTGTCTCTACCGGTCGCCTAGCCAAAGGATTTACACTCACCACAGGGATATACCCCGTTTGATTATATGGGAGAGGTCGGAGACCTAATCAACACTATGGAGGATCCACTGTATAAGATGTATCAGGATTCGCTTCTCTTGCCCAGTCTTGCCGCCCCAAACTCGGTATGGGAGCTTGACGATGTATGGAATACCGGTATAGTCGACGCCTACCATGATCAGATCAAGTTCTTGTCCACTGAAAGGTAACATGAGTTAACGTTTTAGAGCGCCTTAACACAACTTGACCGATCTCTCCAGATACCCAAACAACAACTGTGGGGCAGTATGGCATAATGGCCCCCCAGTCATTCCTCAGGACACTATCGCAAGCTATCTCGACCACGAGAACATCCAGAATCTGGTCAAATACTATCTCGCAAGCACACTCTACGCTCAGACGAAGAATAAGCCGTTCATCATGTTTGAGACGAACACGGCATCCTGTGGTGGCTTCCCTGGGATCAGTAACTCTTTCACTTCTGCCCTGTGGGGCGTGGACTACGCTCTGCAGATGGCGTATGGCAACTTCACTGAAGCACTGTTCCATATTGGTGGGCAGAGTGTATACTACAATGTCAGTCGTCCGGCTTTCATCCTTGATCTCTGCCTGACCTGACATTGTTACTAGCCTTTCACCGCTGCACCCACCAACCAAACGGGTTTCCATCAATGGACCGTTGGCCCCATCTATTATTCAGTTCTCATCATGGCTGAGGCTATCGGTAACTCTGGAAAGGCTCGCGTTGCAGACCTCTACATTAACGGAAATAGCAAGTATACTCCAGCCTACGTGATCCACGAGGACGATCAGCCAGCCCGGTTGGCCCTGTTCAATTACGTTGAAGATCAGACTGGAGCGAATGATTATACCGCGACAGTCAACTACCCTGGTTCGATATCCTCGGTGCAGGTGAAGAGACTGACGAGCAAGACGGTCACTCAACTAGCGAATTTCACTTGGGCGGGCCAGGTAGATTCTATTTCCACCAAGTCGTCCAGATCAAATTGCTAAATACTTTCATGTCATCGGTACAGACGTTTGGAGGTTTCTTCGAGTCGGATGGTCGACCCATAGGAGACGTACAAATCGACACCATTGAATGCACTCCAAACGGGGCATCTTCGACATGTGCGATCAAAGTACCAGCTCCAGGCTTTGCCCTCGTTTTCTTTACCCCTCAGTCCACAGGGGATAGCGCTACTGAAACAGTGACGTTTTCAACGACGGTGGTAACGAGGTCGCATAACACGGCCACTATCGACCCCTCAGTTCTCGCAACAAGTAACGGTCATCGTGGCAAGGTGGCTGCTCAGCTTGGCAGTACAAGTTACGGCAGCAACTCTGCCTCTGTACCGGCTAGACTAGGAGTCGGATTGCTATGCGTGTTGGCGGGAACGATGGCGATCGTGCTGAATAGAGTGCGGTAAGAAAGTGATGATCTTGCATTGTGCGCCGACTGGTTCTGGCTGCCTTGTGAGTTTTCATTGTGAGAGGTGGTATTCCGCGTTGTCTTGCAAATGCTGTCTATTAAGTTATCTGTTGTTCTAATTGTATGACCCTTTGACTGTCCCCTCGAAGCTAGAGCACAGCTTGGTTGAAATCCAGGCGGATGATGGTCAGCGCTAGCCGTTGATGGAGTTGGAAGGTCTTGGCGTCGCCGCCAAGTGGAGTGACTGGCCAAGCCAGGTGCTGCTGTCACACATCCTGTGACTTTGACTGATCAAACGTTTCTTGCCTTTCACCCTCAACGAACTCTCCAGCCATGAAGGGATGGCTTTACACTCCTTTTCTCCTCGTCGCTCCCCTGGTGGATGCGGCGGTCACCGTTCAATATCAACATCAGCAGCAATTTTCTATGACCGCGACGTCGATCGAACCAGGCCAGACTTATGCTGGTCCTCGTGCTTATGATCCAACCACTCTCCAAGCACCTACACCTTCTGGGGTCAATACCGCTTTCGACATCAATCTGAACCCTGCAGCAACTCAGAATGGATTGTCGAAAACGATTGCAAACCCATTCTTTGGTTTCTCTATTGAGATGTCTGTGTCCAATCAAGTCTGTAAGTAGAGAAAACGAACCGCCATTTCGCTCAACATGCAACTAACTCATCTTTGACCCTTGTAGACGGGAAGAACAGGTGAACAGAGGAGTGCATGTTCAGTGTTGTTAAAAGTCACTGATGCCCTTATTCACTAGCACCTTCATCAATGTCCCTTTTTTGAACTTGATGTCCAATATCGCTGAGCGTGCTGGAGAGGTTCATATCCGTTGTGGAGGTAACACCCAGGAGTCCGCAGTCATGGTTGAAAGTAATCCAAGTGGACGGATACTCGAGAAGGATTATAGCGCTGTCTCTGGAACGGTTAGTCTCTTTCCTACGGTTTTTGATCTCTTTGTCCCGCCGTTCTGTCAAGCCATCGGTACTTTCCTCGGGCCATAGGCTCTGGAATATTTCTACCTTGTACCCGCCTCTTTCTTGTTACCGAAGAGCTGCTGTATCCATTATTCAGCAATTTTCGCTACTCCCGGTCTTGGCGTTCCGCGATCACTGATGTCATTTTCCGTCTAGACGAACACACCACCGATTGACTATACAGTAGACTTGCTCTATGTTCTGGGAAACATTTCTTCCCTTGTTAATGTCAAATGGTTTTTGGGTACGACTTGATTTTTTATACTGGTCAATCGCCAGTCTCACTCGTTCGTTTCAGGTATACCATTCAACGACACCAACTTCAGGATGCAGATCGTGCAGGAGGGCAGCAAGATCTTGGGGGAAAACCTTCTTGGTCTTCAGGCCGGTAACGAACCGGATTTCTACGGTCAATTCGGTCGCCGTCCACCTACCTACAGCCCATACGATTATATGGGCGAAGTTGGTGACCTCATCAATGTCATGAAGGATCCTCAATACGATGCAGTTCGCAGTCTCTTGATTACACCTAGTGTTGCCCAGAACTGGGCTCTGGATGATATCTGGAAGACTGGAATTGTCGACGCATATATGGAGCAAATCGCCCTTCTATCCGTCGAAAGGTCTGTATACCTACCCATCACTTAGTTTTTTCGGACGTATACTCAGCTTTACTACTCACCAGATATCCCAACAACAATTGTGGTGCAGTGTTCGACAAGGGCAATGCTATCAACCCTCAGGACGTTATTGGGCAGTATCTTGACCACGAAGCCGTCCGTAACCTGGTCTCGTACTACCTCGAGAGCACTCTCTTCGCCCAAACGAAGAATAAGCCTTTCATCATGTTTGAGACTAACACCGCGTCTTGTGGTGGTTTCCCAGGAATCAGTAACTCCTTCGTCGCAGCCCTCTGGGGTTTGGATTATGGCTTGCAGCTTGCCTATGGCAATTTCTCCCAAGCTTTGTTCCACGTTGGTGGACAGAGTGTCTACTACAACGTGAGTTGTCGCAATTCATCTTCAGGAGCTTGTCTGATGTGGTTACTTTAGCCCTTCACTGCTCCTCCGACCAACGAGAGTTCTTTCCACGAGTGGACTGTTGGACCCATCTACTACTCTGTCCTCGTCATGGCGGAGGCCATCGGCAACACTGGCTCTGCTCGCGTTGTTGATCTCTATGCTGCTGATAACAGCAAGACCACCCCCGCCTACGCTATTTACGAGGGCGATCAACCTGCTCGTGTTGCCCTCTTCAACTACAACTCCGACCCGAGCGGTGCGAATGACTACACGGCTAGTGTCAACCTCCCTCTCTCTGTGGGCTCCGTCAAGGTCAAGAGATTGTCTAGTCCGACTGTGACACAGATCAACAACTTTACCTGGGCTGGCCAGGTCAGTCTCCTTTTTGCTGAGTTCTTGTTATCAGTGTCTGACCACTGTTGTCACAGACTTTCGGTGAAGCTAACTTCGCGTCCGATGGTCGACCCAAGGGTGAAGTTACAGTTGAAACCGTAACTTGCACCCCTGGAGATAACGGTTCCTCGAAATGTCCCATCAAAGTTCCCGCTCCCGGATTTGCCTTGGTCTTCGTCAACGATCAAGCCCTGGAGGAGAGTGATTCTGGTAAAACTGTCACATATTCAACTACCGCCCTCACGAAGGACCACAACACTGCTACCATCGACCCTTCAGTTCTTGAAACAAGTAACGGCCACGACGAGGATGTGAGGGAGTTCCTCGGCAGTACATCACAGGGTAGTCAGAACCAGGCTACTACGATGGCGAGGATCGGTGTTGGCATGCTTGGTATCGTCGTTGGAACGATGTTTGTCGTGCTCTCGAAGCTGAGATAAAGAGCCAGAGTGGACTTCGCTTTCAAGTTGGTTATTAGAGTATTTCCCCCCCACCTGCTGATCATTCAATCTTAATTTTTTGCTTTCTGTCGCATTGGATACCTGCATTTGATGGAACATGGACTGGAGAGACGGTGTAATGTATTCGTAGCGACTAATAGACCTTTCCTTATCAATTTCCCTTCCAAGAACTCGAGGCTCGGTAGCTGGGCGCTGAGCGCTGCATAAAGCTTACAGAGCCTTGGAGTGTGGTAGGTCTCCGAATTTTTGAACATACACTCTGGCCGAGTCGGCCGACCAAGCGCTGGCATCTCCCAAGAGGTCATACATCTTCTTGACTGAGTCTTCACTCAGTCAACGCGCTGACTACATTGTTATCCAAAGCTCACAGCAATCGTACAGAGTCATGGAGATTCCTTTGAACTGGTATGACTCTCGAATCTTAATGCAAGTCAAGCTAAGGTTATCGATGTCGACAGAAAACCATCGTCACCATCATGGAATGCTTACTGATGGCGATCAGT
The DNA here is from genome assembly GCA_002718315.1 of Agaricales sp. HM26-F1. NCBI lineage: Eukaryota > Fungi > Basidiomycota > Agaricomycetes > Agaricales > Agaricales sp. HM26-F1. The sequence goes on from NIBX01000147.1 coordinate 1,072,989, forward strand.
CGGCAGCCTGAGGGCTAAGCGAGGTTGATCATCAAGAGTTTATTCCGATGGGGAAGGAGATTGACGCCTCTTGATCTCAACACGCCTTGCAGCAGAGCGACCATATGTAACATTATATGGTGGGGCCCAAAGCCAACGCCTTCTCCTCCCTTGCTCATCCCGTTCTCTCTTCTTACCATCGTATACCCACACGGCCTGAGGTCTATCCCCCAGCTTGCTGCAATCCTGGTCACCTCTCCCTCAACTTCTCCCTCTAGAAACGATGTCCCAGATCAGCTCCACTTTGCCTCAAATATTCTTGGACGACACCCGCGCTTGTGACTTTGCGTCGTCGTCAAAGGATACTAATTGCTTCGACTTTGATGGGTGTACCGCAGGGAAGGACACGAGCTCTTCGTGTATTCCGAATACTACCTGTACTGCGTGCCCGCAGAAACCTTGGTCGATAGTATTCACGGGTGAGTTTAGACCTTCGTTCGATCATCTTCCCTTTCCTTCAAGTTGATACTGACTGCGCTCCCTAAGGTACTGGTATTGATATTTTTGGTACCGGGGTATATGATTGTGACGATACGTCCTCTCAGTCCGACTGTCGATCTCAATGGTCGTTAGATGGTCGAAATGTCACTTGTCCCGGGTCCGGTGTAACTGTTATGTGCACAACGAGAGGACTGAGCAACACCAACCACACACTCACGTTGAACAACGGGAAAAACACGCTCATTGACTACGCGCTCGTCCAAACACTGTCGGACACACCTTTGCACCCCAACGACAAGCTTTTTGTCGACGCGAACGTGCACTCTATACGATATACGGGAGAGTGGGAGCTGCTTTCGAATCAGGCCGAGTTTGGGTATAATGTACAACGAAGCACGAAACAAGGGGATGCGATTAGTTTTGATTTCCTAGGTGCGTTTTCCAGCTGCACAATAAGCTTTTCCCCACAGACTAGTGAGCTAATACGGGGGTTTAGGTGACGAAATAGAGGCCATTGCATCCTATAACAGCGGGGACGATCAAGGCTCTTTCATCAACATGCAGATCACTGGGACCCAGGGTGGCAGCCCTAAGTCCGTAGACACAGAAGTTGGGAGTGGCTTACCTCGCTACTTTACCTCATCCTCCGGGGTATTGACGGAGGGTCTATACACGGCTAAGATGGTACTCAAGACCAATGATATCAACTACAATTTCAACGGCTTCCTGTACCATCCTCTGTCCAATGCGACGACCATTCAAGAGGCCATTGATACTCCTTCAGTCCCTTCTTCAGTTGATACTACAAGTGACTCGCAGCCTACCCCCACGAACGACAATAATGCCTCAAATAACTCCAGTCATTCGTCACCTGCTGGCCCGATAGCGGGGAGCGTTATTGGTGGTATTGTGGTCCTGGTAGTAGCAGTCGTCGGTGCAGTATTTTTCTTCAGAAGGCGGAGAAGAAACTTCAGACGACGTACGATGCCAACTCCATGGGAAGAAAACACGACGAAAGGTACCTCGGTTCGCGAGTTAGTCCTGAACTTTGCGCTCATCATTATACCTGCAGATGGTCTAGAGAGTACACGACCTCCTACCATGGCTTACACGGATGCAGATGCACCCGTGCCTAACCGTAAGCTCTGAACCTTCATTGTTCCGGGCATCTCGTGTTTAACTCGTCATCCTCACCACCAGGTCCAACCGGGATGTCGAAGCGTAAGGCTTTCTCTCTTACTATTGAGACTGTACTCCAGATTGCTCACTTTCTTCAAAAGTGTCCGTTGACCCACATCACAAATTACAGCTCTCATGGGCACCCTCTCCTGTTTCCACCGGTACTGCTAGTCCCATCTCTAACCCCGCAGAGCCCAATTCGCAGGGACTTAGGACCCAGCACTCTGCCTCGCAGCTCCTTACTCCACATACCGAAGACACCAGCCCTACGCTAGGTAAATAGTTTGGCTCTTCCCTTAACTTTATCTTTTCCAGTGAAAAGCTAACTTGAGACGCACTGCAGGTTCGCCGCAACGTTACAATTCTGGATCTAACTACCATACGAGCCCTGTTCCCGAGGATAGACGGCAAACTGTGGATACTCATTCGGCTCGCGTGCAGCGTGAGAGTGGAAGTGGAACCAATGGGCCGGTTATGGATCTGATTAGGTCCCTTCAGGAGCGGGTTGAGCGACTGGACCCTGGTCCTCCACAGTACTCACCATGATGTTGTTTGTTCCTACACACTTATTTCTTATTGTGGTATCTTTGCTCTTCCTTGGTGTTGTGTTTGTTTTACTGTATCGCTTTCCATTACCATCATACTCGCGAGGGATTGAGTCTCATCTCAAATAATCTGGTTCTACCGTCTCTTCTTAAGCGATCGTCTTTTTGTAAAATAAGCTTGGTTGGCTCAGCCGGTAGAGCGTCAGTCTCATAATCTGAAGGTCGTGAGTTCGAGCCTCACACCGAGCATTTTTTGCTTCAGTAACTCCAGAGCTTGCATATCGTTCTACGTATGTTCTAAAACAAGGGCTCTCAAGTTGTGCATAGTTCTACATGGGCCATATCCTAACTTGGCTTATAAATCCACTAGAGCGCAAATAGATTACACCTTCCCAATAGCTCACATAGTAGTCCTTGTCTCTTCCATGATGTATAAGTGCCAGGCATGTCACCGACATCTACTTCGACGTCGCATCTCTGAGTCTTTTCCAGCCTCAGGGAGCTCTATACGGACGAACCCTTTCCCATCATCATACCGACTACTAAAGTCAGAGAAGACTTCAAAACAACTTCCATCAACTACAGGAAACAGTCAGCCATGGTTCGACGCCGTCACAATCAGCACATGAACTCACCATTGCAGTAGTGGTAGGTGTTGCTATTGGGGCCAGAAGACAGAAACTTCTGCCACTTATCTCCCTAGCACAATAAACCAAGTGAGAAAGAACCACGAACAGTAGATGGGTACGTCAACCGTTGGCAGACAAACAAGATCTACCCGTTGGTTGTACCCATATTTATCATATGTTCTCTGTGGTTGGAACAGACATGCACCGCGCGCAGGCATCTGTGAATAATGTGCAGTTGGCTGATACAATTTGTGTAGAGGGTCTGAGATTGTTGGGGACGAAGTTTACGAGGCTTCGGGGAGATTGTTGGAGTCTATATACTAGAGCCTTGGAAGCTAGAAGTTGATGATTCCTTAGGAATTGTCCATTCCAAGCCGTTGGTCGAATCCACAGTTCAACTTCCAAGCAGTTTTCGATCGTAAGGAATGAATTACCAGACCCAGATATTCATCTCCGGAGTGGAGGACTGGGAGGGTCTGGTTGCGATCGGTCGTCAACATTTGAGGTTGGTTTGCCACAAGTATGATGATGAGCGGCGGGGTAGGTCCTGGGGTAGGGCTAATCAATTGAGAGGTACTGAGGGTAGCCCCAGGTATAGTAGCTTGATTTCCGGGTCACGTCTGGTGAACTTGATGAGCTTGGGCTGCACAATGCAATGCTGAGGTTGATTCAATGATTGTGGTCCTCTAAGAAAGCTGTCGTGGTCATGTGCCGGAATACTGCCACATGTACTCGAGTACGGTACTCAGATGCACAATTACGATCCCTCCATGTTCCGAGCGAATCTCATTCGCCTCGCGATAACTTTTAACTCGAGGACTTGGTAAACTGCAAATATTTCTCATAGGCAGGATATATGGAAGCTGGTCCCTCGGATTTAGGCTTGTTTCTGCTTCTTGAATGCCGTGAAAGAGTCTTGACCTTTCGTACACGTATGCGCACTCTGCATTCAGGCAATTATTTATTCTGTCATTCTGTATTGCTCTGATTCTCTGCAGAATTGATCACCGCGATATGACAACTCTTGAAGCTTGAAGCTTGGACGAAGGACGCGTGACGACGCGCTTTCCAGTCGTGGAAGACCGTGTCGACTTGAGCAAAGTCTACCGCGCACTCATCATCTTGGAACTTGTTGACGCGTCGTGACGCGTTACTTCGCCCGAGGAAGGACACGTTGCTCAGCTGTGGAAGGACGCGTTATTCAGCTGTGGAAGGGCGCATTATTCAGCGTGGAAGGATGTGTGAATACTCAGGTTGAGCCATCCTCATTTGACTTTCTTTGTGTAACCATAGAGCTTGAGGGCGGAGGGTATGTGAATTCTCTTCCTACATCCGGATCAACTTTTGAATGCTACTGGGCTTCCTCTGGCAGCACTCTGCAGGGTTAGTACTATCTGCGCCCTTCGACTTGTTGCTTCTGCCCCTCTCCAGGAAGGATGATATGGGCAAATCCTTTCCCATCAGCATACATGCTGCTATAATTATCAAAGAGCTCATAGCAGCTTCCATCGCCTGTACAGAGTGCTTGAGTTAGGATCTTGTGGAAAGGAGCAAAACGCATACACCGTACCATTGCAGTAGTGGTAAGTATTCGTATTGGGGCCATGAGACGCGTATTTCTCGTAGAAGTTGTTCTACAGGGGCACATAGTATGTTAGATACACGTTTTTCAACTCTTACCTTATCACCATGAGGGCGACCACTGACCTGTGAGTTCAATCTAGCACTGATGATTTTCGCGTTGGGATCGGGTTTGAGGAGACAGGGCCTGTCCTCGCTCTCTCTCTCTTGCGTGCTAGGCCTTTGTGAGGACTGAGAGCTCTTCATTCGTATTATCAGGCCTGGGGCTAGTAAGTGGTTGTGGTGGTTTAGAGAGAGTTGGTGACGATTAGGAGCCCCGGAGGGGCATTTGCACGAAAGCGTCGCGGAGTCAATCGTACAGAATGTATTTGAATCGCGGTCATGTGCTCGATATAATATATCCATTTCAAGGCACAATTTGCATATAGTTGCGTTCTTGCCTCCTCCACCGCTTAGTGAGCTGGAGTACGTGTGCTGAAGTCAAAGGGTGTCATGAGGTTTGTGGAAGGGAGTAACACGGTTGATGAGGATGCGGTAGTCCCTCGACGCGACGCGACCCAACGCTCAAGCGCTCAAATCTCGGATGAGGTGATATTTCTCTCCAGATTTAGGAGTGGGCCTCCTGTTAGTGGTTGCCAAAGCGGCTAAGAGAGTTTCAAGTCGATCCTTCATTCACTGGAGGAAAAACAAATAATTGTGTAAAGAAGTTGTCTTCACGGAATACAGCTATGGACGATATAGGGAAGGAGAAGTATGATTGTAGATTATTGGTGGGCAAAAGCACCACCATCTGGCAAGTGCGATGTAGTTAGCTTGATCTTAGGGAAATAGCGAAGTTACTGACCCAGATTCCGGTTGGTGTTCTCTGAGATTCGAGCCCTTACTTGCTGTTGCCGTTAGAGGGAGGGGTATAGGTGGAGCCGCCATTGCCATCGTTGTAGTAAGTGCTTCCGTTGGGGTTACTGTAGTAGTAGGACCCATCCTCTGTGCATTGGAGGAATGAGAAGGGACCAAAGAGCAAGGAGTCTTACTTACGGTTACTATAATGGTAGGAGTTACTGTTCGAAGCGGATGAACCATAGTCTCTGGCACAGTAATGGTTGCCCTATGGAAGAGCATCGAAGTGAGCGACTGGAGCTAACGCGCGATGAAAGTCGTGAATGAACTAAAATATGTACCTGAGAATTGGTCCCAGAGCTCTTGTAGGTGTAATCTCCAGAGTTGGATGAAGAACCTTTGGGCATCTTAGCGGTAGAGGATATGCGTGCGCTGATGGAGGTCGAGTGATAAGCTGTATTCAGCTTTGGCTCGACCCCGCGAGATTTATATACGCCCACAAGTGATCATGTGACCTTAGCTCATCTACGATCAAAAATTGGCTTACCGTCTGTCGCTGTAAACTCATATCTTACTGTTTATACTACTGCTCCCAGGATTCTCGACGGACTTACTTGGATGGCTACACCAGATTTCTTTCCACAGGTCTCTCAGTATGATGTCCAGCAGGCTGCTCAAGTACGCGCTCAGACCTGACGAAAGCATCACGCAAACTCACCAACGAAGAACCACAGCTAATCTATCAAGCCTCTGCACCTCCTACGGCCCATACGACTGCCAGCGAGCAGAGTCGACTTCAACATGAGGTGTTTGAGATACAAAAGCGACCTGAAGCATGGAGTTTGATAGTACCTTTCTTGGAGAACGAGGATCAGAACGTACAGTTCTTTGGTGCTCATACGGCTCAGGTCAAGATTGCTAGAGATTGGTGAGTTGTCCTACGATTTATTACGGGTGACGACGTGCTTGGGCTGCTTCATGTTTTATTAGTTTCAAGTTAAAAGTACTCGCCGTCTGAATGTTTTCTTTGTGTGTAGGGACTCCGTACCAGCTCAAAATGCTGAGCAAGTTCGTGATCTGTTCTTAGAGCTTGCTGGTCGCTCCATAACGCTCGGCCGCAACAAGATAATACTGCGCAAACTCTTTGTTGCTGTACGCCCCTCCTTTTATCAAGGGTCTGGATCTGTTTGAACCTAAGAACATTATAGCTCACCTCATTGGCTTTGAAGCTTGTGCCTGGTCAACCAACTAGGTGGCCCGACTGGATAGTTAACACTGTCACATCCTTTTCACAACGTGGATGCTCTGTAGAGCATATCCTGGATTTTCTCACTATCACTGGAGAAGAGATCCAGACTGCAGACGTATTGGGATCAAGCAAGTAAGCTTCCACTGACTTACTTGGAATTCTTTTCTTTAAGTTCAAGAACGAACAGGATGCAAATCCAACAAAGTCTGAAGGATGCCATCCCAATGGTTCTACAAGCAATCACCAGCATTCTTTCTCAGCCCGCCCAGACGATACCTCAACCACAACTCCAGTCCGCCCTCAAATGCCTAGAGGCGTGGCTCGTTCTTCTACCCACCAGGTGAAATGATTTGGTTTTTCTTTAAAAAGGAAGCTCATCTTTCATCACTCTTACAGCGACCTCACGCCATTGATACCACTTCTTATAACACTCCTAGGCCCATCCACGGATGAAGCTTTCATAGGAGCGTCGTACGCTTTACAGGAAATAATGACAAAATCTGCGCTGTCTGATGGCGCAGGTACTCGGACTCTGACCGAGCCTCTACTACTATGGCTAGACCAGTGGGGCGCGGTCATCTCCCAGCAACCTCCCTCTGACCCCGTCCCTCACTCACTATGCAAACTACTTGTTGCTCTCGGGGACCATTCCACGTCCTACCTCGCGGAGCACCTCTCATCTACTGTAGTAGTCCCAGTGCCCCAAGGCTCAAGTGCTGCACCCAAGACTCGTGGACACCTGACCCAGATGTTCCTCAAACTACTCTTAGTCTTCACTGGCTTAGAGGGGTATTACGGGGAAGACGAGGAGCAGAGCGAGATGACACTCGGATTCTGGTATCTCTTCCAGGAAGCTCTATGGAGCTCCGACTACTATCTAGACCAGGAAGGAAACGGAGTTGCATTCGATGCAGAAGGCAACGAGGTATGGGGAAAGGACGCCAAAGATAAAGAGAAGGAAAAAATGGATATCGCGAAGGCCGTCTACAGCGAGCTTGTACAGGTTCTGAGGCGTAAAGTCAGGCTTCCGCCTGTGGATGTGGCTACACAATGGTCGAAAGGTTAGCTTGGGGCTAATTCGCTCCTGGAAACCAATGCTCATGTTTTTTATGACTGTAGACCAGTTAGAGGCGTTCCAAGTGTACGCGTTACAACAAATCTTCACCAACGAGATTCTCATTATTTCATACAGATATCGTCGAGACGTTGGTGACACCCTCCTCAACGCGTAGGCAATCCTTGAACTATCCTGGAACTGTAGAATTACGCTGATTCCCTTCTCATAGTTATTACGTTCTTCGCTCGGATTTGATCGCGTTCTATGTGAATGACTTGTCCGAGAGACTCGCTCCAGGGAAACCACGAGTGTGGGAGGTACAATCCACTTCCCATTTCGGGATTTTGTTGAGGATATTCATGATTGAACTAGGAAATTGAAGCGACACTCCACTGCCTCATGTCGATACAAGAAGGCCTTCCGATCGACGACTGCCCTTACCTTTCCACTCTATTCAGCGCGGAAATACTGGGGCAGCTTCCTACTACTGGCCCGTATCGTGTTCGACGAACGGCTGTCTCATTAATTGGTGCCATCCACTCTACTGCACCTCTTATTTACGAAGCATGCTTATTTCAATCTCAATAAGGAACCTATGCTACCTGGTTCACGACACAGCCCAAAGAAGCTCCTCCAGGTCAACAGACACTATTGATGAATGCAATCGGGTTTGTTGTCAATGCACTCTCTGAACCCGTCCTCTGCTTAGCTGCCGCCAATGCATTGCAAGAACTATGTGATGCAAATCGAGCAGCGCTAGCTCCTCATATTGGTGCGTTTGGGACATTGCATTCGGGCTTGACTTCAATACCTGTGAGTTAGTGGAATCATTGTAGTTGGAGGTCCGGTTGACAAAGTGAGCCCTTTCAGGATACGGAGAAGAGCAAGGTCCTCCAGTCTATAGCGAACGTCATACAAGCTTTGCCTCCTCAGGAGGAGATAGCTCCAGTCGAAGTACGCCATATGTCTACTATCATCTACTTCGCAGAGCTGAAGGAGCTTTCAATCAGGCCATTGTCATCCCAGTGGTTGACAAGATGCAAGAAGCCATACTCTCCTCTTCACAGGTGAGCATTAAGAGCAGCATGGTATTCATGGCGTCAATTGACACTTTGTGCAGCTTCCGGATGAAGCTCGCTCCCTGATCGTGTTACAGCTAGAGACTTTGACTGGTGTTGCCAAAGGTCTGACTCGGAATCAAGACCCTATGCAGCTGCTCGAGGACGAGGGAGATGGAGAACAACCTACGGAGGGTGCGGAGCTCAAGCAAGCGCGTGAAGATCCAAGGATGATACACTTGCGGGATCGCTTATTCAACTCGTTGAAGCAATCTGTCGAGATCTGGAGTGCGGACGCTGGTGTCAGCAAGGTTTGTGCTTGCTTCTCCTTGGTTTGTTAACTCTGAGTCAAATAGACTGTGGTCAGGCTCTTAGCGATTTCTTCAAAGCTATCACTTCACTTCCGTTTGACACTACGCTCCTCACTCTACCGGCTGGACCGTTATTGGAGCTCGTATGTCTAGCGACGCAGCGAAGTCTAAATGCGGTGTGGCTGTCGCTGGCAGGGATTCTAATTATGCAACTGAACCCACCGAGGTTCTTTCCCTCGACGTTCAAGAGTACCGGACCAGATGCTCAAGCTTATCAGCTGGTTGAAAACGTGTTGCCTGTAGTCCTTCAGTCTTCCTTGGAGTTTCTAGGAGTTCCAGGTTCCATGGTCGAGGTGTGGTTTACGTTGCCTTCTGGAAGCATACCTTCTCACACATCTGACATAGAACACTGACATCGTACAAGATTTCTTTGGTTGCATGGATACAGTGAGCACTGAGTGCTAGACCTCGGTTCCTGTGACTAATAGGTCATTCTTAGGTGGCCAAGAATTTCGTTGCTTCCTTCTACCGTCTACCCCCAGGAATGTTTAACGCTCTCATGCAGTGTTCAGCCTCCTCACTGGCACTGCAGGAGAGATACTCTCTTGTGGCTGCATGCAACTTCCTCGTCAGTTACTCATTGCATCCCATAGATAAAAGCTGATCCCGGGCCCACTTCCGTGTAGGGGACCCTTCTGAACAGGACCTACCTAGCCACTACATCCCCCGTTTCATCGCCAACATCATCGCTACCATCCAGTGAGCCCACGGAACCAGGAGAACTTCCGCGGTTAGCGTACCATGACCTCATACAAACCCACGGCCGATCGATATTAAGAGCAGTGCTCGCTGGATTGTCGGGTGTTTCCCCGCGATCATCGACACAGAATTTGATGGAACTACTATCAGTGATGATGAGTAGATGTGGTGAACAGTGTAGGATTTGGATTAGAGAGATTCTGTTCGCTGTGGGTGTCAATTCGTGCTAATATTCACTCATCGAGATTTTTCTCATCCTTCCTCTTATCTTAGCCTGATTTCGTACATTCAAAAGCAACAGCTGCGCAGAAAGAGAAATTCATCAAACAGGTTATAGAGTAAGCAACAGTTCGATCTCTTCGTAAATTGGTCCACTGATACTTTCATAGAACACGGTCTCTGAAACGTACTCGGGAGGCAGTGAACGAGTACGTCTTAGTGTCGCGTGGTTTGGATGGAACTAGCTTTGGATATAGCTCTGCTCATCAGGGACCTGCATAGTACCTGTACTCGATTTTGTCTATACTCACCGCCTCCTACGATTGTTGTACTCTTACTTTTCAGACACCCCATCACACTGTACGCAGCAAGAAATTAGCAATTATTTCAACACACAAACACACACACAACAGGCATTCAGGATATCAGATAGCGCCGTTATCAGTATACAGGAGGGAAAGAAATGCGATGCTATGAGACGATGAGATAAGAGCGGAGAGGCCATACTAGAGTATATCATGCGAGCGACGAGAGACATAACAGAGAAGGAAGAAAGAAAGCAACTGAGACAGATGAAAAAGAGAGGAAGAGAGAAGAGAAGACAGGGAAAAGAAATGATAGCAAAGGAAGAAAAAAAAATTACATGAGGAGTGCGGCAAGATAATCTTGATCAGACGATATAGTACCTCACTGCCAGTACGCCTGCTGGGGCTGCCTGCCACCGTAACCATAGTACTGCTGCTCAGTGTTTTGACCATACCCAAGGTGTCCCTGGGGACCACCTTGCTGAGGGCCTTGACCACTCTGAGGTCCACCAGCACCGAACCTATTTCCACCATAGGCCTGACCTTGGCCCACCTGATGATGATTTGGTCCGCCCTGTTGACCCTGTTGACCCTGCCCTTGACCACCGCGGGCACCACTGGCACCACCGGCAACGTCTTTCATACCGCCTACACCTTGATAGCCTTTGTAACTGGTTTCAGGGCTTGCACCGCCAGCGTTCTGACCGCCAGCATTCGCGCCAGCACCGCCGCGTTGCTGAGGTCCGCTAGCATTAGGTGTGTGGTGACCGTTGCCAGCTCCTAGGCCCATGAAGCCCTGCATGCCTTGGCCATATAAACCCTGCTGCGCTTGAGGTTGCTGCTGAGCCTGTTGCTGCTGCTGCAGGTGATTGGCTTGCTGCTTCCCGTAGCCCCCGTCATTAGGCAATCCGACGCCAACACCATGTCCGTACGCCGATAGGTCGTCATAACCTTGGCTGTAAAGAGCACCAGTAGCGTACGGGTTCACGCCGACACCCGGGTTAGAAGCGGTATGTCCGGCATGTTTGTTCGCACCTGCAGCAGGGCTAGGCGCCGAGCCAGGAGGGAACAACGTAGGCTGGTACTTGACGAAGGGTTGATGAGGGACACCATAAGCGGAGTTGTAGGGAGACCCGTAGTACTGAGACTGTGGGTATGGCTGGTAGTAGTATTGCATAGGGGGAGGGTAAGGCTGGCCAGCACCAGGCTGATGTTGACCTGCTGCACCGGCGGCGGCAGCAGCAGCAGCCTGTGACGCGGGGGGAAGGTGTTGCTGAGCGGCGGCGGCTTGTGTATTAGCTGGGGGGAGGCCTGCGCTAGCTGGTGGTTGAGCTGCAGCCAGTCCCTTGACATCTTCATGGCCGAGAATGCCCCTGTTGCCGAACCCTGCCTGAGGAGCGTAGGAATCGTAGAAGCCCTGAATAAAAATTTTATTAGTATGAGTACGCATGTATTCTCGCTTTTAACTTACCCTTTGAGAGTCACCATAAGCGCCGTAGTCGGTGAATCCTAAATGACTGTGACTGCCTGCTCCGCCGATACCAAAGACTCCATAGTGATTATCTTGAGCCTGACCAGCTGGAGGGGTAGGGGTATGGAAGTACGGCGCCTCCGTCTGCCTGAAGTAGGCATTCGAATGCGTGTGATTATGACTGTGAGAAGCAGCCTGAGCGTGCTGCTGGTCGATGAGTGACGACGGCAGACCAGTATGTTGTTGCTGAGGCTGCTGCTGTTGTTGTTGTTGTTGCTGCTGCTGCTGTTGCGAGTTGTACTGGTTTTGGAAGGTATGAGGGGGAAGCTGGGCCTGCTGGTGGTGTTGCGGCTGTGGCTGGTGAGGCTGAGTCTGTTGTTGCTGATGAGCGGAGAGAGAGGGAGTCTGTTGTTGTGACTGCTGCTGCTGGGGGTACTGCTGGATAGGGGAGTTGGCAGCAACGGATTGGGTGAGGGATGGGGTCTGAGCTTGAGTATGTTGAGCTTGAGGGGAGATGATGTGGTGAGGTTGAGGCTGGCTCAGAGACGGAGGTTGCTGAGCTTGTTGTTGTTGCGATTGAGGAGTGGTGCTCTGATTGAAAAGTAGACTAGGAGCAGTGGTAGGAGCAGGAGGTTCGTGGAGGGCACTCAAGGAAGTTGCCGATGGAGATGGTTGAGCTTGTGTGACTGGTGCTGATGGCTGAGCCTCCTGTGGCTTCGAAGGAGCCGCTGGGGTAGGCTCAGGAGCTGAATCGGACCTATTGAGGTATTAGAAATTAAAGTTAAATTTTCCCACGGTTGGCCAGGGAACATTGCGAGAATACTCACGGAACACTATCAAGGAAGCTATCCCCTCCTAGGCTCAGGCTACCGAATTGCATTCCCATCTTTTCCATAGAACCGAATTGTCCAGAAGACGTGGGCATCACCACAGGCTGATTGTCCGAAACCTTGTACCGAGCACTGTTCCTGTGAGAGGAGACGCCAGGTCTCGAGGTCTTCGTCGAGGGGCTGGCAGTACGAGGAGTTGCCTCAGCCACGGCTGCAGAGCTCACCGCAGCTGCAGAAGCTGGCAACGGTGATGGAGCAGCGGGAGTAGCAGATGCCAGTGTAGTCGAAGACGGTGCTGCAGGTACAGAGTCCGCAGTAGTAACGGGCTCAGGCTCATGGGGTGCTGCTTCTGGTACTACCTCTGGCTCGGTCGACTGGGGTGCTGTGTCCTCAGCAGCTGCCACGGAGGTCGGCCAGACACTCGAGGTAGGAGCGGGTGCAGAAACAGCGGGTGCTTCCTCCTCCCAGACCGGTGCTTGGGCGGTAGTCGGCTCTTCCCATCCTGAGGAGTCTTCTACAACAGGTGCGGGAGATGGTTCTCGCTCTGGCTCGGGAGCACGTTGAGGAGGGGGCACAGATGCAGAGGGAGGAGCGGGGGCCTGAGCCGGCACGGGAGCAGGAGGGGGAGTTGGTTTCTCCTGAGGCCTAAAAGAGACATTTTATGAGATGAATTTCCCGAGGAAATGCTTGGATGGAAAATACATACCTGGCGACTTGAGCCCAGGACATCTTGGAAGTAGCGGGCGTGGGCTTGACTGCTTTATTAACTGCAGGAGCAGCAGGAGTGGGAGCAGGGGTAGGCTCTGGATCTGGCTCGGCCCAGGTGACCTGAGCCTCCTCTTTCTGCGGAGCAGTCACACCATCAGTGCTGGTGGAGGCAGATGGTTTCGCGTCCTCTGCTGCAGCAGTGCCATTAATCTTGGGGTTTGGCTGGCCCCATGCAGAAGTGGTACTGGTAGGTGCAGGACCTGCAGAAGCGGAAGCTGGGATCGGCTTGTGACCGTTGGGAGTCGAAACTCTGGGTGTTCCAACCCGGCCACCGCCCCGCGCGGAGACAGCACCTCCACGACCGGGACCTCCTCCCCTTCCGCCACGACCGCCACCACGTCCACCTCTAGCGAGATGATGACCATCCTTAGAGCCAGGTGTAGGCGTGCCAGGCTTTTTGTCCTTTTTGCGAGAGACAGAGCCCCATTGCTCAGCAGTGCCTGATTTAGGGAGGTAAGATGACGTTTTTCTCGGGTTGGAGAGAAAGGGAATGAAACATGGCGATTCTCAAAACACATCAGGATAAAAACAGAGCCATTAAGAGAAGTCGTCTATAGACTACTAGAATCCGATGAAAGGAAGAGATATAGATATACACAGGCATGCCTGCAACGTTGCAGCACAGAAAAGAGATGAAAACGTGATGACACGGGTACGCACCTTCAGTAATTCTGCTCACAGCAAGCTCAACATCACCGCCTGTCTCTGTAAGGAGAGATAGCAGGTCTGATACAGAGAAAGGAGAAGTAAGGACGCGTTTTTGGGGTTATGTCTCGAATTTTAGCGGGAAATGACGGACCATCGTTGGACCAAGCGGGGAAAAGTTCTTGGATTTGTTGAGCTTTCTGCCTGTACTTTGAAGCAGGTTGGTCTTGGTGGAGATGGGAAGTTCTCGAAGCAGATTTGGATTGGGACATTGTCGTGGTTTTGGAGGAAGAAACTGAAAGGACTGGGCATGAGCGCACTGGCATCACACGGTCAATCGGAGTTGAAAATCAGTTCCCACGGTCAGTATTCTGGTCAGTTTATGTTCCAAAGCAGTGTCGGCTGGGACGAAAGGATCAGAAATTGACTGAAGCCACAGTGAACTTGGATTTTGGGGAGGATCTGAATCTGCCTAGTTGTCGACATCGCCCTTCCCATCATCGTCCTCGATGCCTATAGCGTCTGCTAAACGCTTCAAACCCCCGCATCTCACTCTCGCATCGTCTACGAAACCTAGTCTCAAAAGACCGATTCAAATTGAACGCAATGCTATCCCTGATGACGATGTCTCTAGCCTTAACGGGAACGACAGTGACGGGAACGGCAGTCCAGACATCATGTCGTCTCCCGAATCGTCGCTTGTCTTTGAAGATGCTTCCGACGAGTTGAACAAGGATCTGGTTCTGCTCGAACAACTGCGGCAAAAAGTCCAGACATCGTCAGCATACCGTCGTCTACGGTCCAACAGATCACTGCATTCATTACCAAAAGTCGAACTAAACGCCAAGCTGTCCGCACCGCCGTGGAAGGACGATACTCAGGAGCCTGATACCCCAGCTAGCGCCGGTTCTTCATACTTCACTCCCGTAGGAGAGGTTGCCAGTCCTCAGAGTGCCCACTACATAGGGATTGCTCCCATACCAATCGTCGCTGCCGTCCCCGCTGTCGTCAGTCGTTCGGTTTCTACCTCGGTTGCGTCTCCGGCACAGCATGAACTGCCCCTGCTGCGACAACCGCAATCAAGCGCAACTTTCTCGCCGACTTCTCGCTCTTCACAGCCAGTCGACTTGTCGACTCTGGCTGAACGCCTTGAGTCTCCCCGACGTCCTATCCTCATTGATACCCGGACTCCGGCAGCTCACCTGAGTACTCGTATCGCGGACAGCATCAGTATAGCCATCCCATCCCTCATTCTTAAACGGTGTCGTAAACCAGGCGGAGGTTTAAACACCCTCGAAGCCCTCCGACAATTCATCACCACAGAACAAGGAAAAATGTGCTGGGACCAACTTATCGCACCAGGCGGAGCATGGGACGGTGATATCGTATTGTATGACGAACAGATGGACGAAACCGCTGTGGCATGGTCACTCATTCCGGTCCTATCACCTCTATTGTCCTTTGGCAGTGTGGACTATATTCCTGGAGGCATTGTCGCTGCGCGGAGTCACTGGAGACTTGGAAAACACATCACCGGCTTGAGTGATCAATCCCAACCTCTAAACACCCCGAGCTCGGGAGCAGGAGAAAAGACCTCTAGCTCTGGTGGCGTATTCTCCATCAACACCTCTGTTCCTTACCGCTCCAAAACTATGCCAGAAGTCGACTCTTCCTCACCTTATTCCCCTACCGCTCTTCGCTCCCCTCGTCCACTTAACCTCGCCGCCATTTGCGACCCTTCCCCCTCCCCACCACCCTCACACATTGCTTTCCAAACTCGACCAGGTTTAGCTGGTCCTAACCGCAGGCCTAGTGTCCCCGCTCTAAAACGACTCGACACGTCCTCCATCGAGCGTCTCAACGTCCCTAAACTGACTCTCAAAACTCGTTCTGCCACCCTTTCTGTCCCCTCGCTGTCCATCGCCACATCTCCCACCTCCCACCATCACAACCACCATTCAAGCATCCTGATATCATCTTCCCCTACCTCGTCTATCTCCTCTTCTCCCACCTATCCTGGCTCTTCATCGAACTCTATCATGGAGTTTACACCCCCGAGGACACCAATCACGCCTAGGGCTCCTTCTTCACCGCGGACAGCTAAACCGGAGTTTGAACATGTGGAAATGGAACCTCCGAACAGCTCTTCGTCTTGCCCAGAGTCTCCGTTCCCACACTTCAATGTGTCTACTATACTGCCCTCGTTCCTTTACCTAGGCCCAGAGCCTTCGGGTCCCGAACATGTCCTCGAGCTTAAGTCACTAGGTGTCAAGAGGATTCTGAACATTGCTATTGAATGTGGGGAGGACGATCATGGTTTAGGCCTGAAATCTACCTTCGACAAGTACGACAAGATTCCTATGCGAGATACTGTCGAAGAAGACAACATAGCAAGGGGCGTAATAGAGGTCTGCGATATACTTGGTACATCTCGTCCCCCCCCCCCTCTACATATTGACTGACCATATGTTCTATAGATGACGCTCGTTTACACAGCGCCCCGACGTACGTGCACTGCAAGGCCGGCAAGTCGCGCTCAGTCACTGCAGTAATAGCGTACCTTATCCATGCAAATCACTGGACTCTATCCAAAGCATACACCTTCGTCATGGAACGACGAAAGGGTATATCGCCAAACATTGGCTTCGTCAGCGAGCTAATGAGCTTCGAGGAGATGGAGCTCGGTGGCAAGAGCGTCGGTGTTGTCAAGGGTAGTGCAGGACACGGGCATGGGCACAGTCATGGTCATGGTCATGGCCCCAGCAATAAGCTTCTCAACCATCAGCATCATGTCGAAGATGCTTCTACCGGCGGGAGCATGGCTACAGACGATCAAAGCCAACCTCATATCCCTGGGAGCTACCCAAACACCCCACACGCACCAAACCATACTCAGACTACGTCTTCACCAAACAAGCCTTGGCGACCGATGCACCATACTCGGGAATCCCTGCCACCGGTGTTCACGTCTTCTGGTACGGACCAGAATGCACCTGGGCCGATGAGTGCGGATGGGATGGCGGGGATTGGGGACTCAGGGCAGGAGATGGAGGTGAAAGACGCTCAGGGCAGATATCGACATGCTAGAAGAGCACCGGTGGATGAAGCAACGTTACAGCCTATGAGGAGAGTCAGTAAAGCTGGACTGGAGAGTACACATTCAGAGATGATGCGGGTGGATCCCCCATGGTGATGATACCGTTTCCAGTTTTTCCTCCTTAGTTTTCGTCTTCTACTTCGGTTTTCCTCTCTTCTGTTTCCACGTCTTTCTCTCCCTCTTAGTTCGTCTCCTCATCGATCATCACCAAGTCTTCGATCCATACCAGCATTCTCTCTCCACTGCGCATTAGTTTGACATACCCCACCCTCTGTACCAGATACATCCGCTCGTCGTTCTTCCTGCTCTCTCCCTATTCTATCGTGACTTTACTTTGCACTCCCCTCATATCTTACCGTGCCGATGAGCACTTAACATTATTCAAGTCAACCTCTTCTTTCGCTCCTCTCCACGTTGCATACCTACTTTCGTTCCTTCTCTTTCACTTGTTCGCTGTCTCCTCTGATCCTATTGTGTCCGTCATTCGTTCATTCTCTGTTTCTGACTTTTTCGGTTCTCATGATCCACGTAACCGTAACGTACAAGTATCTTGTTTGATGGCGCCGATTTGAGTCTCAGAGCTCTCTCATGTCAGAGCTTGTGTACAACATTATTTATTGGATTTGTCAACAGGGATCTCTCCTGTGCTGAAAACGATGTCCTGTGTGTTTCGCAATGATTGGACTAGTAACGAGCAGTGCAAAAAATGCTCGGTGTGAGGCTCGAACTCACGACCTTCAGATTATGAGACTGACGCTCTACCGGCTGAGCCAACCAAGCAGATACAATGTTTGTCTTTCTGCACTACATATCGACAACAGGCTCATTACTAAGTACACCATCACACCTCACGGCAGTCGCCATCTGAGATGTGGTGATCAAAACAACTCTTCAGCGTCTAGTATTGGGCACAATGAATCACATTCATCAAAGAGGTCGACGAACACTAGTAGTAAACAGTCGGTACACGAGATATCGAGGATAATACAAGGGGTCGTTGCGAAGGAGTTGGAAGGAGAAGGTATACCGAGTAAGGGGACGTACTACCAAACCGGAACAAACAAAGGGGAAATACTCGAGGAGGCTTCGGCGAATAAACTGTCAAGTGCAAGAGGTATAAAATCGAGAGCTAGGATGAAAAAAAAGTTGTCAGTCCCAATCAATTCTAGATAGCGGGAACCGCTATGTTTCCCCAAGGAGCGATACCAGGAGCTCCAAGGTTCACGGTGGCCTCCCAAGAACCGTCGTTGAAATCCGGGTCCATGAAGTTGACGGGAGGTATGGTTCTAACAGTCTTCCAGTTGGTGTCAGAAATAACGGTATCCCACGACCCATCATCATAGATGATCTGAGCGGAGAAAAGGACACCAGCAGGACCACCGATGGTATATCCCTCGACCGCAAACAGAACCGAGCAGTCACAGTTCGCTCCGGCAAGATCGACAACCCATCGGTGAGCAGGGTTCCAGCCATTCGCACGCCCCACGGGGATGTCGTTCACCCAGAGATAGTTCCAGTCATCGGAGCTGATCAAGATAGTAGCGTACTTGGCTACCTTTTTGGTGGAGAAACCAAAGGTACGTCGGAAGGGACGAGGCCCGATGGGCGCACTGCCAGTGGAAGAGGTCAGTTCCCTGGTCCAGATCCATCTGGAGGTGCTCAAGGAAGGGACTGGAGGAAGAGGAGTATCAGAAAAGCTAGGGACGTTTCCCCAAGGTTGGGCACTGCCGTATCGGCCCTCGTTAGTTACCGCAATCCAAGTAGAGTCGTCGAAGATAGGTGACTGGAAATTAGCTGGAGGCGCGCTTCGCAGCGTCTTCCAAGTGCCATCAGTGACGATAGAATCGATAGTACCATCGCTGTAGACGATCCTGCAGGCCATGAGGAATCCAGCGGGACCCCCACCGTTGGTAACATTGGCCGCGAAAACGTTGGTCTGAGGTTGGAGATCGGCATAGAATCGCTTGCTTGTGGTATAACTCGGGTTGGACCCGAGGTACTCTCCATTGATGTACAGGTCTAAATGGTCGTCCGCGGTCGCCTGGCAGACTGCGAAACTGAATCAACCAGTAGCAAGTCAGTCTCAAAGCCCTTAGAATTATGCGAAAAGTAGAATATACCTTGCGGATTTACCGGTGGTCGAGGGATAGGTAAATCTGAAGGGGCGGGAGGCAACAATGGTTGCTTCGTTGGTCCAGATCCAAGATGCGCTCGTATGGTCCAGGGCAGCGTCCTTAGCCCGTTTCTGGAAAACAGCACCACCGAGACCAGCATCGAAAGCTGTGGACGGGGTGATCATCTCAGATGAGTCAGTCCGTATAGTCTTTGAGAGACTGTTTACTCACCTGCAGTGGCCATAGCTGGTGCCGGTGAAGTACTAGACACAGTGACCCAGAGAGTAGTGGCAGCGAAAAGGGCGGGGGCTATTTCGATCTGGGAATCAGTCACGGTATGAGCAAGGTAAAGAACACTAGCAATGACCTCGAGAGAGTAAGAACATTCTGGTCGAAGCAGTGGAACAGCTGCTTCCTTGGTTGTAGAGGGAGCTAGTGCTACAAGTTTAGTTCGAAGAAAGCTCTGGCCTTTTATAACTCGCCCGGTGCCAGAGTTGGCCCGAACCGACTGCACTGAGACAAGCGCAGAGTTCGTAATGTGGTAGCAGTTTGCGGTGTCCAGGATAGGACGATCCCACGAAAAGGGATGATCCATTCGTCGTGCACCAAGCAAAGGCGAAGAGCAATTCATCCAATAATGCACGCGTTCAAGAAACATGATCTTTCCATGTTCTCACTGGATAGCCTCAGGTAAATCGAAACTTTTCTTGCGTAGTCAGTTCAGCGCACCGCACAGCGTGCGAAGCAGCGCGGCTTTGTCAATTTCTGCGTGAGGTGTAAGATGTCGGACAACAAGTGAAAGTACTAGGAAGACGACGAGGCGAGGTCTAGACTCACATCTGCAGTCAATTGGCTATCGCGAGTCACGGCCGTTGAGAATAAAGGCGATACAGATGCCTTCCATATTGATCACAGTGAGAGCGATGTCTGCAGGTAATTGAAGTAGAGGAATGACAAGGTAGAGTGTGGATGAGGATCGTCGCTACCTTGTCAAACACTGCCATGAACGAGAGTGCTCAAATGAATCCGAGTCCAGTGAGGGGCGCGGGGGGACGTAGAGTGGTGATACTGTAAACAACACGGAGCACCAGAAATTCGTCCTACCAAAGAGAATAGTCGACCAACAGAGCAAGGATTTGACATGAGGATGCTGGCATAAACATCCAAACCAAGGATTCGTCCACAAGAAGCAAATGCAAAGGCTTGATCTTCCCACAGCTGCAACTGTCAGAGAGCACAAATAATTCTCACACATATACTTCCATTGATTCCTGAGAAAGCAACCTTAATCGGTAGTCAGATTCTGTCATGCAAGTTGGAGCAGAACAAGGATCGCAAGCGCAGAAATTCTTCAGTAGCTGGCAGAGTTGGTATCCTAGTTTAGACATATAAACATAGGCATTCATTGTTGTAGCTGATGCAGTGAGTATGACGTTGGCACTGTGGTTTCGTATATCCTCAAAAGAAGGCGATCTGTGGCACCTCAAGCTCTAGGAACTCACAAGAAGAGAGATGGCCTGAGCTCGTATCGGGTTAAACAGTCGAACTGCTTGTTGGAAGGTTAAGGCGGAGAGCACCTCGATGACTGGAGACGGTTAAATTTGTCCTTCGTCCTCCTCGCCTATAATCGCACGAGAAATAAGGCTGGTAAACTGTTCAGGACGTTCAAACTTCAACGGGTTCAAGATTCTGGACATCACGTTGAGCGGAGGCTTGTGCTGGCACAGCCGCATCACGGGTTGCAGCTTGGAGGCGGCACCATCGCCAAATCATCGTGAGCGACTGCAATCCAACCTCAGAGCCCCTGCGAACAAATCCTGGAAACAGCGGATGAGTGATGTCGTTGGTTCTGACCTCGAGGCCAGCTGCTTCTTCGTGGTAATCTGATTGATCTTAGGAATGCCGTCCGGATCCGATATATGACCACGAATGCGATGGGAAGTCGTTCGTCCTTCAAGTTCGCGGCGAGAACTTGGATTACTCTGTCTCTCTATTCTGCTGCTACATCCAATATGCCTCCGAGTCTCGCACAAACTGCGGTTGTCCTCTCATTATCCAAAATGCTTAAGCCCGCTCAATCGGTGTGAGGTGTTGCTGCGGCTAGGCACGCACCAGGTCAGGATGCTACTACTATTTATAGAGGTTTAACTATTTCGACCGAACTCACGGCAGCATTCCGGCAGATCGCCTTGTAACGCTTCCGTTGACGCTTTGCGTACAACGGTGGTATATATACACGCAAGACCGGCGTCATGGGAATAATTATTGATTCCCTCACCCCCTTCTCCTCCTCCCCCTCCACCGTTTTCTATCGTCATGAGGTGGTACGGCGGTATTCAGCTCGTTTTTCTCCTCGTCAGCTCCTTGGAACGTGTTCGTGCCTCTGTGACAGTGCAGTACCAGCTGCAGAGACAGATGCAGCTTAGTGCAAGTGCTGCGGCGACAGCTACTGGAGCTGCTTATACTGGAGAGGCAGCCTACAACCCTAGCACTCTCAATGCACCAGCACCTCCAGATAATCCCACTACTGGATTCACGATCAACCTCGCTGCGACGAGTGGGCAGACAGGACTGTCAATACCGCATGCGAACCCCTTCTACGGCTTTTCAGTGGAAATGTCCGTCTCTAACCAAGTCTGTACGTCCCCTTCTTTTTTTCCCATGGTCGTTGTGCAATTTTTCGGTGGTCATAAAGCTGATCATTGTTCTGTGCTCATTTGACACTCCCTCTAGATGGCAAAAATAGGTATGTAATTGTTATTTTTAGGAGGCCCCTGATCTCATCAATCCCTATTTATAGCACGTTCATCAAGGTGCCCTTCTTGAACTTGATTTCCAACATCGTCGAGCGTGCCGGCGAGGTCCATATACGATGTGGAGGAAACACTCAAGAGTCCGCTGCTCTAGTGGATAGCAATCCTGATGGTGCTATGATCTCGAAAGATTACAGCGCGGTCTCTGGAACTGTGAGTGATTCTTCATCTTTCACGGGAGATGAGCGCTCTCTTGCTTCCCTGTATCTTGTGGACGGAAGCAGTGTCATTTCCGCACAGCTGACCTATTCGTTCTAAACTAGACTAATACACCTCCGATCGACTTTACTATGGAATTGTTGTACTTGCTGGGAAACGTTTCCTCACTCGTCAATGTGAAGTGGTTCCTGGGTGAGCGAACTTCATCTAGCCCATGTTCTACGTAGTCTCAAACGACATAAGGTATTCCATTCAATGACACCAATTGGCGCATGGCCATCGTCCAACAGGGTGACAAGGTCCTTGGAGATAACCTTATCGGACTCCAAGCTGGGAACGAACCAGACTTCTACACCAGGTTCGGACGTCGTCCAGACGTGAGTGATTACACCTTCTACTTCTTGATACCCTACTTACGTGGAGCCAATAGGGATGGGACTGGAACAGCTATCGTGATGAGGTCGGTCAGATCGTCGACATCTTCAAGGATCCCCAGTACGACGGTGTTCGTGGAAAACTCATCACACCCAGCGTCGCCTCTGAATGGAACTTGCAAGACGTCTGGGATTCAGGATTGATCCAGAACTTCAACAGTGATATTGCTTACATGTCTGTTGAAAGGTACCGATTTCCCATGCCTCCACTTCTCAACCACTCGAAAAGTTGACCTCGTCATTTAGGTATCCTGATAACAATTGTGGTGCCGTCTTCGGTTCCGGCGCGGCTGTCAACCCTCAAGATGTCCTTGTAAATTACCTCTCCCATTCCAAAGTGAGGGATCTTGTCGGCCTGTATACTTCCAGTACGGCCTACGCACAGACACAGAACAAGCCCTTCATCATGTTCGAAACGAACACGGCTTCCTGTGGTGGTTTCCCTGGCGTTAGCAACTCCTTCGCATCTGCCCTTTGGGCACTGGATTATGGGCTTCAGATGGCGTACGCTAACTTCTCCGAGGCCCTGATACATATGGGTGGACAAAGTGTTGTTTACAATGTGAGTTCTATACCTAGTAAGAGTGCACTTCTCGGGTTGCGCAGACGCTGAAACTCCCTCTTTCAATCAGCCTTTCACGGCCCCACCTACTAACGTCTCTTCATTCAGCCAATACACCGTTGGACCAGTATACTACTCCGTCCTCATCATGGCAGAGATCATCGGCAACTCCAAACAAGCCAGAGTCGCTGATCTGTTCGCCAATAGTAACAATGACTTCACGCCCGCGTATGTGATCCACGAGGGGGACACCCCTGCTCGTCTGGCGCTGTTCAATTACGTCCAAGATACGAACCATGGCAACGATTACACTGCGACTGTCAACATCCCTGGCAATTTGCCCTCCGTCAAAGTCAAGAGGCTTACCAGTGCGACTGTGACGCAGCTTAATGGATTCACTTGGGCGAATCAGGTAAATCTTCCCTCCTTATATCAATCATTGGTGTCAGGGCAGAGGTCACTAATTGTCACTACCCCTTCACTCTCACCAGACATTCGGTGGTAACTTCGAATCAGACGGTCGCCCCATGGGCGACCTCGTCGTTGAAACCATCCAATGCACACAAGCCAACGGCGCCAGCACCTGCCTCATCCCTGTCCCCGCACCAGGTTTCGCACTCGTCTTTCTCAGCGACACAGCCTACGGCGAATCCGACTCCGGGACGACCGTGACCTACTCAACCACCATGCAGACTAAACTCCACAACACCATCACCGTGAGCGAGGGCGTGTTGGAGACGAGCAACGGACAGGATTACTCGGTGAGGGAGAAGTTGGGGAGTACGAGTTCGGGGAGTACGAATGGGGCGGTTGTGATTGCGAGACTTGGCGTTGGGATGTTGGGCGTCGTGGTTGGTACGATGTGGCTCGTGTTGAATAGGGTGAGGTAGTTCGGTCGTTCTACATACTATAGTTGAAGTGTGGACTGCTTGATTTCGAACTGCTAGCCTGACTTCCTAGACGATAGTCGCGTACGTTTCCTTTTATTTAGATGGTTTTCTAACATGTACTTCTATATACCACACTGCATAATGGTTCGTTTCTCTGCTTGATACATGGATCTATGGTGGTGGTCTGGTACTTTTGAGGGCCAAGGGGAGCCTGAGGCCAGATTTTCATCGAGAGATGTGTTATTTAGCTTGAGAGGAAGCAACATGACCACACTGTTCGATAGAAGTGCTGATGATACATAAGAGAACGGTCGTAGACAAAACACTGGCAATATCTGAAGAACTTTGCCTAACACAACAGGCAGACCTTGCACCAACCTGAGCAAGACTGAATACATTTTTACTGTCCTAATCCACCCTGAGTCAGAACTCACACCATACTCCCTGCCTCTTTCTTCTCCCCATCCATTCCATCCACCCTCTTTTCACCCCTCCCCAAACCAGCCTTCCCGGGCCCACTTTCAAAGGTACTGGTACCGACATCTGTATCACTAGGCACACGATCCGCAGTCCCACTCCCGCTCTCACTGTTCGACCTCACAGCGACGAGTGTCTCTCTGATCGTCTCAACGGGATCCTGAGGGGATTTCTTAGGATCGATGGTGTCCTGACCAGGGTTTATAGTCCAGTATTGATAGCTGGTGGAGGGATAGAAATGAGAGGGCCAATGATGAGCAGGTGAGTTGAAGTAGAGGTGAGGAGAAGGGAGAGGGACTGACTGTTTTAGTAGGATGTAGAAGGCGGAGCCGACGAGTGATCCTAGGAAAGGACCAAGCCAATACTATGTACACGTGAAGAGTGCTCTCTTTAGTATAATGGCTGGATTACAGTAAGGAAGGAGAAGAGACGTACTACCCAATGATCTGAATTCGGGAACCCTGTGACGACGGCGGGCCCAAAGGCGCGAGCTGTGTTCATTGCAGCTCCTGTATAGAATACTGCCCACCTTCGGAACAATTGAAATAAAAGGGTTAGAATCTCGCATGGAGATATATGACTAGAAAATAACATTGGCTTACAGATGACACGCGAAGAGCGTCAATCCGATGCCAATCTATACAGTCGAAAACTGTGTCAGAAAGGCGTGGATGAGGACAAACGTGCGGTGAGAGAAGCGTACGGGTGCAAAAGGAGTGGCTTCGTGTTTCTCAGCTGCGAGCATCAGCACTGAAGGGAGTAGAAGCTTTAGCGCTGGTATGGACGAGGATAAAGGATTCAGTCGATGACATACCAGCCATGACCAGCGCCGCAGTAATGAACATCTCGATGAAGATACCCCTCGCAAGCGTCGTATTCGTCAAGACCGTGCTATATCCCCATGTATCGCATCATCGACCATCGAAAAGGGTTGAAGAAAGGAGTTACTCACTTGACAGCCAACGGCTCGTTACTCAATCCCAGTATGATAGCACTTGCCGCAATGGCACCAAGCAGCTGGGCGAGACAGTACAAGACGAACCTTACCGGATCGATCACACCAACGATCAACAACGCCAGGCTTATATTGGGGTTGAACAGAGCACCGGTAACGCGATAAAACATCCATGCGGAGACTAGGAGCGATAAACCCATGCAGGTTGCGATGTATAATGTCTGTTCGAGACTGGACGCAGGTACGTCGGTGGAGAATCGCAATCCTGCTGCGGCTTGAATGCCGCCGAATCCTAGGAGGAGGAAAAATGCTGTTCCTACGAATTCGAGGAGCGAGGCTTGGAAGAGGGTTCTGAACGAGGTGGATGTGAGTCTGAATTTGGGCTTTGGCATAGTGATAGTGCTAGTAATAGTTTCCTGAGGTAAACGTTGTCTTCAGGTCGAGCTTTGTTGGAGGATAGAAAGAGCGGATAGGATTCCGATGACTAGGAGCTTTGTGCTGTGGCTTCCTGGGGATGGGGATTTGAAGGGAAAGACGAGGCTGGCGGTGGTAAGAACCAGGAACGGATACGACTGGAGACTACGGATATCCGAGACACCAAGACTGTCGATCATCGTGTGGGGCTGGAAGCTATCGGTGCACAGTACGGTAGGCACCATATCCGCTTTGGAGTCTCTGCAGACAATGGATCCTGTTCACTGGCGTCGATGCGGGGAAAGGGTTGGCAGAGGGGGTAGTCAAAGCCCATTTTTCGTTCGAAGACCCGGATTGCGATTACGATGAACGCTCGCTTACAGTAAGCAGAAAACCAGACAAGATTTTAGATCGTCAGCTCTCGGGCTAGCGCTGGCTTGCTCGGAGGTTGTAGAAATGTCCGCGTACTCATCAAGAGGTATCACAGTTTACTGCCTGCAGTTGCATTGGCAAGATTCTATGGTGGACTGGAAAGACACGCTCCAAAACAACGATGATCCCATCAGATCTGGTGGCACAGAAATTACTGCAACCGCAATCCCTTGTTTCTGTTGTTTCTCAACGACGAAGGTAGCTTTTGGCACAAAATAAAATGCTCGATTGGGCTTTCAGCTAATGCAATAAAGATAGGCTAGTTAAAATTTCTGAGAAATGCATGTACATTGTGCGATAGTGAATATAATCACCCCCGTTATCTTCCAAAATCCGCCAAATCCAGTTTTTCTATGCAAGTAAGCACATTTGCAAATTTTGGTTGAGCCCGTCTGCGAGAGCATATAGCCCACTCATATTCAGAAAAAAAGATTAAAGCCGATAGCTACGCTTGTTCTGCAGATATAAGTGTTCTTTTCTGCCCATTTTGCCAGAAGAACTTGGACCATCAACGGCAATTTTACTGAGAGGTGAACATCTCGGGACTGAGTGCAGCTGCTTACCTCAATCAGGCTGAATACTCTCAAAGATACTGAGGCTGGTCCAGATTTTTCCAGACTGCATAGTTCATGTGATAGTGATGGCATGAATACAGTATTCTTCGATGCAGCGAGGGTGATACAGTACAGTAGAAACAGAAACAAAAAACCTTCAGGCTGGTTACATGTACACTTTCGCGGGCGACGATTGCCCTTTGGGCTTGGCCAGCTTCTATGACAACTTTTCAAGTCGATTGAGTACCTTGGCCACCTCACTGGATTGCTCCTCCATGAGCCACATCCCAAACTCCCGAAGAAGCGTGGAACTTATCCATCTACATACTCCTGCGTTCCCAGCCATGACTGCAACACATGTCCAACAGCCCATATATCAACTCTGCACGCATTATACTCCTCCCCACAGCCGTCCTGCAACCACACCTTCACAGATGGATGGACCCACTCGAGTGTACCAACGGCACCACCCATGTCAAAGGACTTGCCCTCTGGGACATACTCAGCTGCGCTGAAGTCGACGAGCGTGAGCTGGTAGGTACGAGGGTTGATAGTGATGTTGTCCGGCTTGACATCCCGGTGGACAATGCGGTGTTGATGAAGGAAGCAGACGGCCCGGCAGAGCTGCTCCGCCCAAGTTTTTGGAGCGACAGGGGAGGATTCGGGGGAGTAGTCAAGCAGGTTGTGCCCGTGGTCGAGCATGATGAAGAGGAAGCCGTCCGATCCTAGCGCGGGAATGGGGTCGACAAAAAGGGAGACGATGTGGTGCTGGTCGCAGCCCTGCAACGAGCGAATCTTGGTCCACATGCCGGCTTCATGAGAGGTTCCATATTTCATGATCAGCTTGTGGGAAGAATCCGGCAAGTACGCTTGGAGAAGAGGGCGACTCATCTAGGAGAACATAGGCACCGGCGCGAAGTTGTCAGTCTTGCAGGGAGATGGCAAGGAGGAAACACGTACGGACATCCCAGCGAGTACCGTCGAGGTGGCAGTTACGCTCCCTGCAGAACGTCGTCACCTCGTTGGAGAAAAAGAACTCCTTGAAATTCATGCTACGCGACTCGGCGCTAGCCTTGGACACCAAGGACGCGATTGTCTTCGGTGCATCAATCAGGAACGGGCCGTCATCGTCGTCGAATTGCAACGGCCATGGTCCAATCGACCACAATGGGCTGAACTTGAAGGTCAGTTCGGTTTCGGTTTGCTCAAGGAGCGCAGCTGGGCCTTCGGCGGCTTCGAAGGCGGCACGACTGAGTGGTGGCTCTACGATGTAGGGCGAATAGCCGTCAGGGTGGTACATCGACATTTCCTGTTGTAGATTCGCGACGTCTTTAGATGCGAGGACACGCTTGATAATATCATCCATGGTGATGAGGCCGCTCGTGATGGAGACCTCAACAATCTTCTTTCTCAAGAATAACAGGCGTACTTGACGCAGAGTAAGTCGGAATTCATCGAGATTGAGTACATCATCCACCTGGCGTCGGTTGACAATCTAAAACGGCAGAAGGCATTTATGGTGTAGAAGTCGCAAAGGGAAGGGGAAGTTGTTATAGGTAGGTGGGTTGAGCTCCAGTTCATGTTGGAGGGTCACTGACCCAAACACCGAGGTCAGGACAATGACCACGGTCAAAGTGACCCAAGGTCAGTGACGGTCAAAAAACCTTGACTGTACGGCGAGAGAGCGATCTGCTCCGATTGGGCGAGCAGATTTTGACTAGATCAACCTCAAGTTCTCACGCCACTTCTGGTAGTTCTCTGTGACGCCCAAGGTCAGGTCATTTGTTGACCGTCACTGACCGTCATTGACCCATGGCCATCCAACACTGGCTCCTTGAACGTGCCACTCCAAAGTTCTAGTAGCAGTCTACGAGCCTCGAACGGCATATTCCACAAACTCTGTGATTATTCTCCTGGACTCTGATCCATCTATTGGTTCTTGGTAGCATCGCATTGTCATAGTCAGGAACTTCGACTGGCTCCTTGGTGTTTGGTGAGCTGTCTCTTCTCTTTCTAGAGGACTCTGGAAGAGACGTTTGACTGTCAGCTAATACAGTAATTCAACTATCTCTCTCAAAGAAATATTGGGCCATGGACTCTCTACCAATTGAGGTCTTGACGTACATCTTTTCCATGACTCTACCGTCTGTAAAGGATCTCGAACATGATCACGCCTCTGCCCAAACAATGGACTTCGACAGTCAAATGCACGGCCTCAAAATAAGGCACAGAGATTTCCTCGTCCCTCTCGTCATATCATCAGTTTCCAGGAGCTGGAGAGCGTCTGCCTTGGGCTACCCTTCGCTCTGGTCGAACATATCGATTCACTTCCGTGAAGCATGCATGCCTCTTGCCGCTCTTAAGTCATGGATTGCCACCTCCAAATCTGCACCTCTCACCATAATCATCCAAAGCGATGAGAGCGAAGGGGGTCTCACTGCGGAAGAACATACAGATATATTCCAATTATTGTTTGAAACCATCGGTCGGTGGAGGCACCTGTTCGTTCTACCTAACTGGGGAAGATACGCAGGGGACTGTCCTGGTAACAGCCACGACATTGTTAGCCTCATCCCATCTTACTTCTTCAATGACCCACCTGCGTTTGCACCCCTTCTCGAGGTCCTTTGCATCCACATTGAATACAACCGAGGCAACAAGTCCTTCCTATGGGTCAACGATCTCCTCGCTGGTTTGTATTACGTTCTAAAGGGAGCGCCCAATATCCGAACTATCCATTGGGAAGTAGAGGAACAGGGGTTCGAGAATCGGTCCACAGGTTCGCATGTGACCCAGCACCTGCTACCTTCACATCCGAATGTCCCCTCTTGGATGGCTCTCCGGGACGTTTATCTTGGGTGCACCGATCCCCGCACAGCTGCCTCCCTCCTCATCCTAGCACCTCATCTTGAAAGTGCAAATTTCAGCTTCACATGGGACCCATCAGTGATAAATTATGTTCCGCGATGGCAACAGAACACGCTCGACTCTTTCTCCGTTCAGACCATAGGCACGACCCAGCTCCAGTCTCTTCGTCTACATTTCATGGATGATCCTGGTGACGGTTCGCCTCAGACACCTAAGATACTCTTGGATCTTCTCACTGCGGTAAACCTCAAAGAACTGGTTGTGTGTCTCCCGTCGGTCTTCACCAACGGCGAGATCGACCCGTCCCTCATGCATCTATCTCTCAGCACTTTCATACAGCGATCCCATTGCGCTCTAACGCACTTCACGATCCAGCATCATCCGAATCATCGTGTTGAGGATGCTATACTTCTCCAGGCTCCTTTTCCACTCGACTCGCCGTCCTGCTGGGAGGCCCTTACGCACCTATATTTGAGTCAAGTACCCAGCTGGATGTTGATCGAGCAGCTTCCTCATTGCCCAAACCTCGACACCCTACGGGCTCATCCCTTGACCTTGGATTCAGAGGAAGCAGGTATACGGAACCCTGTCCTCGAGCTCCCGAATGGGCCCATTCTTCTAGCTAAGCTGCGCTCCTTGTCGATATGCGGGATCGGCCAATTCATCGGTGTCACTCGGCTATGGCACTTGTTGGGTTCTATCACTACTCCAGCTCTGACGGACTTTCAGATGTCTGCCATGAAAGGAGAGTGGCCTGTGCAGGAAACAGTGAACTTTCTGGATCGCTCGCAGTGCAAGATAGAATCAATGGTGTTGAACATCCCACCTTCGTCATTCCTCCAGGTCCTCAGGCATTCTAGTGTTTTTCGTTCACTACGGAGTTTGACTATCGCTCCAGAGGTTGGCGAGTTGAATAATCGGTATGATGTGTTTCTCGATTACCGGTGGAAAACACTACGTATCCCTTATCGACGTCGCCCGTGTTACCAGCTGTTCAACTTCTTGGTCGCCCGATATTCAAGGCCTGTCAACCTTCCAGGACTCAGGGAATTGGTGTTTGGAGTCGTGTCGAGTAATGACTCTAGCAAGGCCCTTACTCTACTGAAAACCCGTCGCCGGTCTTACGGTCTCCAACGAGGGATTGTGTTCGTTGAACCTGAAAGTGAATATGAATCTTACTCGTTAGGGTATGACTATGGCGAGAAGATCGTCCTTGCTGACACCCCAGAGGATTTGGAGTGGGTCAATGATCAACTCGAGATTAGGGATGCTCCACAACCAACGTATGAAGATGATAGTAGTAGTGTTGCTGATGGCAGCGGTGAAAACGATAGGGATGATGCAGATGTCCTGGGTAGTGAAGATGACGGGTAGCCCCTTGCGCTCCTCTTGTTTATCTCTACGTCGCGATTGTAACTGATAGGCTTCAAAGCCCTACGAATGCGGCCAATGTACATTATACAATACATTGATAACTAACTGATAATAGACCTCGTCCTCTCAGCTCCGTACCTATGACTCCTTATAGACCAGAGGTTGCTGTGATGGTCGACTAGATCATTGTGAGGGATGCTTCCTACTTCTACGCCAATGCTTCCCACTTGGAGCCAACTCCGAATTGTCTGGATTTGTAGGCGATATAAGTCAGCCTTTTAGCTCAAAATCTTCATAGCCATGTGTTCTGCCTTTCCACTCACAGGAGCCACTCCTGCAGCCTCCTCTCTGGCCTTCAAACTTCTCCCCTTAAACCCAAAGGCACGAGCGACACTAAAGTTCCATCTTTCCATGCAGCAACCAGAACTTGTAACTGAATATATCGGCAAGAGAAAAGTGTTCCTAGCATTTGTACGGAGGAGTTGTGCCCTCAAGAAGATATCTAAAGGATTTACCCCATTGTGAGAGAACGCAGATGAGGTAGTGGAAGTTCTTCGACACAGTGATCATGAAGACTCCGAAGAGATGATGGAAGAATCCCGTGACCGCGTTTTCATCATTTTCGACTTCATGGCTTGTTCAAGTTCACAGCCGCGGGAAGAGATCACCATCCAGGTTGGGCTGATACCATCTTAAAGCCTGCGCGTCCTAAGTTCGCTACTTCTTCGAGGTTACATAGCAAGATTCGACGTTCAACGAGCAACACTCAGCAGTGTCTCATCGCCAGAGAACGTCTTGGTCCTTCTCAATTCCCAACGTTATCGCACCGATTGCATAGCCTCCGATACCGGGCAAAAGCTACCGGTACGAGAACCCAAATCCAGTCTAAATGAGCCAGAACTTGGGCTCATCAGAGCTAGGACGCTTCTATCGTCTAGAATGTTCAGCCGAGAGATTCCTCCAAATTCTCGAGGTTCGTAGGAGTTTCCTTAGTGCTGACTGAGCCATAACGCCATCGATGAAGCTGACTGTAACCTCTGCAGACCGGAATCCAGCCAGAGACCAACACAAAGATGACGCCATCTGGCTTCCATTCTCAAGGGCCGTGGGTGGAAGATGCCAATT
This sequence comes from Agaricales sp. HM26-F1, assembly GCA_002718315.1. NCBI lineage: Eukaryota > Fungi > Basidiomycota > Agaricomycetes > Agaricales > Agaricales sp. HM26-F1. The sequence continues at coordinate 1,105,180 of NIBX01000147.1, forward strand.
CGTATAAAGGAGCGACGGAAATCAGTGCGGGTGACTGAAACAAGCCCCACAACACTCTCCTCCAAATAATTACAATGGCTGACAATAAAATGGATATCCTCATCACTGGTGCAACAGGTGCGGCTGCAATCACTTTTTTTATTGCTTTCATGCCACAGTGGGCTGACGACGACTTCTCGCAACATAGGTTATATCGGTGGTTCTGTGCTGCAACGTTTGCTTGTCCACCCGGACTCTTCCAAGTTCAAGTTCACAGCTGTCATCCGGGCTGAAGCGAAAGCGGCCAAGTTTGGTGCTCTGGGAGTCGATACGGTCATTGGATCTCACTCTGATTCTGAGCTCATGAGAAAGCTCGCTGCCAAGGCGGACATAGTTCTTGCGATAGTACGTCTTTAGTACTCAACTTGCTACCCAGGAGTCATTGCTTATCAAGTTGAGGTGTAGGCTGATGCTGATGATGTCGACGCTGCGAAGGGCACCCTTGCTGGACTCAGGGATCGTTTTGAAGCGACGGGAAAGAAGCCAATACTTATACACACAGTATGTATATCAGCGTGTACATCTTGCTCCACTACTAAGGACGATCCTTTATCGCAAACTTCCAGTCCGGGACAGGTTCGATACCGCGTCTCGTCTGCCCACAGTGGACTTACTGATGATTTACCCAGGAACCTTGACCGACAACGCTCTGGGCAAGTTCACCTACGACACTGTGTATGACGATAGCGATCCCGATCAGATTGAAACTCTTCCCGCTACCCAACTACATCGCAATGTCGATCTTATGATCGTAGAAGCAGATAAGCAAGGTATGGTCATCGTTCGTAACCTGTATGGGACCTGTTCGAAATACTCAATATTTCGCAGGTTATGTTGACACCTACATCATCGTACCCTCGACCATCTATGGACTCGCCAAAGGACCTCTGGTGGATCTGGGGATTCAAAACCCCTTCTCTGTGCAGATTCCTGGTTTGATCAAGTATAACATCAAACGCGGTCAAGCCGGCGTCGTTGGAGAGGGCAAAAATACGTGGCCCCATGTTTCCAACGAAGATAGTACGTATTTCCCCTCTGGTCTGTTAAGGTTCGTGCTTGCTCACATCATCAACTTCTTTTGTGCTCGGGCTACTAGTTGCAGATCTATACATCAAGCTGTACGATGCTATAAAAGCTGGTCATCCTTCTGCTGGTCACGGTAGAGAGGGGTACTACTTCGGCGAAAACGGAGAATACAAGGGTTACGACGTGGCTAAACTCGTCGCTGAGGGACTCGCGAAGCACGGGATCGGGAGTGACCAACCCACGCCGTTCACAGAGGAGGAGCTCAAAGAGGTGAGGTTTCCCTGTTCATGATAGGCAGTAAAAGCGAGGATGACTGACAGCGAGTGCTTTTTGGTACCAGGTGTGGTATTTCGGGACCAACTCTCGCTGCAAGGCATCCAGGTCTCGTGCCATCGGATGGAAGCCTAAGCATACGACAGCGGATTTCCTAGCTAGCATTCCACCAGAGGTAGACGCGGTTGTGGCGAAAGGGGTATAAAATCTGGGCCCTGTCGTTGTCGTTCGTCTTCAAGATGCAAGGTTCAAAATACTGTAGGATAGCAGTCTAATCGATTTCCAGCTACGTATGGGGCGTTCTTTGAGTTGCTATCTATTTTTCCTGCGTGCCTCGAACTAGTTTATGATAAGAAAAGCAACTTATCCACTAAAGAAGCAGATTGCCCTGCGAGGCTACTTCTACAGTACTCGAAATGGAGTTGGATAACACGTGACCGTGTTCGCTTTAATTTTTGTCAACCTCCCCAGTTGCTCCAAGAGTTGCGTCCCAGGTTCTTTCCCATTGAACATTCCCAAGATGCTAAGCAGCACATTCGTATACACTTCTCGATGATCAGAAGTCTGCCGTTCCTGTCTTATAGGCCACGCAAGTATTCTCATTCAACGGCAAACATTCGCTTGCATCATCTTGGTTTGTGTGTCGAGTCCTCATGTGTAAACCTCCGACTTCGGTCGCACTGTACATCAGTTAATCGCTTTGGGAGGGCAGCTTGTAGAGCATGCTCTACCGTCCATTCGAACCTCTGGTAACAACTGACAGCTTTTGCGTCAGGCATAAGCCTTCTAATCATTCCTGGATCTAGGTCCCTACTACTTAATGGGTGATATCGGGCAGCATGCACGTTGGCGAAACTCCCTGAGGTGAAATATATTATCACTGTGGAAATGGTCTAGCGTCCACTCTATGAGATGACTGGCGTGCTTCTCGGTTCCGCGCTCTTCGTGAACACTATAAAAGAAGAATAAGACTGCCCAGATAACTTCAGGACTCTATTCTCTAGCTATGTCTGGTACTGAGAAAATCAACATCCTCGTCACCGGTGCAACAGGGCGGTCTTCTAGCTCTTTCTCTCGCGGCTCCAGCTAAATTCATTCTCATTATCCAGGCTACATTGGAGGATCTGTTCTGCACCGTCTACTTGGACATCCTGACGCATCCAAGTTCCGCTTCACTACCGTAGTGCGGGCTGAAGAAAAAGCTGCAAAGCTCGAGACTTTCGGTATCACTGCAGTCATTGGTTCGCATTCGGATAATGTTCTTATGCGAGGACTTGCGGCTGGAGCGGATGTTGTCTTCGCGATGGTATCCCCTTCCTTCTCTATAAATATGATTAGAGACTGACATGCCATACAGGCCGACTCTGATGATGTTCAGGCTGCTAGGGCTACGTTGGAGGGGCTCAAGGACCGTTACGAAGCCACTGGTCAGAAGTCTATCCTCATTCACACGGTAGGAGCACCCACGCACAGCAACGTCTTTTGAACTCATCATGTTTTGCAGTCCGGAACTGGTAACTCAATATTTCGTAGCCAGTTCATATCTACGCACTGACATGACTACTCTCAAGGCACATTGTCCCAGACTGGCAAGATCTTTGACGACAGCGACCCAGATCAGATTGAGACGCTTCCTGTCACGCAAGTTCACCGCAACGTAGACCTTATGATCGTGGAGGCGGACAAGCAAGGTAAGTCGAAGAGGAATTAGTGTCCTTACAAGTCTCACTGGAGTTTGAACAGGCTACGTTGACACGTATATCGTCCTGCCGTCCACTGTGTACGGGATTGCTAAAGGACCTCTGGTCAATTTGGGCATTCAAAAGGCTCACTCCATACAGGTACCATTGTTTATTCAAGCAGGCATCCGTCGGGGCCAAGGAGCTCTGGTTGGTGAAGAAGGAAATGTGTGGCCTCATGTCTCCAACGAGGACGGTACGCATCTTTCTTTCTCATCGATTGCACTCAAAATAAGCTCAACCCTGAACAATCCTCAGTCGCTGATCTGTACATCACACTTTACAACGCGATTGTGAACCAACACCCTGCTGCTGGACATGGAAGGGAAGGCTACTACTTTGGCGAAAATGGCGAATACAAAGTTCATGATGTCGCAAAGCTGGTGGCAGCTCAACTCTCTAGTCATGGTATCGGATCCCCCCAACCTAGCCCCTTCACTCGTGAGGAACTCTACCAGGTAGGCGCTCAAAAATCATCGGAATGCTCACAAGAGCTCACGAACACCCAGAACACGTATTTTGGGACGAATTCCCAATGCAGGGGGACTAGATCGCGCGCTATTGGCTGGACACCACGACACACAACTTCAGATTTTTTGGCAAGTATTAGACCAGAGGTAGACGCTATTATTGCCAACATTCGTCAAGGGCATACTCGCGAAATCTAGCTGAGGCTCGTGTTATGAGCCTTCATCTTATCGTATATGGTATCCTTCGAGTGCGATGTCGAATCTATGAAATCCTCTAGCTTGGAAGCATTTGAACTCTCCCTCCCTCGTTGGGGCACTCCTCCCAAGCTCACGGTCAGCTCGGATAGACTTTCTGAAGCCGGCCTATCAATGTCTAGAACACGGAGACATCGGAACGAGAAATCCAGTATATTGGGTGCCTATGAGAGACCGAGTAACCCGTCGATCGTCCCTGTCTCAAGCGAGAGTGAGTGGTGGAGTCGCTAATAAAACCAGCAGCAACGTACATTTTGCTAGCCCCTCATGCGAGACAGTCCACCTCTCTCATCTATTCCTTGACTATGATGCGTTGCACACTAATTCCCTTCCTGTGGCTGGCTTTTGCTCATGCGCTAACGTTTACTGTCCCGTAAGTCCCTTGGTACATTCCAGTTCTAGTTCGTTGAACTCACTCAAGTTCTCAGGGACAATATCACTGCTTGTGGTAGGTGCACTGCTCAGGAATCCCGCATCCTCCTGTGTTCACCCTTTTTGGCCTGGACGCAGAACCTGTAACCTGTACATGGCAGGGTGGAACTTCACCATATACTATATCCTTCTTCAATGGTCCGTTTCCATTCCACAAATCGACAGCAGAGATTGAGCGTCACATGCAGGAACCAGCTCGTCCTCATCTGGGCGATCCCAGAAACCGGTCTGTTCTTGTCCTTGTAATTGCTAAATTATCTTATCTTACTAATTCTCTTCCCTCAGTTTGACTCGTATGGAGGATTGACTGGCAACTCGTATACTTATCCTCTCGGTGCACCTTCGGGTTCCATAATGTGAGCTTACTTTCCTGATTTACTGCATTTCGATTGCTCAAACAGTGTCTTCACCTCAAGCATATTCCAACTGAAAGACAACTCCGGAACTACTGTTTCTTCATCGCCCATCCAGATTGGCGGCAACACCCAAAGGTGAGGGTTTCTCCTATCGTTTATCAGATCCATCTCTGACTTCTATCTCAGGTGCTCGAATGGAAGTTCCACCGAGCCTTGGGAGACGACCAACTCGTCTCATCACTCCGGTACCAATGTCGGTGCCATTGTTGGTGGTGTCATTGGTGGGCTCGCGGCATTGGCACTGCTACTCCTCTTGATGTTTTTCTGCCTTCGCCACCACCGACGACAGCATGTAGACCTCACAGGTGCTGACGCTGAGAAGACACACGTCACTCCTTACCCACAGCAAATACAAACCAACGGTACGGAGAGACTTGGCAACGGAGGGGAGTACGACCCGTACAACCATCCCACCAACCCTTTTGCGACAGCTCCAGCTTCAAACCACGCTGACACAGACGTCACCTCTGGTCCCGTCGTGCTCAGTCCAGAGGGGTTGAGACGCGGATCTCGTGTTTCTCAGCCAGATTCCACAAGTCCCGCAGACAGGAGATATCTCGCTACGGAAGCTAAATTGCGAGAAGCGGAAGTCCTCCGAGGCCAACAGGTTCCACGATCTGAGACGGAAAGCTCGGCACTGAGCCAGGAGATTCAGGATCTTCGAAGGGAAGTAGAAGCTTTGAAGGGAGGTCGCCGTGATGGGCAATTGGATTGCTCAGGGGTTAACAGAGAAAGAGAGCTGCAACCACCAGCGTACGAAGCATAAGGGAAGCTGTCTGTCGAGAATTCATAGTACACGGGTTTCTCCTGGTTTCCTGTATAATACAATTCTTAGCAGCAGGTCATAACGCAATTTTATGACTATCTCTCGCAACCCATTCAAAGGGCTACGACGCAAGACTCCCTTGAGGCGGTGTGAATCAGCTCCGATTTTTGGGGTTCAAGGGCACGAGGCCTTTGTAGGCTGTGAAAGCGAGGCTGCCGACTTCACGAACTTTGTTCATGCTAAGTAGACTTGTTGAGCAATTAGCATTTGAGGTGGCCATGCAATTGCGGTACTAGGCTAGCGAATCTTCGACACGAGAATAAGGGATTCTCGCCGAAAGCGACTCATGGTTTCAACGAGGAGCGAACGTTCTTCTCATATTTAGTGGGCGCCACCAGAGGGTGACCACAAACAACGACCCCCCACCATCCAACCAAGCCCGCACAACTCCCTACAGTATACGACATGCTAGACGCATTCAAACCGAAACCTTTTGACCTCCAACCTATCTTTTCTTCATGGAAAGAGCCGCCGATGTTCACGGGTAACCCCAAGAAGGATCCACCCGTCCAGGTCTGGCTAGATAGCATCAAGACTGGATGCATGGAGCGACAAATACCAGAGGAATACTGGTACAAGGTCGGGAAACAGTATCTGGGTCCAAATGCGTCGGCCAGATTTACGGAGCTGAAGTCCGTGATCACGAAGATGAACGGTGGCAAATACAGGTGGACATGGAAGAAGTTCAAGACTGCGATGCTGAACATGGGATGTGAGTAATTCGGTCATGCCTTTGACACTGGACCTGGCTAATCCAGAAACAGGGAATACGGACGCATCAGAAACTGAGACGATCAAACTGGAGTCCAAGTCATCGGGCTTCGTTTGGTGGATCGGCAAGAAGGACGTTTCTAGTCCAGTCCTCGAACAAGGCCAGACGATCGCCAGCACTCGGCCAGCACTTAGCAAGGTGGCTAGGACAGACCCCATCGTCACTACCACGACCTCGCTCGATTCGCAGGGCCCTCGGAGATCCCCAATTAGATCCAAGACATTGGATTCGTCACTCTGGCTCAAGAGAACGACAACGAAGAAAGAGCCTGTGGATACGCAGCCCGATGACGTCGACCAACCGCCTGAAAGCCCAGTCTTGGCTCGTTCTTCCACGATAACAGACCCGGCCTTCTGGACTAGCCTGGTGAAAAAGGACAAAGCAGCCACTGATTCTCGAGACGTCGCCCCTCGCAAGTTGCAGCATGCTAAACGAGCATCGGAGCCAGATTTACAGAAGGGGATCATGGAGATACAGACACCTGGCGTGACAGGAGAGTCGGGGCACGAACGGACAGATAGTGAGTTTTACCTCAATTTTTGTGCGTTCTGAAGGGAGCTTGCTAACCGGATGCTCGTCTAGTCACTACGGTTGCCAACGCCCCCAAGTGGCTGGTCGAGGCTTGCAGTGCGCTCGACTTCTTGACAGGCGAACATCCCAAAGTCCTGAGCTTCGTCTCGGCAATGCTTATCACTGCAGGCAGTATTCCAGCTATCCCCGCAGTAGCTGCAGGTGCAGGTGGTGCGTTTTTGGCCTCAGGGACTGCACATGCCATTGGTGCAGTGGCTGTCGGTCTTGGAAACTGGCTGCACGCCTCGCAAGCTGGACATATGAAAACATCCGATGGAGAGAATGCGAAACCATCGACTAACTGAGGTAGATCCTCGGCAACGACATAGTCACCAAGACGTTCGTCCGCCTTAGCTAGAGTCGTCGTATTTCGAGCTTGCATCTTGTTGCAGTAGCACGTTTCCCATATGTATTTGTACCATTGTCTTCTTTTGTGCGTACTTGTTCTATTTTCTTCTGGACTCGCGCTCGTTTTAGGCTGTCAAAATTGTTGCGAATAGATAGTACATTTCAGCCCACCCATAATTTAAGGTTATTTATCTGAATGACTCCCTCGGTAGTGTCCCTGGGAACGGCAGTCAGCACGCGACCCATGGTCTAAAGTCACTAAACATTGCGTACTCCTTTCGATCCTGAACTTGGGCCCGCAGCACCGATGGCGACAATTAACAACTTCTCGATGTTCATCAGCCTGTTCTCAAGGCCATTGAGCCTCTTCGCGGTGCTCTCTTTCATCCGAGGCTGAATCGATGACAAATGCATTCTCTCAGCATGACTTCGCGAGAAGGGGAAAAGGTGGACGCACGTTATGATCTTCATACAGATCTTCATCATCGTCCCAAGACAGGTCGTCTTCGCTGCTTGAGCCGTCTGTGGTCGGAGAAGTGAGAATCGTCCCGATTGAGTCGTGGCGCTTCATCCCGGGTTGCACAGGGAGACCGAAGACCAGAAGTTCCTCAGGATCCGTGGGCTCGTCTTGAATCTCCGGGATAATGCTCGTATCCCCCTCAAAATCGCTTTCGCTGTCACTGTCGTAATCCTGAAAACAAAAAAGTCAGGTTGTAGAGTTGATCGTGTTGGTCGAGGCTGCCTTACGTCTTGATAGAACTGCAGATACCAATAGTTGAATATCCCTGCCGCTGAACTTGTCACTTGCAACTTCACGTCCAGCCTGAGGTAATACACAGTCAACAATCCGACATAACGATGCCAGAATATACAGATACCCGCCGTTGTTGGCGCCATGATTCCTGCAAGTTGTTGAACCTCCGTTCGAAGGCTTCAGTGAGATTGTATCCGCTCTGGAACATCACTTGGAATTCTTGTGGATCCAGAAGCTTCTCTTGGGCAAGCCGTACAATCTGCTTGTACCGGCGCAGCAGAAGGTGTATAAGGCACAGCACTGACTAAATGATCAATCAGCTGCAGTTAGGTGGAGAAGGAGCAGAGAAACGTCGTACCACCTCTACCCGTCGTGACCTTAGGACGGCATGAACAGCAGCAATACTATCCAATTGATACTTAGTGCGCTTGATCTGCTCTGCCATAGCAAGCGTCTCCCTCTTCATATATTCCGCTCGGAGCTTCTGTAGCTCAGCGAATTCATGCCTGGAAGAAACACCAAAGTAATCCAAAGTGTCTGCTGCGACTGACTGTTTGGATGATCCCAGACGTAGATCAGCTTCATCTATTATTGGCATAGCGTGCGGTATAACTCACCTCGAAAACCAGCCTGAGATCAGAGATACCTTGATTCGGTTTCCGCATGAAGGACCTTAGTGCCTTACGATTCTCGGGAAGCGTCTTCTTCCAAAGTGCTACAATCTCATCTGCTAACTGGGAGCATCGTGTAGAGTAGCTTCAAACCTTGTCGTCAGCACGAGATGACACTCGCAAAAACTAGAAAAGTGTGTGCGTGGCATAAACTTACGCAACAGCGTTCTGATACCAACCAGCTGCCCAGCTACAAAACAAGGTTTGAGAACCTGCTCTAGTAGGATTGTCAATGTCGAGAAGTAATACTCACAATGCAAGCCACTGAGGTGTCGACCAACCCTCTGGGAGTGCACTGAGAAACTTGTTGACCTCGTAAACTGAGATGAATCCGCTGCCGTCTTCGTCCAATGCTTCTCCAATAGCAGGGTAGACTGCGATAGACATGGTTCAATAGAATATCAAACTACACCCGTCGCTGGGAGAGGTAAGTGGTGACTCACATAGAACGTTGGATAAGAAGAACAACGTCCATTGGTGAGGATGACTCTCCCCTGTCAGCACCCGATGCCTGGAAAATAGTTGAAAATAGTGATGGTGCAACGCTGACGGGCAAAATGTATGGAATGAAGGGGGCTGCGAACGCGAGGATTGAGGAATGAGGAACGAACCGTCAACGAAATGACGACATTTGCAGCTGATGCGCCAGTGCTGTGACATCCTCAATGAGCTGGATCTAGATGTTTTTTTTATATGGGACGCATTTACCATGTCTGTAAGCAGGAGTTGGGGGAAAGACTGAACAGGGGTGCATGATTATGTGCAAGATAAACACACCTTTCCAAACAGTTCGAATTTCCTCGTTCTCGATTAAGTCATGAGGACCCGAATCTAGCTGGAACCACACGTATAGTGAGTGGATCGAAGGTAGACATCCAAAGTAGGGATGTCGCTAACCTTCAACAAGATGACCTTAGTAGAGCGGTCGATCGCTTCTTTGATCTCTGCTGAAGCGGTTTCAACTTTGAGTGCGAATAGCGCGCTAATAGGTATATGAAGTTAGAAACTGTGTAACTTAGGGGGGAAGTTAAGAGGTCGTCAAAACTTACAGGTTTCCTTCCATAAGATGGTCAATGCTCGTGTAAAGAGTGAACATGACGTTTGCAGAGAGCTCTTCCCCAAATTTGCGTGCGATTGCTTCAATCTTCGTCCCATCCTACCGCACAGTGTCAGTAAGGGACTCATGCCCAGCAGTCTCAGCTAGGCCAACAAATGCCTCACGCCTCGAGAAGACACGAACCTTGATGACTTCGTCCTGCCCTCCAGACTTTTGCACTTCCTCACCCACTTGTACCTCTCTCTCACTCCTCTGCGTCTCTATGAAACGAAGAATATCATCCACCTTGGCGTGGACGTTCTCGATAGACGCGTTGACATCCGTGACTGTTTTGACGGTCCGTTGAGCAAGAAGCTTACTAAGCTCCTCTTTGTGGTGTTCAAATGAATTGGCGAACTCTGATAGTTTCTCCTTGTAAGAGGCTGAGCGCAAAAATCTGACTAAATTTTGCTCGAATCAGTGAGTGCAACGTCAAAGAAAATAAGGAAAGTGAAAAATTAACCAAATGACTTGTGTTTGTAGTACACGCTGCTTTGTATCAGCAACTAGATGACTCTAAGGGGTAAGAGGAACAACGCACTCGCAGAAATTACCTATAACACGACAGAGGAGGGTCTATTAGCTAGAAGTGAAGTAAGCATTCTACTCGCATTCATACCAAACGCGGTGATGGTCTAAGGACCGAAAAAGGCATTATAGGTTTTGATTAGCTCGATAGAAACAGCAGCTAGCTGGAGGAAAGTAACTCACCGCCTCAACTTTCTTCAGAAGGCTGTTGAGCATCTTGCTCAGGCCATCTTCCGTACTGAAGACCGGATCAAGGTAGCCCAACGAGAACAACATATCGGTCTAGAATAGATTTCTTTTGGTGGACACTATAAGGAGTGGTGATGTTGTCGCCTACCATAGAAAAATGTAATATAGCGATTTTGGCATGGTTTTCATGGTGGTCGAGTTCCATCCTCACTACCACCTTGGGATCAGTTAGCATTTGGGTTATGTCCCGGGGATCTTGCAAGATGTACCTTGAAAATCGCGTTGACAGCCTGTGTACAAGATGCAGAGCTCAGCATCAGCATTAGGCAGTCGAGAACCAACATGATAAGTGAACTAACACCGATTGCAGGGTGAATCTCAGAGACTAGATCAAGCAAAGCGGCGACCTCCTTCGCGGGTGCAAGTAGGTCTTGAATGACACCTTTAGTGGCCTCGATAGCAGGCTCTGTGAAACACGATTGAATTGAGCGGAGGAACAAGATACTAAGTGGCCTGTGACTGACCTTCCAGTGCATGATCCAATACATCTTGAGCGCTAGCTATACTTTCTGCTGCGGAAGCAAACATACCCTCTGCATAACGGAAGCAGAGTAATAGGATTCAGTGACCGACAAGTGATATAAGCATTCTCGACTCACCTATCTTCGCACCTCTTCTATTATTCCGGTCGCGTAAGTTGTCTCCAACACGATCAAGAGCTTCGCGTGGTCCATCCAAGCTGGAGTCTGAGCGGAACCATGTTCAGAATCTATAGCAAAAGGATAAGGGACGAATCGGAGACCGACCTGCGCGACCAGGCCTGCTCGGGGTCGGCGTTAAACTGCGTGTTGAACGAAGAGATGAGGGTCGAATGCGAGTCAAGGAGGCATTGCTCGGTTTAGGCTGGGTTGAACCAGAGGGTGCTGAGCTAGTACGGATCTTCAGAGGCTTGGCTCCGTCGGCGATGCTTCGTATCTTCTTGCTGGAGTCGGCCTTCTCCTTAGCTTTTGGAGTGGCTTTTGGTATCGATGGAGAAGACATATGCGATGGGCTCTCTTGGTGGTGGTCTCTGAACAAGGGGCGCTCAGTGCGACAGATGATTACCTATCCCCCAGTGTTCTCGGAAGATAGATCAGTGATTGTGGAAGACGCGAGAGAAGACGTGAAGATGAACCGTGATCATGATGAGATGGAGCTGGATTGTACTCTTTTTGACTTCGACTCGGGGTTATGTAGCCCAGGTGGTGCACTTATTGCACCGGCTCAGCGCTCAGCGCTAGACAAGTGTACTAGGCTAATCTGACCATCGATCTCCGACTGGTTGAATGGGACAACTCGTATGCCAAGGATATGCGTTCTCTTACTATCCCAACTTAGTCTCACTGTCCTTGTCTCCGTGTTAAACCATGAATCTTGGTCCGAAAAAGAGGAGTTCTTGGCTCAGAGGGACCTGATTGAGAGTCTAGACAATCGAACGCTGGAATCGTAAGGGTGGTTGACATTTGCTAAGATGTAGCAGAATAACTGGCAAGTCTTCGTGTTAGAAGTCTTCATTCTAACACGAAGAAAAGGAGGGGGTGGTTGCTCGCTGTAACAAACGACGGCAAAGGAGATTACTGTAACATTGGTCGATGTTTTGCTCGAGGTTGCAGAAGAGAAATGTCACAGTTTCACTGCAGCGCATGTGACCCATCGTAGACTTTTCCATGGCCCAACACTACCGCGCCTCGCCTCCTCCTTTGCAGCATCCTGTTCCCACTCATCCCGCCTACATTCCAGACCCCCCATCGACTCCTGTATCTCCTCAGGGCTACCAGAGATTCTCTAGCTCTCCAGCTCCCTCAATACCACAGCAGCATCAGCCGCAGCAGTTCCTCTCGCCTCAGTACAATGGTCATGTCCCAGCCTACTCGCCTGCTTTCCAGCACCCGCAACAACCCCATCAGCAGCAACAGCAGCATCCTCACCAGCAGGGACAGCACCAGCACCAGCAGCCTCCTACAGGAAATATGATGCAGCCTGACTTCGCGGCGTGGGGCATGTCAGATCCTACTGCCCAGTTTGGACTGCAGTTGGGTCAAAGTGCTGTGGCTGCTGGCCAGGATTACGTGCAACGTAATGTACACACCAGTTTACTTCTATCTTCTTTGTGTTGTTTGCTCACTGATCCTGGTGTATTCTGCTTTCAGTTCGGTGGACTCTTCCCAACGACACACGTCAAGCATTACTTCAACGTGTCTAATTCGTATGTCATCAAAAAGCTACGCTTGGTTCTTTTCCCTTGGACACACAAGCCATGGTCCCGTCGCGTACGTCGTTCGGAGGGAGGACAAACCGAGTGGCAACCTCCTAGGGACGATATCAACAGTCCCGACCTTTACATACCACGTCAGTATACCCTCTTCCATCAAAAATCGCTGCGGAGACTGATTTACCCCGCTTTCTTTGGATTTTGTTCTGGCGAACAGTCATGGCTTTGGTTACCTATATTCTTGTTGTGTCCGTTCACTACGGCCTACAGAAGCGGTTCGATCCGACTCTGCTGGGACAGTCCGCTTCTCGTGCGATCGCTGTCGTCCTGGTTGAGTTTGTGTTCGTCAAAGCAGGCTGCTATCTCTTGAATGTCCAGGGCAGTGCACCTACTGTGGATCTTATAGCTTATGGAGGGTACAAATTTGTTGGGTGTGTACAGAACCATCCTCTTCGAAAGCTGTCAGGCTGACCGTTTTTCTTCCTCTATAGTGTTATTGCCACGTTGATATCAGGATTCGAGTTTCTGCAGCTAGGAAGTAGCATCTATGGCTTGGTGTTCATCTACATGTTCTTGGCTAACGCTTTCTTCTTGGTCGGTCTCTCCACCTGTACCCCGCGACCTCTACTCATCCAATTGTTATTCTCATCTACTAGCTACGCTCACTGCGCTCAGTCGTTCTACCCGATGTAGCGAACATCAACTCTCCGTCGAACGCAGGAAGCGTGAATCCAGCACAGCGTCGACGAAGAATAACATTTTTGTTCTTGGAGGCTGTCTCGCAGATACTGTATATGGGCTTTTTGCTACGAGTTTGAGTGTAACTTCAGAGGTATTGGAATAGACTACACCAGGGATGCTCCCTCTTATTTTTGGTTGAAATCTACTGTGCCTCGTATTGCTCCACTCTTTCCGGCGTGTTCAAGGTGGTGGTCCCAGAATGTAACCAAATGTCAAGCAAACTACGTTCAGAGAGCAAGGTGTATCGATGACAAGCGTATGCATTATACCAAGAGTAAACTATAGTCTATATTTTAAGTAGATGTCGAAGGAAGTGGAGGCAACCCGGAAGTCGATTTGGACCATTTCAATGCCCTGTCCAAAGGCATCCTACTGAGCTGCCTTGCACTCCTTATCCTCGGCCGCACCTTCGTATACCACTCCCACGCGAACCTCACGACATCACCATCCGCATTGTACGGTGTTGGAATCTCTGAGTATCCAGGGCGCGCCGTGGGATGTCGCACGTATATGGCGGAGCACGTTTTGAAGCTCACTTCCATATAGGCGGGGATGAAAATCCAGGGTGCGGCGTACGGTGGAAGGGAGAAATGTGTAATCTTCACTGGTTGTAGGCTCTCTATGAACGAGATAAAGTCGAATCTGTCGGTAGGCCTTGAAATGCAACCTTTGGACTTTTGAAGCATGCGGATTGCATCTGGGTTGACAGAGATCATGTCCCCTGGAGCGAGGCGCGTGTTTGGCTTGTTGTGCTGTCGTCGGTTGTGTCAGTAGACTTTCCAGCTCATATAGCCGCAGTTGAAGGAAACCTCATACCTTGACACCGTTAATCATGACGTCGCCGTGCACCACGAGCCGTCTCGCCTCATAAACGCTATGCGCGAAACAGGCTCTGAACACCAAAACGTCCAGACGTCTCTCAATTTCCCTGAACATCAAACTTCCCACAGGAGCCATACCCTTCCTTTCCTCCTCCTTCTTCACCTTATCAGCCTCCTCTTTCGCTTGCTTCCTTAGCGAAAACAAACCCAACGCTGTAGAGTCGTCGCCGATGACTTTACGCTTGGGACGCACGTCGGGGAGGTTGTCGGGGAGGTACCATCGTTTGAATATCTTTTCGGGTATGTAGTCCCCATGGTAAGCTCTTACGACGGCTTTGGAGGTCCAACGCTGTTGGAAGAGGGTTTGGGAGGACCGGGTGAAGACTATGCGCCGGTAGTGGTCATTGTTTTCATTGACGGTACGTTGGTAGAGGTTGTATAAATTCTTGGGGTGCCAGCTCTGTGGTACAGGGATACGGTGAGTCCCGGCCTTTTGCAGCCAGAGATAAAATAGCGTACCATGCGAGGTAGAGCGCGTTTAATGGAGTAAATTCCGACATCCCTCATACTTGGACAACAAGGGACTTGACGAGCAGTTGAGGAACCGGGAAAGAACGCAGGAACGCAAAATACGTCACGTGTTATTCTAGCATTTCCCTCTGCTTTCCAACCATCTTATCTTCTTGGGTTCAAATCAAACAGGATAGCAGTGCAGCAGCTCTATTCCACTACTGAGTACTGAGAATGGGGCATCTCATTACTCTGGCGACGTGAGGAATACTTCTGTCTGATAGTAAGCACAGGGGACTGATATACTTGCTCAATTACAGATGGTGAGCTCGGAACACCAATTATATTCCAAGTGAACCATAGCAAATAAATATCTGGTTACCCCAGCTCGCTCAACCAGTGGGCATTAGATTTCCAGGTAGAATTCTAATTTTGACATTGAATCACCCCTATCATGCTCAACGTTTGTTTGCGCAGGGAAATTATGAACGTATCTTACAGAGTATCATCGTAGCTAAGGAGCGTGGGGCGACAATGAGGGTTGGACCTGAACTAGAGATCCCGTGAGTTGAATATCTTACGGCTCCACTGTTAAGTTTACTAATTTAATACTTCCAAGGGGATACGGATGCCTAGACCATTTCCTAGAGGGTAAGCTGACTTGCGCTAGCCTCAAACACTGTTATAAGTCTCCTTCACCAGGCGATACCGTGCTTCATTCATGGGAGGTCCTCGCCAAACTCCTATCAAGCAAGGAGGTTAAGGGTATCCTATGTGACGTCGGAATGTGAGCTTGCTTCCTAACTAAGTTTCTATCTTTTGTCTAAACTCTCGAACAGGCCGATCGTGCACAAGAATGTGATTTACAATTGCCGTGTTATTATCTACGATGGTCAAATCCTGCTCATCCGCCCCAAGATGTGGTTGGCCAACGATGGCAATTACCGCGAGATGAGGTACTTCACGCCGTGGGCGAAACATAGACAGTGGGAAGATCATTACTTACCACGAATAATCCAAGCTGTGACGAAACAGGTTGGTTGACTGTCTTTTGGTGCTGAACATAACTGATCTTGCTACTAGACTAAGGTTCCTTTTGGGGACGCAGTCATAAGTACGACGGATACGTGCATGGGTATCGAGCTCTGTGAGGAGCTCTTCACACCCGCGAGGTAACTTCTGATCTCTCTCAGAATTCAGGAGACTGCGCTCACGACCCATCAGTCCTCACATTCTTATGGGCCTCGACGGCGTGGAGATCTTCACCAACTCCAGCGGAAGCCACCATGAACTGCGTAAACTCCACCGACGCATCGAGCTCATCAAAGAAGCCACGCTCAAGGTATCTTTCCGTTCCGTACTCCCTGTCTCCCCTCCATCACTGATATGTCCTCAAAGCAAGGCGGCGTATATCTATACGCCAATCAACAGGGGTGCGACGGCGATAGGTTGTACTACGATGGTTGTGCAATGATTGCTCTCAACGGGCGCATAATCGCCCAAGGGTCACAGTTCTCTCTCAATGACGTTGAAGTCGTCACTGCGACCATCGATATCGAGGACGTCAGGGCCCATCGTGCTGGGAGCAGAAGTCGGGCGCATCAAGCTGCCGAAGCTGAACGGTACCCTCGCATCGAGGTTCCCTTCGCACTGACCGGGGGTAAATTCGACGAAGTCAGGGAGGATAATTTAGCTGGATTGTTGCAGGAGAAGACGGTTGAAGTCAGGTTCCATACACCAGAGGAAGAGATCGCGTAGGTTTACACTCTTTGCTGCCAACTGATACTGTTTATTGACCTATATTGAAGCTTGGGACCAGCTTGTTGGATGTGGGACTACCTCCGTAGATCACGTACCCAAGGCTACTTCGTACCACTGAGCGGTGGCATCGATAGCTGTGCGACTGCCGTCATTGTCTATTCCATGTGTAGGCTAGTCTCAGAAGCTGCAAGGCGAGGAGGTAAGATCCCTTCACAGATGTGAAGTGTGCGATTCTGAGAGTGATTTCCTCGTCTAGACGCCAGCGTACTTGCAGACGCCCGCCGCATTATTGGAGAACCAGTGGATTCCACCTACGTTCCACTAGATCCTCGGGAATTCTGTGGCAGGATATTCCACACCTGTTACATGGGCACAGAAAACTCCAGCGCAGAAACTCGGCGGAGGGCAAAACAATTGGCTGAATCCATAGGGAGGTTAGAGCATATCCTTCCCCCCTAGTCTATAAGTATAGTGGTGACTAACTTATTTTGCAGCTATCACGTCGATCTCAACATGGACACCGTCGTCACCGCCGTTCGAAATCTCTTTGGATATATCACAGGACGCAAACCGCAATTCCGTGCGCATGGCGGCACGGAGGCTGAGAATCTTGCGCTGCAGAATATCCAGGCGAGGCTGAGGATGGTTCTCGCCTACTTGTTCGCTCAGCTGTTGCCCTGGGCGAGGGGGAGGAACGGTGGTTTGCTCGTGTTGGGGAGTGCGAATGTCGATGAAAGGTGAGAATGCTGCCTTTTGAATATGAATAAGAAAACTGACTTGAGGTGATTAGTCTTCGAGGATACTTGACAAAATACGATTGCTCTTCAGGTTAGTCTCCGTGGACTCATTGTCATTGACGATGCTGACGCCTGTTGTAGCTGATATCAACCCCATCGGCGGGATCAGCAAGACCGATCTCAAGAAGTTCATCGCATACGCGCAGACTGCTTTCGATCTGCCCATCCTTGGGAGGTAGGCCCTCCTTTCCTTCATGTACACCGTCCTTGTCAACTCAGACTATCATCAGCTTCTTGAACGCTGTTCCTACAGCGGAGCTGGAGCCTATATCTGAAAACTATGTTCAAGCAGATGAGGCAAGTGATCCATTTCATCGGCAGATTATATTATTGTACGGACTAACACCATCGGAAAGGCCGACATGGGTATGACGTACGACGAGCTCTCCGTCTTTGGCAGGCTACGCAAAGTCGAGAAATGCGGCCCCTACAGCACCTTCACCAAGCTCGTCCACGAATGGGGCTCGTTCTTGTCCCCGATCCAGGTCAGAATTATATTCCTTTGTTCTCCCGAGCTTCGTGTACCCCTTCTCTGACATGGATAAACCTATACAACCGCCAGATCGCAGAGAAGGTGAAACTTTTCTTCTTTGAACACGCTAGGAATAGACATAAAATGACCACTTTGACACCGGCTTATCACGCTGTGAGTCTCCTCTTCTTTCTCTCACAGCAATCAAATCTTTCACGGCTATTTTTCATAATATTTGTTTCTCATCAATTTGTGCAGGAGTCATACAGTCCTGATGATAATCGTACGGCGTCTCTCTTTCTCTTTACCTCCCGGTTTAAACGAAGTGACATTTTGCACGCCAGGATTCGACTTGAGACCTTTCCTTTATCCCTCGCGGTTCCCTTGGCAGTTCAAGAAGATAGATGAAGTCGCCGCAGCTCTCCCGGACAGGTCTATGAGAACGGAGATACCAGATCGGCTCAAGAAAGAGTAATTATTTGGCGAGATGTAAGAAGCATATGAAGGAATCAAATATACTCAGACAGAGTTGTGTAGTCCACCTACAAAGCTGGATGCGAGGAGCGACTAGGCGACGACAACTAACGACACGCAAAAAGATATGACGAAAAACTTGGGAGTATACATAACAAATAATACAATATTCTAACTTCGTGAGCAGGGACATGAGTACGTGAAAGGGCGCGAAGAAGTATCAAACGCTGGCAGAGTGTTGTACGTGGAAGTCTCCTAGGATTGGATGGGAGAAGTAATATTTCCGAAAGACGAAAGAACGCAAGCTTACAAAATTTATATCTATGATTACTATCCACGTGACCGCGTTTCTGAGAGTTACATAGGAGTTCATGCCATTGCCAACCACCACAACCTTCACCAGCACCACCATAACCGGCCAGAAGTCAGCGTTGATCGAGTACTTGATCGAGCTTCACTCAACTATACACCTAAAACGAGTTACTGTAATATTTGGGTACTATGCCCGGGACTGGTTCACCAACTACTACCGAGTCTAAACTCAATCAAGAAGCCAGTCGATCCTCAGCAGCTCACGCCCACATCCCGACCCCTCCCTCGGGACGACAAAATACTACAGAGAATAAGTCAACACCAGGTAAAAAAAGGAGCTGCTTCATATTCAACTTCTTGGACGCGTCCTGCCGTTACGTGAGGGCTTCTCAACAGTACCACGTTCAGAGAATCTCCTTGATAGTTTAATGCCAGGTTCGATGATCCTCACATTCTTATGGACCTTAGATACGGCGAGGAACCTGTCGAGTTTCATGACATGCTGGTGCATCTGATGCTCAGAGCTAACCGCCCCTTCTATCCGTCGGATTGCCGTCCATGGCAGACTGCAGGTGCTCTAGACATTGAGCGTGCGAAGGGAGCGATAGACGAGTTATTGCAGCTCGTGCTTCCGATAGCGAATGGTTCTCCTGAGGCTGGTGCACACGGCTCTGCAATGCGTGAATATTTTGCACAGCTGTAAGCCCCCCGGTTTCTCCGACCTTTATTTTCATTGATACGTGCCCTTAGATCAAAATCCAAGTTGGAGTATCAAATGTACACTCCCTTCATACACGCATGCAACCATGCGCTCGCGGTGCTAGAAACTATACACCTACCTAGGATGGACACTCATGCACCTTCCGGAATAATGGCCTCACCTCAATGAGAAGGAGACTGAAGACGGCATGTTCTAGCCAGGCCTTGTGATTCTCCCGAGAGAGGTAACCCAACGGTTATACCCCGGCCTCGACTGGGACCGCATCGCTCTGCCTCGGTCCTTTAACAAGCTGAAACAGAGAGCACTCGCCAGCTACAAACCCCAGATATCCTTGGATGCATACGAGTTTCTATCCTCGCTTGAGTTCAAGCTATGGGAAAAGCAAGTGCTCCGTTTCCCCCAAGAAAGATATTACTCGATGGGTTGGATAGCTACGAGAGGTATAAGCCCCTCAAGGTGGATAACCACGGAGTAGTGCAATACGTGGAGATTGCCAGTTTGAGTGTTGAGGGTGAGCGATCGCTTTTTGCCATCGACGCATCCAGTACGGAGATGGCCTTTGAGGATAACCGTTCGCCCTCGTTCGAGGATCAGGCTGACGACGATGTCATTTCTTCCAACTCTCGTCGTCCGCCAGGGAAGCGAGTTCTCAGTGGCTCGGATGGAGACTCCCAAGCAGCCCGTCCGCGAAAGGTAGCGAAAACTGTTCCTCAACGTGAGTCCTATTTGGCCGAAGATCCTCTTATTAGATCAACCTGCTATGCTATGTGGAGATCGTCTCATTGTCCTTGTATCACTCAAGCAATAAATATGGTCCTGATTGGTGAGGTGAAGTCCTTTCTGTCTCGCTGATATTCTATTCACGTTTTCTAGGGGACGTGATTCGCGTCTGCCATTTCGATCAACAGTCACTTATTCACACAAAAGGGCTGAACTATATGAGTGATCTACCTCATTTTTTTGTCCTCTTGTGGATCATGCAGCGGCTGTCCCCAGAGCAATGGGGGATCAATACCCAATTACAGCCCAATTTTGTACGGACTCTGGAGATTCCTTCTGAGAGCGAAGACAAAGGTCACTTGAAGGATAAAGACCACAATCCAAACCGCGAGCTAGAAGCTAGGCTGCGCCGAGCCAAGTTTCTCACAGCTAAGTTAGTGCATTGCACTCCACCGGCTTTGTCAGGAGAAACGTTCCAGCCAGTAGCATCATCGTCGACAGCAAGTCGGTCGAGTCTAGATGAGCCCGCATACGCCAGTCCACCTAGCGATTTTCCCGCAAAAGACGATCACTGGTCACTTTTCCCTGGAGAGCGGGCTTCAGCCCTTGAGATGCACAGAACTGTAGAAGAGGGGTTCACGATCAATCTCAACGTTACAGGAAGCTACGTCCGTCCTCACGTCGGCAGAGGTAGAGCTACCCAGGTTTTTCCTGCAGCGAAACCACCCTCTAAACCAGTCGCCAGAGATTCTGATCAAAGACCGCAGTGGGTGATCAAGATCAGCTGGCCGGAAACCTCTCGTAAGAACGAAGCTGAAATCATTCGAAAGGCCCTCCAGCACGCCAAGAACAACACCTGGATCAAAGGGCATATTCCAGAACTCCTCTTTCATTGCGACTTTGACTACTTCAACACCTCGCACATTCGCAGAGATCTGGGCCTATCGATTACTGGGAGTCACTCGTTAAGAATACTGGTGTTCAAGGGTCTCGTCCCGATCACCGGTCTGCCTGCTGCGGATATGTGGCAAGTTTACTGGCAATGCTTTTTCTGTGAGTGACTCTCCCCCGTAGCCTGACTCTGACCCTTGTAACACATCTTGTTCACTAGGTCATTATTATCTATGGGACGCTGGCATCCACCATGGGGACATCAGTCTGAATAATCTTATGGCCTACAGTGAAAGCATGTCCACCCAGTACATCGGTGTCCTGAACGACTTGGATCTTGCTAAAATTGCTAGTGAGAATCACATCGTTGGCTGCGACAAGACTTGTATGATCTTAAAAACTTGCCGCTTCTCACTGAGATTAAAGCAAACCTTGTGTAGGGACTGTTCCGTTCATGGCTATTGACTTGCTAAGAGATATCAGTAAGAACGAGGAGTCTATCAAGCCGCGTCTCTACCGACACGATGCGGAATCATTCGCCTGGGTGCTTCTATGGATGTGCGCTAGGTACCAGGATAATATTCTCATCGACAACCCACCCTTCGAGAAATTGGCAAGGAGTGATCACAGGACTTGTTCCATGCGTAAAGGAGTCCTTGAACTGAGCAGGTATCGGCCGACCGATTATTACGAGCCTTACTGGGAAGCCGCGACTACTCTCACTCGCATATGGTTGCGCCGTTGGCATAAAACGTTTGATCTGGGCTACAGGCCTGAGGAGCTGTCCCATCAAGAATGGGCACGCATTGTGGTCACAGCTGCATTGGAGTTGGTGGAGGAGAACCCGGCTTTGAGATTCGCTGTTCCGCCTGACGGCCCTTGGGCAACGATGAACCCAGCCGAGAGAGAGGCTTCGGGGCACTAGGCTGCTCCTTCAATCGTTCATCACTCACTTCCTGCTTTGTAGAGATTACCTTGCACATCAGATCCGGTATATATCAATGCAATGACTATCTTGTATTCGCACGTCTCCTCCCGATGAACCTTCCCTCACTGTGTCGTGCGCCTACCTGCTGCATGCTGCCTACTGTCGAATTGAAGCCACTTCCTTAGGATTTTCCCTCTACCGGTTTCACCTGGATCCTGCTCAAACTCCATCATACGTATCTCAATTACACCCAGCATACGTATCCTTGTCGTAGATAGTAATACAACCAAACCGTCACCAATAACTACAAAACCCATGATACACAACTCTCACAGACAAACCACCGATCGCCATACATAGACTACAGAGAAAGTCATCCGATATCAAGCAGTAATCAACACATAGGCCACGCCTCGAACACCCCCCTCCCGAATCTATAAAAACTGATACTCCCGCTGTCGACGGCAGCAATTACAACAGTTTTGTCGCCCGCTTTGAGTGCCATGAATGGGTGCGGTTTGCGTGGGGCCGCTGTTGTCGACGGTGGTGGTGTTTGGGTAGGAGATGGTTTCGCAAGAGATGGTGATGGTGGGTCAGTGGTAAGATTGGAGGAATCAGATGAAGGAGATGAAGCAGGGGAAATGAAAAGCGAGATCGGCCAACGGAGTATGCGGTGTAGAAGTGTACTCGTAGCTTGGTGAGCCCTGTTCGGTGGTGCCTGGACTGGAGGTTTCGACCCTTGTCCTTGTCCTTGTCCTTGTCCTTGTCCTTGTGATGCAGTTGTAGGTGCAGTTGTAGGTGCAGAGCCAGAGTTGTTGTTACCGCTATTCTGAGCCCCGAATGCGACTCTCCGACGCGGTAAAGGCGGCGGCAGCTCTGGCGACACGTCGAACAGCGCTGTGAGCTCGCGGAGAGTGGGCATCAGTGTCGTCCGTGCGCTAGATGAGGTTCAAGGAAAGAAAAAATCAGAAAAAAAAAATCAAAAAGGGGAGAAAAAGATCAAAAAGAAGGGAAAAATCCAGTCGATTCCAGAGCAAGAGATAAAAAATAAAATGGAAAGGTGATACGATAACGTACTTAATGACGACGATCTGATAATCTGGCTTAGGCGGTGCAGTCCTCTTAAAAGGCGTATTGGGTTTGTAGACGTTGTAGAAGAACTTGTATGGGCTTGTCTTTTCTTCTTCATCTGTCGTATTTTCTGTTATATCCCGATCCTGATTTTTGGTTATATCCCCATTTTTGGTACTCTGAGATGTTTTGTCCTGCCGAGCCCGGGTCTGGGACTTGGGAGTGAGTGGGATACGGTGTCCTGAGGGTATGAACCGGAGTCTTTCAAAGATCGTTTCTTAAAAACGGGAACAAGTCAGAAGGGGATCCCAGTCGACACCAAGTTAAAAGATTTTCAAGAACGTACTGTAACATCGATCCCTCATCAACCACGGTCTCAGCTTCAGCGGTCTCCACCAGTTAAAGCCAATCTTAGATATCCTGTTCAGGATATGGGTGGTGAACCATGTTTTTATTTTTTGAAGTGTGGATGGGGTGTGCAGGGTTAGGTTGTGAGGTTGAGCGGTGGGGTAGGAGGGTGTGGGTGGTGTGGTGCGGGTTACGACGTAGCCTAGACGGCGGAGGTATGTGTAAACCTGTGTATAGAAGAGAGAATGAATTAATCAGACTATCAAGGAAGCAAACAAGAAAGCCGAACGAAAAACAAACCTGCAACCGCTCACTCGTCACCCCCTCCCTGCCCAACATCTCACTATACGCCTGCTGCACCGACATCGGCACACCCTCCGTCCTCACCGTCTCCTCGCTCTCCTCAACCATCTCCATCTCAGAAGATGATTTCCAACAAAACAAAGACCCACGCTCGATGAGGTATATGGCTTCCTCTGGTAGGAGCTCAAGACGTTTAGGGGAGCCGGGGGGACGGGAGACAGAGTGGCCCATTGAGCTCATGTGTGTGCCTCTGGGGGTTGTGATGTGCACGCGGGCGAGGGAGGGGTACCAGATGCCTTGGCTTAGGGATTTACTGGAGGTAGGCGTGGTGGTGTTAGGGTAGATTCAGATCAATTGGGTGGTTGGACTGACCTGGAAGTAGCACGTAGGCCTCGGAGGGTGGTGAACATAGCATTGCGAGACATATCGAGTACGTGTTGTTGCAACCCAGATCCCCCGCCTGTCCGTGGCTCAAACTCTTTCTCGCCGCGTTTAGGGATGGAGGTACGACCTTGTCCTGGTCGTGTCCTATTTCGTATCAAAACCATAACATAAAAATATAAAAGATGAAAAGTATAACATAAAAGGTAGACTGACGTAAGTTTAGACCAATCTTTGGGAACATCGCCTTCTTCTTCTTCTTCTGGACAGTGATCGTCGTCTGCCTGTGTTTCTAATTTTGGTGGGAGTGCGTTGGGTTTTTCGAGTCTGTCGTCCATCGACATCGAAGGAATGATGGGGAGAGTATTCGGATGAACCGGACCGCGTACCGGGATCACTGAAGGAGAAAGAGTGACCGCAGTTCAAACTGATGGCATCACCTTTCAACTTTGTTCTCTGAGCCATCTCCGTCCAGGCCCAACTGCAGTCCAACCTCGCACACCTCGATGCCATCTCAGACTAAGTCTTCCACCCTGCGCGAGCACAAAAATGCTCGTCCACCAAAGACGAATCTGTCGTTACTCATATGGCGTCCTATGGTCTGGTTCGAATCCACATTCGCACTGAGTATGCTGGAGGACTGGGAGAAGCTACTCCTCAGTGCGTTTCTCCTTTTCTGCCTATACAGTTACACTCATCATCAAAACACTCACGTTTCTATTCCAACTAGTGACCATATTCGGCGCCCTCTTCATCCTCGTAGGATCGGGCATACTCAAATACCTGCCCCAGCATATCCTCGACATGCGATCTCGCGCTTCGTATTACCTCTTTGGTGCTCAGGGCTCGCAGCTTGAGTGGGGTAGCTTTGGGAGTACGTGGTTGCCTGCGCAGTTTTGGCCTTCTGCTGAGGCTGGTGCTGCTGGGGGCGTTGTGGGTGATGCTGCGGCATCGACGATGACCGGGTTCGTAGGAGAACTTTGAGTTTGAGGAGATGAGGTACTGGAATATAGATTGGTGTTTATGGCCATGCCGTGGAGGTGGCAGATACTAACGTGTTTTATGCAAATTTGCGGTAAGCACACAGTTCCCCCTCTCGTCTGGGTGTGCTGACACTTCTTTTCTCTTCTTCGTGTAGGCTTAAGCTTCTCACTGGATTCATTTCTCTAATCCTATCTACAAACCTTCCTGCTACAGCTACCCGCTAATACATACCCCCCCATGAAATCTCATGAATAGAATTCTCCTTTGTCTTTCCTTTCTTTCGCTCTGTGATTCAGTGGGCTAGCGCTAGAAGAGCTGTAACTGGTTGTTTTGGGACTGGAAGACTACCATACTCATACGCGTTTTTACCAGTTGCGTTGCACTGTTACCATTATTCTAGTAAATCCCAACCCCCAAGCGCTACAACACACACACACACACACCATGGTGGTACATACTGTATAACCACTACCCGAGGCTCCTCTTCATCTGCTCAAACCTCCTCCTCGCACCCTCATTCCTCCTCACCTCCTCCTGCCTCAACTTATCCTCCAAAGATCGGAGTAAACTTCGCGCGTACCCCTCTGCTTCCTATTCAAAAAAATAAATTCAATATTATTATTATTATTCCATCCCTTGTTACAATAATGAGGGTTGTTTGGATATTAGAGACGTACGGTTAAGAGACTCTCCACCTGGCTTAGTTTGATCTCTGCACCGCCCAGGGTGCGGATAGCTTGGATCTGTGCTTCGTTATTTGAGTATTCTTCTTCTTTTCCTTTTTCTGCTTTTAGTCTCTTTGTTCTTGGGTCTAGATTGGAGGGGAAAGAGAAGAGGACGAGCAGCCGCAGAGGGACGGAGGATTCTTCGGAGAGGGATGCGTCGAGGAAGTGTGTGTTTTCGATCTGTTTTTATGATATAGATGGGCGTTAGTGACGGTCGATAAAGTAAGGGTAGGGGAGTAGTAGGATATCGTGAAATAGTGTCAGATAGTCAGCTAGAGTAAGATAAGAATGCAAGGGATAGACAAACTCACGATATTCAACGTAACACAAACAGGCAATCCCTCCCTCCCCTCCAACACCTCCCCTTCATCCCAGTAATCCACCAGCTCGAAATCGGAGGAGGTTTGTTGTCGGCGGACGTCGAATCCGCTTGCTGCGATTCCACCCTCACTCTCGACCGTGCTGTTGTTGGCGGTGGTGGTGGTGTGTTTCTTGCTACCTATAATCCCTCATCAGCTCCAGTCTATTCTCCACTCCTTCATCCTTCACCCAAATCGAGGTGAAAGTTAAATAGAAAAGAGGAAGGTAGATGATGACCTTCACGTCTATACACCACCCCTCTCGTCCTCGGCACCCTCGTATCCCACATCGCAGCTCTGGCGCCGAGGAAGATAGCATCGAGGACGTTCCCGTCGTCTGCGATCACTGCTACGTCGACGTTGAGGATCCATGATTTTTTGGAGGGTAGGATGGAGAGGTTTGCTATGGGGAAGGGGGGAGTGTTAGTTTGGTGTGATAGAAGGATTTGAAGGGATGGAAACAGAAGGATAGACACGGAAGGATAGATACAGAGATAGACAGGGAAAGGGAGAGAGCTTACCCGGCCGTACAGAAACATGTCCAAAAGCCTGATTCAGTGTCGTGCTCAGATCGGTTTGTAGATCCTCCAGATGCGACGGCGAGAGATGGGGGTACGCAGTTGGTGTGCTGAGTTCCTTGTGCGGAGTTTCGTTAGTTTTAGATTGTTTAGTGGTGAAGTAAGAGATTGGAAGTAGAGATGTAAGAATAGGTCTGCCGGTTTTAGTGGAGGGGGGAGGGAAAAAAAGGGGATGAAGTGAAGAGGAGAGGGATGGCCTTACCAGGTTACGCTACATACGACTCGTCCTTCGCTTGTCGAACCAGTACCGGATGAAGAAGCAGAAGCAGACGCGTCGTCGTCGAGAGTCTCGACTTCTAACCGTGTCGCAGCGAGCACGACTGTCCCTCCTCCTCCCCCTCCACCACCACCTCCATATCTCTCACCAGAACCAGAACCAGAGGAACCAGAAGAACCAAAGGAAGAAGAATCCTCTCTCACACCAATCGCCACACGCGCGCTCCCACTCGCCTGTGCCTCGATCCCAGTCTGCAGATCGATGACACGGTAGTCTGTCAGTGCGCGACCGTCGGCGCGGTGTGGGCTGCTGCTGAGGAGTGAGCTGAGGATGTAGGATTTTTCGGATTTGGAGAGGGAGGTCATTTGAATTTTGATCCTGTGATGATTTTGGGATGGGAGGTGAGAGGATTCTGTTGAATCTGATTTGGGTTCGGGGATAGATGTATGCCGAGATGTCCGACGCTGTCTTTTTTTTGGATTTGTGGATGGAGTTGTTGGGTGGCTCGAGTCGGGGGTTCGAGCCGGGTAGCGCCCAAATCTTTTTTCTTTCATCTCAGTACCCGCAGTCAGGTTCCCAGCGATATCTCCTTCCATGTCTTTATTGCTCTTATCATATTCCAAATAATTGATATGTTGTGAGATAGATACTGTAAGTAGAACAACAAAGTGATAGACTTATCATAACTGGAGAGTGTTATCTTATCGCTCTACTGAAACGGGATTTTTACATAAGAGGACCTCCTGCTGCTCGGATGGAGTGCGAGGCTCCGCTTCGGATCCAGCTTTTGCTTTCTCTTCATTCCATTCCATTACCTCTTCCTCCTCACCTCCCCATTCCACCCCTCGTCAATCCTACCTAACTTCTTCCTAACTCTCACTAAATCCTAACCACCTCAACTAAGCCAAAAACCCAAAACCCCCATGCCAGCAGCATCCAGAGTAACACTCAAAAGCCGGAACGTCGTTCTCAGCGGTCTGCACGACCCACAGCCTGCCGCTGTCACCGTAGACCTTGCGTCCGGTAAGATCGTAGCTGTACGTAGTGGTGAGCAGGTTTACGACGCTGAGCAGGATGATGACGATGGGGAGGTGCTGGATTTCGGGGATAAGTATGTGTTGCCTGGGTTGGTTGAGTGAGTTTATACTGTTTTCTCGTCTTCACTACCTATTCCCAAATTAATTGTGATTTTCATACACAGCGCACACGTTCACCTCAACGAACCAGGTCGAACCGAATGGGAGGGGTTCTATACCGGAACACTCGCAGCCTCATCGGGCGGTATAACCACCCTCATCGACATGCCCCTCAACTCCATCCCTCCTACTACTACGGTGGAGAATCTGGAGATCAAGAGAGACGCGGCGAGGGGTCAGTGTTTTACCGATGTGGGCTTTTGGGGGGGTGTTATTCCGGGGAATCAAGTACGTATATACGTTTTCGTTCGCTATGTGACTTTTGTGCAAGGGTATTACAGTATTGATGGGATATGTTTTGTGTTTAGAATGATTTGAAGCCGCTGGTGAAGGCTGGTGTGAGGGGGTTCAAGTGTTTTCTGATTGAGAGTGGGGTCGAGGTCGGTGTATACTCGATGTTATTTCTGGTTTTCTTGACTGACCAGTGTTATTTCGCTCACGTAGGAATTCCCTTGTGTTACCGAGGATGATCTGAAACTTGCTATCGACCAGCTCAAGGTAAGACCTCTTCCCACTTCAACACACATGCACAAAGAACTCAACGAACTCCTACTTTTATGCAGGACGTCCCACAGAACGAAACAGTGCTCATGTTCCACGCCGAACTAGACAACAACCATCAATCCTACGCTTCATGCACGCATCTCCCCACGTCGCTCAACTCTACGATCGTACACACCAACGACCCCACCACATGTACGCACCTCGACATCGCTGACCCTTCAAGCTCAACAACGGCACCGTCGCTCTCGCAGACGACGGCAAATGCGGATATCTCAGAGCTGACTTCTACAGCTGAGGACTGTGAGTTCTGTAAGAAGGCGGGCGACCCGAGGGTGTACGAGACCTTCCTCGCGTCGAGGCCGCAGAAGCTGGAGACGGATGCGATAGAGCTCTTACTCCGCCTTCAATCCTCCTTTCCCCTCTCCCCCTCCTCCAACTCACTCCCCTCCCCACTCCCCCTCCGCTTCCACATAGTCCACCTCAGCGCCTCCGACGCACTCCCCCTCATCCGAGACGCCAAAGCCGCAGGCCTCAACCTCACCGTCGAAACCTGCTTCCACTACCTCTCCCTCTCCTCCCAGCACATACCCCCCGGACGGCCGGATTTCAAATGTTGTCCGCCCATCAGGGAGGATGGGAATAGGGAGCTGCTGTGGGAGGGTCTGAGGGAGGGACTGATCGATATGGTGGTGAGCGATCATAGTCCGTGTGTGGGTGAGATGAAGAGGATGGAGGAGGGGGATGTGATGGGTGCGTGGGGTGGGATCGGGACGCTTGGTTTGGGTCTTTCTTTACTCTACACGGAGGGATCGAAGCGCGGTGTGTCGATACGAGAGATGGTACAGTGGATGTGCGGTGCGACTGCTCGACATGCGGGTCTGGGTAGTGTCAAGGGGAAACTTGAGGTAGGGTACGATGGGGACGTGTGTGTGTTCGATACGGAGGCGGAGTGGGGTGTCGTTAAGGAGAAGTTGCTTTTTAAGAATAAGATCAGTCCGTATGAGGGTGTGAGGCTCAGAGGGAGGGTGGTGGGTACGTATTTGAGGGGTGTGAGAGTGTGGGATTGGGAGGAGGGGGCTGTTGGGGGTACGAGGGGGTGTTTGGTGTGATTTTGGCCCTTTTTGACCATTGGGATTTTTAGAATGGTTTTGCTCTTGTATGGGTTTCCATTTTTGTTGGCACACAGCATGTACGTTGGTTTTGTGCTTGACCTCCTGAATCCTGCAGTGGTACCGGTGCCTTTTCTCTTCTAGATCTACTCATTTCGTTTTCTCGTAATTTTTGTTCGGTTTATCGGGTGTTTGTGTTATTAGGATTTTGTAGATCGACTTTTGTTTAGCTTGGATATTTCTTAGATGTTATTTTGTTTGTTTTTTTTTTCCGTAGTTGTTGTTCTTCTGCTGGAAATTTTACTAGTCCACTTCTACTGCCAGAACCTCCAGGACCTGGAGAAGGAACGAATCAATCACGGTCATATGACCGCGTCTCGTCTATCCACTGAACCGCAACGGTCATTATGCTAAACTACCTCCTGACTCTTCATTCTCGTTTCTCTGGAAGGTCGCACCATAATCCAGTCCGCTCGAGGATAACTATATGCACCATTTGGGAGAATTTATACACGATAGTGCTAGAAGAAGTGTGGATAGAGAGATATGATCTGTCTCGCCACACGTTTGCTTGGAAGCTCTTCGCGTTGTTTGATGAGGAGAAAGGTACGGTTGATTCTAAGAGAGAAGAAAGCTAAGGCTAATTGGCCACTGATCACTTTTGTTGGTTTGTAGACTTTTCTAGGAGGTATATCAAGTTTGGCACTGGGGCTTAGGACTCTGTACTTCATAGGACGCTCGGGAGGTGGGTCATTACCCGTCATCTATCCCTGGTATTTACTCTTCCTCATCGTCGTTTTGTTCTCGTTTTGCTCAAGGTATGACGGTACGAGCACGTTTGATGTCATCAAGTACTCATACCGCTCCTCGTACGAGTGTAGAACATGACTTTTTTCGTCATACTATGGGCAGATATCTGTATAACGAGGAAAAACGTTCGTTCTGTTTATTTGCGAGGGTTTTGCTTATGAATTGAGACCAATGAAATGACAGAGCGAGCGATTCGGTATATTGAGTTTGATATCAATGCGCTCAAACAAGTGGCTAGTAAGGCCGTTGGGGCGGATAGATGTGTTGGGATGCAGAAAGTGGCAGAAGGTAAGCCGCCGTCTCAGTCTAGTACACACTACGCGACACTAACGCTCGTTGTTTGGGTTACTAGGTGCTTTTAATAAGGTGTTTCTACTAAAATTTAACAACGCCAAGGAAGTTATCGTCAAACTTCCAACGAAACTCGTACCCCCTCGTTTCGTCACCTCGAGCGAAGTCGCCACCATGGATTACGCTAGGAACATACTTAACTTACCGGTTCCCCGCGTTCTTGCCTGGAGCGCAGAGGGTACCAATCCTGTTGGGGTAGAGTATGTTATCATGGAACGATGTCCCGGCGTCGAACTTGGGTCCAAGTGGAAGGATTTAGAACGTGCTTCACCTCTGTACATCGCTCTACAGGTCGTTCAGATGGAGAAAGCGTTTGAGAGGAACATGTTCTCGAGGATGGGCGGAATTTATTATACTGCTGACCTCCCTTCGGATTTGCGGACCGTGCCTCTCCTCATCGATGGTGACGAGGAGGTCGTTCGGCAAGCAAACGAGAAATTTAGTATTGGGCCCTCACCGGACTGGGTGATCTGGAGAGGAGAGCGGGCATCCCTCAAAGATGTCGATCGTGGTCCTTGTATGTTTCAGCATTCGTCTCTTGGGGGTTATATTGACTGACATCATCTTTCCTCTAGGGTCCGATGCGGCATCCTTCATTCAAGCTCAAATACGGATAGAACAGAAATGGCTTCGCACTCACGCCAAAAATCACATGTACCCACCCGCCTTCAGCACCGTACGAAATATGGACCTCGACCATCACATAAACCTCCTGGAACAGTTCCATAGCATGATACCTCATATTCTTCCACCCAACGACATGTGCAAACCGGTTCTGTGGCACACAGATCTGAACGGGAGTAATGTGATGCTAGGCAACTCGGACGATGCAGAGTCACGATCACCGATATCAGGTTTCTTGGACTGGCAGTACATGATGGTTGGGCCGTTGTACCACCAAGGCACGTTTGCTGAGTTCTTGACCTATGACGGGGAGATGGCAGAAGTTCCCCAGGGACCAAACACTCCTTATCTCAAGGAAGAATACTCGAAACTTCCAGAGGACTCTGAGGAACGTCAGAAAGCCGAAGATGAACTCATTCAAGCGAAGGTGTACAAGTTCTACGAACGCAACGTAGTAAAGGACTGCAAGGATCGTACCCTCGCACATGATTACGATTATTCAGAGTTCATCGTCAGAACGACGCAGTATGCTTTGCGGACGTGGCACTGTGGTCCTCACCACCTCCAGCGTCATATGCGTCAGTTTGTCCTGAATTGGGATAAAATCGCTCGAGACGGTGCCCCGCTGCCTTCCATCGTCGACGTCGAGGCACTTGAACGTGCGCATAAGGTGGCTGCAGATTTGGCGTGGTGGGAGTATAATAAGGAGACGTTGGCTGTTGTGTTGGATATTGGACAGGATGGGTATGTGAGTGAGGAGAGGTATGAGCAGGTGAAGGCCGATAGCGATGCGACGAGGGGGAATTGGGACGAGGAGAGGTTCGGAGGTCCGTATCCGTTTCAGGACGGGGCGCCATCGTGGTTTGTTGGATCTTGATGTTTGTTCAAGGTTCTACATAATATAGTTCATTCTCGTATTCTAAGTGTAATTTGAAGCTATCGAACTCGGATTCAGATAGTGCAGAATCCTCGATGGAGGAATCATCAGAATTTCAGAGCCAGAATCAATGGGTGAGCGCTTGAGTACGGTGAGAGGGAGGGTTGTGGGTACGTATTTGAGGGGGTGAAGGTGTGGGATTGGGAGGAGGACGGTGCGGTGGGGGGTATGAGGGGGTGTTTGGTGTGATTTGACTTTTATTGAGTTGCTCGGGGAGTTCGGTTTTCTTGCTTGTTTTTTTCGGCCGTCTTTTCATCGGTAGACTTTGTGATGCGGTGGTTTGTGCTTGATCTCTTGAACCCTGCAGTGGCATCACTGGTTTGGCACGCTTTTCGCGAGATCGTCGCGAGAAAACCGACTCTGGCGAGACTTGCGGGTTCTCGCGAGAATCTAGGTTAGGGTAGAAGAATCGTGGCTTTTCTCGCGAGACTTTTCCATATCTGGCAAGATCGTCACGAAACAAGTATGTAACTTTGTGTAAATTTTTTAGAGAAACGGAGTACGGATGTCCGGTGCGAACTCCGGAGAACCACCGAAGTTCCGAGTCATCGATGACGTCGTTACCTCGAAATGGCAGGTGAGCTTCTTCTCTGGCTCATCGGAGTTCCAATTCTATAATCACAAGCTTCCTTCCAGCCTCTCATATATAAAGCCCCTTCTTTCTTCTTCGCCATCCCTCCCTTTCCCCTCTCCCTTCCCTCCCTCTCTGTCGTCCTCCGTCCCTCCTTTCTAATCCCCCTCATGCCGCCTGTCCGTTTTCAGGCAACAATCTGTTATCTCTATCTTAAATCCCCATGTGCCGCTGGAGTCAGCGGGTTTGACTGACACAGCCTGGCCTCTTCCCCTTTTGTCGCCCCTCACCGCCCTCCATCTTTCGCCCTCCTCCATGGTTTGCCCTGCTTCCAGTAGCTTCAGCATCTGCTGCTGATCCGCCAATCTGTGCAGCATATAGTCATGGTCTGTTCAGTCACTGTTTCCCAGTAAGCTATTTACTTTCCTAGCTCCACTTTGAAATCTGATTTAGTATATAGTGCAGGTTCCACGTCTTTAAGACTTGTAGGATGGCATGGGCGATTAGGAAGTGGTGTGGTGGATTGCGAGACGGAAACTGAACCAGGATATGGTTTGTTAACTACTGCAGATTACTCTCTGTTGCGCTCTATGTGTAGTTTTCCCTATCGTAATACGATATATATATTTGTTTGTTGCATACCTTGATGTGATGAATCCCTATATTTTCTCTATATTTTGGAATGGATGGATTTGTTTTAAAATTTCTGAGAAGATCAATAGTTTTCATGAGAACCAAGGGAGAAGTAATAAATATATTGAGAAAATAGCGTTCTCTTGAGATGTTAACAGTCTATCGAGAAATTAACAGTCTATTGAGAAATTAACGGTCTATCGAGAAAATAGTGTTCTATCGAGAAAGTGACATAGTCTCACCAGACTCAAAACTCTGGTGAGATCCGATTTTTCTCGCGACGGTCTCACGAAAAGCGTGCCCAATCAGTGATGGGTGCTTTTCTCTTCTAGATCTTATTCATTTGTTTCTCGCAATTTTTGTTCGGTTTCTCGGGTGTTGTGTTACTAGGATTTTTTGTAGATACCTGCTTTAGCTAGATAAATTTTCTTTTCTTTTCGGTATTCCAGATTATGTGGAATCTCGGTGTGCTGTTCTACTTCGACCCTTGTAAGGTGCTGCCGCTTCTTTCCCTGGACTGGAGAAGGAATCAATCAATCGCGGTCATATGACCGCGTTTCCCCCATCCACTGAACCGCGACTCCAAGGTCGATGTTCTCCCCTCACTCTTCCCTCGTTTCTCTGGGACTCACCACTCTTATCCAGTCCTATAAAGGACAGTTATGATATACATTCTCTGAATGAATCCACATGTCTCTGTGCAAGAAGAAGTTTGTGAAGAGGACATGGTATGACTCGCCACACTTCTGGATGCATCTCGATTCTCGTGTGCCAGTGATACAGTACCGCTGTGGGGGTGGTAACGAGCAACGCATGTGAATCGTTTTGTTGGCTCATGGGGCTTTGCCCTAATGATCATATCTGTTGTTTATGCCTGGGGAGAGGTATGTGATGCGAAATTCAATTGATCTGGATCTGGTCTGCCCTCTGGACATCGTGCGATTCGACTAGAGTCTGTTAGCTGGAGCATGATAGTACACACAAGACTGGCTCTTTGTCCTTCTTCCTAATTATCATCGTCGTTTCTCTCTAATTTGCCCCGGTTCTTCTCGCTTGGTTGGGCAGTAACAAGTGAAGGTTTTTTCTTTTTCGCACCCGGTCAAATTTCACATGTCACAGCTCTCACTATTGTTATCCCATGGCCACAGGAGCCGAGGCATCTGGAGTACAGTGAGCTGAACGCGGTTGGCAGATGATCGTGTTCTCTGTTCCAAAGCGGACTAAAGCGCGCTTCCCCTACAAACAAGTGCATCGGTCAAGTTTCCTTCAAGTTTCCTTGTCATCTTCAGCCTTAAGTCAATCGTAAGTATGACACCAGTCTCAGCCTGAATACAATCACAATCATTTGAACAAGATCTCCACTACATTTACAGTAGTAATCCAGTCGTTCAATCAAGATAAAGTATGTAGCCTCGAGTTTGGTCAGAAAAAAAGGCGGCTACAATTTCACGTTCATTGCCCCTTCTTGACTCTAAAATCAGATATCACTCCAGCCAAAACACGATCCTCACTCATTGATCCGTCACGGGTCATCATCGTCACGGTAGTGCTGTCGATTAAGTGCAAGTTATAAGACGTTCGAAAGTTGTGAGTCTACGAGTCGCGTGAAACAGAGATGAAGCACGACCGAGGTCTTTGAGTGATCAGACTTGTGGCGGGGCTCACCGCCTTGCCTGCCGACCACCATCAACCAACACTCCTATATCTCCACCTTTCGTACACGTATTCCACACCCACACACCCGTTTTCTTTCTTCCCACCCGCCACACCCATTTGCACAAACTTCTGAACCCGTGGTGTCGTCCGTTTGCCCTCTCGACACAGAGAGCTGCCTCGAGCGGTCCTGCAAGTTTGCCCACCCGCCCATCGCAGCTCACTCCGTCCCCCACAGAGGTCCAGACTCGCGCACCGGAAAGCCCTGCGGGCTTTCGCCTACTCTCTTTAGTCTACCGCTCCCATTACGCTTCATTTGTATTTCGTACACTACTCTTTCATCACTATCCCTCTCGCAGCAACAACGCGAGAAACACAAAGAACGGTCATGCCCCATTGCACACTTTGGTCTTTCCCTACTACTTGCCGTCTCTTTCTTCTCCTCGAGCCTCATTTATGACCTTTCTCGGGCGTTTACTGCGCTCTGGGGTTACAACCACTCCGAATGCCGAGCACAATTTCTTTCGCCACACCACAGGAAGATATCTGTACAATGAGGAGCAGCGTTCGTTGGCTTCCTTTCCGCTCTGATCAGTTCTACTCACATATGATTTCCAGAGCGGGCTATTCGATACATCAGGTTTGATATCGATGCCCTCAAGCAAGTGGCCAGCAAAGCTGTCGACGCAGATCGATGCGTTGACATGCAGAAAGTGACAGAGGGTAAGTCACCGCCTCTGTCATGCATACTACGCGACACTGACACTCATATTTGTGTTGCTAGGTGCCTTCAATAAGGTATTTCTACTCAAGTTCAACAACTCCAAGGAAGTTATCGTCAAACTTCCGACTAAACTTGTACCTCCCCGTTTTGTCACTTCCAGCGAAGTCGCCACGATGGATTACGCCAGGACCATACTTAACCTACCGGTCCTCCGTGTTCTTGCCTGGAGTGCCGTGGCGAACAATCCCGTCGGTCTGGAGTACATCATCATGGAACGATGTCCCGGCGTAGAGCTTGGATACAAGTGGAAGGATCTGCCAGGTACTTCACCTCTGTACGCCGCTCTACAGGTGCTTCAGATGGAAAAGACCTTCGCCAGAAACGTGTTTTCAAAGATGGGTGGGATTTATTATACCGCTGATCTCCCTCCGGAAATGCGAACCGTGCCTCTTCTCATCGATGGTGACGAGGAGGTTGTCCGGAAAGCAAACGAGAAATTCAGTGTTGGCCCCTCACCGGACTGGGTGGTCTGGAGAGGAGAGAGGGCATCCCTCAAAGGTGTCGATCGTGGTCCTTGTATGTTTTAGTATCCATCTTGTGAGAGATTTACTCATCATTGTCTTTCCAGGGCCCGATGCGGCTTCCTTCATTCAAGCACAAATACGGATAGAACAGAAATGGCTTCGTACCTACGCCAAAGATCACATGTACCCACCCGCCTTCAGCACCGTACGGAATATGGACGTCGACCATCACATAGACCTCTTGGAGCAATTCCATAGCATGGTACCTCATCTTCTGCCCCCCGACGAAATGTGCAGACCGGT
Source organism: Agaricales sp. HM26-F1 (assembly GCA_002718315.1). Taxonomy (NCBI): domain Eukaryota; kingdom Fungi; phylum Basidiomycota; class Agaricomycetes; order Agaricales; species Agaricales sp. HM26-F1. The sequence continues at coordinate 1,141,888 of NIBX01000147.1, forward strand.
ACTGTGGCATACAGATTTAAATCGGCGCAATGTGATGCTAGGCGAGTGGGACGATCCAGACTCACAGTCACCGATATCGGGTATCTTGGACTGGCAGTACATGATGGTTGGACCGCTGTACCACCAAGGCACGTTTGCTGAGTTTTTGACTTATGACGGGGAGTTGGTCCAAGTTCCCCAAGGGCCAAACTTTCCTTACATCAAGGAAGAATTTGCAAAGCTTCCAGAGGACTCTGAAGAGCGTCAGAAAGCCGAAGAAGAGCTTATTCAGGCGAAGATCTACAAATTTTACGAACGAAGCATCGTCAAGGAGTGCAAGGATCGTACGCTCGCGCATGATTACGATTTTACGGATCTTATCGTCACAGCAACGCAGTATGCCTTACGGATTTGGCACTGCGGCCCCCAGCATCTCCAGCGTCATATGCTCCAGCTCGTTGGTAACTGGGAGAAAGTCGCTCGAGACGGCGCCCCGCTACCTTCCATTGTCGACGTCGATGCACTTAGGCGTGCGTATAAGGTGGCCGCGGATTTGGCGTGGTGGGAGTATAATAAGGAGAATATGGCGGTTGTGTTGGACATCGGGCAAGATGGGTGTGTGAGTGATGAGAGGTATGAGCAAGTGAAGGCTAAGAGCGATGCGGCGATGAGGAATTGGGACGAGGAGAGGTTCGGAGGGCCGTATCCGTTTCAGGACGGGGCGCCATCGTGGTTTGTTGGATCTTGATGTTTGTTCTAGGTTGATATGATATTATTCTGTTGCTCTGTGTGTTATGCTTGATCTGTGAATCTTATATTCGAAAGTTATCGAACTTGGATTCAGATAGCAGAATCTTAGAGGAAATGATGGTTGGACCTTGAGCGACGCGGTCACATGGGCGCGTACTTTTCTCTTTTGGCCAGCTGCTGGCACTGCAGATCGTCATGATACACTCTAGCTAACGTCTCCGACTTCCTGTTCGCTGTGCTCTTTCCTGAAAGCCGGAATAAATGTCCTGTATTGGAAGCCGCCTGTACTCTCGTACCAGAACTGCTTTGACTACGAAGCACGACTTCTTTCGCCACACTACAAGTCGGTTTCTGTATAACGAAGAGAGGCGTATGTTACCTCTCTTGCCTATGAACCCCTTCCCAAGTGTCTGACACTGAATGATCCAAGAAAAGGCCATCAGATACATTCAATTTGATGTAGAAGCTCTCAAACGAGAAGCCAGCAAGGCCGTCGGGGCAGATACATGTACTGAAATGGAGAAATTAGCAGAGGGTAAGTCGTCACTTATAGCTATAACCCTGCGTGTATTGTACACTCAAGGTTTAATGTTTGTTGTGTGTCCAGGCGGTTTCAACAAAATATATTTACTGAAATTCAACAACGCCAAAGAAGTCATCGTCAAACTCCCTACGAAGCTCGTACCTCCCCGTCTCGCTACTTCTAGCGAAGTTGCCACCATGGATTACGCTAGGAATATACTTGACCTGCCTGTTCCTCGCGTCCTTTCCTGGAGTGCAACGGAAAGCAACCCTGTGGGGATGGAGTATGTTATCATGGAACGATGTCCTGGCGAAGAAGCTGGGTCCAAGTGGAAGGGTCTGAAGAAAGCCTCACCGCTTTACGCGGCTATGCAAGTGATTGAGACGGAGAAAGCTTTTCAGAAAAATGCATTCTCTCGGATAGGTGGGATTTACTACAAAACCGATCTTCCTCCGGAGCTACAAAAGGCCCCTCTCTTCATCGAGGGTGATGAGGATGTCGTACGGAGAGCGAACGACATATTCAGTATTGGGCCTTCACCGGATTGGTCCCTCTGGAGAGGGGAAAGAGCGTTGCTTGAAGGCGTTGACCGTGGTCCATGTACGTATGAATCCCAGCGGTCTTATAGATATTATCATAACTCATTCGTTTTTATATTCTCAGGGAGCGATCCATCTTCTTTCATCCAAGCACAAATACGCCTAGCCCAGAAATGGATTTCGACCTATGCCAAAGACCACATGTACCCAGCTTGTTTCAGCACCGTTCGGAATATGAACGTCGACCAGCATTTGGATCTCCTCGATCAATTCCACGGCATGATTCCCCATATCCTTCCGCCTGACGAGTTGTGCAAGCCCGTACTCTGGCACACAGACTTGAACACCTCTAATGTGATGCTAGGTGACTTAGACAATAAACCAATATCCGGGTTCTTGGATTGGCAACACATGATGGTCGCCCCTTTGTACCACCAGGGCACATTCGCTCAACTCTTGACGTATTCCGGGCGTATGGTTCAGGTCCTAGACGGTACTAACTACCCATTTCTCAAGCCAGAGTTTGCAAATCTGCCGGAGGGATCCAAGGAACACCAGGAGGCTAAAGATGAGCTCAACCAGGCCAAGATCTTCAAGTTCTACGAAATGAGCGTGGCCGATGGATGTCCTGATCGCTGGGCGGCCCATACCTACGAGTTCACTGATGCTGTCGAGAAGGCAACCCGGTGGGCCTGTCGGACGTGGTATAGTGGACCTCAGCATCTTCAGGACTGCATGTATCACCTCGTCACTAACTGGGACAAGGCCGCTCGGGATGGTGCTCCACTTCCATCGAAAGTGGACGTCGAGGCTCTCCGACAGGCGCAGGAAGACTACCCTCGCTTGGTCTGGTACGAAGGTCACGTAGAGATCCTGCATAAGATTTTAGGGGTTGGGCAGGATGGTTGGGTATCTAATGAGGATTACGAGGAAGTGAAGGCGAAGAGTGATAATGCGCGGCTAAACTGGGATGAGGAGGACATGGGAGGGCCATATCCGTTTCAAGAAGGAGCGCCTTCATGGTATGTTGGGTCTTGATCTAACTGTGGGTGATGTATGAGCACGGAATCTAGTCTTGTTCACGGTGCCGCTTAGTGTATGGTGAAAGTGGAAAATCCAGTTAGTAGTCTACCAGTCATCTAGACCCAGACCGAGGAACTTAGACCAACACGGTCACATGAGCGCGTGCTTTTCTCCCTCTGCTCTGGAAGAACCGTGCACGTCCCAACATGAACTAACAGGCCTACCTCCCATTCCTCCTTGTTCTCTTGTTCTTGACTTGTACATGAACTTGGTCAGACGAGCTCTGCGCTCTAGTCTCAACGTCAGTTCCACTACTGAGCTCAACTTCTTTCGCCACACATCAGGGCGATGGCTGTATAATGATGAGAAACGTGAGTTCGCTTGCTAGTTGTTTAGGAAACCGGCCCCATAACCCAGCTGCAGAACATTCCATACGTTTCGTCAAGTTTGATGTCGAAGCTCTCCAGCGGGAGGCTGTTAGAGCCGCTAACGCACGACGCTGCGTAGATATGCAGAAGCTAGCAGAAGGTGAGCTGTACACCTCTTGCCTCAGCGTCAGTGATTCAGTTTCTCATAACTGGATAATCAGGTGCTTTCAACAAGATATTTCTGCTGAAATTCGACAATGGGAAAGAAACTATTGCTAAAATCCCCACCAAACTCGTCCCCGCCCGTTTTGTGACTTCTAGTGAAGTAGCTACGATGGATTACGCCCGAACCATTCTAGGTCTCCCTGTTCCTCGTGTTTTGGCCTGGAGTGCGCAGGAATCGAATCCAGTTGGTTCGGAATACATCATCATGGAACGTAGCCCTGGAAGAGAAATCTGCTACAGACGAGACGACCCCAATGTCAAAGCTCCGATCACCCATAGTGTAATCAAGAAGGTCATCGACATGGAAAATTTATTTGGGAGGAATACGTTCTCCCAAATAGGAGGGATATACTACAAGGATGATCTTCCCCCCGGCCTGCTCTCAACTCCCCTCTTGGTGGATGGACGGAGGGAGGACGTACAGAGGGCGAATGACATCTTTGCGTTGGGATCATTGCCCGAGTGGTGCGTTTGGAGAGGTGAACGAGCGTTTCTCGAAGGCGTGGACCGTGGACCTTGTAAGCTTTCGTATCCCTTCTTGCTCAGCATGCTCTGACAGTAGAAACTCAGGGCCCGATCCCGCATCTTATATCCAGGCGCGAATTCGACTAGAACAGTGTTGGCTTCGTACCCATGCCAAAGACCACTTATATCCTGCCTCATTTAGTTCAGTCCGCAGCATGAACATTGAAGAGCATCTGGACGTTTTAGAACAGTTTCACAGCATGGTCCCTCATGTCATCCCTCCGGACAACATCTGCAAGTATGTGCTGTGGCATACAGATTTGCATGATGGCAATATCATGCTGGACGAAGGTGAGGTCTTGGATATATCTGGGATCCTGGACTGGCAGTACATGATCGTCGGGCCTTTGTACCATCAAGCAACATTGGCGGAATCCCTGAGGTACGAGGGCGATATGGTCCAGGTTCGACCTGGCCTCAGCTTTCCGTCCCTCAAGGAGCAGTACAAGCACTTAGCAGAGGGTTCCGAAGATTCTAAGCGGGCGAAGAAAGAACTTCAACAAGCGGCAGTTTGGAAGTCGTACGAGCAACGTATTCCGGACGATTCGCTTGACCATTTCAATGCGCAGGATTATGACTTCGCACATCCCCTCATCAGGGCCACGGCTTGGGCTGCGCAAACATGGACGAGCGGCCTCCATCACCTACGGTTCCACATGTACGAACTAGTCAATCATTGGGATGAGGCTGCTCGTGATGGTGCTCCGATACCGCCGAGCGTAGACGTCGAAGCGTTACGCCGCGCGTATGAGGAATTTCCCAGGCTCCTCCAGTACGATGCTAATGTACTGCGATTGGGAGATGAATTAGGTGTGGGTCAGGATGGATCCGTAGCGAATGAGAGATACGAGGAAGTCAAAGAGAAGAGTATCGCTGCTGCGAAAGCTTGGGACGTTGAGGAGAAGGGCGGTCCGTACCCTTTTCAAGATGGGGCACCGTCTTGGTATGTTGGCTCGTAAGGACATGCATAGATGAAGGGGTCTAAAGGGGAATTATTGTTTCACTGAAGTAATTATCATAGATGATAAACGAGGACGACAATACAAGGGACCAAAGGCTGCCTTGGAAATTCATCATGTGCTCGTCGCGTTGTTGCGGTGTTCAAAATTACAAACTCAACCTTCGACGCATACAATGGTTCGGAGTCAAATCATTCCCCTTACAGCTCGCAACTTCTACTTCCCCCATTCCTGTGCACAAAGAAGGACGGCGCGGTTTCGATAGCTCTGATGCCTTCTCCAAAATCTCCAACTACTGACTCTACCGACCCCACAGCACCATACAAGGCGCGGTCCTCTGTCGAGGAGGACGAAAGCACTAAAGATCCCCCCAAATAGTATGCACCTTTTCGAATTGATATAGAATGGTTCATATCAACTCATTTCTTATAGTACGAAATATATCACAGAAACTAATCTCGTGAATCTCGAACGAACTGACCAATATGTTCGCTTCGATGAGATGCTTGGCCAATGTACACGCCTTTGCCATGCGCCAACATCTCGCGCATTTGTATGTCCCCCTACCGGCTTCATCCGCCCTGAAATTGATGTGTTTATAGGGCAGAAGCTCGGAATGAAACGCAGATGTTTGAACCTTGTCTTAATGCGTTTAATCATGGGCTTGCAGCCTTGAAGCACACAAAGCATCCACGGATGCCAACTCTGGATTCAACAGACATAATGTTCCATCATGTTGTCTCGAGAACTTCCATAACAATCCCCTACTCAACTCTCGTGATCCTACCCAGAGAAATTACTCTTAGGTTGTATCCTGGGAGGACTTGGGAGGACGTTGCCTTGCCGCCTCGAGACAGAACCTCGGTATCGTTGGCTCGTGTTGCTATGGATCCTCCGGCTCCAAACCGTCTATCGGAATGCATGTCCTTCCTCAAGTTTAGGTTTGCAGTCAAGCAGCCATTCAGGTACCCACAACACAGGTACAAAACGACCCAGCTGGCAGACTGCTCAAGCTACCAGCCTCTCCGAATAGTCAATCATACGGTCGAACGAGCCGTTGGCTACCCCCATTCAGACAGTGAGTCGGAGAGAAGATGGGGTGTTTCTATCTACGATCGAGAATTTCAGGGATATCCTCTGATCAGGACGGCTGCTTTAGCCAAGGGAAGACAGCTTGGTAACTCTTGGGTTGCTCAGACAATAAATTTGGTTTTTGACGGTGAGTCTGTGTTGTCATACCTGCCACCTAGTCTTCTGCGTTCTATGGCTCATGTTGTCGCAGGGAATATTGTCCATATTTGTAATTTTGACCGACAGTCGCTCATCCACACTTGTGGACTGAATTACATGAGGGACTTGCCTCACTTCCTCGTTCTGCTCTGGATAATGCAGCGGTTGTCTCCAGAGTAATGGGGGATCAACACGGAATTACAACCGGGCTCTTGAATTCATGCTCAGCAGCTGGTTCTGTAAATAATGAAGGCTCAAGCGACGAGGCTCGTAAACTGGCAGCCAAACCTCAACTCAGATTGTTAAGAAGCCCAGTCGTCAAAACTGACCTGCATCGATACAACAGAGAAGAACCATCGAAACGCGCCACGAACCTTCGCCCTTCCTTCACAAGTTCACCTCAAATTGAGAAAGATGACCGGCGTGATCTCTTTCACCAGTGTTCTACCTCGTCTCCAAACCGGATAAACCTCACAGAGGCAACTGCATCGCTCTTTTTCAACGTCGAGAACAGTTATATTCGTCCCCACGAGAGAAGAGGCAGAGGCACGCAAATCTATCCCGCCGCTGCGTTAACATCGGACCTCAAATTCACAGAACCCTAGTGGATGCTCAAGATTTGCTGGCCAGAAGCTTCTCGCGAGCATGGAGCACAAATCATTGAGAAAGCAAAGTTAGCAGGCGAGACCAACGACGCGATCAAAGGGCATATTCCAGAGCTCTTGTTCTATTGCGAGTTTGATTATTTCGATACTGCACATATTCGCGAAGATCTGGGGCTCCCGACCACTGGAAATCGAGTTCAAAGAGTACTACTAACTGAAGGTCTCATCCCTATCTCCAGCCTACCCCCGGAAGTTATGTATCAAGTCTTCTGGGAGTGTTATTTTTGTGAGTATTCCTTGTTTTGCGTACCTCACTCTCGTCTCATATTCACGCGGCTATTTACTTAGGCCATTACTATCTATGGGAGATAGGCATCCACCATGGCAACATCACCGACAAAAACCTCATGGCCTCTCACAAATCCGGGCAGTACCGTGGGGTCTTGAACGACTAGGATCTAGCTGCTTTCGCAACCAATGGTATTTCTCCGTGTGAACGAGATGGTTTGTAACATAAGTATTGCTCTCATTCTTCACGCAAAGGACGGTTAACACTGATTGCAGGAGAACACACATTCATGGCAAAATGTCTGTTGGGAAACATTTCGTTCAATGACTGGAAAAACAAGCAGGATTTATACCGGTACGATGCAGAGGCCTTCTCATGGGTACTTCTATGGATATGTGTCCGATCTAAGGACCATAAGAGGAAGAGAAAATTTGAAATGGAAGACTGGCCTCGTATGACCCCGAGTGGTCCCGAATGGCGAAATGTGTCTTCATGCACAGATCGTTCAAACCGACCGCCCCTTACCAGATTTATGAGACCACTGTTGATAGTCTATACCGGTACTGGGAATTGCGAGACCACGACCGAGATTATTCCTCAGAGCAATCTACAGGAGAACCGTCCCCCAGAGCATGGGTCTGCGATTTGGTTAGATATGTACGGAAAAGGGCCAAGGGAGACAATCACCTACTCTTCCCCGTTCCTGAGGATCTTCCCTGGTTGACGGAACCGCCGGTAGCCTGGCTTGGCCGTAACAGGCTTGATAACTAACTTACATAAACCACTGTAACTCTCATGTGTCCTGGATGAAGTTTGGGATTGGGAGCAGTATGCTACTACTACTGGGATTCGCATTGTTTCGGTCCTACCAGATTATAAGGTATATGATGAATTCCTTGCATTTGTTCCTAGCTGGGCTGCTAGGACACAGAGTCATCCCTCTGCTGCTTGCTGCTGTAGTATACATACTGTTAAGACTCCTCGGAGTTATTACTGGTAGCAAGCTCGTATCCCGCAATAGGATACCATCTATCTCTATCTCGAACGCAGAGTAACACAAGTATAGAGGCGGCCCCGAATGCCTGTAATTTCATGGATCAGGATTCCAGATTGATATGCAAGGTGTTACAAAACAGAAAATAAGGTCAAAACTTACTCCAGAAAGCCAAAACACAGTCGATGGCCTAGTGGTCATCGTCCCGCTCAGTACCCAGCCTAGGACCAGGGTGGAGAGTCCACCTCCGATGGAGCTGATCATGGATGTTGCGGCGAGGACATCACCTAGGGAAGTAGCGTTAGCCGAGGGGGTAAGAATAGATGGCAACTGAGAACTGGCGTACCAGATTCGCTCTTCGGTGCGCTAGCGACACAGATGGTTCGTGTGGTGGGCTGCCTGGCTGCTCCGATACCGTAGATCATCATCACTACACGGGTGGGATGATCAATGCTAGGAAGACAGGGTATGAAAAGAGAAATTACTCACGGCATAACACCTGTATTGGTCTGGTTGTATACGGAATACAGACCACAGATACTATCTCAAGGATCCAACTGAACACCGTTAGATGGACTTCAGGTTTGGTGCTTGGGTAGTCCGTGTCCATATGTTCCTTCGTCTCATCTTCATCTTCTGAATCATCCGGATGAGATAGTTCTGCTTGTGATTGATACGAGCGTGAGTTTGGATGAGGTGATACGAGGAGTCGTTCGTAAGCTGGCCGTAGAAATTTGAGGACAGTGGGAATCACGATGAGAAGAGAGATAGTTGATGCGAGGAGTGTCGCCGAGAGGAGGTATCCGTTCTGCATGATTGAGCATCCTTAAGTATGATTTCTGATAGGCTGAGGGGAAATGATACCCACATCGTCAGGCTTGTAATCCCTGGTCGACACGAGATACACCACGACGCAGGCCGTGACATATCCAGACGAGAGCGTAGCCAAGAACGTATGCACGGCACAAAAGAACAATCTCCAGTTCCGTTTCTTCATCTCCTCGCCCTGATCTGTCAGTACCAGCATCGTGCGAGGTAACAGGATGGAGAGGGGTTGTAGCACGGAAGAGTATATCCCGTTGTACAACTTGGCCAAGAACCCCGAAGATGGTTTGACTTCTGACGCGTCGCTGTGATCGTCCATGGGCTGTGAGCCGTCTGGGTCTGACTCGGAGGTGTCCTTGGATGTAGGAGCAGAATGAGGTAAGATCAACGCTGAGTACAGCAGAAGGACGGCAGAGCAGCAAGTCGCTAGTATGAAGATCGGTTTTGCACTGTTGTATTTCTTCGTGATTGCTCCTCCAATGGCGAAAGCAGGTATCCCACCGCCGAGAAAAGAACCATAGTTGATCGACAGTATACTCGTCCTAGTTGGGAGATTAGTGAGACCTCGATGTGATGTGAAAGACCTAGAAACATACCTCTGCTCCGCGCTTGTGGTGTGTACGATGTGAGTGTTGCAGGGCAACACGAAGAGATCTGATGATCCTACGAACACGTTCTGGACCACGAACCATAGTATCAGCAGAGGTAGCTGTATATTTGAAGGGCTATAGAGTGTCCAGACAAATATTGCGTTGGCAAGAGTCAGGAGGGAGCTCAAGGCGACCAGAACAGGCTTGATACCATGCGAGCGAGTGAAGTGGTTGATTAAGCCATACATTATGAATACTGCCCATGGTTGCGTTAGCTGTGATCACTATTTCTCCGACGGCTAAGACGTACTGAATACAGCACTCAAGACCCCTTGTAAAGTCATGAAGATGCTGAAGAGCTGTCCAACTCTAGGATGTAGGCATTTGTGAGCGGGTTCGATGGGGTTATCGACGTCCCCTTCGTGGGTATCCCAATATATACGACATATAACTTCTCGGACAATTTCTACAATTGTCGTAGCCTGCGATTGGATCGATAGCTGGGCGAGAAAAGGGATAGGAAGAACATAGAATGACGCTGGGATTGAGAACTGTGGAAGAGGTATGCTGAGCCACCTTGACTGGGACTGGAGCGGTGGGCGGTGACCGAGAAGAGGTTCGCTTTCCATGGTGTAGGGTGCCAGACAGATGAAAGGAAAGGCAGAGTCAAGACAGGAGAACCCGAGGGAGAACTAGAGGCTAGGATATCGACATTGACTGGTGCTGGAATGTTTTATGAGACTGGTGAATCGCAATGACGTCTCCCACGCAGTTGCACCGCAGCCTGAGCATGATCGCAGCAACTCAGCTTGCACAATTTGGCCCGCGTTCCGTTACTCAGAATCAACTTCAACTCTTCTACACTTGAGCAAGCCGGTGATGTGTTACAAATAACAATGGTGCTAGATTACAATACAAATTACTGGGATAAAGTAGCCAAGGCAAAGAAAAGTATGGATAATGTTTCGTGAATGAACGTTTGAACTCGAACCTTTTCATGTCGAAATCAAGCTCAAAGGCTGAAAGGAAAATACAGCATAGAAGACACGAAGAGATTTTTTGAGGTTAACTTCTTCAGGGCATGAGCGTACAGCGACCTCTTGAGTTTTGTGAGCGAGGATATGTCTCGTCAGCGGGAGGCAAGTGCAAAAGAAATCATGCGACTGTTGGTGAGGGCGGGTGTTCGAACGTACTCTGAAGACCTCCAATGCGTCTGGGAATACTGAGTGTTAGAAGCTTCTTTCGAAGATGAAATCGAGTATAATACCAAGGGAGCATTACTCTTCAGTCCATTATCAGTGATTCGCGTTTGAGTACTTCCCAGCCAGGCAGACCCATACACTCCGGAAGTTCTCGCCACATCTTCCACCTTATGTCGATGGTGCTATCCCTCGCATATCCTTTCCATAGGAAACACAAACCAGGAATGATGTATTCATCACCATCATCGAGTATATCCCATGCTTTGTCTAACCGGTCAGTAGACCAAGTGCTATGGCTCCAAGCCCTCAAAGCTTGTAAACAATTCTCCCCGGTGCATAAATCTTCCATGATAGACTCGAGCAGCATGCCAAACCAGCGGACTGTGGCAGAGTGAACCTGGATGACTCGGGCTTTCGTTCCCTCGTCATAGAACCAGAGTTGGCTCTCATCCGCAAGGCCATAACGAGAGATCGGTGCTTTGACGATCTCTGACAGCTTCGAGAAGATCGCACAATAGTAGATAGCGTCAGGTAGGAATATATGGCAGTCTGACTCTTTTAGGACCCGTAGGAATGTGAGGAGTTCTGCGCGGTGCTCGGGTCGCCAGGTGCGCGTTCGTTCGTCGGGGTCAGTACAGAAGTAATATTTGGAAATATGATTTTGAGCCTTGACTCGGAGAAAATCGACCTGGTATTTGGTGCTGAGTCGCAGGAGGCTCAAGATATCAGCACTGTCAATGTCTATCTCTTTCTCAAAGTACAGCCTGAGAGATGGGAGGTGGCAAAGAAAAATAAAACACCGCGGTACATCATGTTGAGTGGCTCAAGCAACTGACCTGTAATCATGCAACGCTTTGAGGAACTGTTGCAAATCTATCGGGTCGTCTTGCACGTCAATGACAGGATGTCCGTTATACGTATTCTCCTCCTCCAAGTCAGCACAGTCCGCAGGCTGCGGCAGAGACAACAAGGTACTGAAGAGAGGACAATCTCGCGCCATAATTGTAGAGGAAGTGAAGAAAATGGATTCTGCAATTCCTCGATCTGGCTGAGCAGCAGTACGCAGGACGACCAGAGAGTCTTTGCTCGACCAAGCGAAAGTAGGGCGAATCTCGCCATCTCTGTCTTTGAAAGTGCGAGAAACATCTTCCAATCTAGGTCTCTTTGAAGACGGGGAGCTCTTTGAGTCCGTAGCAGATCGTTTCTTTGCGTTTGGCTCCATGTTGTTATGGCTGAAAGTTGACTTGAACTCTCGAAGAGTAATGAGGTTACAAAAGTTTGAAAGGAAAGGAAAGCGTTCGGATGATTCCACTACAGTGATCAAATCTGACCGGTGAGGATCAATCGAAGACGGCCGCGGCCAGTGGCAGGTTCAGTCCTGCATTCTTCATCGCCGCCACACTGCCATTGTCAACACCCGCCTCCTCTCCAGTCACCACCATGTCGAAGCTAGCCAAAGACGCAGCAGCATTCAAATCTGTCCTTCACCGACAAGACTACACCTCATGGCACTCGAACCCAGCGCCAGCAGGCAGTAGCTCATCTTCTACACCCGCCCCGGTAACGCCAGCTGCAGGATCTTCGTCTAATGTCGGTGGTTCTACAGATGACAGTGCTTCCGGCAGTGGAGGATCAAAGAAGCGATTCAAGTCGAGTATGTGTGCATGTTCTTTTCATGATTCACGTCTTTGAATTTACTGGTCGATCTGTTTCTCTCTGTCTTTGTGGATACTAGATATTGTGTATTCGCAACCTGCAGATACGGGGACTGGAAAAGAGGTCAACACCCAGCTCATATATATCATCTCTGAGCTCAAGGTATGCCTCTGTGATGATTCATGAGTACATTTTACTCGGATCTCTGAGGCTGTTATCTCGTGTCGCCTAGTCGACTATGAATCCCCGCCGTGTAGAAGACCTCGCCTACGCAAGCGGAGTCACGTCTTTACTCTCGGACGCCAGTCTTCTAGAGAAGCTGAAAGCTCACGATCGTGTCAATTATGATGTGAAAACTGGCTTGTTCTCGTACAAGGTATGCACCTTCGCCCCGTAATCTCTACCCTCGAGATGTGTTTAGACGAACCTCCTACTTTTTTCACCCCAGCACGAATTCAACTTCCGAAATAAAGCTGCCCTCCTCACTGAGATTCAAAGACAAACGCGTAAAGGCTCTGGAATTGCTGTAAGGCAGCTGAAAGAGGTGTGGAAGGAGGCACCGAATGCCATTGAAGAGCTGGAGGCGGAAGGGGATGTGTTTGTAACGCGGACGCAGAAAGACGGTCAGCTGAAAATGGTCTTTTGGAATGAGATCAAGCCGACAGACGAGGATGGGGGGATGCAAATCGAACAAGGTCGGTGTCATCCGACTTGGTTGGTTTTTCACAGGTCGCTAATCCAAGGGTTACTCAGAGTTCCGTGATATCTGGCACACCCTCAAAGTTCCTATGGACGCTGACCTTCTCAAGCAGCTTGACAACGGTACGTTAATCCCCCACTTTCTCTACTCTTCGCTTTGAGCTCACACCTCTGTAATGCTAGATGGTATGCAACGAACGAACGCAGAAACCGTGGCTGTCAAAACTCCTACCAACAAAAAGAAAGGCAAGAAGGGCGGAGCACCGAAGCAGAGGCAAGTCAGAATCACGAACACACATCTGAAGCACCAGATAGATCTGTCGAGAGATTACGTGCCTCCTGGGAAATAGACTCACATTTATCACCACGAACTTGCTTTTCTCTTCTTGGTTCTGACGGGTTTGATGGACTTGCTGCGCCTATGGCTCATCTTCCTTTGGTTGCATACGCATACGCATTTGTATTGTACATTCCCCACCCATATTGCACCCAATAATCATCACCAGCACATCATTCGCAAATTTCAATCTCGCTCAAAGCATAAGAAAGTAGTCGATTGTGTTGTACTTCGCCCCTCCAAATGTGAAATTTGATTATAGGATATCACTCTGAGGATCTGTCTTGCGTGTAATCGTACAGAAGTCGAGCATTTTTCATGCTATGCTACATACATACATTGACTTCCATCTATCGTACGTACTCCAGAGTGCTCTCAGTCGGAAAACTCTTTAGGCGTAGTCAGAGAAGAAGGCGTGGTTGCTGTAAAGGTTTCGTTAGGGTGAGGCAAACGGGGTAGCGACTCAAAAGACCTACTCAGCGTTGTAAACAGCGTTGGTCGGGTTGCTCTTGGCAAGACTCTTGCAGGAAGATTCACCGTAGGTGTAATCGTCAGTGCCGAGGACCTGGCTGAAGTGGGTACCCTCGTGGATGATGGTGCTAAATAATAATAAAAACAATTGATGTGAGCCTTGTATTGGGCGAAATAGAAGAATGAGATATCTGCTCACTCAGCACGGCTGCCAGAACCGGTAGTGGGGACGTTCCAGTACAAGCCACAGAGGTACACTACACCATACTCGCTGGGGTAGACGTAGGCGTATGTGCTGGTCTCCGTGCAAGAGCAGTCGTAGGTCCACCCAGCTGGGTAGGTCTTCAAACGCTGCAATTCCAGAGAGAAAAATGAGTCAACACCGCTATCAGTTTAAGAGAGATAATTGAGATAAAGCATACGTTAAAGGCAGTGAGAGTGACAGAGTAACGGCTGCTGGCAAAGGTGCCGTACCAGGTAGTCTGGAGGGTGCTTCCAGATGGGTTGGAAGTCAAGTGGCTGGCGGCCCGGGTAGCAAGAGTAGCAGCAGAGGTGATAGCAGCGTTGTTGGTGCTCTGACGGGAGGAAGAGCAGTTGGATCTGTACGAGGCACGCTTCTGGAGGCTGCTGGAGCCATGACGAGCGTCGGGGGATCCGCCGAGATGGTTAGGGGAGAGACGACGAGTGGCAGCGAGACGGCCAGTGAGACGGGCGGTAGCGGAGGAGGCGACCTCGGCTTCGATGGTAGTCAAGGAGCCATCGTCCTCGACAGCAGTGAAGATGTTGGAAGGCGTGAAGGTGAATTCACCGGTTCCGACGCTGGTGAAGTTGTAGTAGAGGCCAACTGGAGAATAAGGTGATACATGAGTAAGAAGGACACTTCAAAGAGTAGTGGCAAGTGATAAGATTTACCATCATGAGCGACGTCGACGGATGCACCAGGCTCAAGAAGGGTGAAAGCAGAGGGGTCATCGGACTTCGCTGCGACTTCTGGTGCATAACGAACGATAACACCAGTGAAGTCGGGGGAAGCACCCTCCGAGTTGGAGATGGCGAAGCTGTTGGTGGCCCATGTGGACAAAGGGGTGACGGGCTCGTTGAGCAACTTGAGGGTCTCATCACCAGTGTTGACTAGGGTGGTGGTCACCTGGAGGTCGTTGACATCGAGATTTGACTGGGGTGCTGCGAGAACAAGTGGTTGATCAGGACTGATGCCGAGGAGGCCAGCTAGAATACGAGGTGAAACTCACCCTTGACGGAGATAGACAAGGACTTGGTCGCGGACACAGCCGAAACGACAGTAGACAAGAGGACGAGAGAACCAATCATGATTGAGTCGAGAGGAACAACCAGAGGGCGAACGCTAGCAGGGCGATGAAGGTCATCGTAACAACATTCACCTCGTTTTTATAAGCTGCTGCCGGAGAAAATCATCATTCCTGCCAAGCCTTGCTAGGAAGGGCCAGGACTACCATCGCCATGCATCGTGCCCATTGAACAACGGTCCGCGGCGAAAGGTATCGCATGGGTGTATCGGTCCCATGGGTAGATAAGCTTTGGTGAGGAGAATTCAGTCCATCAGAGTTGTAGTGCAAGACGCGGTCCAGTGACCTCGCGATGGTGAAGATAGAGATCAAATTTGATGAGATGACCAAGGGGCTGCCATGCTTCTGTCTACATGGAAGCAGATGGAGTTCTCTCGAAATGATGAGCTTTTGCTCTGTATCTTGCAGCAAATTGACTTCGGAAACCGGGAGAACAGGATAAAAAGGGTCATGGCTTGGCTTGACTCTCTGTAGAGGCCTGCCAAGAGCAAACTGCGATAAGTTCAAGCATTCGAGTCTGGATGGAACTTGTGCTTCTTGAGAGAGACCCAGCCTCAGGTGATATAGCCTCCTGTGCAGTGGTACGGTACAACATAATGCATAATATACTAGTGTACATAGAAGAGATGATGAGAGAGGACGCGATGACGCGTTGACGAGTCTCGAGAGTTTCCTGCACGTGACAAATCCAACCCAAACTACAACCCTCACCATCATTATGCCAGTGCCTATCCCTCCCCAACGCTATCCGGCCATTCGAGGCTCAGCTATCGAGCGCCCTCCAGCACCATCTGTTCCACCATCAGATGAAGATGCCAGGAACAGCTATAAATATAGGACCTTGTTCCATCAAAATGTTCTCACTAATGGTGCTAGTTGGAAGGAAGGGGCAATCGTTGACGAATATCACGCCGTGCTGCTGAGGCAACGAGATGCTGCCCGGGGTGCGTACATCTACCCTTCACCTCCACACTGGCTTATCAAATATCTAATCGTGAGCTTGTCGCCCCTGCAGGAGGAGCTGATGGTACGCTATTACTCGTCTGGATCAACTCTACACGTCTCTTCCAATATCAACTCAGTCTAATCCGCTACAGCTGCCCCTCCTTGGGCACAGAGAATATTCGACGAAATGACCGAACGCCTCAACAACATGGAGGTGCAGCTCAGAGACCTGAACGAGCAGTCCATTCAGACCCATATCCTTTCCACTCAAGTGCGTTTCCTGATTTGGCCATTCATAATGTTCTCCGGCGTTAATTTTGCAACTTCAGAATTACAACCTCACTGTGGGTAAAGGTGAAGGAAACCGAAAATACCGTGTAGTACCTAATAATCAAGGTCTGGAGCCAGAGGTAGTTTCATGATTTCCTCACAACGGGTAGTTTTCTGAAGCGAAGACAGGACTTGCCTCTCTTGACTGATGTAACGGCCATTCAGGGACTGGAACGAGGAGATATCGCAGCATATTGCCGGTTCTATGGAATCAACAGGAGAGGGCTGAATGTGCAGCAACAACGACAAGCACTAGCTGCACACATTGGCTGTGACATACCGCTGGACTAGCGTGAGTCTCACTTCCTCACCCCCATCTTGAGCTGACACCATTCATCTATAGAGTTCACTAGCCCAATAATTGTTTTCAACAATGTTTTCCTCATTCTATTTCTTCTTGCCTACTTCACTATTCTTTATCCTAGTTTTGCAACTTTTGGTTCTTGGGACATAAAGGTTGGCGACTTCATCCTATTTCATACTATACACTGCACTACATAGTCTACATTCTGGTTTTGGTCTTTAGATATACATACTTGATCGTTATTATTGTGTTTTCTCTACAAATGTCAGCTAGTTTCTATGGCGTGGAGATTTTGTAGAGTGTATTTATCAGTTATGGTGGACTGGAACGACACGCTGATAAAATCACTAATTTATGATCCAGATCAAAGATCTACGCGGTACCCAGGTCACCTCCTACCTCATCCAGCGCCAGGAACTCGCTCCAGTCTACCATAACCAGCGGTACATGTTCTTGCTGGAGTCCAGACCATTACAGGGGCTGGCGAAGAAACTCCGGATCCGTTGATGTGTGTAGCCTCCTACGACAGACCGGATGATTGGTGCACAACACAGTGCGACGCTTCGGACCTGACCACTGCCATACTTTGTGCGATCCTTCGCAGCCAGATATCTTCGTAGTAAAAATGCTCCGTTTTAGCGGTTAATCACTGTTCGTCTTCGTCTTCTTCTTTCTCTCTATACTCTCGTATTCAACCTTCATTCCAGCTCACTGACCGGTGTTGGAAGTATGCCAGTCCTGGGTGATTCAGCCTCGGAGGACCGACAGAAAGACGTAGATCCCCAACCAACAGACCTGGTGAACTCCAGGTCTGCCGCACGCTCTTTTCTTCTTGTCGCAACATGTACGTGTGCTATGATTCTCAATGTGAGTGCGATATCCTCTCTTTGTTTTATCATAGTTTCTAAATACGCGTTTGGACGCGTCTATAGTCAGCCAACGGGACGGCAGTAGCCATCGGTCTGCCCACGATAGGTAGATCTTTGCATATACGGGAGAACACATTGCAATGGCTCGTGTCATCCTATGCACTAAGCTCTGTTTGTCCCTTTTAGCACTGACTGCTAGTCGACACCACTCACACGTTCTGATCAGGGATGTCTAATGCTGGTCTTTGGGAGACTGGCAGACTTGCACGGGCAGAAGAAGGTATTCCTTCTGAGCTCGATTTGGCTCGTAGCGTTCACGCTTGGCTGCTCCTTTGCCAATGGTGAGATCGTCAACTAGACCCAGCACTCCCGACCCACCCACACACCCCGCAGATGAAATAACCCTCAATGTTCTCCGTGGCCTGCAAGGCATCGGCGCCGCAGCAATGCTTCCCGCAGTCGTAAGATACTCTGCATTTTTGACCTTGGCACTCATCAGGTAGCGTCATCTCAACCTCCATAGATCGGCATATTAGCTCGTTCTTTCCCTCCATCACGAGCCCGGTCTGTGGCTTTCTCTGCGTTCGCAGCTGGCGCTCCGTTAGGTGCCGCTTTCGGCATGGTTTTGGGAGGTGTTCTCATTGAGTTCACCCGGTACGTTCACTGAATTATACCCACCTGGTGGATTTAAACTGAACTATCTTCGTACCAGCCAGCAATGGAGGTCCATTTTCTACCTCCTGACCGGGCTCACTTTTTTGACCCTCATTGGGGGTGCTTTCACTTTCGAGCCAGATCAGCCATCCACTGAGCTGGATAGATCAGTTGATTGGCTAGGGGCTATTTTAGTCACAGTTTCCTTGGTCCTGATCGTGTTCGTACTCGGTCAAGGAGAAATGGCGGACCAGCAGTGGGCTACACCATGTTCGTCGGTCTCGTGCAGTATGTGTTGATCTAGGACTAAGCACCCCTCTTACCTAGATATCATTGTCCTTCTGGTCATCGGAGTCGTTCTTATGCTCGTATTTCTTTGGTGGCAATATTTCCTCGAGAAGTATCACAACTATAACGAGGAAGATAAACCTCGTCCATCTCGGTTTATCTCTTATCCTCCCCCGTTGATGAAGCTTTCCTTCTGGACTCGCGCCAAAGGAAGATTCGCTGTGATCATGATTATCGCTTTCTTGCAGTGGAGTGCGTTCCTATCGTGGAACTTTTGGATACAGGTGAGAAACTGAGCTTGATCTTCTGGTTCTGCTCTGATCGCTTCCCCATTATACATTAGTTATATTATCAGAATTACCTCGGTTTACAGCCTTTACCCACGGTCCTCCGCTTGTTACCCATGTTTGTCACTGGAGGGATTTGCAATGTCCTGATGGCCTTCATTGTCGGCAGAATACCTCTAGTCGCTATCATCTGTTCGTGATCCTTCCTCACATCAATCGCCATGAGACTCATTCCAGACCTCAGCGATTGGAACTGCTCTGACGAGCGTTGCTGCGCTACTCTTTGCGCTCATCAAGCCCTCTTCACCGTACTGGGCGTTTGGTTTCCCAGCAGCTATCCTTTCAGTCGTCGGAGCTGACTTTGTATTCGCCGGGGGCTCCATCTTCGTCGCTCAAACGGCTCAGCCTCACGAACAAAGCATCGCGGGAGCCATCTTCCAGACCGTCATGCAGATGGGAGTGGCCTTCGGTGTCACGATTTCTACGATCGTCTTTGATCGCGTCGCGCTGAGTGATTTCCGGAGCCATCATCATCCTGATCAAGGTCATCCGGGACCTCCAGGACCTCCTGGTTCCCCGGACTTCAACCCTTTCGCGGATGGACGGCCGCCTCCAGGGGCAATTGGATCGCCTTTGGTTGCTTATCAGGCTGCACAATGGACTGCGTTTGCGTTTGGGTGTTTAGGTTAGCCTTTTCTTCCCTCGCTACCTGTTTCTTCTTAATCTGGGTTGTGACTGATCTTGCTTCACTTCAGCCACGTTGATTGCCATTGTGTTCCTCAGAGGCGTAGGCGTAGTGGGTCACCCGCCGCTGAAAAGACCTGAGGTCAAAGAGCAGAAGTCTTCTACCTCTCCTTGATTCCAAGACTCCAATATGCCCAAAAAATCATGTCTAGACCGCTTTGGAAGAATCGCTTTGTTGTCTCATCATATTTATTCGCACCTTACCTCTTGTCGGAGAGAACCGATTTCTTTTGTGTTGTCCTCTCTTGCTTACTCGTATCCCCCATTGTAGCCCCCTATGCAGATATCCCTATAATGCCTTATCATATTCCCGTCTTTTCTATCGATCCAGCCGCTTGTGTGCCTCGTTTGTTCGCCATTGAACCTGTAGCTAGGCCTCCAGGGCCTTCTGGGCCTTCTGGTTCCCCAAATTTCAACCCTTATGCGAACGGACGCCCGCCTCCAGGGCGATGGGCATCGGTGTAAGTGATTCTATCTGCTTATGCTCAATTCATCGCTCTCTAAAGTAGAAAGCCTGGTTCACTAAGGTGGGGTACACCTTGAGACGCTTCGTTGCGGTGCGATGTGTACATCTACTACTTCGACTAAGCACCTTATGAAGAAGCTGAGGAAGAGGGAGCTGTCGCCTATGTATGACCGGGATCGTCCTACGAATCGAGGATCGAGCACGAAGATCAGAACAGGGTCTAGGCATATGCAGCTCGGCGGTGCAAGACTGTAGTTGTCCCGGAGAGGAAGGGAGCATGCAGAGAAGAGAAACGTATGGAAATTGGAAGAGCTCTTTCATGGATATGTATTTACCTGGATAAAGAAGTACACACATGACGAAAAACCGCGTTGAATGAAACCACATATAAAATAGAGGTTATTATCACCTCAATTACCGTGATAACAGCGGAGGCGAGATGCCATGGTCCACTGCTATGCACAGCGCAAAGAGAATAAAGAATCGAAAAAAAAATCAAGTCGGATCGTCAATTAATACGTCCAACCCGGAAAGTTTGAACTCCCAGTCCTGTGGTGCTCACTGGGGCTGGCTGGTATTCACGACACCCTTCACTGGACGTCAATAGGTCTAGGAGCTCGCCCTCCTCCATCTCATGTGGGTCAGGAGACGAGCCCACAAACAGTGAAACCTTGTATTTCATGACATGAGAGCGAGTGTCATAGCGGACTTCATCCACCGTCCACAAGCAAACACCATCATTGGGGATCTCTTCGTCCCAGTCTCCCTCGAGAGGAAGCCGGAATAGCCATCTTCCGATGTTTTCTTTTTCATCTTTGATGCTCTGGGCGAGGTCAAGACTGATGCTGTTGAAGGGCGCCAAAGGTACGGGCTGAGAAGGTTCCAACGCGGATGGTGGCGATGCATCGTCCCAGTACCGGTTGAGATCTGTTTGACTCAGTGCACCAGCTTGCAAGCTGTAGATAAGATAAGAGTCAGCATTTCGAAGACGAATCATCTACTGCACTCGACTTACAGCTGAGCTTTATACTTAGTGTACGCACTACAACCGCTAGGAATAGATATAGCATGATTCCTTGCATGCTCGTCCAAGAGCGTCACCGCTGAGAGTGCATAAATGCTATGCCAAAACCACCTAAAGCGGTACAAAGTGCAGGCTGGAGAATGTTATATAGACAAATCACGTACTCCTGGAAAGTTGCGGGTTTTTTTGCGAGATACTCATTGTATTCAGAGAGTGCATGGATTGCTTTGAGGGGATCCTGCATAGATTCTTGCATTGCATGTAGCTTGGTGGTGCCTAGTTGCTCCCCGACGACGATAAGCCGAGAATCGTCGGGCTGAGATGCAATTTGGGCGTACGCCCTCAAGAGCGCGTCGCGCTGGGAAGGGTCGGTAGCAAGCACCGTAACCGCTTCAGAATGCATCACATCGTATTCCATAACCTTACAAGCGAGGGTCTGGAGAGTGTCATTGAAATGCCGAACGATCGTGGCGAGTGCTGCAGTCTCGCGTGTGGTGAAAATAGTGCGAGGAGAGGTCATGATGGTTGGAGACGAGTTGGAACATGAAACAAAAGAAATAGGAGCAGCAGGGGGCATCCGTGGGCGATATTCCTGCTACTAACCACCTTGTTGGGGTTTGTTGATGGCTTCAACGGAAGCTAAAATTGACTGTTACCCCAAACCTCCGATTCGCCTCGCTACGCTCAACTCTCAAACTCCCAAACCAAACCCAAAGAATTCACGTTCAACTTCAACGCTTAACTTCAACGTTCAACTTCTTCAATAACGTTCATCAACGTCAACGTCAACGTCAACGCTCAACAACGTCGACATCCAGACTCTCTCTTATTTCATGGCTGCTCCCCAACCAGGATATGCTCTTCTCGTCCCACTGGGCGTGGTACCACTCGTAGCTCTGCCACCTCTACTCGCGATGCCCATCAATAGCGTTTATGGAATCACTTATGATATCTTCACACGGTACACGGTGCGCAGGCCAGGTGACGGGTGGGGCGCACGCCGATGTTCGTTTCATAACTACTGCCAGTGTTTACGGAGACAGGAACGCTCATTCAATATCAACACAGCTACTACCTATAAGCACCTCAAAAATGCCTTACAGAACGCAGGCTTTCAACGGGATCAATATTCCGACTTTATGCATTTTCAAGCATCAGCAGTATACACGTATCGTACCATGGTGAACCTCCGTGCCATTCCTCCTCCGTCAAAGCTTGCCACCACGGTCAAAGGCCTGAAAATGTACCACATATCTGACGCAGCCGCCTTTGACTGCACTCTAGAAGTTCAACTAGGAGGCTTCTTTTCTCTTGGACTTGAAGGACCTGCACCGTCCACACGGGTCACCAACCTAGTCCATCAGCACAACGCCGCAGGTAGAAATATGCAGCTTCCACCCCTAGCTCCGGCGAACGTTTTTCAGATCCCACGTTACACAAAACACACTCTGGAGGCTATGAACAGATGAATAAGGACCTTCGTAGTTGTATGACAATGCTGCTTCATGTCGCTTTCTCTTGTGTATTTGTGCCGAGTGGAACTCCCATACAGTTATCCCTAGAATTCCATTATTAGCAGAGCTGCAAGCATCTTCTTTCTTCTCCAGCCTATAGGTACTGTATACTGTAGCATTACTAGAATGTGGCCATTTGTCGAGATTGCGGGCTAATCTAGACAATGACATCGGCCTCTTCGTTGTGCCCATTGCATGCTCATTGAGCAATAGCCATTGTCAAAGTCCGAATCCGAACCACCACCCACTTTACCCTTTGTCACAGTCGCGATTTCTGCAGTGGCAAGGTCGATATAAAGTCGCCAGAACCCAGTCCTATTCCTTCCTTACCGCTGTTCCCTTCCCCTCACTCACAGGAACTTATTCTCTTCTTTGCGAATGTCTCCATCCGTAGCTTGTTCCTCAGAAAGGTGAATCTTGCCAGAGTCATGCGACTGATTTGGTTCTCACTGTGTGTGATTCACAGCAACGATCACGGCTCGGACGACGAGGCTGGGATTAAACCGCGCACCGATAACTCTCCTTCCAACACTAATGTGAGCGTGATACCTCTCATAGACGACTTGGAGCAGCTCGGAATCTCGGATAACAACGCTGAGTATGTCGTCCTTCTCCTTGGGTGAGATTACAGTCTTCGGTACTGAACAGGGAAATCATCAAACAGATCCAGTAGCTCTGAAAACACCCCTATGTTCTACCTCTCCTCCATCCTGGACGACGACGTTTCAACACCGCGCCCAGCCAAGGAGGATCCCTTGGACAGCTGTACACCACCGAACACACCCACGCGCTCATCCGCATCGGTCAACTCACCCGTGCGTAAGACGCACCCATTGCGCTCTCATGTCGCGCAGATGATGTACTCGGACTACCATCGTGCAAGGTATCGCAAGGTGCTCGCTATGAGCCCGAGGACCATCGAAGTGCAGAAGAACTCGGAGAAGAGGGAGCTGCCGCCTGTCGCCAAGTCGTTCGCGAATCCGGGATTGATGAAGATTAGGACAGCACCGATGCCGAAACGGCTCTTGCTGCAAAGGAATACGCCTTTGAGTGATGAGACGGCTGTGGTTATCCAAGGGGAGAAGGAAGTGGCGGAAAAATCAGAGAAGGAGAATGTATAATTGGGATTGTTAAGAGAGGATAACATTGTCAGAATATTGCCTATAACTTGCACACGGCTCTTGTACTATTAATCGCAAACTTGAAAAATTCTGTTCCGTTAGCAGCGTGACAGAGCCTTGTAATGAAGGAGAGCTCGTCCTTGGCAGGGTTGCCTGCATTTGCTTGAACCGGTTTCAAGTCGAAGGAGTATGGGCTCCAAGGGCTGAAGGTCTACTAAGATCATACAGCCTAGTTGCTCGATTATCAGAGGAGCAAGTACACCAATGCCGCTACCAAAGCAGCCATCGCGTGCAGATGAGCAGCGCTCCTTAACATATCCACGTCGGCGAGATACGCAGGGGCGTAGACGAAGAGTTTCAAGAAGACGTGAAGGACCAGGGCGTTCAGCGACTCCGAAGGAACACTGATCCCTGCTACGCCTGCACCAGGAGATGCTGAGGTGACTGTAGCGTACAGGATCGACGCGACGATGGCGTAGGCTAGCAAGAATTTTAGACCGATGAGACGAAAGGGAGATACACTAGGTGACGAACCTGGGAAGATATCATACAGGGCTTCGTGAGTGCTGACCATTCTGTGAGGTAGACCAGGACCAAGCTGGTGCTTGCTATGCCTCGGTTCTAAGGTCACTCACTGGGTTAGCAACGAAGAAGAAACATCGGAATGCATGGTAGAATCACCTTTATTCTTGTAGCCAATCTTCGTGCCCATACTTTGTCCAACGACAGACATAATCCCGGATAAAATATAGACCATGGTCATGTAGACGATCGTCACTGCTATGATCAACACCTGCTTCTCTCCATCTTTGGTGATTGTGCTACGTGCTGTGGAACTCGTTGTGGCCGTGAGCGAGAAGCTCAGCGAAGGCCCGACGAGGAGCCTTTCTACAATTCCATTGGGTTTCACCAAGAGAAGTATAGCCGGGATCGTCGAGAGCCAAGCTAAGATAGGCACGATGAATGAGGCAGCAGGCGACCCCGATGACTGTGGGAAGTCGAAGAGCGATGCTCCAAGTTGAACAGTAGATAGCCCATTGGTTTTGGAACCGTTCTCAGATTGTTTCGACGACATTGTAGGACAAGATGGGCTGTCCTGAGAAGGTTGTGGTGGTGGTTGAAGACAAGGTATGGGAAGAGACAGGCTGATTGGGACAGTATCAAGGTTGGCCGGGAAGAGAAGGATCTTATACCGGCCAAACAGTCCTCATGACGTCGAGTCGTGTCAATAATCTTACTCATCCACCGAGTGGCCGCCAGGTGCGATGTGAAAAGATGCTAGGATCCATTAAACAAGTGGAGACTCGTGCTTGCTTCGAACCCGATAGTCAGCAATACCGAGGTTGTATGAGTTCGAATGGTGATGGTTAATCTTGAAGTTGATGGAGGTCAGGCCGGCAAAGGATCGGCTTCCCTGAGCACTTGTTCGTATGTCGAATCAATGACATACCTCGACCGCCTCTCTCCTGTGGACACATACTATATCCACGACCTCTCTGGAGACTGAGCGCGTCGCTAGCCCTTTCAGAAGTTCATATCACACTGGGTGCTGATGTTACTCGGTCTGATCTCAGTTGTTCTTGCTTTTGTCGCTCTCCTCGTCCTCTACATCCTCCGTAATGACTCTGCGATCCATCACATTCCAGACGAAGTGCTAGAGCTTTCTCCTAACCGTCTGAAACCGGAAGAAGCTAGAGCAGCGTACAGAAAGCATCTGGGGGCGCCTTATGATGTCCTAGACAAACTCCCTCCGAAGACCGGCAGGAGGTACATCGTAGTCGGAGGGGTGAGTGGTCACCAAATCCTAAGACACTGTTGGACATTCACTGACTGAATGTTTGTGGAAACGATAGGCAGGTTTTCTAGGAGGCTGGATAGTCATCCATCTCGTTCGTCGCGGGGAAGATCCTCGTAACATACGCATCTTGGACATCCGGAGTCCTACTCGAAGAGACCTTTTGACTGGTCCCGCCTCGAACTCTGAGTTCATCCAGGTCGACGTCTCAGACCGCGAAGCCGTGTTTCGTGCGTTCACTGCTCCGTGGCCTAAGGAGTCCTCGTACAAGGATGAAGGGATAACGGTGTTCCATACTGCTGCCAATATACGGTTCTTCGAACGGCACATCGAGCTCCTTCCGAGGTCTAGCAGAGTCAACGCTCAAGGCACACAGAACGTCTTGGACGCTGCACGCGAGATTGGCGTAGATACGATGGTGTACACGTCTTCTGGGTCCATCTCCGTCCACAGCACCCGTTTCTGGCTATGGCCATGGGAGAAACGACCCAAGCGATACGTACAGGTCATAAACGATGATGACAATCTCGTTCCTAAACAGCACTCTGGCTTTTTCTCCAATTATGCCGCATCAAAGGCGATGGGAGAGAAGCTCGTCCGTGCGGCGAACAAGACCCCGACCTTCAGTCCTGACGGAAGCACAGAGAAGCTTCTGAGGACCGGTTGCTTGAAGCCTGGAAACGGCGTCTTCGGTCCAGGTGGTGATATGCTCTGCGGTGCCCAACTAGTGAGACGTAACAACCCCACCTGGATCCAGAATATCGTCCAGAACTTCGTCTACGTCGAGAACTGCTCTCTTGCCCACCTATGCTACGAGCAAAAACTTATCCAAGCCGCCTTCACCACCACCTCTTCCTCTTCTACCAGCAAGACAGAAGACCTCAGCGGCCGAGCGTACGCGATCTGCGACGCAGGCCCTCCCCCTACCTATGGAGACGTCTACAACCTGATGCACGAGCTCACAGCCGGAGTCGTCTTCTTCCCCTCCATCTCCCCAACCCTCATGCTCCTCATCGCGCACCTCATCGAATCCTACTACCTCCTCCAAACATTCTACCTACCCCACATCCTACCCCCCATAGGAGGGGACATCATCAACCTCCAGCCCTCGCTCTTCTCGCTCGTGCAGGTGCATCTTATTTTTGATGACAGCAGAGCGAGGAAGGAGTTGGGGTATGAGCCGCTGTGGACGACGGTGGAGGGACTTTGTAAGACGGTGGAGGAGCATGAGATTGAGGAGGGGCTGAGGGCACAGGAGATGAAGAACGGGACTGCGAATGTGAGAGCTGAGATGGCGGGCGTGACGTTCTCGTTCGATATCTGGCGTAAGAGGAAGAAAGCTCAGCCCACCACAAGTGGTACGAGTGCGAGCAGCAAGGCGGCAGAGTTGGTCCCCGATGTGAAGAGTATAGCGGTTACTTAGATGGGTTCTCGTTCGTAGTTTACGAATCTAGAGTTGTAACAGGACCATTCTGTGTAACTTAGGACGAGGGGGGAACCGATAATCAATAGTAGATACACTTGCTCTTTCGGCAAGGAAAAACGGACTAGTAAAAAGGCTCGAGTACAATACGTATAACGTCCTCTAATAACACGAAGGGGCCAGAAGGAGAGGCGAATCGCAAGAGCAGTGGCCTTACCCAACGAGGGTTTCCGTGGACTCAGACGCCTTGCGCCTCGCCTCGTCCTTAAGGCGACGAATCTCCTCCAGCTCTGCGAGCCTCTTGTTACGCTTCGCGACCACTCTGAAACAGAAGAAATAGCCGTCAAACCTCGAACCCAAAGATGAAGAAAAGAAGAAGACGGGACATATAGACGTACTTTTTAAGATCAGGCTTCGGGCTTAGTGCCTGTAGGTCGAAGTCAGCCATAGGGTAGACCCAGACCGCACCCGCCTTCCTACAGATCCCTAGCTCCTTCTTCAGCTTCAGCAGCAGCACATGATCATCCTCCCATGTGTAGAAATACCACGGAACCGTCATGTTGGTGTACAGACCGATAAACCCGGCTTTGCTACCGTCTGCCATGATGGGGACGCAAGTGGTGAGCATACGCCGGTATTTCTGGGACAGGTATCTGACGCTCTGTCGCATGGCTTCGGCCCAACCGAGTTCGGAGGCGGGGCGTTGGGAGCTTCCAAAGCGGATGTCGTGCTTATCTGCGAAGGCGACGAACAGGCCAGGAGGGGCGAGGATGCCGAACGACAGGCTTTCACGAACGGTTTTTGTACCAGAGGCATGTTGGATCATGTTGAGAGGTAAAGAGTGCCGAGGGAGGTACTCATGATCAAAGTCCTGCAGTGGGAATCAATGAGGAGGAGGAGGAGGAGGAGGAAGAAGAATGAGTGCACGTACATCCTTTGAGTAATATGATATCGATTGCCAGACAAGTTCTTCCTCGTTAACCTGGACTTTGGGGCCCTTCAATGTGGAATGGGACTCGGAATCGGGTGTACTTGTACTTTGCATAGAAAAAATAGGATTGAGGTGGATGGGTGTAGTAGGAGACGAGACGGGTGGTCACATAAATCTTACCTCAGGTACGATGAATGCGACTGAGAAAGGTCGAACGGATGGGCGAAACAATGGAGGGAAGGAATGACTAAGCGATGTAAATAAGAGCAAACAAGGAACACCTCCAATACAGTACCCGCAACTGGCTCTGCTGTGTCTCCACCAGCCAAGGTCCCTCAGCGGACTTCCCATGCTGTGTGCAGTTTTCCCTTTCACTGCCAAGACAGCGGTAATATTACGTCTCGAGCCCAGTACCCGCAGACTGGCTGCAAATGTCCTGTGGCAGCCTATGGCCAAGCCATACCTGAGTATGAACGGGAGTGTGAGCAGCAGGGTGGCAGAGTTGATGCGGCGGAATTTGAAGAGTACCTGAACGGTGATCTTGTTATCGATAACACGTTCATGATTCTACGAATCTAGGGGGTTGTAATAGGACAGAACTTAGGGAGATGAATACTTCGAATGACGTGTTACGCTGCTCTTTCAATGACAAGGAAACCCGGACTAGAAGGGAAATCAAATAGCTCAAGTACAATAAACTAAGGAAAAAGATTACTCATCCCACGGGGGGATAACAGAGATAGGATAATAAACGAAGGGCAGGTAAAGAGTGTACAACTTACACAGGATGAGACATGAAATCCAGTCCGAGGCGGAGCGGAGGGAACAACGGTCAACGGCAGAGAATCAGAGGAGAAGGGAAGTAGGAAGCACAGGGCGTCAAGGAAAACATCAGTAGAACGGAGGTAGGAACAGTAAACATTGAACATGGATCATGACGAGGGAAAAAAAGAAAAAAGCAGAAGATATGCGAACAAAATAAGGATAATCGATGATCTCAGCGACAACGGACTGAAACTATCACCACCTGGGCAAAAGAAGGGGAGAGAACGAGACGTGAAGAAAAATAGGCTATCACTCTGCCGGCGCATCCGCCGACTCGATCTGTTCCTTCTCTGTCCGTTTCTTCATCGCGCTCACTGGAAGGGAGAGTCAGATCTTCGAATTCACCTCAACGCGCTGAAGGTGTGAAAGAGAGGTGGAGCGTAGAGAGGGAAAGGGGCTAACGTACCATCTCGAGATACTTGAGACGAGGTCATCCAGCCTTCTGGGAACGCAGCGACAATCTGAAACGCACGACAGTCAAC
Organism: Agaricales sp. HM26-F1; assembly: GCA_002718315.1. Lineage (NCBI taxonomy): Eukaryota > Fungi > Basidiomycota > Agaricomycetes > Agaricales > Agaricales sp. HM26-F1. Next base: position 1,171,004 of record NIBX01000147.1, read on the forward strand.
CTAGGAAAATACGGAACAAGCAGAAAGTTTCTGACCTTCTGGTAAAGCACCTTCCTCCCGCCCTGCTCGCTCACAATTTGGTTGGTCCCTTCCAACCGGCTACAAAGACGAAATAGTTGGAGTTAAAGACGAATAGTTGGGGTTAAGAAAGGCGAAGAATGAATCATCAGCATCACATCCATCGAAGCGAAAACAACCCAAAGTCCAATGGAAAATCCATCTCACTTTTTCTCGTTCTCCAGATAAACGCACTCGTTACTGAGACTAACGAGTTGCCACACGATCCCCTTGATCGCCTCCGTCATTCTGTATTTCTTGATCGGCGGATTCGTAGTCGGAATCCCGTTTCCACCTGGGACGGGGAAGACTTGCTTCCCTCCAGCTGCTCCTGCTGTGGACGGTGTCGCTTTGGCTATTTCACATAGTAAAAGGATATAGGATGGATGGGTTAGAGCTAAGGATGGAGGGCTTCGTAAAGAAAGATGTTACCTGCAGCACCGGAACCCCCATCGACGTCCATCTCTGAATCTGATGGGACAGTAGATGCAGGATCCTCAGGGGCCCCTGCATCGTTCACAACAGCTGCGGGGGTAGTAGGAGCACCAGTAGCGACCGCCTCGGCTTTCAGCTTCTCTTGTTTCTTATCTGGATTGAGGGGAAAACAAGGTACCACCAGAACAGTGACTCCCGTGTTAAACAAAACCCAAAGCAAGGCGAAGAAGAAGACAAGCACGAACCCCAAGCAGCTTTAGCCTTATCGTACTCCTCCTTCGCTTTCGGTAGACCTTCCTTCGTTTCTTTGGCGAGCAAAGCCAATAGAGTTTCTTGAGCGTTTTGGAGGAGCTCGAGGTGTTGAGGGAAGACTTGACGTTTCGTCAGTTTCTGCGGAAGAAAACAATTATGTGTTTCAGCGAGGGAATAACAGAGTACATTGAGGAGGCGTACAGTCATGGTAAACCGATTATACGGGAATATTGTTGGAAGGAGGTTGAAGAAGTGCTCGTCGTATTCGTCGAGCTTGATAGCTCTGATAGCCATGTCGACCAAGGGGGCTTTGAGATGAGTCGGGAACTTCCCCTTTTCCCAAGTCGCTACAAGGGGGGAGCACAAACAACTCAATAAAACTGCACACAAAGCCCATCAAGAAAATAAAATAAAAGGCATACCCTGTTCGACCATCTTCTTCATCCTCTCCGCGTCCTTACGGACATCATCATGGAACGAAGCAAGATCGACGACTTTCTTCTTCTTCCCACTCGAATCCACGACGATGTTGTACCGCTTCTCGCGCTTCTCTGCTGCGACGAGGCCCTCTGGGATGTATATCTCCCTTGGGAAAACGGATGGTGAGTGAGTATTCGTAGAGGTAGAGGGGCCTGGTCGGGCTGTGGATATAGACGTGGACCCGGAAGGACCGACATCGACGTCCATGCTGTCGACGTCCAAGACGCTAGCGCGGCGCGAGCTGCTGCCAACGGAGATACTATCGTCGTCGATAGATATCACTTCCACCTTATTCCCATCCTTATCCATCCCATTCTTACCTACATTGCAGAGAAAACAAAAAAAAAACCATATTAGCTCAAAGAACCAAAGCGCAAAACGGTGATACGTTAGAAAAGAACACATACCGTTCGCTTCCGAACCAGTCTTACCGACACGCAGGAGGACAGATAACCTCACTGGGGCGCCTACCGCGATTCCGAGTTTGGCAGCGGCAGACGGTGTAGCTTTTGCGGTAGCATCGGCACGACTGGCTGTTCCCGGAGGATGGGCAGCAGATTTAGCAGACTTGTTGTTTGCGGTTTGCGGCGGTGCGCCGCTGGCGGGGACGTGTGAGGATTTGGGTTTCTTGGGTGATCTGGTGGGATGGGGTGTGGTAAGTTAAGTATAAGGATTAGATCTTATAGGCAGAAGAAGTAGGATAGGATAACGATTAAGTAGCGAACAGGTGGGGTGCTATAGTAGTATGTAGATGGGAAAGAGGAAGACTTACGATTTATCTCTCAAGAGCGCTACCTCGCCCGATGAGACGTAGAAACCTTTCTGTTTCGTCTGAGCGAAGAAAGTTCTCTCGTCTATGGCAAGTTCAGAGTCATCGATGAAAGGATCATCGACGTCGTAGTAATCATGAGCACCGCTCTTCTTCTAGAAGATAGAATCCAAAAATGGGATATCAGTAAGAGGTTTTGGTCCTGGTCTGATCAAAATTGAAAAGGTGGCCACGGCACGCGCGAAACCGAAACCGATGTGGCATCACAAAACGGATTCACACCCACAACAGAATCCCCCCTACTTCGTCTCTGCACACACAGAAAAAGCACAAAGAGAAGTGCAACAAAATTATAACTGTACCTTTCTCCTCTTCCTCTTGCCGGTGCCCCCACCGTCATCGTCTGGTGGTTGTTCAGGCTCACTGTCGCTGGTATCCATAGTTCTCCTTTTCTCTCCCTGACCGACGGGCGTGTCAGGTCTCTGGCCGGTTTCTTTCGCTTTAGCAGTGATATCGACTTCATAATTACTAGGACCGCCAAGTGTAAATTCGAGCCTGATAGTTTGTAGTGGAGGCGGCGGCGGAGGGAGGACGGGAGAGGGCGAGCGAGAGCGTTGACGTGAGAGGGCCTTTGATGATTTGGGTTTGATGTTTGTTGTTGTGGCAGCCGATGTGGAAGTGGGAGGAACGACGACGACTGGGGCGGTAGAGGGAGCAGTAGCAGAGATAGAAGCGGTTGAGTGTGGAAGAGAATGATTTGAGAGGGAGGAGGAGGAGGAGGGCGGGGAGGATACACCAGAGGGAGGATCGTCGGCGGACATTCTGAGGGGTCGACGTTGGCGGAAGATCCAGTTCGGTCTTGTTTGGCAAAGATGCAATAATTCAGAGTGGCTTGGTTACAAATAGACACTACCCGCGTATCTCCGATCTGGATCTTCCGCCCAGCAATTCCATGATACCAATGTCGTCTAGTACTCTATCTCCTACTGTATTCTACGCTTTGCTGAATCCTCCATACGGGAATTCCGCAATACATACACTTCGTCCTGCTTTCCTTTCGTTAGCTTCCCACTCGTCGTCGTCTAGATACTTCTCCACCGCTCCACCGCTACCTATCTTATCACCCTTCTCCGACTCCTTACTGTACTCACTCTCCCTCTCTATCTCAGCCACACCTACGTATGCTTTCGCAACTCTCCAATCCACCTCCTTGGTGATCATCTGCAGTCTCTTGCCAGCCCTCTCCCTCTGAACTCTCTCTCCCTCCTCCGCAGTCATCAGACTTGGCGGTGGAGGGAGAGACAATGATGACATGGCTGAGGTTGGGAGAAGCAGCGTCCGTCGAGTGTGCAGCAGATGAGGCGTAGTGGTTAGTGTCGACGGCGGGAGAGAATTGAGCTGGCAGATTTGTCGGCCCTTGTGCAGGATAAATGAATACCATGTGAGATGAGGTCAAGTAGGAGTTTTGATTTGTGCGAACTCACGGAGACGCCGAAGCGTAGTGCGATACCCTGTAGAGTATCACCTTTCTTGATGTAATACACCCCTTCCTGTGGCTCTGGAGTGGGCTTCTCCTCGTCCTTCACTGGTGGCGTGCTCGCTTTGTCTTCTGAGCTCTCTTCGTCGTCGTCATCATCGTCCCCAAGGACAAACGTATCCTCATCCTTCACCGCGCCATCAACATTCGCCACATCTTTCCCACTCCCATGTCTAATAACATCCACACCCCCAAGACAACTCAAGCAAGGGTTGTACCTCCTCAACCTCGGATTCGTATCCAAACAACTAGGACATATAGGTCGTCTGCAACAAGGCGTGACGTAGGTCTCTCCGCACATCAGACCAGTGCTTCCCACTTGTGTCGCTGTGATCTCGTCTTCATCTTTGACGATCCAGCTTTGCATTTGGTCATTGTTTGATGGATCTGGAAAAGAACCGCGTCCTGTGGAGGTACGAATGGGAGGAAGAGAGGAAGAACAAGCGAGGCAAAGCGTCGTCGTTGGATTCCAAGTCATCGAGTAGTGATCGGAACATATCCTCCGGATCAATGTCATACACTCCAGGAACCCTGATGGCTGTGCTGTTATTTGGCTTCCTTTTGTGATCCGGGCCTTGAGTCCCTCCGCAGACTCCAAGTTTCTTGAGGTGGCTGGTTTCACAAATATGCTCACCAGAGGTGAAGTATCTCGAGAGTGTTTCATTGAGTAATAGAACACAGAATTGTTACACCAGTGCTTTAATCTAACATTTTCCCATTCCTATTAAAATTTTCTCTGAAGAATTCAATGGAGTAAGAGTGAGAGAAAAGAAAGAGAATCGATCAGAAAACGAAAAGAAAGGGTGGTAAGTGACAACAGTGGCAGAGGCCTGATCAAAAGAGAAAGAGAAAGAGAGAAAGAAATGAAATGAGAAAGACGAACTTCATAATAATATCACAAAGGAATTATGTGGGAAATGGAGAAGAAAAAGATACGAATGAGAGTAGTGGAGAAGGAGAGATATCGAAACGACGATAATGAGGGATAAAGAAAGAGACTGAACCAAGAGTTCCCAGTCCGTCAAACCGAGGAGTAGGGAAATGTCCAAGCCACAGCTCGTGGTCACCGTGGCCTCCCAGCATTCCCTCCAGGACCTCTTGGGGCCGTAGGGGTCCCGTTTCGCATCCCGTTCCGCTCTCTCTCTCCTCTAGGGGCGAAAGGTGCGTTTGCTGGGGCACCGCTTCCTCGCCCCCCGCCGTAGGGATACGGCTGAGACTGAGCAGCGTTAGATGCCCGTAGGGCGCGTGGTCCGCTTGGGGGAGCGCGGCCTTGGACAGGAGACCAGGCTCGAGAAGCAGCTGCTGAAGGCACACCTATCAAACCAAAACAACAAACATAGTTAGTAAAGAATGAAGAAAGCAAGATCTTTTCAATACTCACCTGGGGGATGCGGAGGCCGTCGAGGTAGACCCGGAGTCCCAGCTCCCGGAGAAGTGTTGTTATTGAACGCGGTGAAAGAGCGAGGTTGGGTGGGTGGTGTGTGCATCCGAGGGTTAGCGGGGTACCTACCCCCGCCGCCACCTTGATGATGGGAGAAGTTCGGCTTGGTGGGTACGGGCGTTGTTGCAGGTGTGCCCAGGTCGCCAGAATTACCTGTGCTCGTGATCTCGCCGTCTTCTTCTGCTTCGGAGGCGACGGATTCCGCGCGTTTCGATGAGGAATAGACGGGCTGGAAACCGTAGCTCACACGAGAGAGTAGGCTGCGAGGCTGGGATGGTGGACCGTTCGGAGTTCTGTCCGGTTGACTGGTCTTCTCTTTGGTGTTGACAGTGGTCACAGACGGAGAGGCAGAACTATGAGGCGGTACAGAAGTGTCGTCTGTGAGCTCGACTTTGGCAGTGACGTCAGGCTGAGAGCGATTCTTATCCTCCGTTGTAGGGGTTTTAGGCATGGAGTGTCCACTGGGACGACTTTGAGTGTCCTTGGGGGGTTCTGGGGCAGCACCAGAACGCTTCTTTACAAAGGTAGGTGAAGCAGGAAGATATCCCACGTCTGGAGCAGTGTCCGAACGCCCATTCACCAAGGGACGCGAAGGAGGAAAATCTGCAGGTACGTTATCAACGTCCATCCCAGTCTCATTCTCTTTAGCTAATTCCTGTAAGGCTTCGGTAGCCTTACTGTCGCTAAACCCTTCCTCCCGTGATGGTTGTGTAGGTGCAAGGCTCTCGCCTTCCGCTTCAACAGTCGCTTCAACAGTCGCTTCTACCTGAGCTGACCCAATGGATTCTGGAGCATCTCGATCGATCGCAGGTACCAACGCAGTTCCTGGCTGCTGAGAGCCCGCGTCCGATGTCGAAACAGTCGCCACAGGGCCGACGGTGATCACCGGAGGTGCGGTAATCTGACTTTCTTCCTTCTGTTTCTTCCTTTTCCGAGAGAGAAAATCGTGAAGCGAGATTTTCTTGGGAGCGTGGAGCTCTGGCAGAGGCGAAGAAGACGTTTTGGGCACGGGCTCTTCGCTAGTAGAGGGAGGAAGAGTTTCTTCACCGATGGTCGATATCTCGACTGGTGGATCAGTAATCTGCTGTACCGGAGAAGCTGAATGCTCTATCGATGTGAGGAGAGGTTCAGGATGAGGGAGGGAAGACTGAAGTGGCGAAGGAGCACGAGGCTTCTGTGGTGATGGTTGAGGGGATGATGCTCGAGGTTTTGAAGCTTCATCCATGCTTTCCGATGGAACTGGCTGCGGTAACTCCTCCGTCGCCTCGAGATCAGAGGCAACAGTAGAAATTTGGGTCTGAGGTTCTGGCACTGAATCTACATCCGCACTGGCTAGGAGCCCCGGTGACTGGATATGTGTCAGACTAGGCGCGGAATCTGGAACTTGAGCTGACTCGTTATCTTGAACACCATCCATTGGAACATCGCCGTCCGCTGGAGGAGGATCACGGGCGAAAAGAGGATCTGAGGGTGTAGCATCAGCTGGCACCGTAAAGATTGTATCTGTGTCTTCAAGGGGACGCGATGGTGATTCGGATTCATCCATCGTGTTCTGTACACCGTGTACAACTTGATCGGGTTCTGCTTGCCCTTCCGCCCCAGCGAGATTGCCCTGAGCCTGAGCCCCCATAGCATCATCCACGATCTCCTCATTAACAGGTATCTCATCTGTCTCTGGTCCTGAAGTCTTCTCGGCCTCCCTCTGCTTGGTTCTGCTGACATCCACAGTAGGTGGCTCGAAGCCAAAGCGATGCTCTTGTTGCTGTCGCAGTAGCGGCGACATGGCAGCTTCAGCCAACAACGACAGACCATCTAGATTAGATAACTGATCTAACGGTGTCCTGCTTACGCTAGGCGACATCGGGTGATGTGCAGGCTGATGAGGAGCTGAGGAGAAAGGGCAAGCTGCGACAAGGGAGAGATGGGTAAGAGGTGGGTGTTTAGGTTGGATACGTCCTGAAGGAGAGGAGTGAGAACCAAGTTTGATTGAGGCCGTAGGTTCTTCATCGACATCCATCGCGGCTCTCAGTGTATCGACGGAAGCACCCTCAACTTCTTGCTCTTTCCTCGATGCCCGGGATGACGGTGGTGATAACCCGGTAATTCCCTCTGAGAATCTAACTCGGTGTTCCCAGTCTTTGCCCAAGGAAGGTGCGTGATGCGATGGGTGTAAGATGGAAGTCAGTTGGTGATGACGAGGGACCCGGTGGTCGTACTGGTGCTGAGAGGGCAGGCTCTCCCGTTCATTGCCTGATTCAGTGTCCAGGCGGAGATGTGCCCCCTGTGCCAGCCCTGAAAGAGAAGCAGAATCTAGACGAGGACGAGGCTTTTGCGAGGTTGATGCAAAAACTGAGGGAGAGGCCGGTGGAAACACAGCACCCCCCGCCTGCTTCAGCGAGGAAGACGAGGACAGATGCGAGGAAGCGTGCTGCTGAGGGAAACCGGCGCTCCCAGGTGAGGCGAGAGACAGGTTAGCAAACTGGACAGACGGCGATACAAGGGGACCCATAAAGGTGTGCTCCTGGTTGAACGAAGGCGCAGAGGATTTGTTGACCTTGGGTTGTGATCTCGCCAAATGGGGTAGGGTGGTCTGGTTGGATGTAGGGAGGGAGGGAGAAGACGTCTTTGGGTAGGGTGTGTTCGACGTAAATGTTTTGGAGGAAAGCATCGGAGGGGAATAGGACCGATTGTCGAGCTGCCGAACTTGACGAGATGGTGCCAAGACTGGGTCATTGGAAGGAGGTAAAGCTGACTGTCCCATCGTAGCTCCTTCCTGTGCACTGATAGTGGCCAAAGTTCTCAAGCTGGGTCCGAGAGGTTTATCGGCGCGACTATCCACGTCGGTATCAGGTGAACTGCGCGGTTTGGAGGTACCGACCGCACGAGAACTCAGGTGGCTCTGAATCGAGACTCGCCTGAGTTTTGGCGGCCTTTCTTCCTCCTCCTCACCATCCTCCCCTTTATCCAGTGAGCCCAAACCCCCAGGATCACCGGGAGGATTATCGTCTGGTTCTGTAGTCTCGTCTATGTCGACATCGACGTCCATTCTGTCACCGTCTATTGATGAGTGCGGAAGCTGCAAAGCACTTGGCACACTAGAGTTACTCCCTACGACAAAAGTGCGTCGCGTCGGCAGAGTACCTGTAAACATGCATCAGATACGGCACATTTGGAAGATCATCAAAGGTGTTCACCTCTTCGAGCGAGATTCATGGGATGAGCATCCTCGTCAGTATCGTCCTCATCGTCCGGCCTGTCAATAGCACGCCCCTTTCCTTTCCTATCCAGTCTGTCGTCATAGCCAACCAGTTCCAGACCGCTCAGCCCACCGCTTCCAAAAGCCTTCTCCCTTGTTCGGAATCCCCGCTTCTTGCCCACCAGTGGGCCAAGATCCACGTTTGGCTTCCTTGGTAGATTCGTCAGGGGATCCACGACAACAGGCTCTGCGCCAGTCTCCATACTCATACCCCCACTTGAGCCTGAAGTACCGGCAAAGTTCGAGGTCGAACTGGATGGATCGCGGGGTGTTGGATGGTGTCCAGCTTCGACGAACGTCGACATCATAGCGAGTGCGCAATCGCTGGCTCTGTTCCCACAAGCACAGGTTGTGAAAGTACTACCCAGAGTATGCAGAATATTGGACATCTGGTGTCGAAGGTGTTCGATGTGGTGAGGTCTAGAGTGTCGCGTCAGTGGGCTACTTCAATGTACGTGAATGAGGAGAGTGATGAATACTGAGGAGGCACTCACGGGAACAAGTTGGGGCATTCAAGGAGAGCCGGGAGACTGTGAACAGCGTGTCCGTCGTCCCATTCCCAACCTAGCACTACCTCTTCATTGGCCTTGAGATCTCGTAGGGAGAACACGCCGAAACTCAGTGTGTCCTCGTCTGGAGTTGAGGAAGACGGTTTGCTCGCTGTTTGTGCTTCAGGACAAAGTATTGGACGCAAAACGGCGTTGGGTTTACATCCACTTCGCACCCATCTTCCCTCGCATCCTGTCGCCCTGGCATCCAGCGTAACTGCCAGGGGAGGGCCGATCAGATGGACGAAGGGTTTGGGCAGACCCAAATGAGCGTAGCAATTCAACGGATCTGATATATATGTTGATGAAGGGGTGACAGTACTTGTGAACGGTGTTATGAGGTTCTGTGAAGGGATAGGAGTGGTAGTGTGGAGGGCGAAGGTTGGCGGTGTGTCTGAGAGGGGGAAAACAGTAGTCTTGGGAGAGCCCGTAGGTGGTCGATTCAACACGACTGGACTGGTTGGGTCTTCGTAGGGAGAGACGGCTGTTACGCCTCGCCAGTGGGCAGCCTGTTTGCGCAGTTTGTCCCTGATATGGGCGTGAGGTACGATATCCTGCGAAATGTGGATGTAAGAGTCTGTCCATTGAGGATCGACTGCTGTAATATCCACTGGGGAATCCTGTCTGTCTGCTATAATAGTTTGGAGAGGAGTTGGTTCTGCTGGGACCACCGTAGAAGCTCGTCGCTTTCGTTTTGTGCCATGAACGCCGTGCTCAACGTTCCCCTTGCGTGGTTTCTTTTCAACACCAGGACTGTTATGCCGTCGCCGTCCGTTTGAACCAGCGCTCTCACCGCTAACATTCCTCATCCCAGCAACAGCGGCCATTCCTCTACCCTGTTCTCGTTCTAGCTCCTCTACTCTTCTCCTCTGCCACCTTAGCTGTTGCTCTTTCGCTCGCACTCTATCCACTTTTCGAGGCGAGCATTCATCGCATAGCCAGAATTCAGGCACTTCAGTTTCGCTGATATCGAAGCACGCTGCGTGGACCCATTTGGAGCATTGGTCACAGGCGATAGAGAAACCGTCGTCGTAGTGGAAGCCACAGATGCACCGAATGGCCTCGGAGTTTCCCTGCTCGTCATCCTGCTCGCTGGTCCCTGTGTTGCTCCCCTCCCGTGCGTTGTCAAATTGAGAGAGGAAGCTAGGTCCTGCTATCGAAAATGTTGATGACTGTCCCGCCTTGTATTGTTGAAAAGGGAGGGCTGAGTCGGGTCTCTGGTGGAAGGATGAAGGGTATTGGGAGAGGGGGTCTAGTGCCGCTTTGACATCATCTTCGAGCATCTGTTTGTCCACTGGACGTCGAGAAGAACGATGGTCTCGACGGTGTCGATAAGTAGGAATCAAACTTGTAGGAGAGAGAAGGAGGGAGAGGGAGAGATTTCTGTTTGTTTTGTAATATTTACATATAACCAGGATGGGTCTTTTTGCCTCTTGCCACCATCTTCATGCCTACCCAAATTCTTTCTCTCTCCCACCTTCATCGCGTCCAGCTCATATGCTCCAGTGCTGGATCGCTCGGCGAGATGACTGCAATGTAGAATGAAGTCCTCCGTCGACCGGGCCACAGCACCCTTTCTCTGAGTCATATGCTCTTCACCTGCCCCTCCAGTCCTTTCTACTATTCCTTTCACGAAGACCAGTCGCACTAGCCCGTCGCCTACCGTTCAATAAACCCAGCTCCAGGTACATTGGAACCGATTGGACTTATACCCGTGTATCGAATCTCAGGTTCTTAGGCCGAAATACCCCCCGTCTTAGTAAAACCTCACCTAACCATTTCAGTGCTCCCTTCGGACTTGTCAGAACACCACGACCCAGCTCTGAATACTACGCCATACAGCTGTGCTTTTTTTTTTTTGGTAGGGACGTTCAGACTCAAGCCTCAGTACTTGTTCATGAATGTGCTTTTCCAAGGCAGGCGGCCAGGGTCATCATATTCCCCAGTGTGCGAGCGGTAGTTCTGGCCAGGTTCTGGGAGTAAACCATGCACATATCAACACTAAGTACTGTTTTTATCCTTCGTGGAGCGGGCTGTCAAACAGGAGAACATTCAAGGAGCATGCAATGGGATTGTCTATAGGGATATCTTGTTTCTCGAGTGCAGCTGTGGATCGGCAAACATGGTTATCATCGACTTCATGTACCCTGTCGATGGTGCAGTGATCCGTAGGATACATGCTTGTCTTCTCCTTTTCGATTCAAGGTTACCAGCTACATGCTACCTTCTGCGCTAGCCAGTACCGCTCAGCGCTCAGTATGTAATCCGAGAGATGCGCAGTACATGTACTATAACAGCTTATGATACAATCCATTCGTCATGATATCTCGCCAACCAATGAACGCTACCTAGCATTTCGATGGAGCACAGAATCTCTGACTGGAAAATTATTTACGATGCACTTTGTACACAAGGTCAAACGAACGGCCACGACTCGCATAGCTCCCTCGAATGCAGAAAGAAGGGATAGAATGTTGTAGAAGGATGTAGATGATTAGTAGTTGAGGCCACTCCATCCACAGCTGAGATTAGTCACAACCATCAAACCCATCTCATCCCTCCACCACCATGGAACGGCAAGGCATTCGTCGTTCAATCCAGTCTTTCATCATGAATCTCGTTGGAGGTAATTCTCACTCAGAGGAAGGTGGTTCAAGGGGAAACTCAGCCAACGACAGCAACAACAATACTGTAGTTGCCACCAACACTCCAAGTACCCATGACCAAGCCGCGACTGAAGCCTTGGGCACCCGAAATCGCGCCAGGGACGACAACGACAACGATTCCATGCCAGGCTTGCAATCTGTATCCAACTCTTCTGATGATGAAGATGACTATCCCGACTCAGACAGTGAGGTCGAAGATCAGATGCTCCCGGGACAAAGACGACGACCGAGAGGGTTGAACGACTTGGACCAGGACCGTGACCGAAGACATCCCTCTCATCGTGTCAACTCTGCGCACGACCCAAGTCTGTTCACACGGCTTGGTGGCTCGTCACAGGGGAGTAACAGCTCTTTGCCACCTTCATCTAGGCAGTCAGCAACTCCTTCTGGCAGTCACACCCCCTCTGGCGCCGACGACCCAAATCTATTCACACGTTTGGGCCTGGGCACGTCCGCTGGACCACAATTACAATCCTCCACTCTTGGTCCTCCTCCTGCTCACCCAACAGTACCCCCACCCCCTCCTCCCAGACACAATGGTGTTACTTTCGAAACTGGTGGGATGGCGATGCAGTTCAACATCGACCAGAGTGGACAGCTCAATGTCGTAAATACGCATCAACTACCACCTCACCACCATCATATGCCGGACTTCCAGCACCAGCACCATCATCAACCTGGTACGATGCCACAGCGAGGCCAGGGTGTAAATCCCAATTTTGCGGCCCAGTACCCTAATCTAGCCACCCTGTTTTCGAACATGTTTAATAGAGGTCCCACGGATGCTCCTCCACCAACCAACCCCGATCGCGACACTCCAATGCCAGCTACCGGAAATACAGGCCCTACCAACGGCGCTCCTGGGAATCCCGATCCCACCCCGAATCAGTTTACTGGTGCCCAGGCTTTCCTGAACTCTCTCTTTCGTTCAGAGATCCCTCTCTTCCAACTCGATCTCGCAGCACTCGGCGATTTTGGGAGGGATGTCGATGATGTGGATAGAGCGCGTATGATGATTGATCACCTTACCGTTGTACATCCTGGTTTGGTGAGGCGGTTGGAACGAGTGGCCAAGATACTTGGAGGAGAAGGTAGTAGCGATGGTATGGGTCCTGGGGACGGCGGCTGCGCTATCTGCTGGGAGAAGCTGTTGCCCGATCCTGACCAGCAGCCTGATGCACTTTCAGCAGTCCCAGCGACCACCAATAACGATGCTGCTTCATCCATCAATGCAGATTCTTCCAACGCCGCAGCTGCACCTGCAGAACCGTCAACTGTGTCAACTCCTGCCGAGAATAAGATCATTGCTCTACCTTGCTCGCATATATTCCATTCCGAGTGTTTGGTGCCGTGGTTCTCGAAGCGTATGCAGACTTCATGCCCCACGTGTCGGTTCCAGCTTGATCCTGAGCGGCTGACTGAAGGATTTGGAGCCCGAGAAAGGAGGAGAAGAGAGAGAGAGGAAAGGCAGCCAACAGCGGCACAAGTACCAGGCGAAGCAGCAGCGAACGTCAATCCTGAGCGCCCGGAGGCCGCTACACGCGATGTTCGCTCAGATTCTCCCCCTCCTTTGATCAATTTAGATCAACCAGAGGGCGCACGAGCAAATGACCCAAACCGGCGAGAGGATGGTGTGTCAATCCATCGTTGCCTTCTTTTACTTTATTCTTACTAACTAGATGCGCTTCCTCAGCAACACCCCCGCAAGCTGACCCCGAAGTCAGAGGAGTGTTTCCTACCCTGATCATTGTAGATGTCTTGGATGGTGGTGAGTGTTAGTGCTCATTGCTTTTTCCCTTTGACCGGCCAGTTCCTTACTCCCCCCCTCCTAGTACCACCACCCTCTACAGCACAGGATAATGCTGCTCCCACAGCTGCCCATACGCAGGATGGCATGGTAGTCGACTCTGATCCAACCCCTGGTACTCGACCTGAGGAATCTAGTAACACAGTTTCCACACGGACTGAGCCCCATCCTCAGCAATCCGGTTTGCCCACGCAAGTTCCACAGCCCGCCGCTGAAGCACAAGTACCTCCTCTACCTCACTCACCCTTTCTCTCGCAGCCTGATGCCCTCGTCATGGACATGGAGCTGGACTTGAATATGGTAATTGACGATTCCATCAATGGCGATCAAGAACAACTTCCGGCAGGCCCACGTCGTGATACTGGCCCCTCTCTTCCCCCCTTCCAGCAATTGTTTGGTGATCTTGCCCCTCTCCCAACAGCGCCAGCGGCTGGTCAGACGAGTGGATCACAGAATAATGCTACAGGCTCAGGTAGCAGGAACGCGCCGTTGAATACTCTCCCCTTCCCCTTCCCTTCCTTCACTGCGAACGCAAACAACATTGCTACAGGCCCTGCCGTAGGACCGTCCGTAAGACCTCCCGTCACTGGTATGCCCGTTCCTGGATTTCCTCCCCCTAGGACGTCACCTACTGGGACGAATCAAGGCGACACTGACCCCCCTATGCAAACTATCCTACGTCTAGCGCGGGAGTTCGCTCAATCTTACGCCCATGCAAATGGTCGCAACAATGCGGCTGCACCTGGGTCACAGCCTGGTGCGATGAACGCAACACCGTTCCCTTTTGGTGGAATCCCTCTCCCTACTACTCCAAGGGCTCCCTCTCAGCGGCCGACTCCCAATACTGCCCGTCTTACGCCTCAAGAGGCTGCAGTAGCGGCAACACAAGCTATACTAAACCAAGGACGTTTCCCTGCGATGGGTCCTTTGATGGGTCCTACCATGGGTCCAGACGGTATGGGAGGGTTTGTCCTTTCTGGTATGATTTCTTTGGCTGGGCCTGGGGGCGTCCGTCAGGATATCCCATTACCTCCTAGACACTTTCCCAGCCTAACGAGACATAATCACCAAGGCATTCCTGTACCACCACCTCAGAACGCATCTCCACCGCCTCCACCGCACGCACCTCCTAGTCCACCACTACCGCATCTAGCTAATCCGCAACGCGGTATCCCACCCTTCGCGCCTTTGCTAAGGGATGCCGCCATTGCGACGCCCACACCTGCAATGGCGCATAGTTTGGCTCAGGGCCCCACAAACCAACCTGTAACTCCTGGTACCCCAGTACCTAATAATGTCGCGCTGCCATCTCCTCCCTCTCAGAATGGCCTAGCCCCTGCAGGCCCCACGCCTCCAGCTCCGGCCAATGGAGCACCTGACCCTCTGTTCTCCCGTAACAACATACTTGACCTATTCATGGGTGGCCCCAACGCATTCAGTGGTCCAAATATACGCCCAAGAACTGGCGCTTTCAGAGACTTGCCAGAGTTCGAGGGATTCTTCGATATGCCCCCTCCCTTGCCTCGTCGGCCTCGGAAGGATTGGTCTGTTCCTGCTGCTTCTGGCCCAAGCCTCAGGCAGAGAGTGGAGAAGATGGAGAGGGAAGCTATGCTCAGGTGCTCTGATATCAGCTGTGGTATCGGTCCGTCGGATGAGGAACCAGATATATGCCTGGGAGAAGACGGAGCGGTCAAGCTAGTCAGACAGATATCGATACAGGAGTGTGAAGGGTCTCCAGAGAAGAAAATCGCTTGTGACCATACGTTTCATCCTGCTTGCCTGGTCAGTGCTGAACGTGCTCAGTGGAAGGGAGACGAGGAAGAACACATAGATGAGGAAAGCAAGGTAGATGTCAGTTGTCCTGTGTGCCGAAGCTCCGGGTTCGTCCTGGCGACGGACTGGCGAGAGGGCGCAGCAGCTCTCTAATCTCTCCGCATCTCTATCCTCCACCTCCATCCTCCACCGAATCTGATACTGTAATTTATTCGGTCCTTGTCCACGAATATCCGTCATATTCTCTGTAATTTTTTTTACCGCTTTTGTTTTGTCTCCCTTGCTTTGTCGCCACGCAGAAGTTCTCCCAGTCACTGTTTTCGCTACAATCATCACAGTAATAACATTCCGAAATACTATAGAGATGTTTCTGACGTACATCCTTCTGAGTCTTCATCCAAACAAATGAGGACAACAAAGGTGGAAGACGAACTTGTGGTCCCGCTACACATGTAACCACTACACACGCGAATTGGTTGGTAGCTCTAATGCATATTTCGTCTGTGCACGATGGAAAAATACCTGACAGAATCACATCCGGGTCTGCGCCCTCCTCGTTAAATGATCAAAAGAAGCGAAAGGTGGTGCGAGTAGACTTTTGTGAGGACCTAGAGCGTGAATTATGCCCCCATCTATTATTCCTGTGTATATTAAAACAGTCGTCCCGTTGGTTACGAATAGACACCCGGGTTTGGTCTGTCAATGTTACAAGCCTTGATACTCATTTATTCGAGACTGCTCAGGATGTCGAGCTCAAATTTGACCTAGGTAAAAGCATCTACGCAACAACATTCCCTCTCCGCGTCTGGTATCCCCGAGATTCCCCAAGAATGTTTATCCCAGGCGCAAAAGGATAAGCCCAGGGGACCACCGAATTTTCTTGCTTGAGCTCGAGTAATGTAGGTGATACATGCAGTTGTCCTGCATCATGCCTCGAAGGATGTTACTCGGACTTTAGGATTGATTTCAAAACTGAAGATGGTGAGAGGCGGACCAGACTGGATGTACCAATGAAATGAGGCGCAATAAATTGAGGATAGTTCTTGCTTCAAGCTGCAGGATGTTAACTGTTCTTGTGGCTGAAATCAGCCCCAGATCTATCATCTCATTATGCGGATCTCTAAGAGTACAAGCACTCTAATATCTGTCTATTCAAGGCGTCAATGTAGTAGGAGCTCTTTCATCTGGAGAGCTGATGAGGACAATATTTTATCTAGAATGGGCGAGGAAACTCACCGTTTCATACACGAAGAAAGATGTTGCTATACTGGGAGCAACTTTCACTAAAAAGCGGTGCATTAGTAGTCGGCAGCGCAAAGGAAGACGTGAAACCCTACATAGGTTTGGCCACAGTCCCCGGTACAGGCCTTGGATACCCTCTTGGCGTAATATTGCGCCGAGCGCATCCAGAGCACCACTATACTTTCGATCCAGTGGTCCTGCACTCATTCCGGTTACTTGCATTTTCCTGCGCAGCACCTGTCGGAGCAGCATTGATAAGTGTTGGGATAATGAGTTAATTGCTAGCATACGTCAAAAGGGTAGGTGAGGGTTTGAGAGCACGCTCCTAACCAAGTTGTGAGTATGGCATCGGCACCTTGAAGTATAAACAAACCTGCCAGTGCGCCGCATCCGAGCTTCCGTAGAACGAGAAAGTCATCGACGCCGGGGGGTGTTATCAGACCTCGTAAGAGTTCGTATGCTGTAAATGACGGCTTAGGCGTGTTAGGTGCAACAGAATTTCTCGTCTTACTTACCAGCAAAATTGATGCCTACATACGGCGCAACGCCGACTGCTGTAGTTACGAGACCGCGATACAATCCTCGGATACCACCCTCTTCACGCA
Source organism: Agaricales sp. HM26-F1 (assembly GCA_002718315.1). Lineage (NCBI taxonomy): Eukaryota > Fungi > Basidiomycota > Agaricomycetes > Agaricales > Agaricales sp. HM26-F1. Next base: position 1,187,872 of record NIBX01000147.1, read on the forward strand.
TGACTTTCCGTGTCATTCCCCACATAGATAACTCTAGAGGTGTGTAGGCGGGTTTTTGTGCTGTGGACGGAGTTGAAGCTGAGGTATGATATCCAGAGGCAAGGGGTGCAGCGTTGTTAGCAGCCCGTGGTGGTATTGGGGGGGCAGTGCGGGCCATGGTTGCGGTAGCAATCGACAATCGAGACCGAACCAGATCTAGAGGATATGTGGTGCTCTATAAACTATAGTTTGAGAGTGAGAGATGTACGGGTTGTAGCAAAAGACTCACCACAGAAGTGATACCCGCTAGCGCTCCGCTCAACAATCGCTTGGGTGTGTCTAATTCGCTGCCGTCTCTTGTGAAAAACTGAGACGCTCTACTGAGTAGTGGCATTGGAGATGTATGTGAGATCACTGACCTTTTTCAGCTGCTCATAGGTGGTGAACTGTACAGCGCTATATGTCCAAGGAATGAGCAATGTCCTAAGAAATAACTACAGCAGGAAGAGACACCTGTAAGGCATAATCCTGAGGCAGTTAATGCCATTGCCCCTCATGTAGCCAACCAGTCCTTCTTCTTTCCACATACGAACAAGGCTTCGCCAGACTCCTTTGTACTGGACGTCCGAATTTCGCGGCTGTACCTGTCTGGGTTACGGTGAAATCGAGTTATGAGAGGGGTATAGCTGCTGCCGCGTACTGTATGATTTTCAGCCTCTCTAGTGGACTAACCACTGTTCTGGAGGCAGCACCTGCCACACCACCTGCCAAGAAGTATGACCGAATTTCTGGAGTGAGGAATGATAGAATGGAGCTTTTTTTCAACTGCTCAGGGGGCGATGCTGAGGACGGGGAGGCTGCCATTGTATGTTATAGGTTGTAGAAGAACAAAGAGGTCGCCAGTGTGATGAAGAAGTCTAAGAGGTGCTAGTGGAAGATAGGCGGGTGTTTGTATTACGGATTTAGGTGTTTAGCGGAACTGTAACAGAGGTACTGCTGGTTGCACCTAAGTGACTTCGGAACGAGTGCCGTGTATCAAAAGGAAAGGATAAATGGTAGCCGCCTAGCAGATAGATGGAGATGGACGGGTAGTTGTACGAGATTGCTCGGTGAGCAGACTCGACAGAAACGATGGAGAGAGAGTGAAGCTGGGAGCTTCGAGGTCAAATAGTCACATGATCATATCTCAACTTCTTCAAGAATCAAGTTCCTCACTGCTCAGTCTGTGCTTGTGGCCCTTCTGCCTATCGGTGCTCGTATCTCGTCGGGATCTGCCCCTTATCTTGCTTCGTAGTCCCTTAAAGGTTTAAACAACATGGGGCGAGGTATACTACTTACTTCCAATTTGCCCCAACTCCAAAACCTCATCAAAAGAGACCCGGAGGCCTACAGAGAAGAATTTCTACAACAATACAGTCACTACTCGAGCATTCGTCAGTTGTTCGAGTCAAATCCTGATGAACAGGCACAAAATTTTCGGGAGCTAGTTACTTTCATATCCCATGTACGTCTCGTGAAACCACCCTCGATACTTAGCTTGATACGATCTCACTACAAGGTTGCCCAATGCTACCCAAAAGAGACCGCTGCCTTCCCCTCGCAGTTATCCAAGCTTCTCCTCGAGAGCTATACCTCTTTGAGTCCGGATACCCGCAAAACACTGGTCCAGAATCTCGTCATGTTACGGAACAAGAATGTGATAACTTCCATTGAGTGAGCAAAGAAGTCAGTATAACACATTCTACGCCAGCCCATCTAACCAAAGCTACTCAGTCTCCTCCGCACACTCTTTCCTCTCCTCCCTAGGACTACGTCGTCATCTCTGCGATCCTTCATACGGAAAACTATTCTGACAGATATCAGAACGGCAAACATGAAATCTCAAAATCATAAACTGAATCGTGCAGTTCAAAGCATGTTATTCAGCATGGTGGAGAGCGGAATGCAAGGTGAAGTCACTGGTGACAAAGGCAGGCTTAGGGGGAAGGTCGGTGACTCAGGTCCAACCAACGATCCTACGTCGCACAATGGCTCTGAAGCCATGTGGGCTGTTATCTTAACCCAGGAGCTTTGGAAGAAGGGAATATGGTACTTCACTCGATGTGCCTGCGCGGCGCTTAAGAACTCATTAGTATCACAGGAAGGACGCTAAAACCGTCTCCATTGTTGCGCTAGGATGTTTTCATCCAGTCATGAAAGTTCAGAGTGCATCGATCCACTTTTTCTTGGGTAGTGAAGACGATGATCATGACAGTGATGACGAAGGGGAACCCGTAAGCCAACCCTTCCCATATCCCTGTCGTCGACCTTTGAGCCGATTCTTTCCTAGGATGTTGACGTCAAAGGTCTACAACACCGGCATGAGATCAACAAAAAGACACGTAGCGGGGAGAAAAAGCTCCTTAAACAACTAGTGTCAGCTAAGAAAGTGAGTACATGCTGAGTTCATATGAATTAGTTCTAACATGGGTGCAGAAACGAAAGAAAAAAGCTATCACGACATCTGCGAACTTTCCTGCCCTCCAACTGCTCAACGATCCACAGACTCTCGGTGAAAAATTGTATGATATGCTGAATCGCTACGACAAACGGTTCTCCCTGCCTCACAAAATTTTGATCATGAATCTTCTCTCGCGGGTGATGAGCTCTCATCAACTCTGCATCCTCGGATTCTACACCTACATCCTCAAATACCTAACTTACCACCAACTAAACGTGCCGTCTATTCTTGTATCTTTGGCGCAATCCGTTCATGAACTTACTCCACCCGATGCGTTGACAACTGTCATCAGGAAAATTGTCAATGAGTTCGTGCATCCCGGAGTTGGCAGCGAAGTCATTGCTGCTGGGATAAATTCTGTGCGGGAGATTTGTAGGCGGCAGCCATGGGCCATGGAGGAGGACCTTCTCGGTGATCTGATAGAGTACCGCAAGAGCAGGGACAAAGCAGTCGTTGCTGCCTCTCGTGGTCTTTTGCAGCTTTACCGAGAAGTTAACCCTGGCCTATTGAAGAGGCGGGAAAGAGTGCGTACCCTAACGTTCTCTGTAATTCTGACTAAGATATTCTATTCAAGGGCAAAGAGGCATCGATGGGCATCGCTGGTGGTCAACAACCACTACCATTTGGTCACACTGCCGAGGCCGCAGTTGATATCGAAGGTTTAGCGCTGCTCGAAGATCACTTCAAGGCTCTCCGCGGAGAAGAGGAGGGACCTATGGACGAAGACGATATCAAGGGATGGGAGGTTGAGAGCGATTCCTCTGAAGAGAGCTCAGAAGATGAAGATTGGATCAATGTTGAAAGTGATGGCGACGATCTGGTCATCAGCGACAGTGAGGACGAGGCGGAGAACAAAATTAGTGAACAAAATGACGAAGCAGAGAAGCGGATATCAACGCTTGCTACGACAAAGGTAACTTCTAACATTGTCTACCGTTTTCGCCCACGTTGAAATTGCCTTGTGCCCAGATTCTGACCCCTGCCGACTTTTCACTACTCAACGACCTTCGGTTACAAGCCGCACAGAAGGCTGTTGATGCTGGCGGTGGCTCAAAAGCTAAACGCAAGCTGGCCACGCTCGAGGCACAGAAAAAGGCCAACGCTCAGGATGCACCGCAGGACAATGCGTTTATATCTGAACTCGACATACTGGGACCACGTAAGAAGGCCAAGGCTAATTACGAGGAGCGAATGGAATCGATCGCCAAAGGTCGAGAGGGTCGAGAAAAATTCGGATCGCAAAAGGGGAAAAGACGGAAGGACGGTGCAGCAGGGAGCACGACGAACAAGGAGAAGGCCAGAAATAAACCTATCATGATGATCATGGGCAGTGGTAAAGTCAGAGGGAAGAAAAAGAGCAGTCTGCGCGACAAACAGCTCAAACTAAGGAGACATACAGAACAAGCGAAGAAGGCACACCATTAATCTTTTTCTATACTCGTCCACAGTGTATTCTACCTGTCGTTCCGTTGATTCTATTTTTCGATTAAGGTCACCCAAAATCACTTTCTTGTTCAGATTCTGTCAGGACCAACTACTCAAGTCAAAATTGGTGGATATGGTATTCATTGCGTGCTAAGATGCGGTTGAATCACTACAATTTGTTACAGTCCATGTGCGGTGACTGAGTAGTGCCCTTGGGCGTATCGAATGCTTATGGCGCTTCACCTTGGCATTGCCCTTGCTCCAGCCTGCCTAAGGCCTTTCGTTGTAGTGCGCCTTGTTCTGAAATCTGAGGTTGATCTCGAATTTGGCGGAATACCACGTGACTCGTTTCACCTCTTGAGGCTCTCGCCCACCCTTCGCAGATTTTGGAGTTAGCTGCAGCAGCGATGTCAATGGCTCTGTCTCATTCATCTTTCAATCCTCTAAAAGCCCTCTTCTCGGACCTAAGCTCCCTACCTTTAAGGACATTGCTTTCTCCGTTTGGCCCCCAGCAAAATGTGCGAGCACTACCTTCAGCGTCAACATCTACCTGCACACACTATACATTCAACGCAAGTGCAGAAATACGGCATTCTCTGCTCGGCTCTCTACTCGAGTTGTTTCCACCCTTTCTACTTGCCGTACCGAAGAAGAAGGTTTCTCATTCGCGCAAAGCAATGCGAGCTGCGAATAAAGGGCTGAAGGATAAACAGAGTACGTTGATTCTACTGCCTTATTCCTCAGCCAGCCCGTTTCATACCAAATGGCCTAACAGATATTGTCAATTGCCCTGCCTGCGGCTCTCCAAAACTTGCCCACCATCTTTGTGCGAATTGTTATACATTCTTGAACCGCCAGTGGAAGCAAAGTGTCAAGGGTAGAGACAGTATCCCGGATCTGCCATAGTGACTTGCTCAGGTAGCTACCAATATATTCGCTCTCCATGTAAAATTCTAATGAAACCAAATTTTGTCTTCCTGCTCCAAGACATCCCAGAGTGCCCAGCTGGACCTACACACATCGCTGTACACTCAATTTCAAGAATTTCGTGTTTCTCTATATCGCTGTGCTCCCTAATTCTTGCTAACCAATAATTTTAATACTTTGATTATTCTGTTGTGGTGGACAATGCTTCGTGTCTTGTCGCCTGTCGGATCCACTTTTTCTCGCTGTTCAGTGCATCCAGCACTTCCTCGCTGCCACCAACTGTGAGTTCTGGCGAGATTCTACACATAACGCACGCATCTACAGAACCAAAAATTACTAGTTTCCAAGGTCGAACTTGTTATTGTTCATCAGCCAGTGTGACTACGCTCCTCATCCACGGCCTATGATCTAAGTGCTGCGAAGAACGCATATATAGCGTCCGTTCTATTGACTTGGTGCTATTTTTTGAGTACCCTGGATCTGTTCTTACTGTGCTCCGGCGTCGCTTTGCAGTCTTGCCAACTTGGAGGTATGTTCGTGTCTCCTTTAACAGGTTTTGGTGTCGAAGCTAAGTTTTCAAGTTTTCCCAGTTCGTCCCATGGATCTTTCCGTAGGTGTTATGTAGTGAAGGATTGACAAAGCGCTTCAACGACTTAGAGTATTTTTTTGCGTTTAGTTGGTCATTCGTAGGAACTCTAATTTGACTTGACCAAGGACCACGGTATGAAAAGGACTAGAATATCGATCCTTCTTTCCCTCAAACATGGCAACAGTGATAAGCTGGGATAACTTCATAGTCTTGCATCACTGATTGGGCGCGGTTTTCGTGAGACCGTCGCAAGGAAAATTGGATCTCACCAGACTCGAAAGTCTGGGGAGACTATGTCACTTTCTCGATAGAACGTTAAATTCTCGATAGAACGTTAATATCTCGATAGAATGTTAAATTCTCACTAGAACGTTAAATTCTCACTAGAACGCTAATTTCTAACGAGATCTGCTATTTCTCCCTTGATTCTCATGAAATCTATTGATCTGGTCAGAAAAAGGTAAAACAAATCCATCCGTTGCAAAATACAGAGAAAACAGTGGGATTCAACACACCAAGAAATGCAATGAGCAAATATGATATTACGATAGGGAAAACTATACATAGAGCAAGATAGAGTGATCTACAGTAGTTAAATATACCATATTACTGCTCAGTATTCCGTTCAACAGTCCCCACACCATCTACTCGTTGCCCATGCCATCCTGCAGCCTTGAAAGACGTGGAACCTGCGCTTCACACTAAATCAGATTTGAAGACAATCTAGGAATGGAGTAGATACTTACTGAGAAACAGCGACCGAACAGACCAGCTCATTGTGTGTACACAGGTTGACGGCGTCAACGATAGATATTGAAAGCGACTGGAGACGGAGCAAGTCGTGGAGGGCAACGAGGATAGAGGGGGTGTGAGGCAGGGGGGAGGAAGTCAGCCCAAGCCCTGTATCTGGGTTTGCCCAAAGTCAAAACCGCTAGCTCCAACGGCACAGGAAATAGGATGGAGACCACAGCGATCCCTTGTTGATTTGTTGGCTAGAAACGGACAGGCGAGACGAAGGGGAGAAAGGAGGGACGGAGGATGACAGAGAGGGAGGGAAGGGAGAAGGGAAAGGGAGGGATGGCGAAGAAGAAAGAAGGGGCTTTATATATGAGAGGCTGAGAGGAAGCTTGTGATTATAGAATTGGAACTCCGATGAGCCAGAGAAGAAGCTCACCTGCCATTTCGAGATAACGACGTCATCGATGTCTCGGAACTTCGGTGGTTCTCCGGAGTTCGCACCGGACATCCGTACCCCATTTCTCTAAAATTTCTACACAAAGTTACATACTTGTTTCGTGACGATCTTGCTAGATATAGAAAAGTCTCGCGAGAAAAGCCACGATTCTTCTACCCTAACCTAGATTCTCGCGAGAACCCGCAAGTCTCGCCAGAGTCGGTTTTCTCACGACGATCTCACGAAAAGCGTGCCAAACCAGTGATGTGGTTAACGCGGTATCAGCTGTGGATCTGGTTTTCCGTTATACTGTGCCCGGGTGTTGAGACGTCCTTCTCTGTGCCCATATATTTAGAAGTGCCCTTTCTCCGATATGCGCCATACTGTTATTTAAGCTCGAGTACTCAGTGAGATGGCGCGTATACATAATACAGACGAGAGGGACTTTGGGAGGAAGCCTCAGGAAGTTCTGGAGTCCGACAAATTGACCCTGGTCAAGTCATATGACCGTATCTGTATATACTTAGCGAACTCAATCTTCGGGGTTTGGTCCTTGGGTCCTGGACTTCTTCGAAATCACTATTCGCTTCTGATTTAAAAAAGGGGCTGGGGAGTCCTCAAATTCTCCGTGTTTCCTACACAGTTACTGTCAAATCAAAACAGTTTGCATCTCCAGCAAGAACTTGACTAGTAGCTCGCCATGGGAAAGAACTCAGCTCCTGCCGTAAAGGCACCCACAACTCAGCAGGGTTTGCGACTTCGCAATACAACTCTACTGGTCGTCTCACTCGTTCTGGCCTACGCGCTGCACAAACTGTACTTTAATGAGAAGCACTACATCATCTGCTCCAAAACTGGGATATACACTCCTACGCCGGAAAGAAACCACATTGCTGTAGCGCAGTGCATGTTTGTTGAGGAGGACAAGGTCATAGCTATAGGTGCTCGTGGTAAGTGGGTTCTTGTCCATCCTATCGCCATCTTGTGCTGAGTGAAATCTGTAGATAGTGTTCGATCGCAAGCTCATTGGTGGTCACGTACCAAGTACACGCCCGGAAACTCTATCATTGTACCAGGTCTTGCGGGTACGTTTCTGGTCAGCGAACCTCAAAGACCCCGCGCATTATATTGACGAGCTGTTAGATTCCCATGCACATATTTTGGAATATGGGTTCAAAATGCAATTGGTGCTGGACGGCGCGAAATCCATCGAAGGTCTGTCCGATAAAACCAGAGGAGCCTAGAACGTACCTCATACAGCATCCAACTAGTAAAGAGGTAATCCAACGGGTCGAGCAATATGTCATAGCTAGACCCGACGTACTCAACGACAAAGATGTATGGATCCAAGGCATGGGCTGGGATCAGACCCGATGGGAGGGTGAACAATTTCCTACTGCAGTTTGTACCCTTGAGTATATTGGAAGAGGACTCGTACGACTCAATTCATCTCTAGGAAGACCTAGTGACGCCACTGCTCAAAGACAGGCCTATACTTCTGGTTCGTATAGATGGGCACGCGAACTGGATTTCACCACGCGTCCTGCAAATCATGCAAGAGGACTCAAGCATACCAAATGTTGACGGCGGCATAGTCTTGCGAGATTCTCGTGGGGCCCCGACTGGCAAGTCCCTCGTATTATTCTCTCTCTCAACATGGCTAATATGATTGTCACTTAGGCATTTTTATCGATCAAGCCATGGCACTGATACCTCGTCCTCCCAGGACTCATGCCCAACGTCTCGAATACTTCGAGCTGACGATGAAACACGCCATATCTGTCGGACTCACATCCATCCACGATGCTGGTGTTGAGTTAGATGACATAGAATTTTTCAAGCGGTGAGGCAAAGCCTTCACTCTATATCGCCCGATGAGTCTGACTACTTCATGTCCACGAAATCTGCAGGCAGTCCGCTTCTGGAAATTTACCCGTCTGCTCTCTTCTCCTAATATCCACTGTCTTGTTACTGAGTCGACATGCAGATACGACTATATCTGATGTCTATGCTGCCTCCCGACGTTGCTGATTTGGCTGCTGTATCGATCCCTCGGCTCGAAAATTACGGGAAGCATGGTCGGCTGAATTTGCGCAGCGTAAAACTTTTCATGGACGGTAACACCACTCTCTTACTTCCTTGAATTAACTAGGATGTGACCATTTTCAAGGTGCTTTGGGCTCGTGGGGTGCGGCTCTCATCGACCCATACACCGATAACCCTACTGAGAGAGGGTTGGTCATGTACACTTCCAAGAAGATTCGTGATGTTGTCACAGCTCTCTGGAAATCAGGCTGGCAAGTCGTGAGTCCTCCGTTTTTTTGAGGCGGCAATTATGACCAGTGACAATGAGTTCCTTTCGCAGAATATCCACTGCATCGGCGACCGCGCCAACAATATGATCCTGGATGTCTATGAGAGCATCCTCAGGAACACAAACACTCCGATCAATGAAGCATCAAAATGGAGGCCTAGAATCGAACACGCCCAAATCATGACCTTGAGTGACCTGAAGCGAACGGGAGAGCTGGGAGGCAAGTTCTGTCGGCATTTTGCTTGGTTCATTGTACTGAGAGAGATTCCGCTATAGTCATTCCCAGTGTTCAGCCAACGCACGCGTAAGTACCGTTCGCCGTTCTCGGGTACCGTTCCTAACTCCTAGTCATCAGTACTAGTGATATGTGGTATGCTGAACGACGACTGGTTAGCACCAGTTCCGCCTTCATCCTCAGTATGTTATATCTAATCTATGTGCTTCAGGGTCCCGAACGGATCGAGGCAGCCTACGCGTACAAGACTCTCCTTGAGTACGAGACATTTTCATGTATCTTCACTTTGCGCTGACAATCTCTTTTCTGGGTCCGCTTAGTGGTTCGCCAGGGGGTATCCTCCCGTTAGGGTCTGATTTCCCTATCGAAGGTATCAACCCTCTTCTTGGCTTCTATGCCGCGGTCTCGCGTCTTTCAACGTCAGGTACTTCGCCAAACGGAACAAGCGGATGGTATCGTACCTCTTTGTCCTCGTCAATGTCTGATTTGGCTGAATACCCAGTTCAACAGGTACCCGTCTCAAGCTCTTACCCGTGGCGAGGCTCTTCGAGGGATGACTTACTCTGCGGCTTACGCTTCCTTCTCAGAAGGAGAGATTGGCACCCTTGAAAGAGGGAAAAAGGCAGATTTCGTGGTCCTGGACGAAAATATCATGGATGAGTTACAGCCGTTAGGTGACATACTCCGCACTAAGGTCATTGCAACAGTTGTGGATGGGCGGTTCGTTTATGGAGACCTCTGAGGCCCATTAGTTGTGGCATGTTGCACAAACCTTGGATCTAAACTATTGATTTTACTTTGTTTCTCCACTGTTTCGCACAGCGAGGATCCTGATGATAAGACCTTGCTATGTACAACACATACAACAAACTGCACTGCCAAGACTCGAACATCAACGACAACACAGAGCAAGACAAGAATGAGAGCCTGATACAAGAGATGGGACGATAAAGTTAAGGGTGTAACGAGGCCGGGCGAGTATAAGAGTAATGGTACGAAACCGAGGTGAAAGGACGGTAATATTGGTGATGTGATATGTAGGTAGCGTGTGATGGAGGGCGAACGAGATTGTGAAAACGCTCTGCCACGGTAGGACCGTATGCATCTAAGATCCCTTGGGAGCTTCTTTCCAGGAGATGGCCTGTGATGGAAAGCATACTGTTTAGTAACATTTCCACTTGGTTTGTCAAGGGACTTCCGATCGCGGGAACGAACCTGCTCTTCACCCATAGCGCTGACGATGGTAACAAGAAGATCTTTTCCTTCGTCGAATGCACTCGAGATTTCTTTACCGAGATCACTGTCCGGGACTTTAACATCGTCCTTGGCAGTGCCGTCCGTAGTCATGAGGTTGAGGAAGCCGTCATCGATGTTGACCTGGGTGAGGGTTAACCTTCCTGATTGAAAGGATAAGGGATCAACAGTCTACTCACAAGTTGGTATTCGTTACGCTGAACGTTGGGAACATCCATGTTGTGGGTCGAGGGAGAAATATCTTCCTGTGGGATGAGATGAGCGATTACTGATGATCACCATCAGAACAATGAGACTTACCATCTTTTTCCCGGTGAAGATCTACAGTTGTCAAGTCGCAAGTTAGATGCGAGAGAAGAGACTATAAAAAACAGGGAAGCGCACATCGATGGCGACAAGATGGACTTTGGCGTGCCCGTGCTTGCCAGTTTTGGAGGTTGACATCTCCACGATCTTGCAAGGTCGATCTTAGGGAGAAAAAGTAGATTAGATAGATTCCAAGGATTTAAAAGAGTGTATCACTTTTGATCACAACATGTCCATTTTTGCGAAGAGCAGAGCATTGCATAGGGTAGGTGGTGGAAGCACCAGCATTGGCCTAAAGGGCGATGCAAACGACCATGATTAGTTCCTCCATCCGAGGTTGATCGCGATCGAGCTCTCAGAATAACTCACGCCCTCGAAGGTCTGGTTGTGTTGCTCATCGTCAGACATTATGAAAGTAGAAGGAGGGGTGGAGGTGGTAGACTTTCGTGGGAGATGGGAGGAGAGAACAAATCAGTTTTCCTCTATTTTTCTGTTGGCCACTATCTGACCTTTTTTTAATCTCCGCACCGTCCTACCCATGCTTTGTCAGCTGCTGCACCTAGACTTAACCTCCACTGTTATGCATCCGTTCGGTATCAGCCCTGTTTGCCCACGATGTTCTAAGCTAGTTTATGCTGCTGAGCAGGTATGCCAGTCCCTTTATTTGATTCTTTCCTTCTCATTGTCTCAGGTAATGGGTCCAGGTAGGAAGGTACGCGATCATACCCCACGCCCCATGTTATTCATCTCGGCTTAAGATGGCTGGTTACACTAGTTATATCACAAGGTATATTATCTTATCGTATGCACAGGCCCTTGGAAGATTACTGACATCAATTTTAGCCTTGCCTGGCTTGTATGTCTTGCAACAAGCGATTAGATTCACATTCTTTGGTTGAGCATGACGAAGAAGTACGTGCAAATACAACCGTGTGGTGTCACACCTGATGAACTTCGAAACAAACGGTTTTCCTTAGCCTTATTGGTACGCTCACCAGGCTCTCCGATTCATCATCCACCTCTAAAGTTACGCTACTCGATAATTTACAGCAAGATATGCCATGTCAAGCACTTCGGAACTCGGGACCTACGTCATGCTAATCTTCCCCAAGCCCTCCCGCCAATGCCAATCGACATAGCTCCACTAGCTCAGAGGGCTGGCTCTCCCAGTTCTCCATCTGAGGATCCAGCGACACTGGACGAGTCAAACAGTCTTGCATGTAAGCATGCTCCTCTTCTCTCCTGAAACGTCGCGCGCACATATCTCATTCATCGTTCAGCCCCAGTCAGGGCCACTGTGTCTATATCTACCGGCAATCTACTCAGGCCCAATACACCTCTGAGCCCTACCAGAGCCGCGTTCTCCATGCGCCCCGCTACCACGGGAGAGCTCACTTCCAAGCCACTCACTCGCACTGCAACGGGTACCCGATATGGTAACGTTCTTGGTAACGGTGACAACCTGACAAACAGCCCGTCACCTAAGAAATGGGGTTCCGTGAATCCTACTTGTCCAAGATGTAACAAAAGTGTCTATTTCGCTGAGCAGGTTCACCACACTAGAGCCCTTTCGCAGGCTGTTCGCTGACACGTTTTATAATCAGGTCAAGGCTATTGGGAGATCTTGGCACAAGTCCTGCCTCCGGTGCACTGAGTGTGGGACCACTCTAGCCTCTGGTCAAGTCACCGACAATGATGGAGATCCCTTCTGCGGGAAGTGCTATGGCAAGGTCTGCTGGGTTCTGCACAGTGTCTCGTCGATTAGAAATACTTACTTATACCAATCTCAACTTCAACAGCTCCATGGTCCGAGGGGAGGTGGCTACGCGCTGCTGGGCAAAGCTGGGGGCTGACCGTTTGAAGTATATTGGCTTTCTGTGGCTCTTTCTCAGTTTTCTGCTTCATGATCGTCACGATATCAATGTCTACCTGTATTACTCTGTAATTCGCGCCAACCTATATCTTCAAGTGTTTGCATATTTCGAGATGGTCAAGTTTTGTGTCCCGTATGTAGATGTGCTCTAACAATCTGATCACCCAATGTCCTCGTCAGAGTTGTTGCGTGAGTCTTGGCCGAGGCGTGACAAAAACTGTTTGATGATCCAAACACTCACCACCAACATGGCAGAAGAAAAGAGAAACAAGAATCTACCAAGTAAGCGGTCGATTGGAAAATATCCAAGAATGATTGAACATCCTTCTTACGATGCGTGAGTCGATACGTTCTAACATTTTCCACAAATATCGTCAGACTCACTCTTCTGCTACAGGTCAGAAGAAGATAATGATCCACTAACCGATGATGCAGCCTCCGCCATCTCTATTCCTATTCGTACAGCTAGCAGCAATCCAGTACGTCCAGTGCCAATCCACGCAAAGCACCAGCCAAGACCAAGGCACCATTTAGCAGCCGCGCTGCTGTCTGATTCCGATGGTATCGATTCACCAACGTATGACGGCGACATCGAATCCAGTGCTACAGCAGGCAAAGAAGATGTCATCGGCAGTACAATTCCCGGAAACTCCAGATTCGCTCATCACTACTCATCATCTTCTGTGTCGACGTTAAACACGCCATCTATCACTGTTGAACAGAGGGCTTTACAACCCGACACCAATCAGCCAGTATTCATTACAAAACAGCAGCCTGAGCCCATTGCGGCTACAGAGGAGCCACCGGTGACAAAAGCAACGCAGAGCGCCTTCAATCCTGCGTCTTTAACTGTTGAGGATATCCAAGAGTTTGTGAGGAAGGCAATAGATAGGGAGGAACCCCGGAGCTACAAGATTAACCCCCCACCCGTAGGGCGACCTGTGAGGGTTTATGCGGACGGTGGGTTCTTGATTTCAGAGTTCATCATACACCATGCTAACTTAGATCCTCAATAGGTGTTTACGATTTGTTCCATTTCGGGTTCGCATCATCTACTCTTTGCTTAGGCTCGCTATCGCTTGATCTTATCTCTGATTCCATGGTACTTGTTTCATCATCAGTCACGCTCTGCAGCTTCGTCAGGCCAAATTATCATTCCCCTCCGTTTACCTCCTCGTCGGTGTCAGTTCGGATGAACAGGTTCACAAGCACAAAGCCCGGACTGTCATGACCCACGCCGAAAGGTGAGTTCCATCTGACAATATTATTCAGTTGTGTGATATGTGTGGTTCAGATGTGAAGCTGCTCGTCACTGTCGTTGGGTAGACGAAGTAGTTTCCGATATTCCTTGGGTTATCGACGAAGAGTTCATCAAGAAATACGATATTGATTATGTCGCACATGACGAGGACCCTTATGTATCCGGTGGACTCGAAGACGTCTACGCACTGACTAAACGTTTAGGTACGGTTTCCGCATGGGAATTCTTAATATCTCCCCTCATGCCAACTCGTCACCTTAGGGCGTTTCATTCCCACCCGTCGTACTCCAGGTGTCTCCACGTCAGAGCTACTAGAGAGGATAGTGAGCGGCTACAGAAGGCACGATTTCGACGATAAGCTCACTATGATGGGCCATGCTGAACTTAGAATGGGTGAATCGGGGGAAAGCAGTGGATGAGATGACTTGTTGGGCCTGAAGACTTGCAGCCAGGAGAAGAATCTGTTTATTTCTTGAGTGCCCAGAATATGGATAACTATCGACTAATTCTGGTTCACCTGCTCGCTCTGGATAGACGTTCCATCCTTTGGAATATTAGACTTTCGTTTGTCACTTTCTCCCAGTACCCTACCAATTTCATGTCATAATACTAGTCTACTTGCCCTTATTCGAATTCTCCTGAGTCGGTCTACCAACCAGTCATTTGTCTCGTCATCAGCTCCAGGCACTTTTCTCATCAGGCCCAATAATGTAACAGGTACAGCATGTGGTTGCTATTTTCTGTAGGCAACAATACTACATAGGATGGCCGCTTACAAACGGAGACACATAACAGCGGGCTCGAAGTGACAGTATTCAGAGGAGTAATCTTATCATATCTATGTGGGACAGTCCGCAGTGGGATAGAACTCTCCCAGCTGTGTCATTTGGGGGCGTTATTGATCCACGGATAGGCGGAGGGGTACGCAGAATAAGGGGAAATATATGCGAATGGCAACACCAACATTGTCTCGGACACTGAGGAAGTTGTAAACCGCTCGTGTTGCAGGGAAAGTCACGGAAGCTTCACCCTGTGGATTGGTCTACAAATGGAAGAAGAGGGTCATAACCTATAACATCAGCACAAAGCTCAAGCTGAACGTACGCAGTAATCAGTTATGCTTTCCGAGATGAATTTGTCAAAGAGCCACTTCAGCCTTCCGAGAACGACAAAGAGTCGAGAGCATGAGAGTCGAGCCTGAGAGAGTAACTTCAACCGTTACATTCATTATCACACCTGACTAGGCCTGACTCATCAATTACTATCATCATGAGTTCGTTCTACCCTCTCTACTGTATCTCGTCTATGCTTACGGACCTCATCCAGGCTTTCCCTTTTCTGAGGATGATCTTCGCAGAGAAGGCCTTACTGGGGGCAGTGAGTGTATTGTGTATTGACTCAGCATGCACCGATAGAAGACTGATCTCATTTCTTACAGATCTCTCACGCCCAGTGGTGTTCTTGTTGAAAGTAATCCAAAAATATCAAATCTTGCAGGGCAAGTTCCTTCATCTTGCAGAGTGGACAAGCACTCACTGTTTGGCCTTCAGGATTACCTCTGTCAGTGGTAAAGCTGGTCAATCTGGTGGTCAACCGCTGTTGGATGTTAAGCTGGAATATATCTGTATCCCCATCTCTCAGTGAGGTGTCTACAGTGCCCTCCAGCGAGGCTACGACAATTCCTTACACCCTCTCCTCCTCTTCCACAGCCAGTGATGCCACTGATCCACCCTACGCACCTAACACATACAAAAAAAGATGTTACTATAATCATCTATCTGGCGACCACAATTGTCCAGAGCTTGTATACACAATGGACTACTTAACGCCCTTCCCTGAGCCTACGGACATTTGGGATCACGGTCCCTGCAAATCACTCTGGGGAGTGTTCAACACATCTTTGAATGCCATCTGGCATTTTTTTGGACCTGAGGTGTCACTGCTCCTCATAGATCAAAAAGATCCAAGCAGTCTGTGTAGATGCAGTGAGGTTCTACACCTACCCAAATCCAGAAAGTAGAGATGAAGGTAGTCTTGGTCCTCCTGTTGTCTGGATTGGGGTTGTCCCTGGTTCTACTACTCTTCAGATTGCCCATGATATCTCTCAGCAGATTCTCTCGCTTCTTTTGAAGTATCACGCAGAAGATGTCATTGTAGAGTGGCAGGAGGTAGTGGTGTGAAAACTCTCAGGCTCCCCTTCTACCTTATGTGGTTTCTGAGGATCCCACTTATGATATTTGCCATTTTCTCACTCCCCTTCTTCCGGTTCCTCTTGCCTCTCAGGAGATGAGGGGCAAGCAAGGAACCCTTACCCTCTGGTTCCATGAGAAGAAAGACAAGAATGATCAACCTAGTAAGAAGGTTTTTAGTCTAACTTGCTTGCATGTTCCTGAAGAAGGATACTATTGTGGAGTATAAACATATGGAGGGCATGCCAAAAACTCTTGTTTGGGTTTGTAGTAAAAGCAGCTTCAAGCAGAATGTGAATGTAATAGTAAAATGAATAGATATTCAGGAGTAGATGGTTCAGCATTATAAGAGTGCCCACTATAGGAAAACAGTTGAGGTATCAAAGAGAGAAGCAGCGGATGAGGAAATTAGCAAGATTGTGGAAAGAACAGAGGCCAACATCAAGACTCTTGAGACCTTGAAGGAAAACATTGAGCAAAATTGGTGCGACATTGACAAACACTGTACTATTGGTTATCTTCAATATGCTGTGCCAAACAATGTTGACTCTCAAAATGGCATGACCTCAGATTGGGCTGTATTTTTGGCTGATGAAGCCAAGCTCAAAGATGCTTTTGAGGGTAATATTGTAGACCTTGGTACATTTTTGTTTACAATTTAGTGTCTATCTTATCTAACATATACTATTTATGTAGGGTCAAAGTTCTCTAAAGAACAACATCACTGATTGGGCACGGTTTTCGTGAGACTGTTGCAAGAAAATTTGGATCTCGCCAGACTCAAAAGTCTGGGGAGACTATGTCACTTTCTCGATAGAACGTTAAATTCTTGATAGAACGATAAATTCTCGATAGAACGTTATTATCTCAATAGATCGTTAATTTCTCATTAGAACGTTAATATCTCAAGGGATCTCTAAATTCTTACGAGATCTGTTATTTCTCCCTTGGTTCTTATGAAACCCATTGATCTCATTAGAAAATCAAAAACAAATCCATCCGTTTCAAAATATATAGAAAATATTGAGCTTCACCACACCAAGGTATACAATAGATAAATATGGTATTATGATAGCGAATACTACATGTAGCGACAGAGAGTAGCCTACAGTATATGAACATACCGTATCAAAGCCCAGGATTCCGTTCCGCAGCCCACCACACCATCTACTTGTTGCTCATGCCATCCTACAATTCTTAAAAGACGTGTGACCTGTGCTTCACACTAAATCAGATTTGAAGGAGGATCTAGGAATGGAGTAGATAGCTTACTGAGAAACAGCGACTGGGCGACCAGCTCATTGTATGCTATACAGGCTGGTAGTGTCAACAATACATGCTGAAACTGTTGAATACGGAGCAAGTCGTGGAGGACAACAAAAAAACAAGAGAGGACGAGAGGCAATAAAAAAGAGGAAGTCAGTGCGAGTTTTGCATGTGAGTTTACCAGAGTCAAACTCGCTTACTTATTTGCTAAATTCAATGGCACACGGGGATAGAGAGTGTAAGAGCAATTACTTGTCAATTTGGTGGCAGAAACAGACTGAAGCGAGACGACAGGACGGACAAAAGAGAGGGAGGGCAGGGAGAGAAGAAGGGGAGAGATGTTGAAGGGGAAAGAGAGGGATGTCGAAGGGGAAAGGGAGGAATGGCGAAGACGAAAGAAGGAGCTATATATATGACAAGCTGGAAGGAAGCTTGTGATTAAGGAATTGAAACTCCGATGAGCCAGAGAAGCAGCCCACCTTCCATTCCAGGCTCGCAACATCATCAATGTCTCAGAACTTTGGAGGCTTGTCATCCGGAGTTCGCACCGGACATCTGTACTCAGGTTTCTCTGAAATTCTTCGAAATTCTCACACAGAGTCATTTACTTGTTTCGTGACGATCTTGCCAGATATGGAAAAGTCTCGCGAGAAAAGTCTTGATTCTTTGACCCTAACCCGGATTCTCACGAGAACCTGAAATTCTCATGATAATCTCACGAATTTGATGACGATCTCGCTATATTCAGAAGAATCTTGCGAGAAAAGTCACAATTCTACTACCCCAACCTCGACTCTCGCGAGAACTCTCAAGTCTCGCCAGAGTCGGTTTTCTTGTGATGATCTCACGAAAAGCGTGCCAAACCAGTGATGAACTACTTGAAATGTTTCATTTACAGATGAAGTGTCTACAGCAAGATCATCTAGTCACATTTGTTTATCCTAAGGATCATAAACTCAGAATTGTTGGATGTGCTTCAGAAGATGTTCTAGCAAAGTCCACAGAAAAAGATGAAGATGGTCAACCCTGTCTTCTTGTTAGCAAGAGAGACTGTACTACTGATTTAACCATCAGCCGTTTCAACATTCTGGAATCATTTCTACTCAACTAGACTGATATCAAGTCTGTAGAAGTGACCATCTACAATCTTGAGTATAAAAATGTAATACCTTTTGCAATGCGAGGAGACTCTGGGTCATTGGTATGGCATTGCCAGGATGGCCAAGCCTATATAGTAGGTCAATTACATGCTGGTGTCAGTCCTGGTAACTTCACTAGATGTGATATAATATACTGCACTTTCACTTGGTATCTGTTGGAGCAGATCAAGAATCAGTTTGGGCATGCTGATTTCTATGGTTCTAGCTGGTCTCCTGAAGAAGAAATTACAGCATAAACATAGTTGTACTGGCTATTGGGTTTTCTTTTGTATCTTTTCTAAGCAATTTTGTTTTCCAGCTTCTCTTCCAGTCATAATTCATAGATAATTTCTATTTTGAGAGTCTGTTACTTCTCCACTCATAGTTGTTGTTCTGGAACACTTACTCTCTTTCAGTATTAACAAATTTGTCTGTCTCATTACTTCTCTCTTCTGTTCGACTTTTAATGCTTCTGAACATTGTTCTGTTCTATGATCTGTTATGGACGTTTTACACTATATGAACTCCTTCTCAGTTGATACTCTCTAGTAAAATGTGCTTCTGAGTTTCAACTCTGTTGCTAGTAAAAAGCTTTTAAATCATAGGTCATCTGTATCTGATTGTTATTATTAATTATCAATACATGAGAGAGGAACTTAAGCAGCTTGTCATCACTGGCATTTGTGCTATTTACTTCACTTTTTCTTATCTTTTAGTCCTTAAGAAGACATGTTTCTCAGTCTTATTTTTGATTTATGAAGTTCATAGATTCTTTAGAGAAACTGGTCTCTCTTCATCATACAGAGCTCACTCCTAAAGGCTTCTAGTAGCACATAGATTATACAGATGCTCTTGTGTCTGCCAAATGAGGAACAGAGAAACTCTGATTCAAGTAAGAAGATCATGAGAAACATAGGAACAAGAGAGATCCTGCAAATTCACACAGGCAAATGAACAAACCATCAAGAGTCCAGACTGACCATGATACAATCTTGTAAGCATCCTGCTTAACTCACTAACACTAGACTTAAATGAGTTGCAAGTACTGCATCCATTCATCTACTTAGAAAGTCCTTAAGCATTGAGCTTGGTCTAAGCAGAGAAAGTAGATGACATGTATATGCATGTAGAATCAGCTATCATAACTCCAAACTGGAAGGGTGAATAACAGGCTTAAAAGTGCCAAGGAGAGAAACCTTCTAAACCAAGAGCTAGGTAGAAGCTGGAGATGCACTTGAATCATATTGTCTGATCATCAAAGAGGCAGAAATGTTAAGAAGAGAACTTTGCAAACAATCCTAATACCACTTGATCGAATTCATCTATATAATCTGAACCTTGCAACATAGATTAGTAAGGTACATTCACACTTGCTGAACCTCGCTAACAGAATCTTTGACATCCATGCTTTGCCTTGACACAGATTCTGGGCTTCCTAAGATCGCCACTTCTAAAAAAGTTTCCGAAGCAGGAAAGAGCCTGGAGGTGATATAGTAGATGAATGACGCCATAGAGAACTGGCATTGGAGGTCAAATGAATTGGTTGAACAGAACCTAGGCTGGAAATAGAGAAGGATCTTTACTGACACCATAAATCCAAGCTATATCAAACAACCTCATTGCATTTGAGACGTGAACAGACGAATTAATGCTAGAAATGAGGCCAGGCAGTAACGGTGTTACAGAGGCAAGCAATGCTGCAAGTGCCCGCCAATTCTGTTAAGATGATGATCGTGTTATTTGACAGGGTATATCAATATGTAACACAGGAAAGACGCACCACACCCCTCCAATACCTGTAACGACCATGAGGGTCATACATAGCGGGAACATCAACTCTACCGGAATGCAGAACCCAGTACTGGGCGCATCAAGTGATTACTAAAGAGGTAAAGGAAAGAGGAGAAAATAAGCTTACGTCGACCACCATTATTCCTGCGAAAGGCCCCAAAAACACAGTATATCCGTTCATGAAGGATAAGAAGCCAGTTGCAGTGGCAAGGATCTCCCACGGGCAGAGAGCCAACCCTCCAATGATCGCACAGATTGCCTGACCTCGACGTATATTGATGTATCGAGGCCAAAGGACAGTTAAATCTAGCAAGAAAAAACTCATCAAGTTGTAGCGAGGACAAGATTCTTGTCCCAAGGAGTGAGTGCGTACCATTGGCGGCGCTCAAGCTATTGGCCGAGATATTGGAACCAAGGGTAGCCAGAGCAAAGCTATAGATCAAATGCGCTCAGGCTCGAACTGAGTAGCAGAGCCCAATGAAAATGTACCTGAAGGCGGTAAAGAAAGTTGCAGCTCTGTTATCCCATCGATCCACGAGTCTCAATGGATCCCAGATGGTTTCCCCATACAAAACTTCACCGACTGATGTGACTGCGATCCCCATGAAGCTGGTGAAGGTGAATGCAACTGGAATGATGGCCATCTGAACGTATTGGCTAAACACTGCGAATCAGCGGCTGAAATGAACTCGGCTCAAGTATGATTGCACATACGCCTGCTCTGTCTTAGCATACCGCTGTGGACAAGGGTCAGTGACGTCCATTCCCAATTACGAAAATCAGAAGATTGATTACAGACAGTGAAATCGGGTATATTGACGGCTAGGGTTGCATAAATACCGAGTGCACTGTTCAGTGCGCTCAGCCACGCCCAACGCAACTGACTCCCTGCAAGAAGAGTATGCTTGGGATCCAGACTCGTTGAAGGCGGAACTTTCTTCATAGCCCATATGAAGATAGCCAACCATGCAGCAGGAACCACGATTGCTTTGACGTGAAACAGGTATCGTAGCTTTTGAGGAGAGATGAACATAAAGGGAAATTGTATGAACCAGTAGATAAAGTAGCACATAATCCCTGAAATCGATATTTAGTGACAACACTTGGAACTCTGAGCAGAATAAGGGAACCTGTCGTTGTGATATGGACGTTTTCCGGTAGCTGGTTAGGAATTCGCACGATAGAGGGCCAAATTGCACGAAGCATTTGATAGACGCATTCTGCAGTAGTCCTCCTTAGATTGTTATATTGAGCTGAAAAACATCGTCTAGGACCAACCTGATCCGGTAAAAGTCTGAGGGGTTATTCAAGCGGGAATCAGAGATCAACGGCTGAACCCGGGAACAAAGAGAGGAGGAAAGGCATACCTGTATCCCAAACCTGAAGTAGATGCCAATCCAAGAGCGAATTCATGAGTGGGCAATTAGCGAGTGTAACAATCTGGACAGACCAAAACATGGCGAGAATGGCACGGCTTAGCACGGTGAAATAACTGAGCCAGAATCCGAAGGAGGAGCGATTTAGAACGGGGAAAGCGATATGAAGCCTCGCTCCAATCGTTCCGTTGAGTACAACGACTACTGCAATTATCAGATGTCCTACGGCGATAGCAGTGATTGCCTGTTTCCTGAAGAATGAAGAATGGTTGAACGGATAAGAAAGAAAATTTGGTTGCTGACTACCTACCACGATAGTCCTACAGCTAGCATGGAACTTGCGAGTTGCCAAACGGCCACGTTGGTTGCGTCAGAGATCCAGTATGCAACGTATGCCCAGATACCCTAGAGAACGGCCGGGGAGAGGTAAGTAAGAGCCTGCGAGACTGTTTCCTTCGAGGCAACGAGTACAGACCCAGGTACGCAGATGAGGCGGGACTGGGTTCATGTCCTCGTTTGACCAATTGCTAAGCCCAAGGTTGCGCGAGCCACCGTCGAGTGCCCAGAAAGAGGAGGTGAGGAAGACAGCCAAGACAGCCATGGTGCTGGTAAGAGAGAAGACGCGCAAGGGCTCTCACAGTTTATCGCTGTTCCTGAAGCGGTCTGTGAAAGTGGCCATCGGACGAAGATAAGGGTCCGGGACGTCGACTAATAGTAGAGTGCCACAAGCGGATGCCCACATGAAGCAACAGAGCAATTGAAGGTTGCCCTTGATTACAGTATCTTGCCGCCAGACCTATCTATCTCTGCCAAACTTAGTGTTTACGTAACACCGACCCTCTGCTCCTATCCTTATTGCCAGTGCGTTATGCATTCCGATGCCTTCGATGTCATTCCATACGAGGTTTGAGTTTACCATCCTACCACCTCTTTACATTACTTTATAATATCCTCCTAACAATATCTCTCAGGATATCCAAGGTGACTGGAAGAAACTAGGCTCTGGCTCGTTTGGGAATGTATACAAGGGTTCGTCTCTTGTTTACCTTTGATCAAGAATCTGGCACTCATGGCTCAAGTAGGCATCTACCTTGGCCTCGATGTTGCCATTAAGGAGGTCCTCCCTTCCACTGAATATGATGTCTCCAAGTACTTCGAACGAGAATGGCGCTTGATGAAGGAATGTCGCCACCCAAACATCGCTACATATATGGGTCTCTCTCGCGCCCCAGCCCCAGACAACAGGATCTTCATCGTCTCGGAGTTCATCGACAACGGAAACTTGCGCTCATACATACACGACAAATCCAAACCACTTCCGTGGCGACTTCGCCTATCCTTTGCTACAGACATAGCTCGCGCTCTTGCCTACCTGCATGCTCGCAAATGCCTCCATCGCGACCTCAAGGGCGAAAATCTCCTAGTAACTTCTAATTGTCGTCTCAAGATTACGGACTTTGGCTTTGCACGCATATCCCCCCGCAATGAAGACGAGATCAAGCGACTCACTTTCTGTGGGACGGACTCATACATGTCTCCCGAGATATTGATGGGGGATGAGTTTGACCTATCAACCGATATCTTCTCTCTAGGTATAATATTCTGCGAATTGGCCTGCCGAAAGCTAGCGGACGAGACTACGTTCAAGAGAACACCCCCCACGTTCGGAATCGACGCTGAAGAAGTTCACAAACTTGCCAATGATGGCTGCCCGCCTGAATTTATATCTCTCTGCCTCGATTGCCTTGCAGAAGTGCCATCAAACCGTCCAAACATTCGTGTCATACTTGAAAGGCTTCGACAGATCGAGGCGGAGGTTGTCATGCGTCCTGACGAAGTCAACGAGAATGTGGGGAGCATCAAATTCATCACTGGTGGCAGAAGACCAGGAGCTGGGCCCAGAATCCCCAGTTTCGGGATGGGAGTAGGGAAGGATATCAGGAATACCGACGAGAGTGACGATGAACTCATGGAAGCGGTTCTAGGTCTTTCTTCTATCGGTATACCTGGGCAAAACGAGTGGGAAGACGCGACTACGACAGGTAAGTTCTTGTCTCCGCTTATTAACGTTATCTAAAGTCAATGACATTCCTCTTCCCCTCCTCTAGGACGGGAACCATTACTGAACGGCCGTCCATCAGAATACAGTATTGCTGTTGTCAAGTCTCAATCCCAAGCATCTCATAATGTTCCCCCCTCGCTCTCCTCCATCCTCACGATACGCCCATCTCCCGATCCCAATTCCACTCCAGACCCATTGCCATCAGATCCTGCGGGAGTTACCGACTCTTTACTTTCCATCGCCACCATGGATTCCTATCATACCGCGTCTGGAAGTTCGAGTATCATCTCGTCCGCATTAGCTACTGAAGGGGGTTCGACGATCCGATCCATCCACGGAACCGCAGATATCCCCTTAGTACATCGTTTCACACTGATAAAGCCTGGAGCGAAGCCTAAGCGGACGAGTGGCGCAGGTGCTATCTCACCCAGCCAATCTTCTCAGGAAATTGGTTGGAATCCTCTAGATCTCTTTTTCTCTAGCGGTCTGCTTGTTGCGAAATGTGACATATGCACCAAACGACTCGGGTGGAAACCTGTCTTCGAATGTGACGATTGTGGTTTGCGGTACGCACAATTGACTCGGATTGCTTAATTCTCTCTGACCTCTCTCAGGACCCATATCAAATGCGGCGAAGTCGCACCCTACGACTGTGGATTACGTCCTTCTCGTCAGACCCACACACAGCTCCCAGTCACTATGTCTCCTGCCACGAAACCCGTCAAACTCAGCAGCAAAGCCGCTTCTCCAGACCGCAAATGATCCGCATGATTATTTCACGACCTAGACCAGTCAACACTGTTTCTTCTTTCTCCAGGAATGTATCTCCAGCAATCGTCTTGTCGAATCATTACCCAATCGCATTTCACTTCGCCGTTGTAGCATGTGTAACCCTCAGACTATGTAACCGACCTGTTACTCTCGCTGCCCCTTGAGAACAGGGCACTATGGACTTCAATTAGGCTTGGTCATTCATTTGTTGTAAAACAACTTTCATGGTAACCCTTCACAGCAGTCGAGAGGGCTGGGACTTTATATACTTTCCTCTATCGTATTGTACGTAAAATACTGTACTCATAGTAATGTTTATACTGCACCGAAGCTCAACGGTGTGATTGTATGTGGTGCCCTGCAATACGCTCCTCGCCTCTGTCCGTAAAGCGCCAATAAGTCAGTTTTCGGCTCGTGTAGTAATCGGTTTCAAGCTTGAAGTACTCGAGTACATCGGACGTGGTCTGGTCAGAAATCAGATCAACACCAGTATGTAGTATACAAGTAAACTGACACCCGCGGGCCGTCGTATTGTTGGCCCTCAGAGGCTTTGTACCAGTTACGCACACACAT
Source organism: Agaricales sp. HM26-F1 (assembly GCA_002718315.1). NCBI lineage: Eukaryota > Fungi > Basidiomycota > Agaricomycetes > Agaricales > Agaricales sp. HM26-F1. The sequence goes on from NIBX01000147.1 coordinate 1,212,876, forward strand.
CCGATGTCAAGGAAGATATAACATTATAGTGGAAAGTAGAATAAGTAGAAACAAACAGAATCAGTCGAAACAAAAATATGAAAGTCAATCCATGAATCTATAGGGAGTACCAACTGTCGGAACCGCAGTACCGTCCTGAGCTGTTCGTCCTGAGCTCAAAAGAGCCGTTCACCAATAATAAAAAAACCAAGTAAGAAAGAACCGAATTAGTTCTTCCTCCCACCAGAGGCACCGTTGCGGGTCTTCGAGCCAGAGATGCCATGGGTGCGAAGGGCGACACGAAACAGGTCTATGAGGTCAGGTGGCAAGTTGTTATGGTAGTCCGTCTGGATCTCGTCATAGAGCAGCCAATGCAGAGGGGTGGAGTGGTTGGAAGAAGGAAGGAGTCGGTGATAGGTGCGTCCAGAGATAGCAGCCTGCCATGGGCCGGTGGTCTGAACGTCGCTGCCATGTCCTCGAACACCCCAGCCATGAGAGGACCCTATGACAGCAAGATTGAAGACGCGGTTGAGAATGCGTGCCTTATCAGTTAGGTACGCAGGCCTCTCTCGAATCAACTCTCCAATCTCGTCAGGATAGGGCTTGAGGCGAGGGACAACCATATCACCTTTCTTGCAACAGGGCCCAGCCTTGTCTGATTTCAGGATAACAGCAGAGCAGTGTTCGCAAGGATCGCGCCATCCGATGCTAACAAGCTTAAGCTTCTTGAGTAGAGCACCAGTCCACCAAGGAGTGTCGTCTGGGGGAGGGAGAGCCTCTTGAAGACGTTGATCGGCTCGTGCAAGAGAGTTTCGAGCCGTGTCACAGCGCTGCATGAGGGCTGAGCGAAGCTGGCGAGAGGCCTGCTTTCTTTGGGCATCAGATAGGGGCGGCAGGCGTGGAGCAGCATCATGAATGCGAGAGTCGCTGCAAGCAAGGGAGTTTCGAGCTGTTTGAGCAGCGCGTTGTTGAGAAGACTGTCGGAGACGTGATTGTCTCTTCCTCTCAGCATCAGTTGGTGCATTCGGATTGGCCTTAGGAGGCACGGCCAGGCAGAGGTGAATGAAAGAAGGGAATGGTACAAATGTAAAGAGAAAAGGAGTTAATAATACATAGGAGGGAACACGAAGAGCATAAGGGACCTAAGGGACAGGGGAGATAGAGGAACAGGGCAAGAACACAACACTCGTTAAGGAAATTGTTGAGCCTCAATATTGTGAGGAAAAATGCGAGCAAAAGAGGAAATATCGGGGTAAAAGTGACTCATTCATCAAAGATTGGCAAGCTCGAGGCTCAGTTTTCAAAGGATCAATATGTATACGTTCGTATGGGCAGCCAGGCCCATGAAATAAGGTTATACAGACAGTAAATATGGTGGGCATAGACCTCCAGTAGTATGAGTTCTTAGTCAATCCGGGCTCTCAAGTAATGGGGAATTTTCCTTGAAGAGGGATAATGGCTCTCGTGTTAGCTGTACGGGCATGGAGGGTTGCCGGCCGACCGAGAGCGCGGGGAAATTTATCACTGGCCGAGGGCGAGAGGAGGGTCCAAGTTGTGACGGACAGATTTCGTGACGGACAGGATCCTGCTTGTAAGATTCTAAATGTATACACCGAAACTACAAGCTGCATTAAGCTACTAAGTAGAGGTCGGGGTAACTGAGTGCTGAGCGCTGAGTACTGGGTTGCAGCGCTTGGTGGTCCTACAGTAAAAATAAAATAAATAAATAAAAACAGGTGTGGGCGTGAATCGAACTACCGACCTCCCGCCTGTACCGCTACGTCTGCCGCAACTGCAGTCCTTCACGCGTCGCGCTTGGCTTCCTGCTATAGCATTGATATCTTACTACTTAGCCATTTGAGGCCTGTCTGTGTTGACCCCATACCGAGCACCGAGCAAGAACATTAAGACCGAACTTCAAATATCTCTGCTTGAAGGGTTGGCCAAGGAAGATACTCCTTTTCGACGGAGATCGGAGATCTTAGACAACAATCGGTATGTCGACTCAATTCTACAGAAGATCAAGGTGACTTACTGTAATTGTGTAAAGAACCTTTTCAAGACCAGGATTGGGACTTGAAGCTTGAAGTCCTTACAAACGCACTCGAATACAGGCAAAAATTTGCAGCAGACCAGCCGCTTGGAATTGATCCAACTTGCTATTCCTCAATTCTCATCGCCTGTCCCAGGTGGTTTGTTACAGCGGTTGCTGTATCCTTGAGTCAGTGGCATTTGCCCTTCTGCAATTCAGCGGGACTCATTGTGAATGCTGTTCGACGAGTAGATGAATGTCACAGTTACACAAAGATGGAGACGTCGTGAAACAGAGCTCTCGACCGAGGGCTAATACGTCTATCACTACTAACTCGTTCCCTTCCTTGACATCCTGGAGGAAACAGAAGCAAGAGGCAATCGCGATTAATGCCCCAGTCCCTCATCAGTTATCACTATCAGAACTACTGGAAACCTTGACCCCGCCAACCGTGCCTAGTGTTCATCATGCTCGCTCCCTCGCAAACATGATGCCTTCATTATCTATGATACCCAAGTTAGCTGTTCTCCATCAGATCCTGCTTTCACTCTGCTCTCCTCAAAGTCCACCAGCTCTGCAGGCCGCTGGGTTGGATATCCTGTCAGCTTATGTTGACAATCCCGCAATGTTACAGATCGCAGCATCGGACAAATTGGGCTATCTCACCCTCTTGTCAGACCCTACTATAACATGGAGTGCTGATCTTTGGGAGCCTAGATTCAGGGCTCTGCAGTCGATCAGTGGGAGAGGAGACATTCCTGTGGGGTTTGAGCATCGAATTATCGGTGCCTTGAAAACCTGGATCCATGGTGCGTTTGAAGGATTGTTATCGAAAGGTGACCACACAGTCGAAAGAACCGAAGCTCTAGAGCGCAAGCGGAGCATCCATATCTTAGCGACTTTCCTGGCTACTCTTTCTGAGCGTATGGATACCAACACCGGAAATCAGCTCGCAGAAATGTTAGCTTTCTTCACAGGTATGGTTTTTCTATCCTTAGAAGGACCACCCCCAGATCTATCTGGATCTCCGCACCCTGCAAGCATGGCTGAAATACCAATGGCCACACCTTCGCATTCGCGCACCTCTCACAAACATCACTCGCCATCCCTCTCTGCGGACTCCCTGCTCACCGGTCCAGTAGAAAAACCCCACGACCTCGCTATCACCCTTTACCTTGACTATCTGACCTCCCAGACCAAGTCTCTTTCGTGGAATCATCTAAAGGGCATACTCTCCGTACTGTTCCGTGCTTTAGCAGTTTACGCCTCTCGTCTTCCCCGCTTGATCGTTACAGAGTCTAGCAAGCCGACCTCTCCAACTGAGGAACGAATCATCACGACTTTAGCGAAGCTTTTCTCCGGACCATACTCCTCAACCTGCTTCGTTTATCTGCGTCAGCACTTCAAACCTCCATCCAATCAACCTGAGAGCATTGATATCTGTCTGCAGACCGCAATCGGTGCAGCTCGTACTTTGCGTAATCACATTCGCTCAACGTTATATGGCCGCATCGCAAGAGCATACATACAGGAAGAGGCTTCAATAGGGTATTCTGTCTCTGGTGCCCCGGGTCATCTAGCAATTGGACGGGAGATGATGGAACGCGCATGGCCCAAGGACTCTATGAGCACTGGATGGGATTTACAGAGACTTGGTCGCTTTTTACAACAGACGACAGAGGCATGGGTCCACTACTCTCTTGATACTGGAACGTTCGACCGACGCGCAATGAAGGAGCGAATTCTTGATGAGATCTCGGGTATCCTGCAGGATGTGTTGCAAGAGCTTGATTCTCGCGACGATCCCTCAGCCGCTTTGGATGTAGACGAAGGTGCCTTCGTAGGATCGATTCTTCATCACTTGTGTACCTATGTCCTCACACTCAAGTACGTCGACTCTATGACCCTTCATTTCTGTCCTGACTTCGTTTAGGGCTGCAGATGGAACCCCAATACAATTACCTCTTACTGAGCCCCAATCGGCGCCCACTCCTCTCTTGAGAACTCTTTCTCACCTCCTTTGTCGCGACCATACAATCTCTATGACCCCACAGCTGTCCATTTCGCTTCTTCTTGTTGCTGATCATCTCGGTGACTCGGACACAGCTAGATTACCAGATGTTATGAGCAAGCAACGCATATTATCGCCTACTTCCCCTAGCTGGCTGGATAATTGGCGAATGCTCTTGTCGAACCCTGTGGTCTCTAGCTCGCGTAGGCCTTTCACCCGCGAGGCCTTGATGACTGCCCTGAGGGACACGTACGATTCTATCAAGGACATGCCTCTATACAGGCGGTCCCTCTCGGATCTCGTTCTAGAATTCTCTCAACGGCAACCTCACGAAGCAAACTCAGGATCTGAGGATTATGATGTGGTCTGGACTGTCTTAGGCCAAGAATTAGTCTTCAGGTCCGTTGAGTCTTATGAAACGGAGGGACAAGACAATTCGGTAGCCAGATACATTGGTATATTCATACAATCGTTAGAACAGTACGACGCAGTGTCAAGCATCGAGGAAGCCTTGAGCCAGGCAACCCCTTCTGCAACTATAAGCCCAGACGACTCATCCTTTCCTATCACCAGTGGCATCTCTCGAGCACCTGACACATCAGGCTTGGGGAATCAGACTTCGTTGCCTGCGGTAATGTCTCTCTTATCTTCTTTGAGTGGAAATGCAGCCAGTGCGCAAGGATTGTCTCCCTCAGCCTCTGAGGTGGAAATGCCATCACCGTCACCATCCCTTACCCCTCCATCCCCACCGTCGTGCAGGATCAGCGTCGGTCCTGTTACAGCGCTGATAACGGCATTCTGTCGCTTGTCTTTTACTCCCTTGGCTCACCTCGATCGCAACATCGAACTCGTGCACCGAATTTATGCTATTTTTGTTGGCACCCTTTCCAAATCCAAGTCACCTAGAGTTAAGTTGGCAATCCTCAAATTTCTCATGCATCTGAGAGTGGACTGCAACCATCACGTCTACTACGCTCATGTGGGGTTCGACATCGACGATCACGTCAAAACACTTGCCTTCCAAGTCAATCACACGAGGCAAGGTTCTTCTCCAGATCCTAGTGATGCTAGGAGGGCACGGGATAAAACCCGAAGACCGGAGAGGAGACCGTCCAGAGGAAGACGAGGGGGGGCTGCTCGTCCTTCTGCCTCTGAGCAAAGTAGGAGTAGGTCTCGTGTGGCACGACTCGTAGTGCCATCCCGTCGCCTTGTGACACGGGAACCTCTCTGGTTTATTCCAGACTCCATCTCGTTTGCACCTCCAGATTCTGAAACTCCCAGTCCAGGGCTTACCGTCTACCATCATCCTGGCGTGGTACATAAACAATACCTAAGGGTTTCGGATTATCTGGACGCACTCGCGATTCTGCTCCAAACAGAGGGCAACTGGGAAGTTCTTTCCTACGTACTGTGTCATCTTCCATCCCAACTGGCAAACAAACATTTCTTCTGCGGATTTCTGTGCCGTGCATCAATGTCCAGATTGCTGACGGTATTAAGCAGCACCATCATCCAGGAGCAAAGTCCGGACATTGAGACTGGCGGTTGGACCCCGGAAATCCCGGGTCGAGATGCGACTGGATTGGCGTACCACACCCTTTCTGTCTTGATCAGCTACAAGCACTGTTTCGACACTCATCAGCGTCACCTTTTAGTTGACATCTTCCACAGAGGCCTCGACGACCAACCCTCGACGATGAAGTGCTGTCTTCATGCTTTAACGTTGGCCGCTTTTGAATTGGAGCCTTCGATGACGAAGTATCTTTCGTTGATACTGCAGAAACTCTCGCAAATTATGTCTAATCCGGAAACAGCAGTCCACATCTTGGGATTCATTGGTGTTGTTGGCTCTTGCCCCACCCTTCACGCAAACTTTACCGATGACGATTACAAGATGGTGTTTGGAGTAGCATTGCAATATCTTCAGCATCACAATCGCATGGGTGGTTATCCTACGATTCCTTGGGCGCTCTTTCAATATGTCAGAGTCATTTCCTATTACATTGTGTACATCTGGTTTCTGGCCATCAAGCTTCCAGATCGACCAAGACATATCAATTATATCATACGCCAAGTTCTCATAGCCAACGAAGGCAAGGATCAAGTTGACGAGGCATCAGAAGTCTGCTTTGACTGGCTTGCTAGATACACATACGCAACGCTTGATCCTCGTCCAGCAAATTCTGTATTAGGGGAGATCATCATGCAGCCGACGATGGAGGATCCTGCTCGGGAGATAGCCGCAAGGGAGAAGACTTGGATACTTGGGAACTCAGTTGTAACTATTCGCACACTCCCAAAGCTTGGTTGGGTAGAAGTGATGTCTAGAAGACCCTCGGGGTATACCAAGTTTCTGTGCAGAGTGGAGAACCTCCCCCTCGCTGGTCCTGGAGAAGTTAATCCCGATCTAATATCAGAAGTGGCTAGTCTAGTCATGGATCGCTCTCCGGGGCATATCCAAGAGTCTGAATCTGATTTTGAGCTCTTTGTACGCTAATCTCTTCACTTGGTCACGTCAGAATCTCTAACACTCTCGCCTAGAGCACCAGGAGTGAATACCTCTCACTCCGGCCGTCTGAAGAGACCAATCATGAGGTGATTCCGGATCCGGATCCAGATCCAATCACTGGCTATGTATGGAGTAAAACTGCACCGTCTCAGCGAAGAAAAGAGGTCGCCCTGGACCCGTCATTCTTTGCACTGCAGCTGTCAGCGTACCCAGATCGGCTCAGTCCTCGCCAAGCTCAGATGCTCGTCAGCCCAGAAAGGGTCCCCTCATTTATTCGGTCACTGGATCGAATACCGGTCATCGATACGCACAAAGTTGGAGTAATGTATGTTGCTCCGCGTCAGACGGACGAGACTGCAATACTGAAGAACACACATGGCTCGCCTGCCTATACCCGCTTTTTAGAAGGACTCGGAAGGCTAATCAATCTTCGAGGCCAAGTAGACGTGTATGCTGGTGGTCTTGATCCCAATGAAGACGGGGAGTATGCATATGCCTGGTGGGACGACACCGGCCAAGTGCTCTATCATACTGCAACGATGATGCCGACGACGCCTGATGACCCTCAGTGCACCAATAAAAAGCGACACCTGGGCAATGATTTTGTCAGAATCGTCTGGAATGATTCCGGTGTGCCTTATCAGTTCAATACACTGTCTACCCAGTTTCAGTTTATCAACATAGTTGTCGAACCACACTCCTCCGGATTCATCGCCGCATTTTCCGATCACAACGATGAGAATGAATATTTTAAACTGACTGTACAGAGAACTCCAGGGATGTCAGACTTCACACCTGTTGGCGATTTCAAGGTGATTTCAGCCTCTAGATTGCCTTCTCTGGTTCGCCAGCTAGCTCTGCTGTCCGATTGGTACGCTTCAATCTTTCAGCAAACTCATCGAGACACCGAGAAAGTGGAGACCACCACGAATTGGCAGCACCGCCTGCAGGCCATTAAACGTTTCCGACAGCAGCAAGGGGTACCAGAGGTAACTCGATCTGAAGCTTCGGTTGGTGATGTTATCAATCAAGAGACTGGCCGAGATTTCTCTTCGTGTTTCTGAGGCTTGCTGCTTTCTATGCTTTCATCCGATTGATCAGGGGCTTTGCCTCTCGGAATCTCGTTATACCTTAACTCTACCAATGCATTGTATACCGAGCAAGCAGTAGACTAGTCATCGATTCAATACTGCCATATCTCTTAAGTATCGATTGGTTCTGCTGGATCCTGAAACAAGCATCGAAGTACTGAATGGTCTCCCATAATGACGATCAATGGACAAATTTGAGGATTCCATGATCGCTAGAAACACCCAGCGACGAGCGGTGGGTTTGATGGACTTCGTATTCAATCGAGGCTGTTGTATCAAGGAGCAAGTGTGATAATTATGTCTCTAGGGTACAGAATTCTCTCTGGCTGAAATATATACTGCTCGGGCACATGAATAGTTCCACTGGGCCCTATGCCAGAATGATCTGCACTTGGTAAACTGAGAAAGAGTAGATTTTGATAATTGTCGTATTTTAAAACTTGTACCCTGCTGAAAAGCTCGCTTTTCACAGCAGAGCCCCCAGAGGCCGGAAACTGTTGATACTAATATGCCGTTTCGTTGGCGGGACCCGGTTCCACAGGCTGCTCCCCTTCTTTCTCAATTTCAACTTTCGTATTGTGCTCGGGCATGTCCAAAATACTCTCAAGGTGCTCCAACGCTGCCTAAGGACAGAGAAGAGGCGCTAGTATGGTCGATATCTGGAATCATTGGTAAAATCGCTGCGCACCCTCCCGACTTCACTGAGTTCTTGACCCTCATCCCCGGTGAATATCTCGAAGTCCCCGACACTGTTAGTCCAGGCTGCATCAGTTTCCGGCTCGGGCCCTTCAGGATCGGGATGAAGGGAAGCGCAGAAGGAGAGGTTTTCAAATATTAGCTCCACTGTTAGTTAAGGTGAGTAGTAAGCAAATAGAGACAGCGAATTTCTTACAGGTTTCCGCATTTTGAGGAGCGAGCGTCATCTCTCGCATGGGATCGTCTGAATCCGTGGACCGTTCCTCGTTTTTTGCGGACTCGTCCAGTTGGCAATAGATCGAGGGACCTGATTCCGAACGCGAGATGGCATGGAGTGTAATAACGGGATAATCAACTTTGAAGCCTCGGTGTGAACTGTGTGAAAAGTAGAACAAGGCACTGGAACACGTTCAAATGCGTGTTAATAGCAGTAGAGGATAGTAGAAGAGCACCAGCGCACCTCTCGGATATGTAAAGTGTGCCCTGCGTGAGATCTTGTAAGGAAAGGTCCGCTATCGGAGGTTCAAATGTGACATCTATGTTATCTTGCTGCAGGCGAAGGACTGGGGGAATATCAGCGAAGGACGCTGGCGTCGCCGCTTGCAGAGCATGGTGGTCTGCGATTGAGATGAAGTCAGGTAATGAGATGATCAGTGAAATCGCCATGGTGGTACTGGTCCAGTGATCGGTTCTCCGGCCGTCTATTGTCCTGGAGCCTCTAGGCTTGGGTCACCGTTTCTTCTCAACTCCCTCTTCTACCTTCCTTGGAAAATGGGTGTACCTGGGCTCTGGCAGGTCTGCTATCTATTGGATTGCATTCTCCGTTCTCGCTTCCTAATTTTCAATAGATTCTAGAGAGCGCGTCCCAGAATCGCTCGCTCACAGAGCTAGCGGTCGTTGATGGGTTTGCCAATAGTCGCGAGTTTCGTGGTTATAGGATTGGAATAGATACATCAATATGGTTCTTTCACGCCGAGGGCGGGAAAGAAGGCGAAAATCCTCACCTGAGAACTCTCTTCTTCCGTTGCTGCACCCTCATGCATGCACCGTTTTTACCCGTGTTTGTATTCGATGGCCCTCACCGACCTCAGTTCAAGCGGGGGCAACGGATTAATCGCGCAAAAGAGAATGCGCTCACTGCAACGGTGAAGGAGATGATAGATGCTTTTGGGTACGAATGGAGACAGGTTCGCGGTCCAGTCAGTACCTCTGGGTCGACACAGACCGCCTGACCGCGTCTTTGATCTAGGCGCCGGGTGAGGCCGAAGCGGAGCTCGCCCATCTCAACCGAACGAAACAGATTGATGCCATTCTTTCTGACGACGTCGATACATTTGTCTTTGGTGCCACGACCGTCATTCGCAACCCCTCTGTCAACCTTCCCTTCAATGTAGCAAATCCCGCTCTCAATTGTGCAGGCAAGAAGGACGCTAACTGGTCTCGCGTATTCACCTTTCCCCACGCCAAACTTCCTAAGCTTACTCGTGAGGGCCTCATCCTCTTTGCAATTCTTCGTGGAGGAGATTACCATAGCGGTCTTGAGGGATGCGGCCCCAAGATCGCATCAGGCATTGCATGCACACTGCTCGCCACCCGGTTATTCGAGATTGCCTCAACTCTCCCAATTGACCAGGAAGCTCTGTCCATCTGGCGGATAGACCTGTGTCAAGAGCTTAGAACCAATGCTTCGGGGCTTTTGCCTAACAAATGCCTCAGTCTCTCCCGTAAAGTGCCTTTGGATTTCCCACCTATAGATGTTCTGACGGCATATGTCCATCCGGTCACTTCGCAAACACACAAAGGAGGATCCGCCCGTACTAGACCGCTCTCATGGTCAAACGACCCCGACCTTGCCAAGATATCCGCTCTTTGTGAGCGTAGTTTTGAGTGGGGCTACAAGGCGCGATTGATACAGAGATTTCGTACACTCCTATGGCCATGGATGGCGCTTCGCTGCATCCGAAGGGTATGCCTAAGCCCAGATATCCCCCTTACCTGCCACCTACCCCCTTCACTCAGGAAAACTGCTCCTCAGAACCCTTCAGATGCTCTCACTGCTCTCTTCCTCACTGCATCCCTCACGCGTGCCCATGCATCCACAAACAATTTGACAGAATATAGGCTCAGCGTGGATCCGTGCACCTTTGTTGCTCTTGCAGAATCAGGCCTGCTGGGTATCAGACAAGCTCCTGACCTTGACTCTCAGAGTAGTGATGAGGAAACAGGGCAATCAGAGAATAATCCCAAGGATAAACAGCCTCCTACACCATCTGAACCCTTTTTGATGTGGGTCCCTGCTATCCTGGCCGATGCAGTTTCGTTGAATGCAGTGAAGGTTTTCAAGGAGCAGAAGAGACTGAAGGAACAGAAGAAGGTGGAGAAAAGCTCTCAAGGGACAAAGAAAGGGAAAGCCTGCTTGGCCCCACCATTAGGAGCCTCTTTAGATCACAGAGAGGTTATCTTATTGAATAACTCTCCACCTCCACCCAAAGCTGTGGAGATTACATCTGATGCCACAAGGAAAGCTGTGAAGACATCTCAGCATGATCCTAGTCATAAGCCCAGTGTCTGGTCCCAAACCATGCAATCCTTCTATTCAACAGTTAAACCTCAAACATCTTCCATCTATCTAGGCAACAAGAATAAATCAGCACATGTACAAGAAGCTATCGATAGAATGAAGTCAAAGATCATATCTTCCAATCACTTGTCTGAGGCTGTGAGGGTGGCTCAATCAATTTTTGGTGAAGAGTCTGCTAGCAAGACAAATCATCCTATTCCATCAGACTCTTCATATTCACTTCACAGTTCACCACCCTCCAGCCCTTCAAAGGTTCTTGCTTTATTGTCTAACACTTATCCATCATGTTCTATCAGTGAAACACCAGCATCATCTCAGAATATCCAAGCTTCTGAACCATGTCAACAGTATGAAGAAGAGAAACAGATCAGGCACTGCAATGTATCACATACAGAGGCACAGATCCTTACACCATTTCCACTGGTTTTTGAGAATGAAGCACTGGCAGATACAGACAATTTTATAGAAGAATCATTATCTTCATCTCACTTGAGAGCCAAACATGATGCAACATATAATGATGAGCACAATTTACAGAAAAGACAACAGAAAGAAGATTTAGCCATAGATGAAAATTCTTCTTTGATCTTGGCTGACTCATCTACTATACATTCTACACTATCATCTCTTCCTATCTATAGCTTCTTGGATGATAAAGATATGATTGGACCTATTGAACATTCTTCCTCTGAGATAAGTTATTCACAGAAGGATACTTATGGTGCTTCATCAAGTCATACTTTTATTCGCACCACAACTTCTTCCTCAAAACACAGATGTCAATCACCGTCAACATCTATTGAATCAGTTTCTTACTTTCATCCAGAAATGAAAAAGTTAAAGTATGATGAAATCACAGATTCAACTTTAGAAAAACAGAATTTTTCTGTTCAGTCATTATTGGATCAGAAGGATCAATGCAAAACAATAATAAATCAAAGTTTTGCTACTTCAGTGTCTTATCAAATTATAGAAGATGTTGTTGAAATATCAGATGAAAGTGATAGTGAGAGTATAGATGGAAAAGTTGTAGGTATTACATCAATTATTGATTTAACATAGATTGTTTGAGTGTTGTACAAAAATTTTATAGAAGTTTTTCCAAATCTTAGTACTATAGATTAAATTGATCTAAAAAATTTTAAAAATTAAAAATTAAATCTTATAGTAACTTATATATACTTTGATACTAATGAAAGTTCAAGAGAATAAAAAATTACAGCTGTTTGCAAAAACATTGACACTGCCTCTGACGCGAGTGAAAAAGTACAAAGAAATAGAAATAATTGTAAAATAGTTTTTTGATCAGAATGACGCGTCTTGCGTCTTGCTCTCCACTGGTTCAGCACCATCCTAATATACAGGAAAATCAGTATCGACGTCAAGATTGCGGCTCTGCAATTATATTACCATGAGAATCTTGCGCTCCAGAACATCCTGGATGCTGTTGGCTTCTCAAGATCAACTTTCTTCTGTATCAAGAGTAACTACGAGGCTCGTGGCATCGTAACATGACCTCCCAACCCTGGAGTTTTGCCCCAAGGCCGTCCACGCCAACTGCAACTTGAAGACATAGACTATCTGCTACGGCTCGTTCGTCATTGCCCAGACTACTTTCTTGATGAGCTTCTTGAACTCCTCGAACACAATCGGTTCATATCAGTACACTATACTACTATTCATCGTGAACTCCAGATTCTCGGTATGTCTCGCAAGAAACTACGCAAAATCGCTGCGGAACGGAACGAGTTGTTACGAAACGACAAGATTCGTGAATTCAGTCATTATAGACCGGAACAGATTGGGTTCTTGGATGAAACTTCGTATGATTGCAGGGTTGCCAGCAGACGATATGGAAGGGCATGGAGAAACCAACGTGCAGAGATCGAGGAAGCTTTTGTTCGAGGACGCAGGTATACAATGGTATCTGTCCTCACGCTTGAGGGAATAGCTGCCTGTCGCGTATTAGAGGGTTCCTTGAAGCGAGAGACGTTCCTTGAGTTTCTAGAGCAAGATGTGGTATTTTTTTTCATTCTTCTCACAATATTTCGAGCTCACTTTTTCTACCCTGGTTTGTAGCTTCCGAAAATGACCCCATTTGATCTTGGTGGTCTGTTCAGTGTATTGATCCTTAACAACGCTCGTATTCATCACGGAGAAGAGATTCTTCAACTTCAGGAACAGTTCGGTATATATCTTGTACTCATCCATGAGAAGTACTCCATCTGACATCTCTGCTGGTCCCTTATAGGCGTTCGAATTTCCTTTCTCCCACCATACTCTCCTGATCTCAATCCAATTGAAGAAGCGTTCTCAAAAATCAAAGCCTTCATACGACGAAACAACGACATTTTCCATGCTAACCGTGGTATTGATGTTGCTTGCAATTTATTACAGGTTAACGAGGTCATCACACCAGATGACGCAGAGGGGTATTTCATTCATGCCAGGTACTTCTAGACTGTACAGTAGCAATACAAACATAAAATACAGACGTGAAAGAACGATATGTAAACATCTTAGAGAGAAGAAACAATAAGGAAAGCGATTTACTCGGTCTCTTCAGATACAGACCACTGAGCAATGGCAGCCTTGAGAGCACCGAGCTCACCAGGCAAAAATCGGTCATCGCCGTCAGATGGGAGATCAGAAACAGAGGTAAATGTGAAGCCACGAGTAGAGTCGAAACCATTATTGATGAGTTTAGTGGTAACCTTGTTACTAAGATGGTAAGTGATGCAGAACTCTTTGATGTCGTCGAAGTGTGGACCAGAGACACGGTGAGCAGGAATGAGTGAGCTTGTTGCTGATGAACTGGACGTCGATGCTGAAGAAGCAGCAGGTTGTGAGGGGTGAGGAATGTAGATTACTGTGGGATTGGATGGTGTAGAAGCGGTGACAGCAGGTTCCTCGTGTGCTCTTCCAAATTTACTGATACGCTGCTGCATGATAGAGGTCAGGGGAGCAGCAGTTAGGAATTCCTTACGAGCAGGAGGCATGTCGATTGTTGCAATGGTCAGGTCTTCTTTCAGCTAAGTGGACAGATAAGAAATGTGAGTACAAAGGAGAGACAAGATCCGCACCAAGAATGTAGCCCAGATCCGTAAGAGCTCGTGGCTCAGCAGAATGTGGGTCTTCTTCTCTGGAAAGAAGTAGCAGTGTGATGATCTGAGAATACAAGTTGGATCCATACAGGGCCAGCACGCCCGAAGTTGACCTATCTTTGCATCGAGAGTGGCATTGGTTGGCAGAACTTTATCACCCTTTGGAATCTAGTGGCAGCATGGAGTGGATAGAGGACAAGAGAAAGCATGAAGAGGAAAAGAGTGTACCTGTGATTTCTCCACCTTCTTCTTCTTCTTTTTCTTCTTATGCTGGCCATCGTCGTCTGCACTATCAGAGCTATTGGTGGCTGGATCAGTGGACTTTTGTTTATTCCCGCAGCTGCTAGATGAGTTCTTCTTGGGAGAATCCTAGAAGTATGCACGTTGTAAGAGGAATGAGGGGAAAGAAGAGGGTAATATACCATTAGGACGGGCACAGAGGTCACCTCCTTGGGTGGAGGCAGCTCGTTCACAGTTATAGAGACTGGAACCAAGCTGTTGAGACCCTTGCTTCCAATAGCCTTGATGATGAGGGTTGGAAATGAGTCAGCAGTGAGAACACAGGAAGTGAATCGGCTCTTGATGGAGCAGCTGATCTGGACGTGTTGGGGCAAAAGTGATAATTTGTTGGCTTTATCGATGAAAGCAAGGATGGAATAGAGGATTTCATTGAATGAGAGCTGGCTGCTAAAACTGAGAGATAGGAATAAAGGAGTCTGCGCTTTGAGGGGTCGTTTTTGCTGCTCGGCGTAGGTGAAAAACTTGATGTCGTAGGTGATGTTGCATGCAATAGCAGTGGGCATGCCTTCAGCGGGTTTTGGATCTGCTGAACAACCTGCATGTGTTGATATGGGCCAAAGCGATGAAAATGAGATGTAACGTTACCTTTTCTAGGCCTACCACGGCCTCGCTTTGGCTGCTCTTCACTTTGGCTCTCACCGTCTGACCGCTGAATCTCCTGCGGCTCGTTCTTGACAATGCTATTTCTAGCTGTGGTATGGTTGGTATTCTTCAAGAGTGTGATTCGTTATGCTGGGGTATTGGAATCGGAAGAGAGACAAAGGTCGATAACTTCAGTTGAATTGGCGGTATTGCCATTCTCGTTTGCATTCAAGGAAATATACTGTTGTTGTGAATCATCGTCGTCCACTTCGGTAAGGTCAGATGAGCTTTCGTCCTCGTAAAGCTCGTCTTCGTCTTCCTCAGAGGCATTTAGGCGACTGGAAGCAGGCATAGCAGTTGTTGAGAGTAAAAAGGAAGAGCAAGGGCAAGGGCAAGACGCAAGACGCGTCGTTCTGATCAAAAGCTATTTTACGATTATTTCTATTTCTTTGTACTTTTTCGCTCACGTCGGAGGCAGTGTCAATGTTTTTGCAAACAGCTGTAATTAAAAAAAATTGAAATATATAAACTTGTTTAATTTAGATCTTAGTTCAAATAATTAGTTCTATTCTAGACTCTATAAAGTAAGTTTAGCTGTGAAATATGAGAATTGACTATGATATATAATTTCAATTCTGTTTTGTATCTTACATTTACAGTCTAGACTAAATAAATTAATAAATTAATTTTATTTTATATATATATTTACTATAATCTGTGGAAGTAATAGAAGATATAAATTAGAAAGAATTACAAAGACTATAGTACTTATTCAAGTCTCATTTTTGCTAATATTCAGATCTATTAGAAAAAGTTTCTGTTAAGTATTATATCAACTTCTAAGTAATCTTATTAGAGGCAAAAGACCCAACTTTTAATATAATTATGAATATATTAAACTAGATGATAATGTAAGAACCACTGCTCACTCATGACTAGAGCTGGACCGTAACAGTAATCAACTTTGACAAAGCAATGAGGAGTGATGAAGAGGCTATCATATTCTATAAATATTGACCAGTAGCAATACAAGAATCTCAGAAAGAAAGATTAAGTGATCGATAGATGATCTGTGTAATCAGAGATAAGATTGAGGAATTTATGGATGATTCCAATCATCTAAAATAAGATTGATTGATCCATGAGTGAACTTAGTGATACAAAAGCAGATCCAGTACTATATGAGTGATCTATATGATCTATGATAATATAAATCGATCTATGAGTGATCTAAGAAATCTATGATAAAATCAAATAGTGTATAAGTAATCTGTGTGATCTGCCATAATAATTCAGTACTCAAAGAAAGGTCTATATAATCTAAGATAAGATCAAATAATCTATAGATGATCTGTACAATCTAAAATAAGATGAAAAGGTCTATAGTTAACATGGTAATGTAGAGATGATCTGTGTAATCTGTAATGAGATCAATCTATCTATAAGTGATTTAAGTAGTGTATGATAAGATTCCACAATCTATGACTGATCTGTATGATCTAGAATGAAGATCGAGTAATCTAAGAATGATCCTTGTTCTCTGACATAAGATTGAATGATCTATAGGTAATCTCAGCGATACAAGACCAGATCTAGTAATTTGACTGATCTGTAATGCAATTAACTGATCTATCAGTGATATAAGTGATCTATGTATTCTGCAACTACAATTCTGTTGTCTATATGTACTCTATGTAATCTAATATAAGATTATGAGATCTCTCAATATTCTGAGTGATATGTAGATGATCTATATGATCTGCAATGAGATTGATGTCTCTCTGAACAATCTAAGTATTCTAAAATAAGATTAAGCAATCTATAAGTGATCTATGTACTCTGCAATTACAAATGAGTAATTTCTCAAGTGTCTATATAATCTGAGATAAGATTGAATGATATGTGGATAATCTGTTTAATCTGTGGATACTCTGTGTAATCTCTGAGAAGATGAGATTAGTAGAAATGAAAAATTTCACTTAAATCTAAAAGCCAAGGTCCATAATCTATTAGCAGTGTACACACAAGGTCTGGTGGTTGAGGTGTGGGACCAAATAGATTGAACAGAGATAGAGTGAGTACAGTACTTGGTGGTTGAGATGAGAGACTGAAGAGTCTTAGTCAACTTAACCACTAGAGTTATAACTAATGATTACATAACACAAGATGAGAGAGAGAAAGAAGTGATTATAACTCTACAAGAGATGACTAGAACTGAAATTTGATGTAGCATATAAATATACTACTTAGGAGACTATAAAAGAAGAAGGAAAGTCACTATATACAAAACAAAGTGAGAAATCAACACTAAGAGTATTCTATTACAATATTCAACTTAAAACAGATCAAAAATACAAATACTGATAGCATGCTTCTGACCAACACACAGAATCTTGAATTCATTGCTGACCAGCTGCAATCATTAGATCCTAATGTATTCAGTAATATAAGTAAACAAGCAAAGAAGAGAAAACATGTAGTTCCTAACACTACAGAAGAGCAGGCCTGCTTTGATCTGTTGAAAAAGCTAGACTACATAGGTAAGGAGGTTGAAGGCTTACATACATCTAAGAAATTCTGTTGGCAATGTACACACAGGGGTCTGGTGGATGAGATGAGAGACTGACTGTTTGATTTAGAACTTAGTGAGATAGTAAATAAAAAATTAGCAAAAAATAGAAAGCAAAATAAAGATATGAAGGAACAAATACCTAGTAGATGAGATGAGAGACTGAAGGAACTTGGTCATCTCATCCACCACTCTATAGACTACTAATTACATAATATGATGTAATAATAATGTAATAGTTAATAGAGAAAGAATAAAGTGATTATAAGCACTGCAGGTATCTGGGTAGGCTAGGTTTAGAGTGTACACAGTGTACACTCACTGGTACCTAAATCTAGTATTGAAAATGGAAGAGTTTTCAAGTTTTTGGAAAACCCTACCAAGTGAGAGGGTTTTGTAGAACCTAAGAAGTCAGCAAACACCTATATACATGTGATCATGGGATCAGTGATGGAAAAACTAGGATTTTAATAGAATATTACTGATCCTGGTACAGTTTTGATTGCATTTTGATAGGATCATTGATGTAACTAAATAGTACAATCAAAGTACTATCATAAGCAAATGATGGAGAAATTCTACCAGAGACAGTTCTATAATATATTCTAGTAAAGAAAAGTGATCCAGGAAGCGTTAGTCCTTGTGGAAACAGGACCAGGTACAGTTCTGCCATTGGTAAAACAAAGCCAGGGTCTGTTCTGGACTGAAGGAAAGAGACCCAGAGCGTGTTTCGATATATCTAAAATAGATTCAGATACAGTATATTCTGTACACAAACAAACCCTGGATGTATTTGATATCTAATGAAACGGATCCTGGATCTCTTGCCTTGACTTAAGAACAGACCTAGGGACAATTGTGTCTATCATGAAACAGATCCAGGATCTCTTTTAGACAGAGCAAAATACCTTCTGGATTAATTCTTGTATAACAGAAAGCTACCCTAGATCTGTTTTATTTGTGAGAGAACAAACTCTAGGTCTGTTGAATATCGCAGAGAACAGGTCCAGGATCTGTTGTTCCATATAGAGAAAAGACCCTGGGTGTGTTTTATTTGTTTGGAAACTGTGCCTGGATCTGTTTTAAATAATACGAAATAGACCCTGGTCCTGTTCTCCTCATTTACTATACGTAGCATAACAGCTCCTGGAATGGTTTTATGTTGCACAGAACAATTCCAGAGATAGTTATCTACTGTTCATAACATTCCCAGGGTCTGTTTCCTCTATGTAGAAACGTCTCCAAAGCACGTTCCTTTTTATTATAATACCTGTCCATTACACATTCTGCTCTCTTTAGAACATTCCCTGGGAGTATTATTTGCTCTCTAGAACGTCTCTAGGTATCATTTCTCAACGCACACAACACTCCCAGGATCAGTTCAGCTCACAATAGAACATTACCTGGGAGTGTTTCATTAGAGCACGAACACATTCAGAGAACCTTCTATTCTAAGCTGAACGGTCCCTGGTAACGTTTGTCTCTTACTAGAATGTTCTCTGGAGACATTTGCCTCTTACTAGAACGGTCACTAATGGCTGCTGGTATAATACATCATATATTGTAAATTTAGCTGTGGAAAATGTTTCTGATTATATAATTGCTGCAAACAGAGTGCACCACCTAAGTACACATATACATCTATAATATATTCAAGAATTAGCCAAAACGGTCAAGAGTTGAGCTCACAGTAGAGGTCCGCATTTTTGACTGATATTAACTAAAACAAGTATATCTCAAGATTGAAGCTGAACCAGCCAAAACGGACACCAGCGCTGTATTCTACTTCAAAATTTATATCTAGTAGCCTCTGATTATTTCTGGTTTCCAAAACTCATGTGTATATGTTCTCTTGCTGTTGCAGTTTCAAGCTTCACCATTCTACTACAACACTGTACTGACATCTTGTATCAGATTCAATCTTTTTAGCATATTTCTGCCACCTAGCAAGAAGTTATGTACTCTGTGTATAGTTGGGTGAACTATGCTACTCATGCTCTAGATAAGTTGTCTATGATAATGCTTGTTCTGTTGTAAGTACAATGGTGAAGTAGAGTGGTGAAGCTGGAACTGCAACAGCAAGAGAACATATACATATGAGTTTCAGGAATCAGAAATGATCAGAGGCTACTAGATATAAATTTTGAAGTAGAATACAGCGCTGGCGTCTGTTTTGGCTGGTTCAGCTTCAATCTTGAGATATACTTGTTTTGGTCAATATCGGTCAAAAATGCGGACCTCTGCTGTGAGCTCAACTCTTGACCGTTTTAGCTAATTCTTGAATATATTATAGGTGTATATGTGTACTTAGATGGTGCACTCTGTCTGCAGCAATTATATAATCAGAAACATTTTCTACAGCTGGATTTACAATATATGATGTATTATACCAGCAGCCATTAGTGACTATTCTAGTAAGAGGTGAATGTCTCTAGAGAACATTTACGAGGATGATAGTACTTGTTCTTATCCATCTGAGTTGGCATTCTTACCTCCTTATGTGAGGTCTGATAATCAAACTGTTTGAATTGATATCTTTGCATGTGTTTTTTATAAATAACTTGATCGGACCCATATTCTACATTGATCTCTTTTGTGACATATGACATTAATGACCTAGTCATCTTGTATCTTCATTAGTGATAATAGCATCACACATGACCTTAGCTGGTTGATTAGATTACTTGTTCTGCATAGAAACAAACTTATTCCTTTTACTGATTATATAATATCTCAACAGATCTCTTTGCTCTTTCAACATGCTCGAATCACCCACACTGGTAGCATTTCTCACTGTAGTTCATACAGAATGGTTCAGTATGTGTTTACTGCCTTTTATGTTAGGTATATGCAGACATGTATTCATAGAAATCAGATATGAAGCGTTTGTTCAAGATATACAGATGAATGGACAATTGCTTGGTCATTGGTCTATAGAGATGATGGAGGATGATATTAAAGGAATCTCTAGACGATACTATCCAATACTGCTCCAAAATCCAGAGTTCAATCTGTATCAGCTGTCCGATGTCTATCCAGATATACCAGAAGTTAGAACACAGTTCTTCTGCACTGGATGGATTGCAGATTATGGTGATATACAATTTCCATTTCAAGCGTCAGTCAATCTATTTCTTTTCAGAGATTCAGTTACTTATAAACATCTAGTGATACTATGAACTCTATTAGTCTATATACACTAACATTAGTTGCTCCTTCATTGGACATGTCTGTTGGAAAGAAAGTATTACGTACACTGCAGACCCAATTAACTGGCTCACTAGAACATAAACACGGATCATCCTTCTCAACAACGCAATACAAGGAGAGGGAAGAGTTTCATAGAAAAGATACAATAACATTAGCTGCAATGTGGAGTCCAGACTATTATCAAGACCGTAATACCTGTATCTTTGAGACACCTGTCTCCTTTCAGAGAGTTGTAGGGATTGATAAGAAGAGAACGTAAGTGTATTGTTTCTTACTCTATACTTTATTAACTGTTTTCCTAGTCAGTACAAGATAGAGCCTTGGAGCATTGAACATGTTCAGCAAGGACAACTTGTAGAGGTAAGATTCATTGTTGAACTTATTAAGATTGGGAAGCAGAGACCTTGTTTGCTTTCTTGTATTACTTCTGTAAAGCTGACTGTGTAAAATCAATGCTTCTTGGTAGTTTGCAACTCAATGATACTCAGTGAAACTAAATCAATATATAAGAACTAAAGTTTATTCTCTAAGTATCATACTTTATATATTCTTCACGTGTGAGATTAGTCTGAACTGGATATTTTTCTAAGCCCCAACCAGAATCTGATTCTACACTTTTGACCACACTCTCAAATATCTTTTTCTTTCTTTTCTACCATTGTGTAAGTTTGCACAGAAATGCTCTAGAAAGATAGTACCAAATCCAAGGGTATCTTGGTCTTGAGCACTGAGCTGATCCTCTAAGAACCTGTAAAGAAACCCAAAGGCTCAAACAACGCTTCTGGTATCTCCTTTGCTGACCTTGATCCCTAACTGCTGAAGTCCTTCTAAGGCTTCAGCATTATTGCTAGCGATAACAAGGCTCATATCTTCAATAGATGGTGGAGCACAAAGACCCAGTAATGCAATAGAGTTTGCAGCTTGCATTCTAGTGATTCCAGCTCCAAAAACAGGAATCTTGGTATTCTTCAATAGATCGTACATTGAAAACCAAGTGCGGTCTGCTGGTGCTCCTCCTTTGAGAAGTATCTGCCACTGTGATATTATCTCTTCAGAAAACATAGGCTGGAAACGATCTTGAAAGTTTTTTTCAGTTTCCTACTTGAAACCAAAAAGAAGACAGCATGATCCCCATATATTTTGGTTATAGTACACGAGTTTGTCTTCTGCACTGTCAACAAAGCTCTTGATACAGGCCTCTGAACTTGTGAATAATTTGTTCAAGTGCTGTTCCTGGAATGCCTCTGTTTTCTTGCTCTGTCCTGTGCCAAATCAAACTAATATGTTAGAGAGCAGGAAGTCTTTGTCT
The DNA here is from genome assembly GCA_002718315.1 of Agaricales sp. HM26-F1. Classification (NCBI taxonomy): domain Eukaryota; kingdom Fungi; phylum Basidiomycota; class Agaricomycetes; order Agaricales; species Agaricales sp. HM26-F1. Next base: position 1,234,849 of record NIBX01000147.1, read on the forward strand.
TTGTATGTAGACCTGTCTAGTCCAAGACTCTTCATAAGTAGCTATTGCAGATCATTTCTAGAGTGTACTGAATTGTAGTGGTCAGATGGATATCCTTTTGTTTTAGCATTCTTGGTATGTAGAGCTGAGCCTAGGACAGAATGACGTTTGTAATGCTGACTAGTCTTCAGGCCCTGTTCACGATAAAAGGCAAGTGCTTGCTGAAGTACCAAGGCAACAATATCTGCACGGAAGCTATTAGGATTGTTGCAAAGCTCGCTCGTTGGATATTGTAAGCCAGGCCGATGCAGGTGTCGATCCGAGAGTGAAGTGAGGTTATGATGGTCGATTAAAGAAATCTCAAGCTGAGGCTTGAGAGTCGTACAGTACACAGTTTATATACAATATGCTACTGCGCACAGACCATGATCACAGTCACGTCTTCATAACAAAAAGCGTAACGTCCATATCTAGAAGAGTCCTTCCATAAGGGGTTGATCGAAAGATCAACCGGAACAATCCGGAACGTGTCCTTATTAAGGGAAATAAAAGACGCGTTTATGACAGTACCCCTGTTTTAGGGATCACGTCCTCGGAATTCTATTGCTTCTTCGTCGAATAGGTTCAGATGGGAGTTGGTCTTGGTATTCTTGTACAACTCCCGGAGCGTCTTCTTTCATCATGTCCTTGGGTTTCCAGGATGCTTCCTCTCGGGGGTAGCCTTCCCATTTGACCAAATATTGGGTCTTTCCTCTGTGGGTCTGATGATCTAAGATCGTTTCGACAGTCCATTCTGCTGCTCCTCCGTCCATTCCAGGTGCTAAAGCCGGTGGGGGTCAAGAGGGTTCTGCTTGGTGAGGGGCTGCAGGTATAGCCGCAGGACTTAGCACAACCTCGTTGAAGACAGGATGTACCTTCCAAGTTTCTGGAATCCCCAGTCGATAGGCACTTCTTCCAACCTTTTCTTTGATAGGGAACGGTCCATATCTCTTTTCGTCTAACTTCTTCATAGGACGCGTAGTCTTCAGGTGTTCGGCATCAACGTAGACTTTGTCCCCAACCTGATAGTCCTTTGTCGGACTCCTCCTCCGATCATGAAAGCGTTTCATGCTTTCAGCAGTGGCTTTCAGAGCGCTTTCGGCTTCTCGTTGTGTTTCATGCATAGTTTGGGGGAACCCTTCCGCTGCAGGATTGGTGGTGGTCATTCCAGGTTCAATACCTTTCCAGGGATGTCTTCCATGATTGAGGAAGAACGGGGAGTAGCTTGTTGCTGAGGACACCTTGTCGTTCAACGCAAATTCAGCGTTGGCTAACCATTCGACCCAATCGTCTTATCTGTAGTTGACAAACGTTTGTAAATAGATCTCGATTTCTTAGTTAACTCGTTCTGTCTGTCCATCGGTTTGGAGATGATAGGCGGTGGAGAGGTTTCGCTCGACCTCTAGGAGTCGAAGAAGTTCCTTCATGAACTTGGCAGCAAATTGGGGTCCCCGATCTGAAATGATCTTTTTGGGTAATCCATGCAATTTAAACACGTAATCTCGATAAGCGCGAGCTGTGCCTTTTGCGGTAATCTCTATGGTGGGCGGAATCAAATGGCTTCGTTTGGTGAATCAATCCACCACCACCATAATGGCATTAGAGCCTTGGGATTCTGATAACGCTCCAATGAAGTCTACTGAAATGATTTCCCATAGTTCGGAAGGAACTTCATTTGGATGAAGAGGCACCGCAGAAAATTGTCGTCTGGCTTTGTTCTTTTGACAGACGTCGCAGCCGTCAATGTATAGTCTGATGTCTCTCTGAAGATACGGCCACCAGTAGTTCCTGGTGATAAGTTTCTGTGTTTGGTATCGTCCGGGGTGTCCAACCACTATGGTATCGTAGTGTTCTCGAATAATCTCCTGTCGAAGCTCCTTGTTGATAGGAACATATATCCTTCCTTGCCATGATATAACTCCTTTTTCGATCTTTTCCCATCTATGCTCCTTATTTGCTAGTGCTTTGATAACAGTTTTATCCTGGTTTTTCTGGTATTTTCGAATCTGGTTCATAAAATCTATATCTTTCCCTTCAATAGAAATGGAAATTGAGTCGATAAAAAATTCTTTTTTCAATAGCGTTGTGTTTTCGTTATCTTTTTCCCCCTTTTCATGTCCAGCTCTGCAGGACAGTAGATTGGCTTTTGTGTTTGTTTTTCCTGAGATATGTTTGATCGTTAAGTTATAGTCTTGTAATTCTGTTAACCAACGAGCCTGTCGTCGGTTAAGTTTTTGTGGTTGTTTGAAGTACGTTAAATTTTCATGATCCGTTAGGACTTCTACTGGTATCTTGGTTCCTAACAGATGTTGACGCCATTCTTCTAAAGACAGCATGATCGCCATCATTTCTTTGTCATAGATTTCGTAGTTTCGTTCCGTTGGGTTCATGGATTTGGACATGAAAGCTACTGGTTTCCAAACATTGTCTTGCTTTTGAGATAATACTGCGCCGATAGCGAAGTCTGACGCATCAGTTTCTAGTCGTAAAGGATCGTCGTGATTGGAAATCGCTAATGTTGGGGCTGTAGTAATTTTTTGTTTTAGTTTTTTAAAGGCATTTTCTTGTTCTTCCTTCCAGCTTCACTCGACCTTTCCTGTTAACCCTGTTAGGGGTTTCGCAATTCCAGAATATCCTTGAATAAATCGTCGATAAAAGTTAGTAAATCCTAGAAAGGACTGAAGGGTCTTCTTATTTGTAGGTGTCGGCCAAGTTACGACGCCTTCTACCTTTACTAGATCTATTCTCATATATCCTGGTCCAATACTGAGTTCAAGATAATCAATCTCTTGTTGTTCGAAAGAACATTTGCTATGTTTCAGATACAGCTTGTTTTCTCGAAGGATCTGTAGTACTTGTCGTACTATATCGCGATGTTCTTCTATAGTCTTTGTATAAATCAGGATATCGTTGAGGTATACTGTAACTTTGCGCTCCTGATCAGATCGCGTAAGAGATGGTTCATCATTTTCTGAAAAGTGGCCAGTGAATTAGTGAGACCGAAGAACATAACCAACGGTTCGAAAAGCCCTCGGTTGGTTTTGAACGCCGCTTTTTCTTGGTCTCCCTCTTTGATTCGAACATTGTTGTATCCCCATTGTACATCCAGTTTCGTGAAGTAATGGGCTCCTTTGAGTTTATCTATAAGCTCAGGGATTAATGGAAGAGGGTATCAATCTTTTATCGTGAAAGCATTCAGCTTTCGGTAGTCTTGTATGAGTCGTAAGGTTCCATCTTTCTTCTTGATAAAGAAGAAAGGAGACGCATAAGGACTCTTAGAAGGTCGTATGCGCCCTGTTTTTAGATTTTCATCGAGGAATTTGTCCAATTCTGCCTGTTCACCAGCGGATAACGGATAGGTTTTGCAGTCGAATTCTTCTGACCCTGGTATGAGTTCGATAGCGTGATCCCAGGGTCGGTAAGGTGGTAATTCGTCAAAGTTCTCCTTGGCGAACACGTTGTCGACTAGCAAGACACTGGTGGGGAAATGCTTATACGCTGAGTGGTGATAGGGAAGGGGCTCTGTGATAGCTAGAAGCGAACTACTAACTAGAACAGAAGTGCTACGGCCGTGTAGCGTCTCTTTCAATAACCAGTGCCTTCCCGAGGATGAGGAAGGTTTATTCCAACGACAGAGCTCGGGTTCGTTCGTGAAAGAGAGACCTCAGGTAAAGTAAATCTTGACTCTCGAGTAGGATGGGTGGGTGGAAAGGAAAGAAAGAAGGAAATGAAACTATACGGAATACAGAAACGAGACGGAGAAACAAACAAAGAACAGAAACGAGAAAAGAACAAACACAGAACTACGAGACAGGAAACACGGAAACGGAAATACGAAACACGGAAACGGGAATACGAAACACGGAAATACAGAAACGGGAACACAAAACACAGAAACGGAAACACAAAACACAGAAACTGGAAAACGGAAGACGGAAACTGAAGAATACGAGACAAGAAATGCAGAAACGGGAACACGGAACACGGAAACTGGAGAATACGAGACAAGAAACACAGAAACGGGAACACGGAACACGGAAACTGGAGAATACGAGACAAGAAACACAGAAACGGGAACACGGAACACGGAAACTGGAGAATACGAGACAAGAAACACAGAAACGGGAACACGGAACACGGAAACTGGAGAATACGAGACAAGAAACACAGAAACGGGAACACGGAACACGGAAACTGGAGAATACGAGACAAGAAACACAGAAACGGGAACACGGAACACGGAAACTGGAGAATACGAGACAAGAAACACAGAAACTGGAACACGGAACTGGAAACAGAAATACGAGACGGATCAAAAGCGAAACAGAAACAAACACAGAACAGAAACGAGACGGAACATGAAGAGAAAGAAAGAGAAAGAGAAAGAGAAAGAGAAAGAGAGAGAGAGATGGAAACAAAGAGAAAGAAACGATAACAGAGAGAGAAACGGTTAGTAACAAGAAACAAACGGAAACGTGCTTACCAAAAAAACTGACTTCTGAAACTACGGGCTTTTCAACTGATTTGCGGATTAAACTTGAGGACAAGAGGAGGACGTGGAGGAAGAGAAACTTGCTGAAGACTTATTTCATGCGTGTATACATGTGTCTCTCCTTGCCCTTGAAATGGATTAGCTTTTATACTAATACAGTGTTTGTACTTGTTTGCGCATTTTGGAAATGCACAACAGGAAAATGATACAGGGAAATTAAGAGGAAAAGTAGAAAGAAAAGAGTGAAAAGGAGTGATTTGTGTACAGAGATTTCCAGAAAAGGGACAAATGAGTGGATTCCGTAAAAGAGTGAGGGGTAGATGAGGGAGAATAAAAGCATAAATGCTTGAGAGAATGCTGCGCTTGCACAGCTAGAAGGCTCTGCTCTTAGTCGGCATGAATAAGCGAATGTATTCAAGTTGGTGAGCTGCGTGTCGTGTGCTTACGCATCAAGGCGGGTTTTGAATAGGGTATATAGCTTTGCTGCGCAATGTACGAGTCAGCGGATGAGTAAGGAATGACTGAGAGTGAGTCGGTATGTGTATCTGAGCTGTGCGCACTGTATTTTGGCTATGTGTGTTTGTAATATGCATATGACGAAGCAGAATTGACAAAGATGGTTGAGACTGGCAAGACGTTATGTATGAGCAATGCCAATTCTTCTGACCAAAGTGCCACGTCAGTGTTTCTACGATGAGTAGCATTCTGTACGGTGTTTATACGAAAACAGATTTATAGTCCGACAAATCTGCCCCATACAGAAAGATGCATACTCCCGGATGCCACGTATGAACAACCAAGATGTTACTCAGCGTAGAACATGCCATGTAAATCTATTATTCGCTCTATCTCAAGATCTAATAGCGCTGCGTGTACATTTCACGTATGGTACTACGGAGCAGGAGATGAAGTGAATCATGACGGAAGTAAGCAAACAGCATAGTAAAATGGAACGTAGAGTCAGAAACAAACAATCAAAAAAATGAATGTGCAGTAGGACAAAAGATGGTGATAACGTCAAAAGAAAGGAAAATATCGAAGAGAGAGGAGATTAAATGACAGGAAATCAGACCACTAAGCCATAGCTTCTACGATGTCTCCACTGGCAATTCTCTCAACTGTCTCATCCCATTCTGCTGGTGTCGCAGTAGCCTTGTCAACCTTCCTACCAGTATCCATACTATCCGTAATGTCCATCGAAGGGTGGGAGTCGGTAGACAAGACCGGTGAAAAACGGTTAGAGTTGAGTGATGACGGAGTAGGATAACCGGACGGAATAGAAGATGACGGTGGATAATAGGAGGAGGGAGTGTGTGAGGACCATTGAGTAGAAATATCGTCATTGTGCCGAGGTCGGTATTCTTCATCGCCAAAGTTCGGTCGTCCTGCAAAACGAAGGAGTGCGGAGAGGACTGTGGATCGTCGTGACGATGTCGTTTCAGCAAGTGGGGTACAATGGATATAATGTGAAACGCGCGGACCTTCGGACGTGTAGGTGGTGTCGCGAACAATGGTAGACAGTTCGATTCGTTGGATGGCCGAAGGAGCTGGACGGGGAAGACGAAGACGAAGGAAAATAGCCAGGCGTGGAATATAAAGCGCAGAAAGGATGACAAATATGAGGATTAAGCCAATACCAGCTAAAGCGAGAGTGGTAATAAGAATTCGAGCTGAAGAGGGATCGAGATGAAGAAGGCGATCCATAGTAAGGGAGGTGGGAATAGAGGAAAGTGTTGGAAACGACAGAAGAATTTTTTTCGCCGGTACTTATAGTCTTGCTCAATTCATAGAATGAATGTCGCCGATCATTCGGTCATTCGCACTAGGCTGGTTGTCTAGGCTGCAACATTCAATGGTGAAATGTATTCTATGGATTTTATTCGTTGCGAGCATAGTACGGTATAAGTCGGTAGCCTGCCACTGCTTTGGCCAGCACAGTTCCACTTGTTTCGCGAAGCACATAGGCACCATGCTCAGTCCGTCGATCGATCACATATGGTCCGAGGTACCGATTATTGACTTTCCGATCAATTGATTGACTTTGCCGTAGTGAATCATCACAACGCAAAACTAACTGTCCGATCAAATAGGGCTTCTTCATAAGTACGTTCCAGTATTTTTGTTTGTAGTCTCGTTTAGACTGTTCTCGTCTCTTCTTAAGCTGAGTTGCGGCATCACGAATGGCATTATGTTGTCGATCTAAATGCTGGATACGTACAGCTAGCAATTGGGAATGAGACATATTTGGTGAGTAATCTTTAGCCAGGAAACTAGACTCGAACAAATCAAAGGGGAGAGCAGGATGATATCCATGTAATAGGTAGAATGGGGAGTATCCAGTAGATGATCGTGTAGTAATGCAGTCTGCCCATTGCGCAAGGGGAACATAGTCAGGCCAGTCCCTGATCTTGTTTCTACAGGCTTTGACAAGTGATTCACGTATAATGAAATGGCCACGCTCTACAACACCATTTGCTCTGGAATTGTAGGGAGTTATACAAATCTGAGGAATGTTCAAGCGCTTGCAATAAACTGCAAATACTCCACGAAACTCGCTACCGTTATCTGTAGTGATCTGAGAGGGACAACCATATCTACAGTATATCTGTTTGTAAAAGAATTGCCGAATCGCATTAGCCGTTGCATTTGTTAAGGCTCTCAATTCGGTCCATCCTGTAAGATCGTCACGAGCAGCAATGATATAGCGTTTACCGTTCTTGCCAGGAGGCATGATCATGATGTCTAAGTAGACTCTCTGAAACGGATAGACTGGTGTCGATACAGTAAGCGGCATTCGCATACGAACGACTGACCGGATTTGGCAATTATGACATGTCTTGACGAAGTTGTGTACATCAGTACGAAGTCTAGGCCAAAAGAATCTGAAACTAACAGTGTGAAACGTAGCTTCTTCTCCTCGATGTCCTAAATCATCGTGTGCTTGAGTAAGGATTCTCGTACGAACTTCTGGATTGAGCACTACTCTCAAAGGCGGACCATCATTGTTACGCTTGAATAATCGTCCTTCGTCTAAGTAGAACTGAGTCGCACGAGTAATAAACTGACGACGTTGTTGACGATTCAGTTGTGTGGGTACTGTCTCATCTATCAAGAACTGTAGTATGTCATACATGTTACGGTCACATTTAGCGAGTTGCTGTATCTCTGAATATGAAAGGAGTGTAGTGGTGGAAGGAATGTAGGGTGGATTGGAAAGGAATTGGGTGATAGAGTTGTTAGGAGATGGGATTTGGAAGGATAGGAAAGGCGAAGATTCGGGATTGTAGCGTCCATAGGTGCATATGGTAGCTAACCTTGAGTTTACACTTTGGAAGAGCAGAGTCTCTCGATCAAGCCATTCAGTATCTTCTGGTACAAATTCATTGAGATGGGGTTGCCTACGAGACAAACCATCGGGAGCAGTAAACTTGTCTGCAGGAACATAGTGGAACTCATAAGAAAATAGTGATATCGAAGCGATCCATCGGTTAACTGCAGCATCAGCATGAAAGTCAGGCTTGCTGATCATTCCTTTGATTGGGATACAGTCTGATTCAATGTGAAGATTGGAGACGCCTATGATATGGTACTTCCAATGTCGTAGTGCTCGATATAATCCGTACAACTCTAACTTTGTCTGCGGATATCGACTCTCAACATCACTGAGGGGAAGCGATCCATAGCGAGCTGGTATACGTCGTCCATGTTCATCTTCTTGAGACAGGATGAATCCGACGGCAATAACACTAGTGTCGACTGATAAATACACCGGGCGGTTAGACGAGTAGTCGATCTTTCGAAGACATGGTGCTTGAGTAACAAGCTGCTTGAGCGTATCGAATGATCTTTGACAGTCCTCAGACCAGATGAACTCAATGTCCTTCTTCCAGAGGCTTGAGATAGGACGAGTCAACTGAGAATAGTCTTTAATCCATATGCGAACTTGACCACAGAGACCAAGGAAACCTCTCGCTTGCTTAACATTCTCAGGAACGGGCCAGTCCAGGATCTTCTGAACTTTGTCAGGATCTGGAACACGTCCTTCGGAAGTGAGAATTTGTCCAAGAACCATGACTCGAGGTTGTCCAATCTGAGATTTCTTAGCAGAGATAGTTCCGCCGGCTTTCTTGATACGGTGAAGAACACGTAGATTTGTCAAGGCGTGCTCGTACACATATCTACGGATACCAGGATTCTCAGGTAGAGTTTCTGGATTACCGAACTTGTCTGGGTACGTTGACTTGGGTCCGCAAATGACTATATCGTCTACAAATGCTTGAGCCTTTTTCTCTTTTCCTTGTCGTTCGTCACGTAGAATATGGTCCATACATGCTTGAAATTCTGCAGGAGAATTAGTATATCCCATTGGCAGTGACGTGATTTGAAAATTCCCCCTAGGTGTACTAAAGGCGGTCAAGGGTCTACTCTTGGGATGTAGTTTTCTTGCATCGAAACCCCAGAATAAGTCATGTGTAGTGTAGATCTGACTTCCAAGAGTTTCTTCAACAAAGGAATCAACTACAGATATAGAGCCTGATTCTTTAATACTGACTCGGTTCAATGGCTGAAGATCATGTACAATCCGAAGTGCACCATTCTTCTTGAGGACGCAGAACCATCTAGATCGATACGAGGATTGACTTGGTTCGTAGACACCAGCATCGATCTTGAGTTTTAATGCTTCAATAACTCGCTCAAGAAGTCTGGGAGGAATGGGTATGTTAGGATAAGCCCAGGGTACATGTGGTTCTACAGGAAGTACATATGGGGAAATTGACTTTGAATACTCAACCAGCGCCAATGACTTTGGCATCATTAGGAATCTTGACAACCTCCCAAGTCATGTTGCCCAGGTGCTGCCTGATCTCCTCATCTATAGCCTCTTTCCACAGATGAGCATCCATTCTAGCAAGTGTCTCTTTGACATTACGAGGTTCTCTATGACCAGCAGGAAGTGTACTTGCTGCATGAGCAACTATGATGTCAAGTTCATCTGGAGAGTCAGTTGGGTCATCATGTATTTGCCCTTCTACCTCATCTTCAGAATCTTCTTCAGAATCTTCTTCAGTGCTGGTTTCTTCTTCATGATGTAATGCATCTGTTGACTCAAGGTAATGAGCTCAGAGAGAAATAGAAATAGTTAAATCAACAAACCTTCCATATCGACATCTCTATTGGCATTCTGTGATTGAGGAATATCTAAGTCTGCAGGAACCTCTGTGTCCTTCTCCTTCTGTCTTGCCTCTTCTATAACTAGCTTCCGGGCTATCTGTTGTTTTTTCACATTGACACGACTGAGATTGAGCCAATATTCTTGAGAGAGCTGATACTGCCACCTAGCAGCATTCTGGAATAAAATAAAATAATCTCTGTTATCTTGAGGAGTAGGAAGTGTGGGACCAGTGACTTCATTTCCTAAAATGTCCTTGTATTTGATGGGAGTATTGGTAAAAGGAAGATTGTTGAGGAAACTATGATTATATGAGAAGTGGTGGAGTTCTTTAGCGGTCCACAACTGATGACTTGTATGCGAGCTGATGAGTACTCCATCAGTAGCTACGTTGATCTGCCGCTTCTCCTTCTCTCCTTCAGCAGCACTTGACTGATTTCCAAAGACATTTCGAGAGGAAACAGCTTTGCCTGCATACAGATAACAGCCAATGCTGCTAGGGTAGCTGACCAGGACCCAACGGTGTATCTTCAATACATTGGCCCATGCATCACTGACGTGCATAAAATACTCTGATCTCAGCAACTCATCCACTGTAGGTGTGAAACCAGAATGCGGATCAACCTCTTTGAAGACCAGCATGAAGCAAAAAAGATTTCCTTTTACATGTTCAGCTCTAGCGTAGAGTCCTGGTCAAGCAAGGAGGAAATCTTCTGGTGAGCTTCCTATAGTAAGAATTATTACACTGAGTTTAATAAAAAAAATCAGATGAATCATTTACCAGAAGGAATATGAATTAGAACAATGATGACAGTGTAGCGACACTGACAGTCTTTACCATCAGTGGGCCAGGCTCTTTGCTTCTTACCAATAAAACTTGCAAGATCTCCTCCATTCTAAGCAGAAGCAACGTTAAGCTGTACAGATGTCTGGCTTGACTCTCCGTCTCCTCCAGCGTTGTAGATGTTGAGATCCATAGACAAAAAGTTAAAGGTCTCCCATTCAAATCAGGAAACGCTGTGCTTGATAGCAATTTTGCAGAGACGACTGACACATTCGTTAAGTTCTGCTAATCTACTCACTGCCTCTGCCGTAGCGACTTGCTTCACTGGACGGAAGATTCCACGTCCATTCTCCTTCTCTACAGTACTACTAATAGAATATGATCCATTGTACGGTCCTGATTCAGTGCTTCCAGATGACCGATAGTTGTGTTTGAGTTCCTGGAGCAGAAGAGATGGCTTTGTGTCCATGCCTATTAAGAGACCTGAGACTACGTTCAGTAAACCAGTGACCTCATCTCCAACTTCTGGACTGAGCTGTTACTGCCAACACTTACGTGTGGCACATACGAGGACGATATTCAAAGAAAGAGAATGAACCTAATCAGTGTAATTCATTAAAAAATTCTCATTACACAGATTGCTAATTGATCCTCTAATCTCACATTATACTGATCACTCATAGATCACTCTATTTTATCTTAGAATACTTGGATCACTTATAGATCAGTCAACCTCTTCATAGATCAGACAGATTATTCATAGATTGCTCAATCTAGTCTGAGATTACTCAAGTCATTCATAGATCATCTAAGCTTATGTCAGATCACTTAGTTTACTTATAGTTTACTATATTTTATCTCAGATTATCTAGATCATCTATAGATTACTCAATGTTCATTACAAATTACATGAATTATTTATAGATCATTTAATCTTATCTTAGGATCACTTGTAGATCAGCCAATTTCATTACAGATTAAATGGATCACTCATAGATCATCTCAAAAATGTACAAATTACTCAATCTTATCACAGATCATACAGATCATCTATAGATCACTTACGGATCATATAAAATACTTACAGATCACTCAATCTTATCTCAGATTATACAGATTATCTATAGATCACTCAATCTTATTTTAAATCATACAGATTAATTATACATCAGTCAATCTCATCACAGATCACACAGATCAGCTATAGATCACTTAGAGATTATTCAAAATTCTTACAGATCATTCAATCTTATTTCAGAACACTGAGATCATTTAGAGATTGCTCTTTCACATTAGTTATAACATCACTTGATAGCCAAGAGAACACTGTGGACCAGTGTCCACTGGCTTATGATCTATTTCACTACAAATCACACATAATACCATAGATCTGACTGAAATTCTATCAAATAGCTACTTGTAAATGTAAATAATATACTATCTAATACTTACTGAGTATAGCTACATTTTGAGCTCTTGATCAGCTGGATTTGCTTGAAACTCAAGCTGCTATGCGCTCTGGCCCAGTAAGATATGGTGGTTCAGTAACTAATGGTTGCCAGTAGGTAAGAACAAAAAGACACACATTCATTTTCTAAACTATATCTGTCTTTTAGTAAAAGTAGATAATAACAAGATTCATAATGTTAATCTTCTTGTAATAACTGCTGGCAAGGTTTGTCACTTCTATATCTCCACTTCTTTTCAACGTACTGCTAATCATATATCTCTATGCAGCGCCATATTCTTAAAGAGAAAGCTACAATAGCTACGCTGCCTAAGTTCGATAATATGTTAAATAACAGATATGCTAAACAGCTTGAAGATTTTAATGAAGAGCATCTACGTAAGATGGAAGATCTCAAGAAACTCTTTACATTTCCAGATAAGATAGAGAATGAAGGTATAGAGATTTTGAGATTGACCATCGCCTATTGAAGAGAAAGCAAGTTAGAATCAACCTCTTAAGAAGATTTTTGTCTTTACAAAGTGTTTTCTTTAATACAATGAGATACTTTATTCAGTACTACAGATGAGGACATTTCTTAAGATTATACTCTAGCTACGGATCACAATTCTAAAACTTAAAGAAAAGTAACAAAGTAGGTTTAGAAACTCTTTTTCTGTATCTGAGCTCCATTCTGATTTCTTGATTCTTCTAGTATTCTAGACAACTCCATGTCTCTACTGATACTAGTGGATTTGAGTATGGTAGCGGTTGCTGCAGTGTCAAGAGAAAATGCACTACATCTGAACCTCAACCACAAGTGAAATAGAGAAAGCAATCTAAACAAGTATAACTTAGTTTCTGTAGATTTCAGTAAGTTCATAAAGTGTTTCAGTACTACTGCTGCTGTCGCCGGAGCAGTAAAAAACCAACCAATCATTATCAGTTCTACCAAGCACTTAATAGAAATGCTTCTACATTTTCAGTCTTTTACTTTTAGCGTAGAACTAATCTCTAATTTAGATTAAAGAAAGCATCTACATCTTTCATATCAGACAAGATTAGCACTATAGTGGATGACTCAGAAGATCAGATCAACAATATTAGAGACGAACATAAATACAGTATGTTAATGGTCTTTCATAACATACATTTAGATTAATTGTATTTATTTTTCCTTCAAGTACAGCTTTTTTATTTGATGCTCCATTATAGTACCAACTTTCTTTGTTTTGAATGATTCTACATGTAAAGTGATTACTACCCCAATAAATACATCCAGCTAATTTATAATGAAGTTGTCGTTGCCTTGTAGTTACCTGAGACAGTAGTATTTCATGTGAAACTTCTTTAATATTCAGAACATGAACACTTATTAGTTTTGGTGCTTGAGTAAAAGATATGTAATCACTATTTTCTAGACTGTGATTACATATACATTTCTTTCTATTTAGAAAATTTCTTAATCTATAATCTACAGCTTCTTGTGTAGATTTATTTCCACCATCTAATACTGGATGATCAAAGACATAACAATGAAATGGAGATATTAATGAGCAATTCTTACATTTGATAGTAACATTCATAGTTAGCTGATCTTCTAGCTCTAAAACATGATACAAAAGATCATGAATATCTGTAGCTATCTGACTACGTTTGAAAACTGTAGGTAAATCCTGATATAAAAACTCCATCCAATTGTCTCTAATAGTTTCCATAGACTTTTTCTGACTTACTACATCACAGAAGCCATCATTTAAGATAGCTCCTCTATGATTGAGAGAACGCAAATACTTCTTACCACCTGTTCTGTTCTGCTTCCAAAGATGAAAGAGAATTACTAACAGTGAATCTGGACCACAAGTCCACTCTGTAGCATTCCACTTTAAAGATGTAATATTGTCTGTATCTAAAAGCTGCAATTGAGGTTCAACTTGTTGATGAGGCTTTGTTCCTTTAGCAGCTATAAAATTACCTGCTCTCTTTTCAGATCTTTCAGGCTCAACTTCATCTGTTTCATCTCTTTTGCGCTTTTTACTTCTACGTTTACTAACTATATTCCACTCAATGTCTTCATTATCTGCTTTTTTCTCTTCTTCTATCATTTCTTCCGCTGTCCAATGAATAGCTTCATGAACAGAAGATGGAATATAATGATGTCCTTTCCACTTATAGAAAGAAGAAAGCAGAGTAGCTCTTCTATGACCTTGAACATCTTTTTCTTCAATCTTACCTTCATATCTAAGTTTTGTAATTTCATTAAGCAGTTCAAGTTCTCTATATTCCTGTCTAAGAAATCCAGAACATCCTTTTGTAATCAGCTGACGTGGAATAGTTCCTAAAATAATAGTATTCTCTGCACTGGTACCACGTGAAAGAGCAGTGTAGATAGACTGATGA